>OY282480.1:16465812-17791424 GCA_958295575.1 Leucania comma
AAGGAGCCATACAAGACGTACAAAAGTTTTATAATCTATCTCTTTTTTACAGCAGATTCATGACAATGATGATGTTATACACACTAAACCTGCCAAATCAGCTTACAATAATATCAATGTCGCCTTGTATCTAATCATCAAAATTTCTCAGATTAGCCTACTTAACGTCAGATTTATCGGTAATTGCGGGAACGAAGATTAATATCTACGGTGGATGATAAATTGAATCCTTGTTACGAAGCACAGGGACTGCCAAGCATGATTTATTACAGACATTAACTAGAAATGTGTTACAATTTTAAATATTTTAAGATATCGTACTGTCGAACCCTGGGTGTTTAGGGCTCGACTACCGGGATCAATTATTTAAATAAAAGGAAACAACGCAGGGGGTTTTACTGATGATATATTAAAAAAATACTTCTTCACGCTTTGATCGACTACATGGAACTGGATCAAACAACAAAACAATCTACTCTTACAAATATTCAAATTGATTCTCAAATACATAAAACATTAAAATATAACATAATACATTAAAACTTATTTAAGACATTAATACTTATTTGTAGTACATACCATGATTGAAAAGAGTGTCCATGGAGTTTCTTGCACATTTTTCTCCATAGATTGAATGCCTTGGAATGTGCAAATAGCATCTTTTTTTTTCGGACAGACAGACATCTTGACCTTTCAAAACTGCCTGTAAATGGTTTATTTGAAATAAATGCTTTGAATTTCTTCTTTGAATCTTTGAATGTTGTTGAAATAATTTACCCGATAACTAAATGTTTGCAACTGAAAATCTCATCAAAGCTACTAATAGATAATAATAGTTATTTTTTTCATAATAATGTACAAGGTATCTTTGACAGTCTATGGCGGCCATATTAAATTGTCTGTTGTGACCACTTTTTGATCGATGCCTCTATAAATTATAATGTTCGGCATTAATCAAGAAAGCGCGTGGAAATGATTGGAGCGTTTATCAAAACGGTTGTTCAATTCGTCAAACGTTTTGTTCGTCACGAGAAACTTATGGCCAACATAATCATCCTATATTCGTGGTCCTTACTGCAAAATCCCGTAGTAAACACTATTTTTTCTTTGTTTCATATGTCATAATAATGGTCAATATGAGTATGTAGACTATGCAATTTTGCGAAAATGTTCGTTCCAGATATGTAGGTACTGGAACGAACATTTTCGCAAAATTGCTGTACGTACAATGACAAAATTAACGATCGTGCATTGGCTGATGTATTTGATTAAAAGAATGTTCAATAATCAATCGTAATTTGTGACGTGCCGATAAATTTATTACCACAAAACGGGGCCTTAGACCGTCTTTATTTATTCGGAATAACCAAGATCATTTTGAAAAGCTTATTATTATTGTACCAATGTTTTTGTTTAGAAATAAAACAAACACATTGGTGCTACATAAAAATTCTTCCCGAAACCATTGTCATTTCAATTTGCGTAAATCACCCAACAATTTAGATTATCTAAACATTATGTTTCGCATCAGCACCGGGTAGTGTTGTACCGAAATAGACTCAAAAGGCTGTTGGCCCGCTCTAGGTCAAGATGACGCCAGTACGTGTTTGTTTACAATCTATAGCAGCTATAGATACGCGTTGTTGTACGGTTTTAGGCGCGTGTATCATCGCCATTTTGTCCGTAGACAAACAGGTTTCTTTTTTATTTTATTGGTATAGATTTCTGGGAGGTAGTGACGCGCGATGATTTTTCGATAACAAGGAAATTGTTTTTAAAGATTTTTGTACAAAACTATTAAATCTATGTTTTAATCTATTTAAATTTGATTTTACACGTCAATAAAAAAAATCTACGAAATATCCAAATAAGAACGAACGCTTTTCATACCGAAAACTCCTTTCTACCCAAACGTAAATATTTGGTTTTCCTTACGACTAATAACATTCTACCAAGAATCCCATATTTTGACTGTTGCTAGCTATCTACACAAAATTACCTAGATTTAGACATAAATAACGTTTAGTGGCGGTCACGTCTTGTTTGCTCGGGGCGGCTGCCTCCAATTAAGCCTGGCTGTATGTAATTGATTCCGTTGCGCGAAGTCATTCTGTGTTCTCTATGCTTTATGATTTAGTAACCGTTTTGTACTAGTTTATTTTAAATGAAATGGACTTAGAAAAAAAAAGTTTATTTATTTTTTGTTCTGCTGTATTTTGTAATTGTAATTACTGTTTACATAGTAAGTACTTATAAATGATTTTATGGTCATGGCCCAATAAACAAATAGGTGAGTATTTTTTTTTTACAAAATAAACGTAGTGTACATTTTTTATTTAAAGTTAAATACGCAGTAGCAAATTCATTTTTCTTCATAATTCTTTATTTTATTAGAAGTTCAGTTGGTAGATACAATCTTCGTTAGATCAAATGAAACATGCCCACTTCGATATCTCTAGCATCTTTCTGTGCATCTTTGAACAATAAATTCAGTTTTTGGAATCCTCTAAGTACCTATACAACAAACTCTACAAACTATGTAAACAAAATTGTTTTAATTTTCTTTTGCTTTTCTAAATGTATAAAATCTTGTTACCCGTTTCATGTCGAATCCCTTTCTACAATTGGTAACGCCACTGCGCGTAATTGACTTTAGATAACGATAAGTTTGTAGCCATGTTGACGCGCCTGAGTCGATCGCTCGTTCTACAATGAATGTCATAGAAATGATTACATTTATACGATGAAACTTCTCTGTATAGAAAATTCTCTGTATAGATGAAACTTCTCTGTGTAGATACTCTGTGCCATAACCGCTCATGGTAGATAATCTCGTTTATTATCATCAATAAAATACTATTAAATTATACGTATTAGGTAACCAGCGCTCTGGAAAATTATATGGAAATAAATATGGATATTTATGCTATTTATTACAAATGTTAACAGTTTTATTGCTTTGAAGATTGGTTGCTGTGCGGATCTGGGTGTGAAAATGAAATAGTATACTTAGAGATGGTTTGTGTAGTAATTATAAGAAACTATATTATCTAGGTATGTACCTTTCTGACTCGTCACTAGTTTTTAGATTTTTCCCAAGAGTTTGTAATTTGATAGCGTTCACTTCCGTGTTTCAAAAATGGAATCTTTCAATATAAGTAGGTGAGCGTAGTCTCAATTTCTACCACATCTACCAAATGTTTTCTGTCATTGGCAAGACACACTTAAAATAAAAAAAAGGTCACTGAAGTTCATATTGTTTATGATTGTGAATTTTAGTGACTGTTTTAATTATCCGCAAATTAATTTCTATTTGGTGGGTATCGTGATGTAAAATTGATGCCGTTTTGTATCTCAAGTGTTTATACAATTCGACAATATGTATTCAATTCAGCGCGATCTTGGCAAAATGGTGCTGGGATTTTTTTGTGTTATTGACTACCTCAGTAATGCTTGCCGAGAAGGATGACTTGCAAAAAATCTGCGAAATACTTAAAAAAATCTATTAGAATGTGTTGCAGTCGTTTTTCTAATGTAATTCAGAAACGATAATTAATTATTTAGGTGTTAAGTCAATTGTGGGTGCGCCAAATAAATAAATTAAAAAAATATTACAGATGACGAGGTGGTTTAGTCTAAGAAAAATTTATTGTGAGTGGATTCCGGGTGGCTCTAATGAACTACAAATTTAAAGGTACATTTAGGCCAATAATAGGAATCTTTTAATGTGAAGTTGAGTAGCAATGCAAAGCAGTGCCATTATTGCTGTATCTGGGTTTAAATGCTTAGGACATGGGATCCGAGTGCACTTCATCTTTTGAAAAATATTACTCGCCGACTGACCAATGCTAGCGTGACCTGGCGTCTTAACAAGACGTATTCAAATGTCAATCGTGCGAGGGAGGAAAAGAAATGGAGCTATACCTACCCCTACCTTTATATCTCCATTCCTTCAACAATTCAGTTCAGGTCGTAGTGTTAGGTTTTCTAAGGGCTAAGCTCGTTCTTTGAAAGAATTATCATAGTAATTCAACGTAGCAATGCTGCCAGTTTTCTGAGTACGTTCCTACCGTATGCAAATGACAACGGTATGGAGAAGTAGTTTGACGCCTAAGAGCTGATTTTTATAATTAAATTATATAGCCAAATATTTTTTGACTCGGTAATAAAAATGACTGTTTAACAGCTTTTGTATATAGGTGACTGGTAATTAGTGAACGATACTTAAACACGTGATTGTAATCATGATAACAAACAACTTTTACTATGGGATCAAACCTGAAATCGCGAAAAAAATCAGCGAAGTTCAGTACATTTTCACCAGTTAGACGAACATAAATGTACTGACCAGCAGATTTTTTTTCGCGATTTAAGGTTTGATCCCATAATAAAAGTTGTTTGTCTTCATGACTACAATCACGTGTTTAAATATCGTTCACTAATTACCAGTCACCCTATATATCTGCCTATTGAAAAATCAGGTCAAGTGTTTTAGTACTCAGTTTGTTTTGTAAATACTTGTAGTAAGTTAATATTTAGGTCATGTAAGCATGTACATACAAAATTTTGTTATTTCCTTGCTACCCAATTAGTCTTAAAATATAACCATAAACATTAGGTATAGAAATCATAATTGAATTCAAATAAATACTTATTCCCCAGACAAAACAGCATAATTCGTAAAAAATAAATATTCAATCCTATTAACTTCACAGAAAATAATAATCCATCGACTTCATCGGAAAACCAAACAATATTTTTAAAAGAAAATACGCCAACGCTGTGCCGTTACCGTTACTTTATTTTCTTTTTGGGGTAAAATGAAGTATAGTATGGAACCATTCCTCAATTTACCCCTATATTAGGGAGCCGTTTTGGCCCATTAATCCGTTTGTCCGGGAATCACTTATCCCTTTTTTCGGCGATAATATTATTGGTTGTTCGGCGCCTATTTGAACTTCTAGCTGTGTACTAAAATCATAGAGGAATATGAGGAAAAACTGTGTTAAGTGCCGTTTTATTTATAAAGGTCGGAGAGTATATTTAGTTCAGCAATAGATATTATTTTTAGGCGTAAATACATGTGTAAAAAATCACTGTGTTTGGCAAAGGATGTGTCGCCTGAATAAAGAATATATAAATAAATAAATAAAACACAAACTTAGCATCACTGGACTTAGTAAGTATATACTCGTATTTGTGACATTTCTATAATTTCATTATAACATCTGGGCGTTATTCATATTTTACAATAGCTGCAGCCAGTGGCTTTGTCTGCTTAGATGTAGAAAATTGTCCCAAGGGATCTTGGATAAAAAGTATGCTATGTGCTATTCCAGGACATGGTCTACTCGTATACCAAGTTTCATTGAAATACATTCAAGCGTTTTTGCGTGAAGAACTAAAAAACATACACGCACGAACAAACAATACACAATTTTTTTCTTTATAATATTACTACGATTTTATACTTGGAAACGTATCAGAGGCAGAATGTTTTATTTTTTTAATATTTTCATTAATGTTTATTATACAAAATTCAATAAAAAATCTCCTTAGCTCAAAATAATACAAAATACTTACCAAAATTAATATATTTTTTTAGTTAATTATAATATACATTAGTATTATAATTATGTATGTATAAAGAATATTCTTTATAATGAAAGCCTGTGAAGCAATATTAGATCTTCCCAGCAAACCTCGGCTCTGTTAGAATAATATTTGAACTGTCTCCGTAATTACTAAAATTATGATCTAAGATCCGATAGAAGAAGTACCTTCCCTCATCGGTTATTTGATTAGGATAAATATTATATGCTAGATGATGCTTTTATTGATACATTGCGAGTAGGTTGCCTATCTAAATCTGGTGCCAAAGATGTGAAACAATTAAATTAGTTAATAAATTTTTTTCATCAACTACCCTGATTGGTTATTTAAGAAAGACGAGCATCAGCTGAAAGAATGCGCTCTGAGGAACTCAAAAAGTATAAGTTGCCTAATTTTCCTTGGGGCAAACATAGGAGTTGCCTCGTTTGAAGAGGTAGATAAATGGTGGTAATATACTCTCATCTGTTATTTAATCGAATTATATATCAAATGAAAGGTAATTTTATTCCTAATCCAACCGTATTAGGTTGCCTTCCCAAAAATGGTGTGAATGAAAAGTTGCCTACATTTAAGATTTAAAATTTTCTGGGCTAGTTTTAGTATTAAAAATATATTTCCTCATCTGTAATTAAATGATAATAAGATTATACGCCAGATAAAGCATATATCGATATATCGCGAGTAGATTGCTTAGCTAAATCACATACCAATGATGTTAAACAATAAAATTTGTTATTAATTATTTTTTAAATGACAGTAAAGATTATTTGCTAGATAATATATATACAGATCACGAGTAGATTACTTAGCTAAATAAAATGCCAATGATGTTAAACAGTGAAATCTGTTATTATTATTTTTTTATTAATTTCCCTGAGTTGGTATTTAAAAAAGTAGAGCATCAGCTGAAAGACTGTGCCCTAAAAAACTGGAAAAATATAAGTTGCCTACTTTTCCTCGGTGCAACTATGGGGGTTGCCTTGTATAAACAGGTAAATAAAAGTTCACATGATACTCTCCTCTGTTATTTCATTGAATCGTGTCTCAAATGAAAGGCTATTTTATTCTTAATCCAGCCCTAAAATGGTGTGAATCCAGTAAATGTTCAAAGTGTACCCTTATCTGTCATTTAATCAAATTTTATATAAAGTCAAAGGTTATTTTATTCTTAATCAAATCGTATTAGGTTGCCTTACCAAAACCGGTGCGAATTCATGATTGCCTAGATTTTCAATGTAAAATTTTCTGCGCGTGCATTGACTGTGACAGAGGAGTGATGCATCTTTCATTTGATAGACAAACATGCATCGAGTTCATTTTAAATGTGTATGTAATAATATCGATTTTTACCCTAGAATTAATTTGTCAGCCACTCTACATAATTATGAAATGTTTTTTTCGTTCAAAATGTACGTTTTTTAAAAGGATTTTTTTTTGTTGATCATGCAAACGTGGATTAAATACTGGTAATAGAAAAAAAAGCAACATTATAGTTTTTTTTAATAAAATATCATTATGAATCTCTATAAATAAAAAACAATGTTTGTATGTTTGTCCTCTATGCGCTTCTAAAGCATTGATCTGGGCAAGATGTTCTGAGGACACCTGAGAGGGCCCTGGTCCGAAAATATTCATTCACTGTTGGAATACAGATAATTATAAACATAATCTACCTATAATAGTAAATCATTACTTTTAAACTAGAACCCTAGTTTAAAAGTAATGATTTTTTGAGTTTTAGAAATTAGAATTTTGGCCAGCTAAATTAATCAAACCACTGTGGTGGTGATTATTTCTTTTTTACAGCAAAGAGGTCCATGTTTTAAAGGTCGTAAAATTTAATAAAAACTTAAATTCTATTTGTGAACAGATTATTCAAAATTAACATAATTATTAATACAATAAATTGACTTTACCAACAAATTAATATACATATAAATAATTTTTCAATAATTTAATATTTTAATGATAAAAATACTTCTCATTCTTTTAATTTATTTCGTTTAATACATGTAGAAATTTGTCACTGCAGCACTCGGCTTCATGATATCCTTGCCTCCAGTTTGGTACGTCAATTAATTCATCATTAATTTTTGGGTAAAAAAAAATATAATCATTAATATAATTTACACATTAAAAATAAACTAGATGCATCTTTGTCTATCAAATGAAAGATGCATCACACTTGTCACAGTTAATGCATGCGCAGAAAATTTTACATATTAAATCTAAGTAACCATGAGTTTACACCATTTTTTGTGAGGCAACTTAATAGGGCTGGATTAGGAATAAAATAGCCTATCATTTGATACTCGATTCAATGAAATAACAGATGAGAGTATCATGTGAACCTTTATTTACCTGTTTATACGAGGCAACCCCCATAGTTGCACCGAGGAAAAGAAGGCAACTTATATTTTTCCAGTTCTTTAGGGCACATTCTTTCAGTTGATGCTCTACTTTTTTAAATACCAACTCAGGGAAATTGAGAAAAAAATAATAATAACAGATTTTACTGTTTAACATCATTGGCATTTTATTTAGCTAAGTAATCTACTCGCGATCTATATATATATTATCTAGCATATAATTTTACTGTCATTTAATTACAGATGAGGAAATGTATTTCTATGACCAGAACTAGCCCAGAAAATTTTACATATTAAATCTAGACAACCATGAATTCACACCATTTTTGGTGAGGCAACTTAATAGGGCTGGGTTAGGAATAAAATAGCCTTTCATTTGATACTCGATTCAACGAAATAACAGATGAGAGTATTATGTGAACCTTTATTTACCTGTTTATACGAGGCAACCCCCATAATTGCACCGAGGGAAAGTAGGCAACTTATATTTTTCCAGTTCTTTAGGGCACATTCTTTTAGCTGATGTTCTACTTTTTTAAATACCAACTCAGGGAAATTGATAAAAAAATAATAATAACAGATTTTACTGTTTAACATCATTGGCATTTTATTTAGCTAAGTAATCTACTCGCGATCTATATATATATTATCTAGCATATAATTTTACTGTCATTTAATTACAGATGAGGGAATGTATTTCTATGACCAGAATTAGCCCAGAAAATTTTACATATTAAATCTAGGCAACCATGAATTCACACCATTTTTGGTGAGGCAACTTAATAGGGCTGGGTTAGGAATAAAATAGCCTTTCATTTGATACTCGATTCAATGAAATAACAGATGAGAGTATCATGTTAACCTTTATTTACCTGTTTATACGAGACAACCCTCATAGTGAACTTAAATGTAGGCAACTTATATTTTTCCAGTTCTTTAGAGCACATACTTTCAGCTGATACACGACTTTCTTAAACGACAAGTCAGGGAAGTAGATAAAAAATAATTAATAACAAATTTTATTGTTTAACATCATTGGTATATGATTTAGCTAAGCAATCTACTCGCGATATATCGATATATGCTTTATCTGGCGTATAATCTTATTATCATTTAATTACAGATGAGGAAATATATTTTTAATACTAAAACTAGCCCAGAAAATTTTAAATCTTAAATGTAGGCAACTTTTCATTCACACCATTTTTGGGAAGGCAACCTAATACGGTTGGATTAGGAATAAAATTACCTTTCATTTGATATATAATTCGATTAAATAACAGATGAGAGTATATTACCACCATTTATCTACCTCTTCAAACGAGGCAACTCCTATGTTTGCCCCAAGGAAAATTAGGCAACTTATACTTTTTGAGTTCCTCAGAGCGCATTCTTTCAGCTGATGCTCGTCTTTCTTAAATAACCAATCAGGGTAGTTGATGAAAAAAAATTATTAACTAATTTAATTGTTTCACATCTTTGGCACCAGATTTAGATAGGCAACCTACTCGCAATGTATCAATAAAAGCATCATCTAGCATATAATATTTATCCTAATCAAATAACCAATGAGGGAAGGTGCTTCTTCTATTGGATCTCGTACTATTACTGAAGTCTCGTGATTACGTCATTCTGACAATGATAAATTGGAGTATGTATTTAGGAGGTGTGTTTGATTCTTCGGCTTTTTGCTCATAATAAATTAAGATGACAGAAATCTGATGAA
The DNA here is from genome assembly GCA_958295575.1 of Leucania comma. Taxonomy (NCBI): domain Eukaryota; kingdom Metazoa; phylum Arthropoda; class Insecta; order Lepidoptera; family Noctuidae; genus Leucania; species Leucania comma. The sequence goes on from OY282480.1 coordinate 16,475,521, forward strand.
TATGGGAAGAACGTGTTGAATCTACTACGCAAGCGAGAAAATTGAATGGTTAAGTAAAATCAGCAAAAACATTGTAATACTAGGATGCAGTAAATTATAACTTGTTTTAATGGTTCTATGGATAAAGCAGCCGCTGTGCCTGGGTTTTTTTTTATGGTAGGTAAAATTATCCAATGACAAATCCCGCCCTTGGGTGGAGCGGGAAGTAGTGTCAGACTCTTACTGACTAAAAACCTACCCCGTTCCTTCGTTGTCTATAGTGCCGGGGCTGAGCCTTCCTCTCAGAAAACGGCCCTTGACCCCAGCAGGCTTCGACCCTGCCTGCCTGCAGCTAGCAGTCTGGTCCTCTAGGGCTTGCTGACAGCTCTTTGAGGCGCGCGGGAACAGAACGCGCCGTCGACGACTTGGTCTCAGTCCGGTCGGTTACCAGACAATCGGACAGCGTGCTACCGATTGCACGCCGTCCGCAAGCCCGCGTCTACAGTGGCTGGAAATCAGGATCGGAATTCCGGCGGTGGCTGGGGCGAGCACCCTGTACCCGCTGTGCCTGGGTAACAACCCTAAGTTTTACAGCCCCTCAGTTTATCAGCCATATGGCAGCCATGTCCTGCCTAGTTCTATTTAAATTGGGCGGCTTTTTGAGCCAAATTAACGATTTTTGTATTGAAATGCAGTGTAGTGTTTTGTACATGGTTAATTTAACGCTATCTAACAGAAAACTTCACAGAGAAAGCTCAACACTATCAAATCAAACAGCGGTTACGAAATTAGGAAACTCAATGAACTGCCTAAATTTCCTCCTTCATTTGATTCATATAATATTTTCCGGCTACTCCCATATAATCCTTTGTACAGGCCGTAGCTCACGAAGGGTCCCATATAAAGACCCTGTTATTAAGTTATACATAATTTTGAGGGGTCTTCAATGAAATGGGCACTTTAACATGAGATAAAATGGACCTCCAGAAGTCCGGTACGGTGTTATGAGGGGGCAATATGAATTTGGGCCTTATCCGATTGGACTAAATTGTGTAATTGCGTTACTTATTGATACTAATTTTGCTTGGGATTAGCGTAATGGGAATTTGTGGAAATTAGGAGGTAGAAAAGGTAGTTCAAAATACTTGTATTATATCTTCTAAATGATCAGGATTTTCGTTTTATGATAATAATAATTCTCCCGATTGAACTTCGAACACGGTGGCTAATTTCAAGGAGACATTATAATGCACAAGTGCGTGCGCAAACACAGGTGCACTCTCTGTACAGTACGGCCGACGGATCTTGGCGCGCCTGAAGTTGGGCTCTGCGAAATTTTGCGCTCAAAATAAGTGCGCGAAATAAATGATTTATAAAAATAAATGCCATTATGAGCAATAACAACTGCTATTGGCATTTATTTTTTCAAACCATTTATTTTTTTACGAGTGCACAAGCGCTAAAGTTCACAGAGCCTAACTTCAGACGCGCCAAGATCCGTTGGCCGTATTGTACCTTTACTCTTGGGACGGCAAATCGACCGACCGGACGATCGGAGTGAGATCAGGTGCAAGATAAAAGGCTTTACGTGCTTTCCGAGGCACTGGGGTGTCACAGTACCGACTTTCAATATCCCAGCATAATGATTTCTAATGGATATACCTAGTAGCACTTTTTGCCTGACCCGGGAATCGAACCCTCACGCTCAGCAGTCGCGTTTGCAATCTCGACACCAACGAAGCAATCAATGAAAACAATAAGTCACCAACAATTAAACGGTAAATAATTTTAATGGCTCACACGAGACTAGGAGACGAATGGTTTAATAATATTTACTGAATACTGAACAAACGCCCCAAAGTCTATTTGCTTCATACATCGCTGATTTCCATTGATTTTCTGAACGTAAACAAGTAAGGCCTTCTGTTGTTTGACAATCGCGCGTTAACAGGCGACGAAGAGAAACGTTTTATATTGTGTTTGTCGGCAATGGAAAGCTCGTATTCAGCCAAGCTCAACCTCGTAAGGAAGAAAAAATATTTTCATCTCTATTTTATACATGTTTATAGGCAGAAATGTATTTTCATTCCCAGTTCTTTGAACCAGAAAACCGATAACTATCTACAAAATACTTTCTATAATGTTTTTGTAAAATATTATATAAAGTATATACTATGAAAAATTAACAAAAACGATATTTTTTATTGTGAACTGTGATTCGTGTGCGAAAGAGGGCCAATGTTGCCTCAACAAAATGTAAGTGTTATAAAGATTGGGTTGATATTCTCACAATTCTAACTTTTATGTTCTACGCAATCACGCAGACAAATAAATCTATCGCCCAAAAATTTTAGTGTGGGCTTTCATGCTCTATGGTACAGCGATTGATAGATTATCAATCATTTTTATGTACTGGTCGATGACAGAGTCGGGGTTGGGCGACCGAAATCTAATAAAGTAGGCAGGTCGTTTGTTCGGGATAGTCCATTTTCTGGGTGACACGTTTTGTATGTGTGTAGTGTTGACGTGTAGGCATAGATAACTACATTACGTGACAGGCTAGAAGGGATCGTGGCTCGGGTTCCAAAAGTTACTTAAGTTTCTAGATTGTTGTGCTATTCATGTTTTGAGAAGTTTTTGTTAGCTTCCGTTTTTATTAAGCAAAAATATATTATCACAAGACGAAATAATTATAATACAAGACAAAAAGTAAACGTAAAACATTAAGCGTGACGAAATCGTAGGTATTTTTTTATGAGCAACACAAAAAGAAATTTACAAATTCTTTTAAACCGGAAAATATAAATCATTTTATTACTATTTGTTTCCCCCAATTATGAAAAATCATCAAATCGTTTGTCACTTCATAAAATCTCTTATATTTCATTGCCTAAATAATAAAACTATCAGCATTTCCGTAAACCGATTCTGTGCTAACATACATCAAACGAAAGTTGAAAACAATAAAACAAAATGGCTGTCGCGCGAATGGGAGCTGTCAATGCAGATTTGCGTGCCGCAGCAATGACGAATGTTACCGAAATAATCCCGATCGTGTCTATGGCAGGATGTCGCGAGTGACATATCCGATGACGTCATCACACGTCAATTTAAATAGCTCGGCTTATTGACAACTCTTTTGTTTTACGTTCCTATTGATTTTGCTCGTGTGTGGGTTATTCGGGTTACTTTATAACCTACGCACAAATATGTAGCTTTTTATAGCATCCTATTGTTTCAGTTTGTTACGTAGATATTTTAATTTTGATTTTCGTGAAAATCTTTTTTCATTACGTTGTTATTTACTTTTTTTAATGTTTTGGCTTGGCGACTAAGTCATTTAAGCCATGCATTCGTATGAATAATTAATTAGAATATGGTTGAACCCATTCTAATATATTTGGTATTACACTAATCAATTTTATTGGCAAACTTCGCTGAGTTAATCAACACTACAATACAATTCTCAGTTCCATTTTACCGAGATCAACCATGTTTCAATTATTCTACATACAGTCCACTTGCGTGTACACCTGCGATACAAAATTACAACAATTTGAGATCACAATATCCACTAGGAATCAATTTGCGAAAAGTAAAACAACCATTCAACTTCATTCGAAGAAATCCCTCCAAAGAAACTATTTTTTTTGTAAAATGTGATTCGAAAATACTCCTAAATTAATATCATCTTTTTTATGATAATATTAAATCAGGTAGGTAAATTATGATAATGATTCAGAATGAATTTGCCTTTTAAAAAAATGGTATATTCTTGCTGTACCTAATTGACATCTGACCTCAACTTACCAGAGTTGCGATATCCCTCAATCTCTCAGAAAAGATAAATCTAATCTAACCATGTTTTCCGTCATTAATAAATATGTTGTCTCATCCTCAAATCGAAATAAACAGCTCAACTTAATATCTAGTTAATTTAGATACTAGATACACCAATGAGGGTTTCCTAAAATGACGTTTACCAGGTAGCAGCACTGAGTCATCAGGGCCAGGTATCTCTCAAAACGCTTACGTAATGACATGAACGTCAATGTCAAATGTTAGACGTCAACGTCAAAGGAAAAGACCTGATGGCTAAGTGGCGCCAACTGGTGGTGTGGATTTTCCTGAAAACCCTCATTCAATATTTCATGGCTTTTCGCCAGGTATTTTACCTGGCAAAGTTTCTATCCCTATTGGCTATCGATATTCAACCTACTTTTTATTTCCTGCATCGAATGTTGAAATCTCATAAAAGTTTTATTATTCCAGTCTGACAGTTATGAAAATTGTGGCACAGTTTTGACAGTTGCGTTAGAACTCCTTGGTACATTTATTTTTGTTTATCTGTGGTACGCTAAATGACTGTAACAGATTTATTATCTACTTACTAACACCCGGCTTTGCACACAACATTAAAAAAGTAACTACACACCAATAACGAGTTCGCAGGCTGGCAACTGCTAATGTTTTTTGTTGGCCTGGGCCCATTTCCATTTGAAAATGAGCTTCCCAAGCTTAACCCCATGATTAGAAACCCTATGACTTTCAGAATGCCCGGACCCCTCAGGGATTGAAAAAAAAGTTGGACGATATTATTTTCTGCTTTTACCCAAAAAAAGTTTATACATAACAAAAAGCTAGATGATTTTACTGAAAACTTTTAACCACATAACAATACGTGTTTTGCAGAAAAGTCATAGGTGAATCACGTTACTCAGTCGTGTTACCATAGCAACAGCGCCTAACTCAGAATTAAAAAAAAAACAAACTCAACTGCTTCTAAACAATACGTGGTATTAAAACTTAAGTACGAACCACAAGCTCGAACAATTTTCATATTAACAAAAAAAAAAGGTACGCAACACAATAATGCTAAGGCAACACTATTTGTCCGTTCTACTAACCCTATAACCCAAGGATAACGGAAACAGTAGTAGTGCGGTGGCAGAGAAAATAAACGGGGGAAATAACGGGAAGGGGGACATTGAGGGGAAGGAAGATCACGTCCTTGAAGCGGCACGCGTCAGGGGATTTCCTGCTTCCTTACAGATAAGGTTGAACGCAGACGAAAGACTTTTTGTACAATTATAATAAAAATATACGTAATTTTACGCGCCTACACATTGTTGAGAACTTTGGAAGCCCATTGGTAGTTGCCCCGACTTACAAGTTATAATTCGCGGATTCAAACCCAGCCAGGCGTACTTTGTGTAATTTATTTCATCACCACTGGTCTCAAAACAGTAAAGGAAAACATTGTCAGGTGTCAGGTAACCAACATATCCTAGAACCAAAAATTTAGAGACATCCACTAATCCACGCTGAGCCCGCGTGGTGGATTACGGCTCATTCTCTCTTCTTGAGAGGAAGCCTATGTCCCAGCGTTGGTAACATTACAAGGCCGATAATGTTATGTTACTACATTGTCTATAAGACACGCAGTGCCAGTCACACGCTCAAGTGCTCGATTACGGAGACGCGAAGCGGTGCGCGGCGCGTCGGGCGATCCGCAGTACATTGCCATATTATGTTTGTGTTTGCGCGAGCGTTGATGCGGCCCCGCTGCTGCAATGTATGACGAAACGCCCAACGCGCCGCGTCTTCATAAACACGGCCTAATAATATAAAGGCGAAGGTACGTCGATCGCTTGATCGCACAGTCGGTCGTCTGCTTTGCTCCTTAAGAGATGGGAACGCTTTACGTTGTTCTTATTGCCTCAACATTTCGCTTTTCTAACCAAAAAGATACGTAATTAACTTCTAGATAGTAAGCCAGAGTTACACGCGGCTCTGAATATTTACACATTGTTGATATTCAGACGAATTTGCATGTTGTTTTAGATTTTTGTTAATCGTTGTCGAGTTGGAATGGTTTCAATAATGTAAGACAATTGGACCGAAAATTTTACGATACTGGCAAATGAAAATAGTCCATTGTTATTGCGATTTATGCTTCCTAGACTGTTGACGCCATTACAATATCTACATTTTTAGGGTTACCTTGAGTTTGTTTTTAGTTATAGCATATAGTATAGCATAATCAGCCTTTTAATGTTCCCACTTTTGGGACTCAAGCCCCCTCTCTGGGAGAGGGAATGGGCGGTGATCTTCCACGTGAGCCCTGGGCCTTTACTGGTAAATAGCTGGTGTTATAAGGAGTAACGAAGCCAAGCTTGTCTTCAATATAGAACCTAAATTTTGTAATGGGCTTTTTACAATAAAAAACTAGTGTACCACGCAAAAAAAAACATAATGTGACTATGACACCTGAAACGCTGCTGGTATGGTGACCGTGTACCGGAAGACGCATCATTGAAGGGCCTCCCAAAAGGTGAACCGATGACCTGGTCCAGTCCTTAAGGCGACACTTGGATAAGGCCTATGTCTAACAGTGGACGTCTTTCGAATGAAACTATGATGATGATGATGATGATGAAGATCCATATTACCGGGAAACTAAGAAAATCTCAGTTACACTTCATGAATGTTACTGATTTCAAAACTCAAGCTACGAGTACATCACAAATTGGCTACACATGGAACTTCAAGCTCCTTTAAAGTTTACTCAAGACCCATCAGATTGGAAGGTCTACGAACAAAGGAAACAGGATCAAGTGTAACTAATACAGTTGCTGGTTAAGGCAGAGGCGTAGCATGGACTAGTTTAAACGTGGGCGATAGCACGTCAGCGAGGTCTTTTTCTTTTATGAATTCAGAAACGAGACAACCTCTGTCGCAACTAGAGGTTGCAAAAATTTTATAGTTTTGATTTTCGAATATTCGATTGCAACCTCTAGTCGCAACACAGCGATCGACCACAGTGTCACTTACAATCAAATGAAACGTGGTCAAAAGAGAGCCTATGTATTTAAAAAAAACCCACGTTCTTAAAGAAGTGAGGGCTTGCGCGAAGCACCTTTGGTGCGAGGCCGTGGGCGAGGGCCCCCGTCGCCCACACTACTGGGTTAAAGTTCTGACGTATACCGACTATGTTGAAGATAGAGCAAAGGGGATAATCATACATACATTTTGCATAGTAGGTATAAAGGACCCATTTTAACTTGCTTTGTGAGCATACAGTGGAGATAATAGAAAGAGCTTATTTGCGTGTAAGTGTATTTTTTTTACTACGATATAACTTTTTTACATTGTTATAAAAACTGGCCAAGTCCGAGTCGGACTCGCGCTCTGAGGATTCCGTACAAATTTATCTATGTTAATAGTTTAGTTCCCGAATGGACTCATGACTTTTCCGAACCGCAAAAAAAGATTTTTTTATACTTATCAACAAATTTTCAGTTTTCAGACTTAAGCTTGCTTCATGCCAAATGTCAGGGTTCTAGATCAACAAGAAGTACCCTATGAATTTTGCTTCCCTTGGGAGTGTCGTATCTTTTTTTCGTTAACTTAGAAGTTTGATTTTTCCACAGCTTCAAGGGACCGCAGACTTGAGTATATTGTTTTAATTTCAACTCGACACCTCCACGCGTTCTCGAGTTAACGTCAGCTTTACTCGCGGCTCGTTAGTGCTGATCGACTAGCAATTAAAACAGTTTTGAACGACGAGCCTAATAGAAAATGAAACAAACACGACGAGCCGCGAGCCAGGCTCGTCGTTTGTGCTTCGATTATACACAGGCGAGCTTTACCGATGAGCCATAAAACCGCGGTTTTACTCGCCCGTGATCGACGTACCTACGTGCCTATGCCACTGTTTTAAAGAACGTCGGTTTTACTCGTGGGTCGTTGGTGCTGATCGACTAGCGAGTAAAACAGCTTTGAACGTCGAGCCGCGAGCTAGGCCCGCCAGCTCACAAAACTGCGATATTGCAATGACACACCGGCGAGCTTTACCAACGAGCCATAAGACCGCAGTTTTACTCGCTCATCGATCAGGGCCTTTATTCTTATTTGGAACGCACATTACTGTTGTTGCTGAGTCATATTCTTTTTCTACGGAAATTCTTGTGTACTGGGAGACAATAAAGCAACCCTTTTACGTCCTTGTTAGGTAACACAGCGTTTCTAACAACCTAACCGTCTCAAGGTCAGGGTAACCCGACTATTGACCCTAAACTTTCGCTATGTGCTCTTAGTGTTTACGTTTCTCGCCGCCTGAGGGCTCTGTAGTAGATATTAGTATTCGACTAACAGGTACAACAAAGGGAAACAAAAGTGGTAAATTAGTTCAGGGCCATGTAAATAATTCTTTATTTATTACTTTATACTATGACTAGTTTCGTGTTGGCCCAGTGGGTTCGAAACCGGACTAGTACCGAAGTGATTTTTTTCAATTCAAATGTTATTTTATGACTTTATCCTAAGGGTCTATATTTGAACGACAATTTCCCCAAATCGTCCCTTCGTATCTGGAAGTCATATTTAGGTACGGCTACAAAGATAAGATCCTTACGACGTACGATACCACCATTAATTACGACATACCGTAGGTACCTGATACTTACAAAGTACCCAAAAACGATCTACTTGTAAAATAGTACAGTCACCATTATATATTTTTTTTTGAGGTGGAAATCATCATATGACTTTTCGCGCACTAGTGGAAGGGCGTGTCAGACATACACCTGAAGAACATAACCCTTCATCTGACACAGTCGGGTCAGTGATTTAATTTACGTAAAATCATGGCAAAAATAAAAGTGAGTATAAAATTAAAACAAAGTTGGAGCCGTTAATCAATCAAGGAAGCAACATGACTGTGCAGAAACAGTCACTGCCAAACAAGCTTGTCTTCAATGTAGTCTTAAATTTTGTAATAGGCTTTTTTAAGGAGGACTCATTTGATTTGGGTAGAACTTTCCCTCACCAAGTTCTGTAACTGACTTTGGCAACTTGTTTTATCAGCGTATGCTGCTAATGAGGAATTACTTGCTTTTCTCAGCTAATATTCGTATAGGAATTACAATTTCATGTTTACTGCGCGTATTTATACTATGAAAATCGCTTCTAATACCTAATTTGCGAACGTAAAAAATACTTTCCAAGATATAAAGTGAAAACTGACACAATAATAATTATTTTATTAATTTAAATATATGTAGCGACATCTATGGCACAACATAGGAACTAAAAAATTCAAAATCCTGCATCGCGCAAAAAATTACCGTTTTTCACGCGTTTTGAGCATTGGAACAGCTATCGGGCAGTAACCCGGATCAGGCATTATACCTAGTTGGAGGATACTCCTTTTTGAGGAGGTTTGCGAAACTTAATACTCTGGTCTACACACCTCTAAATCTATTTTTAAAAAGCTCTTTAAGCCGTTCGTCCCAGTTCTTATTTGTAGATCTACTATCAAAGATCTACAAATAAGAACTGGGACGAACGAATAAACAAAAGCCAGGAAATCTAACACAAATCTTACCAAGGTATCGTGTTATCCAATTGCTAGGCTGAGGAGGTCAGATGGGCAGTAGTTCTATGTAAAATACCGATATCCAGCTGCATCTGGCTAAGCTGGAATCCAACCCCAACATGTTGGGAAAAGTCTTTTACAGCACATAAGATCTAAAAGACTTGCAAGAAGCCATTTTATTAATTACCCGCATTGCTCTCTTTTCCAATATTTACATTTTTATATTACAAAAGAGCGCAATCCGGGAGTACTAAAAATAACTGCATTATCATTATAGGGCAGTTAGTTTAGGTACTTACAAATTGTCAGTCGAAAAGTAAAATGGCTCAGTCGCCATTATAAGCAGTATAAGAATTAAAACAGCGCCTTGTGAGCGGTTTAGGAACTATATAGGATCGACATAAAGGTTAAGTCAACGATGTAATGGAAATTGGTAGCAGGGAGAGAGACCTTTTTGTGACGTACTATAACGAGTTTCACAAAGGCTGCCTATTATAAAAACATGTTACTTTAACGTAAAACTTTACTTTGTTCGTGCTAAGGGTAAAAATGTTTTATGTTATGAACTATATCATACTTTATGTATATGTGTTGCGGACCAATAAGTAAGCCAACTTAGTTTGAGCTAAGCTTAACTTAGGTAATATTAAAAGGCATAGCGGTGGCAATTTTTTGTACTTGTAAAGTAAGTTACGCTTTACGGAAAGTAAACAAGTATTATACATTAAAGTTTTGCAAGTTAACTTATGCTAATTTAGCGTTTACGTGACGGCTTTACATGCTTTTCGAGGCACGAGGGCGTCATAGTATTAATCTTTATATAATATATTCGAGATTAGGAAACTAGAAGACCGTCGAACACACTATAATCACGAATACTCTACAATTTTCATGTTTATAAGGCCTTGACCATCACCCTTCCGTGGAATATATCATGGCATCTCATCACCAATGATCGTGGGTGATATATCCGATTTGTCAACATGTTAACATGTATACACATGTTGACTACAAATCCAGGCTATCCAGATCGTCTAGCTTGTTCTGAGCCTATTTGAGAATGCCAAACCATTGAATATGCACATCTTATTTACACTTAACAGAAGGCAATTTAATACCTTATTCAAGCGGCTCATTAATATTATTGACAGAATAAACATTAATAGCACTTTTATCTTATTTATCATACCAAGGACCTCACGCAGAATAGTCAGGCTTGATATCAGAAGACCAATATGGCAGTTATACCTACTACATCCACGTAAACTCGCCCAATCGTATAGCAAAGCCATCAACGACAAAGCTTCGTAATTCCATTGCAATTCAGTCCCTAGTGTCTCTATGAGATTAGCTAATCAAAGGCCTATACAGCAAAGAGAATTACTGATCAAACATTGTTGATGCATCATCCTGAATCGTCTCTACAAATTGGGTTTGACGTTAAGCCCATTGTCCTGGATAAGTGACAAATACTGTCTGACGCGACATGATGTGATGTGATCACGTGACGTGATGTATAGTGGTGTAATACAAATAAAATCGTGTAAAGGCAGGGTCTTTTTTATATATCCGCAAATTGATTGGAATAAACAGAATTATATTTATTTCGCTTTACATCACGTTTTTTCATCGATGTATGTCGTGTAATATACATTCATTTGGATCGGAAAGAAGTAGTTCCTTAAGATAACTGACTAACATCACCCATATTTATAACAAGTAAAACAAATTACTTGATTATAAGAAACTACATAAGTATTATAAGATTTGTATTCTATAGTTAAGAAAAAATTAAATTTTTAATGAAGATTTTTAAGCTCAAGCATGACTTAATAAGAAATTAATTAGCAGCAAGTAATTACATCTTTATAAATATGTGTGTAAGTAAGCGTGCATGTGTGGCTGCTAAGTTATGAGTACTACCATGATATAATACCAACATTGCACACTTAGTTCGCAATAAACCTTTTTACTTTGACTTTGTAATATCATCATCATCATTTCAGTCCAAAGACGTCCACTGTTGGTCATGGCCTCTCCCAAATGTCACAACAATGAGCCACCACTCTAGTACCTTTGGTCCCCAACGGCCATCTGTTCTGTGAGCAATGTGCCCTGCCCATCGCCAGTTTAGTTTGGCAATTCTTCGGCATCCCGTTATGGTACCCCTTTGGACATCAATAAATAACTTTGTTATAAAAGGGCTAGCCCTTTAAAGAAGAGAGATTCCATGAAGACATCCAAAAATATGTTACTATCTAACCCATTATCATTAGAAAGGAGGGTCTAAGCTTACTTTTCTGGTAGAAAGAGGATCATTCCTGTACTTCACATAGGACACAGCATAACCGTACACCTTAATTTGCGGTCGCCACATCTTGCAGGATTGCCACCAGACGTGGGCCGGTCCGAGTTTCAAACAGGCTGCATTGGCCGTGCTTACAGCTCAGTACGCCTGTTTTGGACCCGATGACTATGTACACCCGCCTAAAAAATTATGAATGCACGCTCTGCAACTTTGACGTTTGAAATAGGTTAGCATTGCTTTGAGTTTTATATGGTTTGGAATAAAAACTTATTTGGAATATACAAAGACATTAAATATACACCAAATCAATTTCTTACATGCGTAAATTAATTCGAGTTTAAAAAAAAAAACTTTATTTTTCATTTTTATCTTTACAAATCGATAGGGTTTCATGTACGATCTTCCACGGGGTTAAAACGACAAAATTTAACGGTATATACTTTCAATAGACAGGCCATGGCGAACAAAATCGTAATCGGAGACTTCCTACCCAGGGGTAGTAAGTCGCTCAGTCTAGTGTGGACGACTGGACCTCTGTAATTAATTACAATTCAATAATTTTCGCAAATAATTTTAGCAAATAGCGTAAAAACACATAAATTACAAATTTAATTCGTATGTTTACTATTGAAAGCTAGATGACATAGGATGATAGTTTTTCTAAGATATTTCTTTTGATGTCCGCTCTATAATATCTCTTTAAATCCCTTTGTAAATATACCAACAAAAGCTCCATAGGCCTAACCATGACGTGTTAAAACGAATGAGAAAGAAGATGGAGTTATACACCACCTCTTTAACGGTTCAGTTAGATCGAAAAATGGATCACGTTAGGAGGTCGTATTATTTTTTCAGTGTGAAAATCATCCAGTGACATCTCAGTGCCCTTGGGCGGGGCGGGAGATACGACGATACGATATCAGACTTTTACTGACTAAAAACCCACTCCTGTTCCTTTATTGCCTTCATTCCAGGGCCCTGATGTTGACTTTCAAATTGCTCATGGCCCCAGCAGGCTTCAACCCTGCTGGGCCTCTATGTTTTGTTGACAATTTATTGATGCGCGCGGGAACAATGTGCGCCGTCGACGACTTGGGTTCGGTCCGGATGGGTACCGGACAGTTGGACAACAAGCTACCCATTGGTCGCCGTCCGTAAGCCCGCGCCTAGTGTGACAAGACGTCATAGTAGGGAATCTGATTACTGTAGCTCATTATTTGTAGTTTTCAGCAAAAAAGTAATTAAAATATATGAGCTAACGAAGAATAGAGCATAAAATATTTTAATCTACATATAAAGAAAACAACAGCACCAAAAACCAAATAAAAACGCTCGCTAAATTCAGATTACTCCAGTACGATCCAGTGCAAACCGGTTCGCGGCGGTCCAATCCGCCTGCGGGTCTAATTGGCGGTACGGCGCCGGAACTAGGTGCTTGGCCGTCTTCCGTTCTACCCTCTGAAAGCAGGTTTTGCCGCTAGATACATTATGCTGGGGATAAATGCTAGCTTTTGGAAGATAGAAATTTTATTTTTACATCTCGTGATGGTATAAAAATTGTGATGGGTAGATAATATAAATCTTGGGAATAAGCTTTTACAAGTACTCTTTTTTGGTATGGGTAAATCAAGTTTTCGGTAAGCTGGTTTCCGTAAAAACAATCAAAGAAAACCAACTTAGGGTACACAGAACACTACTTAGTACTTACAAAAGAAAATATGTACGCACAATAATGGTTTAAAAGCTATGAATGCTTTTACTATTATGTATGGGCTTGTACCACTGCCCGTAATAATTTTTTTTTTATCACTTAGTAAGGGTGCTGGTTGCAACACCAATCTATTTTTGTTATTTTTATCTGTAACCTACAAAAAATAATTAAATTTTATTGGTTGAATAAATTATTATATTATTATGAATGTACTGCACTGCAAAGGATCTGATGGAATTATAATCGTTACTGTTGTGTATTTAGTAAACATATAATATTAAATTTGTACTTACTGCGCGCACGACATGCGTGTGTGTGTGTCGGCGCGCACGCGACACGGTATCGATGCAATGCAAGTAGTGCAACACAATAAACCTGACACTGACTCCCATAAAATATGTAACATTTACTACATTAAAAGCAAAGACAAGCCCCGTCCCCCCATAGTGATTACGTAATACTTGAATGGCCCCTTTGGGGCAAATGCATAACTAAGGCGATATCAGCCGTAATAATGATACGGTGCCCTCGGGCTTAGGGGCCCTGATATGTGAAAAAAAATGGTTGCATATCTACAACCTTAAGATCTCTTATTGATAAGAGGCTCGTTGTGAACAAATAATGGCTATAAGATAAGACGATTCAGTTTAATAGCTTGCTCCGTTCAGGCATTCTGTATACAAGATCACAAGAAAAACTAAAAAAATCTATCCTAGTCAAAAAATTTCTAATAAACGAGCTCATATTCAATCGAAACTTTTCCTATCATTGACAGGGTAATTCCACTTTTGTAGTCGGCCTTAAATTATGATAAAGCCAATTCTTCGGTGTTTCGTAAGCTCACACGTTTTATTTATTTATTTAAACTTCATGTACAATAGTGGTACATAAGCGGACTTAATGCAACGAGGCATTCTCTACCAGTCAACCTTTGGGTTAAAAAAGACAACACTGTGGTAGGTGTGCACAATAAATAAATACGTATAACACTTCAGTCGTTCAGTTCTTCGTTTTCTAGTCAGTATCAACGTAGCCTATGCAGTATGATGAGTCTAGGCAACACCTTCGTCGCCTCGCCTTCAGGGTGGCGACTTCGTCTTGCTGTCTCAGAACAACAGTTAGAATAGAATAGAATATAATAAACTTTTCAATACACTAGCTCAGAAAGTGGCTCTTATTGCACTACACTTAGGTACATAATGGCACCTGTTACCAAACTGTGACATTTTGATTGCCATTACGCACTATTGCTGTAATGTAGCTATAACCTTTTTGTTCAACCTCTTTGTTTGCGATTCAAATTTTAAATACGAAAAAATAAAAAAATAAATTGTGGTCTATGGCCGTCATTTTAAGATGCGGTTTCAAGTAATGTGATTTTTTCAAGTGAAGTTCATTGTTATATTAATTAAATTAAATCAAATACTACAAAAACATTGGGAAATGTTACATCATATTGTCACAAGAAAACAAACAACGACTAGGCAATTTGATCAAAAGACTATGTAGCCATAGCCTTCATCTATGGGTCAATTAAAAAAAAATTGATGCGTGCCTATGAATGTTACCGCCATGTTATGAATTTTTTTCCTAGTTTTGCTGTTGTAATAATAGTTAGCTAAATTATTTTTCTTCACAAGTGTATTGAAAAACGTCGTATGATACACGTGAGTAATGTATGGTTACCGTTCTTGGCTCTCTTAAGATCCTCGCCAAGGCTCGGGTCTTAATACCGCCGCGACGGTAACCATGTACATAACACACTTGTATCATAATGTACTATTAATGTAGGTACACCAAAACAGCAACAATTTCAGAAGTAATGTTTTAGTCCTGTGCTAAGGGCCTATTTATTTATTTAATCTTCATGCAACCAAACGTACAAACGCGGACTTAATGCCTTAGGCACACACAAATACATACAAAAAACTTTTCAATAATGTTTGACACAAAGGGTCCCTCCTTTGGGACTAACTACGCCACTGATTACACCGTAAATATACGCCGATTAGTATTGTAGACAAACAGCTTTGTTCCGGGACGGGCGCATAAATTATGCGATACTGCCTACACGGTGACTAATGGGCCTATTTACACTTTCAGAAGCCCACGAAGATGGGCCATGTTGAAGTAAACATGCTATATCGATTAATGACACTAATTTGTTTTGTCTTGGCCTGTTTGTGTAACAAGGACAGATTTGAGGAGGCTGCTAAGTCGATTGTGTTTTGTGTGAACGTAAAAGAATTCTTTGTAGGGTGAGTATAGACTAGACCATTTACTTCAGAACAACAAGCCGCTCTATGATAGATATGTTCTAGTGTATCACCCTCACGAACCAGACGTCGAGCACGCTCGCTGTTTTGTTGCAAACTAAATTGTACAAACTAACGAGCGTAATTTCGTAGCGCGAGCGCGGGCGAAGCGGGGGAGAGGGATGAACGATGCACGCGGTCGTTTAGTTAGTTGTTCCAGTTCACATGGTGATGTTGCTCACTCGCTGTGGGTGTTGTGCCGAACAGAGCGTCGAGCATTCGCAGGAACGTTACATTACATGCAAATGCTATTGAGACTGACCCCAACTGAACCTGTATGATACCATTCGTTACAACTATACAACTAATGCTCGAGAAAATGCTATAGTATCAACCTGTATAGTAAACCAGTGACTAAGGCCTAGCTTCATTATTTAAGCAAAATTTTGAGAAAAAAAAAAATTTTGACATTGGTATCACCAGACAACTTTTTTTTAAATTGTATAACTCAGTTCTTGAGTGCGTTTTCATCTGATGGTAAACAGCAATGCAATCATTGATGATAAAGCGGACTAGTTTATTAAGCTAGCCTTGAAGACAACTAAATTATAATAGGGAAGACCGCAATAAGTGAAACTATTTAACAAATGATACGAAATATTATCGGTAGTTGTATCCTCACAGAAACTTGCGCTCGTGATTCAGAAGCATAATAAACATTAAACCGCAGGGAATTAGAACACCAAAGTTCACGGCATTGTATTTATGGTCAGGTGAACCACTAAAATACTCTAAAGCTATAAAGTCTGACTATAATCAATTGAAAGTGTGGCTTCGATTACTTAAGCGTCGTACTGGTGATAAAAATGTGATGGCTTAAATTTTATGAAGGTGAACATGCAAGTCACACCACCGCGGCCGCGTTCTCAGTCCAAAGAACCCCACAAAACATTTAATTGTGCAAAGCCCTTTTCAATATCGGACCACTATGTTTACAGCAATACGCCTCTGATAGATGGTGGACATCATATCCCACTATTGGGATCGGCTAACTTAGTTATTCTTCACCAATTGTCGCTATTCTGCGTCGTCGAGACATTCAAATTCTCCAAATCGGCTCCGATGAAAATAATAGCAATGGTAGCAACACGAAGTGTGTAACCAGTATATTTTCTTTGTATCGTATATTTGCATTTGCCATACAATACTTGAACCCTGTTTCCTCCCCTTAGGGGCTTTAATTTTTTGAAAATCCTCTGTTAGTCAGTATCTCCATTTAAATAAATATAGGTTTTTTTATTTGATTTTAATACGTACAATTTTTGACACCTGTGATAATCACTCTTCTACCGAATTTCCTGACTGACTAATCAATTCACCATTGCACACTGAACTCTGAACACCGTCCCGACATGTGATGAACTTTCAACAAAGTTCGAAGAAATTCTTTACTCGTTATAACACTAAAGAACTCACTCAACATGAAACTGTAAGAACAGTTTTATATAAAATTATTCTCGGAAAAGTTCGTAAAATATAGAGAGAAATTCACTTAATTCGCTTCGTATGCAACTCAAACGTTTGTGTATGCAAGTTTAAGAACAGCAATTATTTAAGTGCAAAAGAACTTTATAACGTATTTTATATCATTTATTTCTTCTTTGAGAATCAAGTCAATCTTTTTGAAGATTTTGCTATGATCTTTGGATCCCCTCATCCCTCATTACCGAGGGTCGTGAAGCTCCCGCTGGATTATTTCTTATTGATGGTGTCTCGCCATCTGTGACGATTCTTGGCTTCATGAAGTGCGACGTATTATTGAATATCCAGTGTGGAGCAGACCTGATCTGCCCAACTTTTTGGGCTGCAGCCTCTTGGTCATTTACCATCAACCATGCCAGTTATGATGAGCTCTACAATTTGTATAAGATTTTTGGATAAAGCGCTTTTACTGCGGTGGAAAATCATCCTATGAATTCACCCGCTCTGAGATGGAGCTAAAGAGCGTGTCAGACTTTTTTCTGTATCCTTCAACTGCCCATTGTGTTTGAGGACCAGAAGTCGCAAATACAGTCCTAAGGTAGCCAAAAGTGCCCTCCTACTCCCGATGCTCGGAGTATATCCTAAGCGGCCGCTGAGGTTGGGTTTGGATTTAATTAGAATTAACAGTGCAAATAGTTATTTGAAATGGATAGTCACAACTCACAGTGCTGTTTCAGATTCGGCGTGAGGACCAATCTGCCTTAAAGTAATAGAACAATTTTAACTAACAATGCAATACGTACAAGGCCGCTTACCTACTTACTATAATCTAGAAGGTCAAACCACTACTAAGTAACTAGACACACAATTCCGAAGTAAAAACAAAACTAACGTAGATGGTCTTCAAGAACTAAACCCTACTAGGTTTCTATCATCTAAGTTTTTCATCCAACTTCTTGAGAAAAACAACCGAAGCATTGCTAGTTTTATTTCATTTCTCACTTGTTTATTTTGCAAAAGAAAACAAACAAATGTCTTTGGAACTAGTTGAGTTTTCACGGGTATTCGTAAATTAGATCTGACTGTAAAAAAGAAGGTACTAGTTTTAGGGTTCCCTTTGCAAAGCGGCGAGCTAATTCTTGAAATTTCTCCGTTTCTTAAAATAAAATAATATGACATGGATTAAACTTTTATGTGTAAATCAATGAACGGGATTTTCGTTTCTTTTTGTAAGGATTTTACTGTACCTACCAAACTACCACTTTATAAAGTAATTTTTTTTTTTAATGTAATAAAAAAGTAAGTAGTATAAATACTACTTACTTTTTTATTATTTTTACTACTATTTTATTTTACCGGTTCCTGTAGTCAAAGTTTCATGGTGTAGCATTTCTGCATGGTATTATCATGCCATACAAAAATGTATATCTATCTATCTATCTACCGAAACATACCGTTCTAACTAATACTACCGTTGAATAAATAGAAAGAATTTTGATTGTAAGCCTTTGGGTTACAAAAGTGTGCACACTGTGGTATAATAAATAAATAATATTCAAAACAGAATTACCTAAATATCATTAAAATCAGATATTAATCGTAATAAAATACATAAAACTAATAAACAAATAAATATCATGACAAATATCATAAAAATGATGAGAATTAAAAATAAAAAATAATTTATTTTTGTTATTTACAAATCAAATTTTACAGATTTATAAAACACCTAACTGACCTTATAAAATATATTTACATAAATTAAAAAAAAAAAACTTTTATGACTAACTAAAAGTAATCTAAAGTAAGGCATCAAAAAACTCTGCCGCATAAATAAAATAAAATAATTTTGACGAAGACCTAAATAACTTTGAAAGGATGAACTCCTTTGAAAGTACTTCCGAACTTTAAAATTATCTCTCTAACTTAACTAACTTTGTTAGTTTTATAGTTATTAATGTACCGAGTAATATTAAAATACATAGATTGCATAACTATATAAACCATTCAAATTTTAAGCCCTCTAATACGTACGGAACCCTCTCCACTCGCTTACCGAGCTAAGCTCAGTTTTATTTTACGTATTTGCATTCGCACATCCACGTCGAAATGAATTAAAACTCAATGTGAATTGAATTTACGCTCTTACCTTTTTGTGAAAGAACGTACAGTGGAAATAAGTCGTTTAATGTTTTTTCCCTGCGGATAACTATGATTTATTTATATTGACACGTTCCACTAAAATGTAAATTGTTTAATTGCGAATAACAACTGGATATTAAATTTTATGTAGGTACATTTTACAAGCTTTTATTTACTCGTAGTTTCACCTGACCGATGTTTGTCTGTGATCAAATCTTGCAAATTAAATTTCCCTGTTACCGATTGAACTGAAATTTTGTAAATCAAATGATAATGCTATATAATGACATGGAGCTGATCTGATATAGGAACTCGGTCGTAAACGATACAACCCGTTCGAGTTGGGCTTGTATTGATTTGATTTAGGTACTAGATGGTAACCAGGGTCTGATGATGGAACTGGAAGATGGCCATAGAAACTCGGTAATGAGCGGAATAAGATAATCACATCGTGTTTTATCTTTTTAGAGTAGTCTTGATGAGTATTAATTATTTAATTTATACCACGCTATAAAACCTTGCTATGAAAAAAATATTTTCAGTGAAAACTTGTTTATTTCAAACTTGCTGTCCCAGCAGACATCGTTATGTCAAAATCAGTTAGACTGCGGCAGTCAAATAAACTTATGATTATAATAATAATATTTATTTTTAAATAAAAATTAAAACTTAACCCTCATAGTTTGTCTGAAAAGGAACTTTGGGGTTTTTAAACGCAAGACAAAAATAAAACATAGGAATGGGTTTTATTCATTAAAAGTCTGACATACACTCCTGCTCCGCTCTAGAGCGGGAGAAGTCTTTAGATGATTTCCCACCTAAAAAGAAAATGTGTAACACTTTTATTGAAAGCTAGGAACAATTTGAATTTATTAAAATAAAATGTATTATTTACTGTTCCATGTTTTTCTCTTCATTAGAACCTTCCTGACACTTAAAAAAAATAGTGAAAAGAAAGCTCACCAAATTAATCCAGTTCTCTAGTTTGGCGCTTTGCAGAAAAATTCGCCATTTATTTTCATTATGTGTTTGTTACTAAATTCACACTACGACTGATATCCCCTCAGCGGTAACGCGAACTCATTGAGTCTGCCTCAAAATGGCGCGCATACGTAAGTAGACTCATTGAGTTCGACGTGAATTAAGTCGGATTGAATGCATATTTTCTCAGTTTAGAGTATACCTTTCCTTTTCAAAGTTACACTGAGTGTAGGGAAAGGAATAGGACAGGCATATAACATCACATGTTAAACATCTAACAACACTGTAAAGGATATCTAGTAATAGTATTTTTTATGACGAGACTATCTTCCCGGGCGATAATTTTCTGTCCTTAATGAATTTAGCTATATCAATGCTGGATAAATATTTGGTATGTCTAAGATTGTCAATAATCTCATTAATAAAAAAAAACTTGCGTCACGTTAAGTTACAGAATTAAGTTTCCATGCACGTCTTTCATAAGCACCGGTGATTGCCAGGGACTATCACATTTTTCGATAACATTATACTCTGACGCAAGTAAAACCGCCAGTGGAAGCTAATTTAAGATAGTAGTAATATAAAGTACCAAACTAAAATAATTTAAACAAATGTTGGTTTTGCGAAAAACTTGGCAACAAAATTGAGACGGAATATCCCCAATTTTATTCACAATAACACCGATTTTGTTTTGAGTAAGTCGCCATCTTACTTTTACATCTACCTCTCCCACAGTCTCACAAAAATCCATCAGCTTTACCACAGTTTTACCAAAGTACAATTTCCAATCAAAGGCAGATTTGCTGGGTTCATTTGGGGACAAGAACTCCTAAGATTACGTGGGTTCGATTGGGGCCTTCCCAAACGATTCAGGGTCATCTGAAAGTCTTTTGTTTTATTGAACCAATGTATATTGAGTTAAAGTTATATTGAGGACCAATGTATGTAGATGGTTTTTAAAAGACTTTCGCAGATATTTTTTGGTTCAAATTATCGTTAGAGCGGTTTACGTGAGATTGGTAATAGATTAGTAGTTTTCTGTTGATTTTGTGCAGATATGTGTTTGATTAGTTCACCGTAATATTTCAAAGGTGAAAGTTTATGTACATATATCCGCATTTGTGTGTTAGCATATCTGTTTCTCCTTCACTTGCAAATGGTGGTTGAACGATATTGCCTGTAGAAATTGTTGTGTTATAAGGAATATTACGGGGACATTACGCGCTAACATCGCAATCAGAAAACCTAGACTCGAAACTCACACATCAACACTATCTGTAGTCACTGATAGACAAGGACAGAGATAAGAACCGACGTTGTCGTGCGAGCAAAATAGCGTTAGCCACCGAATGTGTGTACTCGTCACGATCGATGTGAAATCGTGACAATTGGCACAATTTCAGCGGTGCACGCGCTAGAGACGAGTCACCTATCTTCCGCTGTTTTGATTTAATCTCATAGACCATGTTGGATTCACTTTACCTCTATACAAATGAAACTCATAGTCAAAACGGCTTTTTCAAGTAAACCATTTTTTTTTTCAAAAACTATCCCACACCTGGAATTACTGTATAGTAGATATTATTCACCCCTATTTTTTAATTAGTGCACAAAAAAATGGGGCTCAATCAGTATCCGTTTATGATCATATTTGTGTAGTCAAAAGTACAAAAAACGAAATTCCAAAATTGTCCACGAAAATTTTTCATTATTGGTAAATTCCATTAGTACATATAATATATCAATGGTTAATTCATAATTCAATCATTATTCATAACACTTACTACTAAAAAATACTAAGCGCAGTGTTTTTCCATTTTTATTGACATTCTTTCATTCATAAACAATAACCTGTACAATGTTTCCAGAAATTGAGTGAGATTTTGGGATATAAACAAACGCTCATAACTTTGCTGTTTATGAATATTATGCATTGAGACTTTACTTAATCTGTCCTAGCTCAGAGGACACCGGTGTCCTCTCACATCCACGCCACTATAGGCCTTAATTCCGATGTTTAGAGTCTACTTTTGTATGAACAAGTTGGGTAGTTGTGGATCGACGTGTTAAATAATAACAAGACCTTTTCTAATAAGCCCTTTAAGTATTTGCCATAATTAAAAAATAGTGGTGAATATAGTCTAAATTAAATAAATAAATAGAGTAAATTTTTATTTATTTACACTTTATTGTACACCAAGATAAAGATAGATAATAAGACAAAATAGTAATGTCTCCTTAATAACAAGTAAGCTCAAGTTTATTACGATCCATGGCAGAAAAACGTACATCAACACTCACAAATCTCGAGAAACTGTTTATCCCTGTAAGATATGACAATAAACGCTAAAAGTTAAAACGCTAAAGAGCTGCGAGCGACATTGCCAATTTTAATGGCGCGGCGCGGCGCCGCAAGAGTTTGTGTTTCGGCCCATAAAGTTGACCTTTGGCCACGGTTTTTCTCTTGAATAATCTCGTAGCTCTGACAGGCATTAGGCTCATCAATCCTATTAACATCTCTGTGAAGTATGCATGGAACCCACACCGTCAACCTGAGTCTGGTCCTTACCAAATGGCGAGCGACATATCTTTTACCGTCCGAAAGCCCGCTCCTAATAATTAAATTAATCGAAAACGTTTTATTTTATTATCTAACGCAGCAGATTTATTCTGTAAGCTAGTAATAAGATAAAAAAATAAATTAGTTTTCCTCGCAAAATGTATTCCGTAAAATAAAATAAGTTTCAAATATACGCTATTAGAATCACCGAGCCTTATCGCGACCTTCCAATTTGTTCCATCTTCCTTACTAGCCAAAATTAATACTTACCAAGGAAATATTCTCATTTTTTGGTTAAAATTAGACTATGTATGTAACCGGCTTTGCCATAGCTTTCTGTGGAGATTTAAAAATATATTGTTTGTGATCTTACCACGTTATGTTTAAAATGTTCTGAAAGGTGGGTAGCATTAAGTTTTCAGTACTTTGATGCATTTATTTAATGGTTAGGGCACATTGGTTGAAGAACAGATGGATGGTTGGATAGATGGATGGTGGGCAACCGAAAGGTTACGGTACAGACTACGTACTGAAAGACCCAGTTTTGGTTCTTCTCCAATAGGGTTTTTTTTATGGTAGTTAAAAATCAAATGAAAAATTCCGCACTTGGGTGGGGCGGGTGACAATGTCAGACTCTTACTGACTAAAACCCTATCCTGTTCCATTCATTGCCTTCGATCCAGGGCCCAGGGGTTCATTTTCACCTAACCTTTGGCCCCAGTAGGCTTCGGCCCTGTTGAGCCCGTACATTTTGCTGACACTTCCTTGACACGCGCGGGAACAGTGCGCGCCGTAGACTACTTGGAGTTCTACCATAGGGTGGACCAATGACTAGAATAGATTTTTTATAAAAACACGCTATAAAAGATGGTACAAAGATAATATGGTTACGTGCTTACGTGATGAGTTATATCCGATGGGTGCGAGACACAAAGAACCAGTCATTGTGGCAACAGTTAGAACAGACCTACAGGTCTCTACAGGTCCAACCGTGGACGTTTTTCAATTGACATGATGATGATGATAAAACGTTCTTATTATCTAGTAGCTTCTGCAAACAGCTTCGTCCGCGTGATAGTCGGCTTACTGACTTTAAAGGATGGAGTTTTGTAAAATCCGTTCTTAGCGGATATCTACATCCTCTAAGGAACCTACCTGTCAAATTTTAAGTTTGTAGGTGTTACAGTTTCTGAAATTTCGTGATTAATCTGTGAGTGGTATTTCGCTTTTAGTTAAATAGATTACGAAATACGAATTGTAGGCGCATTACTTACTTTGTGTAATTTATTACATCACCATTGCTCTGAAAACGGTGAAGGAAAACATCGTGAAGAAGCCAGCATGTCCTAGAATGAATAACCACACTGGGCCCTCGTGGTATATTACAGCCCATGCTCTTTTCTAGAGAGGAGGCCTGAGTCCCCGCAGTGGGAATATATCACAAGACTATCAAGACGTAACCATACTCAAACAAGTCAATCAATTAATCATAATTGATTGACTTGTTTGAGTAAGGTTACGTAACAACCGATTTTTCAAAGAAATGCGTATTCTTTTAAATTTTTCTGACGTAATCTTCAGACAAAAAAAAGAACGCATTTTTATAATCAATTTTTACGATAAACGGATGGTTCATATTTTAATGACTGCCTTATAAAATGAGGAATGCTATCACATCAGCTAAATGAATCAAATTCCTCGATTTTATTAATAATACTGCGACCTTGCGTGCTTATAAACTATCCAAAAACACGATCCTATAAAACCTAGGTCTATTAGACCACTGGGACGGGAAAATTATGTCTTCTGATCTACTTATTGTAATCAATTTATATAACCAAACAAGCAAAAACGCCTATGTCCTCTGAATCAATTACTGGCCTTACCACAGTTATATAGATCAGTATTTATTTGAGCTGTGAGCCTTACAAAGCAAGCAGTTACTAAAAGAGTTATACATGTTGATGGAAGGAGAGGATGGTCAAGAAAAAGATGGATTGTGGAGAAAATGGAGTTTGTGATAGTGTGACGGATGACAGGACGGAATGGAAGAAAAAATCGTGTTGCGTCGACACCAAGTCATATGGGACAAAGGAAGATAATGATGAGTGGGAAGCAATTCAAAAATGAATGATAAATAAATGTAGGGATACAGTTTGGTGCTACAGCTACATATCTCTCTTCATCCTACTGCTGAAAGAGTAATTTATTAAACTTATGTTTTACTTTTAATAGCTTTTTTTGTGTCGGGGGTTTTTTAAAGTTTTTAATTTAATTTTATAATTTTTTGTGGTCAGAAACCATGAAATATTATTTGCTCCAGAGTGCAGCGAGGGAGCGTGTCGGACTTTTACTTTTGTGTAGCCAACATATTTTTCTCCATCCAAAACATATCTTCATCCAAAAATTGATTACATTACTGATATGCCAAAACATCAAAGAATTCGATACGTAAAATAAGGACTGTGATACCTCACGCGTAGTGGACGGATAAGTTTCACCATTTAGAGGGCAGTTTATTCCGTTTTGAGATTTCCATTTAGAAAAACTTTTGAACGATTTACTGAAACTACAATATTCGTTTTTATTTTCTGAGTTCGGAAATCATGAAAGAACTTTTACGAAGAGTGCAGCAAGGGAGCGTATCTTTAACTGACTATAACCCATCTGTGGCATCCAGTTGCCATTTGCATACTAGGGCCACGGCAAACTCCTACAATTATTCCCGAAACCCTAGCAGGTGTCAAAAAAATTACACCAATATTAGCCTGTTTTAACTTTCCCGGTGCAAAAAACACTTTAAAGGAATAGATTTAGATTTCATTTTTATTGAAAAGGTCACAAACGCCCACGATACCTAACGAGCGCGATAATGCGCTGGTGACCTTTCATAGATGTCATTTTGGTACCAAAGATTGCTAATTTCATGGTAGGTAAATATAATTAGAAGAAAGGCCATTGAAACTCTGTACTAGCTTCTGACGTTTTATCATTGACTATGTAGGTCTACTTATAAAGGGTGTTAGTGATAGCGTCATAGAATAGAATGGAAAAAAAATCATATATTTATTTATAAATATGTTCTTTATTGTACACCACATAAACAACAAATATAGGACATACATTAATATGAAAAAGGGTACAATGGGCGATCTTATCGCACAGGGCAATTTCTTACAGACAACCTTTGGATGGACTGAGTGAAGAGGCATATGTGTAAGAAAATGATGATTATATTGTGGGCCTGTTAATGTGAAATAAAAATATTTTAAAAGAACATAGATGGGTAGATGACGATTTGCATGTTGTTATCAGCAAGCAAGAAATTGCCCTACAACTCCCGCCGCCCGGGGAAATTCAACACACAAATTAACAGCCTCAGTCAAGATAATCCTCTTAATGAGTACACATAATCTCCACACAATGACCGGCTCATCATCATCCACTTGAGAACCTCTTGTTACCACTCCACTTGAGTCGCTTGACGCAATGTGATCTATGTTAGGAGTTAATCGTGTGAGCTGGAATTTGTCGGGTTGCAAAGAAAATGCAGATCCTAATGTAGTGGACGTTGTCCGATTTATCATGTAAGTAGTATTGCTGTAATATACACCGTAAAATTTTGGTCGTTTTAAACCCTCGGAGGGTCGATTCGGTACATGAAACACTATCGATTTTTAAAGATAAAATTAAAAAATAAAGTACTTTTTTTCTAAAACTCGAGTATATAAGTATAATATAATATTCGCATGTACGAAATTAATTTCTTTAAGTAAACGAGGCAATAACCTTGTAGGTAGTTGTCGATCGTTGCGTTCCAACTACCTACAGGTCATTAGGCTCGCTCAGCTGAAGCACATGCTCATGTGGCTGAAGTTTACTTGAAGAAATTAATTTCGTACACGCGTATATTAATTCGATAGTGTTTCATGTACCGAATCAACCCTCCGCGGGATTAAAACGACTAAACTTTAACGGTGTATACAGCACTATTCTTTTAATAATACTATATGTTTTACAATCAGCGGCTTCGCCCGTTTTTTGAGTTACTCAGTGATGAAGTAGCAATTCGAAGAAAGACCCAGTAGTTTTTAACCGAGTTCAAAAAGGTTGGTTAGGTTGTGTGTTTAGCTGATTTTTTTTTAATGCGTATTCTCCTATTTCTCTGTCAGCTATGAATCGATGTTTTTTTTTTCGATTTTATGATTATACTCCCGAATTATTCCGATAATGAAATTGCAAAACTGATTAAAAATAAAACAAAAAAATAAAAATAATAAAGTTCTTATGCCAGAACATAGTCTACCTATTTGCCAAATATCATCAAAAATATTTTTAGCGTGAAGGAATAAAAAACATAATTATACACAATTACACAAATACATTTAAACTTGTGAGATAATGAAATTAGATTGTCTAATTTGAAATATTTTTAGCTTTCTTACACTGTCCTAACTGTCCTTTACTTTGAGTAAATACTTAATTAATCATAATTATTATTCTTATACTCGTACCTACTTGTTTGTTTTCCGTGTTTGCTGTATAATTAGCTTAGCGAAATGGGAGGAATTACTTACTAATTTGAATAGGAAATGGAACGGATTTTGCAATATCTGATATTATCAACTAATATACATTTTTAGGGTTCTGTGCCTAAGTTGCTTGACTGTGGTCCCACCAGATGGTAAGCAATGATACCATCGTTGATAGGGAGGCGAAGGCGCACTTTTTTAAAGGGCCTATTCACTCTAGCCTTGAAGACACCTAAATTTTAATCGGAAGGGAAGGCCGCTGCTGGCAAATTTTATTATTCCAGTCCCTCGATGTACTCGGTATAAACGACAAGGTGAAACGCTTAGTCCGAACCGTTGAAGTTTCGAATGTGAGCCAGTCGGAAGGTAGATATGAGATGGCGTAATCAAGTCATGCAATTCCCGCGTACTCTTTCCAAAGTGCATCTTATAAAAACCTGAAAGGCTGGCTCCCCAACGCCTGTCCTCAAAGCTTTGTAGGTTGGACTTAGCCAAGGTCACCAATTAACCTCTTCGCACGCTTTTCAGAGCAGTGGTGGCCGAGTGGTAATGGCCCCGACTTACGAGTAGTAGGTCGCGGTTCAAACCCGGCCAGGCACGACGTTACTTTGTGTAATTTATTTCATCACCACTGCTCTTAAAACAGTGAAGGAAAACATCGTGAGGAAACCGGTATGCCCTAGAACCAAAAAATCGAAGACATGTGACATCCACCAACCCGCACTGGGCCCGCGTGGTGGATTACGGCTCATTCCCTCTCTTAGAGAGGAGGCCTGTGTCCCAGCAGTGGGAACATTAAAAGGCTGATGATGATGATGATGATGCACGCTTTTCCTCCGAGTTCTAAGCAGCTAAGTGACATTTTGTAGCATCAGCCCATATATGGCTGCAGTACTTCACACACGATCGGACCTGTGCTTTGTATAACATTAAAAGCTGTATCGGTTTGAAGTACCGTCTTTAGTTAGAACGCTGAATTCCCTAGAAGCTACCTTGGCTTTGGACTCAATGAATCGCCCAAAATTAACCCTTATTGGATCACTTTGTTGTCTGTTTGCCTGTCTGTGAAGACCCTGTTTCTTAGGGACCTGTGGAGGTATGAAGCTGTAGTTAATTTTAAATGCGTATGCCATGTTTTCTCCTCCAAGCCACAGTAAGGCCGTTTATGCTCCATTAAGGGTGCTTTTAATATCGTGCTGATTTGCTCCGCATGCGTGATCAGGTGAGAAAGTGGACAAACGCGAGCCTGTCTATAATTTAAAAAATCTCCGCAAATGTCTTTTTCATACAAGTATTTATTGTAATGCGCGCAATACGCACACGGGTCGCGTTTATTTGCCTTTTGAAATTTTCTGCATGTGAAGCAAATCTGCATGCGTCATCAAATCCGCATAATATAATAATAAAAACATACACTTTATAGGCACATATTTTGATACTCACTAACTTTCCGTTGACCAAGAATCCTGAAAGGAATGCTGCAAAGTCTCTTGATGAACATTATTAAGAGTACATTAAAACCTTGTACGAAGTAAACCTACTGTTTCAACCGACACCGCCTCCACGGCCACTTGTTGCCACGCAACGCGCCGAGTGCACCGCGCATGCGCGCTCCCTAACCTCGCTCAATCGTAATGAGCCCGGCTTGTTTTTCTTGCATCATAAGTGTCTTCTCTGCCTTTGTCTTCATTTCCTTACAGGCTGAAAAGAAAACTGGAATAACAAACTAAAAAGAAAATATGAACTTAAGGTTGGTATCTTTTTTTCAGGTGGGAAATCATCTAATGTTTTTCTCTGCTCTAGGGCGGAGCGTGAGGGCGTGTCAGACTTTTACTGAATAAAACCCACTCCAATGTTCCTTCGTTGCCTTGCATTCCAGGGCCCCAAGGTTTCCTTTCAGAAGCGAACCCATGGAACCAGTAGGCTTCGAGCCTGCTTCGAACACTACGCGCCTTCAACGACTTGGACTCAGTCCGGGTGGTTTCCAGACAGCCGGCGACGACGACGAGCTACCCATTGCTCGCCGTCCGAAAGCCCGCGCTTACGGTGGATATGTTGGTACCTGGTATCCTTGCTGGGGCTGTAGCATTGTTCGAAAGGGTTATCACGGCCCTAAAACGCAAGGAATACGGGTGAGTTTTTAGTCAGTAAAAGTCCGGCACGCCCACTCACTTCACCAACAGTGAGGGGAGTTATTTGATAATTTCCCATCAAAAAAGGTACTTAACAGCAACGAACCGTAATCATGTCATTAAATAAACCATTTACAGACACTTTTGAATTGTCACGAAATAGGTCAGTCAGGAAGATGAAGCCATTTGTACATTCTTATAAAGCGTAGATTTCTATGGAGAAGACCGTGCAAGAAACTCCATAGACATTCTTTTTATAAATCATACACAATACCCGGCATATAAGTGGAACCAAAATGACGATCGACCTTGAATGCGCTCAATCGAAGTACGAAAGGCTGCGCGTAACCATAGCAAGGACGGCCATTTTGGTTCAACTGAATTGCCACGTATTTGTGGAATGGAAAAGGATTTATTACAAAAATCTCGGTAACATATTTGTTGTCACATGAGTTATATGAGAACAGTGTGAATAAAAATAAAACAAACTAATTAAAATATAGAAATTAAAATAAGTCATGAACAGTTTTTTTTTTATGGTAGGTAAAATCATCAAATGACAAATCCCGCCCTTGGGTGGGGCGGGAGATAGTGTCAGACTCTTACTGACTAAAAACCTAACCTGCTCCTTTCATTGCCTTTCTTCCAGGGCCCCGGGGTTCATTTTCACATAACCCTTGGCCCCAGTAGCCCTACGAACAGTAAAGAGGAGACCAGTGTAAGCTGGCGGGTGGCAGCCATTTTCAGATTATTTTAAAAATTGTCTTGAATCTTTTTACGGCTGTAGGTCAGGACCAAAGTTAATGTCACCTTTGGCAATAAAAGGGTACTTACTTATCCGAGTTTATGGTGGCATTCTAGAATGACCGTACCAGACGGTTTGTAAAAGATATTAACTTGGTTTTAAGCCATCGTTAAATTGAGTAGATTTAAAGACGCATTTAGGCTCAACTCACACAAATACAGAGTCGAAGCGTCGCGACGCGTCATATTTTGCGACTGTAGCATATTTATCTTTATTTTTCCATGATAAGTGCTCGATTACGAAGACGCAGCGCGTTGCGCGGCGCGTCCAGCGGTCCGTCGTACATTGCCATATGTTTGTGTTTCCGCGAGCGATGATGTGGCCCGCTGCTGCAATTTACAACGAAACTCCTAACGCGCCACGCAACGCGCTGCTTAGGGTAAAAAACAACGGCAACTTCGGCATCCGAGGGCGTAAAACGCATCGTGAAATGTGCTATAATTTTTTACATATACACCGTAAAATTTTGATCGTTTTAATCCCGTGGATGGTCGACCCGGTACATGGAATACTATCGATTTGTAAAGATAAAGTAAAAAAAATAAACTATTTTTTTCTATAACTCGAATTAATATACGCGTGTACGAAATTAATTTCTTTAGGTAAACGAGTCAATGACCTTGTAGGTAGTTGTCAGTCGTTGCGTACTGACTAACTACAGGTCATTGAACTTGCCTGGATGCGAGACGCACAGGACCGTTCATTGTGGCGACACTTGGGGGAGGCCTATCTCCAAAAGTGGATGTCTTTCGGCTGAAATGATAGTGATGATGATGAATAACGTGGTCGCATAGACAGTGGCGCCAACTTAAACGTATTATCTATGTACTAAATTAGCCTATATAAATTTTATGGTTTATACAATTCCAACAGAATGTAATACCAGTTTTCAAGTAGCACATAAATGAATGTCTAAATATTAATCATCTGTTAGATTTCTAATTCTCAGCTGAGCTGAGCGTTGAAAGTCTAACCTATCGCCTTTATTCAGGCTTTCATTTATTTATCTTCGGGTAACAGTGAAAGACAGTATTACTAAATTAAATGAAACGACATAATCGTTGATAAACATGCAAACAGTCGGGCCTTAATTATCTAAAGACCCGATTTTCACCCACTACAAATACTATAAATTACTAACTAAATTCTCTATTTCCGCTCATATCAGCATCAATCAAATTTCTTGTTAATAATTACTTACACGTAGCTATGATTAATTACTAAACGACGTCACAAGGTTGTTTTGTAAACTATGAGACAAATAACTTGTTTGGTACACAATAATATGGTTTGTGTGTTTAGGCTTAGTGCTCAAACTATTAGAATTTGAATTTGATAGACCTACACTACTAGTATTAGCATAGCATAGCATCAGCCTTATAATGTTCCCACAGCTGGGACTCAGGCCTCCTCTCTAGGATGGGAATGGGCCGTAATCCACCACGCGGGCCCAGTGCGTGTTGGTGGATGTCGCATGTCTTCAAATTTTTGGTTCTAGGACATGCCGGTTGCCTCACGATGTTTACCTTCACCGTTTTGAAAGCAGTGGTGATGAAATAAATTACACAAAGTAACGCGCCTGGCTAGGTTTGAACCCGTGACCTACAACTAGCAAGTCGGGGTCGTTACCACTCGGCCACCACTGCTCTAAACTAGTATTATAAAGATGTAATAGACAACCTAGACAACTATGGTGTTGTCTATGGTGATTAGGTGCAAAACTGTTATGCCCGATCCACACATGGCCTGACAGGGAAGCTTGTTTTTTTTTTATTGCAAATATTTGTGCGTCTAGAGAACACGTTTATTCTGCCCAAATGGGCAGAATAAACGTGTTCTCTTTCTAAAGTTTGTAATTTTGTTTGTAGGACGTAATCTCTGGAACTACTGAACCGATTTTGAAAATACTTTTACTAATATTAAGCTACATTATTCTTGAGAAACAGGCTGTATATGATTGTAATCTATATATAAAAGAAAGTTGTTTTAGTTACACTATTTATAAGTCAAGAACGGCTGAACCGATTTGGCTGAAAATTGGTGGGAAGGTAGCTTAGAACCAGGAGAAGGACATGGGATTTTTTATCCCGTTAAATAAAAAAAATATCCAAAATCTGCACATTTATTGGTCGACGGTAGAATAGGGTAGAGTAGGGTATAGAGTAGGGTAGAGTAGGGTAGAGTAGGGTAGAGTAGGGTAGAGTAGGGTAGAGTAGGGTAGAGTAGGGTAGAGTAGGGTAGAGTAGGGTAGAGTAGGGTAGAGTAGGGTAGAGTAGGGTAGAGTAGGGTAGAGTAGGGTAGAGTAGGGTAGAGTAGGGTAGAGTAGGGTAGAGTAGGGTAGAGTAGGGTAGAGTAGGGTAGAGTAGGGTAGAGTGGGAGCAAAGCCCCAGGCAAAAGCTAGTTAGTAATATTTTGTAACCCCAAAAATATTTCACGCGCGGCGAAGCAGCCACGGGTGAACTAGTGGTTTTATAATAAATTGAACTGTTTTAAAATTGGATACAAAGATATTTTACGGCAGTTAACAGTTATTTAATACTGATCAAAATCTGCTTCTTCAATGATGATAATAATAGCCTTTATACGCAGAATTTTGATGTAACCCCATGATGATTTGGAGGTTAATAGATTTGTTTTCGTAATATTTAACTGATTGTTTTTTTTTTTAAATGGTGGTAAATCATTAAACAAAAATCCTGCTTTAGATAGAAAAAAAGAGTGTCAGACTTTTACTGACTAAAACCCATGTGTTCTTTCAGATGCCTGTTGCATTCTAGGGTAGCAGTAACTCTATCAAATATTCACACAGCGAGTCCGTGTGAACATAAAATATTGTGTTGTGTATAATAAACTTTGTTTCTAATGATTTTGATGTTAGGTCAGCATGTCTGCTGCTCCGTCCATTTCTATTAACCTCCATGCCAGCCCCATCCTTGTCTTTCTGAACAAATAAATTCAATACCAATCAATATTATACGGAACTTTAGCAAGTTACAAATCAAAAAGTCGTATGGCGATGCGCCACCGATGCGGTACATGGTGATCATCCCACCTACACGCACAAAACGACTTGAGAACACATTCATTGTTCGTAGGTACGACTAAGAAGAAGTGGAATTCCAGATTTCGTGTTTTCTGAGATCTATAAGTCAAAAGAGGTCGAGGTCTTTAAGTCAAAAGCGTATAGGCTACTTCTAGGCAAGCGTGCTCTGCCGTCGACCACATCATCACATACCATCAGGTGACATAGTGGTCAAGCGCAACTTACTATTCCCCAGCTCTTTTAAAATGAGAACTGTGTTCGAGTGCTAAGATCCTCTTCATCATGATCATCATCATCATCATCATTTCAGCCAAAAGACGTCCACTGTTGGATATAGGCCTCCCTCAAGCGTCGCCTCATTGGCCGGTCCTGTGCGTATCGCATCCATTGGACTCCAGCGACCCTGACCTGGTCATCTGTCCACCTTGTGGGAGGCCTTCTAAAGCTGCGTCTTCCGGTACGCGGCCGCAACTCAAGAACCTTTCGGCCCCAACGGCCATCTGTTCTGCGTGCAATGTGCCTAGCCCATTGCCACTTAAGTTTGGCAATTCTACGTGCTATGTCGGCAACCCTGGTTCTCTTGCGGATATCTTCATTTCTGATTCGATCACGCAAGGAAACTCTGAGGAAGATCCTCTTAAACCATCGTAAATATAAAGTAAATGTTACAGCAATTTCATTACAAACTGTTTGGAATCTGGTCGCCGGCTTTGAATACCACAAAGTCAATGATAAAACGTGCTAAAGACCGATTAGTAGGTATGAAAAGCGGGATTGGCACAGTTAAGCCCCTTGCTTTGCACCTCGTAAAGCTATCGTTAGACATGCACTGGATTTTATGTTCTATTTCTATCTTAGTAGAATATTATTTTCTTTGTGAAATACTAACTTGTCTACAATATGCAGACTACGATTTTATGGTATTATTATCTTGCATTTTAATAGATTAAATGCTTTTTGGTTAAACCAAACAAAGACAATTTTATTATCTGGATTACTAAGCTTTTAATGCTATGGACAAAAATCTTGCTTTAAAGTGTTTTATTTATCGTTTTTTACCTTTAGTTACTATGTAACTATATGTATTTATACAACATTATTTTTAGTACAGACGCCAGCACATCAACCTACCTAAATCTGTCAAATTTCTAGATTTTCAACCTTATCACAATAATGGAAGGTTAAAGATCGATTGGTAAAATTTGACAGATTTGAGTAGATTGACGTGCTGGCGTCTGTACATGCGAAACCTGAATATAGTATACTAAGAATCAGGGGGTCTACTCTCTTTCTCCAAAACGAAACTTTCGTAAACGAACGAAATTCAAACGAAGTTTCGTCAGTGAACCTACTCTGTTTCATGTTCGGACACGCACATGAAGTTCGGATCCACAGACAATCTTCGTGATTGAATGGAATGAACAATATTGTGTGGGTCTTTTTATATGTCATTTAATATAAATTACGGTTTTTAAACTAATTTTGAATCTGGCTTTATTATAAAATTTTGCTTTTACTATGTGGTTTATTAAATATTACTAGTAATATTTATAAATAAAATTTAAATGTATTGCTAAACACTGATTTTTGATGTAATTCACCACGACATTATAAAACATCCTTTTTTACGACCTTTGCTAACCGATTTATTTAAAGAGCACCATTTCTTGCCAATCATCGGTACTAACGTATGACAATTAAAAATATCCGTATAATCACACGTAATGTGTCAATTATAACAAATGTCAACTTCAACTTGATTTTTAGTTTGACTTTTTGAAAAATATATCATGCTGCCAGTGCTTTTTTTTACCTACTTTTCAATTGCAATAACATTTTGTATATTTATTTGTATTTTAATATATGATTTATTAAATATTTCTTGTAATATTTATACATAGAATATAAATTGGACTCAAAAAAGTACTTATTATTGGCGGCGAGGTTGTGAGGTTTAAGACCTTAGCCTGCCCAAATGGGACGAAGAAAAACAATCTTGTAACTTGTCAAGATTGTCAACTTCAGTGTTAACAATTTAGCATTATTATGGCTAAATTTAGCAATTTTATAAGTGATTTGGCATGCATAAATTCAGTTTAGCATTGCATTGCATTGCATAGCATCAGCCTTGAAATGTGTCCACTGCTTGGACTCAGGACTCCTCTTTAGGAGAGGGAATGGGCACAGTTTAGCATATTTTGTAGCATTTTATTCGGGAAGATTGATACTTGAATTTCCAAAAACAAAAATAAACCTGAATAACGCGGTGATGTTTCTGAAAACGACCGTAGTGAACTAGTGATCAGGGGAATCCCGCTTGAATTGAACTACATAGTAGTTTATTGTATAAGTCGACGTTGTCATCGAAGGCAATTTTGTTTTGTTTGATTCGTATGTGGCTACGTGCGTTGAATAAGAGATAGTAATAGAACTAATAGAGTTAATTAATTGACAATGCCATAAAAATATCACAATTTGGGACTGGGAATTGATATACGATTTGAAGGAGTGGCTTCAGAGCCGGACGGTCGGTCTTCTGCTTCGGTTGTATCTAATGAAGAGGATACAAACGAAGGTCTTCATATTTTATTTGTGTCACAAAATTAGTTCTTTCAGTGCTTCCTTGCCATTATTGTAAAGATTTTTTAATAAATGCGCGTCGTTGTTTTATTTTTACATTTTCTAGAAATTTTAGCATATTTTTGGCATTTTTTAAATGTAGATGTTGCAAAAAAATATTTTGTAGAGTTGGCAGCACTCGTCAACTTAGGATGTTTTGTTTGATTTTTTCAAAAGATTTTTATTCCGAGTTTATTACTCAAGTGTTGTGTTAATACATCATGATAATATACTTTGTGATCGTTTTACACATTCTGTAAAAACAGTTTCAAGTTAAACTGTCGATATCGCGAGATATCGTGTAACATTTTCGGCCACATGCTGCTTTGTTTTGGATATAAGAAAGTAAATATGTATTTGTAAGTAAATATTAACATAAATTTACTATATAACTAGTATTTGTATTTAGTCGTAGGTAGTCTATTCTTAGAATTCTTTTATTCACAATATTAGTTGTGTCCGAATTTTGTTATCAAAAATAATAATTGATTTTATTACCAAATTTTTATGTATAAGAATTTCAAATCCATTTTAATTCCATCAATTCTTATATAATATAATAATTATATAATTACAATGTTTTAATGACAATTAGGTATTTAATCTGTTTTATTTTCAGATCAATAAACCAATGCCATCCACCTTCTCACCTTCTGTCAATCAAGCCAACTTCTAAACTTTTCACAGCCTGAGGTAGCTGTGAACCTAGAACCCAGCCAGGAAGATAGGCATAACCAGCCAGTCGACTACTAGTGTCATGAAAATTCCTAAATCTTACAGGGTTCAAGTTAATAAAAATTATAAACATTATACATGTATTTTAGTCTTTTATTAAAATCTCACTGAACAACAACAACTTAAGATAGTCCACTTTCTAGCGCTTTGCTACCCTGAATATATCACAGTAGCACTCAACTTCTTAGAGTTTTGCTACCCTGAACATATAACAGTAGCACTTCACTGCCTAGTGCTTTGCTACCCTGAACATATCACAGTAGCACTCCACTTTCTAGTGCTTTGGTGGGAAGAAGCCGTTGGAGGTAATAAAAGCATTATTTCCTGGCACAACTCCTCAAATAATTGCCGACTGAGTCTGTCTTTTCCCACAAACTAAGACAAGAATTTGCGTAATGTTAGGCTGGTTGCGTAAGTGATGCCGGTTCCTTGTACGCTCTAAACGTCCTTCACGTAGAGCTGCTGTAATTACTCCTCCTTGCGTTGTTTTCCTCAATGCTGAGGATCGTGACCACCCTGCTTCATCACTTTTCCTTGAATGATATTTCTCCATATGATTCTATCTCTGGCGGTGTGAAGGGCATTGTATATCGTAGAGCCGCTTTGATTTAAAGCATTTTTGAGGCCATTTTAAGCAATTTTCCTACAAAATTCACACAAACGAAGATCAAAATATAACACTTTTGGTTTCGTAGGTTTGAGGTTAAAATTCCGAATAATCCATCTTCATCGGTTGCTTGTGTACTTTAAACGTTCTTCACGTGGAGCTGCTTTTATTTAGAGCATTCTAGAGGCCATTGTAATGTATTATCACATGAAATCCACAAAAACGAATATCAAAAGGTAACGTTTTTGGTTTCGTCAATTTGACGTTAAAATTTAGAAACATTCGTGTGTCAAACTCATTTTTTTTTTCGAAACATTGCGAATTAGAGTAGGTTTAGAGAATCGAAACGTCAAACTATTTCCGTTCGTATGAAATTTCGGGAACGAAATGAACCGTGGTAGGAAACACGCGAAATTTCTTACGAAACTTCGTTTTTCGGAGAAAGAGAGTAGACCCCCAGTAACTGAATCGAATCCAATATTTTTGACACCAATTTATATTTTTTTCCAAAAATATTTAAAGGTGACAAGTAGGACACCACCGACACTCAGTACAACACAGGTCATGACAGGTCATTGCGGGCTTAGCCGCTAACGCACAGTTGGATGCGGGAGCAAAAGAACCCCTCAGTCACACCCGATAATTCGGTTACCATGTTTATGTGAAAACCTGGTCACATAACAAGCTTATAACTTGTGATTTTTCATGATACAGTTATGAAATTTAGTACATAGATTTTTTACATAAAAATACTAGACACGTATTTTGGGTTGCACATATACTAAAAATAAGGTTGTATATTTTCTGTATAACAATTAGTAATTTGTTCACGGCTGGGGTACAGGGTTCCTCTTTGTGAGTGGAATGCAATCCATCACGCGTGCTCATTGCATGTTCGTGAAGGAACGCATGTGTTGCGGATTGGTTGAAAAAGTAACCGATGCCCTCTCTGAAATGGGTAACTGAAGGAATACCGTGATTTTAGTTACTAAAACCTTTTTACGTTTAAAATGGATTTAAAGAAAAAAAAACAAAAGAAAGACCGGGGTGTTATTGCTGACTACTACGTGAGACTACGACATAATCTCAGAGTTACCCGTAGTCCTAGAATGCAAAGTGTAATTGAAAGAATATAGATATGGTTTTAGTCAGTAAAAATCTGTCACACACACTACTGCTCCGCTCTAGAACGGAAAAAGTTATTAGATGATTTCACCTCAAAAAACAAGAAGGTCAAATCATGATGTGTCTTTTTTCACTAAACCATTACCTGATTGAAAACCAATTCCTTGTAGTCAGAGAAGTAATGCTCAAACAGCGCTTAATAATCCATCCAACCCATAAAAATATACTTTTATCATAAAATCTATTCTACGAAGTATATGTCAGGTAGTAATGTAGTTAATTGAATGAATTCTTTGAGCCATAATGTCCATCTCCGTGGCATTATGAGCACGTCAACATGGCGGGCGGGCGCCATATTATATTTCATG
This sequence comes from Leucania comma, assembly GCA_958295575.1. Lineage (NCBI taxonomy): Eukaryota > Metazoa > Arthropoda > Insecta > Lepidoptera > Noctuidae > Leucania > Leucania comma. Next base: position 16,514,284 of record OY282480.1, read on the forward strand.
ACGTCACACAACGACCCTTGATTAGTACCTACCAGCAATATGGGAGGTTGTGCGTAATAGTCAATGGAGATTTCCTGTGATACGTCAGACCATATTTTCTATAGCAATATGCTTGAAGAGAGCATAAATATTGTTATCATACAGAATGGCGAGGCTGCCAATCTTTTGGGCACATTACCAGCAATCAGGGTTGCGAAAGAGCTTTTTGAAACCATATTGTCAACTGTTTTAGTTGATTACGTTGATTACAAATTGCAAAAAGACTATCGAAAAAAATTGAATGAAAATTACAAAAAACTTTGCAGCTCAATATCGGAGAGTATGGCCGTGTTTACGGAGACGCGGCGCGTTGGGCGTTCTTCGTACATTACAGTAGCGGGCCGCGTCATCGCCCGCGCAAGCACAAACATTTATGGCAATGTACGACGGACCACCCAACGCGCCGCGCAACGCGCCGAGTCTCCGTAAACATGGCCTCTGGTAAAAATAATTATGGAGTTACAGAAGTTAAAGAGTTATTTGGTCTGATTTCATGAGTATTATTGTATATAGGGTGGCTTGTAATTAGTCAACGATACTTAAACACGTGATTGTAGTCATGATACCAAACAACTTTTACTATGGGACCAAACCTAAAATCGCGAAAAAAAAAATCTGCTGGTCAGTACATTTGTGTTCGTCAAACTGGGCAAAATGAACTGAACTTGGCCGACATTTTTTCACGATTTCAGTTGTTAGGTCACTTAAGCGATGATGTGGTCGACGACGGAGCTTAGGTACTTGCCAAAAACATCAGTTGTATCGGATTATTAATTAAATATATTTTGAATAAAACCGGAGTATAAGACAGCTTGAGGAATCGGGGATAGATATTATCTTGGAATCGTAAATTGGATTAGAATGGAAAATTAGAGATAGGTAATCCTGGGATCACCTATCACTACTACTAATACAACCTAATAAAACCGAAACCAGTTTCGGTTTTATTTATATACACTGTACAAAGGTGAACTTAATACTTTTGGCATATTCTATCACTTGAACTTATTTGGTGTAGAAATATAACATGGTTTTAAAATGCTTCGTTTAAAACAAAATCTGTAGAAGTACTTTCTGCTAAGTGTAATCTGAACTCGTAAGAATTCGCATTAACTAGCTATGTATATTGATAAAAGCAAATATACCTAACTGTACTGAAAGTAATTATAAAGGTGAAAGTTAGTATTTACTTTCGTGTATATTTTTATTGCTATTCCTTCACGTTCAAACAGCTGAATAGATTCTATATTTATGTCTTAGAGCAGCATACATATGTATCTATTCAGTAAATCAGTTTTTGAGCAATGATCGCCTCAAATCTATCTCCATTGTTTCCCACTTTCATCCATTTAGGGAGTGAATTTTTAAAAATCCTCTCTTAGTCCCTGCTTACGTCATAAAAGGAAACCTAGTGCAAAAATGTATGTTCCTAGTCCTTAAATATTTGTTATTTATTTATTGTGCAAATCCACCACAGTGTTTTCTTTTTTAACTCAAAGGGTGACTGGTAGAAAATGCTTTGTTGCATTAAGTCCGCCTATGTACCACTACCGTATATGAAGTTTAAATAAATAAATAAATATGTCAGTCAGTTAATCTTTTTTACAGATAAATAAAGATACTTTTTATAACCGAAATTCCTCGGGATTATTTTCTATGATTACGCGGGCGAAGCCGCTTGGCATACAAAGTCTGATTACAATTAAAAGTAAATCAACATTTGTTTTGCTTCCTTTATCACGGCACAATTTATTTATTTTCCCTTACTTTTTAATAAACAACTTTCTGTATTATTTTATTTGACAGACTTTTAATTTACTGCAAACAAATTCTTCCAATGTCGTTTTATTATTATTACTAATCTTTATTTATAATTGAATACTACATTTAACCATTACTTATATGATTACTAATAAACAGTAATGTTTTAATAGTTTTTGTATAGTAATGTTTTAATATAATATTTTTAAAAGTGTGGTCTCTTTGTTATTTATTTTAAACTGACTTTTGAAATCAAAGTTTTGCACATTTTTGTATTTTTTTTTTACATTGAAGTCAGTTGTACTTTTTTACATTTTATTTTTTTATTTTACACTTTTTAACTGAAGCAACCCTCAGCCAAACTTAAATAGACACTTTCCGGCATTCGATTCCATCATCAAATCATAATACCAAACACGCCTAGAGATACAGAATTCCGGTGGCTACCTTCCGGCTTCATCATCAAATCTCTCCTTCAATCAGTCACCGACTACACCTACAAAGCAATTTGACTTGTTACGACAGTTTTGCTGTGATTCTATGAAGAGTTCCGTTCTATATCTTCGAAGTTCATCATCAAATCAAAAATATTTTTAGGGGACCAACATGGGAATAATCCTTAAAACAAAACAAAAAATTTAAAAACGGTCTACAATTGGCCGAGAGATTAATCGGTAAACATACTTAAAAAAAAATACATGCAGCCGAGCATAGAACCTCCTCCTTTTCGAAGTCGGTTAAAAATACGATGTTTTGGTCGCCATTTTTAACATAGAAGAAGAAAATGCCCCAAAATATTCCGATCACGACCACGTTTCCGCGAAGCCTTTCATTTTCCTTGAGTTCTAAAGTATTCCCTTTACGATAATTTGTAAAAAAAAACGTGCGAAGGACGCGGTACTTATATTTAATTATAGCCGGGAATTAATTCACTAATTTTCCTGGATATATAAGTACCTTTGTGACTTTCTGGGTCAGTCCCGGTACGTGTTTTAGTAATGAGAAGTTTTAATCATGTTTTTAAGTAATTACAAAATGTTTTAGGACCGTTCCTTGGGGATAATTTGGCGTGTGATACGAGTACCTCCCGATTTTTTTTGGGTGGGTAATCATCCAGTGACTTCTCTCGCTCTGAGGTGGAGTGGGAAGGCTTTAGACTTTTACTGACTGAAATACACTTCCCGTTTCCCTTTCGGAAGCCAACCCGCCACCGTAGGCACGGGCTATAGGTAGCTCGCTGTCCGACCGTCCGGTAACTGTCCGGACTGAGCCTAAGTCGTCGATGGCGTGTACTGTTCCTGCGCCTCAAAGAGTTGTCAGCAAAAGGGGCCCAGCCTGCTAGCAGGCAGGGTCGAAGCCTACTGGGGCCAAGGATCGACTTCTGAAAGGAAAACTCGGCCTGGTATGAAAGGCAAAGAAGGAACGGGGAGGATATTTAGTCAGTAAAAGTCTGACACAATCTCCCGTTCCGCCCAAGGGCGGCAGATGTCACAGGATGATTTTTACTCTCCGAAAAAGAAAACCTATATCTCCAATTGGCTTTGGGCCGCTACGGTTCTGCTGACAACTCTTTGAGGCGCGCGTATAACACTATGCACCGTCACCTACCGGGTGTACCATAACAGCTGATATTAATATTGGTTACTCTGGCCCGCATCAGCATACAACAGAGTTATAAGGAAAGGAGAAAAAGAGTTATTTGCCCCATCATCATCACTATTTCAGCCGAAAGACCTTTTCCAAGTCTCATCACAATGATCTGACTGTAACATCTCGCATTTATTGGAATCCTGCGACTCTCGCCATGTCGTCGGTCCACCTTGTGGGTGGCCTTACAACGCTGCGTCTTCCGGCACACGGTTATTATACCAGCAGCTTTCGGCCCCACTGACCATCTGTTCAGTGAGCAATGTGCCCAGCTCACTTGCACTTGAAGCAGTTTTTCGGGCTATGTCAGTAACCTTTGATATTTTCATTGCACGTCGGGGTTATCAGTTTGGAGGTACTGGAACAGAGTTGAAAAGGGAGGATCCTCCGACCAGACAGGTGTTATGTCTGGTGGGCTATTGCCCGATAGATGATTTCGGGTTTGTTCTATGTTCCAATCGCGCAGAGACTCTTACTTGCGCGATGCAGGATTAGTTCATTTATGACGATATAGATGTCGCAACAAACGCTAAAAAACTTCGAGTATGCTCTCTTCATTGCCCTTTGGGTAACTTTAAACATTTTGATGAGATCCATTTTGAGCGACCACGTTTTAGAGCCTTATGTCATTACTGGCAACACGCACTGGTAGATGGGGTTGGAATATATCTTTGTCCTATAGTAGGATAAATTACCGTTTGTCTACCACATCATTGCTTACCACCAAGTGAGATTGTGGTTAAGGGCGAGCCAGTCAACCTTCATTATACATCGCAGCGGCTGTTCTTTAGTCTCCACTAAAAATTCAAAAGGCTTGACCAATTTTAATAATTAATAATTATTTTCATTTATTTCTTTTGTAAATGAAAATTTCAAAATTACACGGAATTGGAGCCGCGGGCTCGCACGCTACGAAAAATATAAAAATAAATATTCAAAACATGACAGAATATAATAAATAACATCAAAACAAAAGAAGTAATATAAAAAACCAAAAAAAAAACACTTTATTTTGTCGAAATCCAAACAAAACAAACGACCTTTTTACCGAAAGTCTGAGCTATCAACCGTCTGTCGTTTCCATCACCAAAACCCAGAATTATTAAACATGGACAAAAATTATTCAAAACCCGATTCGTTAAAATAAATAAAAACTGGGCAAGTGCGAATCGGACTCGCTCACTGAGGGTTTCGTACAAACTAACTTATGCAAATAGTTCAATCCCGAATCGAGTCTCGAAAATTTTTCCGAATCGAAAAAAGATTTTTTTTATCACGTAACTACTTTACAGTTTTTAGATTTATTCCTGTACTTGTACTATAAAACCTTGCTTCGCGCCAAATTTCAGGGTTTTAGGCCAACAGGTAGTACCCTATGAATTTTCATTCCCTTTAGACCATCAAAATGTACGGTTTTTGCGACATGACCGTATCTTTTTTGTCGTTAATTTAGCAGTTTGATTTTTTCAGTTTCAAGGGAGCATAGACCTGAGTATATGTTTTTAATTTCAATTTGATACCTCCACACGTTATCGTGGTAAAGGGCTCTTGGCCAACGGACAGACAAACAACGTGAACCTGTATGGGTTCAGTATTTTTCCTTTTGAGGTACGGTACCCTAAAAAGTAAATCATTAACAAATCCTTGTACACTGAAACATCTGTCCCGACATTCCTCTGTGCAAACGTGGGACATATTTGTTGGTGGGTACACTGTCCGAATAAACAACATATGGTGTGCCAACCCTACGGAGGTCACAAATAACTCAATACGTGTCACTAAGAGGGCTTGGCAACCCTGCTAATATTTTTCCTCGTACTTTAGAAGCCTTGAGCTAGTTGCGCTAGTTGAAAGACCTTGCCTAAGCGTTTGCACAGAGTAATCTACTGCCAGAGGCATATAAACAAGGCTTTTGACTTTAGTGTGGGATCAACCCACACAAGATTAAAATATCTTGATACAATTATCTTGTTTTTTCTTCGTTAAAAGGGAATATTAAAAATAAAAATCTTCATAATTTGACTTACCGCTTGAATTAATATTTTCTTTTAAAAGTAAAAAGAAATCAATTTTATGTATTATTATAATGATTTTGATCAATTGTTTGAAAGTTACCTTCATTTTATGGTTGGATACTATAAAAGAACTCCTCTACCTAGAGGTAGAGGAGAAGACTGTGTCAGACTTTTACTGACTAAAACCGACCTGAGCTCCTTCAGTTGGTCTTTACGTTCCAAAGCCACAGTAACTCTTTCGGCCAATCCGGCAGAATTGCAAATTACCTACCTATCTACCTTAAGGGTTTTTTATTTACTTTTTTGGTTTATCTACCTTTAAGTTTATTTTATATATTCTCGCTTTTCGCGCTAGAACGATATGATAATATATTTAAACACCGTACAAAATGAACGTAATAACTTTTCATACAACGTTTACTCTCACAAAAAACTTGAAGTCTATCAGACGATGTGTGTGCTGTAGTGAAAAATTGTGAGATATTTAGCATGTGTCACCGTAACCTCAGTAAGTACAACGTAGTACGTAAAGTCGCTATTTACATGGTAACAGGGTGTTTATTCGGGGAGGCACGAGCGAGGCTCGCTCGGAGAGTACTCTGGAAGTGGTACAAACAAAAGCAGTCAGCGGATTGATCTATAATAAAAGAAGAAACTGGTTCACTGACATATCAACGCACAGCCGAAACTACAAAGCCTAGGAGCGTAAAATTTTGCATAAGTTTTCCTTTTATGATGTAGGTAAGCATTAAGAGAGGTATTTTCCATAATTTGCCCTTTAAGTAGATGGAATGGAGGTTCTTAAGTTAGTATGGAGAAATCTATTTTTACACGAGCGAAGCCACTGATAGAACCTAGACTAATTAATAGTTTACCCCAAGAATTAAAAAAAAAAATTTACACCTAAAAATATCAGGTGTAAACTTAAGCAATATTACCTAAGTATTTTATAGGAATGATTGTTTAATTAAGCTTATAAAGACCTAATCATTTTACAAATTGTTTAATAATGTACTATTTCGATGTTGGGATAGATTTATGATAGCACAAGTTTAAACCTTCGTGGTTTTTAGTTGCTATTTAATATAGATAATCCTGTATTCTTTGTTTATATGATAAATAAATAAAAAATTAAAAAAAAATATAATTATAAAAAGCAAAGTCCTGACTCACATAAAATCCCATCAACAACCAACTAAAACCAACCGAGTTCAACGCTGAAATTTTTCATATTACTTATTATTTATGTTTGTTTTATGATGCATACAGAGAAAAGATAAAGGATTTCCCGAAATTCACCCACTAAGGGGAGGAAATGGGTGACCAAAGTTTCTGCAGAAAAATATTAACGCGGTAGTAGAAGCTAGTATAATATTATGAAGCTAAAAGTTTGTTTGTCTGGATGAACGCGCTAATCTTAAAAAGTACTGATTCGAATTGGAAAAGGTTTTTAATATTAAATAGCCCATTTATTGTAAACATCACGCTGCGATCCGTAGGAGCGGAAGTAACTAAAGTAAAATTATGTAAAGATTAAATTTTGTTGATTTTGGAAGCAATGCAGTTAAAAGTGAGAAAAATCTCCGTCAAAAGTCGCATCATAAAACAGGCTCACGATATATAAAAATCAGTCAAGTGCGAGTCGGACTCGTACACCAAGGGTTCCGTATAAAATTACCTATGTAAATAGTTCAATTCCCGAATCGAGTGTCGAAGATTTTCATGATGTAATTACAAATTAATAGTTTTTGTATTTATTTCTTCATAACTTTTTTCATAAAACCTTGTTTTGTGTCAAATCAAGAATTTAGGTCAACGGGAAGAATCTTATAGGTCTTGATTTCCTAGCGAGTATCAAAATATGCATTTAAACGGAGCATTAACGGCCTTATCTTTAAATTGCGTTGATTTAGAAATTTTATTTATTTACTTGCCACTTGGGGTAGCAGACATGCAGACTTGTGCCTTGATCACACGTACCGACCAAACGGGCGAGACAGTTCTCTCAACCGAATACTCGGTACGTAGAAACATGGCGGCGGTGCTCGGCCGCGCGCTTATCTCTACAACTCGCTTACATCACTGTCTCGGCCGAGCAACATTTTACTGTCTCGCCTTTTTACTCGATTAAGGCATTTTGGTATTAATTTCAGCTTCATACTTTCACACGTTCCTGAGAAAAAGGGTCATGACTGACGGACAGTTGGATAACAAAGTTTTCCTATAGGGTTCCTTTGGAATATATAATAAGCATCATTTTTTCTGAAAGACTGTCTTCTTAACCTTTCGAAAGTGCTTGTAAATTATTTATTTCAGATGAAATGCTTAAAATCTTCTTTGACTATTTCCGTCTTTGCTAGCTTATGTACGGAACCCATAAAATTAACAACTTTGAGAAGGCCAAGGCGTCTGCAGATTTACTAAAAAAATATCTATTTTACCGCTCAGTTCACCCCTTTTACCACACACCAAGGGTAGACACGAGGGGTCGGGAACGGCGCCACATCGGCGCGTCGCCACAAAAAACACAGCCATCCGACCGAACAAGATTCTCGAACGCAATGAAAATAATTGTTATGTTGGTATAGGCCATGTTTCGATTATGTTCGAGCCCTCACTTCCGCTTTGTTTAATTTTCACTCTGTTTCCGATTCTTGTTTTAAAGTTGGTTGATTTGCTCTTTGTTTAGTAGGTTGGTGCAACCTCTTGCTGTAATTGATTTCACTGGTATTTATGAATATTTTTTTTTTTTTATATATGTATGTTTATCAGTTGTCTAGTACCACAAACTCTGCTTAGTTTATTAATGGTGTTATAAGGTAGTTGTGGAATGTAAAAATATCCTACATATGTAAATCTGACTAATAGGCAAGCGCAACGCGATAATGCGACATCAAAACTTGGAATAATTTCTAAGATTTTTTCATATAAAGACTGTCGCATCATTGTCGAGGCGTGGCTGTCTGCAAAAGCATTTTTACCTTATACATTACTGTTATATCAAAATCAATCAAACTAATGAATACATTCTTTTGTTTCATGTACGTTCCGGTGAAAATAGGTAAGTGAAAAGCATTATCTACTAGAACACACAAGTGTTTCTCTTTAGTGTCACTCCAGTGAATTTCTCTAGTGGGTAACTAGGAAAGTGCACATGCTTTCAACGTGTCTCAAACACGACATATGTCTGTGGCCTCCAAGATAGCTTTAAGTGCTCCTTAACAGTTTCAAAATGTCCTAACAGAGAAACCACTTACGACCTTTTTGGTCATAGTGTAGAAATATTGTCATAGATTGCTTCTTTTGAAGACTAAATTTTAGTGATAGTAGTTTAGATACAAAGTAATCTATGACTATTTAATAAGTCTGTATTTTGGAATCAATTCATATCGATTGTTTTTTGGTTTTCTATCTTGAGGTCACAAATTTTTCGAACTACCTACCTTACTTTAGAGTACACTAGATTCTTATACAATGACAACACACCAAACGAAGAGAATGTCATCAATTGTTTTTAATATTTACTTATATAAATAAAGCTTAAATGTCTTTACTCAAAATGTATTAAAATGAGCTTAGGTTTCTTAGAATTATAACGTTTAATGGGCGATAAAACCCTTAAACAAAAGGATTAACAAATTATTTTATTATTTCAGAACGAGTCACATTTAGACCAGAGAGTAAGTTAAAGGTTTCAAAAAGTAATTTGTGTTTAGAAAGCTTAAGGCTAGTCTGAGTGAAAGAAAATACGTTAAAGCTTGCTTTTAAACCTCTTTTGTTTCTAGTCTTTGGTCCGAAACTTTTTTTTTATTTTACGTTACGTTATTCGATTTTCAAATCGAACTTTTTGTTCTTCCAAGAAATGCAAGATGGCGGATTTTCTAGAAAAAACCAGACAAAGCCAAAGCTTACAATCGCTAGATTAGCAGCACTAATGCTTCCATTGTTGCCTTCGTAGATGAAGATATGTAGTAAATAACAGCAGACTTTTGTTATTGTGTTGTATTTTAACCAACGTGTTTGATTCTAGAAAAACTTGTAGTAATTCATCAATGCGAAAATGGTTTTGTTTTAGGTACTTACCATTTTCATATTGCCATAAAAAAAAATGACGTAAACAACCCTTCGATTCCATATACAAATTGAAGCTTTTCTAAAACGAAAAACTACTGGCAGATTTCTGTGAAGATAAGATCTCTCTATGGATGAAATCAAATATTTCGGGAAATGTGATAACGAAAATACTCATAAATGTCGATAAAATTTCGTGTTCAATTATTTGTGGTTGAATAGAAACGTTTACAAACGAAACCATGAAATTAAATCTAATCACAATATTTATATAGAATCCTTTGAAGGTATGAAAAGCAACGCAAAAATATAATTAAATTTTCTCACAATAAAATTCAATTCAAGAAATTCTGTGAACAAAGGAAAACAATTATGAAAACGTAATGTTCCATTTTTAAAAATAACTGTCAAAAACTGCTACCTTTTAACGGATGCGATATAAATGTCTCTGTTTACACAACCCAACAAAGTAATGGGACACAGTCGCCATTTTTTTTTTATGACCTTCGCAATATTGGCTACAAACAGTTTCCGTATGCACACAGTCAATAGTTACCGTCACATATTGCGACTTACACTTATTTCCGCTTGTTCAGAATTTCCGTTCCCTCTTCTAAAAGAGTTTTTTTGCAAAACAAAGGTGACCGGTATTATGTCTAGTTGTTTTTATTTTGTGCACATTATGAAAACTTATGAAAATATATTACAACTTATTCATTCAAAGGATCCCGTTAAATGTCAAAAAATAGGTACGGAGTAATAATTGGTGAAGCACTGTTAAAAAAAAAATCCCAAAAAAATCTTGGATTAAAATCATTAGAAGTTAGAACCAAGTAAAAATATAAGCATCCCAAAATATGTTAATCAACGTATTTACAGTAAAAATAAATTTAACGAAGGCAACATTATAACAAGTGTATGCTATTGCAAATTAGTTTGAAGCTTCGGTTAATGGACTCAAAGCTACTAACAGTGATATACAGCCGACACGAGTAGGTCAACGCTTATATAGTTTACCACACGATATGTCAAAATATACACATCGACTATGTGTAAGAGAAACTCCTGATTCTTATTTAGGTCAAATTCGTTGAAAGCAATTTTATTATGTTTGTTTATCTTAGTTTAGTTTGGTAGAATTTGTTAGTTTAAGTAGTTATATTAAGATATATAACTTGCTTCATCAATAGGTAGATAGAAATTATTTGTTCAACACATTTGCTCAGAAAGTGGCTCATATTGCACTACACTACTGTGACATTTTGATTACCATTACGCACTAGTGCGATAATCTAGTTAATTCCTTTTTTTTTAACCTCTGATCGCAAAACAAATTTTGGATACGAAAAAAAGTCACATTAGGTTATTGCGTCCAATAGCATAAATTAGTTTCTTACTTACTTATTTCATGCAATTTTGTCCATTTTATATTCTTGAGTAATTAATTATTACTGTTCTTGTCTCTCTTAGGACCTTCACCACAACTCGGGTCTTAAAACCGCCGCGACGGTAATCACCAAAATTACTCACTTGTATCATAATGTACTATAACGTCACGGTTGGCCAGCCAATCGCTCAACCACCAATTTAAGCGATTGGCGTGCCTCAAGGAGTTGTCAGCAAACTGTAGGGGCCCAGCGGGGCCGAAGCCTACTGGGGCCTAGGGCTAGGCGAAAGTGAAACCCGGGGCCCTGAAACAAAGGCAATGAAGGAACAGGGTAGGTTTTTAGTCAGTAAGAGTCTGACACTATCTCCCGCTCTACCCAAGGGTGGGATTTATCATTATTTATGATTTTACCTACCATAAAAAAAAACTATGTTCAGCGATTGGCTGCCGCGCTGCGTGCAGGTTCAATCGCCACGGAACAAATATTTGTATGGCCTACAGATAATTGTTCCAGTTCCAATTCTGGATGTTTTGTACATACAACATTATTTTTAGTATATGTGAAACCTGAATATAGTTTGTTCAGAATCAGTGACTGAATCGATTCTAATAATGTTAACACCACGTTATATTTTTCTCAAAAACATTTAAAAAACGCGTCACGCGTTGGACATCTCTGACACTAAGTACAACACAGGTGCCGGCAGGTTATAGAGGGCATTAGGCACCAGTGCACAACTGGGTGCGGGAGCATAACAACCTCTCAGTAGCCCGGATGGCCCGGTGACCATGTGTTTGTGTGGGCAACAAGGTTATAACTTTGTGATTTTTTATTAGACAGTTATGAAATTTTGTACATAGATTTTTTGCATAAAAATACTAGACCCGTGTTTTGGGTTTCGCATATGCTAAAAATAAGAGTTTACATTTTTGTGAAACGCACCCACGATACAGAAGTAATTCTTAGTGTAAGGCAAAGTATTTTATTCAATAGCAAACAATTTAATAATTATGGTTTTCTTTATTATTTAAAAAAATCACCATCAAAAGTTAAACTATGTTTTAGCTTATAAATTAGAGCACCCCGGTATTTATTATAAAGAAATGTCTGAATGTAAAGAAACATTTTCAAAAAAAAATTAAAGCCAATCAGCACCATATTCAACTTATCTGAACTTTGCTCAGTTGTACAAAATAACTTAATGTAACATGAGAATCATGAAACGCTAACACACCCTTAAAAGTTTTCGCTCCGACATGAGATCACAAATAATAAAGACGTCAATATGCCTGTAATGCCAGATGCTCCGACATTTCTCGTCTTATGTCGACAAACTTCAATTTACTTTTGAAATATTGCTCTTCATCACATCGCAAGAAGAAATTAACGCAATATAATGAAAGAACTATCTTTAAACTGATAAAAAGAGATCAATAAAGTCAACAATGATAGTTCATTAGCTAGAAAGACTGCCAATAAAAAAAATGGAATTGATAATAATAAGCTAACGGCAAACATTTCGATAAGAATTCTCAGTTTTAATACCAATTCCACTAAAAGCAAGCAAGAATTACGTTTTGCTAAAGTCGAAATAAAAACTAAACAAAAAATTCAAGACTTTATTAAAATTGTATTTAGAGTTGACTCAGTCACAAAAAGACTGAAAACATATTCGAAGGGTAATACTATGAATGAATACTGAATTAGAATATAGTGATAGATTTAATACTAAATATAAAAAAAAAACTAAATAGTAAAGGACGAAGTCTGTAAAAACTAAAATCTAACGATATCGATTATTTTAAAACGTATTTTTTCGTATTTTTGACTTCATCTATGTTCAATAACAGAACTCTTAAAATATTTCACACTTGTACAACAAATATTCTGCCATCCTTGACAACATCTGAACTGCTGACTGGCACATCGTGTACATGACTTCATAGAAAATCATTTTATATATTGGCAATACTGCGAGACATTTGTACAAGTTCTACACAAGCTGTTCCTCAGTTATCGTTGTTACACTTCTGCAACATGAGTTTTCGCTAGACGCAGAGTTTTTTCTTGCTAGCTGTCAAGATTGGCATCTATCGCAAAAAAATGTTTTATAAGATAGACTTTTTTTTGTGATTGGTTATGTTTATTCGTTGATTTTAGAGATGTAGCAAACTTTATAATATTATAGTTTTTTGAAAACAAAAATATTTTGGCAGTTGTTAAATGTGTGTAATTGGAGATGTCACAATTAGTCATCGCAAACATTGTGATATAGATAAAGTCATTGTAGTATTAGTAGTAAAACTGCAGATTGTTAAACTTTCATAATAATATACTCCTCCATGTTAAAATAGAAACTAAATTCTCACAAAAGTAATGAGAGTAATTTCATTTTGTATTAAAATAATAGTATTACGGCAAAGTTTCGCTTTAAAATCTAACAACAAACGCTTAGTAGATTGCTCTTAATAATTAGGCAAATAAATTAACTAACAGCTTTTAACCTGCAGATTTAATAAAAATTATCTCTATCTCTTATAGATTATTTGCTATGATTTATTTTTTGGTTTTCAATTAATTGACAGAGTTTTTATAGTTAAAATAGACGCTTTAAACATTTATAATAAGACTTAAAATACTGCTAATGCACATATGAATCATCCATTAAAAAAATACATCTGGTGGTGGTTTGCTATCTCACAAGCCTTCAGGTTCTTAAACTTCGATTTTTTTTTAATAAAGCGTTTGATATTATATTTTTATTTCGGAATCTACTCATCACTAAGCCACACTACATAAGTTTAAAACTAATTAATTAGTGATAGACAATCCACATCAGTCTAAAATTATGAATTTATGATTACGGTTACAGAGTAAACAGATTTCATTTTATGTAGAAAATAATTTATTAAACTTTAATGTAAACGCTTTTGAAACTAATGGAAATTAGTTTTTACATTTGATTATTAGTTTTACACGTGCTACCACCATTTTCTTTTTTTTTAAATAAGCGAAAGAAAACAATATTTTTTTAGGAAAAAAAAGTCTTAATAGAAAAAAATAAATAGTCTAGCAGAGTGATAAGACAAGAAATTAAAGTCATTACAGCATTTAAACAGACCAGAAACAAAAAAGCATAAATTTTTTCTTAAAAGCCCAAATTACCTGAAAAAAACTCGATAAACAAGTTCCAATGTCACTTGTTTACATTTGCACGTCCATTAACTCTTAGTCAAGGCTTTTCCGCAAAGTTTCTCTGCCTTTTCCCAAAACTTGGTTCTGTCACGAAACATTTAGGGGTAGATCTGGCTACGGTCCAAATTCCTGCTGTCAGGACGGGCGCGTCGCAAGTCACAAGGGAACCTTTGCTTACGATTCCATTGTTGATTTCCGATTAGATGACAGGATTTATGTCCCAATAATTTTATCAAACGTCTTGTTTTTCTTCGATTTGTGTCAGGGTTATGTGTGCTTTACCGTCAGATTCTGTATGTAGTATCAAGTCTTTGTCAAACCTCTCGTCGAGTTATTTGATTGGTTATTGTTATTTTGGTTACCAATCAGAACTGTAGAGAATATGGACATGAGATTATAGCTTCATAGGGAATATATAAACGATTAATCATGCATGGAGTCCGATGGATGCAAGACGCACAGGACCGGCCATTGTGGCGATGCTTGGGGGAGGCCAATGTCCAACAGTGGAGGTCTTTTGGCTGAAATGATGATGATGATAAATCATGCACATGAATGTTTTAGGGTTATTAAGATTGACCTGGTAGTTAAACGGCCTGATTGTGGCCTAGTTATTTTCTTGTGTCATTTATGTGATTTTACACGTATGCTACTGCTAATAAAATCTCACTGTCATTAGATATCAGGCAAAAAATGTTTCGTGTTCTATTTTATTATTCACGATATTCAGATTTCACAGGCCTTTTGACGGCAAAAAAAAATCATTGATCAAAGGCTGTGGTAGGTAAATTTTATCAACAAATTAAAAATTTCAGCCATTTCAAAATAAACCACTTGTTTCTTTATAATTTGATACCCCAACGAAGAAGGAATAAATTGAAACTGGATTGTTTTAGTAAAATAAATGAACGACGCCACAATGAATAATTCTAATTGAAATATACAATAGAAGTTGTTTTAAAATAATATTTAGTTTAACTTTAATATTCGAAATGATATTTCAAAAGAATCTTCAACATCTGTACAAGAAATATTTTACCAATTTCAGAATATTTTTATTGTGTACCAAAAGTCAAACAAATCGACGTCCAATTCTTGCAGAAATCTAGAAAAGATTGCTATCAATCCGCATTTTGGTTTGCCAATGCCAATGCTTCTAAGCCATTTTCCTTACATCCCAGGAGAGACATCTGTTTGGTCTGGGTAAAACGCTTTCAAGTTTCGTGACTGTAGACGATTCAGTTTTATCACTGTCTTTATTTACCATTGTCTTGTTTCCACATCAGAAATAAGCATTCTATTTATATCCGACGCCGTCAGATATTATAATTTTTAATAGAAATATCAGTATCAACATGTAGGCTATCCTGTTTGCTGTTGCAATATCCCCAGTGGCTGTCAAACGGGCGACATGTCGGACGTTTCACGTCGCCGCCATGTTGGACGCCATTTTCTCTCGGCGACGCGCGACTTGCAACGACATCTCTCCCCGCGGACACAAGTTTGGAGTTCTATTTTCAAAGTTTGAAATCGTTTAAGTGAAACATTTGATACGAATTCAATTTTGAAATTTCGAATTAAAATTTCTTAGTATTCCATGATTGGTTTTTAGCACATACATATTAATCTCTAAAAGGAGAAACTGACTCACTGACGTCATCAACGCACCGCCGAAAACTTTGCCCGTAAAATTTTTCATAAGGTTTCTTTTTCGGGAAATCCTTTCTAAGTGCTTGCCTAAAGGATTGGAACGGGAGTGAAAAATTTGTATGGAAAAACCTAGCAGGTGAAGCTACGGGCAGAAGCTAGTTTATCATAGAATCTGCACGAAAATTGGAAAATGCATTAAGATTAATTTTCTAAACAACTCTCTAAATCTATTCAATTCTCGATGATAAAAATCCCGAACTTTCTTCCAATATTTCTAAGACAAAATCAGTGGATGTTTATCTTCAGAATATCCAAGAATTCAAGCTCAGCCTTCATTAGTGTTGGTGGCACGTCCACTAGTTCAAACAAGTCTTTCGATAGCAAGTTAATCAGTGCTTCGGATAATAGGACCTCGGTAATTGGAGTATGTTGTATCTATGATCTCGCGTCTGCTTCGTCTGCCACAAAGCCTTTGAGGTCTAAAATTCCTTTTATTTTCTAAGAAGTTTTTCGAGGGTAAGCAATTACATAATATGAAAGAACGAGTCCGTTGATGTCGTGTTTTTGAAAATCTTTTCTCGGGTTATTGTTGTAAGTGACGTGAAAGAAATGTCTCATTAAATTTCGTACTGCTTGCGTGGTTTCATTATATAAGGCTTTTAATTCAAAGTGAGGTTTTATTTATTTAGAATACTCTAAATATAATAGAATCGTAATTCGACTAGGATCCTTACCATAAAGTGTTAAGAGGTCAGTCGTATGTGCGAGAAAGAAGGTTGAAGCTATTTACAGTACGGTCGTTCTATCTTGGCGAGTCTGAAGTCAGGCTCTGCGAACATTAGCGCTTGTGCACTCGTAAATGGTTTAAAAAAATTAATACCATTAGCAGTTGTTATTGCTCTTAACATTTATTTTTGAACTTACAAAGAGGCGCAAATGTTTACCACTAACATTTGGGATAATTTCAATTCTGAAATTGGATGCTAGCTTCGCATTGTCATTGTCTACACAATCCATCTCTATGTCAACGACCCCTTAGAATTTTCCAAGAAATTTACAAGTATCTACAATTGGATTAGTTGAAATAAACTTGAGGTTATGTCGAGTTTATTGTTTCGAGGGTTTACGGGTCGCGTCTCGCCGCCGTCTTGTTCTCAGCATTGAGGGTTGTAACACAGAAATTCTCGTTTCCGTATAAATGAACTTTAGGGTTCATTGGTCAAGGATAAGGGTCTATGTGACCTTTGTATACTTTGGCCACTTGTTCATCATCTTTATCAATAGCCTTTTCACCTTGTTTATTGTTTGAAGCAGTATCTTCGCTATTTTTTTTTTCTTTTCATAAATGCTCTGCAGATTATCAGAATAAATTGAGTGAACTTAAGGTTTAGAATTCTCTTAAGTCTATTTTATTAATTATTTCATTTGAATTCTTTATTATTGTTTATTTTTTTTATGTATGTTTTTGATTGTATAGCTTAAAATCCTAAGGTCATGGACGTTTAAAAGGCATACGAGGGGCTGAAGCCAATTCGCACAGGCCCCTTGGATACTTTTGATGGAACGTGTTACTAACCGTCGATTATTCCTGTACGCACCACGTTATTGCATCCAAGGATAACCCTCGGTTGGTGGGAAACTATTGCGACATACAGAAAACAAAGACAGTATAAGGCTTTTATTATGGATATATCTTCCAGCATAACAGCAACTTATTTTCAGGACTAATTGCATATTAACATCAGGAAATTGAGACATGACAACTCTGTGTCATGGCAAGAGGTTTGAAAACATAAGCAAGTAATTAATAAAACCCCTTCCAAAGGGGGAAAGAAACATTAAAGAGGACAGCTCAATAACAGTGACAGTAGTGACCTAGTTCAAAGTAAAATAGAAGTTAAACCGAGCGTGCTAAAACTTAGTTTATATATTCTAATCTGAACTCCTGAATTGGAAATCGGTTAAGCCCTCGGCGCATATAAAGTAGCACACAATAGTCTAATGTTGCTGGCCGCATCGCATACAGAACGTTACATTTTTCTGATCCTTTTATAAACTTTTTGGTCCTTATGGTTTTTTTTTTTTTTAACGTAGGTAAAATCATCCAATGACGAATCCCGCCCTTGGGTGGGGCGGGAAACAGTGTCAGACTTTTACTGACTAAAAACCTACCTTTCCATTCCTTGCCTTTATCCTGGGGCCCGTGGTGACAGTCCCACATAACCTTTGGGCCCCAGTAGGCTTCGGCCCTGCTGGACCCCTACAGTTTGCTGACAACTCCTTGAGGCGCGCGGGAACGGTGCGCGCCGTAGACGACCTGAGCTCGGACCGGTCTGTTACCGGACGGACGGACAGCGAGCTACCCATTGCCCACCGTCCGCGAGCCCGCGCCTACGGTGGCCGGAAATTGGGGTCGGAAACCCGGTGGCGGCGGCGGCGTGTGCGCCTTTGCCTAATGCGGTCGGCCTCCTCCTTTACTAGCATTACTGCTTCGCAAAAGGAGGCGACCGCCTGCCACTCCTCCTCGCTCCGGAGCATGGCTTGAACCAAGCCCCGGCGCGAGAGATCGCCGCCGATCGCCCCCACGAGGACACGGCGATGCTCTTCCCAAGCGGGGCACACCTCGACTGTGTGCTCCACCGTGTCCACCGGGCGGTCCGCACAGTGGCGACACCTGGGCGTCGTCTCCGCACGAATCTTATACAGGTACGGACCGAACTTGCCGTGTTCGGTCAGCACCTGCGCCAAACGGAAGGTGACGACGCCGTGGGGCCTTTCCAGCCACGCCTCAAAGAGGGGCCTTACCGCCTCGATCGTGGCATGCCCAGCACGAGGTTGCGACAGTCGCTCTCGCCATTTCACCATGAGATCCCGCCGGAGCTCTGTCCGCCATGCCGCGACTTGTCGCAGCAGCGGAGTTTCGCCCCGACGTTGCATCTCCACGCGTAAGTCATGCATGTGTGCAAGGACTGTTGCCTCCAAATCCCATGGTGGTAGGCCAGCAAGGAGGCTCGCCGCTTCGCAGGACACCGTACGGTATCCGCGGATCATCCGGATGGCCATGACCCTCTGGCAGGCGGTTAGCCGGGCCGCCACTCGCTTTCGTAGCGATGGCGCCCACACCGGCGCACCGTAAAGGGCCATGGACCGAACGATGCCTGCGTAGAGCCTCCGGCAGGAGGCGTCTAGACCCCCTAGGTTCGGCAGGAGCCGCTTGAGCGCAGCCCCAGTCGCATTCAACCTGGGAGCCAGACGTCGGAAGTGCTGGTCCTTATGGTTGGAGTTTTCATATACAACTGGTTCTGTTTGTGTGTATGTGTGCAAATTTATATATGGATGCTTTGCGGCTTTCCCTTTTTTTTATTGTCCTTCGATACTCAATAGGACATTGGTTTTGATTAATGTTTCTTTTGGTATACAAAACAACTAAAAATCGCATGAAGCAAATTCTCAAATTCAAAGTCTTGGCTTCAAACCAAATTTTGTCCATAAACAATTTGAATAATATAAGAAAACATTTCTATTTCGTTTCTATCAACTCATAGTATTATCAATTACATGACAGTTGAAGATTTGCCTCAGCATTTGTGCTCAATAGAGAAAATCTTTAGCTGTAGGGAGGGTAGAGCATTGACCTCGCTCACGACGCACTTACAATAATTTATTGAACGACCTCTAGACCTATACTGCAACGTAAATACATTAACTAGAAGAGCTATTTTTAAGTACCACTTTTAGCTAAGTTCACTACATATTTTGACTAGATTTATTTATTTATTGACATATAATAACTATTACATATATTGACATATATTAACTGGGGGAGGCCTATCTCCAACAGTTGTCTTTCGGCTGAAATGATGACGATGATGAATATTGACACACCAACGACTCAATCACTGGTTTATAATTATATAAAAGAAAATTTGCAAATGAAGAATAGAATATTATAGTGAATTTGTCACTTACGTACGGGGTGTGTACAGCTCTTGTACAGTAAATTATATAAATAAGTTGAGCTCATATAAAAAAAATATAAAATTAAAAAGTAATAAAAATATTGCATTGAAATAAAATCAATTATTTATTCTGTCATCATGATTTTTTTCCAGATACGGGTAGACACAAACATTCAAAATGTCTGCTATCAATATTCATCTTGGTAGTAGTTGTTGGTGTTTTATATTATTTTATAACTAAAGTTTTGATTACTGTCAGCCTGTATAAAGAACAGAAAAGAAAAATATAAAAATACGTTTGTTTCTTATAAACAGAAAGGCACAGAAATACAACAACTTTGAAGATAACAACGAAAACAAACAAAATTATAATTTAGTAGCTACTACTGCTGTAGTGACACAAAAAAAATATCCCAAGGGAACATACTCCTGGAATAAAAAGTTCTATGTGCTGTTCTAGAACATAAAGTTTCATTGAAATCCTATCAGCAATTCGAGCGTGAAGAAGTAACAACATACACACACACACACATCTTTAAAATATTAGTGATATAAACAACAAACAATAAATGGATACTAATCAAAAGAGACGTCTGCTTACTGGTAGTGCAAGGCAAAGGAGCCAAGGGTTCAAAAATTTGTAAATATTTTTGAAATTATATTGAGAAGTTAAGAAAGAATGATAGTTTTGAATAGTATCTTGCTTTTTGATTCTGCGTGCTCTTGTAATGAAAAACAATATAAATCGTCTGGAAAGTCGAGATTTATTATTTATTACGAACATATCTCTAAAAATTGATCCTTGGGTACGTTGATACTAGATAATCATCTAACTTAATACAAATGATCTTTGCTGAATTCCTTTTAGTAAACTAATACATTTTTTAAACATTGCAATTAATTAACTTATATAGCTCAATAAATTCGTCATGAAAATTAAGCTCAGTAGAACTCGATATGCCTACGTTAATATAAATACTGTTCCTACTTAGTAATATGTCGGGTTTATTGGATTTCCAGCGGTTACTCGAATTTGGTTATGTACGGTAGAATTCCCAATTGAATATACAGGCTTAATTCCGACTCCACCACAAAAACAAGATACACCCATCTTGGTTTTTCATTTGTTTTGTTCCTAACCTTTGCGAATTTGATTAAATTTTGTATTTTTTTTGTAGTTTTTGTTACAATATTGTAAGAGGTTTTTTAAGGACTTTCATGAGCTGCAGTGACATATTCTGGTTTTAATGATATATATTATTCAAGTATACTTGCCAGATCTAGGTTAATGAAAACCTGTGTTTCAGACCATCCATTCACATCAAAAACATTTACAAAAAAAAACAAGCCACAATAAAGTTAAAAGCTAAATTAAAACGAGGAAAATATTTCAGTGACTTAAAAAGGGACTATCAGAATAAATTATTTTAAAACTAGATTGAGTAGAATATATTATGTTTAAATACATTAACCAATAAGATAAAGCAGATGAAGTAAAGACTATTAATTAAGTTAAGAAAGAGACGGTAAGGTATATTAAAGAAGATACAGAGATAAATAGATGTAGGTATTCTTTATTATACACAAAAAATTCAATTACATAAAGAACTTAAAATTAATAGGGTGTCACAATGGGCGGTCTTATCGCTAAAAGCGACCTCTTTCAGACAACCTATTTGACAGAGAAGAAGAAAAAGATATTTAGTTCACGGCGTACTATTTACAAACTTTTTATTTAGAAAATTTATTTTACAATTTCGAGAAGTTTATTTATAGGCTCGCGTTTGATTACTATATCACCTGACGGTAAGAAAAGATGTGGGCGCGCGATGGAGCAGGCTTGCCTAGAAGTAACTTCAATCTTCACTTACAACCCCTTTTTTTGTAGCTATCAGGAAACACAGACAACAGGGAAATAAATCCTTTGGCTGCCCTGCAACATGGCAAACTTGTGCACACATTCATATCAATAAAAAGTTTATTTTTGTTTCTTTCGTTGTCGACACTAAAGTATGTAAAATTTCTTTGTAAAAGAGAGTCAATGGATCATTACCCATTTATTTTGTAGCATAGAATCTAAAATATTGAATAAACTAGTTGTAGAACACTGAAATTCTACTACAAAGAAATTTTAGACAGTTTAGCATTGTTAGAGTGCAACTGCACTTTTGACCCCGGACTGTACGTCGCGTCGTGAGGGGGTCTACTTCTATTATAGAACATTTTTTTTTTTCTCAAATATCTTGGAGTAAAACTGTTGGCACATATATTTAGGTTCTACATTTCTACATTATTATTATTTTTTGGATAATTCAGTGCTGTGTTTTTTTTTAGAAATTTGGAAGCTGTAAGAGGCGTTTCTTAAGAACTCTCCCCTTAACAAATATTGCTATCAATTCACTATATTGCATTTCACTGCTGATCCTTTATCGTCACCATCAAGCCTAGCCCAACTTTGTCCACTATCGGGCATATAGGTACCTCTTTTTTTTGTGTCTATACCCAGGAAACTGGACCTGGACTATATCCACGGTCCTGGACTATTATGGCAAAAATATCATCTTCCCGTCTCGCTGCTGTATGACTAACATTCCTTCTATCAATCCATGGACTTCACCCAGTCACAGGCTTACTTCACAACTGTCGTCACTATGCCTTGCCATTTGCCTTGAACAATTCCATCTTCGTTCTCCAATATCGAAGATCTTCGTATTCGGATCTCGATGTTTCCGTCTAGTAGCCCAGCTTTTGTACGCTTCATGAGTTCTATACAAACCTTAGCCTGCTGCATATTTATTTTCGTTTAAATCACTATCTGTTTTATCTTGCCCCATGTTCTTTGAAATAAATTCATAGCATTTTCTTCTTCCATTTTTCTTTATCTACCACCGAGCAATTTATATTCTCTCTCTTTTTTATTCACATAATCCTTCTACTTCTTCTTTGGGCTTCCTCTCTCTCTTCATCCATCAACATTTATGACTAGCTGAGCCGGCAAAACTTCGTACCGCCTAATAGTTGGATTTCTTTTCGTGAACTTTTTCATTTTTTCTCACCGTTTAAACTTGCCCTGGAGTATCACGAATAATTCAACATCAAAATTAGCCAAATCGGTCCGGCCATTCTCGAGTTTGAGCGAGACTAACGAATAGCCATTCATTTTTATAGATAAGAAGAAGATATACTGATCATCCTTCCTTCGCACGTCCTCTTCTTAGCACTTAGCTAAAAACCCAACACACTTGATCTTCATCAGAAAGAGACAGAAGTCAATTTAGGCGTGAACAAAATTCAGGGTCTGCCCCTAATAGGGTATCAGAAAAGGGTTGTTAAACAGTTACAAATTATGTTTAGAAACCCCTATTACCCGACTCCCTTACCCGCCGGCAGAAACCCGCTACCATGAAATTTGGAAAACCGGGAAAATATCTAACGGAATTAAATAAATAATGTCTCTAATGCTAATAGAACGAATAATGATAAGCCTACTAAAGTCATGTCCTATAAATCAAAGGTAACTGAAGGACCACAGGTGAGTTTTAGTCAGTAAAAGTCTAACGCTCCCTTTCGCTCACATTTATATATTTTTTCGCTTTCGTTTACATTTCGGGGAGTGTGCGTTGGAATTGCACAATTTAATTCCACTAAGTCCGTTCCATCATGACCACAAGCCGTACGGCGGCGTTGCGCCATTGGTACATGTTTTTTTTTTTTTAAAGGACATCCCACCTATACGTACAAAGCGTTTTGGGAACACATTCATTATGTGTACAGCTAAGGAGTAGAATTAACTGCCGGAGTCTGTGTTCCCTGATGGCTACAACCTAGGGGTCTTTAAGTCAAGAGTGAATAGGGTACTTCAAGGCAAGCGTGCTTCATCGTCGGCCACATCATCGCTTACCATCAGGTGAGATAGTGGTCAAACGGTCAAACGCGAGCCTATCAATAATAATAAAAAAGAAATTAGAACGAAGAAGTCTTATTATCCAACGAAAAAAAAAAAGGAAATTACTAACCATAAATAATAATTAAAATAATAATCTCTGGTAACCAGTCCACATAAGACTCCAAAAATGATAACCTTAGTTTTCCATATTTCGTGCACTAGCTTAACGCGTACAGCAAAAATCGTCGGTTGGCAGACGTTTAAGCGGCATTTGCGAGTTGATTTCTGGGGTCTGAGATATACTAACCCATTAAAATGATAAATTAAGCATGGGAACTAGGTACGTCCCTGTAAAATGTGAAAATACTAACAAACATTCTCTCTTACTCCACTCAGAATGAGAAGATATATTTTCATTTCAACATTACAAAAGTATCACTGCTCTGAACCAACCAACCAAACCAACCGATTGAAGCCAACCGATTTGCTTTTGGTCCTTCGGTTAACCAATCACTGCAGTTGTGCACAAGCATTTTGTTTGGTTTTCCATTCTGACACCGAGTAACAAACAAACGTTACACATATCATATTTACGAAAACCCGGAATGTTATGAAAAACATTTCTTATTTATACTAACAGCTTCAATGGGCATCGTAAAGCAAAATACTCGTATACGGCACGTGGCCTAACATATAGGGCTGTATAACATACTACGAGTATATCGGTAACTCATATCTGCTCTATGATACGAAGTTGGGCCGCGGCCAAATTACAGCTAGCGTAATTATTTGGCCGCCACACGGAAAAAGGACGCTTAGCGCTTCTTAAGCGCTGGATAGGGTGAACTAGAGAACAATTTTTTTTATATTATTGACTAGCTCCTCCCAGCGGCTTCATCCGCAGCCCTATTTCACTTTATATTAACACTTACACCCGTATTTATAAACAAGTAAAACTAATTACTTGAGTAAAACTAACTACTTAGATACCAATTTGGATTCTATAGTTAAGAAAAATTTGAATTTTGAATGAATATTTCTAACATCAAGTAATTACTTCATTAAATTTTACTTAGTAACAAGTGATTACTTCTTTATAAATACGGGTGTAAGTGTCATTACTCTGTACATATTTGAACACTCTTAAAACGGTGAAAGAAAATATCGTGAGGAAACCGGCTTATTATAAAACCAAATCGATGACTTGTGACATCTATCATAACGCACTAGACTCGCGTACTGGATTATGGCTCATTCCCTCTTCTAGAGAGGCCTGAGCCCCAGCAGTGGCAACATTATAATGCTGATTATCCCATGCTATGATGGTTTTTAGGGTTATTTTTCGTGCCTTCTTGGCTTACTAGGTTGTCCGTCTGTCTGTCAGTCAAGACCGTTTAACTTGGAAACACGTGGAGGTATCGAGTTGAAATTAAAATCGTATACTCAAGTCTGCGGTCCCTTGAAGCTGTGAAAAAATCAAACTTCTAAGTTAACGGAAAAAAGATACGACTGGCAGTGAACGTATATTTCTACACTCTCTAGGGAATCAAAATTCATAGGGTACTTCCCGAAGACCTAGAACCCTGAAATTTGGCATGAAGCAAGTTCTCATAGCACACATATAGGAATAAATCTGAAAACTGAAATTTTTTAGTTAAGGTACACAAAAAACAATCTTTTTTGATTTGGATAAATCTTCGACGCTCGATTCGGGATTTAAACTGTCTCCATAGGTTAGTTTGTACCTAGGGAACCCTCGGTATACGAGTCCGACTCCCACTTGTCCAGTTTTTATTTAAATGGTAATATTCCTAAACGTAGCGATCCTGCCATTTGCAGGAAATTCTATAACAATTTGCAAACACATTAGGACTCACAGAGACAGTACCGCGTTGTCACGCCATTAGAATAAAATAACCGTATCTCAGAAATTTTCAGTGCTTATGAAAGCAAGTCACGCCCAAAACGTGCCTGCGTTCTTCACACGTTTTACTTTAAAAAGAAATAAGAACTAAGTTTTTAAGCCTGGATGCTTGTTAGTTCTTTCACGTTTTACCAGGACGTATCAACATAGTTCTCAAGCTTAACTTATCTTTCTAATTAACTATTTCTTGTTGTAATATAATTTATTTATAGTCAATAATCAATTACGCTAAAAACTTTTACTAAGCTGCATTTCGAAAATAAATAATTCACAATAAAACATTTTTTTTCTCTTGATTCCTGGGACAAATTTTGGAGCGCTTCAGTTTATTGATTGATGTGTTTCTATCCAGCGGGGCCCCTCGAGTTAGAGCGACAAAACTAGTGGCATTGTTTAGCTTGTTCAATGTATTTAATTCCTCACGAATTAATAATCAAATCCAATGTACCTCAGCCATTTTGATAGAAATCACGATTAAGTGCCTTGTCTGTCCAGGGGGGCCCTCGGTTATATTACTCTCGGAGTACATAAAAGTAAGTTCTCGGAGTACATAAAAGTAAATCGTAAGTTGCACCAATGTACCTCTCGATTTATGTCTTAACTTCTAAGAACAGGAGTAATTCAGCAGGAAAAATTGGTCTATCCATCGGGGCCCTTTGTAATCCGAGTTCATACGTGCAAAAAAACACATAATTTTTATTAGGTATGTACTTTTAATATCTTCACTAATATTTTATGCGTTTTTCGAGTTTTCTACATTTTATTTTACAAATAAAATCATCACTAAGGCGCTTGATAAGGTAAGGTCAACAAAACCAGTAGCTATTTTTTCTGATTGATTAACTATTGCTATTGCGTAATTGTCTAAATTTATCAGTTCTCTCATGTAACTGTTCAGCTAAGGATCGGTATTCCCTGCTGGAGTGTTTATTTCCGGGATAGCTACAACCCAAGGGTGTTTAAATCAAGAGTGAATAGGTTAATTCTAGGCGAGTGTGCTATCTTCGAACACATCATCGCTTACCATCAGGTGAAATAGTCGGCAAGCACGATCCTATAAATAATAGTAAAGTTGCCATTCGAAACTCGTCTGCAGGCTGCGGATCCAGGCTGCAGCTATTCAGGTAGCACACGCATGACACGCAGCCGTTGCCTGTATCCGCAGCCGAGAGTGTTTCTGACGCTGGCTGCACCTGCTGCCACTCCTGATTATTACCTTTCTTTTAATTAACCCAACACTGTCTAAATCTTCACAACTATTTACAAATAACAGCACTATTTCGCTAAAACCCCAAAAAAACCTTCATAATACTTTCTAAGCAAAAAAAAAGGTTAATTCAGAGGCCAAGGAACTCATCGCGAAGCCTCAAAGAGCCATAATTTATGTCTTACTTACACCAAACAAAGTTCTCTATGGCCATTATACTTTGGACCGTCATCAGCATCTTGCCTAAAATATAGGCTTTTGGCCCAAATGGAGTAGATTTATTTATAAGATTGGTCTTCAAGACAGTACACAAAATACTTTGTTTTCAGACTTTCTAGTTTGAAGACGCTATTTTTTTAACTTCAGCTGTGTTTATTTCATCAAAGTTTTCATTGTTTTTGTCTAACCGTACCACTGTTGAAATTACTTTCGCTTTCTCGAATAAATTCAAATGAAGTACTTCATTTCTAGAAAGATCTCAAATAATAAGTAGTTATGAAAGGGTTGGTTTGTTACCTCTCAAATACTTTTTGACTGTAATTATATAGCTATGACCCGCGGCTCCATCCCCATTAACGACGACTTATAGAAATTAATTTTGTACATGCGTATATACGAGTAATTCGAGTTTTAAAAAAAAAGTACTTTATTTTTTGATTTTATATTTAAAAATCGATAGTGTTTCATGTAGCTATGACCCGCGGCTCCATCCCCATTAACGACGACTTATAGAAATTAATTTTGTACACGCGTATAGAGTTTTAGAAAAAAAGTACTTTATTTTTTGATTTTATATTTAAAAATCGATAGTGTTTCATGTAGCTATGACCCGCGGCTCCATCCCCATTAACGACGACTTATAGAAATTAATTTTGTACACGCGTATAGAGTTTTAGAAAAAAAGTACTTTATTTTTTGATTTTATATTTATAAATCGATAGTGTTTCATGTAGCTATGACCCGCGGCTCCATCCCCATTAACGACGACTTATAGAAATTAATTTTGTACACGCGTATAGAGTTTTAGAAAAAAAGTACTTTATTTTTTGATTTTATATTTAAAAATCGATAGTGTTTCATGTAACGAATCAATTCTCCACGGAATTAAAACGACCAAAATTTGGTGTACATATATACCATACATTTTTCAACTGTTTTCCCCTATTTTATTTTAAACCACTTCTATTTACAGCAACCAAAACAAAATAAAAATTATTAAAATCGGTCAAGGGGTTTTTTTTTTTATTTTAACGGGCCACTAGGCCCAGCAGGGTCAATGCCTGCTAGGACCATGGACAATTTCTCAAAAGGAAACCTATGGGCAACCACAAAGAGAAACTGGAAGAACAAAGATGGATTTTAGTCAGTAAAAGTTTCACATTCCACCTCTTCATTTTCCTCTTGCTCCATCATAAAGCGAGATAAATCTTTGGAAGACTTCTTACCTCGAAAAATAAAACCGGGCAAGTGCGAGTCGAACTCGTGCACTGAGGGTTTCGTACAAACCTACCTATGAAAATTAAATAATTCAATTCCAAAATCGAGTCTCGAAGATTTTTCCGAATTGCAAAAAAGTTTTTTTTTTTTCATGTTTTCAGTTTTTTCCCTATATTTGTGCTGTGAGACCTTGCTTCATGCCAAATTTCAGGATTCTAGGTCAAGTATACGGGAAGTACCCTGTTGAGGGGTCGAAATGTACTTTTTTTTTTGTAACAAACGTCCACGTATCTTTTTTTCGTTACATTAATCTGTCCTAGCTCGAGAGGACGCCGGTGTCCTCTCACATCCACGCCACTGTAGGCCTTAATTCCGATGTTTACAGTCTACTTTTGTATGTACAAGTTTGGTAGTTGTGGATCTACATGTAGTTTGATTTTTTTACCGCTTTAAGGGTCCACAGACTTGAGTATACGGTTTTAGTATCAATTCGATACCTCCACGTGTTCCTGAGATAAAGGGTCTTGACAGACAGACGGACAACAAAGTGATCCTATAAGGGTTTCGTGTTTTCCTTTTGAGGTACGGATCTCTAAAAACATAGTAATGAAGACCAATTTCCTACAATAAAACAAAGCTTATAAACAACACTCACCAATTCTATTGCTTTCATCGTCATTTAACAGCAATGGGGGATCCGATACTCATCATGACTATTGTCTTCAGATAGTCAACGAAGTTAGTAGGATTAACGTACCCTTTTATCTACTTACAAACAGTTCTCAGTTTCTGAGCAAACAGTGACAAAATAGGTTAGGGAGGAACTTTCTGGAGGGAAATATTTTGGCTATTATCTTACCATGGCACACTTTATTAACTCTGTTTCTAAAGTACTGTCGAACCCTGGGTGCTTAGGGCTCGACTACCGGGGATCTATTCTTGTATAAAAGGAAACAACGCAGACTTTTATGTCGATATATTAAAAAAATACTTCTTTCCACTTTGAACGACTACATAGCACTCCATATAAAACACTAAAACAATCTACTCTTAAAAATATTCAAATTAAATCTAGAATACTAATATCTTTCGAACTATTATACAGCCAGTATGCTAACTTATGAGGATACGCATGAGTCTGCATATAATCTTATGCAAACTCATTACGCAGACGTAACAGTACCTTAATTTTCTGATTTGTGTACGTTTTAAATTGCTTCAAATTATTCGTTTTCGTAGTCGGGATACTTGTCGACGCCTCCGGACAATAAGTCGGTAATGGCAAAAAAATGTTTTTTGTTTACCGACTTAATGTACGGGCAATAATATAATAATAATAATACCTATAATATATTCCACAACTATCACACAACGTAGTCTAGTCCCAAGCTAAGCAGAGCTTGTGTTATGGGTACTAGACAACTGATAAACATACTTATATATTTTTCTAAATACATACATATCATAGATAAATTACACCCAGAGACAGAACAAATGATCGTGCTCATCACACAAATATTTGTCCTAGGTGGGAATCGAACCCACGACCTCCGGCATAGCAGTCAGGGCCACTAAGTCGGTAATCGAAAAACTATATTTTGCGATGACTTCTCCCGCTCTAGGGCGAGTTAGACTTTTACTGACTAAAACCCACCTATGTTCCTACAGTGCGCAATCGCGAAAAAAAATCAGCCAAGTTCAGTAGATTTTGACCATTTAGGCGAACACAAATGTACTGACCAGCAGATTTTTTTTTTCGTGATATCAGGTTTGGTCCCATAGTAAAAGTTGTTTTTTATAATGACTACAATCACGTGTTTAAGTATCGTTCACTAATTACCAGTCACCCTATATGTAAGTTCACATAAACGAGACATCCAGAACAGTGATCTGGAGCCTTACAATTATGTGTCAAAAAAAAGAACGAGCAAGAAAAAGGGATGGAGCTCCATAAACACCCTATAAGCAAGAGATGTAGCTTCATCTCTTGAACAATTCAGTTTAGGTCGCGTTAAAAGCTCACGGTAGGGCTTCTCTAGAACAGAACATGACACGAAATTCAATTTAACTTAAACTTGACAAAACAATGTATAAATGTTTATACTCTTAACACTATACGTAATATAATGTATGTGCGCGTTTAAATGCAATTTGAGCATGCAGCGCGGCTCCGTCGGGAAATTGAAACATCGCACGAAATGAATTAAGTTTGTAATACATTATTGTTAATATCTGGTGAATATAATGTTTTCGGAAATGAATTTACATCGTCAGTTGTAATGTCTTAATGTTCGAGTTTGTTGGAACAGAACAGATGTAGAGTTTAGTGTCAAATCTGTTAGTTTGGGTGAGTTTAGAATATAAATAAATATTCCACAACTATCACACAATGCCATCTAATCCCAAACTGGCAGAGCTTGTGATATAAGTACTAGACGACTGATAAACATACTTACATATTTCTTAACTGAATTCATATTATAGAAAAATTACACCCAGACACTCCGTGCATAATTGTTATAGTAAAGAAAAAACAGAGAATTTTAAAGATTTCTAGCACTCGTGCAAAGCTAAGGCCGTGTTTACGTAGAAACGGCGCGTCGCGCGGCACGTTGGGCGTTTCGTCGTACATTGCAGCAGCGGGCCGCGACATCGCTCGCGCAAACACACACCTATTTCAATGTACGACGGACCGCCCGACGCGCCGCGCAACGCGACGCGTGTCCGTGAACGGGCACTAAGACGGATCGCTACTTACTTATATACAAGAAAAACAGTTTTTCTAGACTCTCCAGTCCGGAGAAATGTTTTTCTTCATCCAATTTCTTACGGAATATAGCGCACGATGAATGTTATTATAGGAAAATACTATACTTTGAGTACTACTTATTAAAATTATGAAACTCCGTTAAACTCACCGAAGACTAAGTGCTCTCAAGGGTATTATAGTAAGAAATACAATCAACTTATTATGTAGAGGAATATGCAATTTTGATGCATAAGTACTCTCGGTAAAATTACTTTTCTTCATTCATAATGCAGAACCACTTAGCTTCAGCTATGTACAGATTTTATTGTATATAGGGCGACTGGTAATTAGTGAACGATACTTAGACACATGATTGTAGTCATGATAACAAACAACTTTTACTATGGGACCAAACCTGAAATCGCGAAAAAATCTGCCAAGTTCAGTACATTTTGATCAGTTAATATCACGTGTTTAAGTATCGTTCACTAATTACCAGTCACCCTATTAGGGTGACTGGATTAGTGCCAAGTTCAGTACATTTATGTTCGCCTAAATGGTCAAAATGTATCTACTTAACTTGGCAGATTTTTTTCGCGATTAATTGGTATTTAAAGTTTTATATATACCATCGCAGTAATTTCTGCCTGATCACATAAAAAAATACTGCGGCGCGGCGCCAAACTAAATCTTTGAAGTATTCGTTTCGAGTGTTATGACAGAATACGTGAAGCAACCGTATACATATTCTCCACTCTGTATTAGGTACCTAATAAATTAAAGGAATGATTTTAACAATATTAAAAAAATCTCTTCCATCAACAAAACCTGTATTTGGAACAAAATATGACTATATTATACTAAACTACGAAACTATTGTAGTAAATAACATAGATATAAAAAAAAAAAAATTATTGGACTTCAAAAATTCCTCCAAATCACTGTCAATGGGAAAAGTGACTAGGACGCTGGCAGCATCGCCACATTGAATAGCAATGCTGATTTGTTGGCCAATGAAAAGCCCAGCCTACTTGTCACGTAAATAGTTGACTGACTAACCCAAAACAACTCTATGAGCATCCAAACACCATGGCCGTAGTTTTTCAACCCCAAACAGCTCAAACATATAGCAAAACCCTAAACAAAAATAACTCAAGACAAAAATTCACGATTGTTAACCGTCGAATTCCTTAAAAAAGTTCAACAATCACCCTCTGTAATCCGTAGATTGATCGCGAAAACTCAAAAATACAAGCGGCTCACGCTTCTTCAAGGGTTGGCAACAAAAATGGCCGCCAAATTGATAAAGCAGGCTCCGTGATGGCACTGATAAGCCGCGATGGAGAGACAAAGCGCGCCATGGCGGAAACCGTCGAGATTTCGCGAACAACAAAATGGTTGACGATACTTTTCATCAAGAAATTTATAGTCTTTTGCTGCGTTGTTTTGTTGGTAGTCTTATCTTGTATTTGTGGCCATCTATTTTGTAAAATTATTTCACAGTTGGAGTTTTCAACTCGCATTGTTTACAGACACGAAGAATTGGGATCATCATTAAAAATTAAAATATGTCTGCATCACGATTGTCATCCATCCACGATATAGGAGTTCAAAAAAAAAAAAAATTAAGTCTTTCTAATACTTTGTAGAAGGTTTTCACATAAAGAAAAATTGAGAAAATTCATCATCTTTCTGCCGTTGTCCCGTTTTATTTAGGGTCGGCGTAATACGTTTTTTTCTTCCATTCTGTCCTGTCACTCGTCACGCTATCACTAACTCCCTTTTCTTTCATAGCACTCCTCACACAAACCATCCATCTCTTCTTTGGCCTCCCTCTCCCTCTCCATCCATCCACATGTAAACTCATAACTCTTTTAGTAACATGCGTTTCATCTCTCCTTTGAACATGACCATACCAAGACAAACGATTTCCTTTCAACTTTTCAGTCACTGGCGCCACTTTCAAACTTCCCCCAATAAACTCATTTCTCACTTTATCCATTCTCGTCACACCACACATCCATCTCAACATTCTCATCTCCGCTACGTGCAATCTTTTTTCTTGCATCTTTTTCATAGCTCAACATTCTGATCAACATACAGTGTGACAGGCTTTTTCACGGACATGTAGATTTTACCCTTCATTGAGAAAATTGCATACAGAAAATTGGAAAATTTCAGAAAACTCATCACAGCTTAGACAAGACTAACCCCCGATTTCTGATTTAAGGATTTGAAATTGAGAATTACTCAAACTCTACTTTAGCCTGTAAACCTGTCAAAATTTGGCATTTAAGTATGGTTTCAGACGTTCTTAACTCAAAATACTCAATTCAGAAACCCGCCCAATGTCTGTCAAGCCATCTAATGATAACCTAAAACTTAAAACATTATTTTTATTATTACTGATAGGCTCGCGCTTGACCACTATATCACCTGATAAGCGATGATGTGATCGACGATGGAACATGCTTACTTAGGCCCCTCGCCCCCTAGTAGCGATGCTGTTGAGCGTTTTGTAAGCGCGCGACAGCATCGTTATTAATGCGCGTTAGTCAGCA
This sequence comes from Leucania comma, assembly GCA_958295575.1. NCBI lineage: Eukaryota > Metazoa > Arthropoda > Insecta > Lepidoptera > Noctuidae > Leucania > Leucania comma. Next base: position 16,547,773 of record OY282480.1, read on the forward strand.
TTTGCAACACGCTATAAAAAGATGCCAACGCACTACTAACGCGCTGCAGCATCGCGACTGTATCGATGCGAAAGCGCTTCAGCATCTCTACAAAAAGTTACCATGGGCAAGGGGTCTTAGAAGTAATTAATTCACTTTTAACATTAAAACTCATATGGAATTCCACTCCTCAACTGTACTCACAATAAATGTATTAAAATTAAATCAACATTTCATACAGGCACCGAAACTGAAAGTTATTTTATTAACGAGTTAACTGGCACAGATAATAATAGACATTTTCGTATGCAAAGCTATATGTGTGTATCTCATGTTGAAAACAACAACACTCAGCATGACTTTACAATTCATCCACTGGGGAGTGGACATAGAAGAATTGACTGAGCGTCTCTACGTCAGCTTTTTTTTTACTTGGGATATCATCAAATGATTCCTTTTGCTGAAGTGAACCTGTTCCTTCAGTTGTCTCTTGCGTTCCAGGGTCCAATCAAGCAGCCCTGGCAGCCAACGTGAACTAAATACGGTTACTAAATTGTGAGATAAACAAAGTGACAGTGTTATCAGTAAATGTCTTTTTCTAAGATTCTGATCGAGCTCACATCGGTCAATCACCAGAGCCTTTCAACAGTGATTGAGTTCTACACATGTTTTTTTTTTTTTAATTCATTTGAACTAGTGCTTGACTGCGATCTCACCTGATGGTATGCAATCGTTGATGGTGAGGTGCACTAATTTATTAAGAGCCTATTCACTCTCACCCAAAAGACACCTAAATTATATTCGAACGGGAAGACTACAGCAGACAAACTGTTCCAGTTCTTCGATGTACGCGGTATAAACGACGAGGCAAAACGCTTAGTCCGCTATCTGCTATAGTAAATGTTAAGAAAAGAAAAGTATTGACCACCAGAAAAACCGAATCAAGCGGTATTTATATCTATCGTGTAACTAATATAGTAATAGGTACGCACATACAACAGCCAGAAAACAACCAACAGGCAAATCATGTACATCACATGCCTGACCTCTCGATCCTTGCTTGTGAAACACAGGAATTTTGCACCTTATTCCACATACGTTTAAATTACAAAATTAACTACTCCGCAGACAGAATAGAGACTGCACTGTCTAGTCTACAGAGTAATCAATTTCGTGATGATAACGCTCAGTCCATTCCACTAAGTCAATGGGAGCCATAGACTATTCAAAGCCCTCAACCGGCTTGTGTTTAGACCCTCACAATAACGACCCACCATCGAACAGCCTCTTCAAATGGCTTGTACGCGTTATGTTATGACCCATTTTTGCTTGTATATCGAAGGGTTGGGGACTTAGGAGGTGCTTTTAAGATGTCTTCTGAAAATTGTTAGGGCGATTCCAATATAATCTTACCTTTTTTCTTATACATATGTAAATTATTTAAATGAAAACTTGTGAGACTACTTAACTCTGTAAGGTAGTCGTAGCTTTTAAGGTTCTCTTTTTTTACAAGCAAGGGAAATATAATTCGATGGTAATTTATCGACCTATAACATTTTTTTCTTTTTGTATTTTTGTCTGTCTATAATGTCAGATAGAAGTCTCTTTGCTCCGACTAATCTCCAAAATGGCAAGACAGATTAACGGGACACTTATATATTGATAATTTATGTTATATGGAGTAACTTAGGTTACTTTAAATTTAGGAAAACAATTAGGGTATTGCGCCTAAAAAGTTTTTGAAATGTACAGTATGGCCGACGAATCTTGGCGCGTCTGAAGTTAGGCTCTGCGAACTTTAGCGCTTGTGCACTCGTAAAAACAATAAATGGTTTGAAAAAGAAATGCCAATAGCAGTTGTTATTGCTCTTAACAACAGTTATTGGAATTTATTTTTATAAATCATTTATTTGGCGCGCTTATTTTGAGCGCTAAAGTTCGCTGAGCCTAACTTCAGGCGCGCTAAGATCCGTCGGCCGTACTGTACTTAACGCTCACTGCAATAGTACGGCCGTCGGGGTTCGCCACTATTTAAAAAATGGGTCACGTATTCAAAAAAATGTTTACCAACTGAGACACGGAACCCGAAAACAGACTCCATCAGGGAATTCCACTCCATTAACACGCATAATTAATTCCAAAACGTAATCATTATTCGCAATATCAGAATATTTTAATCAAATTAAAAGCTTAGTGCTATCATAACAAACCATCTATTATTATAATAGGCTAATATCATAAACAAACATACAAAGTAATAAAAGACTAATAAACAAGATTCATAGTTACTTTATTTTGTGGAGTTATTAGGCGTTAAGTAAATTACTCGGGTTCTCTTAAGTTCTATATAAACATAATTTGCCGTAATAAAGCAATATATTATTTTTAGTTACATGTTAAATTACGCAATTTTATGTGTTAAGTATAATTAGGCATTATGTTATGAATATAACTAGCTGTTCCCTAGGCGCGGGCTTGCGGACGGTGAGCAATGGGTGACGCTTCGTCTATCCATCCAGTAACCGGCCGGACCGAACCCAAGGCGTCGACGGCGGGTAGTGTTCCAAACGCGCCTCAAGGAGGTGTCAGCAAAACTATAGAGACCCAGTAGGGTCGAAGCCTACTGATGCCATGGGTTATGCGAAAGAGAACCCGAGGCCCTTGAACGAGAGCAAAGAAGGAACAGGAGTGAACAAAGTCTGACACGCCCTCTCGCTCCGCTCAGGGCGGAAAATGTCATTGGACTATTTCCCAAAAAAAAAGAAGCGGTTCCCCGTAGTCTCATCCACATCTTTGTTTAGTCTATAGCCATCCTCGATAAATGAGATATCCTAACATTAAAATACTTTACATAAAAATAAACTCATCAGCTTTACAATACTTATTATTGGCATAAATTTTATTTATGTGAAAGTTAAAAGTATTCCAAAGGACAGTCAATTTAAGTGAGAGGAAGAGCCTTACACTCGTCAAAAATTAAAACAATAAATCGTAAACAGAAGCGGACAAAGTCACGGTTAACACTTAGTCATGCAATAAAACTCAACAAAATCACGGGTTGTTCAACTCTGAACCCCTTTCCATTCACTCATTTATCAATCACAGCGTTGAGATGGTTCATTCATTCATTCACTAAAACGAATATAACTCTGTGCTTTTCACCCTTAATGCCAATTTACCATGATACATCTTCGCTGGAAATCTCTCCTACGGCCAGATTTTTATGAAGAAAATTATTTTCGAATTATTTATTAGGTGTTTTCATGTTTTCTTTTTTTGTGTAGGTTTTAATAATGTTTTAGTACTAATGAATGATACACTCGTACATTATTTATTAGGATTTACTTGTGAATAAATAAAAGACTTTACCTGGCACCTACAAATATAGCAAATTTTTTTATATCATTTATATTGTTACTAGCGTCTGAAATGGCTTCGCCTACGTGGAAATCGGTTTACCCCCTTAAGGATTTTTTTTTTTTTTTAAATCGGGGGTAAAATCGTCATTTTACCCCCTTAGGGATGGAGTTTCGTAAAATTCGTTCTTAGCGGACGTCTACAACCTATAAGAAACCTACCTGCCAAATTATAATATATAGATATGTAAAGAAAGTATCATTCTTTATTTATATGATCTCTATACACCGTTAATAAAATTAAAAAAATAAAGTACTTTTTTTTCTAAAAGTCGAGTTAATGTACGAAATTAATTTCTTTAAGTAAACGAGTCAATGAACTTGTAGGTAGTTGTCAGTCGTTACGTACTAACTACCTACAGTTTATTGGCCTCGCTCAGCTGACGTATACTTAAAGAAATGAATTTCGTACATGCATAAATTAATTCGAGTAAAAAAACGTACTTTATTTTTTTAATTTTCTCTTTACAAATCTATAGTGTTTCATGTACCGAATCGACCCTCCGCGGGATTATAACCACCAAAATTTAACGGTGTATAATTATGTATCATCATCTTCCTGTCTTCCCATATCACTCGGGGACGGCGCAACACGTTTTCATTTTCCTCCCTTTTCTTTCATATCACTCCTCACACATTCCATCCACCTATCCTTTGGCCTACCTTTCCTTGTCCATTTATCTACTTGTATATTATAGGGTGACTAGTAATTTGAGACCGATACTTAAACACGTGATTCTTGTCATGATAACAAACAGCTTTTACTATGGGGCCAAACCTGAAATCGCGAAAAATAACATCCAATTTCAATACATTTTGACCAGTCAGGCGAACATAAATGTAGTGACCAGCGGATTTTGTTTTTGATGATGATTTCCTAACATAAAAAAAAACATTAAAATATCTTAGAACAGCCTAACCATATATGTTGATGTCCGTACTATAGATTTAACATAGAACAAGAATAACAATCTATAGGTCAGATTTTTTCTTTTGATGGCATGATATCATGAAACAAGTCCTCTCGTTCTTGGTGGAGCTAGAAGGATTGTCAGACTTTTACTGACTAAAACCACTCGTGTTTTTTTAGTTACACCTTTTGTCCCAGAGGGCTTAGCCGAGTTGATAATCTATACAATTGTTAACGCTAATAGAAAACTTCAAATGTCCCATATATTTGAAGTTTTCTACTAGTTTTAATCATGATGATGTCCTGAAACGACAAAGGAATCGGAGGCGTTGCCGACTCGAGGCGTTCGACGAAAGAGAATCGAATCGAGACGGTCATAACTAGGCTAGGCTAAGAGGGCCTCAGTAATTCTTTCGAATAATCCCGTCTCCCTGGCATTGTGCCGATCTCGGTTTTCAATAAAATTATGCACCATTTAATTGCAATGCCTAAATGCATTGTTACACAATGCAAGACTCATGTTTTTTTTATAGAATGTAATTGCCGCGTAGTTTTGGGCTTCCACACAAAATTGCGATGTAATGCGATACAACGCCGTATCGTAGGAAACTGCGATGCAAATTACTGCGACGCGATGGCGTGTTGCAATGCATCGGTTCACGTGACCATACTATGAACGATTCGAATCGGCTCACAAGTTCTTAAGACGCGTCTTGCGAGTTCGCAGATTTTTACGTTGCGATAACGCATCGCAGTTTTGTATTTGAGGCCTTTATTGATAAGGGTTCTAACGCCAATATATTTTGATAAAATTATTTTCCCTAATTGGTATCACTTCAGAACGTTTATTAAACTTAAAATCGGGGCGGGAATAATTCTTGAATATTGGTATCGACCCTATACTTGATTTTGAACAAGACAGTTTAGTTTTAATACTTTCTGTTTAATACAACGTTAAATTTGGATCGTTTTAGTCCCGTGGAAGGATGATCCGGTACATGAAACACTATCGATTTGTAAAGATAAAACAAAAAAATAAATTATTTTTTTCTAAAACTCGAATTTATTTCTTTAATTAAACGAGTCAATGACCTTGTAGGTAGTTGTCGGTCGTTGCGTACCAACTGCCTACAGGTCATTGAACTCACCCAGCTGACGTTTACTTAAAGAAATTAATTTCGTACATACGTAAATTAATACGAGTTAAAAAAAAGTACTTTATTTTTTAATTTTATCTTTACAAATCGATAGTGTTTCATGTGCCGGATCGACCACCCACAGGATTAAAACGACCAAAATTTAACGGTGTACATATTAAGTCCTTACCTATGAATTTGCTTTTTTTCTAAATAATAAATTCGAATAAGCTTTGTATTTTATTTTTACTATGATTGCGCAGTCGGGTAGCAAGAGCCGATATCTTGATAAAGTTTAAAAAAAAATCAAGTAAAAAATAAGCGCTTTAATTCGGTTAAACTCTTGAGCTATTTAATACTAAGCTGCCTGTCTAAAACAATCCACTTGCAATAAAGCTAAGTATACCATAGACAACGTTCTAACAAACCAAGTGCTAACTAATGCGGGTGCAGCACACCCACTCTGATTACACGTGCCTTTGTGAGATACCCGTCTTCGAGTATATCTAGTTTTAGCTGGATTGCACCGGATAATAATGGTTTAGATTTTAGACATACACTTCAGGGAGCGTGTTTAACTAAATCGTGAAGACGGTGTATTGATAAGAGGGATATTGATATTGACAATATTTATGTCAGGGGTTTTGTTTCCTGCACCCCTAGCCAAGTCAAAATCGTTTCGTTTAGTGTGAACGCTTGGGGTTTGCCACGCCCCCAATTCCTTTGTTCTGACCACGTGACTGAGCGTTGAGATGACGTCAGAAGAAAGGAGTTGGGAGTGTAGCCAACTCCAATCGTTCACGCGAAACGAAACGATTGTAACTTGGCTAGGGGTTTTTTTATGTTAGGTAAAATCATCCAATGACAAATCCCGTCCTTGGGCGGGGCGGGAAATAGTGTCAGACTCTTACTGACTAAAAACCTGCCCTTCCATTCGTTGCCTTTGTCCCAGGGCCCGTGGTGACAACTCCTTGAGGCGCGCGGGAACAGTCCGCGCCGTAGACGACTTGAGCTCGGACCGGTCTGTTACCGGACGGACGGACAGCGAGCTACCCATTGCCCACCGTCCGCGAGCCCGCGCCTACGGTGGCCGGAAATCGGGATCGGAATCCCGGCGGCGGGGGCGGTGTGTGCACCTTTGCCTAATGCGGTCGGCCTCCTCCTTTGCTAGCATTTCTGCTTCGCAAAAGGAGGCGACCGCCTGTCACTCCTCCTCGCTCCGGAGCATGGCTTGAACCAAGCCCCGGCACGAGCGATCGCCGCCGATCGCCCCCACGAGGACACGGCGATGCTCTTCCCAAGCGGTGGCTAGGGGGGTGGACTATTCAAGTTAAATCTTTAGTTACTGAATTAAATTGCTAATAGTTCATTTCATGAATATGTCACCGGAAAATTGCAGACTCTTTATGAGTATGACTTTACTAATTATCTTTGTTAAGTCCTCTACACACAAAAGCTACCGGCGCAGGCGATTTTGCCCGACGGGTAATGCCGCTTTGCGTCTTATGCGTACCATGGCTAACCTGCCCTAGTAACCACCCGGCTTTGGTGTGTAGAGGCCTTTAGATTATAATTTCTTGATATATTATAGAAAAATCGTTTTGTATACAATAAATCACATCCAAATTCATTACCTTCCAACATAACCATGTCTTATTTAGAAAAAATAGTTTGTAATTTCTAACAATGTTTTACAATCTTACAGCGTTAACAATTTTCCGGCGACAAACACACAAAATGCTGTAGGCAAATTAGTTCTATTGTTTTAAAAAAATCATCCGAAAATAATGTTAACAGCCTAATTAACACACGACAATGCTACACGATCTTATGCTAATGAGGGTGTTCTAGTATGATGTTCACTAGGGACAGCACTGAGGCGTCAGGTCCAGGCACCTGCCAAAACGCTTATGTTAATGACATTAGTTAGACCTCAACGTCAAACGTTAGACGTTAACGTCACGTATAATAGGTACTTACGCGGCACATAAGGTGAACCAATATGGTAACAGATTTACGGATCTCAATCGAAGTGAGGGCTGTGCGTAACCATAGTAACACCTGCCATTTTGGTTCAACTTATTTGCCGCGTACAATACACGTTTTCAAAGGGAAAAAATCTGACAGCTAAGTGGTGCCAACTGGTGTCATGGATTTTTTGAACAACCTTATCCGTAATAGTAGAATTAGTGTCGCGTTGTCGCACCGCGCCTATCTGCAGAAGTCTTAACAGCTATTGCTACCAGTATGTCCTATAACAAAGTGTACTGTATTCTAAATGGTACTAACAACTAAATGTTTACTATAGTGTATATTACTGACATGTTTTCTTCCACAGCTGACGAGAACGGGTCCATATCGGAGACTATACCGGACCGGCCCGTCGAACTGAAGAATTTCCCCAAACTCTGCGACCAACGGAGAAAGTATCCTGTATTATACAAATTAGAGTTTCAAGTAAGTAAATTTCTTTTCTTTATAACCAGCTAAAGGTAGAACTACATAGGGCACACATGGGCCATATAAGCCAATTTGACCGCATCGGCCTCCATACATTTTGTATGGCAACTAGACTGGTAGAGCTACATTATATCCACGCCACGCGATGCGCCACTACGTATATTCAAATTAGAACATGTATAAAAACAACCAGAACAATTCTTACAAAATATAAATATCATGAAGTTCAGGGATTACATAATGCACCACTTTAAATGTAAAATCAGTATCAAATGTAGCCGAAATACAGGCTTTGTTTAGTTTGGCTACAGATGCTGCTATAATTTTTATGTAATTATTTACCGAACCAACATATATAATTATGTAAAAATTACTGTAATTTTTTTGGCAAAATAAACATTATTTATTTATTTTAAAAACGTATTAATTACAATTTTTTAATATTTTTTTAACAAAGTTATATAAAAAACATTTAAATATATAAAAAATAGCAGCCCACCATCAGGAACAAGATCCAAGTTGCCGGCGGTCAGGGCGCCTGAGAGAGGAACCTCCGGACAATACGCGCCGTGTCCAGGAGTGCTGCCTTCTGAATCCGACCCTTGATCCAACTGCCTAACGAGAGCCTCCTCAGATGTTGGTCGAGGTTCTTGGTTATTTAGCCATTGGCCGTCACGACTATCGGCACAATGGCTACTGTGTCCACTTCCCACATGTGGACAACCTCGCGAGCCAAATCAGTATACTTGATTTGTTTATCTTTCTCGGCTTTCACGAGGTTCTCGTCATGCGGACGATCATTGCACGGCTCTCATTTAGGTCCACACACAGTCGGGCACTTCCGATTCCACTAGAGAATATTTCAGAGCAAGTTGCTGATGGATAATCCTGGCTACAAGGTTGTGCCTGTGCAAGTACTCGCCATTATTTGGCAAAAATAAATGCATTGTAAATATACATAAACTAACTTCATCTAGTAATAAAAGACGGCAGTCATTTTTAATCTTAAAATAACAGCTGTCAGTTGTGTGACACACACGGCAACAAGTGACAGATCAATTGAGATACCTATTTAAACAATTAGATTCCAATACTAGTACTTGACTGCAATCCCACCTGATTGCAAGAAGCAAATCATTTTCAAACAAAGAATAAAAAGTGAGACTTCTAATCGCATGCAGCATAGTCCTGGAGTTTCCGATACTTTTATAAAGAGTTCTGGTGTTTTTTTGGAATAAACCTCGGCATATACTGCGACATTTAAAATAAAAAGGTCTAAAATTTGTCATAGCTCAGAATTTATCAGTCAACTTCTAAACTAAAATCTAATAAACACGATCCCATCTAACATACAAGGCTGACCGCAAATTCTATAGAAAAACCCGGCGTCGATCGACTGTAATCCAGTAAATCTTTCTGAAACTTGCCTACAGATACTTGTTATAGGTCTGGGTGTTTGTGATAATGAATTTGTAAAGAAAGAAATCCTAGACAATATTTCTAGTGGAAGTGCTAGAACAATATTTAAAAAAAAAAATCTTAGCTTAAACTAATAGAACCGCATAAAACTTTAAAATGAGCGCACAAAAGGACCAGTTTATTTTAAACATAAATTATATCCATGCATGGTTGTACTTACTTTTCTGTGCATTATTTACCTCTGTTAAAATTGCAACATTGCACTAAATTAGATTAATGGCAACACTGTCTTTTATTTCATCATCATAAAAAAAACCTTTTGTAATAATGTTTGCTCCTCTTTTTTTAACTTTTTTTTAGAGGCTTTTGTCAGAGTCCGTCAGCCCTATCATACCCTTTTAAATTGGTTCTATTGGTTGGTAATATATGTAAGTTAAGCATTAACTATTTAATAAGAATACCACAACTCTTCGTGTAGAACCGTAATTAAGTGGTACAACTTTTTAGTCATCTCTGATGACTAAAAGTTTGACACACAAGAATTTGTAGGTACTCTTCTACTTTACAAATAAAATTACACTATACTGCTCAAATATCTCAGCATTTTATTTATACAGTTATCAATGCCGCTTCACATAACTCCACCCCGTCTAGTGCGAAGCCAAAAGGCTCCATCTTGGATATAATAAGTCACTGTAATGGCCGGTCAGACACCGCCACGTAGCCGGCTGTGAGCTTTGTTCATTGATAAACGTTCTTAGGAAATTAAGTGTCCCGGAGATATGGGAGATTTAACTTTGTCCTTTCTTGATCGGTGATTTTTTATGGGGTTTCTAACCTCTTCTGAAATGGTTAGTAGAAAGGCGCAGAATTAATACTATTGGTTGCGCAAATTAATTATTGGTTGTTTATTCCCTATGGAACAAATACTATATTGCGAAATTACAAGAAAATGATTCACGATCCTGCTCGTAGGACCAAAAGTAATGGTTGCGCAAATAAGCTGTGGACTGTATGTTTAAAAAGCGATCTAAGGTTTGTTAACAATATGCAGGTACTGTGCCTGGATGGGACGGATGTATTAGGGAGAAACACTGACCTTTTGACCTCGAAGGTTCCACGTGGCGCCGGCCGGCGAACCCCGACTTCGTACTTTCAATCACTGCCAGGTCCTGTATTGCACTACACTGCACTATTGTTGAGTCTTTGAATGGTTGGATCACGAAATAGTCAATTTTCTTGTAATTTCGAGCGGGCGATGTTAGCGGAGCGGTCACATTCACAATCGATGCACAAACGTCAATGTCATTCCATTTCTTGAGGTCGTGCGGGGAAGGGAAGCGGAAGGGATAGGATTGCTAGGCCAAAAAAATAAATTACAAAAAAAACAAAATCGCGGATCATAGCAAATTGGCGCAACCATTCCCCCCGGGTTTGAAGGGTTACCTTCAAAGAAAAGGAGAAAACAAAAGCGAAACTAAACCCTATTACTATATCTAGACTATCAATACTAGGTAGCGAAACAACTTATAACTAACTATGCCACTACTGCTGATTAGGCAGAGGGCAGAGGCGAATAACCGGACGCAGGTACGATCCAGTTGCGGTTTTAACCTTTACGACTCGCGTTATTCCGTTCGAACCCGGAAAAACTTCTTCCACTACACCAAGAGGCCAGTGCAGAGGAGGCGCACTCTCAGTCTTCAGTATCACCACAGTACCGACTGTGACTGGATCTGAAGGAGTGTTCCACTTTTGACGCGACTGCAGCGTATGCAGATAATCTGTTCTCCATCGCTTCCAAAAGGACTGAACTAAGCTATCCAGCAGAGCGTGACTACAAGGTCTATGTGATTCTAAACTACGAAATTCTATTGAAAAATAAAATTTCTGCAACTCTCGAAGTACAACTGATTCAGCTCTATCCAAATCAGCTGCGATTATAGAACCACGCGATGGTAATAATCTCAAAAATCTTAGGACGTAAACTACACAGCGTAATAGTCTCGACCAAGACGAGACTCGATTAGACAACAACAAAACAACTGACTCTTCACGCGGAACTGATACTACAAGCGTATGTTTCTTCTCCTCGGGTGGCTCTGAAACAGTAGCGGGGTTAAACGGAGCACTTGGCCACTCGTTAGGAGTGGTATGAAGCCAGGGAGGGCCACAAAACCAAAGCGGATGATTTAAAATTTGCGCAAGAAGCAAACCACGTGAGAGACAATCAGCTGGGTTTTCTGTTCCAGCGACATGGAATATATTTTCCGGTGACAATTCAGCTTGAATCTTAGCCACCCTATTTGCGACAAACGTGCCCCATCGATGGGGTGAAGAGTGGGCCCAACATAGAGCAACGGTTGAGTCTGAAAACGCTACAATTCTCTCTATATTAATGCGAGGACGACAAGTTTTGACTATAGATGTAATCAATTGAACCAACATAAGAATAGCGCAGAGTTCGAGACGAGCAAGAGAGACAACCTTACGAGGAGATACCTTTGATTTTGCGCTAATGAGGAAAACTGAAATGTTATCGCCATTTTGGACCTGAAAGTAAACCACTCCCCCGTAAGCCCTCTCACTGGCGTCTGCGAAACCTACCACATTAACAACAGTGTCTGGTACTATACCAACATGGCGAGGAATCTGTATCTGATCGAGCATTGGAAGCTCTTTCCTATAGCGAGCCCACAACTTAGCAACACTGTCAGGAGCGGTGTCGTCCCAATCACAGTTGGAAAGCCAAAGCTCTTTTATAAGCAGCTTTGCATACAAAACGACAGGAGCTACAAAACCCATTATATCCCATATCCGAGCTACACATGCTAGGATAACGCGTTTGGTACAAGTTGGCGGAGTCGAACTAATTTTAAGACTGAACATATCAGTTGCGGGTGACCAACTTAAACCAAGGATCTTATGCGAATCACTATCATCGAATTCCTTTACCGAAGTCAACCGGTGTGACGGTGGAATCGACTCTAATGTAGCTTGCGAGTTGCTTGTCCATTTCACCAGATCAAATTGACCGGACTTCATGAGGCTGATTACTTGAGCAGCGGTCTCTATAGCCTCTGCTTCACTAGGTACACTGTACACAAAATCGTCCTTGTACAATCCGGTTTCAATAGTGGCCCTTGCTTTCGGGTATGTATGACCCTCGTCAGCGGCCAACTGCTTGATAGTGCGAAGAGCGTGAAAGGGACTAGACTTAAGCCCAAAACAAACACGATTGAATTCGTAAACCTTCAAAGGTTCCTGCGGAGAAAATCTATACAAGAAGCGTTGGAATCTACGGTCACATTCTCTGATTCCAATACTAAGAAACATTTGCCGAATATCAGCAGAGAGCGCAATAGCAAACAAGCGAAAATTTACTATTATTTCAAATAAGTTACCCTGGAGGTTCTGACCACAACACAAGATATCGTTAAGCGATATGCCAGTACTAGTTTTAGCGCTACCATCCATAACCACACGCAGTTTAGTTGTAAGCTTGTCTTCTCTAACAACTCCATGGTGCGGGATGATGTAAAACGGGTAATCACGTGTCTCCTCAGTCTCGGCAGGCGCTGATGAGATATAACCTTTATCTAAATATTCGATCAGCACATCATCATAGGCTTGCTTCAACTTAGGAGACGCTTGCATCTTACGTTCCAAGCATAGAAAGCGTTTTTCTGCGGAGGCACGGGACTGTATGTTTAAAAAGCGATCTAAGGTTTGTTAACAATATGCAGGTACTGTGCCTGGATGGGACGGATGTATTAGGGAGGAACACTGACCTTTTGACCTCGAAGGTTCCACGTGGCGCCGGCCGGCGAACCCCGACTTCGCACATTCAAATCACTGCCAGGTCCTGTATTGCACTACACTGCACTATTGTTGAGTCTTTGAATGGTTGGATCACGAAATAGTCAATTTTCTTGTAATTTCGAGCGGGCGTTGTTAGCGGAGCGGTCACATTCACAATCGATGCACAAACCTCAATGTCATTCCATTTCTTGAGGTCGTGCGGGGAAGGGAAACGGAAGGGATAGGATTGCTAGGCCAAAAAATAAATTACAAAAAAACAAAATCGCGGATCATAGCAAATTGGCGCAACCATTCCCCCCGGGTTTGAAGGGTTACCTTCAAAGAAAAGGAGAAAACAAAAGCGAAACTAAACCCTATTACTATATCTAGACTATCAATACTAGGTAGCGAAACAACTTATAACTAACTATGCCACTACTGCTGATTAGGCAGAGGGCAGAGGCGAATAACCGGACGCAGGTACGATCCAGTTGCGGTTTTAACCTTTACGACTCGCGTTATTCCGTTCGAACCCGGAAAAACTTCTTCCACTACACCAAGAGGCCAGTGCAGAGGAGGCGCACTCTCAGTCTTCAGTATCACCACAGTACCGACTGTGACTGGATCTGAAGGAGTGTTCCACTTTTGACGCGACTGCAGCGTATGCAGATAATCTGTCCTCCATCGCTTCCAAAAGGACTGAACTAAGCTATCCAGCAGAGCGTGACTACAAGGTTTATGTGATTCTAAACTACGAAATTCTATTGAAAAATAAAATTTCTGCAACTCTCGAAGTACAACTGATTCAGCTCTATCCAAATCAGCTGCGATTATAGAACCACGTGATGGTAATAATCTCAAAAATCTTAGGACGTAAACTACACAGCGTAATAGTCTCGACCAAGACGAGACTCGATTAGACAACAACAAAACAACTGACTCTTCACGCGGAACTGATACTACAAGCGTATGTTTCTTCTCCTCGGGTGGCTCTGAAACAGTAGCGGGGTTAAACGGAGCACTTGGCCACTCGTTAGGAGTGGTATGAAGCCAGGGAGGGCCACAAAACCAAAGCGGATGATTTAAAATTTGCGCAAGAAGCAAACCACGTGAGAGACAATCAGCTGGGTTTTCTGTTCCAGCGACATGGAATATATTTTCCGGTGACAATTCAGCTTGAATCTTAGCCACCCTATTTGCGACAAACGTGCCCCATCGATGGGGTGAAGAGTGGGCCCAACATAGAGCAACGGTTGAGTCTGAAAACGCTACAATTCTCTCTATATTAATGCGAGGACGACAAGTTTTGACTATAGATGTAATCAATTGAACCAACATAAGAATAGCGCAGAGTTCGAGACGAGCAAGAGAGACAACCTTACGAGGAGATACCTTTGATTTTGCGCTAATGAGGAAAACTGAAATGTTATCGCCATTTTGGACCTGAAAGTAAACCACTCCCCCGTAAGCCCTCTCACTGGCGTCTGCGAAACCTACCACATTAACAACAGTGTCTGGTACTATAGCAACATGGCGAGGAATCTGTATCTGATCGAGCATTGGAAGCTCTTTCCTATAGCGAGCCCACAACTTAGCAACACTGTCAGGAGCGGTGTCGTCCCAATCACAGTTGGAAAGCCAAAGCTCTTTTATAAGCAGCTTTGCATACAAAACGACAGGAGCTACAAAACCCATTATATCCCATATCCGAGCTACACATGCTAGGATAACGCGTTTGGTACAAGTTGGCGGAGTCGAGCTAATTTTAAGACTGAACATATCAGTTGCGGGTGACCAACTTAAACCAAGGATCTTATGCGAATCACTATCATCGAATTCCTTTACCGAAGTCAACCGGTGTGACGGTGGAATCGACTCTAATGTAGCTTGCGAGTTGCTTGTCCATTTCACCAGATCAAATTGACCGGACTTCATGAGGCTGATTACTTGAGCAGCGGTCTCTATAGCCTCTGCTTCACTAGGTACACTGTACACAAAATCGTCCATGTACAATCCGGTTTCAATAGTGGCCCTTGCTTTCGGGTATGTATCACCCTCGTCAGCGGCCAACTGCTTGATAGTGCGAAGAGCGTGAAAGGGACTAGACTTAAGCCCAAAACAAACACGATTGAATTCGTAAACCTTCAAAGGTTCCTGCGGAGAAAATCTATACAAGAAGCGTTGGAATCTACGGTCACATTCTCTGATTCCAATACTAAGAAACATTTGCCGAATATCAGCAGAGAGCGCAATAGCAAACAAGCGAAAATTTACTATTATTTCAAATAAGTTACCCTGGAGGTTCTGACCACAACACAAGATATCGTTAAGCGATATGCCAGTACTAGTTTTAGCGCTACCATCCATAACCACACGCAGTTTAGTTGTAAGTTTGTCTTCTCTAACAACTCCATGGTGCGGGATGATGTAAAACGGGTAATCACGTGTCTCCTCAGTCTCGGCAGGCGCTGATCAGATATAACCTTTATCTAAATATTCGATCAGCACATCATCATAGGCTTGCTTCAACTTAGGAGACGCCTGCATCTTACGTTCCAAGCATAGAAAGCGTTTTTCTGCGGAGGCACGGGAGCCACCGAGCGAAAAAATATCACCCTTGAAAGGGAGCGCGACAACATAACGACCATCTTTATCACGAGTAGTCGTGCGGGTATAAATCTCCTCAGTGACCTGATCCTCAGGGCTGAGAATAGGCGGGACATTGACCTCTTCAATCTCCCAGAACTTGCGGATGGTAGACTCAAGCGGCGGCTCGACGGTGCAACAGTGCGACACAGTCGAGTAACTATCTAAACAAGCGGGTGCGGAACCAACTATAACAAACCCGAGAACTGTTTCCAGTGCGTGCGGAGCGGGGTACATCGGAAGACCTTGAATTTTACGTGATAACTGGAGATGCGGGAGAATCGAAGCACCGATCAATAGATCGATATCTCCAGGGAAAGCGTAATTTCCGTCGGCTAACTGCAAGTTCTTAAACTCAGTCAGCATGGACGTGTCAACCGGTACCGTGGGCAACCGTTCCGTAATCTTATCTGCGACTAGCGAATCCATTTCAAACGAAATATTACGATTAAAACGTGAACTAAATATTATTTTAATGGAACCGTGAATGGTTGCCTTTAAACCTCCAAAACCTTTCACTTCTGAGCGGGATGACCAATTATTAAAACTAAAACCAAGGCGTTGACAACAATCCCGAGTAATAAAATTACTCTGGGAAGCGCCATCTAGTAGCGCTCGAACGGTGTGCGGTTTGCCAAAGGCATCTACAATGACAACTTGCGCGGTCGCAAGTAAAACGGTAGTGATTTGAGTACCAGCGGCGGAAAGCGAACACAATGTTACGTCGTTTGCACTTGCAGCAGGCCGCGCGTCACAAGCGTCGCGCGTCTGCGCAGGCTGCGGCTGCGATGGCAGCTTACTACTCTCAAAATGTAAGAAGGTATGATGTCTAGCTAGACATTTACGACAGCTAACACCACTGTTACATGACGTAACCAGATGTTTGTCACTTAGACAATTAAAACACAAATTATTAGTGCGGACAAACTTGTAACGATCACTAGGCGATAATCTCTGAAATTCCGAACACTTGTACAGCTGTGTATGGCTACCCTTACACAGAGAACAGTCAGGTGTTGAGGCGGTATTGACTAGCGTATGTGCAGTCTTGACTGACTTCGATGACGCGTCTATACGGCGATCGGAACCTGTCCTATTCGTGACTTCATGACGTGCCGACGTGCGCTGCAATACCTTAATATGGTCGCGAATAAAAGATTCTAAATCTTCGAACTTAGGTATTTCGTTACCGCGCCGAGTCGTTTCAAACAGACGAACAGTTTCAGGATCTAATTTCTTTAAACCGATATACAAAAACAAAAAGTCACAGAGGTCATTGACCTTTAGGTTCTTTACTGCACGAACAGATGATGCGAAAATATTTAAAAACTTCTCTAAATTATGATCGTTACAAACGGAAAAACTTTTCAAATCGAATAATTGATCTAAATATGCGGTGGCTACTAATCGCTTATCTTCGTATTTTGTTTTTAAAGTGTTCAAAACTAAAGTGTAATTTTCAGCGCTAAACGTAATTCCTGCACAGACAGCCTTTGCCTTACCGGTTAATTTTTCTACGAGATAATGCAATCTCTCGTGATCTGTCAGCGATGTGTTCCTATGTATTATATTTTCGAAACTATCTATAAATAAATTCCAATTTCGAATGTCACCATTAAATTCAGGTATTTGAATTGGCGGCAATCGTGGGCGTTCGCGAGGAGGGTTGGATAAACCACTCGCGGGGGGGGGAGACTCTAAACTCCTAGCAATACGTTTGATACGACAATACAAGTCATCAAAGGACGACAATGCCTGATAACTCACACAGTAATCAGGATTTAACTCCAACTCTAAAATGTTTATATTATTAATTGTAGATTCAAAATCCGCGCGCAAACTATCTAAAGTTTCCAACGAACACAAGAAAGCATCTCTAATCGCCAGATCCGAGATTTGCAAAGATTTATCACAAATTGATTGAACACGTGAAAACTGTGAGTCCCTTTTAGCGTATAAAAGCTTTAACTGAACCTTTAAATCAGTACTAACCTTACTGCCAACCTTAAGAGACATCTTGTTTTGATATATTCACACTATACACTCAAACAAACACTTAACGAATTATTAAGTAAGCGATAATTATCAGATTACAATATGGTAATATTGTAAACAACAAAGTGAACGGCGAACGAACGGAATAACCTGAATCAATGAGTGAATATTACCCAATTTCTCGATTAAATCATTCACGTCGTTCATATGCGTATATAATCTATGGTTTATCCGTTTCCTACAAATATTCACTCAACAATGAACGGGTATTTTTGAAATGCGTCTACCTACATGCAATTTGTAGGACTTCCGAATGAATTTTGTCAAGAAAAAGAATGCGATCGATTTATATCTACGCTGATGTTTACGTAGCTAACCATAATTATGCGGTGCGGTTGACGGCGTAGGTACCGTAATCATCAATGGCTCTTTAACTATACGAGCGAAATAACGTTTAGTTGCCTAAATGCCTAGATGCGGGTTTTCCACCATTATATCTAGGTAAACAGGCGCGCTGCGTTTATTCCCTATGGAACAAACACCATATTGCGAAATTACAAGAAAATGATTCACGATCCTGCTCGTAGGACCAAAAGTAATGGTTGCGCAAATAAGCTGTGGACTGTATGTTTAAAAAGCGATCTAAGGTTTGTTAACAATATGCAGGTACTGTGCCTGGATGGGACGGATGTATTAGGGAGGAACACTGACCTTTTGACCTCGAAGGTTCCACGTGGCGCCGGCCGGCGAACCCCGACTTCGCACATTCAAATCACTGCCAGGTCCTGTATTGCACTACACTGCACTATTGTTGAGTCTTTGAATGGTTGGATCACGAAATAGTCAATTTTCTTGTAATTTCGAGCGGGCGTTGTTAGCGGAGCGGTCACATTCACAATCGATGCACAAACCTCAATGTCATTCCATTTCTTGAGGTCGTGCGGGGAAGGGAAACGGAAGGGATAGGATTGCTAGGCCAAAAAATAAATTACAAAAAAACAAAATCGCGGATCATAGCAAATTGGCGCAACCAACTATAGTTGGTAATAGACCTTTATAGTTAATCAAACTTCAGTAACTTTATGATTCATCATCATCATCTTTTCTATCATATGCCTCCCCCAAGAGTAGCCACAATGGCATCCATCGGACTCCAGTGATCCTGACCAGGTCATCGGTCGGTTGTGGGAGGCCTTCCAACACTGCGTCTTCCGGTACGCGGTTGCCACTCCAGACGCATTCGGCCATGATCATGAACTCTTCTTTTTTTCGGTCTTGATTGTGAACTGTTTATTATTAATTTATAAATTATGAAATGTACGGTGCACGTACATGGTAAATAATTTGATTATTAAATTAGTTAAATTAGCCGAATGTAGGCTTATGTATTTGTACTTTCAACGCGACCTACATACAGTTATTCATTTATATGGGCAGAGCAACAATTGCATGCATTTATGTAAAATATTTTTACTATAGTGTTCAATTAGTCGCGGTTTGAGTCATCATTTGCATTGCATTGACATTATACTTAGATAGATAGATAGATAGATACATGTATTCTTCATTGTACATCATTTAAGCAATTATGGTATATGGTTAATAAGACCTTTCTTTGGTTTTATTAAAAAAAGTAGAGTAGCTTAAGTGGCTCTAAAATTATCAATATGGTCCCCAAGAACCAGTTTTGACGCTTGACTTCAATAACGTTCTTTATGTTTGTATTAACCCACGACATTGATATATTATAAGGGAACATACGTTACGCACTAACATCGCAATCAGAAAACAGTGTCATCACAGTCGTAAACCTATAGTCACTGATAGACAAGGACAGAGATAAGAGCCGGCGCTGTCGTGCGAGAGAAATAGCGTTAGCCGCCAAATGTGTGTGATTGTCGCGACCGATGTGAAATCGTGCCTTATAAGCACAATTTCAGTGGTCCGCGCACTAGAGGCGAATGACCTATCTTATTCTATTTTGAATTAATCTAAGACACTAGATCTCCGACATAACAGTCAGGGTTACTAACAACTAGACTAATAAAGTGAATTATATACTTAACATTTGGTTAAGAGACTCCTAAATATCAATTAAACAACTGAAACTGAAGTAAAAGACTACAAAAATTAATAATAAAAAAACAATAAATCATCATTTTTGAAATAAAAACCGATGTTATAATTAAAAAGCAAAAAGAAACAGAGGAAGAAGACATAATTAAATTGACAGTTCACGAGCGGACGTTGAAGGAAATTGTCTACGAAACACACTCTTGTAGATATAACAGAAATTGTAATTTAGCAGTAATTTTGAAGCGAGCAAGCGGATTGTATCATAATGCTTTCATTCTTTGGAGACGGAAAACCGGCTTCCATAACAAATGAAGTCGCGAAAGTCTTTCAAAAGGCATCATAATTTTGTTGTTGTTAATACAAAATTCAGCTTTTTAACTTGATTATCGTTTATGGCTGTATTCTTTTGTGAAGAGGACGTTACTAGAAAGAGGTTTATCAGTTGTTTGAGTATCGCGATCATTGGAAGGTATTTCTTTTGGTTCTTTCTTTATATTACCCATTGCGACTTTTTCAGACTAGCTTATTACTTCATATTCTTTTTAATTCTGTTCAATTTTACCTGTAAAAGATGATATGAAGTTTTAGCAATCCCTACTGTGTTTGCTCTCATTTGTTCGTTATTCATTACGCATCATCATATTAAAAAAAATAAACAATCATAAATCTATATAATAGCTGCTGCCAGTGGATTTACTAGCGTGAAATTAGAAAACTGTCCCAAAGAAACATTAAAAAAATAATTAGATGAATTCTCACCTTAAAAAAACTTTTTGGTCACAGTGATACGCAATAAAATGTATCATATATAGAACAATAATATAAGAGAAGTTCCATTCTAAGGTCAAATTCAAATTGCCTTTATTTCTGATAATATAAACATATTTTCTCAATTATGATTCTCTAGCTAATAACAAATGGTTTATTTTCAATAAAATGCTTTGAATCACACACATATAGGGTGACTGGTAATTAGTAACCGATACTTAAACTTTTACTATAGGATCGTACCTAAAATTGCGACAAAAATCAGCCAAGTTTAGTTCATTTTGACCAGTTGGGTGAACACAAATATTCTCTTCCTACCAATTTTTTTTTTCGCGATTTCAGGTTTGGTCACATAGTAAAAGTGGTTTGTTATCATGACTACAATCACGTGTTTAGGTATAGTTCACTAATTACCAGTCACCTTATATACATAGGTACAGACACAAGCTTTCGCCTTTGTAATATTAATATGATTTATTAAGACAGACAGATAAAGTAAATCATTTTACGAATAGGTATAATTAAAAAATAAACATTCAAATTCATCAATTTTCCTTTGAAAAATCAAAAGTCTAAAGTTCTAAAGACCAAAGAAATTAGTAACTATCATTACACATTATCTTTCATATTTTATCTTTTTACTTAGAGTAAAAATTGAATTGTCGAAACCTATAGAACTTATACAATAAGTCACACAAATTGAATCATAGCCGAAGAGTTTTATGAAATAGATTATGAAGTTGTGGCATAATCCAGTTTCCCGAGTTAATCTTTCGGTTGAGTTTAAAAACGAAATAATGTTTCTTTGTTGAAGTTACTCTCTGTGCGTCGGTAGTTTATAAACTAGCTGAACGATATTTTTCACTAGCGGTTTCGTATAAGGAATTGTTAGTAGCGAAATGGAGAGAAATAGCTGTTTCCGTGCAAAGTCTGACAATAACTGTTGAAAGTGGTTTTATATTTTTTACTTTAGCTGTTTGTTATTTCATGATCTAACTTTCAATGTCGTGCGTCTTTTTATTTTTTAAGTGAGAAATTATAAGGACAGGGAGAGATGAGCGTGTCAGACTTTTACTGACTAAAACGTGCATGTGTTCCTTCAGTTGCCTTTTAGGTTCAAGGCCATACATAAACATAGTCAGCATTTTAATATTCCTATTGCTGGAACCGTCCCCCGCACCCCGCGCGTGACAGGCTCAGTCCCGCTTTTCGAGAATAACTCGACCGTGCGTGCAGCGTGCTGAGGAAACACGGCCGGGTGGCACAGGAATAATGTGAACTGGCCGCCCGCCGATAGGGTAAATCTGATTTAAATACCTATCAAATTTTTATTAAAATAATTTTTCTATGACTATTTTTGCTATCTATTGTAACATACACGTAAATTAGAATTGAGACAAAAGAATATAATTAAAAACTTATGATTATAACGTTTTTTTACTATGCTTTCGATGAAAAAATCCCGCCTTTTTCACTAAAAAAGTTTCAAAATATAGTAGATAATAGTGGTATATTCTGTTCTTAGAAACGATGGATAACCACTCGTTTTTCCGAGGGTAAATCCAAAATTTTGATATCTGGCAATGGACCGACTTTTTCTAGTAAATATTTATGATAAAGTGGTTATAAGTAGACACATAAGTGGTTTGGTTAAAATAATTAATTAAGATTTTACAGCGTAAAAGGGAAATCTACTTTTCTATAGTGACTGCACTAATTATAAGCCTCGTAAAATTCTCTTTATGGTAATTCATATAATAAAAGCAACAATTTTCGTCACCCTTTTCAATTGAATCGACCGTGCAGTTCAATTAAAATTCACGTAAATTTATCCGTCGAAAAAGAACGTCAGTACTACCAGTGCCAGCCGTCCATCGCGACCTCCGCCATTTTTCCGATATTCCGCACCTTAAAAAGCTAACGTATAAAAATCATACAAAAAAACTTGGCGCCGTCTTTTGTCAACTTTATCGGAGCATCGGGACGAGTGAGTTTTTCTTTTTTGTTGGCTGTCCCATCACTTCGTCAGCGTCCGGTGAGATATAACCTCGAATAAAAAATATACTTACGGTCGACCGGGAAATTTTATCTGCCCTTTGCCTTTTACAAGTTTTTATCTTGTAGGGAAGTATGAATTTCCCACGCAGTTTGAGGTTGTGGTCGAAAAGATGTTTAACTCAAAGTTTTCCGATTTTAAATTAAAAACTTTTTAGGAAACTGGAAATAAAACAGCAACAATGTTTTGTTTCGAGAAGTTATCAATTAACAAATTTCATATTTCACTTCAAACGTATAATATCCCTAAGAAGTCCTTTAAAATAATTGAAATTTTCAACCTTTGCAAACACAAACAATGTTGTATACAACAACAAAGACTTCTTCTGAATGTTTTTGATATTTCAACCTTTGTGACGTCATTTTGTACAAAGGACCAGCAAAATAATATGCTCTGCTAACACCAAGGGTTTGGTTTTGGCTTCATAAATTTCAATAATCATCTATTTTTCCACCAATGCGACCAATGAACTGGTTTCTCCGATAACCAATTCAATAACTGCAATATCTTTCTCTAACCGGTCAGCATTTTCTAAACCGGCCACAAGTTTTAAAGTGTTGCCAGGAGATTAATATTGGTACTGCTTGGAGTTACGCACACCAGAGCTGAAAAAAAAAGAGGTTTAAGTGACTTAAATCTATGCTACGTCAAAATCGTCAAGAAATCGGTCACGAAAAATGGAGTAAATGGTTCATTTTTCGTGACCGATTTCTTGACGATTCTGTAGAGTACTAGTACAACATGCAAGAAACTCCATTGATTTTTTTAATCATTTATGTATTACAAAAGTTCTATTTACATAAGTACTTCATGTCACTTCTATCATGTCAGCGCAATTCAAATAAATATCCAAAATATAAAAAACAAAAGACCAGTCTCCAATGGCGGCATTCGTTCATGAACATGATGCATTTCTCACTACTCAGCACAACCATTTTAAAGAGATCCGATAGGTTCAACACACGCACCACCAGCCAGACATTTATGTGAGCATGAAATTCTTTCAACTGCTATGCTCGTTTATGTGAGACAAGTAGTTATCTTAAAACTTAACTTGGTTCGTGATATTAACATTTACAAATAAAAATGTAAATTCACAAATAAGAATAAAATAGCGAATAGCGTTTTGCTTCGTCGTTTATACCGCGTACATCAAGGGACTGGAACAGTTTGCCTGCTGCGGTCTTCCCGTCCGATTATAATTTAGGTGTCTTCAAGGCTAGAGTGAATAGGCTCTTAATAAACTAGTGCGCCTCGCCATCACCGATTGCATCACTGCTTACCATCAGGTGGGATCGCAGTCAAGCACTAGTTTAGATACATATAAAAAAAACAACTTTTCAAACTAAGAACGAAAACGTTTCAAACGATTGATACTGACTTTAATTAAATTCCAGAGAAAATAAAAGTTGTACTACTTTTATTATCGGTCCATGATACTCATATTTACAAATAAAAATGTAAATCCACAAGCAACAACTTTTAAATGCGGTGACACGTAGCGATTGATGCCATGACTTTTTTTAATGATATAAGCTAATTCTTGACTGCGATCCCACCTGATGGTAAGCAGGGATGCAATCGTTGATGGTGAAGTAGTACTCGTTTATAGTTTATTGAGAACCTACTCACTCCAGCCTTAAATTTAAATTCCTGAGAAAATAAAAGTAGCACTGCTTATATTACGGGACCAACACAGATATTTGTCGAGGTAATGCAAACATAAAATATACTGAACAGCTAAATTAATTCTGTCATATAAAAGAAATTTATATTTGTAAGTACTATGAGCACTTGAAAGAAATTAGACGTCAAACCGTATACGTCGTATGCTAAAGATATTTGCCTATTTATTCATAATTTTGTCGACTATACCCACTCAACAGAATATTAGGTTCTACGATTCTAAAAGGCTCCTAATAAAATTGGCTAATGTTAACATTTTTGTTTCAGACGGCAGTCAAAGTGGAAACACATTCGTGTCGACACGCAACAAAGAAGACGAATTCACTTAAAAACCAAAATCAAAAAGTCATACCATGTAAGTAATTAAGGACTACTTACTTTCTAAGGACTCTTTCACGTAACCTCGTAGGCACTGAAGCTTCATCGCCTCCCTTCTAAATATTTATGACTTTATTCTTCAGTGGGTATATTTATTTGTCAGTTTGAGCATGATTTACATTTGGTTTGTAACTGGAATACTCCGTATATAAAACATGATGCCTGTAATTTGTTTTAAGGCTTTTACCGTGAGTATTTTACTATATCATAGCGTTTGAGTAACATTACACTATTCTAATATGAAATCAGTTGTCGCTCACTTTTGGTAATGGATCCGGCTCGAAGGACCAAAATAGTAAAATCTGCATTGTTTACAATTTTGATAAGCAGTTCTTTAATTTTTTTGTTATTGCAATTTTACGTATTAGCACATCTTATAGAAAACTGAAGAATGTTTAAAAAGCGCTCACAATTAAAAGGTAGGCTAGTCCATCTACGATTTTATCACTTAATTTCTAACATTCCACAAAGTACGTTTTTATTCGTGACTCCCCATAAACCCTGCTATAAAAGAGAAATCTTTTTTATGACTTCATCGTGGTCTTAGCACGTTAAACTTAGATCTTGGTTCATTCAATGGCAGCAGAAGTCATTTGTGAGAGGAAAACTTTATTTTAATGTTGCTTGGTTTTGACACGGTCGTTTTTATCTATAAACTGGTCTTTTGAACTTGATGGGTCTGAGCTAAATTGGGGTAATTATAAAAAAAGTTTGGGCCGCTTTGATATTATTGCCTAATAAAGAGAAGATTGAATCAATAAAAAGGCTATCAAAGTTGAATTGTTCAGTGTTGGATGGTTATTGTTCTTTCCGATAGATGTTATTACAAGTAGATCCGAACAAGTTTTTACTTTTTTTTCTTTTGTTTCGTACGGTTTTCCATTTAGCCAGTGTCAAGTTTACAAAGTATTTTGTTTTAATACGACATCATCATCATGTTTTTGCAGTATTTAGCAGCAAATTTATCGAATCATTCTTCTTGATCACGCCTGTTTCAATTATTCCACATATTATTTGTTCAGTTGTAGAGACACTTGAGATACAAAACTATGCCAATTTTCCATCGCAATATCCATAAGTAATGAATTGGTGAATAATTAAAACAGCCTCTTCACTCAATAATATCTCGACAAAAATATCCCGCTAAAAACTCCTGGCCATAAATATTTTTACACTTCATAAAGTTTTTTTCTTTCTAAATTTAAATTTGGAACGAGTCAAATTCTATCTAATAGTGTATATTCCAAAGAGATTTAAGAGATACAATAGAGCGGACATCAGAAGAAATGTCTTAGAAAAACTGTCATCCTATGTCAGCTAGCTTTCAATAGTAAACATGCGAATTAAATTTGTAATTTATACGTTTTTACGCTATTTTCTAGAACTATTTGCGAAAATTATTGAATTCTAATTAATTACAGAGTAAATATGAAAAATATTTACGAAAATAAACTGAAGTTAGGTCCAGTCGTCTACACTAGACTAAACAACATACTATTCCTAGGTAACAACTATCGGATCACAATTTTGTTCGCTATGTCCTGTCTATTGGTAGTCTATATTTAATGTCTTTGGTATATTCGATTAAGTAGTTTCGGCATATTTCTGTATGTCTATTTCCTACTAATTCTAATAAAATGGAGTGAAGTATTATTAAAGGAAACAAAACTGCTATGATCAGAGTAATCACAGCAGTTTGATTCATAAAATGAAAAAGGAACCTATATATACAACAATTTTTAAAACGTTGCTGACGCTTGGTAACAGTCGTATGTTTATTTATCGTATTATAGATACACTCTTCTTCTGTTAACGTTAATACAAAATCTAAGGCGATAGCATGTTGAAAGGACTCGACAGGCAGTGAATGCCGTCAGTTTCTTTTTTGTTCTTATTTTTTCCACACGTTGTCTACAACTTTTTCTTTCTAACTCTCCTGTCACGGGTATTCTGGAACAGATTTCTTTAGAAATAAGCATCACTTTTGTATATTTTTTCGCTTCATTATTTCTTTCTTTATTATACGTCTGTGTGTGTACAGTCAGGGGTCAAAAGTGCAGTTGCACTCTACCGATATTAAAGTGTCTAGATTTTTTTTATAGAAGAGGATGAATGGATTATCACTCAGTTCGTTTATAACATAGAACCTAAAGAATTAAATAAACTAGTTTTTGACCATTGGCCCTCTTTTACAAAGAAATATTATACACTTTAGCATTGGTAGAGTGCAACTGCATTTTTGACCCCTGACCGTACATAATCTGTTAAATAATGAAATACTAAACACAGCAATGCAGAACAATCCACGAAGGATTTATGTAATAATACAATAACTTTACTACCATTAAAAGTGACTACCTCAATCAAAACTGGCACCGACGTTCAGTTTACACAACCATCTGCAATTTGTTCGTGAATTAAACTTACAATGGCATATTATGAGCCACGGAAATTGCGGTTTACTGTACAAAGTACAATCATACTGGTAGAACAGCTTCGTTAACGTGCGGTTTTGTCTTCAAGCTGCTGAAACATCCGCCTGTATTATCCAATACCGAAATATTTGTTTTCATAGATCGCTATATAAGAACTCTAATTTCGAGATTTCTTTTTATTTATATTAACTAATGCTTGACTGCAATCCCACCTGATAGTAAGCAGTGATGCAATCGTTGATTGTGAGGCGCACTAGTTTCTTAAGAGCCTATTCACTCTAACCAATTTACGTAACACAGGATATGTTGTAGGATAATTTGATAGTGCTGCACATCATGTTGTGGGAAATTTTGTCCTCTAATATATCTAAGGATTTATACTAAAACAAATTGCAAGAACAGAATATTATTAAAATAAAGATAGCAACAATGATTTCACGGCGATTTTCACAAAGGAATTATGATTAATCGTCAGTAAATAGCTCACCTCCACCCTTTTAAACGAAATATGACTCCCAAGAGAAGCCTAAAGTGGGTATTGGGGTCTTTGGCAATTTGTCCCTGGAGCAAATGTTTGGACCAAATAGCGACAATGAAAAACAATGATACCAGCAAAACGGTTATGAAACCATTTTATTGGTTTTCACGTTAATAATTGACAAAAGGTGTGCAACTAAAACGACTTTCTGGGACGTTTATTTCTTTTTTACGTTTGAAGATTATTAGGTTTTGTACTTACTTATATAAGTAATACTCATCAAGACCACTCCAAAAAGTTCAAACATTAATTACTGAGTTCCATAATCAAACCCCAGTAACCATCTTGTACCTAAATACTCGTCAATACAAATCAAACGAGCCCAAACTCGAAGGGGTTGTGTCGTTTACGACCGAGTTCCAATGGCCACCTTCCAGCTCCATCATCAGATTAGCTCCATGTCATATAGCATTGTCACGCGATTTACACATGCATACAAAATTTCAGCTCAATCGGTAACCGAGAAGTGGATCAAATTTTATTTGCTAGATTTGATCAAAGACAAACATCGGTCATGTGAAACTAAATAAAAACTTGTAATAAAACTTATTACATAAAAAAAAAAACACAGGAATCACTATAAAAAAGAAAACAGAAGCCCTAACTTCTGAAATTAAAGTTATTTTAAACTTAATTGTTTTGTAGTGAAGGGATCGTTTTATTTTTGTAAAAAGTTTTTTTCAAAAATGAGTTTTATTTACAAAAATTACACCTCTGTTATGATCTAAGATCCGATAGAAGAAGTACCTTCCCTCATCGGTTATTTGATTAGGATAAATATTATATGCTAGATGATGCTTTTATTGATACATTGCGAGTAGGTTGCCTATCTAAATCTGGTGCCAAAGATGTGAAACAATTAAATTAGTTAATAATTTTTTTTCATCAACTACCCTGATTGGTTATTTAAGAAAGACGAGCATCAGCTGAAAGAATGCGCTCTGAGGAACTCAAAAAGTATAAGTTGCCTAATTTTCCTTGGGGCAAACATAGGAGTTGCCTCGTTTGAAGAGGTAGATAAATGGTGGTAATATACTCTCATCTGTTATTTAATCGAATTATATATCAAATGAAAGGTAATTTTATTCCTAATCCAACCGTATTAGGTTGCCTTCCCAAAAATGGTGTGAATGAATAGTTGCCTACATTTAAGATTTAAAATTTTCTGGGCTAGTTCTGGTATTAAAAATATATTTCCTCGTCTGTAATTAAATGATAATAAGATTATACGCCAGATAAATCATATATCGATATATCGCGAGTAGATTGCTTAGCTAAATCACATACCAATGATGTTAAACAATAAAATTTGTTATTAATTATTTTTTATCTACTTCCCTGACTTGTCGTTTAAGAAAGTCGTGTATCAGCTGAAAGTATGTGCTCTAAAGAACTGGAAAAATATAAGTTGCCTACTTTTCCTCGGTGCAACTATGAGGGTTGTCTCGTATAAACAGGTAAATAAAGCTTAACATGATACTCTCATCTGTTATTTCATTGAATCGAGTATCAAATTAAAGGCTATTTTATTCCTAACCCAGCCCTATTAAGTTGCCTCATCAAAAATGGTGTGAATTCATGGTTGCCTAGATTTAATATGAAAAAATTTCTGGGCTAGTTCTGGTCATAGAAATACATTCCCTCATCTGTAATAAAATGACAGTAAAATTATATGCTAGATAATATATATATACATCGCGAATAGATTGCTTAGCTAAATCAGATGCCAATGATGTTAAACAATAAAATTTGTTATTAATTATTTTTTATCAACTTCCCTGACTTGTGGTTTAAGAAAGTCGTGCATCAGCTAAAAGAATGTGCTCTGAAGAACTGGAAAAATATAAGTTGCCTACTTTTCCTCGGTGCAACTATGGGGGTTGTCTCGTATAAACAAGTAAATTAAGGTTCACATGATAATCTCATCTGTTATTTCATTGAATCGAGTATCAAATGAAAGGCTATTTTATTCCTCATCCAGCCCTATTAAGTTGCCTCACCAAAAATGGTGTAAACTCATGGTTACATAGATTTAATATATAAAATTTTCTGGGCTACTTCTGGTCATAGAAATATATTCACTCATCTGTAATTAAATGACAGTAAAGATTATATGCTAGATAATATATATAGGTATATACATCGCGGGTAGATTGCTTAGCTAAATCACATACCAATGATGTTAAACAATAAAATTTGTTATAAATTATTTTTTATCTACTTCCCTGACTTGTCGTTTAAGAAAATCGTGTATCAGCTGAAAGTATGTGCTCTAAAGAACTGGAAAAATATAAGTTGCCTACTTTTCCTCGGTGCAACTATGAGGGTTGTCTCGTATAAACAAGTAAATTAAGGTTCACATGATACTCTCATCTGTTATTTCATTGAATCGAGTATCAAATGAAAGGCTATTTTATTCCTAACCCAGAACTATTAAGTTGCCTCACCAAAAATGGTGTTAATTCATGGTTGCCTAGATTTAATATGTAAAATTTTCTGGGCTAGTTCTGGTCATAGAAATATATTCCCTCATCTGTAATTAAATGACAGTAAATATTATAAGCTAGATAATATATATACAGATCACGAGTAGATTACTTAGCTAAATAAAATGCCAATGATGTTAAACAGTAAAATCTGTTATTATTATTTTTTTATCAATTTCCCTGAGTTGGTATTTAAAAAAGTAGAGCATCAGCTGAAAGAATGTGCCCTAAAGAACTGGAAAAATATAAGTTGCCTACTTTTCCTCGGTACAACTATGGGGGTTGCCTCGTATAAATAGGTAAATTAAGGTTCACATGATACTCTCATCTGTTATTTAATTAAATCGTGTATCAAATGAAAGGCTATTTTATTCCTCATCCAGCCCTATTAAGTTGCCTCACCAAAAATGGTGTAAACTCATGGTTACATAGATTTAATATGTAAAATCAAGTGTGATGCATCTTTCATTTGATAGACAAAGATGCATCTAGTTTATTTTTAATGTGTAAATTATATTAATGATATTTTTTTTACCCAAAAATTAATGATGAATTAATTGACGTACCAAACTGGAGGCAAGGATATCATGAAGTCAAGTGCTGCAGTGACAAATTTCTACGTGTATTAAACGAAATAAATTAAAAGAACGAGAAGTATTTTATCATTAAAATATTAAATTATTGAAAAATTATTTATATATTAATTTGTTGGTAAAGTCAATTTATTGTATTAATAATTATGTTAATTTTTAATAATCTGTTCACAAATAGAATTTAAGTTTTTATTAAATTTTACGACCTTTAAAACATGGACATCTTTGCTGTAAAAAAGAAATAATCACCACCACAGTCGTATTTGATTAATTTAGCTGGCCAAAATTCTAATTTCTATAACTCAAAAAATCATTACTTTTAAACTAGGGTTCTAATTTAAAAGTAATGATTTACTATTAAAGGTAGATTATGTTTATAATTATCTGTATTCAAACAGTGAATGAATATTTTTGGATCAGGGCCTTCTCAGGTGTCCTCAGAACATCTTGCCCAGATCAATGTTTTAGAAGCGCATAGAGGACAAACATACAAACATTGTTTTTTATTTATAGAGATTCATAATGATATTTTATTAAAAAAATACTATAATGTTGCTTTTTTTTTTCTATTACCAGTATTTAATCCACGTTTGCATGATCAACAAAAAAAATCCTTTTAAAAAACGTACATTTTGAACGAAAAAAACATTTCATAATTATGTAGAGTGGCTGACAAATTAATTCTAGGGTAAAAATCGATATTACACATTTAAAATGAACTCGATGCATGTTTGTCTATCAAATGAAAGATGCATCACTCCTCTGTCACAGTCAATGCACGCGCAGCAAATTTCACATTGAAAATCTAGGCAATTATGAATTCGCACCGGTTTTGGTAAGGCAAACTAATACGGTTTGATTAAGAATAAAATAACCTTTGACTTGATATAAAATTTGATTAAATGACAGATAAGGCTACACTTTGAACATTTACTGGATTCACACCATTTTTGGTGAGGCAACTTAATAGGGCTGGGTTAGGAATAAAATAGCCTTTCATTTGAGACACGATTCAATGAAATAACAGATGAGAGTATCATGTGAACCTTTATTTACCTGTTTATACAAGGCAACCCCCATAGTTGCACCGATGAAAAGTAGGCAACTTATATTTTTCCAGTTCTTTAGGGTACATTCTTTCAGCTGATGCTCTACTTTTTTAAATACCCACTCAGGGAAATTGATAAAAAAATAATAATAATAGATTTTACTGTTTAACATCATTGGCATTTTATTTAGCTAAGTAATCTATTCGCGATCTATATATATATTATCTAGCATATAATTTTACTGTCATTTAATTACAGATGAGGGAATATATTTCTATGACCAGAACTAGCCCAGAAAATTTTACATATTAAATCTAGGCAACCATGAATTTACACCATTTTTGGTGAGGCAACTTAATAGTTCTGGGTTAGGAATAAAATAGCCTTTCATTTGATACACGATTTAATGAAATAACAGATGAGAGTATCATGTGAACCTTTATTTACCTATTTATACGAGGCAACCCCCATAGTTGCACCGAGAAAAAGTAGGCAACTTATATTTTTCCAGTTCTTTAGGGCACATTCTTTCAGCTGATGCTCTACTTTTTTAAATACCAACTCAGGGAAATTGATAAAAAAAAATAATAACAGATTTTACTGTTTAACATCATTGGCATTTTATTTAGCTAAGTAATCTACTCGTGATCTGTATATATATTATCTAGCAAATAATCTATACTGTAATTTAATTACAGATGAGGGAATATATTTCTATGACTAGAAGTAGCCCAGAAAATTTTATTTATTAAATCTATGTAACCATAAGTTTACACCATTTTTGGTGAGGCAACTTAATGGGGCTGGGTTAGGAATAAAATAGCCTTTCATTTGATACTCTATTCAATGAAATAACATATGAGAGTATCATGTGAACCTTTATTTACTTGTTTATACGAGGCAACCCCCATAATTGCACCGAGGAAAAGTAGGCAACTTATATTTTTCCAGTTCTTTAGGGCACATTCTTTCAGCTGATGCTCTACTTTTTTAAATACCCACTCAGGGAAATTGATAAAAAAATAATAATAATAGATTTTACTGTTTAACATCATTGGCATTTTATTTAGCTAAGTAATCTACTCGCGATCTATATATATATTATCTAGCATATAATTTTACTGTCATTTAATTACAGATGAGGGAATATATTTCTATGACCAGAACTAGCCCAGAAAATTTTACATATTAAATCTAGGCAACCATGAATTTACACCATTTTTGGTGAGGCAACTTAATAGTTCTGGGTTAGGAATAAAATAGCCTTTCATTTGATACTCGATTCAATGAAATAACAGATGAGAGTATCATGTGAACCTTAATTTACTTGTTTATACGAGACAACCCTCATAGTTGCACCGAGGAAAAGTAGGCAACTTATATTTTTCCAGTTCTTTAGAGCACATACTTTCAGCTGATACACGATTTTCTTAAACGACAAGTCAGGGAAGTAGATAAAAAATAATTAATAACAAATTTTATTGTTTAACATCATTGGTATGTGATTTAGCTAAGCAATCTACCCGCGATGTATATACCTATATATATTATCTAGCATATAATCTTTACTGTCATTTAATTACAGATGAGTGAATATATTTCTATGACCAGAAGTAGCCCAGAAAATTTTATATATTAAATCTATGTAACCATGAGTTTACACCATGTTTGGTGAGGCAACTTAATAGGGCTGGATGAGGAATAAAATAGCCTTTCATTTGATACTCGATTCAATGAAATAACAGATGAGATTATCATGTGAACCTTTATTTACTTGTTTATACGAGACAACCCTCATAGTTGCACCGAGGAAAAGTAGGCAACTTATATTTTTCCAGTTCTTTAGAGCACATACTTTCAGCTGATGCTCTATTTTTTTTTAATACCAACTCAGGGAAATTGATAAAAAATAATAATAACAGATTTTACTGTTTAACATCATTGGCATTTTATTTAGCTAAGTAATCTACTCGTGATCTGTATATATATTATCTAGCAAATAATCTTTACTGTAATTTAATTACAGATGAGGGAATATATTTCTATGACTAGAAGTAGCCCAGAAAATTTTATTTATTAAATCTATGTAACCATAAGTTTACACCATTTTTGGTGAGGCAACTTAATGGGGCTGGGTTAGGAATAAAATAGCCTTTCATTTGAGACACGATTCAATGAAATAACAGATGAGAGTATCATGTGAACCTTTATTTACTTGTTTATACGAGGCAACCCCCATAGTTGCACCGAGGAAAAGTAGGCAACTTATATTTTTCCAGTTCTTCAGAGCACATTCTTTTAGCTGATGCACGACTTTCTTAAACCACAAGTCAGGGAAGTTGATAAAAAATAATTAATAACAAATTTTATTGTTTAACATCATTGGCATCTGATTTAGCTAAGCAATCTATTCGCGATGTATATATATATTATCTAGCATATAATTTTACTGTCATTTTATTACAGATGAGGGAATGTATTTCTATGACCAGAACTAGCCCAGAAATTTTTTCATATTAAATCTAGGCAACCATGAATTCACACCATTTTTGATGAGGCAACTTAATAGGGCTGGGTTAGGAATAAAATAGCCTTTAATTTGATACTCGATTCAATGAAATAACAGATGAGAGTATCATGTTAAGCTTTATTTACCTGTTTATACGAGACAACCCTCATAGTTGCACCGAGGAAAAGTAGGCAACTTATATTTTTCCAGTTCTTTAGAGCACATACTTTCAGCTGATACACGACTTTCTTAAACGACAAGTCAGGGAAGTAGATAAAAAATAATTAATAACAAATTTTATTGTTTAACATCATTGGTATGTGATTTAGCTAAGCAATCTACTCGCGATATATCGATATATGATTTATCTGGCGTATAATCTTATTATCATTAAATTACAGACGAGGAAATATATTTTTAATACCAGAACTAGCCCAGAAAATTTTAAATCTTAAATGTAGGCAACTATTCATTCACACCATTTTTGGGAAGGCAACCTAATACGGTTGGATTAGGAATAAAATTACCTTTCATTTGATATATAATTCGATTAAATAACAGATGAGAGTATATTACCACCATTTATCTACCTCTTCAAACGAGGCAACTCCTATGTTTGCCCCAAGGAAAATTAGGCAACTTATACTTTTTGAGTTCCTCAGAGCGCATTCTTTCAGCTGATGCTCGTCTTTCTTAAATAACCAATCAGGGTAGTTGATGAAAAAAAATTATTAACTAATTTAATTGTTTCACATCTTTGGCACCAGATTTAGATAGGCAACCTACTCGCAATGTATCAATAAAAGCATCATCTAGCATATAATATTTATCCTAATCAAATAACCGATGAGGGAAGGTGCTTCTTCTATTGGATCTCGTACTATTATAGTATCGCAAAACTTCATCTGATTTTACTGTTTTCAAAAGTACAAGTATGACATGCATTACCCAAAACTTCTTGACAAAACATTACTGTATTATTTCCTAGATGATAGTGAACTTTACTTTACCTTACTTACTTTCTTTAACTTTACTTTACTTTACCGTGCCACTACGCTAATATTATTCTTAACCTGAAGTCTGACGACATAACATCTTATTTGTATTCCACAGATGACTACAACCGCGTGGTGCTAGAGACGGTGGACCGGGAGCCTGACTCCGACTATATTAATGCTTCCTACATAGATGTGAGTATTTATTCTCCTTCTTTTCGTGTCCATCGACTAAGCTATATTTTTTCTGACCAGTATTTGGCAACCTGTACAGTTCGGTTATTGGCCTCATATACATTCTGAAAAGTGTAGGTTGGATTTTATTTTTTAATTGATATAAACTATATGCTTGGCTATCCCTACGCGGTAAGCAGTGAAGTAATCGTTGATAGTGAGGCGCACTAGTATATTTAGAGAGTGAATAGGTCACTCTATCCTTGAAGACAATTAAATTATAATCGGACGGGAAGACCGCAGCAGGCAAACTGTTTCAGTCCTTCGATGTACGCGGTATAAACGGCGAGGCAAAACGCTTATTACCGTGTAGAAACCTTCTCCTTGCGTTGTAATTCCGCAATGCTGAGGGTCGTGATCTTCCTGCTTCATCGTTTTCAATCTTATGAAATTCTTCAATCTGTTTCTGTCTCTGGCGGTGTGAAAAGCATTGTATACTGTAATCAAGAGCAGTGCTGATCGGACCAAACCATCAGGCTGCGCCCACAATTAGCCTTTTAAGGTTACCACCGTCTTCCCCCGTCTTATACCATGTAAACACAATTAATCAAATTCTTTTTAGAAATCTTATCTCCAACATCACAGCCTTTCATTAAAAGTAGATCATCTTGCAGCGTATTATTATGAACACATTAATTAACAGCCTTAATAAAGCTGAATTATCTTTAATTAGTAGAGGGTAATTACTGAGAAGTAATCGATGCTTGTTAATTAGTTATCAAAGTTGCTTAATACAGTGAAATTGATATTATTTTGCCTTCGGTGCTTACTTGTTTATCCTTGTTATGCGGGTTACGGTTCTTATCCTTCGAAACTACAACTTCTTCAAAGGTTTTAAGATACATTTTCATACAACCGCTTTTACATGATAATAACATTGTTACATGTCTTTCTCTAGATGTTTTAAAAATAAAGATTTCTGTGGATAGTTTTTTTTTATTTTTTATTATTGAAAGGTTCGCGCTTGACCGCTATCTCACCTCATGGAAAACGACGATACGGTCGACGATGGAGCGCGCTTACCTAGAAGAAACCTATTCACTCTTGACTTAAAGATTCCCGGGATATTATCTAGGTTTCTATTGAAATGAAAACTAAAGTTTAAAACTAATTCAGCAAAGACCACTGAAAATCTGCTATTTGACCCTTAATAACGTACACTTAAATTATAAATATAGAAACTTTGCTCATTAATGAAAATGACTTTTTTTTTATTTTTTAGAGATTTTTTAAATTAGATTCAAAATTTTTTATTTCACTCAGGCATAATATATGCATTTATAAAACGTCGGATATTATTGCGTGGTTTCAATTCATCATTTTTTATAGAAAGGAAAATGAAAAAATACTACTTTCACCATACGATGCAACATAAAAACAAGGGAAAAGTCATTGATTTTCACTTTATGAAACTCGTATAACAAAAATATGAATTCTGTATTTTAATATAAAAAAGGAACGAATTTGAACAATAAAAAAGAACATCAAAACTCTAATATTAATTCCGCAAACGCCAGCAGTTTTCAAAACGCGACTCCAGTACATAAAGGTTTTAAAGTAACAAACGTTCGAATCCGGCATTTTATAAGATGGCTGTCCCATCAAGAATTCAGTCACGTCCTCACATAATGACTGTACGAATTGTTGGGCTCAATACCCGACAGAAGAGACCCGAATCAGAAACTGAACGACCCTGAAGGACCGGAGAATATCAACTAGATATTGTGTAGGATTGAAATCGGTTCGAAGGTTTCTGAAGTAAGTTAGGACTAAGGACCCAATTTGGCAACAAAAAACGTTGCGAGGTAGAAGACTAAGCAGGAGTAAGGGTCACTCACAATAAAACGTGAAGTGATACAAAGCTGCGTACTCTTTTTTTAAAGTAGCGATATAATCTTATACACCGTAAAATTTTAGTCGTTTTAATCCCGTGGAGGGTTGTTTCGATACATGAAACATTATCGATTTATAAATGTAAAATAAAAATAAAAGTACTTTTTTTCTAAAACTAAAATTAATATACGCGTGTCCGAAATTAATTTCTGTAAGTTACCGAGTCAATGACCTTGTAGGTAGTTGTCGGTCGTTCCGTACTAACTACCTACAGTTCATTGGCCTCTATCAGCTGACGTTTACTTGAAGGAACTAATTTCGTACTTTACGCATAAATTAAATCAAGTTAAAAAAAAGTACTTTATTTTTTAATTTTCTCTTTACAAATCGATAGTGTTTCATGTACCGAATCGACCCTCCGCGCGATTAAAACGACTAAAATTTAACGATGTATTATATTCTAACTGCTAAAGTCATAACATGGCTTCTAAAACTACCTAATTAGTGATGCTCCGATTTGCTGCTGCCAATTAAGACGTAGTGCTGTAGTTATAAGTCTGGTTCACACGGTTTAGTATATAGGTAGTCTCCCCCACCCTAACAGAGTGTTTGGACCCGCTCGTTACTGGACCCACGGGACCAGGTCTACTTAACCACATAATTTATTTTCTGTGTTTTTATTGGTTAACTGGACCCACATTATAATCTTGTTATATTAATACACACGATAATCTAGCGAAACATATTTCACGATTATTGTCGCTCAAATGCCTGTCACGAAATTCTAGGATGGAGACATGCATTATGGACATGCTTGTGCTAATATAGGAAAATGTTTGAACAATGCGCTACATCGTGTAGGGACAAATGTACTCGTATATTATGTGTTACATCACTATATACTGTCACATGTTTGTGCATCTACTTAGAAAGTTAGCACTTTAGTTTCAAGTTTGTTACACTTGAAATTTGGCACTAATTCAAATCAAACTGAATAATAAAGACTGTCAGTATTAGTTTTCAAAACTAACCTCAAAATACTGGGTTGTTAATTTTTTTATAAAAAAAATCTCACGAGCGAATTCACTGGAAAAGTGCTAGTAATTGATAAAGTTCCTAAAACAGATTAACTAAGGCCTCTGCCTCGAATCTCGCGGGC
This sequence comes from Leucania comma, assembly GCA_958295575.1. NCBI lineage: Eukaryota > Metazoa > Arthropoda > Insecta > Lepidoptera > Noctuidae > Leucania > Leucania comma. The sequence goes on from OY282480.1 coordinate 16,586,330, forward strand.
AGCGGGGCGGCGGCGGAGGCGGAGCGGGCAGTCACCAAGAAGTATGGAGTGTACCGCTCATTACCCGCCCCGCGCCGCTGTATTCGAGGGCCGGTCTTTTTGATTTTACGCATAAGATCCTGCCGTCCCGCTGCCCGCAAGATTCGAGGCAGAGGCCTTATGGCTGTCTCCAAGGGCAATTTAATAACGATTTTTTACAAAATATATGCGAGGGTGATAACGTGGAACTGTCATCCAATGATTGATCGATTAAGGAATTAAACTTGAGCTATTTATCAAATAAAAACACTACATCGAGGCGTGCTGAAAGCTACCAAGGTTTAGAAAAATTTTGAACGAGCTTTACCTTTCACTCAAATATTTCTTCTCCATTTTTAATTAAACACCGTTAAATTTTGGTCGTTTTAATCCCGTGGAGGGTTGATTCGGTACATGAAATACTATCGATTTGTAAAGATAAAATTAAAAAATAGATTACTTTTTTTAAACTCGAATTAATTTACGCATGTACAAAATTAATTTCTGAAGGAGGTCTGGACTAAGACTCCTTCTTAGGAAGCGGTTTTCTGACGCAGTTATATATTACAATCGATTTCTGTTTGAGAGCAGTGGTGATAAATGCGAGTAATGCATATGGCTAGGTTTGAACCCACAACCTATTAATCGTAAATCGAGGCTGTTATTACTGGGCCACAGATAGGTACCTTAGTTAGAACTGTTTAGGTTAGCTGTCGGTCATAACCAGAGGTCGGAGTAGGTAGATTGATTTTATATACTTGCGTCAAGATATTATAATATGGACATGCCATTTTATCCATAATGTGCGGGAAGTACCGGAAAAAGTTCCGGGATTGGAATTATGGACTAAAATAAAATAAAGCGTCATACTGTCAAGCATCATTTCTAATTTAACAGTAAGGGACAAAATACGGTGTAATTATTCCAAGGTATTTTTGTATAAAATAAAATACTGATTTCTTTCACCATTAGCTAACACTGGCAGCGTAGATTCACACAAACACAAATTCGTGCTAATTTCAAAATTCCGGAACAAATATCACAATAAATATGAAGTTCCGGTATTTTGGAGGCATATCCATATTATCCTCTACGTTTGACGTCAACGACCTTAAATCAATCTACCTAGTCCGACCTCTGGTCATAACAATAAAAAAGTTGAGTTTAAAAAAAATCTTGTTACGTAAGAAAAACAAGTCTAAGGATAATATTATGCGGATTTGCTTGGCATGAGTATCCTCCGCAAAAGTCCTTTTCATACAAGTATTTATTGTAATGCGAGCAATACGCATGCGTTTTTTTTTTTTGCCTTTTGAAATTGCATGCGGAGCAAATTCGCATGCGTAATGAAATCCGTATGATATTAAAAACACTTTTAGCTAGTCACCGTTTCTGACTTTGTTTCTTAAGTATTTTTTATTTTTTTTGTAATAAGATTTTTACCTAATTTTTATTATTTTCTTTTTGTTTGTAAAATGGAGCCTAGTTCTCATAATGTGCCTAGCCTTTTCTCAACTATTTTAAAGTCAGCTTCCAATTGAACCAGATGCATCCATTCGATGTGGATGTGGGACCTCAGTATCCCTTTAATTTATTTAAAAATTTATGTACACATAAAACAAAGGAAAAAAAGAAGAAAACATATAAATAAATAGGTACAGAGGTGATGCTTATTTCTAAAGAAATCTCTTCCAGTACACCTGCGAAAGGAGAGTTAGAAAAAAAAGAGAAGTAGACACCGTGTGTAACAATAAAAGGAAAATACATACACAATGATTAACAATGAAATAATATGATATGTTAATAAAAATATACTATTATAATTATAAACATACATAAAGTAAAATAAATATCACAAGAATACATACTATAAATATAATAATACATATATCCGTTTATCTTTGTTTAAACTTTGACTTGTGAACCTGTGTATCGAACAAACTTTTTGCATTTTTTTTTTTTTATGCTACCCTCAAAACATGTTACAATAGATGTCTAGTTTTGTAATACGTCCAACTAAATCGATTTATTTTTTTAGTTTATAATTTTCATGTAAGTGAATTTATGTAATTCTTTATGGGAATAAACAATCTCAAACCATTATACTCGTACACACTAATATGCAACTATGACGGCAGAGAAAAATAGTGTTACATATTTATTTTGTGACTTGTAAGTGCTGTCGCCCACACAATCCAGACAGGAAGCTTATATAAGTATTTTCTTTATAAGGTAAATTTCAAAAGGTAATATATTTTTTTTTTTAATTTTCAATTAAGTCTCGAAACCTTATCAAGTTCAGCCTTGATTAAAAACTGGTACAGACAAGTCATTTACATCATAAAAATATTCTCCGGTAAGTATTTTCTTTGATGTCTTATGATGTATCTTGGCGTACGTTGGAAAATCTTTTGAAGGGACCGAGTCGCCTTCAATTTAAATACATTATTTTTTCCGTGCGGGAATCGAATCCACGACACGTAGCGCAATAGCCATCCGTGCCGTCCAAAAATGACATCAGAGAAAAAAAAAAACAATACAGCTAGCAATGTTTGCAATCCTTTTATTAATAGCAGATTTTAAAGCTGTATTCGGATTTAAATGATAACAAACAACTTTTACTATGGGACCAAACCTGAAATCGCAAAAAAAATCTGCACGGTCAGTACATTTATGTTCGCATAACTAGTCAAAATGTACTGAACTTGCTGATTTTTTTCGCGATTTGTTATCATGACTACAATCACGTGTTTAAGTATTGGTCACAAATTACCAGTCACCCTATATAGAAAAAAAAAACATCGTTTAGATCATGATTTTGTTCAGAGTCAAAAACAAAAGACTAATGATAGTTTACAAAGGTCTTTGTACGTTGCTTTTTAAAATTCTATAGTATTTTTTTTTTTTAAGATTTTATAAAGAAATGTACGTTTGTATATCCGCGCTGCAAAAATAACTAGGTAAACGCAGGTCACAGTTTTCTCTAGAAAATTAGACTTTTTAAACTAGAAACAGCATCTTGGAAATATTGGCCAAAAAATCTTTATTGAAACAGAAAAATCGTATTCGAGACCATTCCAACTACGATTGTGTTATTCAATGACGTTTTTATAACTTGAATGAAATCGTAGATTGCAATCTCATTCAGGAAAAGATTCTAACCTTTTCTTTGAACTTGGCGCAAAAAAAAAATTGCAATGGCCAGTATTTTTCTCGCTGTATACCATACTTGTTTTCTGTAAAAGATATTTGTGTTTTTATATTTACCCTTGGTTTTTTTTTTGAGAACTGTTATTCCACAGCTAAACTATATACGCAGTTTCTAGTTTTGGTACGGGTGCCAAGTGAACCCTGAGATACGAATTTCCGCTGGCTTGGTTCTACTGATTACCAACTGGATTTCAGAGCTATGTACGGTATCTTAATTACTCTATATATCAGAAAGAAAGAAAGAAAGAAAAACTTTTTATTTGCCGGATAAAGGCGCAAGTAACAGGTTTAACAATGATACATAAATATTGTGAGAAGTATGCGCCACGTCCGCGCAAAACGGCCGAGCACTCAGCTTAATGTCGTGACCCTACGCAGAATGCGACGAGTCTACGACGCTGGTTTTCAGTGCGGGCCGGTGACAATGTAGACATATAGACGTCGGCACGGTCTTGTATACAAATCGAAAAAAATAAAATAAAATTTAAACAAATCTATGGGAAGTACAAATATACGATTGAAAAATAGATAAAAAAATAAATATAAAAATACAGTGGCAACATTACGACGCGTCTGTGCCAAAAGATCGCGACTATGTTAAGTACCTATCTATTTAAACTCTGTGGACGCAAGGACATAAAGCGTGCACAATGCGCTCCGAGCAAGATCAGGATCGACCGCCACACCACACTAGAATCGCAAGAAACTTGAGAAAAGTAATAACGTTCTCAGTTCCTATTTACGAACTGTGAATTTAATTTCTTTAAATTAAATTTGCTTGTTTTACCTCCCTTTTTAAATCCTAGGCCTGACAGCATGACACGATGCCACAACAAAGCAAACGACCCACTCTTACTCGGAACGCATCGCAAAGGATATGATGTGCTTAATGACGCGCTATGTACGCCATATTGTGACGAGTGTTTCTACGGAAATGCAAATTTAAAATTTGAAACAAAGATGCAATGCGTGATTGTTGCAATGTTTGTGTTCAATTATATCAGTGTAGAGTAATCTATAGCATAGCACAGCATCAGCCTTATAACGTTCCTACTGCTGAGACTCAGGCCTCCTCTCTAGTAGAGGGAATGGGCCGTAATCCACTACGCGGGCCCGGTGCGGGTGGTGGATGTCACATGTCTTCGAATTATGGTTCTAGAACATGCCGGTTTCCTTACGATGTTTGCCTTCACCGTTTTGAAAACAGAGGTGGCGAAATAAATTACACAAAGTAATGAGTTTGGCTGGGATTGAACCCGCGATCTACATCACGTAAGTCGGGGCCGATACCACTCAGCCACCTCTGCTAAGTAGTTTATGTACAGTAATTTATATACAACCTTCTTTTTAGTATATGTGGAACCTGAAACACCTGTCTATTATTTTTATGTAAAGAATCTGTGTACAAAATTTCATAACTGTATTACGTGAAGCTAGAATGGGGTGTATAGCTCTGTAGCGACATCTATGAGGTCTCATAAGTACTAATCCTGCATCGCTCAAATTAAAGTTCTCCGCGTGATTTGAACATAGAACAGCCCGAAATTATCTATCGGGCAGTAGCCCACTGTCTGGTCGGAGGATCCTCCCTTTCAATGGAAGGTATGTGTCTCGTATTGGACATAAATGAAAGCCCTCGGATTGTTTAAGCTTGTATTTCAATAATAATCAATTTTTTTACAATTAATTTGTACGGAGTGATATTGCGTTTTAGTCGAGATTTTTAGAAAGGTGATGTACCCACATATTAAAAATAATAAAACTCCTTTATAAATCGACACCGCGCGTTTGTACGTGACTGCTTGCTATTTTTATGGTTGTAGGCGCCAACAGTATGTGGGACTTTACTCTCTGTTCCACTTACCCTCCCCATCCTTCTTGCTCGCTCGCTCGTTTGATATTTTAACACGTCATGGTACAGTCTCAGCTGCTATGGGCTATGTGAAAATTAATGGTACGGATGTGAGACTAATAGAAGATTAAATTAATAATATAATGTCATAAATTGCGTACCAGATGACGTCCATTACATTTTATTGTAGTCATAAAAGTCGTGTTTCATATCCAGTGCAGCCTCCACGTGGTTGTAAACTTGCACGTAGGTGTAGGTGTTTTTTATATATCTTTATATATACACCGATAAATTTTGGTCGATTTAATCCCGCGGAGGGTCGATTTGGTACATAAAATACTATTGATTTGTAAAGAGAAAATGAAAAAATAATGTACTTTTTTTTAAACTCGAATTAATTAACGAATGTACAAGCGAAGCAGTAATGCTAGCAAAGGAGGAGGCCGACCGCATCAGGCAGAGGCAACGGGGCGCTCGCCCCAGCCGCCGCCGGAATTCCGATCCCGATTTCCGGCCACCGTAGGCGCGGGCTTGCGGACGGCATGCAGTGGGTAGCACGCTGTCCGACCGTCCGGTGACATACCGGACCGAGCCCAAGTCGTCGACGGCGCGTTCTGTTCCCGCGCGCCTCAAGGAGCTGTCAGTAAACCGTAGAGGCCCAGCCTGCTAGCTGCAGGCAGGCAGGGTCGAAGCCTGCTGGGCCGTTAAGGGCCGTTTTCTGAGAGGAAGGCTCAGCCCCGGCATGATAGGCAACGATGGAACGGGGTAGGTTTTTAGTCAGTAAGAATCTGACACTACTTCCCGCTCCACCCAAGGGCGGGACTTGTCATTGGATGATTTTACCGACCATAAAAAAAAAACGCATGTACAAAATTAATTTCTTTAAGTAAACGTCAGCTGAATGAGGAACTGTAGGTAGTTAGCACGCAACGATCGACAACTACCTACAAGGTCATACACTCGTTTACTTAAAGAAATTAATTTCGTACATGCTTGTATTAACTCGACTTTTAGAAAAAAAGTACTTACCTTATTTTTTAAATTTATCTTTACAAATCGATAGTGTTTCATCTACCGAATCGACCCTCCGCGGGATTAAAACGACTAAAATTTAACGGTGTATATAATTCTTCTGTACGTGTTTTTTACCTAAATCCTCCTCAGCAACTTTACTGATTGTATGAAATTTTGTGTGTGTAATTGAGTGGCTCCCTAGATGGTTTGAAAATATAACTGGTCTGCAAGGTAGAGCTGCATTCGGGTTCTCAATGTTTTCTGTGACGAATAGCCAACTTTCAGACAGGATAACATGTGTCGGGAGGGATAGTGAATATATACCTTCCATAAATTATATCTCTGCCTGTAAACGCCCTCTATATATAGGTACTGGTAGCCAGATGGTAACTGAGCTATTGGACTCGTGGTTGCAAGACCGACTGCCGAGCGTGGGGTAATTTTTTAGGGTTGCATACCTCTGTCGGTAAAAACGAAACACTTATGGGATCACTTTGTTGTCCATCTGTCCTTCTGTCAAGACCCTTTTCTCAGGAACGCGTAAAAGTATCAAGTTGAAGAAATTCCAGGCTACTCTTTAGACCAGTGAAAAAATCAAAGTTTTAAGTGAACTCTGATTCCGTATGTGTAGACCCTTGATACACGAAACTACACCAATTTTACATCACAATATCTACTACGAATCAATTTACGAATAAATATAAAACGGCACCTAAACTCTAAGAGCAAGCGCGCACTGGTGGCTTTTGTCAACGTGACTTTGGACAAAAAGTCACCGTGCTTATGAACCGCGCACTTGAACACGTGACAGTTGGGTAAAAATAGGTATTAAAATGACAAAAAAATTATTGTCACCCTGACAAGTCACTAGTGCGCGCTAGCTCTAAAAATTCCGTCAAAAAGTTTTCATATTAACCTAATTTTCTTTGTCCACAGAGTATATTAAAACCAAATGCGTACATCGTAACTCAAGGTCCAACTGAAGACACGGTGGTTGATTTCTGGCGGATGATATGGCAGGAGCGAGCAGCCGCCATTGTCATGCTCACCAAGACTTTCGACTTTATTAAGGTAAGACTTTCAAATTTTAAAAGACTTTTGTAGCGACATCTATGTCGTCACATAAGAACTAATCCTGCATCGCGCAAGTAAGATTCGCGGCGCGATTGGAACATATAGAACAAACACGAAATCATCTATCGGGCAGTAGCCCACCAGATAATAACACCTGTCTGGTCGGAGGATCCTCCCTTTTCAATGGAGGTTAGCGGGACTTTACTCTCTGTTCCACTACCTCCAAACTGGTGACCCTCGACAAAGAACGTCAGCGCAGCCTTCGTGCAGCAATTACTTCGTGACGTCATCATCACTTCCTCTAGCTTTCGAGCAGCGAGCCATACAGCCAGCACCCACGGCTATATGGGTATCCTGACCACCAGCATGCCTACTTGGTCATACCTGGTCATCACCCTCAGCCTCATCAGCGACCTTGGCTAAGCACTTGCACCTTCGGCCAGTCATATGAAGAGCTTTCTCCTGGTCGACGACAGCAGTCAAGCCCTACGTCGCACAGCACCGCTCCGACTCACTTGAGCCAGCCGCAATACTCCGACTCACTGGAGCCTGCAGCATCATATCCCGACTCACTGGGATAGCACCACCCCGACTCACTGGGGCATCACCGCAGACAGTTCCGACTCACCGAGAACTATGCGGAATCCGGTTCCGACTCACTGGAACCAACCTCCACTGGCCTGGCACGCATCACGACGCATCAAGAAGCATCAAGAACCATCGATCTCCGATCTCCGGAGGGGAGTGATGTAGCGACATCTATGTCGTCACATAAGAACTAATCCTGCATCGCGCAAGTAAGATTCCCGGAGCGATTGGAACATATAGAACAAACCCGAAATCATCTATCGGGCAGTAGCCCACCAGATAATAACACCTGTCTGGTCGGAGGATCCTCCCTTTTCAACGGAGGTATGTGGGACTTTACTCTCTGTTCCACTACCCCCAAACTTTAATGAGGAGTAGCTCGACTGCCAGCAGTTTCGTAGACGTGGACTTGCGGACTTCGAGCAATGAGTAGCTCACTGTCCAGCCGTGCGGTAGTCGACCAGACCGAGCCCAAATCTTCGAAAGTCCGTAGTGATCCACGGGCTCCAGGAATCCCATAATCTTAGAACGCAAAAAGCAACAGAAGGATACAGGTGTGGTTTTAGTCAGTAAAAGTCTGACACGACTTCCCGCTCCAGAGCGGGAGAAGTCATTGGATTATTTTCCACCACAATAACCCACAAAAACCAAAGTTTGTATGGAAAACTTACTTTAGGATTCTCCATAACCGGATTTGCACTGAACCGGAATTTGGACCTTATTCTAACCCCACAGGGGGTGAAATTTAAAAATCAAAGGGTTTGGGCTGAGCGTTGATGAATTAATCAGTTTGTCAGGACTTTGCCTTTTATACAACATTAGTTTTAGTATACACGAAACCTGAATATAGTTTTGAATCGATTCCAATAATTTTTACATTTGACATTTTATATCTTTTCTCAAAAATATTTTAAAAAGGTCACTATTTGGACACCACCGATACTAAGTACAAAACAGGTCACGGCAGGCCATTGCGAGCATTAGCCGCCAGTGTGTGTGACTACAGCTGGGTGCTAGAGCAAAACAACCGGATGATCCGGTGTCCATGTGTTTGTGGAAACAACCAGGTCGGGCCAGCCAGGCCGGGAAAACACAACAAGCTTATAACTTTGTGATTTTTCATGATACAGTTATGTTTTTACTTAGATTCTTTACATAAAAATACTAGACACGTGTTTCGGGTTTCGCATATACTAAAAATAAGGTTGTTTACACCGTTAAATTTTAGTCGTTTTAATCCCGCGGAGGGTCGATTCGGTACATGAAATACTATCGATTTGTAAAGAAAAAATTAAAAAATAAAGTACTTTTTTTCAAAAACTCGAATTAATTTACGCATGTACCAAATTAATTTCATAAATTTCGTACATGCGTATTAATAGAATTTAAACGAGTCAATGACCTTGTAGGTAGATGTCGATCGTTGCGTACTAACTACTTAAAGTTCAGTGGCCTTACTCGGCTGACGTTTACTTAAAGAAATTAAATTACATGTGTAAATTAAAAAAGGAAATTTTAAAAAAGTACTTTATTTTTTAATTTTCTCTTTACAATAGTATTTCATGCACCGAATCGACCCTCCGCGAAATTAAAACGACTAAAATTTAACGGTGTATATACAAAAAAGAAATGTTTTCAAAACTTCATCTCTGCAGCAAAATAACTTACTCTTTCGTAATTTGCACTTATGAGCACAAAATTGCTGATTCTACGCGTCACACAAGGCTTACAGAATATTCAGCGAGTTTTAGTCATTTAGAAACGGCCGCTTAATGATGAGTTTGTTATGAAAATGTGACCAAAAAACAACTTTATACTTCTTTTACTAAGTTTTTAGGGTTTCGAAGTTCAAATGAAAAAACGGGATGCTTATACGATCACTTGACTGTCGGTCTGTGTTTTTGTCACAGCCCTTTTCATCCGAATCTACTGGAGATTCGGAGTCATCATCATCATCATCAGCCTTTTTAATGTTCCCACTGCTGGGACTCAGGCCTCCTCTCTAAGAGAGGGAATGGGCCATAATCCACCACGCGGGCCTAGTGCGGGTTGGTGAATGTCACATGTCTTCGAATTGTTGGTTCTAGGACATGCCGGTTTCCTCACGATGTTTTCCTTCACCGTTTTGAGAACAGTAGTGATGAAAATACATTACACAAAGTAATGCGCCCGGCTGGGTTTGAACTCGCGACCTACAACTCGTAAGTCGGGACCGTTACCACTCGGCCACCACTGCTCAGATTCGGAGTAAATTAAACTAATATTGTAGCGACATCTATGGCGTCACATAAGAACTAATCCTGCATCGCGCAAGTAAAGATCTCCGCGCGATTTGAACATAGAACCGAAATCATCTTTGGGGCAGTACCCCACCAGCCATAACACCCGTCTGGTCGGAGGTTCCTTTCTTTTCAGTGGAGGATGTGGGACTTTACTCCCTGTTCCACATACCTCCAATATCCTATAAAAAAATTGTGTTCTTTAAGAAACCAAACTCAAATACAGGGTCCGTATATTAGGTTGGAAGGAAGGATTTCTCAAGAAAAACCGGCAGTGCTGTGGAGTATACGGGGATAGTGTGCGCTTGGGCGGAGCAACCCCGTGTCCTCGTGAGGGCGATCAGCACCGACCTTTTGCGCCGGGCCCTGGTTCAAGCCATGGTCCGGAGCGAGGAGTGGCAGGCGGTGGCCTCCTTTTGCGAAGCAGTAATGCTAGCGAAGGAGGCAACGGCACGCGTGAGCCCTATTTCTAGCTACATTAGTTGTAGGTTTGCGGACGGCAAGTAAGGGATAGCTTGCCGTCTAGCCGTCTGAGAACCATCCGGACCAAACCCGAGTCATTAAAAGAGCGCAGTGTTCCACGCGCGCCTCGAAGAGTTGTTAGCAAAAGCCTACTAGGGCCATGGGTTTGCTTCTGAAAGGAAAACCTGGGGTCCTGGAACGCTAGGCAGAGAAGAACATAAGAGTGATTTTCAGTCAGTAAATAACTGACACCCTTACACTCTGCCTAAGTGCGGGAGAAGTCATTGGGGGATTGCCCACCTAAAAAAGCCCATCTATTTTATTTTTATTTTGTTATGACACTGAGCTGAACAACCTGAATTCTGACTCCCCTACAGCAATCCAAACATTAAAAATCTCGCCGGGATCTCAATTCCAATTTTCGGCTACAGTAGCCGCGGGCTTGCTGACTGGGAGCAATGGATAGCTCACCGCCTGACAGTCCGGTAACTGTCCGGACCGAGCCCAAGGCGTCGGCGGCGCGTATTGTTCCACGCACGCCTCAAGGAGATATTAGCAAACCGTAGCGGCCACGGGTTGTGCGAAATTGAACCCCGGGACACTCGAACGAAGGCATTTTTAGTTAAGGAGAACCTCGGTACCCTGGAACGAGGACAAAGAAAGAACAGGAGTGAGTTTTTGTCAGTAAAAGTCTGACACTATCTCCTGCTCTGCCAAAGGGCGGGGGATGTCATTGGGTGATTTTCCCAACTAACAAAAAAGCATTTAGAAACGCAGTAATCTTCTTCTTCTTATATATAAAAACGAATAGCTGTTCGTTAGTCTCGCTAAAACTCGACAACGGCTGGACGAATTTGGCCAATTTAGATCTTGAAATATTCGTGATACTCCAGAGAAGGTTTAAACGGTGAGAAAATATGGAAAAATTCACAAACAGAAAATTTGATTACAACGCCATCTCTTATTGAAATGTCATTTTTAAATTAATTTCGTTGGTTCTGGTAATACCCATAGATGGCGTCATCCTCATTAAGCGGTGCGAAGTTTGCCGGGTCAGCAAGTGTTATAAATTAAATTATTACAAAAACATTGCTCCGGAAAACAAGTGTCTACTCATCAACACCGATTCGCAGCATAATTACTAAAGACCCACTTGCAAATGAAGCCATTTCGTCCGCGCAATTCGCTTTCATTGCGATTCTTGTACAAAATTTGTCGCTATTTCATACTCCCATTTTCTTGAAAATAAAATACGGAGCACGCTTTGCTAATGGAATGAAAAACTGACTTCTAGTGAACAAAATTATTTAGCGAGTCATATCCCAAAACACGTAACAAAATAATATTAGTTCGACCATTCAATTTCGTCTTGATCATCATCATTTCAAGTTTTTAGTCAGTAGTCAGTAAAAATCTGACACACCCTCGCGCTACACCCAAGGGCGGGAGATGTCATTATGTGATTTCCCTACCTAAAAAATAAAAAAAGAACAAAGTTACTCACACATAATAAACATTAATCCATACCGATTATGTTGAAAAGAATCTTACTCAATTAAACGAAATCATACTCGTAGTTATTAAAAGGACTTCAAGACGTAAAGCGGGGTTACTCTTATCCTGCATACAAAAGAAAAAGATGCGCAAAGATACCTACTATACTTTTAAAAATATAAAGCATTTAAAGCGAATTATTAAAAATTTACAGATTAAATTATAAAATTAAAATTATCCGCCTTATTCCAAAATGCGATCTAAAATAGTTCCGGGACTATTATTATGTTTAATGCCAATTAAACCTAGCAATAGTCCTGGAACTATTTTAAATCACGTTCTGGAATAAGGCGGCGCAACGATAAAGCGTGAAAGTCAAAGCCAGTATAGGTATGTTAGTTCATTTTTAACTCGATAAAAAAAAAAGAAAAAAAAAAACTCGATAAAAGTAATTTGTAGAACCATCTTCGTGATTTTTTCCTATCGTTCTAAGTTACTTGCATTATGTTTTAAACACATTATCTATTTAGCATATATCCTGTAGATTAAATTTTGTTTAGTATTCCGTACCCCAAAAGAAAAAAATTGGAACCCTTATAGGATCACTTTGTTCTTCGTCTATCTGGCTATCTGTCAAGACCCTACATATCGAGAACGCGTGGAGGTATCCAGTTGAAATTAAAACCGTATAATCAGGTTTCCCTTGAAGCTGTGCAAAATAAAAAAAAAAGGATGTTTTAGAAAAAGGATGTTTATAACGCAGAAATCCTCAATTTCAAGAATTTGCGGTTCGGAAAAATCTTTGGGACTCGATTCAGAAATTGAATATTTTCATAGGTTTGTACGGATACCTCAGTGCGCGAGTCCGAATCTCACTTGCCCGGATTTTTTTATTCTGTTTACTTCAGTGGATCATATACTTTTGTGCATTATAAAACTCACTATTAGCTCCTTTATTCTGTCTTAAATTCAACTCCCTACCCAGACTTTATGATGCGATACCCTTGCATCGTTTTTCATAGGTAAGTATACGATCCCTGATGTAAAACATTTGTGTATGAATTTACGACGTTACTTTACACGGAAGATATTATTATATAATACTGAAAGCACATTTTCTTCCCGGAATTTAAGTAGAACGTTCAAGTTTTACAAGTATTTGTAAGGAATTCCTCGTATTTGTTTTATGACAGGCAGTTCGCTGTATCTCTTTATTGGTGTCTTCTTCGGTTATATTTCTTCCGGGGGTTTGGAGTTCGGAGACGTAAATGCTTTAGATCAGTGGTTCTCAAATGTGAGAAGATTGCGACTCATTACCTTTTTTTCTTTTTCTTTTCTTTTGTCATTTCTGTTTCAAATTTTAGTCGTTATAATTCCGTGGAGGGTCGATCCATTACATGAAACACTATCGATTTTTCAAAGAAAAAATAAAAAAAAATTCAGAGGTCTTTGCTGGATTAGTTTTACACAAATTTATATTTTGATTACTTTCGAAGCCTAGATAATGTCCACAAGACATCTGTGTTTCCAAAATATCTGGAGAAAGATGTGTAATAATATCATAATCACGTAAAAGCAGTTGTATGAAAACGTACCTCGGGTTGGCTCATTTTAGTCAGTACTTGTGCAAATAAAAATAAATAACGTCATCACATAATATAAACTAGTAACTTTTTAAACATAAGGCACTCCGACAAACGATGTAAAAAAATTCAACGAATTCTGTTGCCTGCATACATATCTCTTTTTTGACTGAACGTAAAATACACTAGCGACCCGCCCCGGCTTCGGGTGCAATGGCGATATTAAATATATTATGCAGGAAGCGACTTTGTTTTATACTATGTACTGATAATGTAATAATTTTTACTCATTTTTATACGAATTGGTTACGTTTCAGACACAAGAAGTCACTACACAACACCTATTTTTTTGGTAGGAAATCATTCATAACGTCTCTCACTCTGGGTGGAGTAAGAGGAAGTGCCAGACTTTTGTTGAACAAAAACCTAACTTTAAATTTTTACGTACACTGTCACCAAACAATTCTCACTCTAGACTCAAACAATACAATCGGAACAATGACTATATTTTAGTCACAAATATATGGTCCGATGCGCAAATGGAAAGCGTCCCTGAACAAAGAAGGTTGTGCCTGTCATTGCGGTATTCAGGCTATGCAACGCCATCATTTGGTTTCGGCTTTTGCGGATCGAAACACCATTATTTTGTACACCTTTGACGAAAGCCACTTTCAGTTATTTGCAATTATCTATAGCTTTTTTTTCTCCGGTGGGTAAAAATCAATGACAAATCCCGCATTTGGGCGGGACGGGCGATAGTGTCAGTTTCTTACTGACCAAAACGCACCCCGTTCCTGCGTTGCCTTGGTTCCTGGGCCCCGGTACACATTTTCACACTTTTCCAAGGCTCCAGAGTAGGCTTCGACCCTACTGGGCAACTACAGTTTGCTGATGACTCCTTGAGGTGCGCGGGAAGAGTGCGCACCGTCGACGACTTGGGCTCGGTCCGGACTGTTACCGGACGGACGGAGAGCGAGCTACCCATTGCTCGCCGTCCACAAGCCCGCGCCTACGGTGGCCGGAAATCGGGATCGGTTTCCCGGTGGCGGCGTGGTGGCGGCGGCGTGTGCGCCGTTGCCTGATACGGTCGGCCTACTCCTTTACTAGCATTACCGCTTCACAGAAGGACAGGGGCACACCTCCACCATTTATGCTCCTCCGGGCAGTCCACACAGAGACGACACCCAGGCTTCACTCGCGACCGCACGAATCCGTTACAGGTACCGAACCCGAACCCGAACTTACCATGTCCGGTGAGAACCTGCGTTATGCGGAAGGTGAGGATGCCGTGGGGTCGGTCCAGCCACACCTCGAAAATGGGACTTACCGCCCAAATCGTGCCCAATGTCTCTATATCTGTGAACAAACTATTGATTAACTTGTCCTGACAGGTATTTGTTTGATCCAAGGTCAGTTTGACGAGTTTAAACTGAAGGATACAGGTGGGGTTTAGTCAGTAAAAGTCTAACACAACCTCTCACTCCACCCTAGATTGGAAGAAGACATTTGAGGAATTATCACCTCAAAAAAGGGTATCTTTGACGAGTTTCAACCTCTACACTAAATACCTAAGCATATTGACTTCTACTTAATTTTCGATCTCAATTTTTTTTTATTGTTACTTGGCTCTTACTTGACTACTATCTCACCTGATGGAAAGCAACGATGTGGTCGACGATGGAGCACACATACCTAAAAGTAGCCTATTCAATCTAGATTTAAATATCCCAGGCTATAGTTATCAGGAAACATGGACTACGGCAGGGAATTCCACTCCTTAGCTGTACGCACTATAAATGTGTTCCCAAAACGTTTTTTGAGCATATTTGACAAAGTGGTATAACCGTTTCATGTATATCTACAGGTACACTCGCTATAAAATATCGATAAAAATATACGTCTAAAATAAACGCCTTTGAATTCATATTTGAACCTGAACTTTGGTTTCAAGTACTAAAACGGTTTTATCTGGAACACGTTCGGAGATTTGACACTCAATTCGTGTCGCATTTATCTGACAGTAAAGTATGTTCCACTTTGATACCAAAGAGCAAAAGAACAGAAATACCAGTCCTTCCGAAGTGCCTAGTGCGAGTTGTTTTTACGTTGATGAGTTCGCCACGTTTCTGACGTTCAGAGTTCCGATTGGCCTTCTCCATCTCTCAGCCAATCAGAGAGCCGAACGTGGTAAACGTTAACATCGCGTTGAAGTAATACCAAGTCGCACTCAGTGCATAGAATTACGTATGATTGGTACTGTTATGAAGGCATGAAAGAAATGGTTGTGGGATTAACCGCAACCCTGGAACTCAAAGGGTAGTTAAAAGATCACGGCTGGGTTTTAGTCAGTAAGTGTGACGCTCTCTCTCTTGCTCCACGCAGAGTGGAAGAAGTAACTTGATGATTTTCTATCCCAAACAAAAAAAAGGTATCAAAGAAATAATACCGGATCTACTGCTTAGTAAATATGTTATCGCCCAACCATGTGCGAATCGCAAAGCTACTATTTTCGTTCCAGGTCATCCTGATGACCATTAATCATTCTCATCCAGATGAGGATAACTACTACCATATTTGTTTTTGTATTGGAGCAGCACAGCTAAGGTTCACCATTGACTCGAGATGACAACAAGCCCGATGCTAGTAGATTAAGTTCACACTAGTGCCTCATGTGCTTTGAATACCTGTGTACTTATAGAAGTACCCTTTGTGGGCCCTGGGCAGGAACCAGATGAGAAAGGGAACTAATAATAAGAGTTACTTAACTTTAATTTTTACGACACAGGTATTCAAAGCACATGAGACGCTACTGATAACCTAAGGTTTCATCCATGTGAAAATAAGTTAAGTCAGAAAGCTCTGGGATCTTGGTCTATAGTGAAATTTCACATGTCCATATTCGGCAACTTAGAATTGAACTTAGAATGGAACTTCTCATTAACATTTGTCCTATCTAAGAAACATTTTGTCGCGTATCGCTATGACCAAAGAGTTAAAGCACGATTTAAGGAATATTTCACGTCCTATTTGTACGTAACTTCACGAATTTTCTGGAACAGTTACAGTACGACATTCGAATTCACGGCGTATTTTTGAGATTCTTAACTTTGGATCTTCGAGTTAAGAATTGCGGTAAAATTTTTGTAAAAGGAATAAAATTGTTCTTCGATTTTGTATATTATATTAAGTGCCATGGCATTACTTGGCGTTGCTGTGTTGTTGTGTTTATAGTTAGTTACAGTTAGATTCTAATAAATCTTCGGGAGTGTTCCTAAACTCGAAATACTAGACTTGCTTGAATTCCCATGCTCCTTGAGTCAAGAGGTTAGTACTTGAAGGTCGTCATCGAACATTATGACGTTGCCATGATGTCTCCCAGCACTCTAACGCTGCCGTCTGTCAGGCCTATCTTTCTTAGCAAGTTAAGAAAGCTCAGCAATCGCCACTCTTTTTTTTGTAGGTGGAAAAATCATCTGATGACATCTCCCGCCCTTGGGTGGAGTGGGAGGGTGTGTCAAATTTTTACTGACTAAAAACTCACTCCTGTTCCTACGTAGCCTTTCATACCAGGGCCGAGTCTACCTTTTAGAAGCAGCCTTAGCCCCAGTAGGCTTCGACCCTACTAGGCCCCTACGGTTTGTTGACCTCTCTTTGAAGAGCGCCTCATGCGTGCGTCATGCGGAAGGTGAGGACGTCGTGAGGTCAATCGCTACGCCTTGATTCCCAAGCAAAACGCGGCTTCTCCTCTCTCCTACTTTATTGTAGACCTTATTTTCGATGCTCAGGCTATTTTAGTACCTAGTAAGTAAGTTACCTAACCCGCTTTGAAAAATTATTAAAGAGGTGGGTCAAGTTACTTAGGGCACCGACCCTACGAATAGGTTTCTTAAGATATATATATATATTTTTTGAACGAACTACTGCCAGCGGCTTTGCCTGCGTTATAGTAGAAAATTATCCGAAGGAACATACTCCCGAGTATTCCAGGCCATGATCTACCCATGTACCAAGTAGGCGCAGGATTGCGGACGGCGAGCAATGGGTAGACCGCTGTCCAAACGTCCGGTAACCGTCCGGACCGAGCCCCAAACTGTTGGGGCCCAGCTGGGTCGAAGCTTACTAGGGCCATGGACCGAATTCTGAAAGGAAGGTCCGTCCCTGGTATGTAGGGCTAAGAAGGAACGGGGTGGGTTTTTAGTCAGTAAAAGTCTGACACTAGTTTCCCGCTCCGCCCAAGGGCGGGAGATGTCACTGGATGATTTTAACCCATCAGAAAAAAAAACCATTTACCAATTGTAATCTACCAAACATACACAAACACATTCTTTCACATTTTTAATTTTTAAAGAACCTGTTCCATCATAACGAATTCGAGATGAAGAATAATTCAGTCCATTATCTAGTTAAAAAAGCAAGCGTATATTATCCCAGTAAGAGCTCTTCCATAACAAATATAAAATTATGCGATATTTTGCGCAGGCGGGCTCCAACCTCACATTATAATAATTCGCATATAGCTACGAATGTCAGAAACATTGCGCTAACTGAATTCCGGACGGACATGCCATGTTTTTGACGGTTCTGACACGCGTCCGACAAGTTCTATACATATACATATTATGTTATAGTGTTTTATTTTGTGTACTATGCGGAAACTGTATTGTTTTTGTATAAAATGAAGCGTATTTTTTGTCAAAGCTTCATAAACGTGAAGGGTTTTTTGTTAAGTTGGGAAATCTTCTAGTGACTTGAGCTGTGTCCTACAGTAGTTCTATGTGTACTAGGACCACAGGTTTCCTTCTCAGGCATTTCTCATGAATAGCGACCTTCATCTCTGCCAGGCCTCTACGGTTTTGTTGACATCTCTTTTAGAAGTGCTCTGACGAACTAGTTTGTTAGCGAACTACACAAGACTAGTACTAGGTACATACATTTTGGTTATAATAGGACTTTACCTAATTGAATTGCCGCTTTTTGAAACAAGTTGCTTTGAAGTTATCTTGGAATCACAAGTTCAAATAAACTTTCTATTAAAGGTACGTTAATCTTTTTTCAAAATTAGGTATTTATTGGTTTCTTTGTGTTTTGTATTTTCTATAATAATATTGTAGTACTTCGAATCGTGAGAAATGTTGAAAGGAAATCGTTTGTCTTGGTATGGTCATTTGAAGAGGAGGGATGAAACACATGTTACTAAAAGAGTTCTGAGTTTACAAGTAGATGGATGGAGAGGAAGAGGGAGGCCGAAGAAGAGATGGATGGATTGTGTGAGGAGTGATATAAAAGAAAAGGAAGTTAGTGATAGTGTGACGGCTGACAGGATAGAGTGGAAGAAAAAAACGTGTTGCGCCGACCCCAAATAATATGGGACAAGGGCAGGAAGAAGAAGACTTCGAATCGTGAGAAAATCCAATTACAAACATAAAAATCGTTATGTATAACATATACACTACAACAAGCGATACTACAATAACCGGCGAGAGAGAATGGAGACACAAGGGGCGTCTCACATTCATCGGATTGTGACAACTCTCACCAGGAGCACATTCCACTTTGTGAGAAGCCAATGCTGCGTGTTCAGATAAGCGGTTGCCATTCCAGACCCTTCTAGCCCATAAAAAAAATTTCCCAGCCCACTGACACTAGTTTAGAGAGTTTTCGGTCTTCTCGCACAAAACTGCAATACAATTCGATGACATTACGTACAGCAAAGCGTCAGTTCAAGTGATCATACACTGTACGATGCGATACGATACGACGCCGTATCGCCGGAACCTGCAAAGCAAATCGCTGCGATCCGAATTCGTTCGACAAAGCATTGGTTCAGGTGACCATGCAATGTGCGATGCGAATCAATTGACAAATCTTTGCGATGCATCTTGAGAGCTCGCTGATTTTTGCGATGCGATGAATCTTTCCAATGAATCATTCCTAATTCGGTAACGCAAGGAAACTCTGAGCCGTATCGATGGGTGATTGGTCAACGCCTCTCATACCGGCCATAGCAGCGCGCTCGACCTCGCGAAGTCGTGAATGGGTCTTTACCTCCTCCATTGATTACTAGCAATAATTATTTAGTTCAACAGAAATTAAAAGCAACAAAGCAGATAAATTATGTTAACAATAATAGCTTCCAAGAAACTCGAAACAGATAATTATTGAGTTTAAAATAACATAGAACAAACTGTTAACGTCCAAATTTTGCAAATGGCGGCCTTTCTGCTAGTTAATATGAAAACCGTGGTGATGGCCAGCTATTTCACTTAATATTCTAACATTACTGTAATCTGAAAATCTGAATATCTTGTTATACCTATGTATATAAGGCTGAAGTTAAGCAGCTACCTAATCTGACGGGATTATACAAACAAGAAGGGAAGGATCGGCCAGTATTGTTTGATCGCTTTATGATTTGTTGCGGCAGTTTCCCTCAAGAGGGAAGAGGAAAGTTGTAGTGAACTTTGAGGGCCTGTCGAGGGATAAGATGTAGTCAAAATGGTGCTACTTGTCTTGTTATTTATGACGAAACAAGAAGGCTTTTTATTGAATTTGATGTAGTCTAGAGAGCCTGAAGAAATACGAGTAGTAAAAGTGCAGAAAGTTTGTCATTGCAACCTAGGCAGAATTCGTACGAGTAGGAGGTGAGTGTGTTAAGGAGCCGAAAGCTGCAATGGACTGTTTTCCACACTTGTGCAGAATAATACGCGTGCTCGATCCCGCCACGCTGCGCGCGCGTCATCTCCCACGAGTCGTGAGTGTATTGAAAAACTTCGTTTGACACACGTGCAAATTTGTCACTGCAGCCCTTGGATCCGTAACACACTCGCCTACGGCGCGTGCGACTTCCATCTCGGTCACAAAGACAAACTTTCTGCAGTTGTATCAAAATAAACTATTTTCTGATTCTATTTACTGCAGTGTTTAAAATATTTTTGCGCATTAAAGAACTCGCAATTAGTCCTTTTATCTAAAGATTAAAATTTCAGTAACTATTTCTCACCCTTTCACCAGCGCGTAATAACTTTTACGCATATCCTTAGGGAATTTTAACAACTTTATGCAGACCACCGCGAAAGTAGAACAAACTTAACTTTTGCATATATTATACAGTATTAATTAGTAAGTATTACGAGGGTTTGCCACGTGTACAATAAGAGATGACAATATACCTAGGTTATTTAAAGAAAATTTTGCTCGCCTGATCTGATTTCGACTGGCCTGTTGCTCTAGTGATTAGTTGCCCTGATAGCCATAAATGATAAATGATTGATTTTGCCAAATAATTTTTAAAAAACACTTTTACACTAAAACATTTTTATCCGTCAGTGTAGTTACTCAAGCCCCAAGCGAACGCCGGCGTTCGCACACTCCTATTTTATTTCTATTGTGTCTCTAATTACGATATTCAAATGATTAAACTAAGTAGTGACAGTAACTGAGGCCGGTGTTTCCTAGCTGACTGCCCTGAGAAGTAACACCGAAACAAATTCAGGGGTCACAGTCTCTTTTAAAGTCCATACAGTAAATATGTAATGGTCGAATCACATGACGACTATGCAGATTTGCAGACAAGCCGGAGGTCATGGGTCCAATTCCCATCCGAGACAAATGTTTGTGTGATGAGCACTGGAGAAACCTATATTCACGCAGGCGACGCCGCTGGCGAAAGCTAGTTGGAAAATAAACTATTCACATGAGGACCATGCGGATTTGCAGGCAAGCCGGAGGTCATGGGTCCGATTCCCACCCGAGCCAAATGTTTGTGTGATAAGCACGATCATTTGTACTAAAAAAAAATTTTTCTTGATTTACAGTTAGACATAATCTGTCCTCTACATGGGATATTCGTATAATATGTTGGTTGATGCTAATATTGGCGCACTTAGTTTAGTATGTGACCTACACCACATAGCTACACGTACTGTGGTTAGATTAAGTTGAGCTGAACGCATCGTACAGCACCCAACTACATATAAATCAATCTAGGTAGGCGCATTACTTTGCAGGTGATATTTCATCATCATCATCATCCCACTCCGCACGATTAGACTTATAAAGTACCAACTACTAGGACTCAGGCGTTCTCTGTCACACTGTTTCATCACATAAAACAATAGATTCCTTTTAAGTAATTCTACAAACGCTTAAACACAAAATAATGGTTAGTTTAGACTAAAGTAGCAATCGCGTTCGCTCGTTATGTTTTCAAGCAGTGTAAAAAATTCAGACTATTTGGTAGCGCTCTCGTGTACTCTCTGTTTTATTTCATGAAACAAAAAAGTGTTCGTGTGAGCAAGTTATGAATTTGAATAGTTTAGCGTGCGAATCGTGCGAGTTTTACTTTTAATTGCATAAATATAACTGTACAACTTGCTTACAACAGCCAAACAAGTTGTTGTCTTATTTCTTTTGGATTTGGTCTAGTTCCTTTATATTATTTTACGTTATATTTAGTATTAGTACACATAACAAGACAAAGTCCCAAACAGCTTCTGTGTGTCTGTTCGCGATAAACTCAAAACTACTAAACAAATTTTCATTTACAGAGCGACTTATGAGGAAGGACTTAGTACATGCATATTATAACCAGGATTCCTAATACCTACCTGGACCTTTAGATTTTTTTTTCTCACCACAATATCACAGCAATTACAAAAACTAAGACAATGACAATATTTGGATTCATACTTAAGAAACTGGTGCCCAAGTCCCGACAACCCCGAAAACTAGGTTAAAAAAAAAACACTTTTGGTCACACGAAAGAAATAGTTTTAATTAGCGATTTAACCTCGATACTTACAATTTAAGCTAAACTTAATTTGGAACTGGTAGACACAACGAAGTGATAGCCGATATGATTGAACCAGACTAAAGCGCCACAGGAGCGGGAGTAGAGCTGGCTCAAAGTGATGACTATGCATTTTAAACAAAATGTTTGTAATCAATATAACATTGTTAATTAAGGTGGCCCCCTTCCCCACTATCTTCAACGTCGAGCATGGTCTACATATGCTTGTTGCTTCATCTAAAGCAATCCAACGAGTCGTTTGATGGAGAGGCAACGAGAAAAAAGAGAGATAACGCCTGAAAACGGAAATACGTGTTTTTTTAAAACCCTTGAAAGTTTTTGAGAAAAATTATCATTTTTCACAATCTCGATTAAATGTGCAAGGCTTCTACAGAAATACTTTTTTGTATTTTTAATATATGAGCACATTATGAAGGGTCTTTACTTTATTAGTTACACAAATTTATGTTTTGATTACTGTAAAAGCCTAGATAATGTCCACAAAATAACCGTGTATCCAAAATATATGAAGAAAGATGTGTAATAACATCATAATCAAGAAAGAGCTGTTGTATGAAACTGTACCTCAGGTTGGCCGCCCTTATTTCCCCTAGCATTAGGAAACCATAACAGCACAAAATATGGCGATGAAAATCTTATTACTATTATTCTTTGTTGTTACCAGGTGATGTGCGTCCAATACTGGCCGCCGAACAAAGAGAAGGATGAGACGTACGGAGACATCAGCGTCGGCATCGTTCAGGAGGAGGAGCTGGCGAACTTCCACATACGAACCTTCAGGCTGTATAAGAGTGAAAAGAGTGTGAGTATATTATTATTGTTTACTAACTGACCCGGTAAACTTCGTACCGCTTAATGAGGATAACGCCATCTACATGTTTTACCAGAACCAGCAGAATTCATTTCAAAATGACAGTTAAATAAGAGATGGCGTTGTACTCGTAAACTTTTTTTTTCGTGAATTTGTCTATCTTTTCTCATCTTTTAAACCTCCCCTGGACTATTACGAATATTTCAAGACCAAAATTAGTCAAATCGGTCGAGCCGATCTCGAGTTTTAGCGAGACAAATGGACAGCTATTCATTTTTATATATAAGAAGACTAGCTGATCCAGCAAACTTCGCACCGCCTAATAATCAATGAATACTTTTTTTCTCACCTTTTAAACCTCCGACGAATATTTCAAGGCCAAAATGAACCAAATTGGTACAATGGGCAGTCTTGTCTCACAGGGCAATCTCTTACAGACCACCTTAGGATGTATTGAACGAAAGGTATTTAATATATTAGGAGTAATCTAACGCCTTTTCCCGAGAAATATCTAGGGTACGTGGCAAATAAAGTTGAACCCATTGCTATGGTTACGTGCAGCCCCCCACTTCAATTGAGACCCAAAAATCTGGTACTGCACATTTAAGGTTGATCGCCATTATGGTTCAACTTAGATTACGCGTATTATTGGCAGAAACTCAAAGCAAACTGCTACGACCCTTCTATTCTCCTTCTGCTTCATTTCACGAAGATAATTACGTGTATCTGATCCGTAGGTACCATACGTGGAATAAAATTTAATAAATAAATTATATAATAATAAAAATTTATTAAATAATAAAGTATTCCAATTATCGCACCTGCAAAAAATATACCTTTTTGCTTTTGTCTTATTTGTGACCAGGTCGAAAGGCTCAGATATTTTATTTACACTAATAGAAAAGTGTAGTTTCGAAGAAAAAATTACAAACTGATACTTGAATAGCATAATCAGCTTTATAATGTTCCCACTGCTGGGACTCAGGTCTCGTCTCTAGGAGAGGTAATGAGCCATAATCCACTATGCGGCCCCTACAGTGTAGGTTGGTGGAGGTCAAAGTCTTCGAATTTTGGGTTCTTTAATAATGCTCGTAATATGCAAGTTTTTTGATGAGCTCCCAATCGACCACTATCACCTGATAGTAACCGATGATGTGGTGGAGCACGTTCGTCTAAAAGTAACCTATTCACTCTTGACTTAAATACCTATAAGTTGTAGCTTTCAAGAAACGCAGCGCAACGCAATACTGTTACACAATTTTATTTTAGCAATCTCTTTGAAAATCCCTTTGGAATATTTAAAAGAATCTCTTTATTTGAAAACTTAGTTTACACAAAGGGGTTGTGAGAGATATTTCTCAGTCCGGAGTAGTCTGCACATCCATTTATTTCTTGTTAAGCAGATTATTCTCCGTTCCTCAGCAGAAGTTCAAGATTTCATTATATCCTAACTTGCAGCAGCGTCTTTGCTCACGAAGAAGAAAATTGTCCCAAGAAAATAATATACAAAGCACAACACAAAAACACACGACTCACACACACTAAGTATTTGTACACATAACGTACAAAGCGTTTTGGGAACACATTTATTGTGCCTAAGGAATGGAATTCCCTGCCGGAGTCTGTGTTTCCTGATAGCTATAACCTAGGGATCTTTAAGTCAAGAGAGAATAGGTTATTTCTAGGCAAGCGTGCTTCATCGTCGGCCACATCATCGCTTACCATCAGGTGAGATAGTGGTCAAACGCGAACCTATCAATCATAAAATATATATCTATGTATATAAATAAAAGAAAGTCGTGTTATTTACACAATTTAGAACACAAGAACGGTTGATCTTAGAGCCAGGAGTTACATAGGATAATTTTATTCCGTTATATAATAAAATAATAATAATCCAAATCCATCTCATTTATTGGTATAGGGTAGAGTAGGGTAGAGCAGGGTAGAGTAGGGTAGAGTAGGGCAGAGTAGGGTAGAGTAGGATAAAGTAAGATAGAGTAGGGTAGAGCGGGAGCGAAGCCGCGGGCAAAAGCTAGTATACATATACAATACAATACACCCAGGATAAAAAACTCTATCCCTGTTTTATGGCATGGTCTACTCGTTTGCGTCTAAAACTGTTTAACTGTTTGAGTATGGAGAAGTAACTTTCTATAGGTGTATAAAAACTGTCGCCTTTCTTGCAATAAAGACTTATTTGTTACTTCTTCAAGCTCATTATACCTAGCTGAATAAATTTGGGCGAAATTTCGAAGAAAAGTAAAGATAATATGATTTTTGGAATAACATAGGACTGAGAATATGTATTCCACAATTATCACACAATGCCGTCTAGTCTCAAGCTAAGCATAGCTTGTGTTATGAGCACTAGACAACTGATAAAAATACTTATATATTTCTAAATACATACATATATTATTATAGATAAATTACATCCAGACAGAACAAATGATCGTGCTCATCACACAAACATTTGTCCTGGATGGGAATCGAACCCACAACCACTGGAATAGCAGTCAGAGCCACTAATCACTAGACCAACAGGCCAGTCCAAGAATACCTAATAGTTATGTATTTATGCAATATTTATTTTAAGTGGTAAATCATCCAATTACTTCTCCCGTTCTTGGGCGGAGTGAGAGGACGTGTTAGATTTTTACTGACCAAAACCCACTTCTATGTTCCTTCGTTTCTTGCGTTCCAGGGCCCCGGGGTTTTTCTTTTAGCAGTAGGCTTCGACCCTACTGAGCTCCTACGGTTTTACTCACAAACTATGTCTATAGACACTACCGATACACCTGCCTGTACTTTTGAAGATTATAGGCGTAATTTCATTAAAACGCCTAGTAAAAATAATAAAATCGTATTAAGTAATCATTTATTATTTAATTAATTAATTGCGAACACAACAATAACCGGCAACATTACAATTATTCATAAATTAAGCAAATATTTTGTTAAGTAATAAAATTAATTTAATTTTGATTGTACACGATTGTCGTTTTATTCATTCACACAATAAACTCGGCCATTGTCCATTTTATTCATGTATCTTTAATATGGTAAGCTCAGTAATAATAAATACTTTTTGGGGTTGCCTACAAAATATTATAAAGCTGAAGGGTTTGTTAGTACCTGCTATTCTCAGGAACTGTTGGTTCGAATTGAAATATTTAGTACATTTTGATACAAGTGCAGAAAATTTGCATTGAAAAATTCGCACGAATATTAAACGACGTTTTTCAATACACTAACGAATCGTGGGGGTTGACCCGCGCCTCGTGGGGTTCACACAGCCTGATACGAAAAATGTAAAAAATTGTGGCAGGGAAAGCAGGCGCACTTTTCTGCACTAGTGCGGAAAAAAATCAATTGCGTGCTTTAGAAGCGGTGTGATAAGAGCAGGTTTTCGAGTCAGTGTATTGAAAGAATCTTTTAGTGGAAGTTATCAAGGAAGGCTATAAGCTACATAACATCACGCTTCAATACTCAGGAGCAGATGAACTGAGTGAAACTGTATATCTTTGCAAAACAGGCCTTTCTACAGACTTTTGATTTTTTTTTCATCTGGTAACCCTAACCGGGACTGTTAGTTGTAATATAGAACTAATAACTTGATGTTATCAAAATGAGTTTGAAGTAAACCATTAATACTGTGGTTAAAGCTCCTTTTAAAAAGAGGTTCTTTCGGATTTCAGCGTTCAGAGCTCCTCAGCGAAGTAATTTTGTCTGTCGGTAGTAAAATTCTCGAAACTTTTAGGACTTTGATCCTTAATTTGTTGTTTGAAACTTTATTTTTCCACTTTTTTTTTACTTAAAAAAACTAGGTAGTGAAGTTCAAATAAGCAGTCAATGCTGGTATACCGCTGCGTCCGGTTTAACTTGAAGCCATCCCCTGTAATATACATGTAGTTTAACCCAAAAGGCTAGGTATAATAATCTTCAGCACATGTTCACCCAATCCTGAGTCATAAGTGTTTTATGCGCATGCGGGATTGCCCGCGTGCGTATTCCACGCATGACAATAAATACTCGTATGAAAAGGACATTAGCGGGGGCTGCGCGTTCGGAGTAATCCCGCATGTGTGATGAAATCCGCACGATATTAAAACACCCCAAGCTTTTTTCTTCACAAGTCACTCTACCCTCCATGTTCTTGTACAACCATTGTGCTTTTTGCATCCAACTCTGGCCTGTCACTACAATGAGTAGTCTACCAGGTTTGTGGCCTACCAACGCTCCATGTGGTCATTTAGACAGAATAATAATCATAATGCAATTTCTCGTTAAACTCCAGTGGTTGCCAATTCGTCTTCGTCGCAATGCTCATATTCTTTCCTTTTGGCATAAGGTGCTCTTTTGCCCTTCTACCCCTCGTTACCTCCAAAAACGGTTCCAATTTCTTTACGACTCCCAAATGAAGGTTCTTAGGTCATCAGATAACTTTAAACTTAAAATACCAATGCATTCAACTTTCCTGGATAAGGCATTGACTGTCCAGGCCGCTCGTCTATGGAATGCATTGCCTGTGACAATAAAACGTGCGCCAACACTGCCTGTGTTCTGGTTTTCGTCTTACCACTTATTGTCTTTTATGTATATATTTTGTATGTATGTATCTATTTTAGTATTAAGTACCTATATACTTTTTGGTAGATACTTTTTATTTGATTTATATATTTGCACCAAGTGCAGCCCCGTTTTTTGTCCTGGCAATTTCTATCCAAACCAGGTTACCTGGAAGAAATCGCCGAGTGCGATAAGGCCGCCGATTGTATATTTTCGTTATTATAAGGTATCCTTTGTATTGTAATCCTGCTGAACAGTAAAGTGTATATTAATAAATAAATAATGCAGATGATTTTGCTTTAGCGCGCTCGCAATGTGTAATTTTTTTTACATATCACAACATTATGCTAAGATAAACGCATTTATGGACTCACACAGATTTTTTTTCACTTTTTTTTTTGTTGTTCTTCCTGTGTGAATCTCAAATAAGTTATTTTCTCTTTTCTTTCTTTTTTCTCTACGATTTTCACCTTTAAATTCTTCCGCAGGTGGTGGTAGAAGAGCGGTTCATCCTGCAGTTCCACTACACACAGTGGCACTCTCACACATGTCCGTTCAGCAACGCTCTCCTGGAGTTCAGACGACGAGTGCGTGCAGTGGTTGGCAGGAGACTGGCTACTAACCCTGCTGCCGGACCCATGGTGGTGCATTGCAAGTAAGTGCTACCTTATTAGAGTGGCATAAAGTTCATTATACATCGCAAAGATGAAATTTAAAACGAATGCGTTCTGTGATAGGCAGGAAATTGGCACCTCACCTGCTGGACCGATTGTAGTGCTTTGCAAGTCTTTCGCTGAATGGCATATAGTTTATTATGCAACTTTCTTTGGTGTTGAGTCAAACTCGTCTAAGTAGGGACTTTGCTTGTATTGTCATGTATTGGCCAGTTTTGGAAACACCTCAACGTAAAAGCTTATCATGTGCCTATGTGCCTAATACACAGAACTACATTATTTATATTTGTTTAAATGATATTAACCAGAGTTTGACTGTGATCCCACCTGATGTTGGTAAGCAGTGAAGAGCCTATTCACTCTAGCTTGAAGACATCTAAATTATAATCGGATAGAAAGACCGCCGCTGACAAATTATTCCAGTAAAATAATTATTCTGATGTCAAAATAACATGTTATTTCTATGTAATGACTGATGTACAACAACGCTAGGATATAAATTACGTTTGAAATGTGTCTTGTGTGTTTGCTTTTGTTATGCCCAGGGCCCGACTTGGTATCTAATGGGTGTGGTAGTGGAGTGATGAGCATGGTGACCGAAAACAAACGAGCTTCGGACAGGGTTTAAGATTTAATAGTAATGAGTAGTTTTTTTTTAAGTGGGAAATCATTCAACGTCTTCTCCCGCTCTAAGGCGGAGCGGAAGGGCGTGTGAGACTTTAATGACTAAAACCCATTCCTGTTCCTTTTAAAAGCGAACTTTTTGTATTAAATGTTTAAAAAAATAAAACTTTGCCCCCACACTAGGGGCCGCAAATGACGCGCGGCCGCAGCACGGTTGTAGCGCGGTAATAGAGCGTTTTATCCATATGGAACTAGCGACCCGCCCTAGCTTCGCACAGATGCAATATATTATTCATGTAATAAACATATAAACCTTCCTCTTGAATCACTATCTATTAAAAAAAAAGATCTAAGCATACATAGGGACAGACAGCGGGAAGTGACTTTGTTTTATACTATGTAGTGATAATACTATGTAGTCATGTTTTGAACAATAAATAAAAATAAAAAAAACATAGCAGCGCGGCGGCAGCGCTGCAACTGCACTGCAGTCGCGCGGCAGCACGGCTAATTTTGCGAAGTACAGACAGCAACATGAATTGGTTACCCCTCTCATATTAAAATACTTGCCAAAAAAAAAAATTGGCTGACAACATTGTTCGTGCAACTCATAAGTTGAGTCTCAGCTATGTCTCAGCTCTTCTTCTCTATGTTTGGCAACCAACTAAAATGTATATTTTCTTCCAGTGATGGTGGCGGTCGTTCGGGAGTGTACCTGGCCATCGACGCGAACTTGGAGTTAGCTGAAGAAGAAGATTGCTTTGATGTGTTCGGATTTTTGAAGAAACTCAGGCAATCAAGGAAAGGCCTTATAGAAAATGAGGTAAGCTTGCTGATTAGATGGATATTATCATCATCATCATATTCATCATCATGATTTCAGCCAAAAGACGTCCTCTGTTGGACATAGGCCTCCCCCAAATGTCGCCACAATGAACGATCCTGTGCATCTCACATCCATCGGATTCTCACAACCCTCATCAGGGTATCGGTCCACCATTCCAGAACCTTTCGGCTCCATCGGCCATCCGTTCTGCAAGCAATGTGCCCTGCCCATTGCCACTTAAGTTTGGAGATTATTTGTGCTATGTCGGTAACCTTGGTTCTCTTGCGGATATCATCATTCCTGATTCGATTACGCAAGGAAATTCCGAGCATAGCCCTTTCCATTGCCCTTTGGGTGACTTTAAGTCTTCTGATGAGATGATAATGGATATTATATCTGTACTTAGTATCACATAATGAAGTTGTTTGTTATTCTTATTTAATAAAATATTTTTTTTTTTAAATATGTGAAGAAAATAAAACAGAACTAGGTGTACAAAAAAGCATTTTCCTCAAATAGTAATGGTGGTCCAATGGTTAGTTAAAGAAATACCATGTCATGTAAATATAATAATAGTATGAAGATAAGAGACCTCCGACGATACACAATTACACAATAACTGCAGCAATTGTACATTCTAAGTAGTTCCTTAGCTAAGGCAACCTTCTCACTGGGTCATGACGACGGGAAATACTAACTTAAATATTACGAATTAATAAATACTGTGCTATAACTATTTATACTAAATCTATACACCGTTAAATTTTGATCGTTTTAATCCCGTTTAGGGTCGATTCGGTAAATGAAACACTATCGATTTGTAAAGGGAAAATTAAAAAAAAAAAGATTTTTTTTAAAACCTCCTCCTTTTTTGAAGTCAGTTAAAAACTAGAATTAATTTACGCATGTAAGAAATTAGTTTCTTTAAGTAAACGCCAGCTGGACGAGTTCAATGACCTGTAGGTAGTCAGTACGCAACGACCGACCACTACCTACAAGGTCATTGACTCGATTAGATAAAAGAATTTAATTTCGTACTTGCATATATTAATTCGAGTTGTTTCAAGTACCGGATCGACCCCCACGGGTCACAATTTAACGGTGTATAAAAGCACACTAAAACTAAAAACTAAACATCACTCACTGATTAATCACAAAATCTATAATCAAAGTTAGTCTTATTCTAAGTAGATTCATACAAAAACAAACGTCGAAATGCGCCTCCGCGTCAGTTTCATTGGGAAACAAGCGCAGAAGACTGGCAGAACAAGCCAACCATTGCGAAGATAATACATTTTGATACAAGTGGAGAAAGTTTGTCATTATGACTTTGATAGAATTTGCCGGAGCCGCTGGCGAGGATGTTATGGAGCCTAGTGCTGCAGTGACACACCACATGTATCAAACGACATTTTTCAATACACTTATGAAGAAATAAATAAACGGGTGTTGACCGGTGACTCGTGGGGATCGCAGCTCAATACAAAAAACACAATAATTTGTAACGCGCCGAACTCGCCCACTTTTCTGCACTAATGTAGAAAACCGTAAATTGCGTGTTGCGTGCCTAAAAGTAGGGGTACGGGTGTTTAAGTAAGTGTATTGAAAATATCTTTGAAAAGAAGATTCGTACTCGGAATCAGACTCAAGTCTTTCGACCCTAAACAGCTCATAATAATAATCATAATAATATGACATATTGTTTTACTGAAAGTATTTTATTTTATTTAGATTTCAACAATACCCATATTATCCATAATTCAGACACCGCTGTGTGTTTTAAAATCCGCGATCAATATAGGAGTACTGAATTCTTAGTGTGGGACAATGTTTTTTTTTTCAATAAAAATAATCAGATAAAAAAACTTTACAAAAAAATACAACCGACTTCAATGACAAAAACACAAAAAAGAGCAAAATAACTTTAATTTCGGAAGTCGGTGTTTCTATAATAGTTCAGTCTCTTCGTTATTAAACACCGACTTCCGAAATTAAAGTAATTTTGCTCTTTTTTGTGTTTTTGTCATTGAAGTCGGTTGTATTTTTTTTGTAAAAAGTTTTTTAGTTCTAGTACCCCTCAGTCAATGGGCCAAGGGTTAGGTGAAAATGAACCCCGGGGCCCTGGATCGAAGGCAATGAATAGAACAGGGTAGGTTTTTAGTTACATTTCTCGCAGAATAGAAGGTCGATGTGGATGATTGAAGAGGCGACCACGTACCGCAAGTCAGTAAGTGTCTGACACTATCTCCCGCCCCACCCAAGGGCGGGATTTGTCATTTGATGAATTTACCTACCTACCATAAAAAAAACCCCTTAGTCAAACTTAAACAGATACCTTCCGCCATTTGGTTCCATCATGACAATTCTAAATACCAAACACGGCTAGGATACACGGATTTATTACAGAATTCCGGTTCTTACCTACCTTCCGGTTTCATGTACCGAATCGACCCTCCACGGGATTAAAACGATCAAAATATAACTGTGTATATCAACACTATATAATTCTATGTTTAACGACAGCAAGAACAGAGCCCTCTACTATGTGTGCAAGTATTATTAGCACTGATTTTCTGAGAAAATGTAATAAGTCTTTATACTCTTGTGCAGAATTCGATATAAGACCCATTATGTCTGAGCCTGTTTTAATTGGCTACTTATAGGAGAGATTTTACGAGATTGCATTTACGTCCTACGTACAATATATGAGTGTTTATAAACCAATATTTCACAAAGCTCCACTAAAAGCTACTTAGCTCATAAAAGAGGCAGCACTGAAAACAGTTTAGGCGAAACTCAAATATAAAGTTTGAGAATCGATTTGAATAATATTCTTCATCAAACACATTTTTTTTTGGTTGGTTCGTTAGCTTAGGACCGGTTTGGTGTCAAAATCAAGTTTGACAGTTTTCAGTAAAAGTTTTACAAATAGTTAACTTTAAGTATTTAATTCAAAGACTGGAAGTTAGTCTGTAGATTCTAGTACCTCAAGAAATACTGGCTTTATTTATTAATAAAGAACAGTGCCTGATATGTATACATTCTTTTCCTAGCCATTATCCCGCCTACGGCTGGGCTGGGCCTTCCAAGTTCTTCAACTTTCTTCTCCCGTCTCAAACCAGTTCTCGTGATACGCATCTAAGTCATATCACCACCTCTTCTTCTCACTGCCTGGCGACTCTTACCTTGCTATCACTATATGTACATGTGGCTGACATGACCCGCCCAATCCTATTTGAACCTACAACCTTTTTGAGTTTTCGCTACGTCCATTATGCCCATTTTGGAGTGCAGCATGTTATTTCATATTTGGTCTACTCTTTTTTCTTTTTACCCCCAGAATGCCCTCTGATAAACTCCAAGACGAAAGTTTTGCAATTCAGTCCGTTGCTGAACACCGTTACAAAAATAATAACCAAAACTTCTCTCTTCAGGAACAATACAAATTCGTCTACGACACACTAGAAGAGCACGTCGTCTGCGGCGTGTCATGGTTCCCTGTCTCGGAGCTCTCGCAGAGATTGAAGCAGAAGTCCCAGAGGGACCCGGTGTCGAAGCTCAACGAGTACCAGAAGGAATACCAACAGATCTGCAAGCAGACTCCGAGGTTCACGATAGGAGACTGCGCGGGAGGCCATCGAGGAGATAATAGGGAGAAGAACCGTGATGTTCTGGTGGTGCCACGTAAGAATTTTTTGGACTTTTAAAAGTTTTTTTTTTAATTTCCTTAACGAGTAATCGGGTCTTTGAAAAGACAATAAAATTGCTTCAATTACCTCTCCTGGCAAGTTAAATTAAATATCTCGTGAACAGGCCACTTAGCTTTAGCTCGTCTTCGTGGGGAGTCTATGTCCACATAGTAAGATAGAGGTCTGGATCAGGGGGGTAATAATCGTGGTATTCTAGCCACTTATAATGTGTAATTGATAAGGTCTTGTTGACCGATAGTAATATGTATATTGTCTGTGCGTCTGTCTGTCATCTTATTTTAAAAAAGAGACCAATATTGGGCAATGTCACTTATCGGCTAAATAAAACCTGTGATAACCCTATGTTAGCCAAGTCTGATGGTGTGATACCCTGTGCTTCAAAAAGCACGTAAAACCGGTTCAACATCTGCAGGCCTAGCCAAGTTACGACCGTTTTGTTCCGATTCTCTTACGTCGAACGCCTCGAGTCGGCCACGCCTCGGATTCCTTTGTTCTGACCACGTGACTGAGCATTGAGATGACGTCACTTTACGTCGTAATTTGGCTAGAGGGCAGATCTCTCCAGTCGTGT
This sequence comes from Leucania comma, assembly GCA_958295575.1. NCBI lineage: Eukaryota > Metazoa > Arthropoda > Insecta > Lepidoptera > Noctuidae > Leucania > Leucania comma. The sequence goes on from OY282480.1 coordinate 16,620,501, forward strand.
CTGATTAAGAATAAAGAATAGAGTGCGCCTATGATATCTCCTGCGTATTTGGCTAATCTCTGATGAGATTAGCCACCATGATCGAAATTTGTTAGAGAGGTTTATCAAAATTTTAAGAGCCCTTTCACATTTCGTCATTACGCAAATTTAGGTATTTTATGCATCGAGCGGGCGGCGAACTACGTGAGCGATATTTTCATTCATGCTTCTAGCAGTCTCGCTCGCACTATGACATTGTGTATACGGCGGCTAAACGATCTTGATCTTTCGTAATTGAAGTATTCAGAAAGAGGTTAGAAGATGGATATTTTTTTTAGATGTCGTTTTAATTTAAATATGTTCAAACAAATATTTTAAATATTCTGCAGTATTCGATAAACAATCGATTGTAATATATACTATTCATAGCAAAAAATAGATTTTTAAAGTTGTATATATTTATTTTTAATTCATATAAATTAGTGCTTGACTGTGATCCAACCTGATGGTAAGCAGTGATGCAATCGTTGATAACTAGTTTATTGAGTGTTTATTCACTCTAGCCCTAATTTTATGGTAGTATGGTTGAAATCTTATCGAATAAATGAAACAACAAAATGTATTATTTATTTTATTATTTGGTACAGTCAGACATCATATTTTTACATCAGAAAAATATTTCCCGCAAAGGCATTGATCGAGCTTTTCTTGAGTCGATAACTTCTGGCAGTACACATTTTTCATAATAGCTTTTAATTTGGGTAACATTTTTAACGACCAAAATTCGTCGTCTTTGTAGATTGTAGTTTTTACAGGAAAGTCTGGTCCAGTCCATATGGCAAGTATGCAGACATTTTTATTGGATATATAAAGCTGTCCTTGAATTTGGTAGAACCAGTCATGACAGTTAACTAGTCTAACTTTAATAAGTTCACTATCTGGTATACTAGTAAAGTGTGAACTTTATACTAATTGAAATATTATTTCAATTAGTATAAAGTTCACACTTTATTATATTATAACTTCAATATAACGGTATATTATACCGTTCGAAAATAAATATTTACAAAGATCAAAAACTGCGTTCGTAGTTCAGACGCACACAATAGCAATGCGGCAGCGTCTATGCGACAGTCGGCGCACACGACGGTAGTCACTGTAGTATCGGAACGAAAGATCGCGGGAAAGAAACTGACTTAGGTCCGACCTCGACAAGCGCTCGCGCGATACTAATCGCAGATGACCGGCGCAGTGAAATATAAAGTGCTTTTATTTATTTTATTAAAAAATAATAGTAGCGATTTAAAAAATAAAAATAATACTATAGTTTAAGCAAATGTTGATGATTATTTTGGTATAAATTTGAAATCTAAATAATGTAGAACTTTGGAGATATTGGGGCTTGTTTTGAAGCCTTTTCGGTAGATAATTGAATTACGTAGTTTTTTTTTTTTTTCTTTACATAAAAGGCATATAACGAAAATATAACCTGTCATGATTGAAGTATAGGATATTTGAGAGCTAATAATATTTTTGTTTTTGACTGATATTTAGTAGAATCTCAAAATTAGAGCTCAGAAATGATGTCTCCGTGAATTTTTGCCGAAACATGTAGGTATCGGGAGAAAGCTTATTACTAAATAATTAAATAATTAATCTAAAATCAGTTCTGAGGTAATTGTAGTAGAGAAAACGAACTATATTAACCAAGAAATTGTTATTTCATACAACGAACATAAAACCTAAAATTTCAACGTAGAAAACTTGCAATTTCGTGTTTTTTTGTAATACGCCTCTTAATGATGGTTTTTGTTTTAGCTGACAACTTTCGTCCATACCTGACGTCCTTCCAAGGGAACAGTTTCACGGATTACATCAACGCAGTCTTTGTGGACGTAAGTACTGTGATAACCATGTAAGGAAAAGTAAATTAAAAGCTAGTAAATGTATCTTAGACTGCAAGATCGTTCAAAAGAGTTACCAAAGACTTGGAACGCACAGGGCAACTGAATACACATATGCCTCTCGCTCTGAAGAGAAGATATTTTTTATGATTTCTCATCTCAAAAAAAAAGAATACGCTATACCAGACAATTTATTATAAGAGCTCTCCAACAGGTAATAGTACAGGCAAACCAAGCACATCATAAAATAGTCCTGCTCTTTCATACTGGAATGAAGCACAATTTTATAACACAAATGCAATTTCCTCAGAAAAGTGTCCCCTGAGTTACTTAGAAAGTTCATCTTTTAACTTAATGTGACTTTATGATGACACGGCGGCCACACTTAGTTGTGCTGTTAATGGTACGTTCTTTGAAGTTGGAACAGTGGTTTTAACATAATTTATACCGTAGGAAGTAGTAACTAGGAGGTATCAACTAGGAAATATTAACTCGCAAGTAGCAGCTAGGATTTGCAATGGCAAAGTATCTACATTGAAGTAGAAACTAGAGAGCATCAACTCGGAAGTAGTAACTAGTAAGTAACAACTAGACAACTAGAGAGTATCAGCTAGGAAATATCAAATAGGATATAGAGAAAAAAAAGGAAAAAAATTATAAGGAAAAAATTATTCAGTATCAACTAAGAATTTTATCAGCTAAGAAGTATTAACTAATAAATATCGACTAGTAAGTAGAAACTAGGAAGCATTAACTCGGAAGTAGCAACTAGGGAGAAAAAACTAGATGCTGCGTACAAAAGTAGCAGAGAATTTTATCATGCAAGCAAAAGCCTTAGTAAAACCTACAATGTTTTCAGGGCTACACCAAACCGCGCGAGTACATAGTGACAGAATGGCCTCTAGTCAGAACGCAGGGCGAGTTCTGGTCACTGGTCTATGATTACGAATGTGCGGCTGTCGTCGTGTTGTGCGTGCCTCCTAAAAATTCTGTAAGTAGTTTTTCATATTAGTTATTTACATATACCTATCGAGGTTATACTGTTAAACCAGAATCAGAATCAGAATAGTTTATTTCAATAGACATTACAGGCACTTTTGAATTGTCAAAATTTCAGTCGATCCATAAAAAAGTGAAGCTAAATTGCACGTTCCAAAGCGTAGATCTCTATGGAGAAGAACGTGCAAGAAACTCCATGGACAGTCTTCTAAAATCATATTATGAGTTACATAAATCTTGGGTTACATTTTTCTTGTCGCTTCTATTTTTTTATTCTACTTTATTGGGTTTTTACCTCAAGTAATTTTCTTTCTGCTGCGAATTCCACTCATTGGATTAGACCACTAGAAAGGATGCCATAATTGCATTAAGATGTACTAAAAATGATTTTCGATTTTTCAACACTTATTGGGTTTTAACCTAACCTAACCTCGATATGTGAACCAAGATTTGCTTTGCAACTACTTATTTTGTTTTATCTCAGTCAATCTAATAGTCCTGGTGGTCTTCGGTTTATCAGTAGGGTTTTGTGTGTAGGCTGCGGGGTATTTAAAGAAATTACTGCAGCTCTGAAGGAATACAGGTGGGTTTTAGTCAGTTAAATCCTGACACTCCATCTCACTCGTATCTAGAGTGGAAAAAGTAATTTGATAATTTCCCATTACAAAAATTGTTTTTATGCGTCTCGTTTTGTGATGTTAATAAACATGACTTAAAACCGTCTCTGATATTGTTAAGACCTACACCAAACTGCAAAAACTACACTAAGGTGAAAAATAAAAGGATTTTTGGTCCTTCGAGCCGGATTTGAGATTACGCCTGAATATCTAACCTAAATAACTAACGCAAATTGACCAGTTACAGATAGATACAATGGTTGACACTAGTGTTTTTGTTGCAGCAACAATTCCCACCCTTCTGGCCTGAGGGTCGTCATTCCAAAAAGTACGGACCAGTGTTCACGATAGACCACGTGTCGCACAATCACTACACAAACATCAAGACATGGATCTTCAGAATTAATAAGAAGGTAAGTTGTAATAGAAATAATTTACATGTTTATTTTCTAGATAATTGTGGTGTTTTTTACGATGATACGAGATACTCGTGTAACTGGTAGCACTCAGTGATAAAGTAGCATTTTAATGGTGAAAGAATTTTTAAAATCGATCCAGTAGATTTTAAGTTTATTCATTACTAGCGACCCGCCTCAGCTTCGCATGGGTGCAATGGTGAATTAATATTTATGTATTTTACATATAAACCTTCCTCTTGAATCACTCTACCTATTAAAAAATACCGCATCAAAAAATGCGTTGCGCATTTTTACAGATCTAAGCATACATAGGGACAGACAGCGGGAAGGGGCTTTGTTTATACTATGTATTGATAAACGAAAATTCAAAAGACTTTTTACAAAAAAAAAATGCAACCGACTTCAATGTAAAAAATAAAAACACAAGAAGTGCAATATAACTTTAATTTTGGAAGTCGGTGTTTCTATTTTATTTATTTATTTATATATACTTTATTGTACACCAAGATAAAAAGATTATACATTCTTTCTATATTAGTTTTGACTCTTCGTTATTTAACACCGACTTCCGAAATTAAAGTTATTTTGCACGTTTGTGTTTTTTTTTTACATTGAAATCGGTTGTATTTTGTTTTTTTAACAAGTTTTTTATTTCACACTATTTAGTACCAGTTATAGATACCTTTCGCTATTCGGCTCCATCATCAAATCATCATGACAATTCTAATAATACCAAACACAGCTAGGAAACAGGGCTTCATCATCAGATCAATTCTGTGTATACCTCCTCTTATTCCTTTAGTCAGTCACCAAGGACATGTATAAACAAAGCAATTTTACTAGATACAACAATTCTGCTATGATTTTTTGAAGAGTTCCGTTTTATATCTTCGAAGTTCATCAAAACAATATTTCTATTGGACTAACTTTGAACGATAATCTTTCAGACAAAATAAAAAATTGCAAAATCAGTCTACAGTTGACCGAGATATCAGTTAACATATATATAAAAAAAAAACATACTGCCGAACATAGAACCTCCTCCATTTTTTAATTTTTTCTGTACAAATCGACAGTATTTCATGTACCGAATCGACCCTCCGCGGGATTAAAACGACTAAAATTTAACGGTGTATATTTCCTACTTCCTCAGGTTAAATAGACTTCTCTTTACAGCAAGATTTATCAGGGATACTGACCTATCACCTTTGCCCAACAGATCATTTCCCTGACTGAGTTGATGGCTGGCGTCAAAGCGCCCACGAAGACAGTGCAGCTGTTCCAGCTGACTTGCTGGCCGATGGGCCACAAGGTGCCATCGTCCACCAACTCACTGGTTGAACTCATGAACATGGTCGAGCGATGGCGGCAGCGCACCGACTATGGACCAGTTTGCGTCGTTTCGCCGTGAGTATTGGAATGCTACAAAGAGAGTAAAGATAGTTCATTCCTCAACCATACACTAATCCGAATGGAAGTCACACGATTTAGTCAAGATATTATCTAATAGGCTATAATAAAGACTAGGAACCTTTCAGTTCTTAGTCAGTTTCGGTGTTTCATCACATTGTTCCATTCATTATAACCAAACTCAAACATTTGGTGATCAGATTTGGCCAAGAAGAAACTTTGGTCTCACGTACGGTCGTCGGCCAGCACGTCTGTCTGTAACTGCGGCTGGTTGTACGACAAGTTGTAGAGCCCTTTAATGCTTAACATAATAATGGTTCAATCGTTTTTGTATAGTGACGGGCGGAGTCGTGCCGGCGTATACTGCGCTGCCAACGCGTGCATCGAGCAAGTGATCCAACACGGCGAGGTGGACGTGTTCCAAGCGGTCAAGACCGTGCGCCGGCACCGGCCCCAGCTTGTAGAGAATATGGTATGTACACCACAATATCTTACGAGTTCCAATTATGTCTGTTGCGTCGGCTCTAATACGTACTTTTCTCCGCAGACCGAATACAAATACTGCTACGATCTCGTGCTCCATTACGTGCTGCACTATTTAAATAAAGACATGAATGAAAAGAAGTGAGAGTGCGAACTCAAGGACGAACTCTGGTTCATCGAGTTCGGGCGCGGCGCGGCGCTGCCGACGACGCCGGAGGACACGCCCCCCTCCCAGCCGCGTGCGCCCCCGCGCCACCCGCGCCGTGGCCTGTCGCTGGACCGCCTGCTGCCCGCCGCGCGGCCGCCGCTGGCGCACGCCGCCACCGACGAGCCGCGCCGTCCGCGTCGCGAGCGCCCACCGCTGCGCCGCTCCTTCCGCCTCGACGAGCACGACGCCGCCACCGCCGAGCGCCGCCGCGCCTTTAGCCGCGGTCCGCGCGCGCCCTCCTTTGACGAGGGCGACGACTGCGAGTGCCGCGCCGAGCTGGACGAGCCACCGGCCGACTTGCCCGACGACGCAGATGACTACGAACCGGAGTTCGCCGCCTCTCCTCCGCGCGCCGCGCCGCCTCCCCGCGCCGGTTCCTCCGACCGCGTGCTACACGACGCGTCACCGCGCGCGCCTGCCCGCGCGCACTCTCAAGGTGTCTTCGAAAGACGCCTTCCTAAGATATATAAGTTCGGCCTCATGGATAAATCTAAAAGAGCGAGTTCGAGCGCCCTCTACGAGCGAGCCGAGCGGTCGCCCACCGAAGCGTTCTACAACGCGACTGGCTCCACCCGGCTCAGCTCGCAGGAGCTCTTCGAGAAGTTCTGTTCTGAAGAATTTACGTCTCTGTACGGACGAGACGAGGACCGGCGCCGCCGGCCGCCGCACTCCAAGTCAACGGGCAGCAGCGGCTCGGACGTGCGCCACGAGCGCGCGTGCTGCCGGCGCACGCCGAGCGGCTCGCAGCCCGCGCTGCGCCGCCACACGTGCGCGCCGCGCTCCGACCGCTCCACCGACTCCGACGACACGTCGCCGCGCCGCGCCACCGCTCGCGAGTCGGACGCCGACGGCAGCCCGTTGGACGACTGCTCGCGCTCTGCGCCCCTGCTCAGTCCTGACAGGTTTGAAGGCCGTTTTACTTTTGACATCTCCGAACGCAGCGAGGTCACATCAAATCGCGACGAGACTCCTTCGGATGCAACCGAAACGCGGAACCTGACGCTTTATGAGGAACCGCACTCGGACCGCACGAGTCTTTGCGAATTGTATGATGCCGCATTTTCTTCGCATCGACCTTCGTTTCGACGAGATGGATCGCGACGCCGCGCCGGCCCTGTCGACCTGAGTACGCTAGATTTCCGCGCCATCGACGATGAGAGCCCGCGTCACAGTCGCCGCACCTCACAGCGGAGCGTGGACGATACGCTGCGACAAAATTCGGAGACGCGAAGTTGGGCTTCTGACTCTGTGTTCGCAACTCCTGAGCGGCACGCCCCGGGTGACGTGTCGCCGTCATCAAGCGGCACGCATCACTCGCTCACCGTGCACGGGGACTCGCCGCGCGCGGACTCCGCCGCCGCAGACTCTACTGTCGCCGATACTACGATCGCTGATACGACTGTCGTCGAGGAAGAGCCAACGAGCGTCATAGAGCGCGCCGAATACGCGCTGGCACTACGTCTGGGCCGCATCGAGCTCGACGACGAAGCATCGGAGCGCGCGTCGTCCACTCCGGCCGGATCGGCGCGCCTGTCCAGCCGGCCCTCCATGCACAAGCTGGAGCCCATCGAGCCAGAGCGGCTGTGCGGCGGTGCGCGCGGCTCGGACGCGTCGTGCACGCGCTCGCGGCGACGCGGCGCCAGCGAGCCGCGGCGCTCCGCGCGCTGCTTCCCGCTCTGACTGCGCGCGGCGGCGCCGCCGGGCCGCGTGCGCCGCAGCCGCCGCCGCGAGCCCCCCCGAGTGCCTTCCCGCGCTGTGCGTCCGGCGGCCTCGTCGCCGTTCCGTGTGCTGCTCGCGCTTCGCCACTGGTCGGGCGCAGTTCGGCGCCCTGGAGCCCCCGGCGCCCGGTACGCGCTGCGTTCTGGGGCCCCCGGCGCCCGGGTGACCCGGCCCAACGTCCGGCAGCCGCAGTCCCTATGTACATTCGCCCCTTCTAGTTCCCGCCGGTCGCCGGACCGTAACTGCCAAATTTCTAAATAAATGTAACTGATAATTATTTCGTCTAGGTACTCGTAAATACATAGTGTAGCGCCGTCTTTTTCGGTATCGTTAGGTAGGCAGTGCCTAAGTCAACTACGTGCGTAGAGCGTAGATTCTAAATCTCGTAGATAGAAATTGTTCCCGGGGCCGCCGCGGGCGCCCCGGTCGCAGTCCACGACTGACACAGGGTCATCGTTTAGCTAATTACACTTTAATTAATACGCGGCCCGCACTGACGCGCGTGTGCGCTCGGACGAGCGACTCGCGCGATGTAGAGGTCATTGAATTTTGCCATAACCATTGAATGATTGAACAAGATATGTGCGACGTGGACGGGTGTGTACACTTCACATTCATAGTTTAGTTGAGATAAAATTATGTTCATAAGATAAAAAACAAGAAAAAAACTAAATTTAAAGTAACATTGTAATAAATCACATTCGTCAGTGCGGGCGCTACGTAACATCGCGGTTGTAAGGAGCGATGTGAACTAGTTAGTACGTAGTATATAAATATATTACTTTTAGGTGATTTATGTGCTTTTTATACTGAGCTGAAGCGATTCTTCACGGACGTGGAGTTTCTAGGCACACGTCGACTACCGCAGTTAGACTGAACTTGGTACTGTTCTGTATAAAAGTGTTTCAATATTTAATATTTTATATTCTCGATACCTTACGTTAAAATGTTTTGGTGTCGTATTTGTCGATGTTATTCAATGTTTGTCTAGTTTATTCCAATATGTTTATATTTTGCGTCATTATTATGTATATTACACATGACGATATATAAGATTATGTATTACTATAACGGATTACATATAAGCTTGTAATTTGCTGAATATTTCGCAAAGATATGTCAATATTTAATATTTGCATAATCGTGCTATGATGTTAGTTTTATACATGTTTCAAATGTGCCAATTCTACCATAACACCTAAATGTCTGTGTTGAAATATTTTTTTTAGCTCATTGAAGTTAATATTTTGTAAAATATAGTTTCGCTACGTGGAATCAACACGTTTTATTGAGTTTTCACAAATATTTGACTGTTAATAATTTTGTTGTTGATAATTTTATCTTTATATTTTTGATTTATAATTCTTAAGATGAATGTTATACTTATTTTGGTATTTAGTAAAGATAATATTCTCCAATGAATAAATCTTATTATAAACTATATTTTTGGGCTCCAAGCCCTTGGTCGATTTTAAGGTAAATGATAAGATACTTCCAAATATTTATTTTAGTGGACGTATTAGTAGCTCATTTGTTATTGTTGTCCTTCCATTATTTATGTATTAAATATTTAAAATATATTATGTGTATAATTATGAAAAATTATTCAAATATTTTTAAACGGCGATGTCAAAGTATCGATGCTTAAAGTTTTATAAAAATATATATTTAGTTTTCATGTGTGCATTGCGTCGCAACATTACTATATGCGCTTGATGGATAATCTTATTTATAGCAAGCATTGCTCTATTTATAATATTTTCTTTAGCCTTTTGATGTGAAAATTATATTTAAAATTTAGTTTATAGTTCGTCGACAAATATATTTATGCAAAACTTTATAATATATCGAATATAACGCACAACCAAGCCAATCCTAACAATTTACTAATATTATTAAAACATAGTAATACCCTTTTGACTGCAAACATTTTTATAGTGCCATTTTTTGAACAAGTATACGCTTCAAAGAAACTAGCGGCTAATCTAGAGAAAATAGTGTCAACGTCAATAGTTTACAGTAATTCGGATATTTTGTAACAATAGAATATTTACCAGCGTCAAACCGCTTTTATAATGTCTTTAAAATGGACACGCTTTGCAAAAAAAAATACGGATTCGGAATATTATACAATTTTGATAGACGATAACAACTGTGTTGGCGACTGTACAACGTTTTTTAAAAGACATTATTGAGAGTTTTGTAAGTTTGTTTATTATTTTTGCAATGAGGAAGGAAGAAGGAACGTTCATGGGTTGGGTAGCATCGACACTGACCGACCTTGTGAGCTGCAGAATTTCTACACAATCCTATTAATGGACTCCGTTTTAAAAGCTCTTTTTATATCAAGGGTTTGCTAAAAGAAACTCATGATTGATTTAAGCTCACCTGTGTACATTAATGATCTAATCAATGGGTACAATGTTAAGTTTTAATGTACTTTTGCCAGCACCACATGTGTTTTTGCCAGCACCTTCGACTGCGTATAAGCAGATTCTTCATACAAACTTTGTAACCCCATTTCATCTCTTTAGTGGGCGAATTTTAGAAAACCTTTTTCTTAATGCTCACCTACGTCATAAAAGGGAGCCTTGTGCAAAATATCCCACTCCTAGTCTCAGTAGTTTCGGCTGTGCATTGATGACGTCAGTCAGTCAGTTTCTCCTTTTATATACAGGGTGACTGGTAATTAGTGAACGATACTTAGACACGCGATTGTAGTCATGATAACAAACAACTTTTACTAAGGGACCAAACCTGAAATCGCGAAAAAAGTCAGCCAAGTTCATTATATTTTGACCAGTTAGGTGAACACAAACGGACCATCAGATTTTTTTTCGCGATTTCAGGTTTGATCCTTTAGTAAAAGTTTTTTGTTATCATGACTACAATCACGTGTTTAAGAATCCACCCAGTCATATATATAGGCTACCTTTTGCCAGCGACTTCGCCTGCGTGAAAGTCGATTCACCCTCTTAGGGGTAGAGTTTCGTAAAATCCGTTCTTAGCCAACGTCTACACCCTATAAAGAAACTACCTGCAAAATTTTAAGTTTGTGTGTGTGTTATAGTTTCTGAGATTTCGTGATTAATCAGTGAGTGGTATTTCGCTTTTATATCTTCATAAATATAAAAATAAATAGCTGTTCGTTAGTCTCACTATTCACACACAAATTCGAGAACGGCTGTACCGATTTGGTCAATTTTGGTCTTCAAATATTCGTGATACTAAAGAGAAGGTTTAAACGGTGAGAAAATATGGAAAAAATCACTAAAAAAATCGACTATTAGGCGGTATGAAGTTTGCCGGGTCTTACTTAAACACGTGATTGTAGTCATGATAACAAACAAATGTTTACTATCGGACTAAACCTGAAATGGCAAAAAAAATCTGCGGATCAGTTTTTTTCAGACATTTGTGTTCGCCTAACTGGTCAAAATGTCCTGAACTTGGCTGATTTTTTTCGCGACTTCAGGTTCGGTCACATAGTAAAATTTGTTCGTTATCATGTTTAAGTATCGTTCACTAATTACCAGTCACCCTATATAGATAAAGAAATAAACCTCCAATCCAGGCTGGCTTGAAAAAATACCGAAGTTGTCCGAATGAACATGGAATTTGTTTTCCATTTCTTTCAATAATTGTACCTAATGTGGAAGAGGAGCACGGCCAAAAAAGAAGTACCTATGATAGTACATGGGAAATTTCTAAAAAGGAAACACTTGTGCGGCAAAGCAAAGGCCAACTGTAGAATACGAGTGTGGTTTTTAGTCAGTAAAAGTTAGACATGCTCTCCCGCTCCTCCGTGTGGCAGGAGAAGGCATTAGATGATTTCTCATTTAAAAAAAAAAACTCATGGACAGTTTTCCTTCTACCTTCCTCTGCCTATTTCTGTTTTATATATATATATTTTTTTTTGGTTTTAATATTTATATATTCCCTAGGTACGTAGATATGGTGTTGTAAATGCTTTATTGTAAGTTAAAATTTCATGTGGACCATATTCGATGTTTTTTTTAGTAATAGTTATCTATTAACATGTGAACAATTTTCTTTATAATTAAGTGAAAAAAATTTGAATATAACGATGTCTTGCCGCACCGACCATCTTTATGTAAATAAATTAGAAAAAAAAACTAATTAATGTAGTCAAAAGTACCTACTTATACCAAATTATGAATATTGTATACCATATACATATTAATGAATTTGATTATTTATTATATATTAGGAAGAAGGTGAAAATTAAAAACTATTACATAATTTATATAGAAACATTGTGATTTCAAATTTTCAACTTCCAAATTATTGTAAAATAACTTATTGAAATATTGTTGTCATAAATGTTATTTGAAAAGGTAATTTTAAAATTTATACATGGAACTTAATGGGAAATATATTTATTTGTTGTATAAAAACCATATGTTTTATTTACCGACTAGCTTATGCCCACGGCTTCGCCCGCATGAAAGTAGGTTTCTCCATACAAACTTTAGACCCTCGTTCTCCGTTTTTATCGTTATTGGATGAATTTTAGGAAATTTTCTTAAACTTAAAAAGTCATAAAAAGAAACCTTGTGCATAATTTCACACTCCTAGTCCCAGTAGTTACAGCTGCATGTTGATATGTCAGTCTGTCAGTTTCTCCTTTTATACACCGTTAAATTTTGATCGTTTTAATCCCGTGGAGGGTCGGTTCGGTACATGAAACACTATCGATTTGTAAAAAGAAAATTAAAAATTAAATTCCTTTTTTTAAACTCGAATTCGTCAGCTGAGCGAGGCCAATGAACTGTAGGTAGTTATTACGCAACGACCAACAACTACCTACACGGTCATTGACTGGTTTACTTAAAGTCATAAAGAAATTAATTTTGTACATGCGTAAATTAATTCGAGTTTTAGAAAAAACAGTACTTTATTTTTTAATTTTATCGTTATAAACCGATAGTGTTTCATGTACCGAATCGCCCTCCGCGGGATTAAAAAAGACCAAAATTTAACGGTGTATAGAGACTAGCTTCTGCCAGCGGCTTCGCCCGCGTAGTCGGTTTACCTCCTTAGAGGTGCAGTTTCGTGAAATCCGTTCTTAGCGGACATCTACTCCCTATAAGGAACCTGCCTGCTAAAAAATCATCCAATGACAATTCCCGCCCTTGGGCGGAGCGGGAAATAGTGTCAGACTCTTACTGACTAAAAACCGACCCCGTTCCTTCGTTGCCTATCATGCCGGGGCTGAGCCTTCCTCTCAGAAAACGGCCTTTGACCCCCAGGCTTCGACCCTGCCTGCCTGCAGCTTATAGTTTCTGAGATTTCGTGATTAATCAGTGAGTAGTATTTCGCTTTTATATAATATAGATTTATATGTAAGATAGGATAGAAAATTGGAGCCATGGATTGTGCGAAAGAGAACCCCGAGGTCCTGGAACAAAGGCAAACACCCTTCTTAGAAGCCAAAAATCTTTATTATATTCCAATAAAGGACTGGGCCTTAATCAGTAAAAGTCTGACACAGTCTCACACTCCATCCTTCTGGCCAGAGAAGTCATTGAATGATTTCCCACTTTAAAAAAAAATCTATAGCTGAAAATTAGATGACTAGATGAACTTAGACAGACACGACATACAACGTAGTCCAACAGCAAAGAACACAGGAGTTTACGTAGAATAAGCTAAATTACCAGTAATTACACAACATGTATACGCTACACTTCATTACTTCAATTAGTAAGATAATTTCTAGGAGTTTACGCAACGGCACCGTGTTTTCAAAGACAACACATAGATACAGAACATTGAGGGGAAAAGCGGAGATTTTTGTCGCTGTTGGAACTTATTTTTAGGTTAGAAATCATTTTTTAGCAATTAATGGACGGCAAGCTGCCCATTGCTCGACGTCTGCAAACCCGTGTCTGCCGTGGCTGGTATTCGAAGTTTTTTTTTTTATGGTATGTAAAATCATCCAATGACAAATCCCGCCCTTGGGCGGAGCGGGAAGTAGTGTCAGACTCTTACTGACTAAAAACCTACCCCGTTCCTTCGTAGCCTATCGTGCCGGGGCCGAGCACTCCTTTCGGAAATAAACCCATGACCCCAGTAGGCTTCGACCCTGCCTGCCTGCAGTTAGCAGGCTGGGCCTCTTCGGTGTGCTGACAGCTCCTTGAGGCGCGCGGGAACAGAACGCGCCGTCGACGACTTGGGCTCGGTCCGGTCGGTTACCGGACGATCGGACAGCGTGCTAACCATTGCACGCCGTCCGCAAGCCCGCCCCTACGGTGGCCGGAAATCGGGATCGGAATCCCGGCGGCGGCTGGGGCGAGCGCCCCGTTGCCTCTGCCTGATGCGGTCGGCCTCCTCCTTTGCTAGCATTACTGCTTCGCAGAAGGAGGCGACCGCCTGCCATCCCTCCTCACTACGGACCATGGCCTGAACCAAGGCCCGGCGAGAGAGATCGCTGCCGCCGATCGCCCCCACGAGGACACGGCGATGCTCCGCCCAGGCGGGGCACACCTCTACAGTGTGCTCCACCGTGTCCTCCGGATGTTCCGCACAGTGGCGACACCCGGGCGAATCCTCCGCACGAATCCGGAACAGGTACTTAGCGAACTTTCCGTGTTCGGTAAGCACCTGCGTCGTGCGGAAGTTGAGAACGCCGTGAGGTCTTTCCAACCACGCCCCAAGGATGGGCCTTATCGCCCCAATTGTGGCGCGCCCCTGGCTGGTATTCGAGGTCGGGATTTTGGCGGTTATAGTGTGAGGATGTTCCTCGCTACGGACCATAGCTTGACTCAGGACCCGGTACGGTAGGTCACTACCGCCGATCGCCATGTCCGTTTCGACTACTCTGCCAAAGTGTTGTAGCAGAATAACGACTATACCAGAATTATAAATGAATTTGTAAAACACTAACAATGATAGTCGCAAATTTATAGCTTAAATATTCACAAAGTCATAAAGGTTTAACCATGGCCGCGCGGTCGAAGCATGAAGAACCGCGCGGCGATGACCGCGACGATTTTAATTTCTTCCCTCCCTTTCTTTCTTTTCCCCTCCCCTCCCTCCCTCTCCCTCCCTCTTGTCCCTTTCTTTTTGCTAATCACTTGTAATGCTCAGGGTTCCTGACAAACCGAATAAGGCGGGTATAATAATTTATGCACAGATTTCTATACTAATTACCTACATAAAAAGGGTAATTTCTCATCAGATAAAAGAAAGGAAACACAATCCTCTAATAAAAAGAATACAGAAATTTACATGTCGGCATCGAACTCGAGACAGACGCTTATCCGTAGGCTCTGCCTCCAAGCTAGCCGTTTCTTGTTAACCTTTTGAATACCGTAATTAGAGACAATAGAAAGACAATAGGTGGCGGACACCGGTGTCCTCTTGGGGCTTCACAGTTACTGTGGCAAATATGATGATCGCTAGCGCTACCGCAAATCAATGAGTCCGTTGCAATTTAGAGTAAGGTCGATAATCAATATTTGGGTACTAGGGAAGTTTCCGCAAGCTAAGAACAATAATCTCGTAGTGCAGGGCAAAGTTGAGGGCACCAGGCCACGTGGTAGATCACCAATGAGATGGACAGACCAGATCAAGGCCGCAGCTAAGTGCTCGGTCTACGAATGTACCCGGAAAGCTGCAGTCCGCGATGAATGGCGCCGTGTGACCGGGATGATTACTCATCGTGAATCACAGTGATGACCACGACTACTCTGACAAGAGTGTACCGACTAAGAAGAAGAAGAACAATAATAACGAATGCGTCAGCATTGTGGAACCGTGCCCGATCATAAAATAACCATTTGTAAAATAGGCACAAACACTTACCCCGTTTCCTCCAAAATTCGCACTCAAAATTATATCTAATCAATACACCACTGATATAGCACGTATTAAATTAGTTATATTCGAATAAAATGGCTCAATCAGCAAAAGTAAAAATAATATGTTTCACCTAACACGAACGTTTGAGTCTCTTTGTTCTTTCTCATTTTTTCTATCATGTTTCGCGCGGTGTCACTAATTTCCTGCCACCGCCATTTTTCAAATATCCAGTGATGTTCAAATGATGTCGCGAGTCTAGTGACGCCATCTATTGTAAAATTGTGGAACAAGATCATTACGCACTGATACGATTTCGAAGAAAATGAAGATAGTTTAAATAAAACCCTTATGTTTCAACTTCACGAACTACAGAACTTAAATGCTATGGCCGCGCGATTCTCCATGTTTCGACCGCGCGGCCATGGTTAAACCTTTATAACTTTCTAAGAGAAAGAAAAAAAGAACACAGGAGTTTACGTAGAATTTGCTTAATTACCAGTAATTACACAACATGTATGCGCTACACTTCGTTACTTCAATTAGTAAGATAATTTCTTGGAGTTTACGCAACGTTACCGTGTTTTCAAAGACAACACATAGATACAGAACATTGAGGGGAAAGACGGAGACTTTTTTCGCTGTAGGAACTTATTTTTAGGTTAGAAATCATTTTTAAGCGATTAATGGACGGCAAGCTGCCCATTGCACGACGTCTGCAAACCCGTGTCTGCCGTGGCTGGTATTCGAGGTCGGGATTTTGGCGGTTATAGTGTGAGGATGTTCCTCGCTACGGACCATAGCTTGAATCAGGAACCGGTACGGTAGGTCACTACCGCCGATCGCCGTGTCCGTGTGAACTGAGGGCAGTTCACACGCAAATTTACATCACTGTATCTTCCATTTGGAGAGCAGTGGTGGCCGAGTAGTAACGGTCCCGACTTACGAGTTGTAGCTCACGGATTCAAACCCAACCAAACGCATTACTTTGTGTAATTTATTTCATCACCATTGCTCTCAATACGGTGAAGGAAAACATCGTAAGGAAACCGGCATGTCCTAGAACCAAAAATTCAAAGACATGTGAAATTCACCAACCCGCACTGGGCCCTCGTGGTGGATTACGGCCCATTCCCTGTCCTAGAGAGGAGGCCTGAGTCCCAGCAGTGGGAAAATTATAAGGCTGATGCTGTGCTACGCTATCTATATCTATACTTATAATAAATCTTTAGAAGTAAAAATTCTGTACATTGAAAATATCAAAAAAATAAATGGCAAGGGTTGTTACTGAACCGACACCGAACCCAAAAATGTGATTTAAAAAATTTTTGTCTGTCTGTCTGTCTGTCTGTTTGTTCAGGCATCACGCAAAAACTACCGGTTCGATTACGATGAAACTTGGTATAATTATTCTTTAATATCCTGGGCACCACACTGGGTACTTTTTATCCCGGTCAAGTATATAATATAATAAAAAACAAACTTAATTTAGCGGTTCGATCCCTAGACCCGATTACTGTACCAACCGAAAATAATAAGTTTGTCGTAGGTTACTTCATCCGTTTCTATCGTAATTAGGAACAAAGGGCCCGCGCCGGGACAGATGTATTACTACCGGTATGCTCGATAGATAACGTTCTACACAAATAGCACTTTACATAAAAAACTCATTGATTCGTCGTCCACGCGAACGAAGTCGCAGGCACAGCTAGTCTTACATAAATAACTCAAAAATTTTGATAAAAACTTAAAAAAAATTCATAAACGCACCACGACAATAGTTCGACTCACTCAATTAAGTAGCTGTCGCATATTTTACAAGCGCTGGTAAAAAGCCGGGCTTCCTTGTCATCCATTTATTACGTTTTGCGGAGTAATGCAATTTGTGAGCGGTAGAGCAGTGCAGTGTGATGTGTTTACGTCAGAAACAAGATTCAGTTGCTGTTTTGAATGATGAGCAGTTAGAAAACATGGTGTATTTGTTTTTCTTTTTTTGTTGGTAAAATCATCTAATGACATCTCCGCGCCCTTAGACGGGGTGGAAGATAGTGTCACATTTATACTGACTAAAAAACCACTCCTGTTCCTTTTTTGCCTTTTATTCAGAGCCCCGGGTTTAATTGTTACATTCCCAATTGCCACAGTTGGGTTTGACCCTGCTGGGCCCTGGGGCTGGCATCTCCTTGAGGCGACAAATTTTTGTGTGATGAGCACGATCAATTGTTCTGGGTCTAGGTGTAATTTATCTATAACTAGCTTTTGCTCGTGGTTTTACTTTTGATACACGTGGAAAATTGACATTACACTTTCTTGGCTCAAAAACGGTCTGGAGTACGTCTTGGGCGTGTATATATCGGCGTCAATCACAATTTATCCACTTGCATCAAAGCGTACTTTTTACCCTACTCAGCTTTCAGTACACGTACTATATTAACTATTTATTTGAATTAGACACCCGACGTTACACCAGAAGTGTTTTGAAATAGGATTGTCAGCCCGGCAATGCATACTAGATGATCCGAAAAGAACCAATTGAACCTGACCTCTGCTGTTACACTTAATCCCCTTGTAATGTCCTTTATTTCAGTATCACTAGGAGAGGAGGGGTTTCGAGTTATACTGGTGGCATAGCAGAAGAGCTTTGTTAGTTCGTGCATAACACACGCCTAACTATGTGTTGGAATAAAGACAAACAATGTTCATTTTGATGCTGAGGTTTTCCTGGGTTTGAACAATGAGGTTTATGCTTATTGTTATAAAGCTGTAAGCATATAAGAGCGTCCAGACCTGGCGTATGCACCGCTTGCGAAATGCGCGCGTGCGGTTACAGCTTAAGTCTGATGCTCTGAACTAGTTCAGCTCCGGCAAGGCTCGAGTAAGGCTCATACAGCGCGCGCGCATCTCGTGCGCACGTAGCTTCTGCGTTTGCGTTTGAACTATGGGCCTCAGTAGTACGGGCGAGGGAGATGTACCACGGGCGGCACGCGCGCGAGTACGGTACGAAGCTTGCTCGCGAGCGGTGCGCGGGCGGCGCAGTGGCTTCGTATGAACATGAAATGCTCACGCAAAGTTTGGAAGCGTCCTGCGAGGGGCGCTGCGCGTTGCCTGGAAACACCACAATAAACGTATAGGTACAAGCTTTGACTATTCCAGCTAACACACTAGGCATCGTTCACACCAAACGTATTGTCCGCCGCGGGCTTGTGGACGGCAAGCAATGGGTAGCTTGCCGTCCGACCGTTAGTTAACTGTCCGAACCGGGCCCAAATCGTCGACGGCGCGAAATATTCCACGCGCGCCTCAAGATGGCAGCAAACCGTAGGGGCATCACAGGGTCAAAGCCTACTCGGGCCATGGCTAATGGCCATGGTTAATGTGAAAGTGTACCCCGGGGCCCTGGAACGAAGGCGAAGAAGGAACAGGAGTGAGTTTCTCATCAATAAAAGTCTGATACTCTGATACTATCTCCCGCCCTACCCAAGGGCGCGGCGATATCATTGTATGATTTTCCCACTTAAAAAAAGTATGCGTTCTTTCCGATTCGATAATGCTACACACAATATAAATATACACAACTGTCTGCCGTTGCGTACTAACTACCTACAGGTCATTGCACTTGATCAGCTGATATTAACTTTAAGAAATTAATTTCGTACATGTGCATATTATATACAGTAATTCGAGTTTTAAAAAAAATACCTTATTTTATTTTATCTTTACAAATTGATAGTGTTTCATGTACCGGATCGACCGTCCACGGGATTAAAGCGATCAAAATTTAGCCGTGTATTTATGTTAATAAAACCTAAGGGTAGAGCCCTGGTGTCCTGAAATACAGGTGCCAAGCCTAGTTTGGGCACCAGTCTCTCACTATGTCAATACTTTTACACCAAAAATTCTCTGTTAATGTACTCAGTTGATGACGCTGTCTGTATTTACAAACATATTGTAGTCAAAACATCACAGGATAAAGATAATGACTTTGCTCATCTCAATAAACAAACAAGTTAAAGTCTCATTCTTATGATAACCTTTTAAAAATTGCATGATATTATTGGTAAATAAATGATAAAAAAATAAACAAAGAGTCTTTTAATTTACACAGTAAAAACACACATTGCACAACAGTTCAAATTCAATTAAGCAGTTAAACATTATCTAGTATCCATGTTCATGGTATCCTCCCCTGTGCCCTCCATGACCGTGACACCCAGAGCTATGACCTCCTGACGGATTAGCGTTGTTGCTAGGTCCTGAACCTCCAAATCCGGATGATCCGGAGCCAGAATTTCCATGAGGTCCAGGTCCTTGATTGCCACCGGGGTTTTGTTGTCCGAATCCTTGGTTTCCAGGTCCAAATCCTCCCTGGTTGCTAGGTCCTACGACGCCTCCTTGAGGGATGTTTGATCCGGGTTGGGGAAATCCTTGCGAGCCTTGACCAAATTC
Organism: Leucania comma; assembly: GCA_958295575.1. Taxonomy (NCBI): domain Eukaryota; kingdom Metazoa; phylum Arthropoda; class Insecta; order Lepidoptera; family Noctuidae; genus Leucania; species Leucania comma. The sequence continues at coordinate 16,640,509 of OY282480.1, forward strand.
GCTTTGACCACTGGGGTAGGCACTCTGTCCGCCCTGACCGGATCCGCCTTGGTTGCTGCCATATCCGCCCTGGTTGCCGCCATATCCGCCCTGGCCACCACCATATCCTCCTTGGTTGCCACCCTGGCTACTGCCGCCGTAGTGAGGGGCTCCTGTACACAAAAGATAAGACGTTAAAGAAACACAGTAAGTAGTCCTTTGAGTTGAATAAAACTAATTGAAGAGACTTTACATATAGATCAAATAATAATGAGGAGCCTAGATCGGGTTTCGTAAACTTTACAAAAAACATTGACACATTCCTTGGTAAAAACATTACTAAGTACATAGATCAGGCAAAAACAATTGGATGTATTTTATAAATGTTTTCTAGATATCGCTGTCAGCGATAATATCACCATTTTACGAAATTATGTTACTATTTTAATGTACAATATAGATTATTATATTCTATTCCCAAGATAAATCTATTATATATAAAAGAAAATACCCCTCATTGATTAATCAAGAAATCTCAGAAACTATAACACCTACAAGCTTAAAATTTGACAAGTCCCAAGTGTCCTTATAGGGTGTAGACATCTGGTATGAACAGATTTTACAAAACTACCCCTAAGGGGGTAAAACAGTGGTTGGAAATTTGTATGGAGAAACCGATTCTCACGTAGGTGAAGCCGCTGGCAGAACAACGTAAGCGTGGGCTTGCGGACGGTGAGCTATGGGTAGCTCACTGTCCGACCGTCCGGTAACCATCCGGACCAATCCCAGATCGTCGACAGCGCGCCTCAAGGAGTTGTCAGCAAACCGTAGAGACCCAGCCTGCTAGCTTCAGGCAGGCAGGGTCGAAATCTACTGGGGCCAAGGGTTTGCTTCTGAAAGGAAAGCTCAGCCCTGGTATCTAAGGCAACGAAGAAACGGGCTGGGTTTTTAGTCAGTAAGAGTCTGGCACTATCTCCCGCTCTGCCCTGGGAGATGTCATTGGATGATTTTACCCTACACCAAAAAAAAAGCCGCTGGCAGAAGTAGTATGATAAGATTTAGTCCAGGTCATGGTCTACACGTGCGGATCCAAAGACACTGTTGCAATGCGAGAAGTATATAGGATATGCAGAAGTGTATGTTTGAGTGAAGCTAAAGACCAAGTTTTTTTTTGCAATTTCTTTTCATTCTGAAGATAACAGCTAAATGGGACTGCACTTACAAAGGTCCATTTCAAGAGCAATGCAAGTAGACGAGATAAGAGCAAGAGTAATTACTTTGTATAATTTATTTCATCACCACTGAACGATGAAGGAAAACCTCGTGAGGACACCGGCATGTCCTAGAACCAAAAATTTGATGACATGTGACATTCACCAACCAGCACTGGGCCCACGTGGTGGATTACGGCCCATTCATGATGATGATGATGATGATGAAGAACAATGACATTATGAAACCACTATATCACGCAATAAGCAACAATAATATTATCACTAGTATTCACAAAAAAATAATTAATAAAATTTCACAATCGGAAGGGCAAAGTTTATCTGGCTCCTACATTTCATATCTATTTTATATGATATAGGAATAGTTGAAGTGTGAATAATATTGATATTGTTGATCGTGTCTGACCAAAATAGGCCAAGAATTGTCGTTCTAGAAGGTCATGATCACGGATCTGTCAATTGGACTACCACAATGAAATTACAGCTTTTTATATTTCCACAGGCCCTAAATTTGCTAAAAATTCACCCATGGGCGTCACCAAGACGGGGCAGGGGGGGGCTACGGCCCCCCCCTAGAGGCTTGCTTTACAGCTTCAGAGCCTAGTTTAGGCACCAGTCTTCTACAATATAATGCCCATCCCATATGTTACTGTACATATAAGGCTAGCAATTAGGAGTTATATTGTGGAGAAAAAAAACCTTTTTATTATTCTCTATACTTTCCATAGCGGGCGACGCCCTTGAATCCACCCAATAATAAAGCGTAGCATAATCAACCTTAGAGAGCAGTGGTGGCCGAGTAGTAACGGCCCCGACTTACGAGTTGTAGGTGGCGGGTTCAAACTCAGCCAGGCGCGTCACTTTGTGTAATTTATTTCATCACCACTGCTCTCAAAACGGTGAAGGAAAACCTTATGATAAAACGGGCATGTCCTTGAACCAAAATTTCGAAGATATGTGACATCCACCAGCCCGCACTGGGCCCGCGTGGTGGATTATGGCCCATTTAACCTCCTAGAATGGGAACATAATAAAGCTGGTGCCATGCTACAATCAGCCTTATAACATTCCCACTGCTGTGACTCAGTCCTTTTTTCTAGGAGAGAAAAAAGACCGTAATCTACCACGCTGGGTCAGTGGGAGTTAATGGATGTCACATATCTTTGAATTGATGGCTCTTGGACGTGTCGGTTTAATCTTTCGTACCGAGAAGTGCCAGCAAGGAAAATTCAGTCCCAATTTGCCCAAATTGGGCATAAAACCAAGGTGTCCAAATGGATTATTCTTTATCTACACTAAAGTGAAACAGCACAGACAACCTTAGTAGGCACAATAATAGAGATAGAAGTAAACGTTTCACCATGTTATTTTATACAACACTCTAATATTATAAACACCGTAGGCGCGGGCCTGCGGACGGCGAGCAATGGGTAGCTCGCTGTCCGGCCGTCCGATAACCGTCTGGCCCAAGTCGTCGGTGACGCGTAGTGTTCCTCGTACGTCTTAAGATGTTGTCAGCAAATCGTAGGGGCGCAGGAGGGTCGAAGCCTACAGGGACCATGGGTTTTGTAAAAGTAAACCCTGGGGCTCTGGAACACAGGGCAAAGATATAGAAATGGTACAGGAGTGGGTTTTAGTCAGTAAAAGTCTGACACGCCCTCCCCTCCGCCCAGAGCGGGAGAAGTCATTGCATGATTTCACCTAAAAACACACTAATATTATAAAAGTGTAATATGTGAGTTTGTCTATGTTTGTCACTCCTTCACGCTGAAGCTATTGAAGAGATTGGAATAACACATACGCCACTATTTTTTAATTATGGCAAATACTTAAAGGGCTTATTAGAAAAGGTCTTGTTATTATTTAAGTAAAGTCTCAATGCATAATATTCATAAACATCAAAGTTATGAGCGTTTGTTTGTATCCCAAAATCTCACTCAATTTATGGAAACATTGTACAGGTTATTGTTTATGAATGAAAGAATGTCAATAAAAATGTAAAAAACACTGCGCTTACTATTTTCTAGTAGTAGTTGTTATGAATGATGATTCAATTATGAATTTACCAATAATGACAAATTTTCGTGGACAATTTTGGGATTTCGTTTTTTGTACTTTTGACTACACAAATATGATCAGTAACAGGTACTGATTGAGCCCCATTTTTTTGTGCACTAATTAAAAAATAGGGGTGTATAGGACTTGTTATCCTGAGAGTGTTTCCTTGGGTCATTTTCTATTTTAGTTTCAGGTGTAGCCGCGGGCAGAAGTTAGTAAAGTAATAAAAGAAAAACCTTTCATTATAAAGCACTGTCCTCACAATCACAAACACGTCAGCACGAGTTCTTTCACAAAGGATGACTAAACTGCTATCTCTACTGCGCACACCAGATGTATACCCGCTGTATACCTAACAGGAACAACGGTCGTTGACCCAGTTGTCTAATCACCATATACTTATTATTGTCCTGCCAGAGCTGTCAATTGTTCAAAAGAGTTGCTGCGGCCGAGGACCGCAAAAGGCAACGCAAGAAACTCGGGTGGGTTTTTGTCAGTAAGAGTCTGACACTTCTTCTAACTTCACCCAGAGCGGGAGGAGTCATTTGAATTTGAAAAAAAAATTCAAATATTTTTATTTCTCATAATCCTACAGGGGTTTGAGAAGAAGGTTTGGAAGGACTTGGGGAAGACCTTTTCCCAGCTGTGGGACAGTAAAGGCTAAAAAAATCCTACATGGGCACTTATTATAAAACATCAGAAGCACGGTTGTAAATTGGTGGTTTCCTATGAAGCAGAACCGGCAAAAAAACTTCATTTTACTCTTTTAAGAAAATCGGGCAAGTGCGAGTCGGACTCGCGCAATGGGGGTTCTGAAAAGGTCATGGTCATAGTCACTCATGGTCTTGGAACGCAAAAGGCAACTGAAGGGACATAGGCCCCGCCCCACCCGAAAAAAATCATAAGATTATTTCCTCCTTCAAAAAAGAAATGAACACTCTTTTTATTCAGGTATATTACCATAGATATCTATATTACAAATATCGCTTAGTAACATTTTATTATTTTTAACGTTTTTATTATGTGAAAAAAGAAAGAAAAAAAATCAAAATGTTTTACTCTAGAAATTAAAATAAGCCAATGATGTGACTTACCGTAGCTAAGTACAGCCAACGCCAGGACCAAGCACACGATCTGAAAGACATATTCTTATTTAATTTCACTCTAAGAACAATCCATCGCATACAAAATCAGCCAAGCGCGAGTCGGACTCGCGTATGAAGTATACCGTCAATAGCAAAAAAAAACCGCAACAAAAATCACGTTAGTTGTTGAGTCCCACTGAAATATATTCATTATTTCCCAAGAGGACGCCGGCGTCCGCACACCTATTGACTTTCTATTGTGTTTCTAATTACGGTATTCAACAGGTTAACCTTTTTCCTGTTTTTGTATTTGTTGTTATAATGGCAACAGAAATACATCATTAGTAAAAATTTCAACTATCTATCACGGTTCATGAGATGCAGCCTGGAGACAGGCGGAGTAATAGGGTCCCATTTTACCATTTGAGTACGGTACCTTAAAAATGCACTAAAATCTTTGAAAAAACCAATGCGTCACACAAAAAGCAAATAATTCCTATAATTTATTGGTCTCTTTGAGAATATAATAAAATCTTTTAAATAAAATACTAACCTTGAAAGCCATATTGTTGAATAAACCACGATTAACGAATGAGACGGTAATTCGGACTGTATGCTCAATAATCTTAACCACATTACCTTATATACAGTATGTTATCTTAGAACTTGTGCGTCTGACCCCATTGTCTGTGACTTTAATGCAATATAGTACTATATACCTATGTATATAATATTATTTCATAAACAATAACACTTGCCTTATCGTTTAATGTGAAGTAGATCATTCCTATATTTATTTACAAATGTAATTTCGCTCCGAAGCGTTATGTGAAATTCTTAGAAATCATGCTCCGAGAGTTAAATAATTTATGTTATTTGGTAAACGGAAAGACAGGAAAAAATGTAGAATCAGTATCCAATTAAACAACTTCGTCGAATGTATAAATATGATAAATTATATTTTATTTTATGAATAGGTTTTTGAAAAAGATTTTTCAATACACTCACTGGAAAACCCGCTCTTATCACCGATTCTAGGCGCGTAATCAACTGTTTTCCGCACTAGTGCGGTAAAAAGCGCGTGCTCTCCCCCGCCGCAATTTTATTGTAATCAGAAATCAGAAGCGTTTATTTCAAATAGACCAATTACAGGCACTTTTGAATTGTCAAAATGTCGGTCAGTCCAAAAAAAAAAAGTGAAGCTAAATTGCACGTTCCAAAGCGTAGATCTCTATGGAGAAGAACGTGCAAGAAACTCCATGGACACTCTTTTAAATCATATTATTAGTTACATAATTCTTGGTTACATAATTCATGTTGCTTCTACTATGTGAGCACAATGTAGATAAATAATGAAAGAAAATACTAAATGCAAATATTTTAACAGAAATTGAAATAACAGAAATTGAAATAAGCCACTGGCAGCTAAGAGATGACCAGTCTCAAATGACGGCGCCCGTTCACGAGCATGACGCGTGCACCAGCCCCACTCAGCTCAACCATAATGAAGGGAACCGAATGACCCAATTACACGTGCCACCATCAGCGAGACATTTAAGTGAGCATGACAAACTCTCAACTGCCATACTTGTAAATTCAAATATATTTGTAACCAATTAAAAATAAAAATGCTCCATGGTACTTCACATTCACAAAATTTGAAAAAGTGCTTCTACATTATACAATGCTATTGGTTCCAAATACAATAAGTAATCAATTGTCAAAAGCTTCATTAAAATAAATAAATTTAAAAAAAAACATCTCGAAAATAACAATACAAAAAGGGTCATCTCATCTTGTATATTTATATATTTAAAAAAACTAATTAGGCAAAAATGGCTGTGCACGTGGAGCCGGACAGGCATTTGTAATAAAATAGTCTATCGTATCGGGCTGGGCGTCAAAAAACGTCGTTTGATACGCATGCAAAGTCACTGCAGCTCTCGGCTCCATAACACAAAAAAAATAAAATAGTCTATCGTATCGGGCTGGGCGTCAAAAAACGTCGTTTGATACGCATGCAAAGTCACTGCAGCTCTCGGCTCCATAACACACTCGCCTACGGCTCGTGCGAATTCCTTGTCGGTCGCAATGAAAAACTTTCTACACTTATATAAAAATGTACTATTATAATATATGTCAGTTTTTTCGTCAATTTAAACCTGTTGAGATCGATGTTTCCCAGCTGACTCGTTGACTCGGTGTTCTTCTCAGTGGAGAAGAACACAGTGACAATACAAATAATTCGATTGAATTTCAGTTTGTTATAAGTTTCCAACTGTAAAACATTCTAGGCTTCCTGAGATCTTGCAGTAATTTCTGCAATATATTTTATTATCTTACTATTTATTAAACTCTTGCTGTTTTTTGAAGGTATCACTATATTATACCTAAAGAAAATAGTTCTCTTGCACGTCTATTTTTTTCTTTAGGTATAGTATGTTTTATTTTAATAATAAGCCGCAGTTTCTATTTGAAACTCTTCTCTATAAAATCTTTTTCTTTTGAGTGATTTCGTTGGAAACGAATCTAATTAAGTAAACTATTTAGCACTTATAAATAAATTATATTAAAATACTAATAGAACTCACGGAAAGGACATATTTAAATGTGTTTCCGTAAGTTCTATTAGTGAAATCTCTGAAGCGAATATTTAGTTGCAACTGCATCTAATTAAATTATGGAAACACCTTTTAACTAAACCAATGCGTCAATTTATGGTATTACCTCCTAACTATTTCGGGGCATTAATCCTTTAGTAATTAAAACAGAACTTTTTACTACTATCCTCAAATTATATTATTTAATTACTTTAAACGTTTTAACTTCGACAATTTTTTTTTTTATGGTAGACAAAATCATCCAATGACAAATCCCGCCCTTGGGCGGAGCGGGAAATAGTGTCAGACTCTTACTGGCTGAGCCTTCTTCTCAGAAAACGGCCCTTGTATCCCAGCGGGCTTCGACCCTGCCTGCCTTCAGCTAGCAGGCTGGGCCTTTACGGTTCGCTGACAGCTCCTTGAGACGCGCGGGAACAATACGCGTCGTCGACGACTTAGGTTCGGTCCGGTTGGTTGGCACCTACGGTGGCCAGAAATCAGGATCGGAATCCCGCACGACTCTCCCCACACTAGGACCAACGTGTCGTCCGCGTAGCAGAACACGCTGATCCTGTCGGAGAATAACTTCGACAATTAGGAATTATTGGCATTTCACCGTCGAAGTGCATTTAAGTTCAAATCTTTTTGATGATAAGATAGACAATGTTTTCATCAACAGTGAACCATATAGGGATAGTTTAAAAAAAAAATGTCATGTGAGGAATTTAAACTAAACTTGAAACTATCGCTAATTTACTCTTTCCGCTACAAGGAGCTTCGTTTTGCGAACACATCTTTGAGGGAAGTAAGTAGTATTATGAGTAGCTATTTTTTCTTTTTTTTTTTTAAATTAATACAGTAGTAGTACAGAAGAAGTAAGTAAACATATAATGACAGAAAATAAAAGCTATATTAGGAGCGCCATAAACGTAGTTATTGCCAGAATAATGAAACGTGTTAGACCCTGTTGTAGCCAAGTTACCCCTTTACTTACATTTTATTAGGAAAATACTGACTTTATCACTATTATGGTCTCCATCCACCAACTTCCGTAAAATTTCATAAAACTAATTAGGCTTATAACTTTCACAATATACCCAGCGTGCTAAAGAATACATTTTATTTTTTTGGAAAAACTGGTTGGCATTTTTTTATCAACGTATTTTTTCAATATTGTCCATGAAATCTTCGCATTATTGTTTTTTCATGAAACCTGTTTGGAGCATATCAGTTGGATAGTTTTACATAAATATTTATATCGACGGTTGTAAGGCAAAAATTACTAAGCGACATTACATCATTAATTCATTATTTGTATTGCGATAGGTATTTCGTTGTAATTCATTATTTCTATTCTATTCATTTTTCATATTTACTTTGTGTTCTACAGTATAACCTCCATTAGCAAAATCCATCAAACTATTAAAAAAATAAACGAGGATTTCGCGCGACTTATGGAGGCCACTTTGAGCCCAGTCTGATAAATACAATCAATGGTGGGTGTGGGGGCGAGATTGCAAAGTTCTCCGCACTTGTACGGAAAACAGCCAATTGCGTGCCATAAAACCAAAGGGATAAGAGCTAATTTTCGAGTAAGTGTATTGAAAAAAAACATTGCAACTTATATTTTTTTTTTAATTAGAACAGAATACCTACTGCGAAAAAGGAAGCTAAATTACTCAGAGAAAATCTTTTATATTTCAGTTACAAAGTTTTCGAAGGCAATAATATATTTAAAAAAATACAAGATAGAGTGGAGTCAAATATTAGTTTAACTCTTTGAAGAGTAATGAAAACTTTTTGCAATATTTCTCGTTCATTCTGTTGTAGTGGACGCTTTACAAACGAAGTTGTCAGGGAGTTGTTTTAATTAAATAAAACAAGAGAAAACAATTTACAACGTAATTTTTTACGAGTTTATATTTATTATTTTTGACTTTTATACTAAGTTCTTTAAGCCAAGTGTGAATACAGTTACTCGGTTTTTAGAGTAGGTACGGATTTAACACATCGAAATTCGATGTTCGGTGGTGTTAAGATGATCTTCAATAAATATATCACTATCTTTAATAAATATTTTACACAATCCACATTTAGTTTTACCACTCTCGTCTACGATGATGTCTGTATGATATGCTATTGTAATGTATTCTCTACTTTAATTTATTACCAATGATGTTCTATTTTCTCAGTACCACAGAACACACAATAGCAGAGTTCGAGTGAGATTATGCGCATACGCATTTACGGTGTACCACAAGCCATTTAATTTGCAAGCCGAAAAATGATAACAAACAAAAAATGTTGTCGACATCGACTGACATTTGTTTTAGTGTTGCCATACCATGTCTTCAACCAATGCAATTGTTAATTTTATATAGCTTCAAATTGAATTTAATTAGTTCTGAAGCTTCCATTCCATTTGATTTCATTTTCCATTTTTAGGCCCATTTCTGTATAATAGATTAAATAGAAAATTAGGTTTGTATAATTTAAATTATTATAACTGTAAAAGATTATTGTGAAATTTTTACTCAGCATCCCTTTCGGAGAGACAGAAGATCTCCTTTCAGATTGTAAATAAAACATATTTTGCTTTTAGTTAATTAAATTTAGATCATTTAATATAGTTAATATATGTAATGATTATTAATTTATTATTTAAGATTTTTAGTACACTCTAGCAAGATTTTTAGTGCATTATAATTGTTTTTATGTATTTTTTACTTTAAATGTGCCACTTTTATAAATAAACGATATTCTATTCTATTCATTTCATTTCATTCTTTTCTATGCCATTCGATTTGATTCGGTTAGTTTTGATTCTATTCTATTCCATTATGTTCCATTATATTTCATTATTTTCATTCTATTATCCTATATTCTATTCTATTCTGTATAGTTATTTTGTGTGTGTTTTTAATGAAATTACCTTTTTTTAGGGTTCTGTACCCTAAGGGTTTTTTTTTTCTTTATGTGGAAAATCATTCAATAGCATCTCTTGCCTTTGGATGGAGTGGAATATCAAACTTTTACTGACTAATTAAGTGGATCCGAGCCTCCCACGCAAAAAACGTGATATTTTTACCGCTTTATTGCTACGGACGGTTTGGAACCCTTCGTGCGCGAGTCTTACTCGTGCTTGACCGGTTTTTATATACATATATATTTTTTCCTCTTATTTCCCTTACTACTACCTATTTGTCTCTGCAACACCCAAAAGTTGACTAGTAAAAATATCTAAGGCATTTTATAAGCAGTCAAGCACTAGTTTATAAGAAATTAAAAAAAAAACCGCCTTTGTACTTTTATCTGCATAATTTATAATAATAATAATTTACAAAAAAACAAATAAATTTTAGAAAATTCAGATAATTTGGTGAACTAAAATTTTCAGAAAATTAAGGTTACCCTTCGTGTTATTTGGGTATAATAAGTGGTAAAATTAGCGGTATAACATGTTAAGAAACTTAACAAGTCTACTGGGAGAAAGTTACCTTTCGGTATGAGTATTACGGGGGTGAAATTATTTCGGTACTAATTGGGTTGTTAAATTAGATAATTAAGAAAGTAATTGAGAGTTATACGAAAGGTTTAGGGTTTTCCATCTCGTTTGGTTTGCAAGGTTGGAGCCTACAGGGGCCATGGGTAATGTGTAAGTATACCCCAGGGCCCTGGAACGAAGGCAAAGAAGAAACAGGAGTGGTTTTTTAGTCAGCAAAAGTCTGACACTATCTCCCGCCCCGCCCGAGGACGCGGAGATATCACTGGATGATTTTCCCACCGAAAAAATAGATCTAGTTTCGTTTGATTACCTGTAATATCATCATCTTCATTTTGTTTTTGGAGGGGCGACCACTTACGGAAGACACAGCGTTGGTGGGCCTTCTACGAGGTGGATCGATGACCTGGTGAGGGACGCCAGAATCCGATGAGTGTAAAAAGCACAGGACAGTTCATTGTGATGAAGTGTGAAAGAGTATGGTGATTCTGCCTCCGCAGCGCGCATCTCTCGTCCTCTGTACTGTCTTTTGTAGAGGTCATAATTCGCATAAAGGTTTTACGGCTCTTTTGGGGTGCATGAAAAGACTCCCGAGCAGCGTTAAAAATATAGTAGCAAGCACTTGGCAACACAGAGTCTAGCTGACTAATCCTTTCACCATGATATCTCAAACTCAATCTCTGAAGTATAGATTAATTCATCTCAAATGACCGATAAAAGAAAAAAGTCAACCGATAAATATACGTAGATATTTCCACGCATTTTATACATACGGCCTTGAGGTCAAGGTAGCCTTTGGTGTACCTTACGTTTCCTCACATATTATACATTTAACCTTAAAATCAAGGTCTTTGACCTTGTGGTCAAGGTTTTTTAAGACACATTCAGTGTCTCCCAATATTTCCCCACCCTTCTAGTTCAACATCCCACCGGATCCCGAAGGCTTGACATCGATTAATAAATGGTATTCGATGAATCGTTCAGTCGAAGAAGCGTTTGTCGATATAAGGTGGGTTCGCTATTAATTCTATTCGATCAAACGTTCAGTCGACTTTACGTTAATCGACCATGTGACTCTCGAAGTATCGTTACGGATCCACCTTGTTTTCTTAAATACGCCACAAAGCAATGCTTAGCAATCATATAAATCAACAATTTTGTTGTTGGCTGGCCTGTTGGTCTAGTAGTAAGTGATCCTGACTGCTATGCCGGAGGTCGTGGGTTCGATTCCCACCCAAGACAAATGTTTGTGTGATGAGCACGATCATTTGTTCTGTGTCTGGGTGTAATTTATCTATAATATATACGAGTATGTATTTAGAAATATCTAAGTATGTTTATCAGTTGTCTAGTACCCATAACACAAGCTCTGCTTAGCTTGGGACTAGACGGCGTTGTGTGTGATAGTTGTGGAATATTATATTATTTTATATATTATTATATTAATGTACTAAGACTACAAAACAGCTGATTTCGAAAATATCAAATCCCGCTCCCTCAGCTGCGATAGCCAAAATCATAACCCTTAACTACCATCATTAGCAAGAAGATCAAAATGCAAATAGGTCAACAAACTCGATCCATCGATAGATGATCTCCAAGAGAGCCGTAACAAGGGTTAAGTGGGTGTTCCCGACAATTTGCAAGTGATGCGGCCAGCCCTTAAAATTAATTAAGTTGGCGAACTGGAGTTTCAAAACCCATCCCCTGTATTGTGATTTTCGCGGGTCCCTAGGGGCGAAAAGGCGGTGAAACTAGCGGAGATTGTGAAATTAATAGTAACCAATTTTACACAAGTTTTGCCGCAAAGCTATACTTATAAAATACTTTGTCGCGAATACCTGACTAAAGGATCAACGCACAGCTTAAATCGTTGATCGTAAAAACCTGAAACTTGGGGATATGTTCTTTGTATAACTTAGACTTTTGATAAGAACGCATTTTCCAAAATTCGCCCCCTAAGGGCCGGAACTGCGTTAGGGTGTTTATAAAATCGTGCGGATTTCATAACGCATGCGGATTTGCTCCGCATGAGGATGTCCTCTTCGGAGAAATATGGGAATGCGCACGCGGAGTGTGTGCGGGTTGGGGCAACCCCGCATGCGTGAATATGAAATCGGCATGATATTAAAATACCCTTAAGCGGTCGTCCGCGCGGTTTATACAAAAGTGCAGTTGCGGGGACCCACGCGGGCACCTTTTGCGGGGAACCACGCCCCGCTCACATTTTATACGTAATAATACAATAAGTTCTCCATCGACACGACTACATGCACACTGGTAAAGTTGAACTAGCGATACTACGCAGGTAACAATCTGGTTTCCGTGACGGGGACCGTCGCACACGACACCCACGACGCGAAGGGTGCCCCTCACGGGCGCCCACTTAACCCAATTTCAGCCCTAAGAGATGAAACGGGGGTATAAAAGGAGAAACTGACTGACTGACTGACGTATCATAGTCATTTATTATTTAACAATTAATTGTAATCAATGCACGGCCGAAATTACTAGCACTAGGAACATGACATTTTGTTCAAAGGTTTCTTTTCTAACCGAGGCGAGCACTAAGGGTTTTTTTGAAAATTTAACCTTTAAATCCCCCCCGGATTTGGGGATGTACCGAATCAATCCTCCACGGGATTAAAACGATTAAAATTTAACGATGTAATACTTGAATGTTAGCATAAATACAAAATAAATATTGTCATTACTTATTTTTCAAATCTACCCGCATTAAAGACTATTTAGGATATGTTAGAAATTGTATGGAGAATTCTGGGGTTAATGAATGATGGCCCAAATTCTAATTTAAATTAATAATAAAGACTGTCATTATTATTTTTTAAAACTACCCTCTTAAGGCATGTTAAAGTTTTAGAGAAAATATTCTCCAGAACGAAATCGTGGTAAAGTGCTAGTGGCAGATAAAGGTCATAAGAATAACTAAATCGCTACGTACCACAACATATTTTATGAGATTGCACCTTTTACGAGGGCTCTTTCCGAGCTTAAAAGCTTGTTACTTCATCCAATGCAATGTTTGCTGAAGATGCAACGCAAAAAAGAGTGATAAAACCTAAACGCTCTGTCGGCATTCAGTAATTCCGACATTTAACCGAATATTTCACAAAACTTGTTTCATAAAATACGTGTTTGACTTTAAAACCATGATGAGAATGGAAAAACTGACAAATTACTATCACATTCCCGTGACTCTCACTAGATCATCGGTCCACCTTGTGGGAGGCCTTCCAACGCTACGTCTTCCGGTGCGCGGTCACCACTCCAGAACCTTTCGGCCCCATCGACCCTATCTGTTGTACGAGCAATGTGCCCTGCCCACTGCCACTGTATGTTTGGCGATTCTTCGGGCTATATCAGCAACCTTGGTTCTCCTTTAAATATTTTCAATCCAGATGCTATCATACAAGGAAACTCCGAACATAGCCTTTCCGTTGTCCCGTGGATGACTGTAAGCCTAGGAGGCAGGCCATATGTCACCACTCTCTTGTATGTTGGACGAGAAGATAACGCGCAGTTGCCCGAACGCTGCCTAGCGGAGTCGGATTCGACCATTAACTTCATGAGGTTATATAAAAGAAAAGAATCATGGTGTTAATGTGGTGGTTGATAGAGTGAAAGAAAAACACGTGCTGCGCCGATTCCAAGTAACACGGGACAAAGGCAAGAAGATGTTGACGACTGTAGACTATACATAGAAATCACTAATTTGCAGTTTTCAGACTTTTAACCTAAACTAAATTTCAGGTTTCTAGGTCAACGGGAAGTAGGTACCCTATAAATTTTGATTACCTAAGAGTGTCAAAATGTGCGTTTTTTTGCGACACAAACGGCTATATCTTTTTTTTTCGTCAACGTAGAAGTTTAATTTTTTCACAGCTTAAAGGGACCGAATATTTGAGAATATTGTTACAATTTCAACTCGATACCTTCACGCGTTCCTGAGATAAAAGATTTTGACAGACAGACAGACGAACAACAAAGTGATCCTATAAGGGTTCCATTTTATTCCCGTTGAGCTACGGAACCCTAAGAACAGTCCATAAAATAAATCTTTGCTCAGAAAAGAAACAAAGAGAAAAGTTCATTCGATGAATGTCCTAACATTGCAAAGAGAGGTCCGAATGAAAATCTGTAAGTTAGAAAGTAATTTATAGCAACTTCTAAGTATCCTGGGACGGTCGAATTAGCTCCGTTCAATGCGAGCACAGTTACTTGTGATCTTAAGTTCGATCCATTTTAATTTATATTAGACTTTCTGTTCGTAGATGTTTTAGTTGAATGTAGATTATTTGAGAGCTATTAACACGTTAAATGCTGAATGAGGTCGAATACGCCTCGTACATGTCTTCCTTGCGATGCAGCTAAGAAAAACCGTGGTCTTCTCTGTCGTACGGAGGTCATATTATTCAATTTGGTTTAGTTTAGAAAAAAAATGGATATATACCTAAGATTTCCTTTTAAAATAAAATGCAGTGGTGTACTAAATCTACTTAAACACGGGGTCACTTTGACCTCATACTGCACTTAACCAAAAAAGCCTGTAGTTACTTAAACGTTACGGGGCCTAATAAGCCCCTTACCGTCATAATGATAGTTTTCAAACGAGGTCTTAATCGCCTCATACCGCAGGGATAAAATTACACAAAAATGAGTGCCGATGTCAAAGTGTTAAAATAAAAACACATTATTTTGTTGTTAAAAATCAGCAGCCCTGAGACTTCAAAACAACAATTAAAAAGAAAATGATACCCTTTCGATACGGATTTTTAAAGCCCCAGATGTTTCCAAAGATGGATGACTAGCATCCATTGCGAGATTCTTTAGCTTCGACCGACATGCAGTGATTAGATCCACCGCACTGTAATCCTTGAAGATTGATGGCTCATCCATCCAACTTCTTATTGATCGAATTACTTTGGTCGAGTGGTGACGTCACTATAAAGATGGCGAATTTTTCCAATTTGTTCTCAGGAGCTTTTTAAAATAGATTTCAAAATAGTACATAAAAATCTAATAGGTACGTAAAGTAATCAATCCAAAGTTCAACCTCAGCAAGCGTTGCTTAACTCCTTCACTGCAAGCAAAGCGTTTGAGAAAAATGGTAACATCCAGTTTAGTAATCCTTTAAATTTTATTTTATTTTAAATGTTTTTGGCTTCGATAATAAGTCCTTTCAGCCATTGCTACGTAAAATATTTTTATAAATAAAGTTCATTTGGCTAACCATTACAATATATTGATGTATACATTTTAATGTTTTTGTAATATTTGGTAGCAAATGTATCAAGTAAATCTTCTCAACAACCTTCGCTAAGGTAGCCAACATTACAATAAAATTCTCAGTTCCATTTTCAATTTTTTTTCTCCATTTTAAAAGATTCTACATATTGTGCAGTTGTACTTATACTTAACATACAAAATAACACCAATTTTACATCACAATATCCACTAGAAATCAATTTAGGAATCATTCAAACAGCCACTAAAATTCACTAGAAGAAATTCCGCCAAAATCTCTCCTTTTAACTTAAAACAGTGCTCGCACAGACTAAAAAAAAAAAAAATACAAAAAAAAACTGCAGCGTTTTAAATCTTTTTAAACGGTGCCGCTCTTTTTACTTTTCTCACGGATGGTTAAAGACAGACTACGCTTTGCATTTTTATTCGACAGAATAAATTTCAATCTTAGCTCAGTAGTAAAGTGAACAGCATGACGTCCATTAAGTCATTTTGGATTAAATATCTTCCCGCCATAAAGGATGCCATTTTGAATTTTGCCATCTTAGATTTAAAAGTTTAAGTGTCAACAAGAATAGCCGTTTTCACATTCTTTTTTGTGGAAAATGGTTGAAGATTGCTCGTTTCAAGATGTACCTTTTAGTCCAGTTGGTAAGATACTCGTAGATTTTAGATACGTTTGTATGCCGCTTTATCTGAACAATTTTGTTTTTTTTTTTTTTAATTAAATACATGGTTATATAGTCGTTTGAGTTATAGTCATTGAAATTACTATATTCCGATTCCTCTTATGGTAGACTTTCCAACTTTGCGTCTTCCATTAGGCGGTCGCTACTCTATAACATTCCTTTTACCTCAGTTTAATGGATTGCAGTATATCTCGATTTGCTGCCATACATTACGCATACATTTGAAATGCGAAAAAAATCTGCTGGTCAGTACATTTATGTTCGTCTAACTGGTCAAAATGTACAGAACTTGACTGATTTTTTCCAGAACTCCGGTCTTTCCTTTCTAAAAACTCAACACTGGCTAAATGCAAAAACCGTGCGGAAAAAAAGAACCAGGCAAGACATTTTTTTTTTGTTTTAGGTAGGGAAATCACCCAATGACATCTCCCGCCCTTGGGCGGAGCGGGGGATAGTGTCAGACTGACTAAAAGACTAAAAACCCACTCCAGTTTCTTCTTTGCCTTCGTTCTAGGGCTCCGGAGTACGCTTTCACATTACCTATGTATGCCCCAGTAGGCTTCGACCCTGTTGGGTCCCTATGGTTTGCAGAAATCTGCTTGAGGCGCGCGTGGCAACGCCGTAGCAAGTAGAGTAGGTAAGATTACCAATAACAATTGATGTAGTGTCTATACCTCCTGCCTATCCCCATTGGTACGAGTATGTGTAAGAGATTTTGTATACTACACGTAATTGGAATAAAGGGATGTCCTTTATGCATCTCAAATCACAATTCAGTCTGAAATTTTAATAAATGCTATTAGGTACCTACTGTATTTTGTTTAATTAATTAACCCAATAATTAAGCAAATAATATAGGAATCGACGCATTATACTGATAGCACATCGTCATAATCAAGAATTATTAAAAAACATAAAAAATAAAAAAAAATAAAAAATATTCTTGGATAAAAAATAATACTCATTTTTCAAAATAAAAGAAATCTATTCAGTAGCTAATTTAAGTTCAAAAATTAGCTACTGAATAGATCACTAATATATGGATGTGGGTTTATATTACATGTTGTACATTTAACAAAATTAGGTAGCCAAATATCGCAAAAGTATCAAGAATATATTACACATAATCCTTTGAACATAACCGCTAGCTATAGAAACCCCTTCCCACGTTCAAATACCATTACCATCACGAATGACACTCGTTTCTCTCGACGAAGAAAAATGACTTGAAATTTTTCCCGCATCTACCCAAGCTGCTTGTAATTGGGCCCGCGCGACCGATTACATAAGTCAGAGAGTGGCTTGGGGCAATAAGATACACAGCCCTTAAATATTAATGTAACTTTGTTTACTGAATTATTGATTTTCGTATATATTTGTGAGTAGAATAAGGATCAAGGTTGAATATAAAGTGCGTTGTACGTTTGGTAGTATCGCTCGTAGAGAATAGTTTAGGATTGGTTTTCTTTGATAAAGAATTGATGATGAATCGCCATTCTTAAGTGGCAGTGGGCAGGGCACATTTCTCGCAGAACAGATGGCCGTTGGGGCTGAAAGGTTCTGGTGGTCTAGGTGGACCGATGACCTGGTGAGAGCCGCGGAATCAGATGATATCGAGACACACAGGACCGTTCGTTATGGCGATACTTGTGGGAGGCTTATGTCCAAAAAAACATATGTGCAAATTTTTGCTTTTAGTTAGCGTAATTATTATACTAATAGAAAGCTACTCTGTTGCTAACAGTTAAAGAGTACATTTGTATCGGGAATACGTGGAAAAAACCATTATCACATAATAAACGCATTATCATCATTTTAGCCGTCAGACGTGCACTGTTGGGCATACGCCTTCCCCTAGGGTCGCCACAACTACCGCTCCTATACGTTTAGCATTCATCGCGCATTAGAACAAACATATTCACTAACAATTTTACCTCTCAATAATAGGTATTAAGCCTCCTTTAGACACGGTAAAGTAACTGACGCCGAAATCGAGACAAGTCAGTGCGGACCCGATTTTTTTTTAAATATTTCTATCACACAACGCCGTCTAGTATCAAGCTAAGCAGAGCTTGTTTTACGAGTACTAGACAACTGATAAACATACTTATATATTTCTAAATACATACATATTAAAGATAAATTACACCCAGACACAGAACAAATGATCGTGCTCATCACACAAACATTTGTCCTGAGTGGGAAACGAACCCACGACCTCCGGTATAGCAGTCAGAGTCACTAACCACTATACCAACAAGCCAGTCAATTATAGATATTTACCTAAACAGATTTGGAGTAAGTGCAGCGCTGTCGCGTCAGTGCAGACTTCAATATTCCGGCTTGAATATTTTAAAGTCAGTCGACCTCCCCGCCACCCGCGCCAGCGCTAATGACTTTCTTATAAACGGTCATGTCAGTGCTTGGTCAGTCACTGACGCTGTGTTATAGGGTGACCTACGATTCGCGTGAATTTCTTACGAAAATGGCGCGTAATAACAAAGCAGAGCCTCCGGTTTCTCTTCTGTATTCTATCCATTTTGTTCTTACCGAAATTCGTTCTTTTTAGATATCTCTTTTTCTAACATCTCCGTCAACTCATTCTAAATCAGGCTTTAGTTTCAACAGCACTACGTAGAACGTGGAAGAAGCCTGATTATCATCCTTTTAAAGTAATATTTCATTATCCACAAATACGTATCCTTGATATTGATTGCACAACGAAATACATACAAACACAATACGAAGCTTATATTTAAACTCAAGTTAAGTTAATCGGACAAAATAACGAAATCTAAGGTAGTTAATATCCTAGCTTCGGGAGTCGCAGGGCGATTTCAGGAAACCGTAATCGCGGGCTTGTGGACGACAAGCAGTAGGTAGCTCGCTGTCCGGCCGTCATGTAAGGATCGAGCCCGAGTCGCCTACATTGCGTAATCTTCCACGCTTCCCTCAAAAGATGTCAGCAAATTGTAGGGGCTCAACAAAACCGATGCCCGCTGGGGCCAAGGGAAATTTTTGAAAAGGAAACCTATGGTCCAAAAACATAAAGGACATAAGTGTGGTTTTAGTCAGTAAAAGTCTGACGCCATTTTGCTCCACTCAAGAGCGAGAGAAATCATAGAATAATTTCCCACCTCAAAAAAAGGGTGTTAATAGAAGAATAATTTTAAACTTTACATCTTTAACATATACCTGGTCTACTTTCTAAGCAAATAAAGAACTATGTACTCTACCCTAAGAGTCACCTCTATAAAAACAAGCATATCACTCCACTCCGCCTTCCCAATTTCCACCAGCGATATAAGATAGCTATCTGCCGAAAATATTGCGTATCTGGTAACAAATGGACAGACAAATGGGGCTATAACCTCCTTGACGGCTATAAAGGTCTCCGAGGCTGTCCCCCCAGCTACGTCACCGCTTAACTGGCTATATATCTACCCGCAGACTCTCCCTTTTGTGGAAGATGGAGCTGTGAAGATTTTGCATTCCTTCAGTCGTGATGTTTTATTGACAAAGAAAAACAAAGGGTTTATTTTCTATGAATTTCGAAGTTTCAAAGAAAACTAAATAAAGAATGGTTTCCACATGAAACATATGAAGGTTTCTGTACAATAATATTATAATTGAAAAATAAACCGCAATAGACGAAACATGTCTCTTGTACGCAGATCATTTAATTTTTTTACTTTATTTTATTACTAGCTTCTGCCAGCGACAATATAATAGTATAGGTATGTAACTCTGCTTATAACTCTGCCTTACGGTATATGAGACAGCCCGCTGACAGACGGACGGACAGCAGAGGTTTCGTAATAGAGTTCCGAAGGGAACTCTATTACGAAACCTCTGCTGTCCGTGAAGGGAGCGAAGGCTCCCTTCAGTTACAAAACCCTAAAAACAAAGGACCTTTAAAGATCTATAAAAAGCCCGGTCTCGGCACGGGCATTTTCCTGCCCCGTCACTGACACGGCACTGATGTGTGCGTATAGACCTCTAACGCAATGTTCTACCTAGCAATACAACGCGATCGCGACCACGAAGTGACACGGAGCGAATTGAATAAACAATTGTAAAATTCAAAATTCAAAATTCAAAAGCATTTATTTCAAATAAACCTTTTACAGGCACTTTTGAAAGGTCAAGGTGTCAGTCTGTCAGAAAAAAAATGATGCTAATTGCACATTCCAAAGCGTAGATCTCTATGGAGAAAAATGTGCAAGAAACTCCATGGACACTCTTTTCAATCATTTTATGTATAAGAAATATCTCTGTTACATGTTTCTTGTCGCTGCTATTATGTGAGAACAATGTCAATAAAATAAAGTAAAGACAAAAAAAGGCATTCTAAATAAAGATATTAAAATAAACCACTGGCAGCTAAGAGATGACCAGTCTCAACTGACCGCGCCCGTTCACGGACATGACGCGCATATCAGCACCACTTAGCTCAACCATTTTGAAGGGAACCGAATGATCCAACACACGCGCCACCATCAGTGAGACATTTGAGTGAGCATGACAAACTCTCAACCACCATGCTTATTTATGTCAAACAAGTCCAATATCCAAAAACCGTAAATTGCTCCATGGTACTCACATTTACAAACTTTGAAATAAATATTGAGTTCTAATATGTGAGGAGGTATTCTATTGTAACATTTTAAACAGTACCCCATGAAAGAAGACGCTACTTTAGCCATTCTGAAACCTGGTTGAACTAAAAGGTCCCTATTCCTTGTAACATAATTATGCCTATCGCCTCTTTTACTAAAAAGGTGAAGATTCTTTCTAACGTACATGATGTAAACAATATGACTAAAACAATAGGACTCTACTGTGGCCAACGCAACCAGCCCACTAGGGTACGGTGCGGCGACGAGTGAAGCGAAGCGACTGCAATCACTGGTTTGATATTTTTGCGAATTCTTACGGTATGGTGGTTTGATTTAAATAAATTGTAGCGATTCGCGCGCACATCGGACACAGCCGCCGCCTCGCGGTTGATTCGCTTAAAACGCACCGGATCGCTTCGCGATTACGATCACGTTGAGTCGCCTACGTGCGGCTGCCAAAATTAATCTTATTTAAAAATTAAATCGTTACCCCACGCTAGGATTTACTCCAGACAAGGATCAATATAGACCATCCGTCTTCATAAGAATATTGTTTCGTGCCATGATCTTTGCCAGAAGTAACATAAAAGCCACTCGGCTATCTTCGGCTGTTGTCATGAGACATCGGGAGGCAAGCAGCGGTATGAGATGCACAAGTGAGACCACGTCTTATTATTGTACCTACTCAAGAATTATATATATTTAAAATTACATTCCACTAGCTTTAAGTTTAGTCTTTAGATAGGTCCCTAACAGCTACGTAAGCCTTGAAACCGACCCACATATTATCCAATTGACAGTCCTCTCTCAAGGGAGCAAAAGGCATCATCACACATCCAAACTAACAAACTACTAACTAAAGTCAGAACAAACTAACATGGAACACGGAAATAATGACCAGGAATTAAACACACGCGTGTAATGCTCATACAATCATCATTAGAGGAGAATATAGACCATCGAGATGCCTTAGTGGGCACTGTTTGTTCGGGACTTCGACCACTCGGCAATCTTCAGCTGCCGTCGTGAGACATCGGAAGGCGGTGAGCGGCTGCGAGCGGGACTTCACATCCACAAAGTACTTTTTCTATTCACTTTGCTACCGATTTCTGAAGACGACACGTTCGCGCACTCCAAATGCTTACTAACATCGAAACTAGTACGAGTACCTATTCGAGAATTATGTTAATTTTTAATTATTAGTACTAGTGTATTTGCCTTTGAGTTATCCTAGAACGCAACCTCCTCTAAAATCCCAAAATCATAAACGCTTTAGAGCGGAATAAGAGGGTTTATCAGACTTTTACAGACTAAAGCACCATTCCTATTTTCCTCCTTTGCCTCCGTTTAAGGGCCCGCGAGTACTCTTTCGCACAACTCGTGACCAGTAGGTGACTCTGCTGGGTCCCTACGGTCTTTTAACATCTCCTTGAGGCGCGCGTGCTTGACTCATCCCGGGGTCCGGAAGACCGGATGGCGAGATACCCATTGCTTGCCGTCCGCAAGCCCATGCCTAAGATATGACAGCTGATACCTACTTGTGCTGAGCAGTGAGCACGGTTTGGACACTTACAAATATTACTAAAAATGGCGCCTGTAGTTGATACCAGTGAAGCTATTCCGTACTCTGTGGCAAAGTGAGGGAAACTGGAATGTGAACGACACTCAAACTTATTGCTCTCGTTATGCGACTTGGTTTCGGTTTCGTCTGTTTGAAAACTATACGTTTTTGGGATAGTTTTGATTAGTTTTCCTTTTAAACTTAAGGTGGTATCACACACTCAGGCTAGCTTTTACTCGCGGCTTCGCTCCCGTCAACTGGCTACATACTTTACTCTCTACCTAGCTACTCTACCAAACCCTATATACCAACCCTATCCTACCTACCCTACCCTACTCTTGTAAACTGCCTCACTGTTAACACACTTCTAGTTGGTGCCCGCGACTTCGTCTGCGCTGTCCGTATTTTCATCTCCAAGGCTTTATTACCATGCTGAATAGTAATGCAGATTTGGTGGCCAAATAGTTTATTAGTATCAAACCAGCAAACTTAAAAAGGATTCTCTTTTTAGTTAAAATAAAGGATAAAATTTGAATTATCAAGGCTTTTTCTAACTAGCTTAAGGTGGGCTTCTAACCTAACCAGATGCAGCTATTGCCTATTAGAGCTTCACAACCCAGTTACTGGTAATGGTAATGGTCAGACTTTCTGGCGTCTGACGGTTAAAGATCTACGAATAACAACTAGGACCAATTGCTTTACGTGTTCTCCAAAGCACGGTGTGTCAGTAATGTCCTTGGTAAACTTAGAAAGGTACAAAATACTTAAATTGAAAAGTTCACATTGATACTATGCCGGTTTCGAATCCGCAACCCTATGTTTGAGAGGCGGATGTCTTAACCACTAGGCCATCACGTTTATGGAGAATATGAATTAAAAAAAAAATAACCAAAAAATTATTATTAAAAAAAAAATTAGTGTTTGCGCGAGCGATGACGCGGCGCGCTGCTGCAATGTCCAACGAACTCCCAACGCGCCGCGTCTTCGTAAACACGGCCTTATACTAAATTACTTTAGGCGGAAATATATCTAAAAATTACTTATTGATACCCCTGCACAGGGTAGGCTGGTTTGAATGAAAAATGGACTGTATTAATGCGATGTAAAAATGCTTAGCTATACGTGACCTCGCAAACGCAACTCATAGGCGTCGAAAGCAGATTTTGGGCTTAACTAGGAAAATTTGAATAGGAACACGCACTGACCTGGATTCGTCCACCGAAATCGAGGCTCGTATAGTCCGGAACCGCAGCACACACTTTGGGTAATGTTCTTAATACCAGCCAGGCTATAACACTCGTAACTTTACGCTAATGGAAAATATATGAAAAAAATGCACTAATTCATTGGCGTGACTTCGCGCGGAGTTTTTGACTAGAGTGAAGAGAATCTTCATTGAATGTTCCGAATGACGATGACAGAGCAAAAATCAGGCAGAATGCGGGTGGGAATAAGATAGGTAGGAAATTCGTGTTTTGCACTGCATGTATTTTCTACCCTACAATTTGGTATTGTAAAAGTTACGAAACCCAACAGTTCCATACAAACAAAGAGAAAATTCGCGAATTGAGTTCCGAAGATTTTTCCAAATCGATTTTTTTTTTAATAAAAAAAAAACAGTTGTACGGTTTATTAGTTTAGTTAGTATTTATTAGTTTAGTTTATAAATTTTAATTCCCATAATCGAAATATACGTTTTTTTTTGTGTGTCATTTCTTTTTTTCTCGTTAACTTAGAAGTTTGATTTCACAGCTACAAGGGACTGCAGACCTGAACATAATATATTTTTTTTAATTCTTACTTGGGTCATGACTTACAAACTGACGGACAACAAATTGATCCTATAAGGGTTTTTTTATGGTAGGTAAAATCATCCAATAACAGATACCGCCCTTGGGCGGAGCGGGAAATAGTGTCAGATTCTTACCAACTAAAAACGGACCCAGTTCCTTCGTTGCCTATCGTACTGGGGCCCCAGCAGGCTTCGGCCCTGCCTGCCTGCATCCTATAAGGGTGCCGTTTTTTCCTTTTAAGGGACGGAACCCTAAAAAAGATGGTGCGCTGACCTGATTCCGAAGTCTTTCTTAAACAGACAATTCTGCGCAAACTGTAAAAGAGGCTACTGCGATTATCGAAAATTATGTGCACTGCTTAGTAGGTATCTTTTCCAATGACTATAGACTTAAGACAACGTTTCACTCTATCAGTTAGATGTATTTTTCTTTTGGTTTCGCACGATTTATGCTTTTTATCATCAGAGACATACATTGTTGACCTATCCTATGCGTTTCACGTCCAACAGATTCCCGCCCTCAGGTCAGCGGTCCACCTTGTGGGAGGCCTTCCAACACTGTGTATTGGGGTACGTTTTTTTATGGTAGGTAAAATCATTCAATGATAAATCCCGGCCTTGGCTGGGCGGGAGATAGTGTCAGACTCTTACTAACTTGCGGTACGTGGTCGCCTCTTCAATCATCCCCATCGACCTTCTATTCAGCGAGCAATGCTTTTAATGAGTGTTAAATTTACAAAATATAATACAAGTACAAATATGATTTTTTTTAATCCATAATATATTAAGATCCAAAGCGATCCGACAAAACTTATCTTCACATGGATGAAACCTTAGGTTCTCAGTAGTGTCTCCTGTACTTTAATTACCCTTAGTGTGCTTGTGGAGCTCCCCCTTGGCGGCCCTGGGCAGGTTCCAGGTGAGTAAGGAAACTAAAAATACGAGTAAGAGTTAATTACCATGATTTTTTATGACTGATTTTTATATATGTTCTGTGGAATATTATTCTTAAGTAGTATCATAAGTGTCAGACACTTTCCATGGACCAAAACTTCTGTCAGACGCTTTAAAGCTCCACAAAAAATAAAATACACTTTACTTATTTTTGACATGTCTGATTTTAAATATTATAAAGTTATATTTCAGTAGTCGGACAAATTGTAGTGACCAAACATCCAGTCAGTACATGAAATCGTCTCACTCGCTCTGAAACGCATGCGTGCTTTCGCGCTCATACTTATATATACCTATATTTATATACATATATAAACCCATCCAAAAACGTAATAAGAGTGGAGTTTGTCCATCTATCCGGCATTAAACAGCTCTTGCAAGGCAACAGTATTATGTTATAGGTAATAGTATATATAACAAAGCGAATCAAGCACTTAACATCCTTCCACTACCTGTCTTTCTTTTTTTCTTTGTCGGTGAGTGCAAGAATATCATTCGTGGCTGGCTCCTACGATCTGACTATTCTAAAACAGGAGAAATTGCGAATAATAAAAGTTCACTACCACACTACACATTCTCATCAACACATCACACCACACCAAACACTTGGACACATGTACTTGTTTTATGTTGTCCTAAATTTTAAATTGTAATAGCTGTAAGTTATTAGTTTTGCATTTTTTAATGTCTTATTCTTGAACACAATGTAGCGCATGTTTTTCAAAGCACTTACGAGTATATAGGGAGGAAGACGCTGTCGACTGTAACACAGTATATACTAGTACAGTCGCCAACGTATCTCTTAATATTATCGCATGTTTAATTTTTCTTTAATTATTAATGTTCACCTAGGTTAAGAGATATTTGTAAAACTGAAAATGTTGAATAAAATTATTATTATTTATTATATTTTGTGATTATTGGAAAGGTTTCATCCATGTGAAAATAAGTTATGTCAGATCGCTATCTTGGACTATAAGTACTTTTCCCAGTTTATCTAGGACATTGACATCCCGTGACTCGGTGCTCTAGCCGCATCTGGTTGGCCTGCAAGCCGACCCCGCTAGTGGGGAAATAAGAGAGATGATGAGGTTTTGTAAAACAGAGAATAATAACCAGATAGGATGTAGCAAGTACGAAACAGTAAGCTTATGTCCTCTTCCAGTGGTCTCCTCTCAGGAGAGATAATGAGCCGTAATCCACCACGCGGGCCCAGTGCGGGTTGATGGATGTCGCATGTCTTTGAATCTTTACTTCTAGGACATGGCAGTATCCTCACGATGTATTCCTTCACAGTTTTGAGAACAGTGGTGATGAAATAAATTACACTTAGTAATGCGCCTAGCTAAGTCAGGGCAATTACCACTAGACCACCACTGCTCTCTGAACTGCACTGCTATAAGAACCACTGCCGCGTAAATTAAAAGTGCAGTAAGGAGGTTGTTAGTAGTTTTTTTAGGATTAAATAACTATACAGAGCTAATTACGAGGAATTCGAATCTATGAGTTACTCGGTTTTCCAAAAATCCTACCTTACTGCGTTTTTAATTAATGCGGCAACACAGTAAAGCTATAAAAAGTAGACAGTTTAATTAACGCATCCTGACAATTTTCCTTTGTAAAGTTTCCACTGCAACAGAATAAAAAAAAACTAGAAACATTTTGCAAAAAGTTTTCATTACTCATCAAAGGGAAACTCTTTGATTATATACCGGGAAACTAATATTGGACTCTGTACATATAACAACATGAAAAACTTTGCAATTTAAAAATGGAAAATTCGTTTTTTTAATAAAAAGGTTCCTTGTTTGCAGTATTATATTTTAGTTTCCTTAACTTTTAAGCACGCACTGGGCCCGCGTGGATTACGGCCCATTCCCTCTCCTATAGGGGAAGCCTGTTTCCCAGTAGTGGGAACATTAAAAGGCTCATTACGCTTATGCTACGCTAACTTTTAAGTTGATACCAGTGTTTTAGGAACAAAGTTCCTAAACACGGCTTGCAGGTCAGATTCAAAAAAATATATATTTTATTTATTACAGCTTGGAGGACTTACAGCTTATAAAAAATTCTTATTAAAAAGAAAAACAATCGTAGACGACATTTAACTAGTTAAGTACCTCACTTGTAGTGACAAAATAAGAATGCCAGATTTTTCGAGGTTTTTTGTATTAAAAAAAAATTATACTCCACTCTTAAAATAACTCCTGAATTGTGGGTAGGCTCACAAACGTGTAAACTCACATACAAAAGACTCTTGGGGCTGATTTCATCATTCAATATAAAAATTTAGTTCAACTAAACTGAGCTCAGCGTAATCTAGTTTAAAGACCCGTGTCGTAAACATGGGCGACAACAAAAGAATTTAAACTGAGTTTGGCGTAAACTAGGTTCAATTCATCGTGGTGAAACGCAAAATGAAGCTATAATCTCGATTAGTCGCTCAAACTGCGTTTTGTTTGAACGAATCGCGATTAGTTTATTGGTGAATTTGGCTCTTAGACCCGGAACAACTACCATAGGCTATATAAATATTTGTTCCGTGCGGAAATCGAACTCAGTCAAACAGCACATTGCTCAACCATTGCGCCAACTGTGCCGTCGAAAGTAACGTAAACCTGGAAAGCAAGGGGCAACTAAAGGAACACGGTGTGTTTTTGTCAGTACAAGTCTCACTTCCCTGTCACTCCACACACAGCAGTTTTTAGAAAAAAAACACGGATATTTTTTTCTTTATACCCCTCTTTACGCCTTTTTCTTTTCAAGTTAAAAAATGCGTGAGAAACTTCTGTACCGACGGTCGTCCCTTGTACTTCATATGGTACTGGTACTTCATATACCGCATATGTGTTTTTTCATCATTTGAAGTATATTTGCGACACTTTGACAACCAAATTTTTTTCTAACGAAGGCTGCACTGCGATACGCTGTTAATATTATAACAGAAGAAAACAAACGTTATAATTCTACAAATACAATATAAAAACAAGCTTTTAATTTTTTTTTTCCACCATATTTGAATTATTTACGTAGTTTTTTTTTCGTGTTCTTCCCCACAAGGTATATAACTCTTTTACTTTATTGATACCCATATCTTTAGAAGTCCGCCATATTAAATTTAGCCATGAAGAAAACATCCAGTTTCCCCCCAATCATTTTTGTTGTGTCTGGGTGTATCTTACAGTATACTATGTATGTATTGTGTATTTAGAAACATAATAATTAAGTTTATCAGTTGTCTAGTACTCATAGCACAATCTCTACTTAGTTTGGGACATCGAATTATAGGTATGTACATTTATATTGGTTTGGGACTAGATGGCGTTGTGTGGAATATTATATTCATATTATTTTACGTTACTTATATTTTTAAATAAAGAAATAAATAAATCCGAACTGAACGTGAAACATATGTTCATACTCTTCTTCTTCCTGCCCTTGTCCCATATTACTTGGGGTCGGCGCAACACGTTTTTTTCTTCCACTCTATCCTATCAGCCGTCACACTATCACTAACTTCCTTTTCTTTCATATCACTCCTCACACAATCCATCCATCTCTTCTTCGGCCTCCCTCTTCCTCTCCATCCATCTACTTGTAAACTCAGAACTCTTTTAGTAACATGTGTTTCATCCCTCCTCTTCACATGACCATACCAAGACAAACGACTTCCTTTCAACTTTTCAGTCACTGGCGCCACTTTCAAACTTCCTCTAATATACTCATTTCTCACTTTATCCATTCTCGTCACACCACACATCCATCTCAACATTCTCATCTCCGCTACATGCAGTCTTTTTTCATCCACCTTTTTCACAGCCCAACATTCTGATCCATACAATATGACAGGTCTTATCACGGACTTGTAAATTTTACCCTTCAACTTGAGTGGCATCCGTGGGTCACAGGTTGTTCCCGTGACCTGTCGCCATTTCATCCATCCGGCGTTGATCCGATGTGTTACGTCTCGGTCTACCTCACCATCTCCTTGAACGAGCGACCCAAGGTACCGAAAGTCGGAGCAGATTGGTATGGGCGTTCCGGCGAGAGCTAAGGACATAAAAACAAAACAAAAGCGTAGCGAAACATGATGAAAACATGAAAGGATTAAATTACGACAAATTAGTAATTAAATCATAAAAGTTGTAGGCTTAATTAGTTTTATGAAATTTCGTCAAATTTTACGCACGTGTAGGACAATAACATGTGACACGGACAGTGTTTCCTAACAAATTTGAGTAAAACGGCAACAAGGCCACAGTAGCATGTAACAGGCTTCATAATCTTGGCAATAACTGCGTTTATGGGGCTTGCAATATGGCGCTTATTTTCTGGTGTTCTTCCTCTTTTCGTGTTGAAAAATTCCAAATAAATTTTCTCTGACCAGCATTTAGCAACCTGTACCTACAATTTGTATTAGTGGAGCGTTTTTTTTTTATTTCGAAAATCATATCTTCCCGTGGGTATCGTAAGAGGCGACTAAGGGATATTTAGAGACTGTACTTACTACAGCACCTTAGGTCGTTCCGTGGTGGCGGGTAAACCACCATCAATAGTATTCCCAAGGAACCCTGGTGTCAGGCTGGCGGCCGACTTTAAAACAACTAGCCAAATCCCATTGCAACATGTTTGGTCTTAATGGAATGCATGATAGGGTTAGAGCGTACCCTACCGGCGACACGCAGGGGCAGAACCCGGCTCCTGTGGGAAATGGACAGGAGTGATATGAAAGAAAAGGGAGTTATTGATATCGTGACGAGTGACAGGAGAGAATGGAAGAAAAAAACGTGTTGCGCCGACCCCAAATAAAACGGGACAAGGGCAGGAAGATGATGATGCCTCCTGGATTATCAATGAATGACCCATAGTCAAAAAAATGTTTGTACAAAGTTTCAGCTTTGTAAGTTAATATCTCCAGGTGGCGCATTAGATACGAATTTAAAGAAAAGACAAATTTTAGCTGGCATATAGAGCTGTCAGAATATTGATACTTGAAATTATTAAAACAATCAATAGCTATGTAAAGTATGTATGATTGACTATATTTTTTTAAGGCTTATTGTATAGGCTATATTTTTTGGTCTCAGGACTACAATCTGTCAAAGATAGGTGTTTTTTTGTATGGAAAGTGGGTGCAGTTTTTGTTAGGTACCTAATATAAAGATGTATGTCCAATAAAAGATTTTGAACTAAATCTGCAGCAAATGAATCGTGCTCCTGTGGAGAAACCTTCAAAAGCAGGAAAATATAAATAGTCAGATAATAAAATATATTGCTAAAGTTACTTCAAGGTCTGAGGACGGAAGCGGACCGGAATGTTCTACAGTTGAAAACTTATAACAAACGGAAATTCACTTGATTTATTTACTTATTTTACACTTCAATACTGTTTATTGAAGTGTAAAATAAGTAAATAAATTTAATTTTAATAAAAAAAAATTAAGGCGGACTTACTTTACTTACATTTTTTTATTGTTGATAGGTTCGCGCTTGACCAAAATCTCATCTGATGAAAGGTTTTTTTTATGGTAAGTAAAATCATCCAATGACATGACGCCCTTGGGCGGCATGGGAGATAGTGTCAGACTCTTACTGACTAAAAACCTACCCCGTTCCTTCAATGCCGTGGTTTCAGGGCCCTGGTAGGCACTTTTATACCTTCCCAGAGCCACAGAACAGGCTTCGACCCTGCTGGGCCCCTACGTTTGCCGACATCTCTTTTAGGCGCGCGGGAACAGTGCGCGCCGTCGACGACTTTGGCTCGGTCTGGACTGTTACCGGACGGATGGACAGCGGGCTACCCATTGACCGCCGTCCGCAAGCCCGCGCCTACGGTGGCTGGAAATCGAGATCGGAATTACGGCGGCTTCTACGGCGTGAGTGCCGTTGCCTGATGCGATCGGCCTCCTCCTTTGCTAGCATTACTGCTTCGCAGAAGGAGGCGACCGCCTGCCACTCCTCCTCGCTCCGGACCATGGCCTAAACCAAGGCCCAGCGCGAGAGATCGCCGCCCCCTGATGTAAGGTGACGATGCGGTCGACGATGGAGCGCGCTTACCTAGAAGTAATCTATTCACTCTTGATTTAAAGATTGATGAGCCATCAGGAAACACTGACTCCGGCAGGGAATTCCACTTCTTAACTGTACACTCGTTTTCAGCTATATTTTGAAGACTATTGATAATTTTAAAATCACATTTTGATTCCAAATAATGTTTGTAAATAATACAAGTACAATCTACTTTGGGAGGTCATAAGCGATAGCCGTTTGCATCAACTCAGCGTGTAATATAAACATCGTAGTATCGTCATTTTTCGCAGTTTGTCGAATTTGCGATTGCTTCGATGCAAACTACAGAGTCATTCAACCTTCACAAGTATTATCTACACCTGCCTACACCGCACGGTAATATACATATAAGATATACAACATGTAGCATCATAAAAGTACATCCCGAAAGTATGTTTAGAATCAGCAACTGAATCGACTTCGGTTATTTTTAAAATAGGTTATTTTTTTTATATCTTAAAACAATCAAAAATTATTTTGGGGTAAAAAAGTCTTAATAAATCTTGATTACATCACTAGCGTATTTAAACGTCTATGTGTCTGCATAGGTACTAATACTGATGTGCTGCTAATGTTACGCGTCAATTAACTAGTATTTGCCTACAATTAGGAATTCTCTCTCAATCCGTACTAAAAATAATATCCTGTTTTTTTTTTATGGTAGGTAAAATCATCCTATGACAAATCCCGCCCTTGGGTGGGGCGGGAAATAGTGTCAGACTCTTACTGACTAAAAACCTACCCTGTTCCATTCATTGCCTTTGTCCCAGGGCTCCGGTAACATTTTCACATAACCTTGGCCCCAGTAAGCCTCGGCCCTGCTGGGCCCCTACAGTTTGCTGACAACTCCTTGAGGCAAGCGGGAACAGTGCGCGCCGTAGACGACCTGAGCTTGGACCGGTCTGTTACCGGATGGACGGACAGCGAGCTACTCATTGCCCGCCGCCCGCGGATCCTGTAGATCTATCTCCGTGCCAGTAATATGATTGTAACTTAATTGTCAAATAGGGTAAAATATTCCAGTTACATATTGTATAGAAGCTACGATAGTAACGCGCGAATGTATCGCGGTCTTATCGCTGGAAATAGTCGCCGTGAGTTTAATTACCTCTCTTAACATAACACGATTAAACAATCTGTTATTGTTTATAATATAATATTATAATGTTCTTTCTGAGAATATTGCAGTGGGGTCAGACGGACAAATTCTTAGATAACATGCTGTTTATAAGGAAATGTCTGAAATCTTTTGGAGCAGACACATCGAAATTATCTCTTCATTTATTAATCTATATACTGAACAAGATGGCTTTCAAGGTTAGTATTTTATTTTAAGTTTGATGTTATGCCGTTCTAGAAATCATTTTGTATAGTCACCTTAAGAGGGGTCTTCTCCTTTCGCATATCGTCAACGTCGAGCATGGTTTTTGGTTGGTTAGATTGCGTTAGATGAAGCAACAAACTAAAAAGTTAACGCAATGTTTTATGAAGAGGCAAAGCGTCAAAGAGAGATAACGTATGAAAACTCTGTTTTCATTTGGCAATTTTGTGATTTACTCGAATATTTCACAAAGAATGTTAATTTAAAAAATTAAATACGTGTTTTTTTTTTAATCTCTTGAAAGTTTTTGAAAGAAATTGTGGTCATTCAGAATCTCAATTAAATGTGCAAGGCTTCTATACAACGTAATTTTTTATAGTTTTCATGTATGAATTCATTATGGAGCGCTGATGTTCACCTAAAATAGCAGATTTTCAGAGGTCTTTGCTGGATTAGTTTTAAAACACAAATTTATGTTTTTATTTCTTTAGAAGCCTAGATAAAGTCCACAAGACACCTGTGTATCCAAAATATCTGCAGAAAGATAACACAATAACTAGAACATCACATTCACTCACTAGAATAACTAGTGATAACGGGCTACAGCCCCGCATGCGAAGCGATTCCGCATTCGTGATGAAATCCACACGATATTAAAAACAAGCTTAACAAATACGAGTTCAGCAAAAAATTCTTTGTTTCAGATTATGTGTTTACTTCTGGCGTTAGCTGTAGCTACCTACGGTAAGTTCAAGCTCAGATACATTAGGGGACAAGATGTACTTGACACGCAACAGGGTACTGTTACGTCTGCGTAATGAGTTTGCATAAGGTTATATGCAGACTCATGCGTATACTCATAAGTTAGCATACTGGCTGTATAATAGTTCGAAGGCTATTAGTATTCTAGAATTAGTTTGAATATTTGTAAGAGTAGATTGTTTTGTTGTTTTAGGCAGTTCCATGTAGTCGTTCAAAGTCGAAGGAAGTATTTTTTTAATATATCGACATAAAAAGTCTGAGTTGTTTCTGTTACCACAATTATAGATCCCGGTAGTCGAGCCCTAAGCACCCAGGGTTCGACAGTACCTACCTCAAATCAACTGTATAAGCTCTTTTGTAGCATTTCCATACAAATATCACTGAAATCTGAATACTAACAAACCACTGCTGAGTCTGTTCTAAAAATACTTACTGTTGTTTCCAATTTTGACACGCATATTTCATCTCTCATTTTTTTTTTTATAGCCTATTGTGTGTCCCACTGCTGGGCAAAGGCCTCCCCTTTCTCCTTCCAAATTTCCCTGTCTAAGGCAATCTCTGGCCAATTTTGCCCCGCAAACATGATCAGATCGTCACACCACCTTCGTCATGGTCGACCTCGACGGCGTCGACCTCCCTCACGCGTACCACACGTGCCTCAAGGAGATGTCAGCAAACCGTAGAGGCCCAGCAGGGTCGGTCGGGTTATGTGGAAGTAAATCCCGGAAGACCTGGAACGAAGGCAAAGAAATAACAGGAGTAGGTTTTTAGTCAGTTAAAGTCTGACACTATCTCCCGCGGGTGGGAGATGTCTTTGGATGATTATCTCACCTAAAAAAAAATGCTATCTTTATTATTGTGCTAAGATAAACTTTGCTCTTCCGATCATAAAAGTAAATTAGTTCATGTTTTATGTGTGTTTGAGCTGATAACACTTGAGCTTATTGCGTGATGCGGTTTTACAATGTGATTGCTCTGCAAATGGACCTTGTAGAGTGCAGTCCCACTTAGCTGCTGCGTTCAGGATTACAGGAAATTTAAAAAGTGAAGAACACGAGTTAATTGCATAAAATTTCAAAATTGTCATAAGTATTTGTATTGTTAGGTATTTTTATTTATTTTGGATATCTGATATTACCGACTTCTGTGATGAAAGTCTATTCTATTCTATATTTTGTTAATGGCAAATGAGCCGATGTCGACTATTCTGCCAATGTCGGAAGTAAATTGGAGAAGCAAGTAGTGTATAAAAAAAAAAATTGTTAAAAAAAATTATAATAATAAAAGGGCTTGTGACTGGAAATTAAAATCCTTCGAGGTGATGAAAGTCTTTGTAGCGACATCTATGTCGTCACAAATGAACTAATCCTGCATCGCGCAAGTAAGATTCGCGGCGCGATCGGAACATATGGAACAAACCCGAATTCATCTATCGGGCAGTAGCCCACCAGACATAACACCTGTCTGGTCGGAGGATCCTCCCTTTTCAACGGAGGTATGTGGGACTTTACTCTCTGTTCCACTACCTCCAAATCTTTTTGAATGATTTAGTATTTTAGGGTTCCGTACCTCAAATCGAAAAAACAAAATCCTTATAGGATCACTGTGTTTTCCGTCTGTCTGTCTATTTGAAATTAAAGCCATATATTCAAGTCTGAGGTCCCTTGAAGCTATGAAAAAATCAAACTACCATTTTACTTAAAAATAGAGACAGCCATTTATATTAATCGGTTCAGCTATTTTGGAGATTAGCTGGAGCAAACAAACAGACACACAGACAGACAAAAATGTTAATATACTTCCGTGTATACGCCGTTAAATTTTGGTCGTTTTAATCCCGCGGAGGGTCGATTCGGTACATGAAATACTGTCTATTAGTAAAAAGAAAATTAAAAAATAAAGTACTCTTTTTTAAACTCGAATTAATTTACGCATATACGAATTTAATTTCTTTAAGTAAACGTCTGCTGAGCGAGGCCATTGAACTGTAGGTAGTTAGTATACTACGACCGACAACTACCTACAAGGTCATTGACTCGTTTACTTAAAGAAATCAATTTCGTATATGCGTATATATTATTCGATTTTTTTTTTAAAGTGCTTTATTTTTTTCTTTACAAATCGAACCTCCGCGGGATTAAAACTACTAAAATTTAACGGTGTATTTAGTAAAAAACATTCATTTTGATACTACTAAGAGACCATAACAGACACTTCAATTTTGTTTATACGTATATGCTCAAAACAGATGACTTCTTTTATCTGTCCTGTACGTATATTTATAGATACATTTTTCTATTTTTTTTTTTTTAGTGTTTAAATGTGTATTGTTCATTATTCACCAAATTAATATCTTCTTCTTGCTTTTCTACCGTCTTTTAACCTTCAATATTTTGTCTCCAGGATCCCCATACTACCGCGATGGTAACCAAGGAGGCTATGGTGATGGTAACCAAGGAGGTTTCAATCAAGGTGGACAAAATGCTTACCCCAGCGGTCAAGGCGGCTCCAGTCAAGGGGCCTTTGGACAAAGCTCCCAGGGATTCCCTCAAGGAGGTACAGGAGGACCTGGAAACCAGGGTGGATACAACCAAGGCTTTGGACAACAAGGCCAAGGTGGACCCCAAGGCTCTGGGGTACATAGGGGAGGATACCAAGAATATGGATACTAAATAATATTATGATATCAATAACAAGTACATGAGTGAATGATTGAAACTGGACTGTTGCGTAATTTTATAATTATTTTTATTAAATGTTTTATAAAAATGAGTTCAACTTGTTTGTTTACAGAGGTGAGCAAGTCATTATCTTTATCCAGTTAGGTTTTGACGTTTTTGTATGTACAGACAGCACCATCAACTGAGCGGGCTTGCGGACGGCAAGCAATGAGTAGCTCGCCGCCCGACCGCTCGGTAACCGTCCAGACCAAGCCCAAATCGTTGACGGCGTTTATTGTTCCACGCGCGCCTCAAGGAGATGTTAGCAAACTATAAGGGACCAGCAGGGTCGAAGCCTGCTGAGGCCATGGGTTCACTTCTCATGCAAAGAAGAAACAGGAGTGGGTAAAAGTCTGACACTATCTCACGCTCCGCCCAAGGGTGGGAGATGTCATTAGATGACATTTTCACCTAAAAAAAAATCTTTTACAGACTAAAACACTCTTGAGTTCTTCAGTTACCCTTAACATTCTAGGGCCGGGTTAAGCCCGCATCATGCAATCGCATGATACTAATTTCCGTTTACAACTTACCTAGCAGAAACTAGTCAAATGGCCCAGCGATCAGTTTAGGTTTGGGCGATCAGCCGAAGTGCATCAATCACGCGGCACGTCCGCACAAATGATTGATCACAATAATGAGCCAAAGGCTTGGTTTCACGGCCGGATAAACTGGTCAATATCCTACCAATTATAGGATTGAGTTGTATTACGCTAGGGCAGTAAATGTTAACTGAAATGAAATTGAGTTCCAGGAAATATAAAATGCTTTTTTAAAGAACGATTATCGTCACCTTTATGATATTATCTTCATGACGTTGGTTTTCTGACTTAACTTTTTGGCTATAAAACCTATAGTGTTAAGACGTAGGCTAGAACAGATTCGTTTTATTGGTGCTTTTCTCGCACCACGATACTCTACGACATAATACCTTAGTTTTAGTATGCAAAATTTCATAATTGTATCATGAAAAATAACAGTATAAGCTTGTTATGTTACCTGGTTTTCCACACAAATACATGGTCAAGGTAGACCGATGACCTGGTAAAGGTTGCGAGAATCCGGTGGATGCAAGACGCACAGGACCGTTCATTGTGGTGACACTTGGTGGAGGCCTATCTCCAACAGTGGATGTCTTTCGGCTGAAATGATGATGATGATGACATGGTCACCGGGCCACTGAGGGGTTGTTTTGCTCCCGCATCCAACTGTACTCTGGCACCTAATGCCCGCTATGAACTGCTGTGACCTTTTTTAAATATTTTTGGGAAAAAATATGACATGGTGTAAAAAATATTGGAATCGATTTAGTTACTGATTATGAACAATATTCAGGTTTCTTACGTAAATACTAAAAATAATGTTGTATATGAAGCATTAGCAGTGTAAACATTATAGCTAGTTTTCATAATTGTCATCATTATTATTTCAGTTGAAAGACGTCCAGTACTGACCACACGTGGTTCACACTTGAGTACTGCATAAAGGCCTCCCCCAAACGTGGGTTTGCCATAATTGCCACGTTTGGCAGGCGAGTTAGCAATTGCAGTGTGGTTGTTGCAATGCACAGAGAATGCTGCTACCCATTTGCTGGTGAGTCCCTAAGTCACCGCTTACGACACCGACACCTTTTATGATTTAAAAAGCACTGATTGGAATGATTTTTAGTCCAAAGTTTATCTGGAGAAATCTTACGAGAGCAAAGTCGCTAGCAAAAGCTAATTAC
Organism: Leucania comma; assembly: GCA_958295575.1. Classification (NCBI taxonomy): domain Eukaryota; kingdom Metazoa; phylum Arthropoda; class Insecta; order Lepidoptera; family Noctuidae; genus Leucania; species Leucania comma. The sequence goes on from OY282480.1 coordinate 16,678,443, forward strand.
AATATAATTGTGATATAATATTTTTTTTTAGTTTTGCGTTAGCAAACGTCACATTTACGAGCCTCAAGACGGGGCAGGGGCGGATTCCACAGGTGTGGTGGCGGCGGCAGCAGCAACTGTGGTGCCCCGCTCTTCTTGGACCTGAGCAGCCCAGTCCTCTTGCGTGGGTCCAGCTCCAAAAGCGAAAGCCGGTGGTGACACGGCGTCTTCAGCCCAGGAAGTGACGAGCTCCAGACTCGTTCCAGTCCTCGTGCATGAGAGCAGGCACCTCGGCCTTGGGTGGTGTTTTTTTTTTATAATAGGTATAATCATCCAATGACAAATCCCGCCCTTAGAGCGAAGCGGGAAGTAGTGTCAGACTCTTACTGACTAAAAACCTACCCCGTTCTTTCGTTGCCTATCGTGCCGGGGCCGGGTATTCTTTTCGAGAGCTGACCCATAACCACAGCAGGCTTCGACCCTGCCTATCTGCAGCTAGCGGGCTGGGCCTCTACGGTTTGCTGACAGCTCCTTGAGGCGCGCGGGAACACAACGCGCCGTCGACGACTTGGGCTCGGTCCGGTCGGTTACCGGACGATCGGACAGCGTGCTGATCGCGGCTGGGGCGAGCGCCCCACCTTGGGTGGTGGTGCGGCAACAACTTGCTTCTTAGCCTGTTGCTCTTTCTTCTCACTCTATCTATCTATACATTATTATTTAAAATTAATCCCTATTTCCCTTGGTCACGCCATTGCGCGTGAACGGCTGGACAGATTTCGCTAATTCCTTTTTTGTTGTATTTGTTATTGTCAAGAGAATGTTCTTATGAAAGAAGAAACTAGGGTTGAGTAGAAAAGAGCAGTCAATTGACGGGAGCGAAGCCGCGGAAAAACGCTAGTTCAAATAATAAAATGTAATTAAAATGTACTCTCATTCTTACTACATAAACACTTCACTTTAACGCCAGTGCATACTGCAGTTAATTGTGTTTACAGACAGACAGACTAATTAGCATATTGTTTGTCCATGTTGTAATTAGCTAATGCACACGTCACTCAAATGTCCTCCCTTGGTAATAGTGGTAACAATAACAACGAATTATGACTTTTTTATGTACTATTTTTTATATCTTTCTTTTTATATTAACCGACTGAGTCTACTTTTAAACAGGATTTCCTATACGTGTTTAACTTTTATCAAAATAACTATTTACAAAAAAATACAACCGACAAAAACTTTTTACAAAAAAAATGCAACCCTATAATTTCGGAAGTCAGTGTTTCTATAATAGTTTGATCCCTTCGCTATTTAACACCGACTTCTGAAATAATCTTTCAATCAAAACAAAAATTTTCGAAATCGGTCCACAATTACCCGAGATATCGGTGAACATACATAAAAAAAAATATATACAGCCGAATATAGAACCTCCTCCTTTTCGAAGCCGGTTAAAAAGCGAATAATCGCCCCAATCAAATAGTTTTTTATATAATTATTATATGTTTATTTATAATGAACTTACAATCCATCATAATATTGTAGCAGCGGGCCACGTCATCGCACGCGCAAACACAAACATATTATGGCAATATACGACGACCGCTCAACGCGCCGCGTCTCCGTAAACAAGCCCTAAGGTTACCTAGTAGAAGTCGCTATCAGCGACAAGTCCGCCATTGTACCCATAGATTTAAGCTTAAAAGTTGTGTTACTGTTTTGGTATAAAATAAAAATTATTCTATTCCATTCTCGGGGGATATTATAGTGCACTAGTGTGTGCATAATCACAGGCGCACCCTCTGTTCCTTTACTCTCATACTTTGATGGGATGGCAATCCGATACGACCGGGAAGAGATCAAGCGCAAGACCAACGACAACGTCACGTAACAGTATAGCTGCCTCTTCGGTCTAGATGTTTTTCCTCTTTCAGTTTTCTATAAGCTAAGGCAATCTGTGTAACATACAATGGGTCATTTTAAGGCCGTATACAGAAAGAAAGCTGGTAGCGTGCGCCGATCAAACATCGCCTATCGGAACCAGCCTGCGCGGGTAATCTGCGCAGCTAATAGGCGCTGAGTTTCTATACATATAGCGCTGGTAGATCGGCGCAGGCTGACAGCTTTCTTTCTGGCCTTACGCTATGTCTTGAGCTTATAGTAGGCTTCTCAAATGAAACTTCTTCAAGTTTGCCTAACTGGTCTTCAAAGCGGTCTACCGTACACCCACGTCAGTCTACTGAACTTTTTTCTTGAATTGAGGAAATCAAATAACTAATATAGAGGACGTATCCGACTTTTACTGATTAAAACCCAAATGTACGATTGATTTGCCCTTACTTTTAGAGGTCACCGCTGCTAATCGCCTCCTCGAGAACGCAGCGGTGGTTCGCTCCAGTCTAGTGGTCGTTAGGGCACTTATTGAACACGAGGTCTAATGTTAGTTTCCTGGGACGAGCAGATTTTTTTGGTTTTACCGTCTGGAAGTCCTCAGTAGCACGTCAGAGTCACCTCCTATTTCTTGTAATTTTAAAATTTCATATGTATAAAAATACACTTTTTTTCTTTTTTTCTTCCTTCCTTGTCAATGTAGCATCTGGAATCTTCCACAGCTTTAGGCATAGGTACATCTAAGTGTCATATCTATAACAAAAGCTCGAACAAACAGGTAACGCGATACCAATCGTGTTTAACGAAGGATTCCTTTTAAAGTAATCCTACACTAAGTGCATGACGTGATCAGCTCGTTGGTACAGGAGAGTGCTTCCTTGGTATTGACGCAGCTGAGGGAAACACTTAGACGTTTTGGTTAAGTATGTACCAGCGGCTTTGCCTGCGTAAAAATAAATGGTTTTGATCCGATGATGAACTTCGAAGATATAGAATGGAACTCTTCAAAAAATCATAGCAGAACTGTCGTATAAAGTAAAATTGCTTTGATCATACATGTAGTCGATGACAAAGTGAAAGAAGAAGGGAAGGCACCGTAATTCTATAATGAATCAATGTATCCTAGCCGTGTTTGGTAAAAAAAACACAAAAAGTGCAAAATAACTTTAATTTCGGAAGTCGGTGTAAATAATAAAGAGACCAAACTATTACAGAAACACCGATTTCCGAAATTAAACTTACTTTACAAATTTTGCGATATTTTTTCATCTCTTTCGCTAGTAAATTTTAGGAAATTCTATTCATTCTTTTTAAAGCTAGATTGTGGGTACAGCAGAGAAGTGGAATTCTCTGACGGAGTCCGTGTTTCCTGATAGCGTTAACCTAGAGATCTGTAAGTCCTGAATAAATTACTTCTAGGCAAACAATATCACTTATGTATCATCAGGTAAGTTTGTGCTCAAATGCATTTGTTTTGTTGCTACGAAGTTCGTAGAGTTTCGTAGCTTTTCGTAGGCTGAGCGCTACGAGGAAACCTACGAAAAATGTGAACAGATATGAGGCCTAAGGGCGCAGTGTGTATGTTTTCTTCTTTATGCTGGAACGGCTGAAAGGATTTGGATAAAAAGCACACAGGTGTTCTGCCTGTCCAAGATTTACCCTTAACATATTTTTTTTTATTATATCTTCAAAATACTTTTAACTTCGTTTTTTTTGTCATTACTCTTTCATTGTTTGACATTGTATTATAATTTTAGACATTTGCTTTAGACATTATTCATGTCGAGATTTGCTATAAGTTTGTATGCAGTATTTGGAAAAACATAGCGCACTGTACTTACCACCCTCGGTAATACCTAGGTTTTACAAACAAATGATTATGATTTATTAATGTATATTTTACCAGGAATCAAAATGAAATCCTTATTCCAACATAAACAAAACCATTAATTACTCACAGTAAAAATTATACCAGTAATTCCATCAAATTAATGTGAACACTGCTGATTGGGGTGAATGAGCCCTCGACACTACATAATAATAGCTATTATTACAATAATAACGATGACTGAACGATTCTCGTTGAGTGAATGGTTTGGCATGTTATTATAGTTATTTTCAGGCAAATGGAAGTTAATAGTATGTTATGTTAGTTGTGGGCTAAAAGAGCCACTTATTGGGTGCCAGTAAACGCAAGGCGACATCGCGGCAGACCAAGACGAAGGTGGAGAGATGAGCTGGACAATTACCGGAGGGACTGGCCCACAATGGCCGAGGACAGACCTGTGTGGAGAAGGTAAAGGGAGGCCTTCGCCCAGCAATGGGACTTAATAGGCTAAACTATGTTAGAAAGCTCTTTGTTACCATAATATGATAAAAATTAAGGTTACCCACATAGCCTGAAAAATCGCCAAACTTAAGTGGCAGCGGGATGGGCAAAACTCGCAGAACAGATGGTTGTTGGGGCCGAAAGGTTCTGGAGTAGCGACTGTATACCGGTAGACGTTTTACGACGTAAAAGTCCTTTTTTTTTGTTAACTTAGAAGTTTGATTTTTTTTCACAGTTTAAAGGGACCACAGACCTTAGTATATAGTTTTAATTCAACTCGATACCTCCACGCGTTCCCGAGATAAAGGGTCTTGACGGACAGACAAACGGACAAAAAATCGTAAAAGAGAGCCGTTTTTTCCTGATTAACTTATTATTGATTATTTAATTATGAATTATTGATTCTTTTTAACTTGAATTAGTCTTTATGTAATTTTATGGATTTTATTATCTGAATTGAAATTGAAAAATTGAATTGAAATGGAATTATAAGGTACGGAACACTAAAAATGAATGATTAGGGATGATTTCAGATAGAACACTAACCAATTAAGCTGTTGAATACCGTAATTAGAGACACAATAGAAAGACAATAGGTGTGCGGACGCCGGCGTCCTCTCGGGGAATAATAAAACCAAGCAATAAAACCAATACCCAAACCACCAAACCAATAACCTAACCAATTAAACTATCTAGAGAAAAAAATCATTCGATTTTAGTAAACTCAACACAACATCATACAAAGTAACACAGCGGAAATCCCGCGGTTGACCATGAAAGGCTTTCCAAACGATTTATTGCGGGCCGATAACCTTGTACTGTGGGCCATATTAGGTTTCACGTTACACAAACTCATCCATTATTGTCTATTATGAACTCGCGTTGCTAGGTGGGAATTTCCCTGGTTTAGAGGTAAAGCCTTGTTAATAATGTGAAGTAAGCTAGGATACTTATTATTAAAGATAAATTAGCACAAGATTTATGAGGCATCCGAATATAATTTTTGATGTACCATCAACAATTGCATCACTGCTTACCATCAGGTTTTTTTATTTTATTGTAGGTATAATCATCAAATGACAAATCCCGCTCTTGGGTGGAATGGGAGATAGTGTCAGACTCTTACTGACTAAAAAAGGGTAGGTTTTTGTTGTTCCATTCATTGCCTTCGATCCAGGGCCCTGGGGTTCATTTTCACCTAACCCTTGGCCCCAGTAGGCTTCGGCTCTGCTGGGCCCCTACAGTTTGCTGAAAACTCCTTGAGGCGTGCGGGAACAGTGTGCACCGTAAACGACTTGGGCTCGGACCGGTCTGTTACCAGACGGACGGACAGCGAGCTATCCATTGCCTGCCGTCCGCAAGCCCGCGCCTACGGTGGCCGGAAATCGGGATCGGAATCCCGGCGGCGGCAGCGGCGTGTGCGCCGTTGCCTGATGCGGTGAGCCTCCTCCTTTGCTAGCATTACTGCTTCGTAGAAGGAGGTGACCGCCTGTCACTCCTCCTCGCTCCGGAGTATGGCCTGTACCAAGGTCCGGCGCGAGATATCGCCGCTGCTTACCATCAGGTAGGATCGTAGTCAAGCACTAGATTTTTTTCTTATAAACGAAAAAAAAACAGTATGTAGATAAAAACATTTCGAAATTAAATACGAAGAATGATTTTCGTATATTTTCTTAGAGTTTGCAATGATACAGCGTGTTTATAAAGATACTAGCTTTTCTTTTTTTGTAAAGTAATCAAAATAATCGTTCAGCAATTTTCCCTTTCTACTGTCGATATATTGTGTTTGTTAGATATCGGTGTCCGAGGTGTAATAGACAACCTAGACAACTGTAGTCTGTCTATGGTACAACACAGTTATGCCCGGTCCACATATGGCCCGACATGACACTGGATTATATTTTTAGTCATTTATTGTTGACGCTCAATAAATGACTAAAAATATAATACAGTGTCTAACCTAACCTAACCTAACAAAGCATAACATAGCGTGTTTTCTATAGACGCAATAATTGATTATATAATTATGCTCCCGAGCCAAAAATGTTCAAGGTTAAATATTAAGCCGCCGCCGTATACCGTCATGTGTGCCTGAAGTGACAGGGTTAAGTCCCATGTCAACCGCCATCAACCGCGCACAAATCCACACTCCGGACTGCTTAACCTAACCCGTGAAGCGAACCCAGGACCTCAGGCCTCACCCACCAACGAAGCAAGAATGATTTAGTAACTTATTTCTGTTCTATTTATTTAGCAACCTTAATCTACTCTGCACAATTTATCATGCCTTCATGTAATGTTTCACGTCAGCTGCGTGTGTTACATAAGGCCGGTTTCCACCGCAGATAATTATGGCAGTGCTTTATCTAGACGGCTCAAATGTGCCGTGTGCCCCCGGCCTAATCACCCCTCCTGTAATTTATGTGAACCACAGAGTAGATAACAAATGGAGAGCCAAAATGTGGATAAATACGAGTGACCCGACAACACAAGTTTGCATTTTTTTTTTATTTATAGAAAAATTTTGTGTGGAAAATCTTTTAATAAAAATGATAATGAAAACAAAACTGAAAAAACAAAAATAAAAGTCATCTTTTCAGTCTCACTAAGCACAAAAAGTTTGTATAAAAATTTAAAATATATCTTTGTATAAAAATTATTATATGTTGAGGCTTGTAAATGGCTCATCGCTATCTACCTTATGATTATATTTTGTATTATTAGCTGTAAGCCACCCGAACAAAATAAAATAAAAATAAAAATGTTGTTACTATTTTAGTTTACAATAAAGTTTATTCTATTCTAACACTACACACTCATTTTGCTTTCCGAAATTTCTTTTGCATCATTATATTTTGTCTCACTGTCCTCAAAAGCCTTTACACTGATGGCATCAATGCTCTGTCGACCCTAAAACAGAAGCGTATGCGGGTTATTGAAACGGGTGGTCATATTTCAAATACTCCTTCTACCCATAGGATAATAATAAACAAAGTTTTTTTTTAAAGTAGCATACTAATTTTAATTAGCTAATAATAGTCAGCTAACTAGCTTATAGCTTTGTATGGAAAGTCTACTTTTTTTCTGGAAATTACTATATTGTCGTCCTTGAAGAACGTTATTCGTTTTCATGTTTAGAAGCAGTATTTAAAATATGACTTACCATTACATTTTAATCATTTATATTAAAAGTGGAAATAAATTTTGTACAGATAAGAACTTTTCGAAAGCTCTATTTATTCAATTTGAATAGAAAACCAAGAAATACTTGGTATCACAACAAACATCATTATCGAAGATACTTTTTTAACGGGGGGAATCATCAAAAGACAGGTATGGAGGGCCGAGAGGGAATGTCTGACTTTTACTCACTAAAACCTACACCGCCTTATTCCAAAACGCGATTTAAAATAGTTCCGGGGCTATTACTAGGTTTAATCTCGATTAAACGCTATCTAAATGTAGTTTTCGGGATTATTACTAAATTTAATACCAATTAAAAGCGATCTAAATGTATTTCCGGAACTATTATTAGGTTTAATGCGAATTAAAACTAGTAATAGTCCCGAAACTATTTTAGATCGCGTTTTGGAATAAGGCGGACAGAGTTCCATCCCACACTCAAAGTGTTCCATCCCACACCTAGAGTGTTCCATCCCGCACCTACATTCTTCCATCCCACAGTGTAATTTTTGCTACAGCCAAGGTAACTCTTTCAAACAATCTATAGTAGGAAGAGATACTAGAAATGCAGTTTGACCTAACATAGTAATAACACTAATATTATAGAGATGAAAGTTTGTGATTATGTGTGTGTGTATTTGTTACTTCTTTGGCACTGCTAGACCATGTCCTAGAATAGCACATAGGAAACTTTTTATACCGGGATTATGTTCTCTCGGAACAATTTTCTACTTTCATGCGATTGAAACAGCTGGCAACAGCTAGTTAATAACGTACTGCACACTTAATTAAAGGTAAATAGTAAGACTCCATTTATTAACCACTCTGTGTCATCTACCCAACAAATGGAGATGAAGATTCATCTTTTTTTTTTACTTAAATTTTGATGTCGGTTTTATCTACAGGCAATTTAACTTTCAGATATCCCTTATAATTAATGTATTTTGTGTTATAAAGTCGTGATGAAAGCGTGCCTGATATTGCTATCCCGTAATTTGCAAATTAATTGAAAAATTTGAGATCCTTGTGTTATTATCAAAGGAGAATGAATAACTACACAATATTTAAAAATACTGAGGCCTAATCACCGAGTTGGATACTTAACGAATTTCTCTTTTTTTCGTCATATTTTTTCTCATTCATCAGTATTAATTTAGTTTGCTAAATCAATCGAAGTGAACTATAGAATAGCATAAACATGAAAATATTATGATTCATAGGACAGTTGTGTTTGATTGAATGATTTCTCCCGCTCTATAACGGAGGGGAAGGGCGTGAGAGACTTTTACTGACTAAAACCACACGTGAAAGTACTGAACAGCAGATTTTTCTTATTTTGGAATTGAGCGTGTAAAAAACTGTACTCTCGTGCCTTTCAACCACAGTTCAACCCGACGTACGGTCACCTAAGCGTTTTGCCTCGTTTTTTATACAATGTACCGTGGACTGATATTTTTGTGCAGCGGTCTTTCCGTCTGATTGTAATTTAGGTGTCTTCAAGGGTAGAGTGAATAGGCTCTTAATAAACTAGTGCGATTTACCATCACCGATTGCATCACTGCTTACCATCATAAATCGTCATCAAACACTAGTTCATCACCTAAAAAACCGCATCAAAATCAGTCCAATTGTGTAGGGGCTACGATGCCTCGGACAGACACACAGACAGACAGACACGTCAAACTTATAACAGGGTCTTTTCCGTCGGGGGTTAAAAAAAAGCCTGAAAGACTGATTTACTGCCAATGAATCAAAAGCCACCCTGTTAGCGTATAATGGGCACAAATCACAGAACAATAAAACATTATATCTCAAGACCTCCATAGAACGTGGTTAGACTAGCACTCCGAACTGTTACTAGGCCAATGAGACGTTGGGGGCTGGCCAGCAGGATTTATAGCCATGTTCATGACCCGACCAGCGCCCTCGCACTAAACACAGTACAGAACATTATTTATATATTACTGTAACGTTTGAGAGGAGCTAGAAAGCCAGCGGGCTCAAAACGCAATCGAAAATATTTGGGTCTGTTTTGCTTCACTCCTTTATATTGCTCGCAGATACTTCAGTTGGCAGAGCTCAACAATTACGCTGGTATAGCTCAACAAATCGGTACTGAAGAGGTGTTAAGCCTCGTTCTATTGCACACACTCCACTGTATATACTACTTACTGATGCCCCACGATAGTTCTCAGCTATACACTCTCAGTACGTGTGCACATACACCTATCTCCATTCTAACTACACTAAGATGCTTAATTTTATCACTCATTAGCCCGCTATTAAGATCTCAATTCCTCAATATGCAGCAAGTGCTCCCACAATCCTTGCATCACTGTTGCTCTGGTTATGCTTAAGCTCAATAAGCTGCAGCTATTGGGATTAAACACTTCGATACACATACATTATGCTGTCGACATGCGCCACACCCTTTAACCAGCTACTATCGCTTAAGCTCAACAACTCGTTGTTTTTAGAGCTCAACTCTTCGATACACATACAGTATATTGCCGACAGGCGCCACACGCCTCCACTATCCTGCTGTGTTTGATGCCGATGCTGGCGCGGGCGTGAGGGTTGCCACATAACATTACTCATTCTTTATTGCTCTCATTGTTATTGCAATCGCCGAAACTAAGAATGATAAACACAATTGTTTATCATTCTTAATTTCGTTTGAAGCACGTAATTGCAGATCTCACTTTTTGGCCTATACAACATTATTTTTAGTAAATGCGAAACTTGAATATAGTTTGTTCAGAATCATTAACTGAATCGATTCCAATGATTTTTACACCATGTTATATTTTTCCCAGAAATATTTAAGGTCACAAGTTGGATACCACCGATACTAAGTACAATGCATATCACGACAGGTCATAGCGGATATTAGGCGCAAAGGTACAGCAGGGTACGAGAGCAAAACAACACCTCAGTCACTCGGATGGCCTGATAACCATGTGTTTGTGTGGACAACTGGGTAACATAAGAAGCTTATAACTTTATGATTTTTCATAATGTAGTTATGAAATTTTGTAAATAAGTAGATTCTTTGCATAAAAATACTAGACTGGGGTTCGGGTTTCGCTTATGTCTATTAAAAATAAAGTTGTATATTTAGTTACATTAACAATAATGATAAGTTTCGGTTATAGAAAGACGACCAAATAAAGAGAGTATAAATAAACTTATGCACATAAATTTATAATTTTAACTGACCAGTACCAGCTGCAGGAACGTTTGAAAGTTCCCAAGGCCCTGAAACGCAAAGGTCACGAAGAAGACATATGGGTTTTACGTATTTTCGGTTTTTCGGAGCGAAAGAGCTGTTCGATTTTCACTGACACTACGGACAACCCTGGCTAGCTTTCAACCATGCTTTGATCAACGAGCGGAAGGCGGTCCGACATGTAACCGCTCGCAGTGTCCAGGGTGTCCTCTGTGTCCAGTGTGTTCACTGTGTACCAGCTTGTGTGTCCATGCACACGGCACTTCATTAAGTGTTGGAAACTCCTATGAAAATGGTGATAAAAGGTATCAAAAAGATTAGCTGCTAGACAAGCAAGAAGTTTAAAAAAACGTTTAACGGGTTACTACTTGAAAAATGCTATTAATCTCTTGATGGAATGGAGCCCCGACTTACGAGTCGTAGGTCGCGGGTTGAAACCCAGCCTGGCGCATTACTTTGTATAATTTATTTCATCACTACTGCTCTCAAAACGGTGAAGGAAAACATCGTGAGGAAACCAAAATTAAAAATTAAAAGACATGTGACATCCACTAACCCGCCCTGGGCCCGCGTGGTGGATTACGGCCCATTCCCTCTCCCAGAGAGGAGGCCTGAGTCCCAGCAGTGGGAACATTAAAAGGCTGATGATGATGATGATGATGATGACTCTAGATGAATTTCTTAATGACAAATCTTTATAACTTTGTAATACTGACATACATTTTAATAATGTTTTTTTTTATTTTTATTTTAAACTATCTCCTGAATGATTGAATTTTGCTGACATACATGTTATTATACATTTTTATTTTTAAATTAATCCTATGATTTGAGTTTGAATTCTGACATGAAATTAAATTGATTATTATGAATAGTAAAACTTTACTTGCCTGCCTAGCTAAAGAATTTATATTTTAATTTAATAGTATAATATGTTTTTTCTTAATAATTTGTATGCCAATTGGCGAAACATAGCGCACTACCAAATTTTTAAACTTAAATTTACTTTTTTTTTTTTAATTTTTAAGATCTTTTATATAATTATCAACTATGTTTACGAATAAATGATTCTTTTCATATTCTTGTTCGTAAGCCTGTCGATTTTCTACCGGTTGCATTCCGGGAAGTATACGTTGAAAATGCATAATTTAATTCCGCCAAGCCCATTCCACCGTTGAAACACTAGACGTTCGGGTATACGCCACCGGTACATGGTGGATAGCCCACTCATACACACAAAATGTTTTGGGAACACACTAATTGTTCGTGCAACTAAGGAGCAGAATTCGCTGACGAAGTCTGTGTTTCCTGAAAGGTACAATCTGGGGGTCTTTAAGTTAAGATGGAATAGGCAAACGTGTTCTATCGTCAACCACATCGTCGCTTTCCACTAGGTCGAATAGTGGTCAAACGAGAGTCTATCAATAACAAAAACGTAAAAAAAAAATTGTATAGTGAATGTCAGTTTTATTTAATCACAATAAAAAAGAAATGGAATCTTCGATCGACATATTGATTGTTGTGTAATTCTCGTCACAAAAGTTGAACCATCATGGCGGTTGGTAGAATGCGCAGTAACCGATTTTCGGGTCTCAATCGAAGTGGGGCTTCGGGTAACCATAGCAAATGGTTCAACTGGTTTGCCGCATGCTATAACTGACTAATCAAAACATCTATTGTTTTCTATTTTCATAGTTAGACATTGAACGTATGGGTGAGACGTCCATCACGGCGCATCGCCATACGTCTAGTGGTCCGATGATGGAACGTACTTGGCGGAATTAAAATGTGCAATTCCAACGCACACGCCCCGAAATGTAAAACGACAGGCGAGCCACTAGGCGTCGATGCCCAAGACTTTGGAGCTTCGACTCAACAAGTGCATCATTACCAATTCTTAGCTCGCTTCTCAATCGATTTAAAAATATTCCCACCTAGTTTAATACCGAAGCACTATTCAGCTTTTTGAATTCTAATCTTGCAACTCGAACTGCAGGTAACTGTGCAACTTTGACCATAAATAAATGATCGATCGCACAAACTAAGTTGTCGATAGTTTGGGAGCTAGTTTGTGTTCGGATACTAAGTTGACTAGACATATAGCACAGCATAGTATCAGCCTTATAATATTCCCACTGCTGGGACTCAGGCATCCTCTCTAGGAAAAGGAATGGGCCGTAATCCACCACGCGGGCCCAGTGCGGGTTGGTGAATGTCACATATCATCGAATTTTTGGCCGGTTTCCTCACGACGTTTTCCTTCACCGTTTTAAGAGCAGTGTTGATGAAATAAATTATACAAAGTAATGCGCCTAGCTGGGTTAGAACCCGGGGCCTACAACAAGTCGAGGCCGTTACCACTTGGCCACCACTGCTCTTACTAGACGTAGGTAAGTATAAATATGTTTGATACGCGGTGAGCGCAATAGCTGAGCGATCGGCACTACACTGCATGTCGTAGGTTCGGTTCCCAAAAAAAACAAATATTAGTTTGAATAGCATACAGATAGTTGTTCCGAGTTTGAATGTCTATAGCTTATGTATAGTATGCAGAAAATAAGTTGAACCATTTACTATCGTTACGCGCATACTCCGATCGAGACCTCGAAAATCCATTACTGAGCATTTAAGGTCGACCGTCATGAATGGTTCAACTTGTGTGACGAGGATAATAACTTATTTTCAGGTCTCAATCTAAGTGGGAAGCAGCGCGTAACAATAGCAAATGGTCCAACTTATTTGCCGCGTACTATATGTGAGTTTATATCTTTATGAACGCACCCACGATACAGAAGTAATTCCTGGTGTAAGCAAACACTGATCAGAATCAATGAGCAAATCTTATTTGCTATTTAGTGAACTAGTGATCGCCTCATACTCGAAAGTTGAACAAGTAGTAATGCACTTAGTATTGAGTCCATACTTCAAGTTTGCCCTCCTTCTCTAGCCGAGTGTCACAAGTTGTTGAAAGTTTCGCATTCGGATAACTTCGTGAATGTTCGGTGACCGTTTGATGACATGCAAACATTTCAAGTTGGTTCCAAACCTAATTAGTTCGGCAATAGCCGTTGCATCTAGTTCTAAGTGCAATCCGGCCTTAAGTGTATCTGATTTTCAATAAATCTTGCTCAAAACAGGGTCGCTGGTCCATCACAGTCCCAGCAGTGAAAACATTATAAGGCTGATGCTACGCACATACTAAAACACCAGTGACGTAGCTAGCCCCACAAGGGCCCCGTATAAAAAAAAAATGGTGTTTTTTTACAAATGTATGACTACGAGACGGTTGTGGATAACATGTTGCGAATTTTTGCTTATTTCGGGGCCTCTGTAGCGTGGGGGCCCCGTATAATTCACACGGCAGATACGGCGGTAGCTACGCCCCTGATAAACACGCAGCCACATATGGTTAGTCTGGAAACCGACTCCAAGCTAATTGGGAAACACCGGGCCATGGTACAAGCCATGGTCTGGGGCGAGGAGGAATGGCAGATGGCCGCCTCCTTCTGCGAAGCAGTAATGCTAGCGAAGGAGGGTCTTTACTTACCATCAAAATTATGGCATGCCCAAACGAAACTGGTGTGGTTTTAGTCAGTTAAAGCCTAACATGCTCTCCCGCTGCAGCTCAGAGCGCGAAAAAACAATTTGATGATTTACTTACCACTTCAAAAAAATACACATTAAAATAAAATTGATTACACTTCCCATACATAGGGTGACTGGTATTTAGTGAACGATACTGAAACACGTGATTCTAGTAATGATAACAACTTTTACTATGAGACCAAACCTGCAAAATTAAAAAAAAAACCTTCTGGTCAGTACATTTTTGTGTTCGCTTAATTGGTCAAAATATACTGAACTTGACTGATTTTTTTCGCGATTTCAGGTTTGGTCCCATAGCAAAAGTTGTTTGTAATCATTTCTACAATCACGTGTTTATGTATCGTTCATTTGTCACCAGTCACCCTATAGATCTGTTGACAGCTCCACTCAACTGTGTTTCAAAATATTTCCACTTAAGACAGTGGAACTCTCTGGTGTCTTTTGATTCATCAATATCTTCCGGCCCAGAGATATCGGCTTCAACCCTTTCGTTGTTATGAAATGATTTATGTTGTTTACCATCACTGAAAAGCCATCACAATTTTGCTGTGAAAGCTAAATATCACCAAGTAATGTCAGTATTGCGGATAAACGGTGCTCAAAGAAATACCACCATTAAAAAAAATATTTATTTGGCACACAATGAATAAATAAGTATGTAAAATTTTTAATTATACATAAAGAAATGTCTCACGGCTGTGCCAAATAAGTTCAGTTCAGCATAATGCCAGATAACCAAGAAGCAGTAACTACTAGTAGCGACATCTATGCCGCCACATAGGAACTAAACTACGAAATCCTGCATCGCGCAATTAGAATTTTCCGAGCGATTAGAACATTATTTCGTGGCTAGACCATAGAAATTTGAACACTTCATGTCATAGCCAACTAAAATTGGCCATATCGTTTAAACGTTAACATTTGATGATATGTCAATCCTAGTTTGGCTATATCGTAATAAAAGGACTAAAAAAGTAGGCCAAACGGGGATTTAAATATCATCAAACTTTAAAGTTTTAAACGATCTGGCCAGTTTATTTAGCCATATCATGAAGTGGTCAATTTCTATGATCTGGCCACGAAACATTTACAACAACCCAAAATCATGGTCTCGGGCAGTTATTTAGATCAGACAAAACATTAGTCAGGTCGAAAGATCCTCCCTTTCAACGGAGGTTTGCGGAACTGATTAGAGCGAGTCGTGCTTTTAATATGGCCTGCCGGGAAGTTGACATCGATCTTTTTAACAACGACATACGTAAATTGAAAAGAACCCTTTGCAATATTTTTTTCGAAAACATCTCATTGTAAAATTGAAATTTTAAACTATTTATATATTCATTGTCGTTCCTATTCATTTGGTATACTAGTGTAGTAATTGTAGTGGCATCGATTTCTTCGAAAATATTAATTTAGTTTCTAAGCTGTGTATCTGTATTTCAACTGTCGATTGTTTCAGCATATTTATTAATTCACTATATGTGAAAACTTGTAATTGGCCTTAAGCTTTATTATAATATTTTAACATGTACATTTATTAGCTGTAAGTTTTCCAAATAAAATAAAATAAATAAACTGTACACTCTGTTCCTAAAACCTCCCTAGAGTAATACTTAAAGACACCTCCACGCCTTGGAAAGGACGCACAAGTTGACTCCTGAAAAGGTTAGGTACCCGCGGCCTTAGAAAGCAAAAGCCAACTAAACGAACACAAGTGTAGTTTCAGTCAGTAAAAATCACCCGAACAGAAGAAATAATTTTATGGATGATTTCAAACCATTTGAAAAAACTTTGTCCCAGTTGTCATTTGCAGATCCTTGGCAATTAGGGTCTGGTAATTAGAACCAATAATATTTATGTCTTGATTGGAAACGGTATCTCACTTTCAGTACGTGTCGAATTTCATCATAGTAATAATAATATTCCACAACTTTCACACAACGCCATCTAGTAATAAACTAAGCAAAGCTTGTGCTATGAGTACTAGACAATACTGATAAATATACCTATATGTTTTTAAGTATATACATATCACTGATACGTCAATACATATCTTCTTCATAAATATCAAAATGAATAGCTGTTCGTTAGTCTCGTTAAAACTCGAGAACAGCTGTATCGTCGAACGGGTATGTCGTGATACTCCAGGGAAGGTTCAAACGGGTTTTCCCTGCCGGAGTCTGTGTTTCCTGATGGCTACAACCCGGGAATCTTTAAGTCAAGAGTGAATAGGTTTCTTCTAGGTAAGCGCGATCCGTCGTCGACCGTATCGTCGCTTTCCATCAGGTGAGATAGCGGTCAAGCGCGAACCTATCAATAATAAAAAAAAGAAGATATGGATATTCATAGTTTATTTGGCGGTACGAAGTTTGCCGGGCCAGCTAGTTATAGATAAATTACACCTGGACACAAAACAAATGATCGCGCCCACCACACAAAAATTTGAAAATATAATCATTTGAAAATACATGATACTAAACTTTGTTGGAGTTTCAGGATGTCTCAAATAGACAAAAAAAAATATTTAAGATAGTCTGTGCAATAAAAAAAACATTTTGAAGTTCAGCAGAAATAGAAAGAAGATAACAAAAATACTGGTTACAAACCAAACGGGCGAACGTGTTGCAAAGCACAAGATTTCAAGCTGGTAGGTACCTCCTCGCCTCGTAATAAGCACGTACCTGGACTTATTTAAGTTGTTTTATTTTCCACGTAGTCCTTTCACGCTGACCAGGTTTTAAAAGACATATAGGAAGTATTTACAGCTTAAAATATAACTAGCTGCCGCCAGTGGCGTCGCCCGCATTAAACCAAAAAGTTTTACCAAACGAACATACTCCCTAGTTAAAAGGCATATTCTAAATAGTATTCGAGGACACGTTCTTGTTCTAGATTTAAAATAAAAATACACACACTAAGTATGTCACATATAGTCACAATCTTTCGTTTATACACCGTTAAATTTTAGTCGTTTTAATCCCGCGGAGGGTCGATTCGCTACATGAAATACTAACGATTTGTAAAGAAAAAAATAAAAAGTAAATACGCATAGACGAAATTAATTTCTTTTTTGTTGTTGGGGCCGAAAGGTTCTGGAGTGACGACCGCGTACCGGAAGATGCAACGTTGGAAAGCCTCTCACAAGGTGGACTGATGACCTGATCAGGGTCGCTGGAGTCTGATGGATGCGAGACGCACAGGACCTGTCGTCTTTCGGCTGAAATGATAATGACGATGAGTATACTCAAAAATATGTAACGACTTTATGCATTGGAGGTATCGAAACGATAAATTATACTCAAATTTATTATGTAAATAAGTTAAAAAAAAAAACACTTATACGTCAATTTTTTTTTTTCGTCAGAGTAATCTAGATGAACTATGACTACTACTTGCAAATGTTAATGCGTTTTGTATACCTACTGGTGCTGTTGCTGGTCTTCAAAGCGAAAAATGAAATAAATTATTCATTAAAAGTCTTCTCCAACATACATAATGCCCATAAATTCAGCAAACAAAACGCCAAGAATAATTGGAACCCGAAATTAAAAACTTATTTTATTTATTACGAAAAAATAAATAAACAAATGTCCTCTCCATACCACCCCTATGCCTTTGTAACCTCAGTATAATGATAATATGATTTATTTGATGCGATGACTCGATATCTTTCCCTGTGCCCGTTATTTTATTATTTGTGGATGAGAATCTTTGATCTCGGTCAGAGGTGCTCAAACTCGAAAGCCGTGGGCATATTATTTCCTGTAGACTTCTTGAACGGTCCAATAAATTACAGCAAATAAAATTTTATATTGCTTTCCACCCAAACCCACCTGTTATCTCCCGCTCCGCCCAAGGGCGGGGAAAAAACCTGTTGACGCATCACGTCAATTCGAAACCAGTCTAACAAGTCAGTACTAGAGATGCGCCGAATATTCGTTTAATATTCGGAAATTAGGCATTTTCAGCAGAATTGTAAGTATTCTTATTCGGCCGAATCATTCAGTTGAAATGCCGAATATATTCGGTTTAAAGGGTCTTTGTAAAACAGCCTTTAGGGCAAAATAAATAAAAAACCCACATTTTATTAGAAATCAATCACAAACAATCATATTTATTAGTAATCGTTTATTGTAAGTTACTTAAACAAATATGTAAATAAACACAGGTAATCAAATAAAACCGTGCATTAATAGTTGCATAAAATCAGATATTTAAAAAGAGCAGTAATTTTAAACGCAATAATCCCACTAGCAAATAGCTATAAGATTTTTATCAGGCGTTAATTGTTACTTACCTCCATGCTTTTTTAATATCATGACTGGCAAAATTAAACTGTACACTGCAAACTACAATCCTGATTTTTTTAAATTCCTTCGAAGTTCCTATAATTTTATACATGGTCCTTCGAGCCGGATATTATATTATCTACAACTAACAAAGTGGAATAAGCTAAGTATTTAGAAAGAAAGAAAAACAGTTTATTTACACGGAATGACGGAACTAAAAACTATACATAGATTATTCTATAGGAATCTATTAGGATATTTGATATTTTGGCAATTGGCAACATTTTTAACCAACCCAACACTAACAATACAGACCACTGCAAATATAGCAGCGCTAATATCATGAACCTGCTAAAAAGTTTGGAATCACTGCCCATCAGATCAGTGATAAATATCACCGTAGTGACCAGGATCTTTTCATGCGTTGTAGAGCAAACTGAATAGGCGGCCTTTACGTATTTTATCCCGTCCATTTAAATAGTTTTCCAAGCATTTTCTGACCTTGTTTATGCGTTCTTTATGACTTATCTGCTGAATATTCCGATGTGTATCTTCGGTATTGCCGCAAATACTATATTTTTTTTTACAGAAACATCTGCGTGGATTTTAGAACTGCCATAGAGATATAATAGAGCGGACATCAGAAGAAATGTCTTAGAAAAACTGTCATCCTGTCGGCTAGCTTTCAATCGTAAACATGAGAATTAAATTTGTGATTATGTTTTTACGCTATTTTCTAGAACTATTTGCGAAAATTATTAATTCTAATTAATTACAGAGTAAATACGATTTTTATTTTAATACTTCTCCTAGGTAACAATTATCGGATCACGATTTTGTTCGCTATGTCCTGTCTATTGGTAGTTTATATTTAATGCCTTTGAGAGCTGCTGATTCCAAAACGTGTAAAGTAGTATCTTGACCGGTTTCTTTTTAAAAACACAATACATAACTTAATCACCAATGTTTTTCATAGGTATTAAAAAAAAAACACCAATGAAAAAGAAACCGGTCAAGTGTGAGTCGAACTCGTGCACTAAAGGTTCCGTACTAACCTATGTAAATATTTCAATACTTTTCCGAATCGTTTTTATTTTTTTAAGACGATCTACAAATTTAATTTTCAGAATTTTTACATTGTATGTGTTATGAAATCTTGCGATTTTAAGACAACGGAAAGCACTCTGTAGGTGTTGATATTTTAGCTACTTCTTGGGGTAGCAGATTATTTGATATTTATTTCAGCGTCATACCTCCTCACGTTCCTGAGAAAAAGAGTCTTGACAGACGGACAGATGCAGAAACCAGACAGACAGACACCAAAGTGATCTTATAAGGATTACTGCTCCAAGGGATAGCAAACCTACGTATTAATGTCTCCACGCGCTCCTAGAAAAAGGGGTTTTTTATGTAACGTCCGATAACAAAATAATCCCATAGGGGTTTCTGTTCTGCCGGCCGATGTATGAAACCCTAAAAAAGATGACACTGGCGTAAATAAAAAAGCTCAAAACATTGCATTTAACACAGAAAAAATTCCTGCTATGGTCTCTAATGAATAGGCAGACAACATTTTACAATCCATCATAAAAAAGAATTGAATAAATGCGAAAATACAAATGCTCTCAAAATTCAATGTGAGCTGACACATTTAAAATGATAGCTGATATCACACACACATGCAGCGGTGACCCAGTTCTGTACATTCTACCGGTACACTTGCATACAACAATGATTATAACACTAATATTTTAACCCTTAACAGCCGGTTGTAGTTACTGAGTATTTTGTATGAACTCCGCAAGCCGGGTTTATGTCGACTTCGCGGCCCCGTAACAGCGGCTTTATTTTTATATAAATAAAACAATAACTTTTTGTGATTTTTGTTTTTTGCGAGGTCGTTTTAAAAAACAAGCTTTTATAATTTTCAAATATTTCTTTGACGTAATCTCGTAGACATCTGGGTCAATCTCCAAAACGGGCGTATTCGTGTGATCGCTCTGGTGCTTTTTAGATATTGATATTTAATGGTAATTATGTATCTCATTAAAAAGAATGATATTCAAATAGTACATTTTTACTATTGGCCTTCAATTTACACAAACAGTTATGAAAATATTTAAAATCAAAAAATTTCGCGACCAGAGCAATCATAATTGGTGCCAGAGCAATCATAAATGGTGAAATCAGAGAAACAAAAAAAAAAAGTATTGATAAAATATTATTTATTAAGCCGTTTTCAGTCATATTTAGTGTCCGTGTAACAAGATTTTAAGTAACAAATTAACATAATTATAAAAATCGAAAAATACAATTTCTATAAGGTTTAGTTGATCAACAAACTAAGAAAATAAGGTTTATTGGAAGCTCAGAAAATTGAATAGTCATCGGAGTCGGAGTCGGGTAAATCTTCTGCTGCAGCAACCTTTGTCAAGGTGTTATCGTTTTGCAACGAAGATAAAACTACCTCGAAAATACTTGGAGTAATTAAATTTTCATAGTCAATAGATGGGACTTCATCCCAAAAACTGTCCTGCAGGTCCGAGTTGTGTAATGATTGTTGACTTTGATTTGCAGTTATAGTCTGTCTATTATTTAGCATTTGTGGGAGCTGAATTTGCTTCTCCTGATTGCATTTTTTTGAATTCTTAACCAGCGAAGGTCGGCTTGTCTTCTTTGATGCCCATGACATGTTTGTCTTTGAGGTGTTTTTGTTCGAGTCGCTTTTAGTTATAAACTCCTTTTTACCAGACGTCATGCGGCTAATATCGTCATCTTCAAAAAACAGTTTTATATCTTTTATTAGCTGTTGTTTTATTGTATATTTTATTTCTTGTACAATATCTTTGTTTGGAGTTAAACCAACATTTTTCTTTGTAAATGTTGACCTTCTTTACTTTGATTTTTTAACCTGTTCAACTGTCTTCTAATACGTTCACTACTTATTTTCAACTCTTGAATTTTTTGATATTTTAGTTTGAATTCCCTATTAGCTCTATATTTCATCTTTTTTAATAAGACTTTCCATAGAGAGGTTTTTTTTTTTGTAACTGACGATATTTTATGTTTGGTGAATATATCTAGACTTTTTGAGACGTATGTGATATGTTGCTAATTGAGCTTTGTGGACTATCGGGGCAGATGCTGGAGAAAGCACTGCCAATGCATGTTAGTTCGTTCGTTCGTTCAATATCTTGCGATAGCCACTGAGATCTTGTTATTCTTCTTAGTCTAGTAACCGGTGACGTGGGTGAATCAAATTAAGATTATAAATTTTCGTATTCTTTAAAGGTCTCTGGAAGACAGGAACTTGTCTGAGAATGAACTTTTACACGATTGATAATGTTAAACTCATTTTCAACATCTTGTGTTACAGTTTGCAGTATCTATGTTTTGTTACATTGTTGGTGCTTAAGGTTGGAGATGATTGAGTAACATTTGAAGGAGGATCACGGTTCTCAGATATATAGATAGGTTCTTCATTTATTGGGAGATCATCAGTTGCTGGTAACTTATCCACTTTTGTCTTTAAAAATATCGTTGAGAACTCTGCCTACTTTTTTTCCTACGAATATTTTGCTGGCTTGGAGTCAAATCACTCATAGGTAGTACTGTGTTCCGAGCTTTTTTCCTTTGGTAACTCTCTCTTGACTTTACAAGCCATTGTGTGTCTGGATCATTTTTTTTTATCTTGGCCATTCTACTACACTCAGCAAATTTCTTCCTACGACGTTTTTCTTCAATAGTTAATTTATTTCGAGACATGATTTCAATCAGCAACAATAGTTGCCATTAAATTTTAGAGAAAAAAGGGTTACAGTTGTGGTTAGCTAAATGCCAATATAATAATATCATCAAGGTAAAATACGTCAAAATCTGTTTATGGGTTTAGGTTATATATAGTTCATCGTTTGTCATTGTTACAGTTCGGTACTACTACTTAAAATAGATTTATAACGTACTATTAATGCAAAATATCATCACTCTGGTCTTTTTGGACAGAGCAATCACAGCCATAGCGATCAGAAAAAGTCACAAAATCATAAATAAAGCCGAATTTAAAAGCAGTAGAGAGTTGTGATTACGTCTCATAAAAAACATCATAACGATTACATAACTCATATAACAAACACATTCACAAGCTTACTATTTAATTTAAATAACGTGCCATAGCAATCACAAAATTCGAGAACCAAATCCAGAGCAATCATAAACTTACCTTCGTAATGTTGGAGTGCGGGGACGTGGCATAGAGCCATCCTCTTCGGCGGTTAGACCACTACTGGGGTTGCCCCGCGGACGGCAAATAGAGTGTCTATAATGCGTAACTAGGGATGAGCGCGTAGTTTTACCTCAGCGCAGAGCGATGAGATAAAATGCCCGGTCACGATTTTAAATTCAAATTGTGGCAAAAGTATTGTTAATATAACTAAAAATATTTTATTACTATGAAGATTAACTAATTTTTATTTAATCTAAATAAGTTGTTCCACATGAACATTCTCATTAAAAAGTTAAAGAATATTTTTTTCATTCAATCGGGAGTTGGGTCAACCCAGAGCGATCAGGATTTTAGGGTTTAAGATTTTTTTTTAAATATTTAAAATAAACTTATTCATAATATTAGCCTTGTACCACGTAGATTAGACACCGAACTGTATATAAAAAAATATTTTCAAAACGTTTCTCGATTTTAAAATGGGTTTATCCAGCCCGACACGAAAAAAAATGCCTCTGGAGATCGACCCATCTACGTTTTGGGTCAGATTTGCGATTTTTTTTATCGAACCAACTAATTTATATCATGTTTCGGTCATTTCAAAGTAATGGTAGTTGTAAGTAACGGTTAAAAAAACAGAAGGAAAAAGAAAAAGACCTCGAAAACTATACCAACTCAACAAATCAACGTTTGGGACCTTTTTTTCATTCACTAATCAGTTATTCATTTGAAAGTTTTTCATCAGTTAAACGGCTACCAAAATCTTGTCATGCGATGTAATTTACGTGTGTATCTGGATTGAGGACCAATTTTATAAATCTTTACGAAACGATAAAAATTAAATATATAGGAAAATTGGAAAAATAAATGGTAAAACTTAAAGACTTATAAATTTCTTAAACGTAACTTAAATCTGTTACAGTTAAATAACGTGGGCTCTCAATCCAGAGGCATGCATAAAAAGGCATAATCTAAATCTCAGGAAGTACAATCTCTGGGTTAGTAATTTTATATCACTTTAAGAATAAAATTACTAACTTTTTATCGTCACTTTAAGAAAATTAGTAATGATTTTAAACAATGAGCCCTCAATTCAGATGCGCACGTAAATTACCGGTAAAAAAAAAAGATTGTAAACTTTGACACGATAACAATAAACAAAATACGTAGAAATATTAACACCTTCCTACTCAACAGTACTCGTACAAAATCATTGGGGAGCACTCCGATTTAATTATGTTCTGACTGTTAAGCTGTAGTGTTCATAAAATAGTTCAAGTTCTCTTGTTAGCTAGTAGAATGGCACATTAGCCGATTACCAGAAATCTCGTTAATTAACGTGACGATTTGATGAGGTTTTTATTAGACTAGTTATTAGCAAATTAGTAGTAGTAGCCCAGCAATAACGGCCTTGACTTACGAGTTGAAATTTGTAGGTTCGAACATTGCTTTGTGTAATTTATTTCATCATCATTGCTCTCAAAATGGTGAAGGAAAATACCATTGTTTTTTTAAAACTGTACGAGTATGTACAATAAAGAATAAAGAATGAGGAAACTAAAACTACGGAGCAGTTGCTTGACGTTGGTTTTGAACTGAACCTTACTTTGAGTGTATTGATTTAAAACAATTTTGTTAGTTGTTAGATAAATAAATGCAATATCAACATAATCAGCCCACATTTATATAATGTTCCCACTGCTGTGACGTAGGCCTCCTCCTTAGGAGAGTAAATCCACCACGCAGGCCCAGTGTGGGTTGGTGAAAGTCTTGAAAGATTATCTCCGGCCTGATCCTGTCTGGAAACCAGACATCGGATATGCTCCTCAAAGTTCCAACGGCAATTGAAGATAAGTCCTAGAGACTTCATCATCGATACAAGACCGATGTAAAGCCCTCCTTCCGTTATTTGAGAACCCTGTGGTAGCGCATTTTGGCGGCCATAAAAGCGCATGGCCTCGGACTTGTAAAGGGCCACCTCGAGTCCTTTAGATCTTCTCCACTACCGTCGCAACTCCATGTAGTCTGGTTGCCGCCTAGTACAAGCTTACACTAGGATCAATATATCTACGTTGACATCGCTACGGAAGTCGCCAAGCAGCATCCAGTCGTAACCAATGTCCCACAGGTGTGGCCTCAGTACTGATCTCTCTCCGGTTTTTCCCCGGTGACTAGGATAGATAACAGCCCTGTTCGTAAGCAAATCAGAGGGACCCAGCATGATCGAAGACTACGGGGGCTATGGGTTGTGCGAAAGAGATTCCCCGGGATTCTCTTACCCTGAAATGAAGGCAAAGAAGGAACAGGAGTGGTCAGTAAAAATCTGACACACCATCCTGCTCCACCCAAGAGCGGGAGAAATCATTAAATGATTTCCTACCTAAAAAAGAACCCTGTCCGTCAGATAGGCCTCGACTATTGCAACACACTAAAGAAAAAACATCAATTTTATGGTACCATTACAATTCATCATTTATTTCCCTATCAGGAAAGAACTCAAGTCTCAGCTGGTCCCAGAACTCCATCCTCTTCTCTTCTAGTAGTCTCATCATCTTCAGCTGATGTCCCATGTTTAGGCCCCTCATACTCTTGTAAGGAGTCAAGGGCAGCCATTGTAAGCCATCGAGAATGTCGTCTGATGAATGTGGTGTTGGATTTCTGGAAAATGGATAGAAAAACTTATATTATTTTCTTTATATATAAAAGGCAAAGTCCTAACTCACTTACTCACTGACTCCACAAAGTCCTAACTCACTCACTGACTCATAAAAAAACAGCCCAAACCTTTGGTCCTAGAGCACTGAAAATTTACTCAGAGAATCCTTTTATGATGTATACAAATAATAAGAAAGGATTTTTCAAAATACATACACACGGACAAAGCAGAATTTAGTAATATTTAGTTGTGAAGTTGTAAAAATTCAGTTGTTCGAAAATATTACAGAGTACAGACATTTGGGCTGCGATATTGTTCAAAATAGCTATTTTTTTTGGGGTAGGAAAATCACCCAACGACATCTCCCACCCTTAGGCAGAGCGGGAGATAATGTTAGACTATTACTGACTAAAACCCCACTCCTGTTCCTTCTTTGCCTTCGTTCCAGGGCCCCGGGGTTCACTTTCACATAACCCATGTTGTTCAAAAGAGCTGCGGTAACTTTATGAACACGAGTGGGTTTTGAGTAGTAAAAGTCAATGCGACATAGCAACACCGAAGTGAGAACTATTTTGTACTTAAAAACCTCTACGAGTACTTACTGTAAGATCCCTACCATGAGCTCTTAACGCAATCCATTTGACGACCTAAACTGAACTGTTGAAAGGATGGGGCTTTACAACGTGTTTTTTTTTAATATCCCATAACTCTAGGCTATGAATGAGACCATATCAAAGAATTAACTGGCATATGAATAATTTTTCAACTATCTTTTTATTTATTTTTTTGCTTTCATTTTTCATACAAAACAATATAAAACACCCCGTGAAATATGACAGCGTAAATATGTAATGTCATTTGTTTATTTGCAAACTACTTTAGATGTCATCGATGACTGGCAACGTCGCAAAAGTAAAGATTTGTCATGATGGTGATATGATCTTCGAAACCATGCATATTTGAACCACATATTCTAGAACTTTTATTATTATCTTAAAGAATATAAACCTTAAGTTATGGGATATCAAAAACGTCACATTGAATAGGGTATATAGTTCTATCTCTTTCTCGCACTCACGCCTGTCATTTCAACACGTTATGGTAAAACCCCTGTCTAACGATCTGTCTTGAGGCGGCAAGATAAATATCAACTTAGAACAAAAAGTCAATCATAAACTGAGGAAGAGTTAATTAAATTGAAACCTCAAAATCAACTCGGTAACTTTCCTTCCCACCGGAACGCAAGCCTCCTCCCCTCAAATTAAATTAACTTTCTTTATTAATAATATTGACGATTCACTATCAACATCAAAAAGATTCAATCTTAATTGATTAAAATACTGCTCAGAAACGAAATGAAAACAAATATAAGCTCTTTTGTGAAGTTCTTCAAACAAAATTTTAATTTCAGAATACCAAATGGAAATAATGCGAAGTAACAAAATGCTCAGGTAACATTTAACTTTACAATCTTTTAATACCATCAAAGCAAGCTTACCATAAACTGACAAAACAATTAGAAAATAACTCCGCATTAAGGATTTAAACCTCAGCCACTTAAATTAAAATTAATTAACAGGAGAAAAGAGAAAATATTTTATCTGCATTAACCTTACCCGAATTTAGCGAAATTCACCAATAACCTCGCCATTTTCTTAATGAAGAGCCTTTCATTTGAAGTCGCGGTTGTGGTATAGCTTGTACTCAGAGATCTACATTTAAATTGGTAACAGATTTCATCGCCCGATGTAGCTCCACTCAGGTTAAGATTGCGGAGGAAAGTGTTCCACATGATATTGAAGGACCCTCGGAAGGTGAAGCGGTACAAGTAAACGTTATTACACGACACTTGGGAGTGCAGGCTC
This sequence comes from Leucania comma, assembly GCA_958295575.1. Classification (NCBI taxonomy): domain Eukaryota; kingdom Metazoa; phylum Arthropoda; class Insecta; order Lepidoptera; family Noctuidae; genus Leucania; species Leucania comma. The sequence goes on from OY282480.1 coordinate 16,705,685, forward strand.
GCTTGGCGGAGTACCGAATAAATCACTTGGTCCGACGCATACTTCGCGTACCTACGCAGGCTCCGCTCCCCCACCGTCCCATTAACGAAATAGAAATCCATTATTTTCCGCCTTATCTTCTTATACAGTTTCGATCCGTATTCGTCTCTCCTCCCATCAAATGGCAATAAATACTGAAAGTTATAATTTAAATACTTTAGAAGTTTCCTGTTTCTCACGAAACCGTCCAGTTTGTGGAGGGAATCTAAGTTGGTATAGCCTATCATAACTTCCACGGCATTATTTGTAATTTTTCGCTTATATACTTCGAGGGGGAATTTGTTCATGAAAGCGCTTTTGCCTGATACTTCGACAGTTGGGGAAAATGAATTGATAAGTCTCTGGTTGTCTCTGACTTCAGTACTGTCGTATAGATCATGGCTGGCCACCAATAATCTCCTTACAGTGCTTTTAGAAAGTAATTCGTATAATTTCGTTCGGTTAAATTTTTCGAATGGTCCTTTCAGATTCCAGTACAATTTGTTCATTATCTCGAAATTGTAACTTCTGTAATCGGCAGGAGATAACGCACTTCCATCTTGTATTATGACTCTGTTGAACAAATCATTACAAGCAGCCGACAACAACAATGATGCGACTATAGAAGCAGTTGATCCGGAACCGAACACGGTCACCATATTCAAATTACCATTAAAGTAGCTAATATTATCTCTTATCCATCTCAGAGCAGTGACAATATCCTTAGCTCCCATATTGCCTTCAGCAAAGTTATCTCCAGTATTGAGAAAGCCAAAAATTGAAGTTCTGAAGGAAACAGTAACTATGATAGTATCTTCATCAATTAGAAAATCAGGTCCATGCAAGTGACTTTTGTCGTGGATCCAGACAATCACTGGGAAGTAGGATGTATGTCTGGTGATAGGTGTATAAATGGAAAGATATAAACAGTCTTCTGATAACCCAGATGCGCAACTTTCATTGTATGGAATGCTGTAATTGTAGACCTGTTTGTTGAACCAATCGAGTGGAGAAGGTGGCTGAAAATAAACATGTGATACATAATAAACAAAAAGAAAATGTACAAATCAAATGTCTTAAGGCTGTGGGATTATTTGAAAGAGTCACTGTGGTTCTGGAACATAAAAGGCAACTAAATGAACACAGGGTTTAATCAGTAAAAGTCTGACACTTCCCCTAGCTGGACCCAAAGCAGAAGGAGTAATTTGATGATTACTAATCCAAAAAAACAAAAAAGGTCTTATTGCTCAGAGTGATCTCATGTAAACAAGTTCTATCCAAAGGTAGATTAGAGACTTAAATTAAATTGATCTTGAGATAATATTCATACTAAATACAAAATATTGGAGTAGTAAATTATACACTATCTAAGCAAGTTGCTAAATTTTAGATGAGATTCACAACATAAAACACTAACCTTGACAATGAATTAGAAAGAGAGTTTTCAAGTTTTAAGACCTACACTAATTAACAAAACGTTTACAGTCATACTATCCCAATGCTGGGCACAGGTCTCCCTCCATTTCTTCCAGTGTACTCGGCTTTGAGCCACTTCTGGTCAATTTCCAAGGAAGACATCTTAGTCGTCCCGCCATCTCCTCTTTGGTCTTCATTAATAATAAAACAGTCATAAGTCTACCTACAGCAACAAGAAACATAATTTACCTTGAACCTTAACTTTCCAATTGGAGGAACTGCATAAGGAATCTTCCAAAATGCAGCGTAAGGTTTACCTTCAAAAATTGTAAACAATTTTCTTCCAATAATTTTCGTCCCATTCGTTTTGATAACATACACATTATTACTATTTGAATTACAAAAAACTATAAAACAAGAAATAGACACTAGAATTATATGAAATCTCATAATAGTCGAGAGAAATTATACAAAATCTGTAATGGATTTCTAGTTATACTAAATAGTGACACTGAGCGAAATGTGAGTGGATTTAACGGACACGTCATTAAAAACAGAATTAAAAACCGTGCAAATGTTTTCATAATATATGAAAATATTATACATGACGCCAAGGTTTTCATTCTGTGCACTTTATGGGTTATCTGAAGGTGACCAGTACCTCTACCATGAGTTTTAAGCAATAGTATTCGTCGCTACTCGATATCGACGCCGTAAATATTTTGTATGGCAAATTTTGCAGCGCCTCTAGCGGTCACTTGCAGAACCAAAATTTGCCATACAAAATATTTACGGCGTCGATATCGAGTAGCGACGAATACTATTGCTTAAAACTCATGGTAGAGGTACTGAGCCGAAAGGTTCTGGAATGGCGACCTCGTACCAAAAGACGCAGCGTTGGAAGGCCTCCTGCAAATTGAACCGAAGACCTAGTGTGGTGATGATCTGGTTGCGAGAATCCGATAGATGCGAGACACACAAGACCGCTTATTATGGAGAGATCTATGTCCAACAGTGGACGTCTCTCGGCTGAGATGATGATGATGACCTTACAAGTATACAACTTTGTTTGTCTTATTGTACCAATTAGCTTTAGTAGCATCATCAACTTTGCTCACTGACTCACTGCCCTTGTCCCAAGCTATTTTGAGTCGCCGTAACAGTGCTTAGTAGAAAAAAGAAAATAGATCTGTTTATTTTGCATAAACACTACACATATAGGTTTTCTTCTTGCATTCTTCCCTATCAACAGTTATCATCCGATAAACTTTAAAGACTATCGGCGCTTATGAAACTGTAAATTTTCGCAATTTTAATTATATCCTATTAAACTCTGAATTGTCCACTGTTGTCAATACGCCGTAAAAGCCTGGAGTTGTACAGTGAACTAAGCTATATAAACCTCAAATTCCTGCTTGATTATTTACTTCCAGTATGAGGTGAAATAGGTAAATTAAATATTACTGAAAACTGTTAAAAATTCTTTCGTGGTATAAAACTATCTGCAGCTTACTTAATTTTTCAATATCTGTTACTTCTGTAGCGATTAGTATTCTCAATTTATGTAAGGCAGTGATAGGCATCTGCATACATTTCTATTAGTTTTCTAGGTCACAAAAATTATCTGTTTTCCCAGTTACAAACTTAACATTGTAAATTACCGGCTGTATATTTTTAAGACATAATAAAGATAAATAAGTAGTCCGATAATATCTGATATCTTTCACGCGATTTAGTTACAATCGATCGATTCAGTAATATTATAGGTCATGACTATCGAACGAAAATGGATTTTAATATAATTAATATTTTTATTTCTCTGGTCATATGTGTTACTTTTGGTGTGTGTAAAGAACGCCCAGTAGTAGAAACAACAAATGGTCCCATTGTTGGTAAAGTTTTGAAGACTCTAATAAAGAATGAAGAATATTTTGGGTTTATGGGAATACCTTATGCAGCACCGCCTGTTGGCGATCTAAGATTTATGGTGAGTCAAATTATTATTGCATTTTTAATAGTCAACAACCCAGACTGACAATCCTAGATCTAGAAGAAGTTACTAATATAATATTCTGTCAAATGAAAACTTTCAAGTCATGCATTATTAATGTACTGAGTTTCTCTTACAAAAAATAAGTTTACAAAATCGACAATAGTCAGACACCGTATTTCTATAACACCCGAAACCAATCCTTACCCAAAATTCACTCACACAAGCTGTATTGAAATAGATTTATTGCCACCAAAGTAATATAACAACACCATATCATTTATTTTCCAGCCACCTAAACCTGTCGACCCTTGGGACGAAACGCTGACAACAACCAAAGAAAAACCCGCGTGCATTCAATACAACAATAACGTTAAGAAAGGTCAGCCTCATGGTATGTACGGGGTCGAAGATTGCTTATACCTGGATATATTCACACCAGCCATAGACGAAAAGAAACGAGCTGTAATCGTGTTGATAGTCAACGATCATTTCCAGAATTCTTACAACAAATCCAAGGACTATGCTCCAGATTTCTTCATAGAAGAAGACGTTATAGTAGTGACTATAAGCCATAGGTTGTCAGCAATTGGATTTTTATCATTAGAAAATGAACTTTTAGGGGGAAACTCTGGTTTAAAAGACATAGTCGAAGGTTTGGAGTGGGTTAGAGATAATGTGGAACAGTTTGGTGGTGATTCAAACAAAATAACATTGATGGGACTACAAGGAGGCGCAGCGGCTATAGATTTACTAATTTATTCTAAAGCTAAAGACCTTTTCAGAGCTGCAATACTACATAGTGGTACATCTTGGTCTACAGCATATTTACAAGAAGGTGTCCGAGAGAGGGCATTTAGACTTGGAGAGATTGTGGAGGTAGCTTCAAGTAGCGATGTTAAGCTCTTAAAAGATTTACAAGGAATTCCTGCTGACAAATTGCTTTCAAGAGATTTACATGCAAGCCCTGATGATTACTTTAAACAAAGTCAGAGAAGTGTTATTGCGTTTGGTCCGATCGTTGAAAAACAACCAGATGGACTGATAACAGAATATCCAGAAGATTCAACAGAGAAGATTAACATTCCAATCATGATGGGTTCCAATTCTAGAGAAGGAATGGATGCCATGTTACAATATCTTATAGAACCACGATTCATAAGTTTTCTAAACAAAGACTTCCCTTTATTACTGCCCAGACGCTTAAAATTTCGATTTGATCCACAAAAAGATGTTTACGACGAAGCTGCAAAAGAAATCGCAGATTTTTATTTCAAGAATGGTAAATTTAATGTTAAAACAGTACCAGACCTGGTGACATATATGGGAGATGCAGTAACAGGTTATGTTGTAGATTATACTGCAAGAGTTTATTCTGAAAGATCATTGAAACCGGTTTATTATTATCATTTCGATTACATCAGCGACCTGAATGAAAACAAAAAGAATTTGATGAAACATTCAACTTTAGAGGACGGCACATGGGGAGCTGCTTCTGGGGATGAAATGTGTTACCTGTTTAAATGTCCTGCTTTAGTGAAAGAGTACTTGAAACTAGAAAATAATGTACCAGAAGAGAAAATAGTCCAGAAGAAAATGATTAAAATGTGGACGAATTTCGCAAAATATGGGTAAGTTTAAACGCATACATCCCGACCCTGACTACCAGCTGCGGTAGACGCGGCAATGGGTAGGTCGCCGTCTGGCCGTCTGGTAATCAACTGGTTCCACGCGCGCCTCAAAGAGCTTTCAGCAAACCGTAGGGGCCCAGCAGGGCCAATACCCGCTAAAGCCGCAGGGATTCTCTGAAAAGTAAACACATGATCTAAGAACGAAAAGGGCAACTAAAAAACACAGCAGTGGTTTTAATCAATAAAAGTCTGACACGCCGTCCCATACCATCATTTTTAGTATCATCAGCATTTTCCCACGTTTTTTTCCTTGACTCAATTTTCCTGTGTCTATGTATATATGTTTTATTGATTTGTTTTATATAATCGTATATTTTGTTTCGATTAAATCTTATAAATAAAACAGTTACCCCTTACCGACTGAGCTAGATTTTTTTATGCATGTTCAGTGGTTTCTTTTTGTTCAATTCACAGTTAACTAAGTAATGTCATTCTAATTCTAGAATAGCGGACTCGTTAAAATATCTAAATATATCATTTTATGCGCCCCCATGACAAGGGATCTAATTTTATTTAGGTAAATACGAAAAAATAATGAAGTCACAATAAATCCAATAACTCTGTCAAATTTTTAAAAGCTAGTTTTTTTTTTAACTTTAATTATTTTCTTATTATTGAAGCGACACCAAACTTGAGTGTTTTTATAAATAAATAATCATTTAATAAAATTATCAAATCAAATTTAAATAATAATTGTTATGTAAGCAAGTGATTACTTGCTTACAAAACAGTTTCTCTAAACAAACCAAATATGAAAATAACGACAGCATTTTATATCATACTTTTACTATTACATATTAGTTAGACATAACATTAAAGTAACCAATAATCCCAACTAATTATATTTCAGAAACCCAACACCAGAAAATGATGAAGACCTAGAAGGCCTGCAATGGCCACCATATACCATCGAAAACAAAGAATATCTGCACATCGACCAACACATGAAAATAAAGAAAGACCTATACAAACGCCGGTTCAATTTCTGGGACCAATTCATAGAAAAATGGGAACGAATGGCTGTCGACGGCGTTATTACTGAATCAAATAATAAAAAGGATGAATTATAAAGTCCAAAGTGTTGTTCTTACACAGTTGTTTTTCTTCTACGACCCGTTCCAGCTTCGCATGAGTGTTATCCAGTTTTACTGAGAGACCAGTCCTTCTTAGGGACTTACATCACCTGGTATATCCCTTAGGGCCTCACGTTGATCGTGAGGCGCTGCTTGTGAGACGTGCGTGCGCGCCGATAAAAATTGGAGTGTTGTAGTAAGAAATTTTCATGTTTATCAAACAACGTTTTTCAATACACCGTTAAATTTTAGTCGTTTTAATCCCGTGGGGGGTTGATTCGGTACATGAAACACTATCGATTTATAAAGATAAAATTAAAAAGTAAAGTACTTTTTTTCTAAAACTCGAATTAATATTCGAATGTACGAAATTAATTTCTTTAAGTAAACGAGGATGTAAACAAGTCAATGACCTTGTAGGAAGTGGTCGGTCGTTGCGTACTAACTACCTACAGTTCATTGGCCTCGATCAGCTGACGTTCATTTTGCTTAAGGAAATTCATTTTGTACATGCGTAAAATATATCGAGTTTAAAAAAAAATACTTTAATTTTCATTTTTATCTTTACAAATCGATAGGGTTTCATGTACCGAATCGACCCTCTGCGGGATTAAAACGACCAAAATTTAACGGTGTTACATTATGGTAAAGCGAGCTTGTACACTTTTCCTCACAAGTGCGAAAAACAGTAAATTGCGAACATAAAAGCGGTTGGGCTAGCAGCGGGTTTTCGAGTAACAATCCTTTTTGTCACTGGCCGGTCGTTAAAATACCATAAATACAAGTAAAAAGAAACATTTGTTATTACAGAGCTGGCAGAGCTGCAAGCTATTTCTTGATTGCAGTATATTTACTAGGAGATCAGAAAATGCACCTGCCTCTCTTATTCTCTAGAGATACTTATGATGACGGCATTTTAACGACTATCCTGGGAGAAACTGTATTATTTTATTAATTTTTCTTAACTATAGAATACAAGTTGTTACTTAAGTAGTTACTTGCAAAAGTAGTTACTTTTACTCAAGTAATCAATTTTACTTGTTTATAAATACGAGTGTAAATTGCAAAACACATTTCCATATTAACCTACCCCACTACATATTCATGTAGAAACGTGGCTTACCCAGCCAGCATTAACGTTGTTTTACGATGTCTTAACCCGGTACTGCTGGACGTGACTCAATACCGTATCTAGAACTGTTCGCTTTAAATATGTCTAGTACAAGCAATGCACTTCGTTCTTTATCACCGACAGCAAACGAGGACGGTTCAATTACTTAAGTTTTTTTTTATGTTTTACATAGATGTACAGGAGAACGAGATAGATACAAAATATTCGATTTTGAAACAAGTGTAGGAAATTTGTGACCGAGATGGAATCCGCCCGAGCTGCAGGTGAGGGTATTACGAAATCAAGTGTTGTGATAATTTTCCTCGTGTATCAAAAACAACGTTTTTAAATAGACCTACGAAGAATTAAATAAATGATAATATTGTAGAAACAATCAATGGAATCCGCCTGAGCCGCAGGTGAGGGTGTTATGGAGTCGAGTGCTGCAGTGATAAATTTCCTCGTGTATCAAAAACAACGTTTTTCAACAGACTAACGAAGAATTCTCCTACTTAGGGATTGGAGTTGAAACGACCAATTGGAACCGTGCACTAGCTTCTGACGTTTTATAAGTGCCCACGTAGGCCTATGTGAAATAAATTATTTTGAGTTTGAGTTTGAGTGAGGGTTGGCGCGCGATTCGTGGGGGTATTTTGCCACAATAGATTTATTCTATATTTATTTTATAGATTAGACATGTTTTTGGAATGTGCTACAAACCGATGACAATTTCTGTATCCGTTAAGCTAGTGCACCGAAAAAAAACCCCATTATAATTATCTAAGTCGTCGACGGCGCGTTCTGTTCCCGCGCGACTCAAGGAGCTGTCAGCACACCGGAGAGGCCCAGCCTGCTAACTGCAGGCAGGCAGGGTCGAAGCCTACTGGGGTCATGGGTTAGTTCCGAAAGGAATGCTCGGCCCCGGCACGATAGGCTACGAAGGAACGGGGTAGGTTTTTAGTCAGTAAGAGTCTGACACTACTTCCCGCTCCGCCCAAGGGCGGGATTTGTCATTGGATGATTTTCCTCCTCCTTGCGTCGTATTCCTCAATGCTGAGGGTCGTGACCTCCCTGCTTCATCATTTTCATTCGCACGACGTTTCTCCATCTGTTTCTGTCTCTGGCGGTGTACTGGATGATTTTACCTACCATAAAAAAACCCCATTATAATTATTATTCGACTTTTATCATAATTATTAATTTATATCGACAGGAGTATTTAGGCAGTTCCACGAAAAAACGTTTTTTAACTATTTGATTACCGTTTCAACTAAACTAAACCGGTTTGGAATTTATTTACGCATAAAAATAACATTTAACTCCATGAAATCTATTTAGATTCTACATTGTTTCAGCAAGCTGCCAGGCAAAAAATACTTCTATGGTTGGCTACTTTTGAAATGCGAATTTAAATTTCAAAATAGAAGATTTGGTTTTATTTATACCATAATATTGAATTAGTGGCAAAGTGATAATTAGAGGACAATGCCCAGCTACTGTTAAACCATTAATATACCTAGCTGTCGCTTTGGTCCAACTAATTAAACATTATGGTTGAGTTGTAATTAGTTAAAGGTTTTTATTTTATTTTTGTAGTAGTGTATCTATGTATAATTATCATAAATGTAATTATCATTGTAAATACGTCTTGTAAAATGAGTATTATTAATTATAATTAAAAAAAAGAATTTATAAATAGAATTGTCAAGCGGCCGCCGAAGCTGAAACCCGTTCTAATTGTTATTAAGGAAGTTTTTAAAAGCATCTTTTTTGATAAAACTTGTAGCAGTTCTAATTATTTGCAAATTGACTGTTAATGAATGAATACAAATTGTTCCTTAAGTAGTTACTTTTACTCAAGTAATAAGATTTACTTGTTTATAAATGGGTGCTAAGTGTCCATTCTGGGTAGCTCTTGGTTCAACTTGCAAACATGGATAGTCAATGGCCTTCAGTTTTATAAAAAATCTATCAACTTTAATATAGCTCAGCCAAAATATCCGCTATATAAATTATTACCTTGGCTTATAAATATTTCTATAAATATTTCTTTGGCTTTTTACCTAAGATCATGGCAATTCCGATACCTTTGAGTAACTAACCCAAAGAATTATTAGAGCGGAAATTAGGGAAACGAAGATCATTTCAGAAATATTGATCTTTATGAAAAAAAAAGACAAAAATGTAAAGATATTAGAGAAAGAATTTTCATAAATTGGCCGTCTTCAATTTCTTGGTGAACGGAAATTCGTCACACTATAAAGCTGGGTACAGACAAAAACAATGTTGACAAAAATATAATGTTAAATAAAGCTAGGTACAGGCTGCAGTCTGTACCTAGCTTTATACAACACTGACTTCTGCCAGCGGCTTCGCCTGCGTGAAATTCGGTTTCTCCATACAAACTTCCAACCCCCGCTTTAACCCTTAGGGGTTTTTTTTATGGTTGGTAAAATCATCCAATGACAAATCCCGCCCTTGGGTGGGGCCGTAAATAGTGTCAGACTCTTACTGACTAAAAAGCTACCCTTCCATTCATTGCCTTTGTCCCAGGGCCCGAACCCTTAGGGGTGGAGTTTCGTGAAATCCGTTCTTAGCGGATTTCTACACCCTGTAAGGAACCTACCTGCCAAGTTTGTTATATTCTGAGATTTATTATTCTTATATATTATTTTTTATTGCACAAAAATTAAATTAAATTAAAAAATAGAACAGGTGATGATGATTCGTGATGATTTCGTGATTAATAGTGAGTGATATTTGGCTTTTATTTATATATATATATTATATTTGAACATATTCCCGGGACGAAAAGGGCATTGTCTAGCCATGTGGCAAATTTCATCTAAATCAATTAAGCTTTATGAGCTTGAAGAGTAACAAACATACATACAACTTTCGTCTTTATAATATTAGTGTGATTTATTCCTGTACAAACTGTACTTGTCTCCCGCAGGGAAATTACGATATATTTATTACTATCCCCTATGGAGGCGACCGTGTGACTGGGACGCAACGAAGTTTGTTCATAGTTTGTGCAATAATTTCAAAACATTATCTATGAAAACGCTTTGTCGCAACGTTATTGTATTATGAAGACCCACCTGTCTGCAGGAAGTTTTAGAATTGGGTACTTGTCTGTGTTTATTATTGTACTAAACAAAAACATTTTACGGAAAATTGCATGAAAATTGGTTATAAAATGAAGCAACAATTAAAATTTCAAATATTTGTATCAGGAAGAGTATGTCCGTGGTGGGAACATCTCGCTATCTCTTTCCTACGCGCGTAAATGGCGATGACGTCAGATGTCTATATGTGCGTCCTTTTTCTGTTACCTGATAGTTTCCCGTTCCACCAGATTTAAAAATTTCCAACTCATTTAATTTTGGGCGGATTTGTAAAATTCTTTCTGTTTGCAATTTTGGAGAAAGTAACTTTTTGATACCAATAATAAAAAATATAGACAAAAACTAAATCACTAATCTACATTCAGCAATAGAACCTAGTCTTCTTTCGTGGGGGCTGGCGGCTGTACTGCGGGTTCGATTTCTCTACTGAACAAATATATGACCTACAGATAGTTTTTCCGGGTTAATACGTATATTTTATATTAGTGAGTTATGTTTATGAACGCAACCACAAATACAGGAGAAACTCCTAGAGCGGGGTAGGCTTTTTATTAAAAAAAAAGCAAAAATAATAAATTCATTAATGATCAAATAACCCATTAATGATTCCATTGCTATCTTCGTCAAAAAACTTACCAGTAGCAACAAAAATCAGATAAGAACCGAAGTACTTAAGTCACTATAATAATATTTATCGTACACCAGATAATAAAATAAATACTTAGTGTTAAACCCAAGATTAGTAACCATTTATCTTTGGGACACGTCAGGCCTGTCGACATGCGTGACTGTGTACTTAAACAAACAAATGATTAATTAAACATAACCAAGATTCAAGATGGAAGTTACAAAAGTGTGCATAGCCCTTTTTGGACTGTTTTTAATAAAAATAATAAATGCTGATATTATAATAGAGACTAGTTTAGGTAAAATAGCCGGTGTTGAAGTTAAATCCGTATTGAAGGATGAGAAATATTACTCTTTTATGGGTATTCCTTATGCCAAACCGCCGGTTGGTGATCTTAGGTTTTTGGTGAGTTTCCCATTATTATTTTATTGAGCTTTAATTCTGGTTTAGCCTTAGTATCATATGTTTCCAATAATGTAACTGAAGCCGCTGTCGAAGTCGACCACGGTGTAGATGTTGTGACAATCTGGCCATGTTCGCGCGGCAAACTTGGCCAGAGATCGCCCAAGATTGAGAAGCTATCTTGAACTTTATCCAGCAGTGGGACACCATGAAGGCTAACCAAAAAAAACTTTATGATACATACATACGGCGCTATCAAATTAGCCGGAAAATGACGCGCAACGGCAGCGCGCTGCAACGCTGCGGTCGCGCTACTTTTTATTTCATATACATTAAAGACGTGCGGCCGAAGCGCGGTTGTAGAGCGACAGTCACACGTTTTTATTGCACAAAGTGCAGCGCTGCCGTCGCGCGTCACTTTGCGGCTAATTTGAAGGCGCCCTTAATTCCTAGTTCAAATATTATTTATTCAAAGATTGACTGGTAGAGAATGCTTGATTGCATGAAGTTCTACCACCACTGTACATGAAGTTGAAATTAGAAGTAACTTAAAAATTCGTCATAATAACTATAAGTACGAATATATAACGCTTGTATTCCTCGACAATAAGAGAGAAATACTTTGACCCAATATAATAATACAGACCGACATTTACGATATTTACATTTATACTTGGATACAAATCCAGTTTATCCTACCTGTCTATCTTTTTTTTTTTTTTATATTGTATAAACTAGCACTTGACTGCAATCCTACCTGATGGTAAGCAGTGATGCAATCCCACTGCTGGGCAACCCTTTTATTTTCCACACAGGTCTGTCATAACTCAATGAGGGCCAGTCCCTCCAGTAAGAGACAAGTTCATCTCTTCATCTTCCTCTTGTTCTGCCACAATGTCGCCTAACATTTAATGACCCCAATGATTGGTTCTTTCAGTCCAGCAGACATGTCTGCTGCATGTCAGACCTCATCTGACATGCAGTAGACGTGTCCAGTCCAATCCCATTTAATAATAGCAGTTTTCCGAGTATATGTTTTCTTAATTTTGGCGCAAAATGTTCTTAGAGCCTAGTACTAGTTGTTTTAATTTAAGTGCTTGTTTATGGAGACGCAGCGCGGGGCGTTGGGCGGTCGTCATACATTGCCATATTTATATTTGTGTTTACGCATGCGATGACGGAGCCCGCTGCTGCATTGTACGGCCGTGTTTACGGAGACGCGGTGCGTTGCGCGGCGCGTTGAGCGTTCGTCGTACATTGCAGTAGGGAGCCGTGTCATCGTTTGCGCAAACACAAACATATGGCAATGTACGATGGACCGCCCAAATCGCCGTGCAACGTGCCGCGTCTCCGTAAACGAATGCCCAACACGCCGCGCAACGCGCCGCGTCTCCTTAAACAAGCGATTGACACGTTCATGACATTCGGTGCTATGATTGTTCCGCTCCAACTTCTTAACCAATCAGAGAGCGTAAATCGTTTTATCGCGCTATCGTAAAAACTCTCACTTAGACCTTTGTTACGATTACGGATATTTTTTTGATTTCGGATATTCGATAGCTTCACTTATAGTTTAAGAGCTCCAAACATCCCTGAAATATGGTCAGCAAACTGCAGGGGCCCATGTAGAGCCGATCCACTCCAAAGCCGCAGAGAATTTCTGAAAAGGAAACCCAAACGGCAACTGAAGGACACAGGCGCGGTCAGTAAAAGTCAGACACGCCCTCCCGTTCTACCCAGAGTGGGAGAAGACATTTAATGAGATTCCACCTTCAAAATAATCTCTGAAATATAAAATAACCCACCGTAACAAAAAGCACATGGACCACTACAGAAGTTGTAACATCATATGAATCAAAGTCCTCGTACAATATTAACAATCCCCTATCTGCATCTATCCGACTATACTCGTATTATATATTAAAAGTTGAGACAGTATCTGCCTCAAAGTTATAATAGTATTCACTGACGTCGCGTCGGTCCGCCGTCTAGTCTCTCACTATTTTATTTTCCGATATTGAAGTCAAAACTTAGCTCGTTCTCATAGTTTCTACCATAGGTAGAATAAACATGCATATGTTACCGGTAGTCTGTATAATTCAGGTATTCTAAACACTACCGAATGCGCAGTCGGTAACGTGTGTAAAAGACGAGAGTAGGGAAGGGGGTGATGTAATTTTAGGGCATCCCGACACGGACAGGTTAGTTTAGGGTTTTTTTTTATCACCACTTGAAAATAAAAGCCTTACTTTAAACCGTATTTTTACATTGCTTAAGTATTGCTTAGAATATCGGATTATATAGATTGCCGGTAACACATATACAACATTATTTTTATTATATGCAAAACCTGAATATACTTTGTTCAGAATCGATTACAATAATTTTTACACCATGTTATATTTCTTCCCAAAAATATTTAAAAAGTCACACGTTGGACACTACCGATACTAGAAATAACACAGGTCAGGGCAGGTCATAGCGGGCATTAGGATGGCCTTGTGACCATGTGTTTGTGTGAAGAATCATGTAACATAACAAGCTTATAACTTTGCGATGTTTCATGATACAGTTATAAAATTTTGTACATAGATTCTTTGCATAAAAATACTAGACCCGTGTTTCGGGTTTCGCATAAACTAAAAATAAGGTTGTATAAACAGGTACTAACATAGTCAGGAAATATTTTGAATACTCTCCTATCTTCAATGTTCGTAAGGGTTAAAAAAGCAAATCAGATAGGCAGTACTGACCTACAAGATTGTCCGAAAGAGGTCCTGGAACGCAAAGGGCATCTCACGAACATAAAGTGTGTGGGTTTCAGTTTGAAAAACTCTGAAACACCGTCTCACTTGACCCAGAGCGGGAAAAAAAAGATAAGCAGTGCTCTATGTAATCATCATCAACATTTATAGCAGAAAGACATCCACTGTTGGACATAGGCCTCCCCAAGTGTCGCCACAACGAGCGGTCCTATGCGTCTCGTTTCTATCGAATTCTCGCGACCCCCACCTGGTCATCAGTCCACCATGTGGGAGGCCTGCCAACACTGCATTGACCTCATCATCCATCTGTTCTTTGAGCAATGTGCCCTGCCCAAGTGCCCACTGCCACTTAAGTTTGACTATGTAATACATATACATGGTATCTTATTATTATTCGACTGGAAAATGGAAGGCATAATTTAGAAAAAAGCTGAAAAAAACATAATACATACAAGATACGCACGAAAAACATAACCCTTCTTGCAGTCGGATAAAAAGCTAATAGTTTTTTTTTTCTATTCTATCCTATTTCTCTATATTCCAGGCTCCACAACCACACGAAGGATGGACGGACATCCTAGAAACTAAAAAAGAAAGAAAACCTTGTTCTCAAATGAATCTCCCTATGAGAACTATAAAGAGATATGGATTCAGCGGCCAAGATGATTGTCTTACCTTAAGCATTTACACTCCAAAACTACCTAACAATGAAGAACTTAACATGCCTGTCATAGTACACGTCAACAATGAACTTTTCAAGGTATCACACAACGCATCTAAAGACTATGGTCCAGACTTCATTGTCAAAGAAGATGTTATTCTAGTCTCAATAAATCACAGAATTGGGTCAATGGGCTTCTTAGCTTTCAATGATGAAAAGCTACCAGGAAATAATGGAATCAGAGATGTAATTATGGGTCTGAACTGGCTAAAACAAAATATAAATAAGTTTGGTGGAGATCCTAACAGGATCACATTAATGGGTGTCGATGGAGGAGCAGCCCTTGTAGAACTTTTGCTTCATTCAAAGAAAGCTAAAGGATTGTTCAGTAATGCAATACTGCAGAGTGGAACAGCTTTGAATCCCGTTTATATGCCATTAAATCCAAAAGAAAAGGCGACAGCATTTGCTAAAGTACTCGAGAAATCAGCTGTAACTAGCGACAATTTACTGGCTGAGCTATCACATGTATCTTCAATAGATATCGTTACACATGAATCAACATCGGTGGACGCCGATGAAAGTGCAAGAACACAGTCGGCAACTATACCCTTTGGACCTGTGGTTGAGCCAGATCACCCTGATGCAATCGTCACCAGTCTACCTGATGATAGCCCGATTGACATAAATATACCAGTTATGATCGGTTACAACTCTAGAGAAGGTATTGGAATCAATGAACGTTATCTTAAGAAGCCCCAGTATCTTACATTTGCTGACAGAGATTTCCTAATGGTGATTCCTATTAGAGCTGGTTTCCATTTCGAACTGAACTCGAAAGTCTACTTTCATGCTATCGACGAAATAAAACAATTCTATTTCGATGAAGGTTACGTAAAAGTAAGTAAACCTGGAGAATATCTGACTTATTCCGCTGATCTGCTAATTTTTTATCCTATTGATTATGCAGTAAGGAAGTATGTGAATGAATCTAGCTCACCTGTTTATTATTATACTTTTGACTATAGTGGAGAATTAAATATGAGGAAGAATCAGGTTCTCGAAGACGCTTTGACGATAGAGGGCGCATGGGGAGCTGCAACAGGAGACGAACTTTGCTATCTCTTCGTTTGCAAACCAATTAGAAAGGTTTATAAAAAAGTTTTGGAAGACGAAGATTCCGAAGAGCTGAAAGTTATTAAAAACATGGTTAAGTTATGGACCAACTTTGCCAAATCTGGGTAAGTTTAAAAACAAAAACAGATATTGCTTTATTAAATCTATTACGGTCCATAATCATAACTTAACATTTTATAATATTTATGTATATATATATATATATATATATATATATATATATATATATTCGTTTTATAATTATTTATTTATTTTCTTATTAGTACACCGCAGACTACCCCCTGTATTTATTTTAGTTCTTACGATCCATCCTAAGGTTGTCTGGTAGAAATCGCTTTCAGCGATAAGACCGCCATTGTACCCATAGATTTAAGTTTAGTATTAATTAAGTAACTTTCTTTGGTGTACAATCAAGTTATATTCTATTCTATCATAATGGTAGAGTAAACTTTTATGAGTGGTTACTTCATTTTTACTTATGAATATGAGTTGTCACAATTTCAAATGCAAAAAAATATATATATTTTGTATTTATAATAATACAAAAGAAAGTCGTATTAGTTACACTATTTATAACTCAAGAACGGCTGAACTGGTTTGGCTGAAAATTGGTGGAAAGGTAGCTTAGAGACGGAAATAGAATAAAATAATAAAAGGAGGTAAAAATAATTCAAAACCTGCTCATTTATTGGTATATGGTACAGTTACGTAGGGTACATTATAGTACAGTAGGGTACGGAAGGGTACAGTAGGGCAGAGTAGAGTACAGTTGGGTAGAGTAGTAAACCGAAGCCGCGGGCAAAAGCTAGTTTATAATAAAGTATCTAAACTTTATTATACACTTCGATCAAACATGTAACACCAATATACATAAAAGGAAAAGTAAAACACATACAAAAGATGGCCTCTTCCAGACAACGTGGAATGAACAGTAACTATTAGGACATTTAATGGGGATATCGTTGGTGTGACAATATCGGTATAAAATAAAATATATTTTACTAAATACACATAAAACTATTTGACAGTAAAAATAAATATATTTATAATACCTAGTTAAAACAAACCCAGCCAGGCGCATTACTTTGTGTAATTTATTTCATCACCACTGCTCTCAAAACGGTGAAGGAAATATTCGAAGACATGTGACATTCACAAACCCGCACTGGGCACGTGGTTTTTTTTTTTTTTTTTTTTTTTTTTTTTGTGGTAGGTAAAAATCATCCAATGACGAATCCCGCCCTTGGGTGGGGCGGGAAACAGTGTCAGACTTTTACTGACTAAAAAACCTACCTTTCCATTCCTTGCCTTTATCCTGGGGCCTTTGGTGACAGTCTCACATAACCTTTGGCCCCAGTAGGCTTCGGCCCTGCTGGACCCCTACAGTATGCTGACAACTCCTTGAGGCGCGCGGGAACGGTGCGCGCCGTAGACGACCTGAGCTCGGACCGGTCTGTTACCGGACGGACGGACAGCGAGCTACCCATTGCCCACCGTCCGCGAGCCCGCGCCTACGGTGGCCGGAAATTGGGATCGGAAACCCGGCGGCGGCGGCGGCGTGTCCGCCTTTGCCTAAGGCGGTCGGCCTCCTCCTTTACTAGCATTACTGCTTCGCAGAAGGAGGCGACCGCCTGCCACTCCTCCTCGCTCCGGAGCATGGCTTGAACCAAGCCCCGGCGCGAGAGATCGCCGCCGATCGCCCCCACGAGGACACGGCGCTGCTCTTCCCAAGCGGGGCACACCTCGACTGTGTGCTCCACCGTGTCCACCGGGCGGTCCGCACAGTGGCGACACCCGGGCGTCGTCTCCGCACGAATCTTGTACAGGTACGGACCGAACTTGCCGTGCTCGGTCAGCACCTGCGCCAAACGGAAGGTGACGACGCCGTGGGGCCTTTCCAGCCACGCCTCAAAGAGGGGCCTTACCGCCTCGATCGTGGCGTGCCCAGCACGAGGTTGCGACAATCGCTCTCGCCATTTCACCATGAGATCCCGCCGGAGCTCTGTCCGCCATGCCGCGACTTGTCGCGGCAGCGGAGTTTCGCCCCGACGTTGCATCTCCACGCGTAACTCATGCATGTGTGCAAGGACTGTTGCCTCCAAATCCCACGGTGGTAGGCCAGCAAGGAGGCTCGCCGCTTCGCAGGACACCGTACGGTATCCGCGGATCATCCGGATGGCCATGACCCTCTGGCAGGCGGTTAGCCGGGCCGCCACTCGCTTCCGTAGCGATGGCGCCCACACCGGCGCACCGTAAAGGGCCATGGACCGAACGATGCCTGCGTAGAGCCTCCGGCAGGAGGCGTCCGGACCCCCTAGGTTCGGCAGGAGCCGCTTGAGCGCAGCCCCAGTCGCATTCAACCTGGGAGCCAGACGTCGGAAGTGCTCCTTGAAGTTCCACCGGCTGTCGAGGACGAGTCCCAGGTACTTCATCGTCGACCCGACGCCGATGTGAACTCCTCCTACCGTTAATTGGGAGCCCGGAGGTGGCGCGCTCCGAGGGCCGTGAAAACACATGGCCTCGGACTTGTGCAATGCCACCTCGAGTCCCAACTGCTGTATCCTCTCCACGACTGTCGCAACCCCGCGCGTCGCTAGTTCGACCGCCGCCTGGTACGACCGTCCCCGCGCCAGGACCAGCGTGTCGTCTGCGTAACAGACCACGCTGACCCCGTCGGGGAGGTCGGCGCGCAGCACGTAGTCGTACCCGATGTTCCACAAGGGCGGCCCTAGTACCGATCCCTGCGGAACTCCGCACGACATCTCTCGCCGTTTCAACTCCCCCTGATGACCGGGGTAGATGATGAACCTGTCCGACAGGTAGGCCTCGATCACCCGACAGAGGTAGTCGGGCACCCGGTGGTACCGGAGTGCCCTACCAATGCAACTCCAGGGCAGGGAGTTGAAGGCGTTGGCGATGTCCAGAGACACCGCCAAGACACACCTGCCCCGGGACACCGCATCCCCCGTCGTGAGGGCTCGCACGCGCATGATGGCGTCCACAGTGGAGCGCCTCCTGCGAAATCCGAACTGGCCGTCCGCAAGGTCCGGCCCCTTCCGTGCCAGATGCACGACGAGGCGGTCTGCAATTACTCTTTCAAAGAGCTTGCCCACCTCGTCGAGCAGCACAATGGGCCGATACGTGGACGGAGAGTCCGCGGGGCGCCCCGGCTTCGCGATAAGGACCAGTTTCCCCGTCTTCCAGCGAAGCGGGAACTGGCCCCTCTCCATGCATGCGCTGAAGAGCCCTCTCAGTCGAGACCCGAGTTCCTCCATGGCCAGGACCCAGGCTTTTCCAGGCAAGCCATCGGGTCCTGGGGCGGTGTTCTTGGCACTCAGCCTTCGCACCGCCACTCTCATCTCCACCTCGGTCACCTCTGGAGCATTGTTGCCGTCGTTGCCGTCGTGGTCCGCATCGGACACCGCCGCTGGTGGCGGAGCCATAGGCGGGGGAGTATGCTCCCCTCGCGTAGGGAACAGAGCGCTCACCACACCCTCCACGAGCTGGGGCCGGAGACTCTGAGTCAGCGGGGGAGCCCATGGCCGGAGTTTCTCCATGACCATTTTGTATGGGCGTCCCCACGGATCGACGTTCAGAGACTCCAGCCACACGTTGCGGGCCTCGAGTTTGGCCCGCTTTATCTCCGCTCGGAGGGTGCGCTTTGCCGCCCTGTATCCCTCGTACAGCTCCGCCTCCATGGCCTCCGCACCCGGTGGACGGGTGCGGCGCCTGCGGTGTCTAGTATACCGGCGTCGCGCAGCATTGCACGCATCGCGCAGTGCCGCAATCTCTGGCGACCACCAGTGTACTTGGCGCCGGGCACGTCCTGGCCGGACTCGGGGCATGGCCACATCGCAGATTTGCGACATGGCCGCCTGGAACCAGTCCGCCTCGACGTCGATGTCGACAGGCCTGTCCGGTGCTTGCACCCAGGCCTGTACTATCGCGGCTTCCTGGAGCAGGTCCCTGTCCAGCTGCCTCAGCGCCCAACGCGGACCACACGGGGTCTGTCGGACCGGCACGGTCGAGGTCTGGGCGGAGACGTCAAACCGGATGTACCGGTGGTCGGAGAACGTCTCCACCTCCTCTATAACGCGCCAGTCGACGACGCGCGGTGCCAGTGCAGGGCTGGCGAACGTAACGTCCACCACCGACTCGCCCTGCATCCGCACACACGTGGGGACAGAACCCCGGTTTTGTACGACTAGGCCCTGTCCTAGGGCCCATTCCTCCACCCTTCGACCTCGTTGGTTCGTGAACCGGGAACCCCAAGCCTCGTTCCAGGCGTTGAAGTCCCCGCAAACGACCACGGGGAGGCTGGAGTCAAACCCAGCAACGACGGCATCCAGCTCCAAAAGGGAGTTGTCTAGTTCGGCGAGAGATCTGTTCGGGGACAGGTAGACGCCTACCACCACTATATCCCCGAACCGTGCTGCCACGCAACCCCGGCCTTTCTTGACGGCCTCGAGTGCCGGGGTACCGGCGGCGGCCGACGAAATGAGTGTCACCGAGCCGCTCAGGTCCTGAACCCAGTCGGCTCTGGGCAGGACAAAGTGCGGCTCGGAGACAACGGCGATGTTGATCGACCACTGCGCCATGCTCTGGAGCAACAGATCCTGAGCGGGGGCGCAGTGGTTGATATTCGCCTGGAGGAGACGTAATGGAGCCGTTATTGGCAGTCCATTACAGTCTCCTCCCGGGCCCTCCGTGAGGGTCCTGCCGCGGTGTTAGCGGCGGCGGCGTCTGCGGAGGCGATGGCGGCGGCAGCCAACAGGGCAGCCGCGGCGGTGAGCACCTTCGCGGGGATGGGCCTTGGGACCTTTCCCTTGGCCTTGGCGGGGGGATCGCAGGTCCTGCTCCCAGCCCGGTGGTCGGCCGACTTGCCTGCCGCCGCACATGCGTAGCAGTGCGGCGCTGCACTGCAGACTGGGCACGTGGTGGATTACGGCCCATTCCCTCTCCTAAAGAAGAGGCCTGAGTCCCAGCAGTGGGAACATTGTAAGGCTGATGCTACGCTATGCTATCTAATTAAATATTTTGACAATTGTACGTCCTAATTCATTTTAAATTCATCATAAAGAACATAAAAGACTTAAAACATAACATCACTATATTCCAACTCTCTATAAACAGTAAAACTAAAAAAATCGGCCAAGTGCGAGTTGGACCCGCACACGGAGGGTCTGTACCATCCGTAGCAAAAAACGTTTGCTGTATGGAGGCCCCACAAAAAAAATCTATTCTGTTTTTGGTACAGTTGTTTCTGGTGTTGTTATAGCGGCGACATCATCTGTGAAAATTTCAACTGTCTAGCTATCACGGTTCTTGTGATAAAGGCTGGTGACAAACAGACGGACAGCGGAGTCAACGCAATAGGATCCCGTTTTTACCCTTCGAATACAGAACCCTAAAAAACAAGTGATTTAATTCTTTAATTTTCAGAAATCCCACTCCTGATGGTAGTGACTTTACCTGGACTCCAGCTACCAAAGAGAACAAAGACTGCCTGGTCATCAGCGATGAGCTGCAGATGAAGCAGAACCTCCATGAAGACAGAATCAAGTTCTGGGATGACTTCCTCGCGAAGTACAAGGCTAAGGCAATCGACGGAGTAGTCAAGGATGTGAAAGATGAACTATAATAGTTTATTATATTGATTGTAAATAGTGTTGAAATTATATTTATTATTAAGTGAAGGTGTAGTTTTATTGAATTTTTATTTAGGTTTAATTTTATAATACTGTTTAAGCAGTCAGAATTTAGCCTACAGGGTTGTTCAAAAGAATCACCGCGGCCTTGGAATGAAAATAGCATTTGAAGGAAGACGAATGGGTTGATCTGTTTTACTGAACGACACTCAACCCTTTTTTTTCGCATCTGAGGGAGCCCTTAAGCTCCACCAAGAAAAAAACCTTTAATAGTACCTATCCTTCAGACAGAATATTATGTTGATAAAATTCATATTCGGATAATAAATGGTTGTAATCAGTAACAAAATTACCCAAGTCATTCTACCCTTTTTTCTCGGTGGAGTCATCAAATTACCTCCCACCTCCGACGAAATATCAGACTTTTACTGACTAAAACCAACCTTTATTCCTTTAGTTGCCCTTTGCGTTCCCAGATCACAGTAACTTAGTGGAACAAACCCGCAGCCCTTGCAGGTATCGGGCCTAGTGGGCCTATCCGTTTGTTAACGTGCACTGGGCCCACTGAGCCCGATGCCCAAGGCTCTTTGGGTCACGACGCCCCGTCAACCTAATCGGACGAGATATACCTTGTCTCTTCATGTGATTCCGATTATAATAATTATCAGTTTTTCTTATGGTAGGTAAAATCATCCAATGAAAAGAAATCTATCTAGTTATGAAAAGTAAGATCAATGCACTGGTTAAACAACTAAGTTCAACTAACACAATATCAAAGCATGTCAACTAAGAAATTATTTCAATAAAATAGAAGACATGTATGACTTTTGAGTATATATAGATGAATGGAGAGGCAGTGGGAGGCCAAAGATAAGATGGATGGATTGTGTGAGCAGTGATATTCAGAAAGGAAAGGGAGTTAGTGATAGTGTAACGGGTGACAAACAGAATGGAAGAAAAAAACGTGTTGCGCTGATTGGAGTCAGCAATATCAGACAAGGAGAGGAAGACGAAGAAGAAGACATGCATCCTATAAACGAATTCTCACGCCTCGACTATAACCATATACCTCTCATAGGCACGGCCACGGCCACTTTATATTCTGTAGTTGTAAAGAAAGTTTTAACTGAAGAGGTATTTCATCTTCATTCTGTAATTACAAAGAAAGTTTAACTGAAGAGGTATTAACCTAGAATCACACACTGACGGTATTTTAGATCAACAACATGATAAAAATATGGCGGGCTTAAAACACAGCCTATATCAGAAGAACTATATTGAATAAAAACCTTATAATCGTTTAAACCAAATATTAGGAAAACCCAGATAAATGTGTTTTGGATAATAATTAATTATCTAGAAAAGATAATGCAAAGAACACGTACACCTTTGTTATCTGCAGTCTTAGTAAACTAGTCGATATCAAACACAATGTGTTAAATTAATACTCACAACAATAAAATCGATAAAAAATATAAAATTCAATCAATAAAAATGAAGACGTTATTTTTGTTAACAATTTTTGTAATAAAACAATGTTTGTGTGATAATACTATTGAAGTTAGTGTAAAACAAGGTGTTGTTGTAGGTAAAGTAGAAAAAACTATACTTAATAAGCAAGATATTTATACATTCAAGGGGATACCTTATGCGGAACCTCCCACAGGAGAATTAAGATTTCAGGTAAGACCGCCGAGCGGTAATATTTGCGAAGTATTCAGGGTAACCGAACCTGTAACACTTGAAAACCCTTAAATATTTAAATGATTCCCTTAGATTTATTGTTCGAATGGAAAATTAAAAAGGTAAAGCTTTGAGGTTTGTAGAAGGAGAATAGACTTAATTGTTTTCGGTGGTGGAAAAATATTTTGTAAATTGTTTTTAATTAATGAATGTTTTTCTTTTATACAATTCTTTTTTAAGCTACTTAAATGTTTTTTAATGGAAAAGCAACGAAACATTAAGTCACATATATTGATTTCGGCCACAGCGCAAATATGCTACCCTTTTTTATATGACTTGCATATCCAACTTAGATCAAAAAACTCTGAGCACGGAAGAGTCATATCAGAACGCTGTTAACGACATAATGACTCCTGCATATACAGCTGCATATGACAATAAGCAATTGGGCCAATTTCACAACTCTTCATGTGTCTAATCTAAGCACGACAACTAGAAATATGTTATATAAAAATTCTGTATCATAATTTCAGCCTCCAAAGCCGCACAATGGTTGGAATGATAACCTGGAAGCCTTTAAGAATAAGCCAACATGCATGCAGTTCAGCTCCAGTATGCGAAACAACGAGCCTTTCGGTATATCTGGCTCCGAAGATTGCCTTTACGTGAGCATCTTCACACCCGACGTCAAAGGAAAAGCCCCCGTTATTGTCTTTGACTACAATGATCAATTTAGAACCTGGTTCAATGGCACCAAGACGTATTCTCCGGACTTCTTAGTTGAAGAAGGTGTCGTAGTCGTCACTATAAGCCATCGACTTGCCATTCTTGGATATTTGACCACTGAAGACGGTGTTATTAAAGGCAACAATGGCTTAAGAGATTTTATATTGGGCCTTGAATGGATCAAGGATAACATAGAATATTTTGGTGGTGATCCTTCAAGAGTAACACTGATGGGGAGCCGTGGTGGAGCTGCACTAGCTGATTTACTACTCTATTCAGAGAAAGCCAAGGGTCTTTTTTCTGGTGCAATTCTTCAAAGTGGAACGACTTTGGAAGCCATGTATTTTTCTAAGAATCTTAAGAAAAAAGCTTTCCAACTCGGAGCAGCCTTGAATATTACAGCAGCTGATAGCAAAGAATTGTTGGAAGAACTGCAGAAGTTGGATGCTGAAAAAATTCTACTTGCTGAAATTGACACTATAGATACTGAATGGATGGACAAATATCAGATAAGTACGTTTCCTTTCGCACCGACCATTGAAGATGACATCGAAGATGCAATTCTTACAACATTACCAGAAGACGGAAAAATAGTCAATGACGTTCCCATCATAATCGGTTTCAATTCTCGAGAGGGTCTAGATGCAGTACCTTATTTAATATATGAACCAAACCTTGTAACTGATAGCATAGAAAAGAACATAGTGAAGCTTCCGATAAGAACCAACTTTAGATTCGTACATGGAAGTTCAAAATACAAGGAAGCTGGGAAAGATATTGTGAACTTTTATTTGGAGGATAAATCGCTTCATTATGGAAATATTCTAGAGTATGCTGTGTACATGGGGGATGTCTTAAAGAACTATGCTGTGGATTTAGCTGCTCATAAGTTAGTGGACACTCTGTCATCTGACGTTTTCTACTATGTGTTTGACTTCAGAGGACAATGGAATGAGGTCAGTCAGTTCATGATGACCAGGGCAAGGTCTAGCATGGGGCACCACGGAGCCACAGCCCTTGATGAATTGTGTTACTTGCACGTATGCTCTCGTATCAAGAAGAGCTACGATCAAATTCTGAACCTGCCTAGTGAACAGAATGAGGTTAAAGTGATGAAGAAGATGGTACGCCTATGGAGCAACTTTGCCAAAACCAGGTAAGTTTAAATCTGTTAGTCTTCTTGATCATCTGATCAAAACATCAACACAAACACAACTTTGATTGTAATGAAGAGAACATGGGAGTTAATTATAATTAATTATTTTATTTATAATGTAACGTGAGTTTTTTTTAAATATAATATATAATATAATATTCCACAACTATCACACAACGCTGTTTAGTCCCAAGCTAAGCAGAGCTTGTGTTATGGGTACTAGACAACTGATAAACATACTTATATATTTCTAAATACATACATATTATAGATAAATTATACCCAGACACAGAACAAATGGTCGTGCTCATCACACAAACATTTCACATCCTTGGGTGGAAATCGAACCCACGACCTCCGGCATAGCAGTAAGGGTCACGTACCACTAGAGCAACAGGCTAGTCAACTTATAAACCATCTGAAGAGGTCCTGATGAAAGAATCTCTACATAACAATACATATATTTTGTACATTAGTTAGTCACAATACTAACTCTACTCCAATTTTCGCATTTCAGAAACCCCACACCACTGAAAGACGACAATGTCTTAAAAGGCTTCACGTGGAAGCCGCTTACCAAAGACTCTGACACCGACTACCTGCACATCACGAAGTATCTCAAAATGAAGACCAATCCTCTTGGAGATAGGAAGAAGTTCTGGGAAGAGTTCCTTAAGAAGTATTCCAAGATGGCGATCGATGGAGTTGTCGGTGATGAAGGTAATGAAGTAAATGGTGCAGTTGATGTTGAACCAAAAGAAGATGATGGAGTTGTTGAAAATGAAGAAAGCAAAGAAGAAGAAGTCTTAGCTTTTGATACAAATGACCTAGATTGGTTCGAAGAATTTGAAGCAAACGATGAGGAAGAAGAAGTCCTTGATTTAACGACAAGTGAATTTGATTGGATCGTTGAAAATGAAGAAAAAGGAGATGATATTATCATTGTCAATGAAACTAGAGACGAACTATGACGAGTGATTATATTTGTATCAGGTTTAATTTTTTTTTTTTTTTTTCGAACACCTATAACAGATACAAGAGAGCCTAAAGCCATGATTCTATTGAAATTGGGAGAATTCTATAGAAACTTTATTATTAATTAACTGAAGGATCAGCAGGTATTAACTTTTATATTGTGTGTAAAACTGTTCATCCAGGAAATAAACGAACATACTAATCTAGCTATAAACGTTTTGGTTGTGTAGTTTGCAGGGCACTGAAAAATATGGTTTGATCAGTAAAGCATAAACAAATCCATCGACTGACATTATTTTTTTCCTTTCGATAATCGTTTTCCTATAAATTATCACGCTAATATTACAAAGATGAAAGTTTTAAATATGTTGTTATGTGTGTGTGAGTTAATGTTTGTTACTTTTTACGCTCAAACAATTGATTGGATTTCGATGTTTTGATCCAGCCCTCCCCGCACTCTCTGTGCTCAACACTCTTTTGGACCGAACCTTGGCTGTTATGTTTCGCGGATGAATGGAAGACAATCGAATGTCAATATTATTGGAGTTCATCTCAAAATGAGTGAATGAATTTTGTGTATATTAATATGTTCTTTCCCCAATTGAATTGGCGGATAATCGGATTTCGTTAAAGTTAAATATATAAACAATAAATAAATGAATATGGCACACAGATAGGTCATATCCTCACTAGTAGGTGAATAAAATGGACCTTAATATTGGCAACTGTCTACGCCAGATAACTACGACAGCATAAACCAATCTTAGTTTTAGCGCCTATTTTTGCTTACATTATTTTAACGTATAACTGTTTCTGTATGTACTTACGCGATAGACTTAGAAATTGCTGATTTTTTTTTATATTAGTATTATCAATACCTATGATGAATACGCTCGCGTTTGACCACTATCTGACCTAATGGAAAGCGCCGATATAGTCGAAATTGGAGCACACTTACCTAGAAAAATCCTATTCACTTTTGAGTTAGAAACCCCCTATCACAGAAACGCAGACTCTGGCAGGGATACCCACCATTTCCAAAGTGATTAATGAAGAAAGTTTACTTGTATAGCATAATCAGCCTTTTAATGTTCCCACTGCTGGGACTCAGGCCTACTCTCTAGGACTAGGTATGGGCCGTAATCCACAACGCGGGCCTGGTGCGACTTGGTGGATGTATCTTCGAATTTTTGGTTCTAGGACATGCCGATTTCCTCACGATGTTTTCCTTCACCATTTTGAGAGTTGTAGTGATGAAATAAATTACACAACACACTGGCTTTGTTTGAACCCGTGACCTACAACTCGTAAGTCGGGGCTGTAACCACTCGGCCATCACTGCTCATACTCGTATAATATACACAGATACTTCAGCAAAGTAAAGTCGACAATTTCGAAGATATCAACACCCGTGCATAGCTGGGTGGGACACTAGTATAATATAAGATACAACAAAATTAGCTTCAAAATGGCAGAATATTATGTTCAATACCTGTTTCGTAAACTTTCAAACTTTTCTAATGAATTGGTACATAGTACAGCTTCCATACTCTGTCTAAACTTGAACATGTTCAGGTTCAAAACATTCTTGAATATCAAATAACGACTCAAACTTTACCAAAACACAACAAATTTTAATAATAGGTACGTAATGACTGTTAAATTTAGATGTAAGGGAAAATATTACGTAACTTAATTTAAATAAGGCAAAGTTTTAATAAATCCGTTTGATCCTAAGAGGATATAATATATCTATAATATACCAACATTATTTTTAGTATACACCGTTAAATTTTGGTCGTTTTAATCCCGTGAACAATCAATTCGCTACATGAACCAGTATCGATTTATAAAGATAAAATTTAAAAAAAGAACTTTTTTTCTAAAACTCGAACTAATATACGCTACAAAATTAATTTCTTTAAGTAAACGAGTCAATGACCTTGTAGGGAGTTGTCGGTCGTTCCGTACTAACTACCTACAGTTCATTGGCCTCTATCAGCTGACGTTTACTTACAGATATCAATTTCATATAATAATATGCGTAAATTAACTCGATTTTTAAAAAAAGTACCTACTTTATTTTTCATTTTTATCTTTACAAATCGATAGGGTTTCATGTACCGCATCGACTCTCCGCGGGATTAAAACGACCAAAATAATATAACAGTGTATAATATGCGAAACCTGAATATAGTTTGTTCAGAATCAGTAACTAACGCGTGACTATTCAGTCAGTCAGTTATCAGTAATGAAAAAATGTGTAAAATTTTGCTCAAGGGTTCTTTTTATGACGTGAGAGAACATTATGAAAGGATTTTCCAACATTCACGCCCTTTTTTTGTCCATGGGAAAACTGCCCAATGACATCTCCTTGCCCTTGTGGGGCGGGAGATGGTGTCAGACACACGCTCCTGTTCATTCATTGCCTATCATACCGGGGCCGAAACCTCCTTTCAGAAAACGATCCTTGGCCACAGTAGACTTTGCCCCTGCTGGGTCCCTACGATTCGCTGACAACTCCTTAAGGCGCGCCCGGAACGATACGCGCCTTCGTCGACAAGTTAGAGGCGTTATTAACCGACGATTTTATCTTTACGCCTACGGTGACAGGAATACATACCGGTGTGATATTAGTTATATAGGGTAACTGGAATTAGTGAACGATACTTATACACATGATTGTAGTCGTGATAACCAACAACTTTTACCAAACCTGAAATCGCAAAATAAATCTGCCAAGTTCAGTACATTTATGTTCGCCTAACTGATCAAAATTGTAATCACGTGTTTAAGTATCATTCACTAATTACCAGTCACCCTATATAAATTACAGTAGGTACAAAATTAACCTATATACCTATCACTCTAAAGCATTCTACTGGTGAAAGAATTTCTATAATCAGTCCAGTAGTTTCAGAATTAATCCTACATACAAACAACCTTTTTATAATAATATTATAAAAAGTTGGGTTAGGTTATAAAGTATTTGTTTTAAATGCAAAACATTATTCAAATCATACAACTAGCGCCATCTAGCATAATGCATGAGGACAACTTATACATTTTGTGTTTATCTTATGCAAACATAGATGGCGTAGATAGGTCTCTTAACTAAATGGAAAATTTTATTTTTATTTATATTTACACACAATGTAAACAAAGTTACAGACACCGCTTAGAATAATGAGTACATTACCCTGTTGGGGCTCAGTAATCAAATTATAACTAAGTTTGCTGTTACATCAATGGATCATTATCACAAGATCGTTGTAATTAATAGGAATTTAGCAATTTTTTTTAGGTACCTACTTGAACTATATGTATTTTAGTTATACTTATTTAACTTACTGTAGTCACTTATTATATAAATATTGAAAATAAACTACTCGTGCAATGGCTATTTCATTCTTGATATATATTGTAGTGTGATCTATACCGGAATAATTTAGTTTTATTTATTTTGATTTATTTTCTAATTTACTTGAAATTCAATTATTATGATTTTAAAATTTCATTTTGTATTTTCATTTATTACAATTTTCAACCCCATTTCTAATTTTCAATGAATAATTTAAATTACATAATTATAATGAAGTGTTCTAGTATTTTTAAGGTTTAATTAATTTAAATATAAAAAAATATGTGGCTGTGCCCAAACACGGTCTACAATGATGCATATCTCTAATCCTTATTTTACCAACTTTGTAGATGCAAATAAATGAATATGAATACCTACCTCTTATCGATCATCGTAAATTTTATAGTTTTAATTAGATAGGAACGTACCATGGTGTATAGTTATCCCGTGACTATTTCCGTCAATTAAATTAAACTATGTAAAAATTAAGTAACTTTTTCATTCATGTTCTTTACCAAAAATAACTCTGACCTTCTTTTTGAGTGGGATATCAGCGTGAGCTCTGACTGCAGTGGTGCTATTCTCCAAGAAAACGCAGCGCTGCCTCAACGACGAACACCCAAAAACATTGAATTAACAAACCAATGTTTTAGGTACATTAGCTTGACAATCCAATGTATCCTATTTGGGTGTTTGTCGTTGAGGCAGCGCTGCGTTTTCTTAGAGAATAACACCACAGTAAATACATGGAGCATTGCTTTGAAATAGCCTGTAATACAAAAGTCGGTCCTAGCAGGCCCCTTCAAGACCTTTTGACCTGCTACCTACCTACTGACTAACACGGGTGACGCTTGCAATATCACATCGCATCAGCCTTATAATGTTCCCACTGCTGGGACTTAGGCCTCCTCTCTAGAAGAGGGAATGAGCCATAATCCATCACGCAGACCCAGTGCGGGTTGGTGGATGTCACATGTCTTCAAATTTTTTGGTTCTTAGACATGTCGGTTTCCTCACGATGTTTTCCTTCACCGTTTTAAGAGCAGTGGTGATGAAATAAATTACACAAAGTAATGCGCCTGGCTGGGTTTGAACCAGCGACCATAAACTCGTATGTCGGGGCCGTTACCACTCGGCCACAACTGTTCTTTCCTACAATATCAGGCCAACTTATTAACTTTAATGTTTAATTAATTTCACAAATAGATAAACATTATTGCAATCAACGTGTTAATTAACCAATTGTTGATTGATGATGTTTAAAGAGTGTAACGGTGAATTACGTCTCGTTTTAAAAACTGTGTAAGATTGTAATAAATGCAAGTGCATGCTTGCATTACAGCTATTAAAGGCTTTATTACACAGTCATACAGATATCACAGTGGCAGATAGGCGATACAGTATCGCTTTGAAAAAGAAATAAGATTTAAAAGATTGAAAAATTTAAACCATCAATTACTTTCTAATATCTGTGATTCAAACACTAAAGCAGGCCAACTAAAGGAACACAGGTAGGTTTATATACCGTTAAATTTTGGTCGTTTTAATCCCGCGGAGGGTTGATTCGAAACATGAAACCCTATCGATTTGTAAAGATAAAAATGAAAAATAAAGTACTTTTTTTAAACTCGAATTAATTTACGCATGTACGAAATTAATTTCTTTAAGTAAACGTCAGCTAATCGAGGCCAATGAACTGTAGGTAGTTAGTACGCAACGACCGACAACGCCCTGCAAGGTCATCGACTCGTTAATTTTGTACATGCGTAAGTATATTAATTCGAGTTTTTGAAAAAAAAGTACTTTATTTTTTAATTTTTTCTTTACAAATCGATAGTATTTCATGTTCCGAATCGACCTTCCGCGGGTTTAAAACGACTATAGTCAATAAAAGTTTGACTTTTTCTCTCGCTTCACCCTGGGCTTATTTGATGATTTTAAACTACAATTTACAATAAAAATAAATAATTAAAAAAAATAAAAAACACGACTGCCATTACAAAAAAAAAAGAACTAAAATGCAATAAAACAAGATTTTAGTTAAATTGAATAAATAAAAATTAAAGCAGTCACTCATTCGCTCACTGAATAAACAACAACTATCGAAAATTTTTGATCTACAAAACAACAATTTTCACCGCAGTCGGGGGACCAATTTGTACTTTCTTATATAAAAGACCGAGGAGGGACGATGCAAGGATTCTAACGATACCTCATACGTGTAAATCGGTTCAGTCATTTAGAAGTTACGGCGGAATAAAGAAACTCACATACATACATACATACATGAACCCTGAAAACATAACACTCCTTTTTTGGGGCAGTCGTGTAAAAAAGGGGTATCGCTTCGCCCAGGGTTACGGAAGACTCCAAAAGAGTTACAGTAGTCCTGGCACACAATAGGCAACGAAAGGAACACAGGTGAATTTTAATCAGTAAGAGTGTCAGAAGCCGCAACAAATCTTTCGATCATTTCTGCAGCCTTAGTAGGTATAGTACGCGGCAAATAAACTGAACCATTTGCTATGGTTACGCGCAGCCCCCTACTTCGATTGAGACCCGAAATTCGGTTACGGCGCATTCAAGATCGACCGCCATGATTAGTTCCACTTGTGTGACGAGGATTAAATCGGCCTATCTGGGCCTTTTCAGTTTTTCTGCCATCTCTATAATAAACTAGTTTCTGCCAGCAGCTTCGCCCGCATGAAAGGCGGTTTCTCCATACAAACCTCCAACCCCTGTTTTACCCCCTTAGGGCTGCTAACTGCAGGCAGGCAGGGTCCAAGCCTACTGGGGTCATGGGTTAACTTCCGAAAGGAATGCTCGGCCCCGGCACGATAGGCTACGAAGGAACGGGGTAGGTTTTTAGTCAGTAAGAGTTTGACTACTTCCCGCTCCGCCCAAGGGCGGGATTTGTCATTGGATGATTTTACCTACCATAAAAAAAAAAACCCCTTAGGGCTGGACGTACTTATATCATTATTATCATATCATATCATTAACCTTCCTGCACAAATTTTAAGATTAATTTTTGTTTTTTTTTTTTAATTTTATTTCTGAGATTTCGTGATTAATTAGTTAGTGGTATTTCACTTTTATAAAATACTAGCGAGCCGCCCCAGCTTCGCACGGGTGCAATGATGTTATTAAATATATTATGCATGTATTATACATATAAACCTTCCTCTTATTTCTGTATCTATTAAAAAAATACCGCATCGAAATTTGTTGCGTAGTTTTAAAGATCTAAGCATACATAGGCACAGACAGCGGGAAGCGACTTTGTTTTATACTAAGTATGTAGTGAATAATGATAGATACTAGTCAGAGCCAAACGATGAACATCGCTTCCGAAGCTACATAAGCTACATTATTTGTTAGAGCAGCATTATGTGTGCGCGACCTTAACACAGGCAGTCAATGTAACCTGTTATATAATCTTGCAAGTAGCACATACCGACCGGTTATACTGGTCGTCAATGTGTTACCGGCGGTTATGTGTTTCTGCTTTGATTAAAAAGACCTTCACCGCCTTATTTAAAAACGCGATCTAACATAGTTCCGGGACTATTACTAGTTTAAATTGGCATTAAAATCACACAAAGGCCAATAGAAAGGGCTATGCTCGGAGTTTCCTTGCGTAATCGAATCAGAAATGAAGATATCCGCAAGAGAACTAGGTTTGCCGACATAGCTCGTAGAATTGCCAAACTTAAGTGGCAATGGGCTGGGCACATTGCTCGCAGAACAGATGGCCGTTGGGGCTGAAAGGTTCTGGAATGGCGGCCACGTACCGGAAGACGCAGCATTGGAAGGCCTCCCACAAGGTGGACCGATGTCCTGGTCAGGGTTGCTGGAGTCCGATGGATGCGAGACGCACAGGTTCGGCCATTGTGACGACGCCTGGGGGAGGCCTATGTCCAACAGTGGACTTCTTTTGGCTGAAATGATGATGATGATGAAACCTAATAATAGTCCCGGAAATACTTTTCATCATCATCATAGTTCGGGCACCGTCTGGTGCCTGGTCTGACTTTAAGCCTTCTGATGAGGCTCATTGTGAGCAACCACGATTCAGAGCCATATTTCATTGCTGCCATCATCACGCGCTTTTCACGTACTTTCATTCTGAGACGCTATGACATATCAAACGCCGACGAATCCCACGCAACTTCCCGATCTTTAACGCAGCATATAGCATAGTCAGCCTGATAATGTTTTCACTGCTAGCACTCAGGCCTTCTCTCTAGAAGAGAGAATGGGCCCTAATTCAGCACGAGGGCTCTGTACGGGTAGATGGAGGTCGCATGTCTTTAAATGTTTTGGTTCCAGGACATGTCGGTTTCCTCACGATATTTTCTTTCTCCGTTTTGAAAGCAGTGATGATGAATTTAATTACACAAAGTAATATGTTTACAAATAAAAAACGGAACCCTTATAGAATCACTTTGTTTCCGTCTGTATGTCTGTCAAGACTCTTTACCCTGGAAACGCATGGAGGTAGCAAATTGAAATAAAAACTCAAATTCTTCATTAACAAAAATAAAAAGATACGGCTATTTATGTCGTAAAAAACATAATTATATTTCGACACTCTCAAGGGAATCAAAATTCGTAGGGTACTTCCCGTTGCCTTAGAACTCTGAAATTTAACATGAAAGTTTTTTTTTTGTGACGTGAGCTATAAGACCTTCCGTCTTATAGCTCACGTCACAAAAAAAAACTTTTCAATTCGCAAAAATCTTCCGAAACTTGATTTAGGAATTGAACTATTTACATAAATTAGTTTGTATGGAAACCTCTGTGTGCGAGTCCGGCTCGCTCTTGCCCAGTTTTTTTAAAACGCGAGTATTTTTATCATCGTCTGATGCAACATAATTTCATGCAGAATCGAACAAACCTCTACAAATGCCAATAGCCTGATGATCGATTATCAAAATCTGCATAAACTGCACGAATGTGGAAATGGCGAGCAAATAACCTTGCCGTAATAGAAATACTGGTGTTTGCTGGTATGGCTACATTTGTTTATGGCATTGAGGATGAATTTGAAATCGATTTGGTCAATAGTATGGAAGATCACGATTAAAAGTAATTTGGATGCGAGCATTGCACGGATAGTCGAGTCAGCTATTGGCTTAAGCCACGAGCCTCAACCAACACCTGAGGAGGCTCTCGTTAGGCGGCTGGATCAAGTGCTTGATACAGAAAGCAGTATTTCTGGACAAGACTAGGTTTTGTTAGGAGGTTCCTATTGCCCTGATCGATGGCAGCTTAGACCCTATTTGCGATGCCGATGGCAGGCTCCGTTGGAAAAAGGACTTGATACATAAACCAATACCCACCCAGGAACAGAACAGGAACCAGTGACTGGTTCCTGTTCTTTGGGATCTAGTCAATGGTTACTTTCACCCAATTTTGATGTGATGTGCGACCTACCCAGTTACATTATAATTTGGCGATTATTTTACGCTAAATATTTGGCAATACTCCGATGGCATTTTAATTACATCTTCGACCCCAAAAAGTACAGTAAATATATGTTCGATCCTATAAAATTGTGAGAAGGCGTAATCCGTTGCAGTTTTGATGAAATTTCACAAGGATCGTTTTCGAATTTAAATGTGAAGGCCGATTTAAGTTCTAGAATGTGCACTATTATAAGGCTATTACTTCACAATAAGAACATCGATTGGCATCCGAAAGAAGTCGCAACTTGCTTGCAATAAATTCCGACTAAATTAAATTAATATTCCTAAATTAGGCATGGTACTCACATCCACACACACAGTTACATTAATTTCTATACTTAAATATTTTTTAAATTTAATTTATTATGTTTTAATTTTACATAATTATTATTTGTTAATGCTAGTTTTTTATTTTTTTTATTTTAGATATTAGTTTTTAATTTAAGAGTATTTTTTATTTTAGTTTTTTTTTCAGATATAATATTTTTAGTTTCACTTATTATTTCCCACCCAAAAAGGCAGATACAATTATTTAATTTAACCATGCTTAGCTAGGCCTCGGCGATGTTCTTGCCCTTCACTGACCTGAAATCTAGACAGATACTTGCATTTAACTACCAAGTGCCAACTCTATGAGATCAAGGTAAACGTACACATATTTACGGAAACTTGTTCGTAGTGTACTACTTCATAATAACTGCATGACTGAGAATTATAGTTCTCGAGTAAAACTTAATTTATAAAAACGTCAAGCCTGTACCATCAATTTATTTAAATCGAATTCAAATGACATTAGAAACTGTCAGTAAGATTCATCTTCGTACCTTGATAAAAAAAAAATATATAAACACAATTATAAAACGAATGCACGTGTAAAACCTAGAATCTTCAAGGTAATCTCGCTTTACCAATGTAATAATAATCGGCTTTACTATCTGCATGATTTTCCATCAAAACATTCATGAATTAAATTGTCTATAGATTTTAGTTAACTTTTGGTGAGCGTATAGCATAATGCTCACCAAAAGTTAACTAAAACCTATCCTATGTCTAACATGTATTATCTTTTCTGTTTTAGGGTAGAGTAGGGTAGAGTAGGGTAGAGTAGGGTAGAGTAGGGTAGAGTAGGGTAGAGTAGGGTAGAGTAGGGTAGAGTAGGGTAGAGTAGGGTAGAGTAGAGTAAAGTAGGGTAGAGTAGGGTAGTGTAGGGTAGAGTAGGGTAGAGTGGGGTAGAGTAGGGTAGAGCGGAAGCGAAGCCGCGGGCAAAAGCTAGTAAAAATAAATACTTATGTATCGTGTGTTACGAGTATTGTATAATCGTATGATTGGCACGTGTTTTATTAAAAAATCGATTAAGAACATTAGGACAACTCTTTTTTAATTGACAAAGGTAAGTATAGGTAATCATATACCCATTAGGATATGACTATATGATTAGTAATTAATAAAAAAAGTCTACAATTTAGACCATAGGCACAGAATAAGTAATAATACCATAGGTGTTTCGTTATTTTTTTATTATTATTATTTTATTTTTTTATTCACAAAATCCACAGCTCTTTTACTTATTACTTAATGATAAGCTAATGTTACAGCCAATTAGTGATTTACAATTTATTATCCAAACATTTATGCATCAGAAACAAACAGAAAAAGAAAAATACGCTAGTACCATCTCAGCGTAGTAGTAGTGTGTGGTGTGGGTGGGTGTATTGGAGTGAGTGTGAACAGTTGAAATGGTGTATGATTTCCTGTTATCAAATACTATTATCAATTATCAATCTATATTTTGTTATATTTGAATACTTCTTATATTGAATTTGTTAGTAAAAAAAATCTATCACGTTTGGATTTTCAGTTGCATCTTAGTAAAGTTTCTTGAAATATAGTAAAAAAAAAAAATAACTTTACATCTTACTGATTTTAGGTTGGAAAATCATCCCATGAGATTGCCCGCCCTTGAGTGGAACAGGGGATGGTGTCAGACTTTTACTGACTAAAAACCCACTCCGCGTCCTTCTTTGCCTTCGTTCTAGGGCCTTGATTTTCGCTTTCACATTACCAGTATACATGTCACTGATAATATTAAAATTTTAAATGAAAAAAGAGTGGTTTTGTGACACTCACAATAGTTGAAATATAAGCTTCAGTTGCGGGGATTATTGTTAGAATCTACTTCTAATTCTTAATTACGTAAGTACATACTCAACTTATACATTGATCATTAGCCGTTCTACTGCGAAGTAAATTATTTTAAATGCATGGCAGAAATAATTACTTTTAGCATCTTAACTGAGTAGAATTACCGAACAGCGTCTATGATGCGCCAGTGATAATTACATGCAGTTTATAATATAAATATGTATTATAATATTAACTGCATGATATTGTCGATTAATATTGCAAAAAAGCTAATGACATAAAGCAATGGCGCAGATGTTTAATATAATACTGTTTAATGTAGGTAAAGTAAATATATACAGCGTTATACCTAAGACCAGTCCTGTCACATTATATGTGTAAAACAAAAAAAAAAAATTGTTTGATAAAAATCAATCCTTTTCCAATTAAATTTTATCCCATTTCAAAGCAGTATTCCTATGTGTATACACCGTTAAATTTTGGTCGTTTTAATCTCGCGGAGGGTCGCTTCGGTACATGAACAATTCTATGTTAATTAATGTAAGTGGGCATGTACCGTTTTAATTAACTATAAATAAATAAATTAAATAAATAAATGAAGCACTAATGATTTGTGAAGATAAAATTAAAAAATAAAGTACTTTTTCTTAAACTTGAGTTAATATACGGCATACGCATGTACGAAATTAATTTCTTTAAGTAAACGAGTCAATGGCCTTGTAGGTAATTGTCGGTCGTTGCGTACTAACTACCTACAGTTCATTGACTTCGATTTAGCTGACGTTTACTCGAAGAAATTAATTTCGTACATGCGTATTTAATTCGAGTTAAAAAAAAGTACTTAATTTTCTCTTTACAAATCGACAGTGTTTCATGTACCGAATAGACCCTCCGCGGGATTAAAACGATCAAAATTTAACGGTGTATACATGCCCGTATGTCAATGAGGAACATTTCCACCGTTTTCCTTCTTCTCAAAATAAACCTTCAAACTAACTTGGAATATAGGCAGTGCAAAAAGGAGAGTCTCAATTTGAAAGGTATTTTACCATATACCTATTAGGCCTGATCAGTAATATTCCTGTGTCTATCTCATCGAGTCTATCTATACTGCACTAAGGTCATCAAAGACCTGATTGTAGTTTTTGAGTTTGTACTACCTAATTAACTCTAACTTAATTACTTTGTGTTCAGTCACAAAATTAAATTACCGGGTATGATATACCGTGTGAATAATCCAAACAATAGTTTTTATAACCTTCCGGGCCTCAAAAAGATTAATACCGGTCGAGCGATTTACAAAGAAACAAATTTCAAATAACACTAAGCATTATTTATTACTTACCTATTTAGTTTTTGATTAATTAATTTATTTTTATATACCATATCTGTGAAGCTGCGATATAACTCAGAATCATTAACTTAAAAACAATAATCACCATAATATGAACATTTGTATTAAAGAAAAAAAATCTTTATTGTGAAAAACCTAAGTTACGGAATACGGAACCCGTCAATATGCGCATTAACTAGGTAATTTGCAAATTACCGGATACAATCCGTTAAAGTGCAAAATATGGCTTAAAGTAGCAGATATCTTAATTTTACCGCGACGTTTTTTTCTTAACGCGAGAGCTTTTCTTCGCGACATTAAGGCCAGAGCTTCACTCCGCTTCGCTCCCACCTTAGCCTCCTAACCTAACATGTCCGTGTCAGGGTGCCCTGAAATATAGTAATTCTTCATGCGTAAAATATCATCAAACTTTAGATAAAATTAACAGAAATTAAATAAATACAATGAATTCGAAAGTTTTATTCAAGCAAAGAACCTGTTTTCTGAACTTAGACTTTATTCTGCAGATTATTTAGTTAATATAAAAACTTAAACTTTTTTTTCTATTGGAACCACATAAACTCAATCTGGTTGCATTCTATAGCGGTGACATTTGTACGTATTCTGTGCAATAAAGAAAAAAGGCCGGTGCACATCGACTTAATGTTATCGTAGGAGGATATTTAGCATTAGAGGTTATTTACGAGTATTTCTTTATTTTTTGCCCCACGCTAAGAATGACTCACGTACCGTGGTGCGTTCACAAATATAATTATAAGCTCACTTAACAACAACTGACAAATCAGGCAAAATAATTTCTAACAATAATTTCATTTCTAACAAGCAACAACTACAATACAATACATCTATTATAGAAACAAAGAAACCAAAGCGAGTAGTTCCGACTTCCACACAATTCCTTGCAATTTTCACAATACTAATGTAATTGTGTGTTGCAATTACTACAAAGAGAGAGATACCGCCATCTTGTTACGTAGTTTCCCGCTAAAGTTTCTACGCTTCCATTGTTTTTCATTGGCTAGTCTTTCCTGTATCTGCAAAATTCAGTTTCTAGAGTAAAAACTTTGTAGGAGAACAACAGGAAACCGGGTCTATCAGAGTTTGAATTTCTATTACAATAGTATCAGAATGGTCTATCATTGATTTCTTAATTGTTAATTTTGACAAGTTTCGTAATCGTCATTATGACTTTATATTGATCAACCACTTACACTCCAATGAAAGAAATGGCATAGAATGGTAATCTCGTACATAATGACAAATGAATGTCTGACGTATACGGTAATCTGCTAAAATTTTGACAGTTCCTTTGATCAATGGCTTTTAATTAGTTACAAGACAGGTCGTACCACAATTCTGATAAGAGACCTCTGACCGACCAAAGATTGTTCATTATGAATTAAAAGATTACGAACTTTTAGCAAAATGACAGTGGGATCGTGTTGGAATGACGATATTATACAAGCAGATTAGGGCCCCAGGAGTCTGCTTCCTACACCATTATAAAGGCCTGCGCAGACGACGGACTTTTCTCCGCGGCGGAGAAAAAAGTACGCTCCGCGAATAAAAATTTCGCCGCGGTTTTACCGCGAACGCAACGCACACGGTGTGCGATCATTTGTTGCCTGGAAATGTAGAGAACTGCACACTATGAAAGCCAATATTCAGAGGTTACGTTATGTTGCAATTTACATGAAGTTTAAGAAAAAGACAAGATATTTTAAAAGAAAATACGAAAATATCCCTTATATCTCTCGAGCGCATAACTCGATTCGGAAATTGGACTTTTTCCATAGGTAAGTTTGTCTCGCAATTGCCCGGTTTTTAAACCAGTACTTGACTGCAATCCCACCTGATAAGCACATTCAGGGACTTCACAGGATACTTTAAAGTATTTAAGTACCTAAACCGTAGTTAGTAAACTCCAGTATAATAAACTTGGGTCATATCATAGCCTAAAATCAAATTGAACTCAAACGTGATCCTAAATATAGCAACATTAACGGACCTTTGCCTTGACCGCAGCCGCGACCTTCAGTGACCTTAAATGTTCGAAACACGAAAGAAAGGCGTCTAAACAAGCAGAGGAAAGACCTACGTAAATCTAATGATTCATGATAAATCAATATAGTATACCCAAAAGCTAAGGAACTGGGCCAAATCACCAATAAAACTAATCGCGATTATTTAAAACAAAAACAGTTTGAGCGTCTAATCGAGATTAAAGCTTCATTTTGCGTTTCACCGCTATGAACTGAATCTAGTTTACGCTAAACTCAGTTTCGTATCTTTGGTTTTCGCCTATGTTCGACATGGGTCTTTAAACTAGATTGCGCTAAGCTCAGTTTAGTTGGACTAAGTTTTTATAGTGAATGATGTAAGCAGCCCTAGAGAGGAATTCCCTGCCGGAGTGTATTTCCTGATAGCTATAACCTAAGAGGTCTTTACGTCAAGAGTGAATAGGTTACTTCTAGGCAAGCGTGCTCCATCGTTGGCCACATCATCGCTTACCATCAGGTGAGATACTGGTCAAACGTGAGCGTATACATAATAAAAAATGCATATACTAATCTTGTGTAGTTCCTGAAGGCACTAATTTTTGAAAGCGCTCCCCACTGAGATTTTAGCAAAACTGTAGGGGCCTATAAGCCTACCAAGTCACGACTATTTCATTTCGATTATCTTGCGTCAAACGCCTCGAGTTGGCCACGCCTCCAATTCCGTGGCCGACTTGAGGCGTTCGACGCAAGAGAATCGAAACGAAATGGTCGTAACTTGGCTAGGGGGCAGAAGAACTAATGCCTGCTATAACTTAGGGGAATTTCTGAAAAGGAAGCCTGTAGTCCTAGAACGTAAAGGACAACTGAAGATACATACATGGGTAATAGTCAAACACGCCCTCTCGCTTCAGCCCAGAGCGAATGAAGTCATCAGATGATTTCCCACCTACCAGAAAAAACAGATGACCTAATCGAACTAGTTCCGAACAAGGGGACTGAATAGGTTACTTCTGTGTAAGCGTGCTCCATCAATTTATTATCTCATCAAAAAAAATCTTAAAACCTCGGTAAATTAATAAGGATATAATCAAAAACACAGTATTAGAAAAACCACTGATACTGGTTTACAACTTGTTTGCTTATGATCATATAAATGTCTCACTAGGGTAATAAATTTAATATTATTATTAAATACTCATACTTATTTAAAATATCACACCAAAAAAATAAGACGGAAAAATAAAAAACAAAACTTGTTTAAGACGAATTTATTATACTATAATCCTATAAAATTATAAAGCTTAAAGAGTTTTTTAGTTGAACGCGCTTATCTCAGGAAATACTGGTTCGAATTCTGGTGTTGATAGCCGATTTATCAAGGTAGACTATACTGTACTGTGGAGAGGGAGAGGGAGCCCAAGGAAAAGATGGATGGATTGTGTGAGAAGTAATATGAGAGAAAGAGGAGTTAGTGATAGTGTGACGGGCGACTGGACAGAATGGAAGAAAAATACGTGTTGGGCCGATCCCAAATAAAACGGGATAAGGGCAAGAAGATGATGATCAAGGTAGACTGTAGGCTTATAACATCACGCTAGAACCAAAAGAAGCAAAGCGATTTATGATACACAGTTAAGTGGTGCTATTCTCTAAGAAAACGCAGCGCTGGCGCAACGACGAACATCCAAATAGGAATCAAATAGGAATCAAAACAAATAGGAATGAATTAATAATCCAATGTATAGGTGAATTAGGTTGGCAATCCAATGTATCCTATTTGGGTGTTCGTGGTTGAGGCAGCGCTGCGTTTTCTTAGAGAATAGCACCAAAGGACGGCTAGTTTAAATTAAATAAGTAATTATAGCTAGCTATTAATAATTAATATTACCTAGGTAATAAATAAAAAATATTCAAAATACTGGAGCGCCTCTTCCTTTTTGGAAGCCGGTTAAACAGCAGTATTTAAACTAAGTATTCTGTGTTTTCTTTGATTTTATACCCTTCTATGCCCAACCACAAGATCTTAACAGTGAAGTCTTGACGAACTAAGCTATACAGGGTGTATAGCTCCATCCTTTTTTCTCACACGCTTGACATTTTAACACGACATGGTTTGACCCCTGATCGACAATAGTTTATTTTTAAACTTGTAAACATTAAAAATAAACTATTGTCGATCAGGAATTTATATTTTCACGAAATGATGAAGTTTAATGCATAACACTTGCATGACATAATTAATATTACCATTGCGCCCGTGCAAAGCTGGGGAGGCTCGCTAGTTTTATATATTTGTGAACTAGGCCACGATACAAGAGTAAGTAATTCATGGTGTTTTTTTTTTTTTTTTTTTTTTATGGTAGGTAAAATCATCCAATGACAGATCCCGCCCTTGGGCGGAGCGGGAAATAGTGTCAGACTCGTACTGACTAAAAACCTACCCCGTTCCTTCGTTGCCTATAGTGCCGGGGCTGAGCCTTCCTCTCAGAAAACGGCCCTTGACCCCAGCAGGCTTCGACCCTGCCTGCCTGCAGTTAGCAGGCTGGGCCTCTACGGTTTGCTGACAGCTCCTTGAGGCGCGCGGGAACAGAACGCGCCGTCGACGACTTGGGCTTGGTCCGGCCGGTTACCGGACGATCGGACAGCGTGCTACCCATTGCACGCCGTCCGCAAACCCGCGCCTACGGTGGCCGGAAATCGGGATCGGAATCCCGGCGGCGGCTGGGGCGAGCGCCCCGTTGCCTCTGCCTGATGCGGTCGGCCTCCTCCTTTGCTAGCATTACTGCTTCGCAGAAGGAGGCGACCGCCTGCCATCCCTCCTCACTACGGACCATGGCCTGAACCAAGGCCCGGCGAGAGAGATCGCTGCCGCCGATCACCCCCACGAGGACACGGCGATGCTCCGCCCAGGCGGGGCACACCTCTACAGTGTGCTCCACCGTGTCCTCCGGGTGTTCCGCACAGTGGCGACACCCGGGCGAATCCTCCGCACGAATCCGGACCAGGTACTTAGCGAACTTTCCGTGTTCTGTAAGTACCTGCGTCGTGCGGAAGCTGAGAGCACCGTGAGGTCTTTCCAGCCACGCCTCAAAGATGGGCCTTATTGCCCCAATTGTGGCGCGCCCCGAACGAGGTTGCGATAGTCGCTGACGCCATTTTGCCATGAGATCCCGCCGGAGCTCTGTCCGCCATGCCTCGACTTGTCGTGGCAGCGGAATTTCGCCCCGGCGTTGCATCTCCATGCGCTTGTCGTGCATGTGTGCAAGGACTGTTGCCTCCAGATCCCATGGCGGTTGGCCAGCAAGGAGGGTCGCCGCCTCGCGGGAAATCGTTCGGTACCCTCGCACCATGCGTATTGCCATGACCCTCTGGCACGCATTCAGCTGGGCCCTCGGTTGCTGTTGCAACGTCGGTGCCCACACCGGAGCCCCGTAGAGGGCCATGGACCGAACGATTCCCGCGTAGAGCTTCCGGCAGGAGGCGTCTGGTCCCCTGAGGTTGGGCAGGAGCCGCCCGAGAGCAGCCCCAGTCCGATTCAGTTTGGGAGCCAGACGTCGGAAGTGCTCCTTGAAGTTCCACCAGCTGTCGAGGACGAGTCCCAGGTACTTCATCGTCGACCCGACGCTGATGTGAACCCCTCCTACCGTTAGCTGGGAACCCGGTGGTGGCGCACCCCGAGGGCCGTGAAAGCACATGGCCTCGGACTTGTGCAGTGCCACCTCGAGTCCCAACTGCTGGATCCTTTCAACCACTATCGCAACCCCGCGTGTCGCTAGCTCGACCGCCGTCCGGTACGACTCTCCCCGCGCTAGGACCAACGTGTCGTCCGCGTAGCAGACCACGCTGACCCCGTCGGGGAAGTCGCCGCGCAGCACGTAGTCGTACCCGATGTTCCACAAGGGTGGTAAGTAATTCATGGTGTGGACCAAAGTTGAAAAAAAGAATAATAAAAAAAACAAACATTTCTATAAACGTTTAATGTAAGCGTAATAAACAGTTTGTGTTTTTTTAACTGACGTCAAAAAAAGGAGGAGGTTCTCAAGCCGGTTGTTTTTTTTAATGAAAACGATATTTTTTTAGTTTTTTTTTTATCGAC
The DNA here is from genome assembly GCA_958295575.1 of Leucania comma. Taxonomy (NCBI): domain Eukaryota; kingdom Metazoa; phylum Arthropoda; class Insecta; order Lepidoptera; family Noctuidae; genus Leucania; species Leucania comma. Next base: position 16,750,320 of record OY282480.1, read on the forward strand.
CATATAAGTAAGTTGTGGCCATTGCCCCATCCTTCGTGTCTCATCGTCTATTAATAAACTCTTTTGTTCTCATAGTAATTTTATCGCTATTATCAGTATGCAGAAATGAAACAATAGGTCCGAGTCATGAATGCACCGACTGTATTGACAACCATGAGAGTCTATGACCCATGCGTAAGGACGCAATCAAAATACTACGACAGATAGATATTGAAAAATTTTATATATATATTTTTTTTATAAAATTAATTTACGCATATACGAAATTAATTTCTGGAGGTAAAAGTCAGCTGGGCGAGGTCAATGATCTGTAGGTAGTTAGTACCAGTGGTCATTTACCCGTTTACTAAAAATAATAATTTCGTAAATGCCTAAATTAATTCGAGTTTTAGAAAAAAGTAGGTAGATACTTTATTTTTTTTATATCTTTACAAATCGATAGTGTTTCATGTAACGGATCGACCCTCCACGGGATTAAAACGATGAAAGTGATGAAAGTGATGTTTTTCTGAGACACTTAGTATCTACCTACTTGTCGTTGTACCTTGGAACTATTAATTTTACTAATTGTACACGTCTTTTTATACAAACCAATTAGTACCTATACCTAATGATTTATTAGCGTTTTTGTAAGTTTTAATATATTTATGTTTGCGTATTTTAAGGTTCAACTGTATGTAGTTTCAAAGTTCGCATGGAATTATACCGACATTATGAATGTGTTATGACGGATAATGTTTGTTACATTAAGCTTCGACTATAGCCTTGAATAGTTATTTTTGTGTTTGTTCTTTTAAAACAGGTACTAATAAACAAACCATATTTATATAAAACATTATTTTTAGTATATGTGAAACCTGACTTTAGTTTGTTCCAAATCAGTAACTGAATCAATTCCAATATTTTTTGCACCATATTAATTTTTTTCCCAAAACAATTAAAAAAGGTCACAAGTTGGACACCAACGAAACTAAGTACAAAACAGGTCACGGCAGGTCATAGCGGTCAATAGGCGCCAGCACCCAACTGGGTGCGGAAGCAAAACAACACCTTAGTCACCCGAGTGGCCCGGTGACCATGTAAGTATTTACGTCGCCAACCAGGGACCATAACTGGCTTATAACTCTGTGATTTTTCACAATACAGTTTTGAAATTTTGTACATAGATTCTTTACATAAACTAGACAGGTGTTTCAGGTTTCACAGACACTAAAAATAAGGTTGTATAGAAAAGTATTAAAAGCAAAGTAATATGTATTGAAAATAAATATACTTGACGGAAAGTAGTGTTGACCGCTAAAATCATAATTAGACTAATCAAAACTAAACCACGTCGATTACAAACGACATCTTGAAAAGTTAAAACAGAAATCTACGTATTTTACCTTTTTTTAGGTTATAAAATCATTCATCACCTTTTTTTTCAGGATACGTAAATAACAATCGACCTCTCCATACAAACTGTAAAAGTTTCATTCAAAATTATATATTATATATATAATGTTAAATCAAAATTATACAATTAGGAGCAAATAGGCTTTAAAAACACTTTTACACGTCAATTTTTTTCCCATTAGTTAAACTAGATGAGACCGGTGTTTCCTAGCTGACTACCCTGAAATAAACACCGAAACAAACTCAGGGGTCAAAGTCTCTTTTAAAGTCCATACGGTGGATATGTATTGGTCAAATCATATGAGGACCATGCAGTCTGAAATGATCTTTGAAGAAAGGACCAAACAGATTTGAGTGGACCTGTCCAGTCAGTGCAAGTATTTGTCAGTATTCGCAAAGCTCAACTCAGGACTACTAAGAAGCTCAACGACTTGACGAACAATACCAAGGAAAGGACATTTGGGTAGGCCGCAGAAAATACTCGAATTGTTAGACATACGTTAAAAATAACTGTAAAGAAAAAATAAGCTAATCCACAGAGTCCTCACATTCACAATAATAAAAGTAAACAATATAGTTTACAAAATATAATACTTAGCAATGTAAATATTTATGTCAAAGTGTGTGGAAAGTCTATCAGTTTCGTCTACTGAGCAAGCCTTTAAAGTTTGCGAAGACAAAGTCCCTTACAATATATTATTAGCTAATTTTTTTTTTTTTATAGAATTATAATAAACTTACTAATATTGGTTCCGTTACCATCGAAGAGCGGGCTATTACTGTATTATAAATTAAGGTTATTGTAGCCGAAGCAGCTTCAAAACTTACCTATCACTCGCGGCACGTAAGTTGAAACCATGACCTTCAATGCGCAGTAACAGAATTTCGGGCGGCACAACGGGGCCTGCACGAAACCATAGCAACTATCGCCATTTTAGTTCTATTTATTTACCGCGTGCAATAGGTACCTACCTATAATTTATTTAAAAAAATCCCCGGTGGGCTATAAAACTATAGTCTAATACGAGTTGAACTAAAAATACGAAAGCAAACACAATCAAATAATAACCATTAGCTTATCTGGAATTCTAGACGATATATTTATATTGTGTCATTCGTACCAATTCTCGTTTGAAAAACCAAAAATTCGTCAATTATATGTCGATCATACATTAGATATTAACAATATTTAACGACTTCTGGTCGTTAAACATAGACGGGCCCTTTACGTGTCTATTTAGAAATACACGAAACTTCCACGGAAGTATTAATAGAAATAATTGGGCATTTGGGCACTTTCCTTTGTACAATGTTCCATACTAGGTTAGGGCATGGCTATTAATAATGTTAATTTTTTTTATTTGGGACAATCTAGTAACTATTTATGTTATTACACATCATAAATTCTAATAATGTAGGCCAGTAGGGCCGAAGTCTATTGGGGCCATAGGTTGACTTCCAAAAAGCGATCATGGTCCTGGAACGCTAGGCAAAGAAAGAACAAAGGTGTGGTTTAAGTTAGTAAAAATCTGACACTATCAGCAAACTTAGGAATAAAAGATGTGTTGTCATGCATTTACGAATACCTCGTAAATGCATGACGTTCATGCACGTTCAATTTATAAATTAAGTCCCAGATACTTCCTCTGAGGATCTATCATATCATCAGTATAAAGATGCTTATTTTTAGTATATGCAAAACCAGAAACACTGTCTAGTAGTTTTCTGTGGACCAACTATACTCAGCGGACTGTTAGCGCCTTGCGGGTCCAATATAATCATGGGTTCAGGATGTTGATGGGGCTGCCCCGCTTCTGCAGTGCATCAGGTGTGTTTGCAGAGGCACACGTTGATGGCTTTCACGCCATCGTCAGACAGAAATTTGCCTCTTTGCTCTGCAGAGTGCGGGCTAGCTCCAACTCCATCCTGAAGACCATAGCGGGGAGGTACGATTCTCCTCTGTTGGGTGATGTTGTTCACAGATGCATCGTGAACAACCACCTAGTTTCAAAATAAATTAGACTGATAGTATTAAGTTTTACTAACATAGGTTTTATTGTTCTTTGTTTTCTATAACCCATATGGATGTAGCTTATCCGAATTAAAGATTATTTTATTTTTTAACTGTATCATGAAATTCACAATGTTATAAGCTTGTTATGTTACTTGGTTGTTCACTGGTTACAGGAAACCATGTGTATGTGTGAACCACTTGGTGCACTGAACTAGGTGGTGGACAACTAGGTGACTGAGGTTTTGCTCCCGCACCCAGTTGTGCGCTGGCATCTGATGCCCTGTTTGTGTGTCTGATATTCCTGATAGCTACAACCACGGCCCTGGATATCTTTCAAGTCAAGAGTGAACAGGTTACTTGAACTAGGTAAGCGCGCTCCATCGTCGACTACATTGTCGCTTTCCATCAGGTGAGATAGCTGTCAAGCGCGAACCTATAACAAAAACTTTACCAGAAGGCCTTTCATACTGTAAAACACTATATTGCTTGGCTTGAGATTGACTTGGTCTAGTACACACTATAATTTTTTTACATTCTTATTTTAAGTTTTCCTCTTTTATTTGTCCTTTTTATATTTTATTACGCTTTAGCATTTTTTTTTAGATGGGAAAATCATCCAATGACATCTCCCGCTTTTGGGCGGATTGGGGGATAGTGTCAGACCTTTATTGACTAAAAACCCACTCCTGTTCCTTCTATGCCCCGGATTTCATATTCACTTACCCATGGCCCCAATAGGCTTACCCTGCTAGGCCCCTACGGTTTGCTGACATTTCCTTGAGACACGCGTGGAACAACTCGAAATATTCAATTCAGAAACCCGCCTAAGATCTTTATTAGTGATCGATGAGCTCAAATATTAAATTAAAAAAAAACAAATGCATCCAAATATAGTATCTCAATTATACACGATGTTATGACAAAACAGTATTGAATACAGAGAGACAAACAGACACGAGTAAACCATCAAAATAATTTATTCAAACAATAAAACTCAACGTTTTCATCACACGATGCGCCTGACTGTACCTACATTGACTATGTTGGTGACTTATGAACTGCGCCAGCGCACGCAACGTTTATTCTCACAGTTATAATAGATCGTTTAATATTATGATGTATTTGCATCTTTGGCAAGGCCAGTTTGTGAATTGGAAATTCTAGAGTTTACAAGTTGTTCGAAATTTAATGCTTACGACAATGCCGGGAATGGTCTATACACGAATTAATATAAATTGGACTTTTTTTCGTTGCCGGTGAGAACCTTCAAAAGGCGACCGGGCTTTAGTGACAAGTTCGGGGAGAGAAAACGTGCGACTGCCGCGCTACAACCGCGCTGCGGCCGCGCGTCATTTATGACTGGCCTGTTGGTCTAGTGGTTAGTGGCCCTGACTGCTATGGCGGAGGTCGTGGGTTCGATACCCACCCAGGACAAAGGTTTGTGTGATGAGCACGATCATTTGTTCTGTGTCTGGGTGTAATTTATCTATAATATGTATGTATTTAGAAATATAAAGTATGTTTATCAGTTGTCTATAACTCATAACACAAGCTCTGCTTAGCTTGGGACTGGACGGCATTGTGTATAGTTGTGGAATCATCATCATCAGCCTTTAAATGTTCCCACTGCTGGGATACAGGCCAGGAGGCCAGGAGGCCTGTATCCCAGCAGTGGGGACAGGGAGGGGTAGGACTCTAGGAGAGGGAATGGGCCGTAATCCACCACGCAGGCCCGGTGTGGGTTGGTGGATGTCACATGTCTGCTAATTTTTGGTTCTAGGACATGGCGGTTTCCTCACAATGTTTTCCTTCACCGTTTTGAGAGCAGTGGTGATGAAATAAATTACACAAAGTAATGCGCCAGGCCGGGTTTTGAAAAAAAAAAACCCAGTTGGGGAAAAAAAAACAATAAAAAAAACTGCATAATGAAACACCCTTCGTAACCAACATCTAGTAATATTAATCAGAGCACATGGCAGTAACTCTCCATTACGAAACGCCACGTAATAATTACCGGTAACGCGGCGAAACGTGAATTTCCTCGTTTCTGTCCAATTATGTACTGTGATTATCCGCTGTTTAGTGTTATACGATATGGCTGCGTAACCTAGGGTTGTTCGACAATGCGTGAGCAGTCTGTAACTCAGACTTTTTTTACCCGAGTGCATTTTTTAGACATGGATTGTTAGGACTGTAACATCGCTGAGCGAATGCCCGCGACGAGCACCTGACGCGTGATAAAGAGCGTGTGTCGTTTACAACGGTCCCCGTCACAGAATTCGAATTATTACTTGGGCTTTGTCGCTAGTTCAACTTTAACGGTGTGCATGTAGTCGTGTCAATGGAAAACTTAATGTATTATTACGTAGTAAAATGTACGTCCGCGCGACGGGTGCCCCGCAATGGAGCACTTTTGTATGAGACTGCTTGGGCGTCCGCTTATTGCAATTTCGGCTCTTAGAAACCAATGTCTCGATATCTCATTACTAACCTGTAACTACTACGCTCGTGAGAAAGTCGAATATAATCCTAAGGGAACTTGCGTACTTGGTGCCATGGGTCAACTTCTGAAAGGGAAATCCGTGATACTAGAACGCAAAGAGCAGCGATAGGAACATAGGTGATGTTGTTTTTGCCAGCAAAAGTCTGTCACGCCCTCCCGCTCTGCCTTCGAACAGAAGTAATTAGATGATATCCCACCTTAAAAAACAAATTATAACTTTCTCCTACAGACACAATCTTGTGTCCTCCACACCACCTCACCACATAGAATAAGGATTACAAGTTTACAACAGTAAAGAAACACACAAAGGCAAAAGATGTGACAATGACCATCAGAAAACTTAAATGGAAATGGACAGGACATACCATCAGAGGAAAAGAAAAATGGTCTAAAGTTACAATGAACTGGTTTATGGGCCACAGAAAAACGAAACGTGGTAGAACGCCCAAATGATGGGTTGGTGATATAAAAGTACTGCGGGAGAATTACCCATCTTGGACTTGCTATGTCTCTGCAATGAATAGACCTAGTGTTCTGGGGTTAAGCTCAAATTGTAGTAAATTTAGTTAGCTTTGTTAAATTATAAGCAAACAAACCTGAAAAACGCTTCCTTTGAGTATATATTTTTTTAACTGAAAAACATATCTATGTGCCAAAATTTCGCAGTTTTTCGAGCACTATGGGGATAGCACAGGGTTTTCAGTACAAATACAAAATATAAATGTTTTATTACTTTAACAAATAGTACAATATTAGTTTATGATTGGAGTCCCCTTCTAAGCATGATGATGCCTGTATTAGGGGACTCCAGATTAGGAGAGAACTTTCAGTGTTGCAAACTTGGGTGTAAACTACTCTCGAGGGACCTAACAACATATAAAAAAATCATAGACACATGCGAGTTTATGATATTGGATGTCGATTTTGACTGGCCTACAAGACTTGTAAACGACAGAGATAAATGGCAACAGTCGGAGGAGGCCTTTGTCATAGTCATAGTCATAGTTGTCATAGTACTTTATTGGTAAGGGATTCTTACACGTCATATACAGAATTTAACATTTATGTCAACAAATGAATACAATTAAGTTCAATCAGTGACATACAGGCAGTAGCAAAAATATGAAGCATAAATATTTAGAATAAGTCATACAAATTGTAATACCTACTGTTTAAATAAATCACATCAGAGTGACCAGGAAAGCTCATTTGAATACTTTCAGCCGTTGATGCTTGAATCATCAACAAGCATTCAGATTTATAATATTTTTAATTAACTGTCCCTCGCTGCTTTACATTCGTCTTTGGCTACTCTGCTCCATACCCGTAGGTTTTAGCGTTATGTTATCTAACATAAAGAAGAAAAGTTATTTCTTTCTTTGTTTCTTTCCTTCTTGCTTTCTTCCTTTCATATAGCCTTCTTCAATAAATTCTATTTAACACCAATATGCAAAAAATGGGTTGTTCGGGTACCAAAACAACCAATTAAAATACAATAGCAAATTCCTATTTATGTTTAACTCTTTTTAGTCACCACTTATTTTTACATCTGACTGTACCTATGTTATTATGTTCAATATAAAATTTATTTTTTACTAATTTTTTCAACATTTATTTTTACATCTGACTGTACTTACGTTATTATGTTCAATTTATAATTTCAAATCACTGTCACAAATCATTCAAGTTTTTCTGACATATAAAATGGTTTTTTAAATTACCATACTATTAGAATATTTCCTAAAAAAAAACCGTTTTGAACAGTACAATTCTAACTAAAGAAGAAAAAGCACGTACATTTATTTGCGACATACATTTTTTTTTTTAAAGTGTTTTGTGTTGTGTCTTTGTGTTTGCACTACTGGCTGAAATGTCTAACGATAATTATAACAACGATTATAAATATACGGTCAGTGTATTGTCATAAGCATTTCTTTTTTTTTTACTTTTAAGTCGAGTAAAAGTGGTTAAGTTACTTCTAGGCAAGCGTGCTCCATCGTCGACCACACCATTTTTTGGCATTAGCCGGTAAAGTGGTCAAAGGCACGCCTATCACACTAGAACGCAAAATTTAATTGTATGTGTGTTAGTGAATGTGTGTGTTTGTTACTTGTTTTTAGTTATGCGATTGTGTGAGGCATGAATAAACGTTTTTTTATCTTTCTTTATTTATTTATTTCTTTTTTTCTCTTTCTTTCTATCTTTCTCTTTCCATCATACTCAAAGGATTTCTTCTTTTTTTTTTTCATATAAATCTGACTCAGATTTTGTCTTTTGATTTGGCCACCTGGACAGCTCTGTCGTTGCCCTCGTACAAGTCATTGAAGGTGCAGGTGGTATTGCACGCTGGGCAGAGGACGCAGGTGACGCATGTCCTGTGAAGGGGCTCCACGCTGACACTGTCGATGGGTCAAAGAAACCCCATTTGGCCAGATTATCTCTACAGCGGCCAACTTGAGCCCGCAGTTGATTCAGAGATTTCCAGATTGGTCACTGCAGTTCGTATCCCGGTGGCAGATGTTCTGCCGGAGGGATCAAGTTAGGAGGAGTGGGATATCTTTCCCTTCCACAGTTCGCGTCTCTGATCAGAGCCTCTCAAGGGGCTGAACGGTTTTGGCGCACCAGAAAGACACATAGAATATGATGTAAGAAGGATACATTTTATCCCGAGATTATGTTCTTTTGGGTTAATTTTCTACTTTAACATGGACGAAACCGCTTACAGAATCGACTCCATGTACATATTACAAAAAAAATATTTAGGTCTCTGTCTATCTGTTAGCGATAATCTCTAAAACTACTGAACGGATTTTCATGCGGTTCACCTACATAGACATTGGACAAGTTTAGGTGTAAGCCGAGAATTTACTTTTAATTTAAAAGATTTGTAACACCTATGCAAAGGTGTAATAGATCGCAAGTCAGTAATAAAATATAATAAAAAAGAACAAGCTACCTTGAAACTTTCATATCAATCAGAGTTACATAAACATAATTCTGACAATAACAAAAACTTTATTATCTGTGGGCCGTGTTTAGAGACCATGACATTCACAAAAAGCACCGATCTGAATATTTGAATATTTGAGTTTAGAATTATTTTTCTTTTTAAATGCCAAGGAGCAAAAATTTTTGCACCTTGCCAGTTCTTTTGAGGCTATTTTGATATTGTTCTAATTTCGAAAAGAAAACCAAATTAGTTGTTCTTATATATTTTGTTTTATTTTATTACCCAATAATTTCGTTTTAACTTAAATCCTTTTTAATGCCCAACTGAATTAATCATTAAATTTAGCCCAGCACTGCCCTATGTTTATAATTAACTAGCTTTAGCCCGCGGCATCGTCCGCGTATAACTTGAAAAACTACACAAATGCCACTCGTATAAACTAATAATTTTGTGCTTTTGATTCATTCCCAAAAGATCTTACACATTTAGTTCACTTCCGCATAGGACGGCTAAAGACCAAAAAGACCAATTACATTCAGTAAATAATGTCATGCCCAAATGTATTTAACTATTACTCATCAGTCAACAAAATTTTGTCCAGCTCTGCCTTACACTCATAAATAGGTACCTACATTAGTAGTATAAAAAAGTAGTAAAATTTAATGTATTACTAATGCAACTGGTAAAGAATGCCTAAGGTATTAACTATGCCCTTCTACATTTGTGTTTCATGAAGATTAAATTAATAAATAACGCGTAACAAAGTTAATCATTAGTCATCAATCAACAAAATTTTACCCGACACTGCCTTACGTTTATAAATAAAAAGCGACGCATAACGCTTACAATCACGCAAGTTTCCTACCTATTGCTGTAAAAATAGTAATTTACTATTTTCAGCCAGTCGTTTTTGGTGTTGAGAGCGCGCGGTCATTTGCTTGACACGCAAAGACAATGAAAAACGAATAAAAAAAAATACGTAACAAATAAAAACGTTTAAAAAATACATGTAATAAATACGTTTTTCAGACTAAGTGTTGTGGGCAACGAAGCGTGCCTAGTACCTAAAATGTGATTAGTAATCAGTGCAAAAAAAAAAACGCCATCAGAAAAAAAAAAACTCATAACGACTGTTAATACGATAATAACAAATTATAGCAACATCGGTCAGAATTTAAACGGTTATCGCACCTGATCACCAATTCTGTGTGTGCTGTGTGTGTACTACCTAATACATACTCTGCAAAAGGAAAATCTACTGGAAGCTTGAAGAAAATTACTACTCATTACACATGAGATTGTTTCATGTATGTTCTCGCATTCAATCAAGCCAAACTGACACAGGATAGGGTATCCTGCGTCAGTTAGGCACTCGTCAGTTAAGTTTAGTCAGCGGTTATACAGAAAATGGATTGAAAATTCCCTTACAAATCTCGTATCACAATCTAATCTAATCTTTTTCTATGAAATTTTCAAACCTATTCTAGAACTGCCACATCCTTCAAAACATCTATCAAGCCAGTCCGTTAGCTAATACGCCAGTACCTCATGCGACCTCCTTCGACATCACATGAGCTACGCCCCTATGAATAGAAATGTGGAGGCAACAAGCATTTTAAATTCTAAAAAAAACTTTAAGTACAATTTAGTGTCCCAATGGCAAAAATGGCAACCCTACCGTATCTAAATAATAGTTTACGTTATTACAATTATTATTGTACACTTTATATCAGCACGAGTGTGAGACAATCACTTCATACCAGAGGCTTATTCTCGACAGTTTAATAAGCAACAACGTTCGAAATACTGAAGCTCTACCACTAGCTCTAAACGCGGTTCATTTTCTGACCTAAACTGAATTGTTAAAGAGATAGAGCTATTTAGGGTGTATAGCTCTGTCCTTCTTTCTCACTCTCACACATTTAAACACGTCGTGGTAAGAGCAGCAAGCTGTAGGGGCCCAACAGGGCCGAAGCCTACTGGTGCCAAGGGTTAGGTGAAAATGTACCCTGGGCCCCCGGATCGAAAGCAATGAATGGAACAGGGTAGGTTTTTAGTCAGTAAGAATCTGACACTATCTGCCGCCCCACCCAAGGGCGGGACTGGTCATTTGATGATTTTACCTAACATAAAAATAAGATTCCGGTTTACTTCGTCGTTTGTCAATAATAATATTATGTCAATAAGTAGTGTTATTTGTGTACACAAAACGGTAATAGGTAAACAAACATTCGTCGATGTCGTAGGGATTTATGTATTTTGACGGTTTATCAAGTCCGCCAAAGTAAATAAGACATATTTTTTTATGCTTGAGGATTTATTTATTTTTATGTACTTTATTGTTCACCAAGATTACAATTTACAAACAGGAAACATAAATACAAAATATACACAGCTAAATTTTTTTATACTCAAAAATTAGATACCTACAAAAAATAAATACTAAATTAATTTCTTTAAGTAAACGTCAGCTGAGCGAGTCAATGACCTGTAGATAGTTGTCGGTCGTTGCGTACTAACTACCTACATGTCATTGACTCGCTCAGCTAACATTTACTTCAAGAAATTAATTTCGTAAATGCATAAATTAATTAGAGTTTTGAAAAAAAGTACCTTTTTTATTTTGCCTTTACAAATCGTTAGTGTTTCGTGTACCGGATTAATACGATCAAACATCCCAAAAAAAAAGTTTTTTTATCAAAAATCTTCGTAACTCCATTCGGGAATCGAACTGTTTTCATAAGTAAATTTGTACCGAATCCTCAGTGCGCGAAAGACTCGCAGTTAACCGGTTTTTTATTTATGGTGTACCTCCAAAATTTTTCTATTTCCTAAATGTACTTACCTTAACACTTAGATCCACAACTACCAAACTTGTTCATACAAAAGTAGACTCTAAACATCGGAATTAAGGCCTATAGTGGCGTGGATGTGAGAGGACACCGGTGTCCTCTGTTAAACACAAAAAATTTGCAGAACACTACACAGCCGCACTAATTAAAAACGCAGCCGCAGTTAGGAAGGATATTTGGAAAATTGAGTAAGAGCGGTTTCACACTACCTCCGATCCGACCAAAACCCGCTCTTACTAGGCACGCAATTGACAGTTTTCCGCACTAGTGCAAAAAAAGCGCGTGCCCAATTTTATAAATAAAAATAAAATTGTTTATTCGGTCTCAAACCAAACACACAACAACAACACAACACAACACACACACTTACAACACACACTTTACAACTGTGGATGAAACATCCCCAGTAAGTTATTAATAATACTTGTGTTTGGGTTGTCTCGCTCCTTCCCCTAATTAGTAGCTAAAAAAAGAACCAATTTTTAAAACAAAGAGAATCAATGATTTAGTAAATAATAAGCAGCTCTGTGTAGTGCGTTACTGTGAGAATGTGTATGTGTGTGTTATGTTTATGTGTTTGGTGAAATGCCATCATAATCACTCTGAATGAAACGATTGTGTAAATACAATGAATAGTTCTACGGCTACTACGGACCATACTTTCACGGGTTCGGATCGATGTAGTATGAAACCGCTCTAACTCATAGATTCGGATTCCTCGTAATGAGTTCTGTATAGTTATACCCTTTGAATACCGTAATTAGAGACACAATATAAAGACAATAGGTGTGTGGACACCGGTGTCCGCTTGGGGCTTCTTAGTTTAATCCTAAAAACAACTAAAAAACTCCTTACTGCACTTTTAATTAGCGCGGCATGCGCGGGAGTGCACTTGGGGATTGTTATGTAAGGATTTTTCCTAAGCGTCAAATATATTTGTTTTTATTAAAATAGTAAGACCTTGAACTTAAACAGTGGTATACCACTAAATGTTTTGATTTTATGGTTCAACTCTTGTCACCAAAACATGTATACTAACCGGTTTCTTGTCTGCTAAAACCGGGTACCTACCTAACATCGTTTTTAATTGTTATGTCATGTGTGATTCAGATTAAACGTCCTATGAATATCTTCTTATGTAGGTAAAATTCTAGAATGAAAAAAGACGCATTAAAAAATTATTATTATTTCATTCATCATCATCATCATAATATCAGCCAAAAGACGTGCACTATTGGATATAGGTCTCCCCCAAGTGTCGCCACAATGAACAGTCCTGTGCATCTCGCATCCATCGGAGTCCTGTAACTCTTGCCAGTTCATCGGTCCACCTTGTAGAAGGCCTTCCAACACTGCGTCTTCCGGTACGTGGTCGCCATTCCAGAACCTTTCAGCCCCAACGGCCATCCGTTCTGCGAGCAATGTGCCCTGCCCACTGCCACTTAAGTTGTATTATTAGTAGATATTATTTCATTCATCAGGATCTTATTGAGGATTCCTTATAGTACCGGCACATAAGTTGAACCATTTACTATGTTTACACATAGCCCCCCACTTCGATTGAATCCCGAAAATCCAAGGTTATAATGCTCGTCACACAAGTTGAACCATCATGGCGGTCGACCTTGAATGCGCAGTACTCGATTTTCAAGTCCATTTCACACCATCATCACCATTTGAAACCATTGCTTTTGTTTTTACCCAAAGTGTAAAAAGGTCCGGTATGGCAGCGACCCGCCCTATTGCCCGTCTGTCTGTGATAGCTAGGCAGTTGAAATGTTCATAGACAATGTATTTCTGTTGAGCCTATAACAACAAATACAGAATAAAATACATTTTAAGTGGGGGTCCCATACAACATACATACGTTTTCTGTTCGATATTAGTACCTACGGAACCCGTCATCATGTGCGAGCCCAACTCGCACTTGGCCTGTTTTCATGTAATTGATGTTAGGATTCAAATAAAATCTGGTTATAGATATCATAAAATATAATTTTCTATTAACTGACACTGAAAATAAGGGTATCTATTTTTAGAACAACCGAAAACCTTTTTAAATAAAAGTAAAAATTGACATGTATTAATTAAAACAAAAGCAGCTATTACAATAGGATTTACAAATCTGTTTTTCTATTTACTTCTAACATATTTTATCAAACACGTAACAGATATACAAAGTTCTCACGAATTTGTCCCATCATCGAAGTAAATGCGTAGACTATCGCAGATTAGAGATTTGAGATTGCCAATATCATTATTTGCATGAATAATGACGATACGGTATCACTATTTATCAATAGACTCAATACAGTTGTCATTGAACATGCACCAATTACTAATTTTACTCTATTTTTTCTGAAGCACATTAAGTACTTACCTATTTAATCTTTACAAAAAAAAAAAGTAAATCAGCAATAAGAACACATTTTGCATTTATTTTCCAAATTCAAATCAAATGTCAAATAAATAAACCGCGAATCGGAAAAACAAACAATCAAACTATTCAGCCTCGACCGAGGCAAAGGTTCAGATATTCAGCCAGTAGTAAACATTCATTTGTAGCAGTTAGTTGAAATGCCGGCGCCGACGGGGCAAGACGCGAGTGCTAAGGACAGTGACGTGCACGTCATCGATATCGACGCGGATGTCGATCAAGTTGTTGCTCCTGTCGACATCGATAATTCGGATATACCAGTGATACATATAGATAAGCCGACGCAGGTTAACACCATGAACGGAAACGGTAAGTTTTTGTTTTAAATTTTTGAACACACCTTTTATTTTTCGATAAAATTTATATATAAATAAAACACATACTGGAAGTTATGATATATATGCAGCTATGTTATGCAAAAATGATTTTCATTTGCATTTCAATCAGCTGAGTCAAAAAATTTAATTATCTTCTAAGGCCATTACATACATTGAAGATATTATAATACGTATGATATTTTACAATATCACCAGCCTTTAATCATAATAATCATTTCAATATAAGTGCTAAATTAAAATAATGTAACTGCAATCTAATTTTAAAATGGCAACACAGGGCTTTAGGGTTAAAGGGTAAATTGAATTAAGAATGTGCTTGACAGGTGCTAATAAACAGTCTAGGCAATATTTCAAACATTTTTCAAAGTTCAGCTCACTTTTAAGCCGGATATTGACCCATAAATAAATTAATTAATTTAGTTAAAGATCCTGTCCTGTCTCTTTAAATAGCATTAACTAGGATAGCTCCTGGTTCTACTTAATTTATTTCTTCCACCAACCATACTTTATACTTTTCTTTTTCCCTTTTTTTAAAGAAATTGTGTAACTTAATATAATAAGTATTTACATATATTATATTTATTTATTTAAAACTTCTTGCACAAATAAAAAAACTGTACAAAGGCGGACTTAATGCCATAGACATTTTCTAGCAGTCGACCTTAGGGTGGTGCAGAAACATAGTAGGTGCAACTTAATGTTAAACAAAACAAATAGAAAACTAAGACAGTAATAAATACATACATAATTCCTTATATATTTTCTTATTAGTACACCGCGGACTACCCCCTGTATTTTTTTAAGTTCTTACGATCCATCCATCGAGAGCAGTGGTGGCCGAGTGGTAACGGCCCCGACTTACGAATAGTAGGTCGCGGGTTCAAACCCAACCAGGTGTATTACTTTGTGTAATTTATATCATCACCACTGCTCTCAAAACGGTGAAGGAAAACATCGTGAGGAAACCGGCATGTCCTAGAACCAAAAAATTCGAAGACATGTGACATCCACCAATCCGCACTGGGCCCGCGTCGTGGATTACGGCCCATTCTCTCTCCTAGAGAGGAGGCTTGTGTCCCAGCAGTGGGAACATTAGAAGGCTGATGATGATGATGATGACGATGCATCCTAAAGTGGTCTGGTAGGTATCGCTATCAGCGATAAGTCCGCCATTGTATCCCTAGATTTAAGTTTAAGTACTGATTGTGTGTACAATAAAGTTTTATTCTATTCTATTCTATTTTATTAATAAGACTAAAACTATTTATGTAGTCACTTAATCAATGCCACAAACTAATATTGATTAGGTATATTATTTATTATACAAGGTGTAATGAACATGAAAAATCATTATTTTAGGTACAGAAAATGCTTCCGATTATAAAAACCTATATAAACGAACCATTTTTCTACCAACCAATTTTGATCCGCTGATGATCACTATTTGATGAAACTAAAGTTACCTATTTAGTAAATTCCCAAAAGTATGTACATAGATCTATCAATAAAAAAAAAACAATTTGATTTTGAAAGTGTAATGATATTTTGAAAATATGCTCCAAGATAACAAGAATAAATTTTCCGCTTTCGTTTCAAACCGAGCAAATAAACTATTTTTTTTTTGAGCTGGGAAATCATCAATTAATTCCTCCGGCTCTGGGTATAGCGAGAGAGAGTGTCATACTTTTACTGACTAAAACTCACCTGTGCTCCTTCAATTGCCCTTTGCGTCTCTGGGCCATGGTAACTCTTTCGAACAATTCCGCAGCTCAGTCATAAACAATTTTTTGGATTGGTTACAGTATTATACCAACCAACCAAATAAACCAGTTAGATGCACTTTTGAATTTTCAAGGTCAGGCACTAAAAAGGTGAAGGTATGTGCACGTTCCGAAGCTTAGATCTCTATGGTATTTTAAGTCAGCAAATAATTACAAATGCTTACAATGGGCCTCATAAGAAGACTTACACCCAAAGTCACCCAAAGGTCAATGGAAAGGGCTATGCTCAGAGTTTCCTTGCGTGATCGAATCAGGAATAAAGATATCCGCAAGAGAACCAGGGTTGTCGACATAGCACGTAGAATCGCCAAACTTAAGTGGCAATGGGCTGGGCACACTGCACGCAGAACAGATGGCCATTGGGGCCGAAAGGTTCTGGAGTGGCGGTCGCGTACCGGAAGACGCAGCGTTGGAAGGCCTCCTACAAGGTAGACCAATGACCTGGCAAGAGTTGCGAGAATCCGATGGATGCGAGACGCACAGGACCGGCCATTGTGGCGACGCTTGGGGGAGGCCTATGTCCAACGGTGGACGTCTTTTGGCTGAAATGATGATGATGATGATGAAATAATTACAAATTGTCATCATCTTCATCATTATTTGAGCCGAAAGAGGTCCATAAGCCTCCCGCGAGTGTCAAAACGACCGGTCCTATGCATCTCGCATCCATCAAATTCCCAGGTCCCTCACCAGTACCTCTACCATGAGTTTTAAGCAATAGTATTCGTTGCTACTCGATATCGACGACGTAAATATTTTGTATGGCAAATTTTGGTTCTGCAAGTGACCGCTAGAGGCGCTGCAAAATTTGACATACAAAATATTTACGGCGTCGATATCGAGTAGCGACGAATACTATTGCTTAAAACTCATGGTAGATGTACAGGTCATCGGTCCACCTTGTGAGAGACCTTCCAACGCTGCGTCTTTTGGTACGTGGTCACCACTCTAGGACCTTTCGTTCCTATCGACCGTCTGTTCTATGAGCAATGTGCCCTGCACGTAGCCAGATAGGTTTGGCGATTCTTGGGGCTATGTCGGTAGCCTAAGTTCTCGTGCGGATATCTTTAGTCTTCTTCTTCTTCTTGAATCGATGGTTTTCTTTTCTCTCAAAGGTTTTGGCTAAGCGGTACTATTCCCTAATAAAACAATCTTGAGCGCAACGCTGGCCCAGCGACTAAATTCAACTAGATACATTGGATTTGTATGGATACTTGGATTTCATCGCTGGCCCAACGGCTGTAGGTATTCCAAACGCCCGGCGCCGTGTCGCACCCTGGACAGCTAGCACTCAGTAAAGCAGAGTCTAGCTGACAAATCCTCTCACCTCGATGGTAAATCCAAACGGAATCTCTATTCTAAAACCAAATTATGGTATGGTAAATAATTACAAAATTTTTTCTGTATAAAGTTATCATCAGCTGATCAAAAGTATAGGAGATCCAAGTTTAATTTTAGGATTTCACTAATATTTCCCCGAAGAAAGATATTCAGATCTGTGCCCAAAAGTAGTATTTAAAACTTTACCACTAATTTATCTAAGAAATTGCTATAGAATTGGGTAAAAGTGCAAAAGAACGCTATTCTTCATTTTACTATATTACCTATAACGTCTAATACTTAATAGTTAAATTGCTTACTAGTCGTAGCGACTACGTCCGTGTCAGAGTTACTTTTTTTGCGCAACCCATTTTTTTTTTAATAGACAGCCTAAGTTCCTCTATATAATACTTGTCAAAGTCAGTTTAGGTCCAGCTGTTTTGGCGATTAACTGAAACAAACAGAAAACAAGTTCTTTTTTCAAAAATTGCGTTTTTTTATAGGTATCGAATGTACTATTTTACTAAATGAATATGATTTAGTAAAATATTACAAACAGACGTAAATGAAAGAAAAGAAAGAAAAACAGTCTAGGTATTTACGCGAAATGACGCAAAGCTTAAAACTAATTTACAAACACAACTATAGTCAAAACGAATCGAATCATTTTATTTATATGTAGATATATGTTATTTATGTAGGTATAGAGTAAAGATACATTTAATTATGTTCTTAATAATCTATTACAAATAAACAAAAGTCATTTCTGTTTCATCCTGTATAGGTAAAAGTAATCAAAGTAAAATAAAATTGATAAAATACGTCACGGAACAATTATACTGACCGCAATTTTCCATGATACTACGTTATGGCTACGTTATCGATAAAACAGTAATTATTTAATTGAACAAACCTATTAAAAATGCCACAGCCTATAAAACTGACTTATTCACATATTCTTTTTAATCACGGTTTCCGATACCACTGATATTGATTACAAAATTTCTTTACTTTTACATATATAATTACACAGATAAATTACAATTATCTACACCTTTTAAAAACATTGAGCATAAATGCGTGTCTTACCCGTACGCAAAATACGCGCTTTAGTCGTGGAGTTGCGGACACCAGCCCGAAATACAAATACAAATACAAATGCGTGTCTTCTGCAGACCAAATCTATGGCGTATATACAATATCAGTTTTAGTATAAGGGAAACCCGAAACACAGCTCTAGTATTTTAGGTAAAGAATCTATATGTAAACATTACTGTATCATGATAAGTCATAAAATTATACGCTTGTTGTAATACGCGGCAAATAAGTTGATCCATTTGCTATAGTTACGCGCAGCCTCTCACTTTGATTGAGACCCGAAAATCGGTGATAATCCTCGTCACACAAATTGGACCATCATGGCGGTCTATCTTAAATGCGCATTAAACAGAAGCAGTTTCAACTTATTTGCCGCGTACTACAACAAGCTTATAACTTTATGATTTTTCATAATTATTGCGTTGTTGTGCATAATTTATAATTATGCAATAATAAATTAAAAATAATCTTAGTTTAGTAACAACTAAACTTTACTACTGTTTAACTTTTTATTAAAAAGATATTCAAAATCCTTACTTGGGGCAATTTCCTACGTACACGCAGGTGAAACCGGTGGCAGAAGACAGTGAACATCTTTTCTTCTTATATATAAAAATGAATAGCTGTTCGTTAGTCTCGCTAAAATTCAAGAACGGCTGAACCGATTTGGCCAATTTTGGTCTTGAAATAGTCGTGATGCTCCTGCCCTTCAACGGTGAGAAAAGATGGAGAAATTTCAGCAACTATAAACACCTACAGACTTAAAATTTGGCTGTTATGTTCCTTATAGGGTGTAGACATCCGCTAAGAATGACGAATTTTACGAAACTCCACCCCTAAGGGGATAGTAAAGGAGGAGGCCGACCGCATTAGGCAAAGGCGCACACGCCGCCGCCGCCGCCGGGTTTCCGATCCCAATTTCCGGCCACCGTAGGCGCGGGCTCGCGGACGGTGGGCAATGGGTAGCTCGCTGTCCGTCCGTCCGGTAACAGACCGGTCCGAGCTCAGGTCGTCTACGGCGCGCACCGTTCCCGCGCGCCTCAAGGAGTTGTCAGCAAACTGTAGGGGTCCAGCAGGGCCGAAGCCTACTGGGGCCAAAGGTTATGTGAGACTGTCACCAAAGGCCCCAGGATAAAGGCAAGGAATGGAAAGGTAGGTTTTTAGTCAGTAAAAGTCTGACACTATTTCCCGCCCCACCCAAGGGCGGGATTTGTCATTGGATGATTTTACTTACGTTAAAAAAAAAAAAAAAACCCCTAAGGGGGGATAAAACGGGGATTGGAAGTTTGTATGGAAAAACTGACTTTCATGCGAAGGAAACCGCTTGCACAAGCTAGTAATAAAACTAAATTAAAAAACACGCATCGAAGCGCCTCGACATTCCCTTGTTACACTATTTATGCTGCAAAGTGATAAACTCATAAGCCTCAACATTACGATACCCATTCATTTAGCGTGATGCAATGCCTTACATAATGCCAAATAAAATAAAATGTAACTGTAAACATTAACAATGCGGGTGAAAGTGCTTCGTTAAAAAACAAGTTTAAGATTTACTTGGCCGCAGTTTTGTTGATCTTATTTTAAAGATATCAAGTCGTTTACTTGGATTTCTACACAAAAGTGAATTGTTCATTGTTCTTATTTATTTAATAGAAATTGTGTAGATACCTTGACTGAACTTCCTTGACTGTTCCGAGTCTGGGTGTCTTGTGTATTGTGTTTGTTTATATGTTTGTGAACGCATCCACGATACTCGAGTAATTCCTAGTGTAGGGCGCCGATTAAAAGAAAAAAAAAAAAATTTTTTTGATGTCAGTAATTATCATTATTTAAATTATATTTAAAAGAGACTTTGACCCCTGAGTTTGTTTCGATGTGTTTTTCTCCGGGTAGTCAGCTAGAAAACACCCTATCCAAATCCTCTAGTTTAAACTGACGAAAAAATTGACGTGAAAAAAAGTTTTTTTAGAAAAACCTATTTACAAAATAAATATCATTTATCAATAAGTTCTCCCGCTTTGGAAGGGCCTGAGGGTGTCAGTTTTTTTACTGACTAAAATCCACCCGTGTTTCTTCAGTTGCCTTTTGCGTTTCAGGGCCGCGGTAACTCTTTTGAACAATATCGCAACCCTGCCCTGGCAGCGTATGAGTTAGTTTCATAATCGAAGCATGTAATTCCATGTCATAAATTTTACCTAAATACAAAGAGAGGTCATTAGTCAATCTTTGGACATAAATCTCCCCCAAGCGTCGCCACAACCCGGTTGTGCTTCTCGCATCCAACGGATTCCTCCGGCCCTCACCAGTTCATCAGTCTAACGCTGTCTTTCGGTACGCGATCGCCAATCCAGAACCTTTCGGCCTATCTTTTAATATGCCCTGCCCACTGCCAATTAAGCTTGGTGATTCTTCAGGTTATTTCGGTTTTTTAAGGGCGGAAATCATCCAATTACTTCTCCCGCACTGGATGGAGCATCTAGATCTGGGTGAGACATCTTCATTCCTGACTGGATTGGATTACGTAAGGAAATTCGTACTGTACGGTTTTGCTCGCGTAGAACACTACGCGCCGTTGACGACTCGGGCTCGGTCCGGACGGTACCGGACGGCCGGAGAGACTATAGTGTATCAAAGCATAAAAAAACCTGCGCAATAGTATTGATCAAATAGTATTTAACACTCGAACCTGTACCTCTACCATGAGTTTTAAGCAATAGTATACGTCGCTACTCGATATCGACGCCGTAAATATTTTGTATGGCAAATTTTGCAGCGCCTCTAGCGGTCACTTGCAGAACCAAAATTTGCCATACAAAATATTTACGGCGTCGATATCGAGTAGTGACGAATACTATTGCTTAAAACTCATGGTAGAGGTACTGATACCTGATCCGTTGTTTGTAAAAGACACTTCAATACTTCATAGGATTGTTATATTAACATGAAGACTCAACGATTGTTGACACTCGCCCATCCTGGCCACTTGATATGTGCATACACCTCGAGGCTTGAGTTCTACAAATATTTTCACACGTAAGTCATCTTGCGTTGATGGTGTTTGGCTTACGTTTTATGTGCTCTGTTATAGGCCATTGTGAGTCTTGTTACACGAGCATAACATTGTGCCCTCTGTCTTTATCCATCACAAATAAAAAAAACTAATTGTCACTAGACATATACAAGGTGGCACCGACAATACGACAATAAATTAAAATACTCCTATTACTATAGTCCATGGGAATATTATTGATACCAAAAAAATCCTAAAACCAAACTAAAAAAAAAAATTTTTTCTAAATAAATAACATAAAAACGTAAACAAAAAAGAACACCATTTATAAATATCGGTACAATAATGATTATTTTTTCTTAGTAGGCAAAGAAGTTTTTTTTAGTAATCGTGAACTTCATATACATAATGTAGACAATGCTGAAAATATAAAATAATTTCCTGTGACTAAACTATCAGATGCATTCCAATAATTTTCGTTATACAGACTGCGAACATCATGAGGAAATACTCAGTTTAATTTATTGTCGTATTGTCGGAGCCACATTTAAAAAAAAAAAAAAAAAAAAAACCCTTTATGTAACAAATGTTTTGAGTATTCTGAAAAGGGTACAGACTTCTGCAAACCTCTGTTAAAAAGGGAGAATACTACAGCCAGATGGGCAACTGCCCGATAGTTGATTTTGGCCTGTTGTTTACGCTCTAATTACGCAGAGAATTACTCTAATACCGGACTTTGGATTTAAGTTCCTATGCAGTGCCATAGAGGTCGCTACATCGTTTCTTACTTTCTTTCTAATGAATACCTGGGTTTTTGGCGGGATTTTTTCGAATGGAGTTCAGTGACTGTTTTGATTATTCGCGGATTGATTCTTAGTGGATATTGTAATATAAAATTGGTGTAGTTTTTTATCTCAAGTGTCAGCGCAACTGGACAATATGTGGAGTCATTGACAGGCGCGATCTCGGGAAAATGTAGCTGGGGAATTTTATTGTGGTTTTGGCTACCTCAGCGAAGTTTTCCGAGAAGGCTGATCGATACATTTGCTGCCATATACAACAAAAACAAAAACATTAAAAGGTTTTGCACCTGCATTCTAATGGTTATTCACACGAAGACATGGCTAAAAAAGACTTAATAAACAAGCCAAAAATTAAACAAAGAAATAACGAATATCTGGTCTTTGTTTTATGAGTAATAAGAGTATGGTTGCGCCAATTTGCTATGTTCCGCGACTTTGTTTTTTGTAATTTATTTTTTTTGGTCTAGCAATCCTATCCCTACCGTATCCGCTTCCCGCACGACCTCGAGAGAAAGGATTTGACATTTTGACGTTTGTGCATTGTGAATGTGACCGCACCGCTAACACGCCCGCTCGAAATTACAAGAAAATTGGCTATTTCGTGTTCCAATCATTCAGAGACTCAACAATAGTACAGTGTAGTGCAATACAGAAACTGGCAGTGCTTGAAAGTACGAAGTTCGGGATTCGCCGGCCGGCGCCATGTGGAACTTTCGAGGTTAAAGGTCAGTCCTTCTAATACATTTATCCCATTAATAAACGCTAGACGCAGTACCTGCATATTGTTAACAAACCTTAGATCGCTTTTTAAATCTACAGTCCACAAAGCAAATTCGCGCAACCATTACTTTTTGGTCCATACGAGCAGGATCGTGAATCATTTTCTTGTAATTTCGCAATATAGTATTTGTTCCATAGGGAATAAACGCAACGCGCCTGTTTACCTAGATATAATAGTAGAAAACCCGCATCTAGGCATTTAGGCAACTATACGTTATTTCGCTCGTATAGTTAAAGTGTCATTGATAATTACGGTACCTACGCCGTCAACCGCACCGCATAATTATAGTTAGCTACGTAAATATCAGCGTAGATATAAATCGATCGCATTCTTTTTCTTGACAAAATTCATTCGGAAGTCCTACAAATTACATGTAGGTAGACGCATTTCAAAAATACCCGTTCATTGTTGAGTGAATATTTGTAGGAAACGGATAAACCATAGATTATATACGCATATGTTATTCCGTTCGTTCGCCGTTCACTTTGTTGTTTACAATATTACCATATTGTTATCTGTTAATTATCGCTTACTTAATAATTCGTTAAGTGTTTGTTTGAGTGTATAGTGTGAATATATCAAAACA
This sequence comes from Leucania comma, assembly GCA_958295575.1. Classification (NCBI taxonomy): domain Eukaryota; kingdom Metazoa; phylum Arthropoda; class Insecta; order Lepidoptera; family Noctuidae; genus Leucania; species Leucania comma. Next base: position 16,774,191 of record OY282480.1, read on the forward strand.
AGATGTCTCTTAAGGGAACCAAGGTTAGTACTGATTTAAAGGTTCAGTTAAAGCTTTTATACGCAAAAAGGGACTCACAGTTTTCACGTGTTCAATCAATTTGTGATAAATCTTTGCAAATCTCGGATCTGGCGATTAGAGATGCTTTCTTGTGTTCGTTGGAAACTTTAGATAGTTTGCGCGCGGATTTTGAATCTACAATTAATAATATAAACATTTTAGAGTTGGAGTTAAATCCTGATTACTGTGTGAGTTATCAGGCATTGTCGTCCTTTGATGACTTGTATTGTCGTATCAAACGTATTGCTAGGAGTTTAGAGACTCCCCCCCCCGCGAGTGGTTTATCCAACCCTCCTCGCGAACGCCCACGATTGCCGCCAATTCAAATACCTGAATTTAATGGTGACATTCGAAATTGGAATTTATTTATAGATAGTTTCGAAAATATAATACATAGGAACACATCGCTGACAGATCACGAGAGATTGCATTATCTCGTAGAAAAATTGACCGGTAAGGCAAAGGCTGTCTGTGCTGGAATTACGTTTAGCGCTGAAAATTACAATTTAGTTTTGAACACTTTAAAAACAAAATACGAAGATAAGCGATTAGTAGCCACCGCATATTTAGATCAATTATTCGATTTGAAAAGTTTTTCCGTTTGTAACGATCATAATTTAGAGAAGTTTTTAAATATTTTCGCATCATCTGTTCGTGCAGTAAAGAACCTAAAGGTCAATGACCTCTGTGACTTTTTGTTTTTGTATATCGGTTTAAATAAATTAGATCCTGAAACTGTTCGTCTGTTTGAAACGACTCAGCGCGGCAAAGAAATACCTAAGTTCGAAGATTTAGAATCTTTTATTCGCGACCATATTAAGGTATTGCAGCGCACGTCGGCACGTCATGAAGTCACGAATAGGACAGGTTCCGATCGCCGTATAGACGCGTCATCGAAGTCAGTCAAGACTGCACATACGCTAGTTAATACCGCCTCAACACCTGACTGTTCTCTGTGTAAGGGTAGCCATACACAGCTGTACAAGTGTTCGGAATTTCAGAGATTATCGCCTAGTGATCGTTACAAGTTTGTCCGCACTAATAATTTGTGTTTTAATTGTCTAAGTGACAAACATCTGGTTACGTCATGTAACAGTGGTGTTAGCTGTCGTAAATGTCTAGCTAGACATCATACCTTCTTACATTTTGAGAGTAGTAAGCTGCCATCGCGGCCGCGGCCTGCGCGGACGCGCGACGCTTGTGACGCGCGGCCTGCTGCAAGTGCAAACGACGTAACATTGTGTTCGCTTTCCGCCGCTGGTACTCAAATCACTACCGTTTTACTTGCGACCGCGCAAGTTGTCATTGTAGATGCCTTTGGCAAACCGCACACCGTTCGAGCGCTACTAGATGGCGCTTCCCAGAGTAATTTTATTACTCGGGATTGTTGTCAACGCCTTGGTTTTAGTTTTAATAATTGGTCATCCCGCTCAGAAGTGAAAGGTTTTGGAGGTTTAAAGGCAACCATTCACGGTTCCATTAAAATAATATTTAGTTCACGTTTTAATCGTAATATTTCGTTTGAAATGGATTCGCTAGTCGCAGATAAGATTACGGAACGGTTGCCCACGGTACCGGTTGACACGTCCATGCTGACGGAGTTTAAGAACTTGCAGTTAGCCGACGGAAATTACGCTTTCCCTGGAGATATCGATCTATTGATCGGTGCTTCGATTCTCCCGCATCTCCAGTTATCACGTAAAATTCAAGGTCTTCCGATGTACCCCGCTCCGCACGCACTGGAAACAGTTCTCGGGTTTGTTATAGTTGGCTCCGCACCCGCTTATTTAAATAGTTACTCGACTGTGTCGCACTGTTGCACCGTCGAGCCGCCGCTTGAGTCTACCATCCGCAAGTTCTGGGAGATTGAAGAGGTCAATGTCCCACCTATTCTCAGCCCTGAGGATCAGGTCACTGAGGAGATTTATACCCGCACGACTACTCGTGATAAAGATGGTCGTTATGTTGTCGCGCTCCCTTTCAAGGGTGATATTTTTTCGCTCGGTGGCTCCCGTGCCTCCGCAGAAAAACGCTTTCTATGCTTGGAACGTAAGATGCAGGCGTCTCCTAAGTTGAAGCAAGCCTATGATGATGTGCTGATCGAATATTTAGATAAAGGTTATATCTCATCAGCGCCTGCCGAGACTGAGGAGACACGTGATTACCCGTTTTACATCATCCCGCACCATGGAGTTGTTAGAGAAGACAAACTTACAACTAAACTGCGTGTGGTTATGGATGGTAGCGCTAAGACTAGTACTGGCATATCGCTTAACGATATCTTGTATTGTGGTCAGAACCTCCAGGGTAACTTATTTGAAATAATAGTAAATTTTCGCTTGTTTGCTATTGCGCTCTCTGCCGATGTTCGGCAAATGTTTCTTAGTATTGGAATCAGAGAATGTGACCGTAGATTCCAACGCTTCTTGTATAGATTTTCTCCGCAGGAACCTTTGAAGGTTTACGAATTCAATCGTGTTTGTTTTGGGCTTAAGTCTAGTCCCTTTCACGCTCTTCGCACTATCAAGCAGTTGGCCGCTGACGAGGGTGATACATACCCGAAAGCAAGGGCCACTATTGAAACCGGATTGTACATGGACGATTTTGTGTACAGTGTACCTAGTGAAGCAGAGGCTATAGAGACCGCTGCTCAAGTAATCAGCCTCATGAAGTCCGGTCAATTTGATCTGGTGAAATGGACAAGCAACTCGCAAGCTACATTAGAGTCGATTCCACCGTCACACCGGTTGACTTCGGTAAAGGAATTCGATGATAGTGATTCGCATAAGATCCTTGGTTTAAGTTGGTCACCCGCAACTGATATGTTCAGTCTTAAAATTAGCTCGACTCCGCCAACTTGTACCAAACGCGTTATCCTAGCATGTGTAGCTCGGATATGGGATATAATGGGTTTTGTAGCTCCTGTCGTTTTATATGCAAAGCTGCTTATAAAAGAGCTTTGGCTTTCCAACTGTGATTGGGACGACACCGCTCCTGAAAGTGTTGCCAAGTTGTGGGCTCGCTATAGGAAAGAGCTTCCAATGCTCGATCAGATACAGATTCCTCGCCATGTTGGTATAGTACCAGACACTGTTGTTAATGTGGTAGGTTTCGCAGACGCCAGTGAGAGGGCTTACGGGGGAGTGGTTTACTTTCAGGTCCAAAATGGCGATAACATTTCAGTTTTCCTCATTAGCGCAAAATCAAAGGTATCTCCTAGTAAGGTTGTCTCTCTTGCTCGTCTCGAACTCTGCGCTATTCTTATGTTGGTTCAATTGATTACATCTATAGTCAAAACTTGTCGTCCTCGCATTAATATAGAGAGAATTGTAGCGTTTTCAGACTCAACCGTTGCCCTATGTTGGGCCCACTCTTCACCCCATCGATGGGGCACGTTTGTCGCAAATAGGGTGGCTAAGATTCAAGCTGAATTGTCACCGGAAAATATGTTCCATGTCGCTGGAACAGAAAACCCAGCTGACTGTCTCTCACGTGGTTTGCTTCCCGCGCAAATTTTAAATCATCCGCTTTGGTTTTGTGGCCCTCCCTGGCTGCATACCACTCCTAACGAGTGGCCAAATGCTCCGTTTAACCCCGCTACTGTTTCAGAACCACCCGAGGAGAAGAAACATACGCTTGTAGTATCAGTTCCGCGTGAAGAGTCAGTTGTTTTGTTGTTGTCTAATCGAGTCTCGTCTTGGTCGAGACTATTACGCTGTGTAGTTTACGTCCTAAGATTTTTGAGATTATTACCATCGCGTGGTTCTATAATCGCAGCTGATTTGGATAGAGCTGAATCAGTTGTACTTCGAGAGTTGCAGAAATTTTATTTTTCAAAAGAATTTCGTAGTTTAGAATCACATAAACCTTGTAGTCCCGCACTTCAACATTTGAAACCATTTTTGCAAGACGGACTCATTCGTGTCGGTGGCCGTCTGCGAAATGCTAAGTTAGAGTTTGAACAAATGCATCCAGTAGTTCTACCACGTAGGGATCACGTTTTGGATTTGTTGGTGGACTATCACCATAAGGTGAATTGTCACGCTGGTCCCGATTTATTAATGTCCATTCTTCGACAGAAGTACTGGATACTTTCCGCTCGCAATTTGATACGCGCTAGAGTGCACAGATGTGTGCCCTGCTTTAAGCTCCGCCCGCGTTTCAACGCGCCGGAAATGGCCGACCATCGTTCTTGTCGTGTTGTACAGACGGTGAAACCTTTCATACATACTGGGACGGACTATGCTGGACCGTTTAAAGTCACTATTGCCCGTGGTCGTGGTATACGTTCCACAAAGGCATACATTTGCCTATTCGTTTGTATGACAACTCGTGCGGTTCACATAGAGTTAACCAGTGATTTGAGTACGCAGGGTTTTATGTCTGCATTTAAACGATTTTTATCTCGCCGTGGTCCCGTTAAGCGCTTATACTCTGACAACGGCACAAATTATGTTGGAGCGCGACGCAATATTTCGGAATTACATACATTCTTACGCTCCAAGTACTACCAAAGTGAATTCGCCCATGTCTTAGCTGAGAATCGCATTGATTGGTGTTTTAATACGCCAGCAGCTAGTCATTTTGGTGGCAATTGGGAGGCGAATATTAAAAGCCTTAAGTCGCACCTGTTTCGGGTCATAGGCGAACAGATTCTCTCGTACGAGGAGTTGAGCACTGTACTCGCTCAGGTAGAGGCGTTGATGAATACGCGTCCGTTGTGTCGGACTTTGTCTAGTGATCCATCGGAGCCACTAGCGTTGACGCCGGCTCACTTCTTGACGACGACTCCTCTTAAATATTTGCCCGCTTTAGATGTCGAGACTGACAAACTGCAGCTCCACCCGCGTCACGCTCTGCTAGATAGCTTAGTTCAGTCCTTTTGGAAGCGATGGAGGACAGATTATCTGCATACGCTGCAGTCGCGTCAAAAGTGGAACACTCCTTCAGATCCAGTCACAGTCGGTACTGTGGTGATACTGAAGACTGAGAGTGCGCCTCCTCTGCACTGGCCTCTTGGTGTAGTGGAAGAAGTTTTTCCGGGTTCGAACGGAATAACGCGAGTCGTAAAAGTTAAAACCGCAACTGGATCGTACCTGCGTCCGGTTATTCGCCTCTGCCCTCTGCCTAATCAGTAGTAGTGGCATAGTTAGTTATAAGTTGTTTCGCTACCTAGTATTGATAGTTTAGATTAGTAATAGGGTTTAGTTTCGCTTTTGTTTTTTTCTTTTCTTTGAAGGTAACCCTTCAAACCCGGGGGGAATGGTTGCGCCAATTTGCTATGTTCCGCGACTTTGTTTTTTGTAATTTATTTTTTTTGGTCTAGCAATCCTATCCCTACCGTATCCGCTTCCCGCACGACCTCGAGAGAAAGGATTTGACATTTTGACGTTTGTGCATTGTGAATGTGACCGCACCGCTAACACGCCCGCTCGAAATTACAAGAAAATTGGCTATTTCGTGTTCCAATCATTCAGAGACTCAACAATAGTACAGTGTAGTGCAATACAGAAACTGGCAGTGCTTGAAAGTACGAAGTTCGGGATTCGCCGGCCGGCGCCATGTGGAACTTTCGAGGTTAAAGGTCAGTCCTTCTAATACATTTATCCCATTAATAAACGCTAGACGCAGTACCTGCATATTGTTAACAAACCTTAGATCGCTTTTTAAATCTACAGTCCACAAAGCAAATTCGCGCAACCAGAGTATAATATAAATAACAAGTTACTGCGTTTTAGAACACGTGATAAGGTGTGAATGAGAACTTTGAATAAAATTACCAAGAATAAGTTTACAATTTTCCTTATTTCTATAATTATCTTATATCTTTAGCCACTTTATTTTTAAAGACGTGGTCATTTAGAAAAATAAACAAGTTTTTATAACGTCAGAAATATTCAGAAATATGCGGAATTTGTAATGGATGACTGTCTTATTAATAACATTATATCAAAGCTACAATCAATTTAATTACCTACTTTTAATATGAATCTAACTTATGACTGGCCTGTTGGTCTAGTGGTTAGTGACCCTGACTGCTATGCCAAGACAACTGTTTGTGTGATGAGCACGATCATTTGTTCTGTGTCTGGGTGTAATTTATCTATAACATGATGTTTTTAGAAATATATAAGTATGTTTATCAGTCGTCTAGTACTCATAACACAAGCTCTGCTTAGCTTGGGACTAGACGACGTTGTGTGATACTTAGTTGTGAAAAAAAAAATGTTTGTTTTTATAACTATTTGTTAAAGGAGTATTCGTGTGCGTTTGAAAAATAATAGGAAGTTCATGTAGGTACTGAGATTCCATTATGGTTATCCTTTTACTTATAGAAAACACTATCCTGTGCATTGACCTATATTCTTGCGATAGTACATAATATATCGATGATCCTGTGAGTGTTATACTTTTTATCCTGGACTAGTAACGTGCCCCGACTTCATCATTATCATTCTGTTATATTATGTGCAATGTACCCTGCCCGATTCTTCACATCATCGGCCCTACTGTTTAAAACACTACACGCCGTTAACGACTAGGGTTCGGTCCTTACCGGACGGGTTGACGACGAGCTACCCATTGCTTGTCGTCCACAAACCCGCGTCTACGGTAAAACGTCGTGCCTGTCAGAAGTGAAGCCACGTTCAATATCTAGTCTTAAACATAAATAACAAAGTGTTACTTCCTCCACAAGGCGTATTATAAAGCAGTGCGATATTGACTATGTAATTACCAACTTCACCATTAAGGTCAATCAATACATGCATTGTAATTATATTTTAAAACTTAAATAGATACAACGATATTTTTAGCTTCGCGGCTGCGCAGTTTACCTTGCCATTTAATTAGGTTTAGAATCATTAGAATTCTAAATGCCTAAAAAGAGAAATAGTTGTCGTGGGTCATATCTAAGCAGCGGCTCCATGAAGTGTTAAAATGCCAAAGCGCACAAGCGACAAAGAGGGGTAGAGCTCTACCCCATATACAACATTATTTTTAGTATATACGAAACCTGAATACAGTTTATTCAGAATCGGTAATTGAATCGATTCCAATCATCTTTATCCATGTTATATTTTTTCCCAAAAATATTCAAAAAAAAGTCACAAATTGGACACCACCGATGCTAAGTACAACACAGGTCGCGGCAAATCAGAGTGGGCATTGGGTGCTTGTGTATAGCTGAGTGCGGGAGCAAAACAACCCCTCAGTGACCCGGATGACCCGGTAACCATGTGTTTGTGTGGGCAACCAGATAACATAACACGCTTATAACTTTGTGAACATGATACAGTTATGAAAAAAAGAAAAACATTTTATTTGCGGGAAATGAGTCAATCTTAGGACTAAGTTACTTTAAAACATTGTATAGGAAAAATATGCGACAGGTCCACGCAAAACCTGTTACAGCCTCCGCTGTCCGTCTGTAAGCGGGCTGCCATAATACACTGTGTCTCATAAAGCGTTAGAAAGGTTAGAGAGTTGAAATTTTCACAGGATGTTTATACTCGCATTGTTGGTGTGGGTTTTAGCCCACAGCTTCGCACCTGTAGCCACATCTATGGTGTCACATAAGAACTTACACTGCATCACGCAAGTAAAGTTCTCCGTGCGATTTGAACATATCGAACAGTCTGAAATCATCTGTCGGGCAGTAGGTCACTAATATTAACACCCGTCTGGTCGGAGGATCCTCCCTTTCCAACGGAGGTATGTGGGACTTTATTCTCGGTTCCACCTATCTTCAAACACCCAAAGGGGTCTCGCGCAAGCCCTCGCTTCTTTAAGAACGAGGTTTTTTTTATAATAGATAGGCTTCCTTTTTACCACTTTTTCCCCTGATAGTAAGCGACGATGTGCGTCGAACACTGGATTGTGACAGTCGCTGTTTATGTTTATAAACTCTGGGTGGGCTGGGTGTGTCATGCATATACAACACACCCAGACCCGGAAAAACTATATGCATACATGTAGGCAATAAAATATTTGTTTTACGTACAACACAATCAATCATTTATTTTTAAAATATAGGTGGGTTAACAAGTAGTACGAGTATAATAGAAAAAAATAAGTGCACTATGTTTTGCCAAAAAATGGCGTACAAAATTAACCTCCCCAATCCTTCAAGTGCTGCCATAATGACCGTACTCATGTGTCTCACATTCATCGTATTCCCCCAACCCTTACCAGGTTGTCGATCCATCTTGTAAGTATAAGGCCTTCTAAAACTGCGTCTTCCTGTACGCAGTCACCACTCCTGAACCTTTTGACCCGTCAACCACCTGTTATGCGAGTAATATGTGCTATCCACCGCCACTTAATTTAGGTGATTCTTCGGGCTATGTCCCTTCGGATCCAAACTCATTGTGAGTGATCACGTTTCCTTAAGAGGGGCCTTCCATGTTCGTCTATCATCAACGCTTCATGTAATCCAACGCCAGGTTTGATGAAGAGACAACGCAAAAAAAAGAGATAAAACCTTGAAAACTCTGTTGGCATTCGGTGATTCCGGCATTTACTCGTATATTTTACAAACTTATTCCAGGAAATACCATTTTTTTTTAAATCTGAAAATTTTTCGCATAAATTTTTTGTCATTCAGAATCTCGATTAAATGTGCAAGGACTCTATATAAATAAGTTTATTAATATTTTTAATTTATGAGTACATTAGGAAGGGCCAAAATGGATGCAAAATACCATATTTTCAGATATCTTTACTGGATTTAGTTTACATAAATTTATGTTTTGATTTCAATAAAAGCCTAGATAATATCCACAGGATATTTGTGATTCCAAAATATTTGGAGAGAGATGTGTAATAACGTCAATCACGTAAGAGCGGTTGTATGGAAATGTATCTCGGGTTGGTCGCTCTTCATATGCAAGTCAAGGATAAATTAATACAAATGCTAGATTTTAAGTAAGTACTAATATAAACTAACTCATAATTCCAATTAAATAATAATCAAGCAAAATTAAAGGAAGTTTGAAACAAAACAAAATTCAAAAGATATTCATTGTCTCACCTCGTATGTAGGAAGTGTGACTTTTAAAAGAGCTAAATGTAGCATTTTTATTAATTACTCAAGGATAAGTCTAGGTTACTCAATACATGCTCAGTCTTTTTTTGTTTTAATCTAGACTTATAAATAGTTTTAAAAATATTTGCTGCATATTTATGAATTCAAACCGGTTGAGACGATTTTTAAACACTGGTACGTCCAAATAAAACTTGTCAGCTGTGACGGGCTTGCGGACGGCGGGCCATGGGTAGCTCGCTGTCCGATCATCCGGTAACTTACCGGACCGAGCAAAAGTCGTCGATGGCGCGTACTGTTCCCGCGCGCCTCAAGGAGCTGTCAGCAAATCGTAGAGGCCCAGCCTGCTAGCTGCAGGCAGACAGGGTCGAAGCCTACTGGGGCCAAGGGACGTTTTCTGAGAGACAAACTCAGCCCCGGTATGATAGACAACGAAGGAACGGGGTAGGTTTTTACTTAGTAAGAGTCTGACACTATTTCCCGCTCTGCCCAAGGGCGGGATGTGTCATTGGATGATTTTACGTACCATAAAAAAAAACTTGTCAGCTGTTCTTACAGAAACTTTAACAAGTTTAATTACCATTTATAAAAACATCAAGCTTGATTTTAGGCGTCTTTGGAATAAAACCAATAAATCAAGTATAGTATTATCGGAATGCCCAATCGACACGTGAACAAGTCATGTTAAGGGGATTACATCGCCCAAATCCAAAAAATCACCTAGGTTGATTGAAGTTTATAGATTATTCCTTATGTACGATTATCATATAAAAAATGAAGGGGATACTTAGGACATTACTAATAAATTGTATTGATTAGGTTTCTCAAAAAAATACCCTAACTCGAGAAAAAAAATCTGGTAGATAGGCCTTTTTTGAACATTAATTCCATATTTTCTCGAAAACGGCTATATATTTATACATTGAATTTATACCAAAATATATGTTACGATAAATTGAATAACTTGTATTGATTTTTTTTTCAGTTTAATTTTCGTCCGATCTCATTCCATATTTGGTTTTAATATTTGCAATCCATATATTACTTGTTAGACAAGTCGTATAATACGCTATACAATCTCTATTAATAACTCATCATTCATTTTTATTATCATAAAGTTGACACACTGCAAGGAAAAAATATCGACACGAGCACGGCACAGCGTGGAATCGGAACGCTTGCACACGTCACGGCGTCGGTCTTGAGTGTCTTAACACTGACGCTCCGTTGCTGTATGCACCAATATTTTTTAGACTCCAAGAAAAAAAAGTTCCTACCCCGTCCCTGACACAGCACTGATGTGTGGGGATAGACCTTTAGGCGCTTTTCATATAGGCCACTGCAATTCACTTCCACTAATCCCATACCACCCATAACAGCTCATAGCCTTCTTAGTATCGTTCAGGTATACAAGTATTACGTGATATTGTAAATTATAGACATTTCCTGATAGGAATGACTATACAATTTAGTGCTTCCTTCGACACTAGCCTGACCGGTTTATGTTACGGAAAATATAGGCGAAAGCTGATCTATGGCAATTCCCTCGTCCCCCATTCGGGTCTTAATCGAAGTGGGGGGCTGCGCGTAACCATAGCAAATTTTTCAACTTATTTGCCACGTACTTATAAGACTATACCTTAGTCGAGTTGCGATTTTCTTCTGTTAGTTTGTATGTTGAATATTGCCAATAGATCCAGATTTTGTCGATCCGGTACATGAAACACTATCAATTTGTAAAGATAAGGAAGATTTTTGCGAATCGAAAAAATGTATTTTTTCTATACCTGTGTAATATAAAAATATATCTGTACCTGTGTAAAAGAAATCAGAAATCAGAAGCGTTTATTTCAAATAGACCAATTACAGGCACTTTTGAATTGTCAAAATGTCGGTCAGTCCAAAAAAAAAGTGAAGCTAAATTGCTAAAGTGTATATAAGACCTGTCTTCATGTCGAATTTCAGGTTTCTAGGTCAACGGGAAGTACCCTATGAATATTGATTCCTTTGAGAGCGTCGAAATATACGTTTTTATTTCGTTAACATAGTTTGTTTTTTTTATTCACGGCGACAAGAGACCGCAAACGGTGCTATGGGATCACACCAATATGGTTTTAATTTCAACTCGATACCTCTATACGTTCCCGAGACCACGACCTTTTAGTTCGTGACAGACAGACAGACGGACAACAAAGTGGTCCTATATGGGTTCCGTTTTTTCCTTTTGAGATACAAACCCTAAAAATAAAGAATTACTTTCTGGAATCTATGTTGATACTAAGTTTATAACAAGCCATTGCTTAGATTCTAAACTCATTAAAAAACCACAAACATTTCACTCGATTCAATCACCTATCATAAGATTAAAGAAATTATAATATCTATTTATACATTCTGAAATCGATTAAAATTGTACCTTTCATAATCGATTAATTTATTACTTTTATTTATAACTTTAAAATGATATTTAAACTTCAATCTTGTTTGTTCATAAATTGTGCAAATACTTGTGAAAGCATAACATTTCATGTTTATAAATTTAATATTGTTAAATCTACTTCTATTTATAATTTTATACCAATATTATAAATTTGAATATTTGATACGGATTTAGTTTAAGATTGGTACTAAAAAAAAAGCAATACAATTCTTCCGAGTTCGTACTGGTGGGTTTAGCTAGTGTCAAATTAAATAACAATATTTAGTTTTCAATACAATATTAGGTACTCGAAAACACGCTCCTATCACTGCTACAGTTTTTAGGTACGCAATTTACTGTTTTCCGCTCTAATGGCGTATTGTATTTATCGTATCAGGCTGGTTTCCAAGCGACCCCCATGAGTCGCCACAATATTTACTGGGAATCAATTTTCGAATAATTAAAACAGCCACAGAACTACACTCGGAAAATTGTCAAAAAACACTCTTGTGTTAAAACTGATGACGATTAAAATGGCTTAGAAAATTTGGAGAAATTAAGAGCCAAATTTACCAATAAACTAATCGCGATTATTTAAAACAAAACGCAGTTTGAGCGCCTAATCGAGATTATAGCTTCATTTTATTATTATTATTTTGAATTTATTTATCTCAGGACCCTGAAGTCCTGGACCTTTGGAAGGCGTACGAGGAGCCGAAACCAACTCGCAGAGGCCCTTTAGGTACTTTTAATGGAACGTGATGCCAACCGACGATTGACCCTGTACGCGCAATGCTAGTTCATCCAAGGACAACCCCCGGTTGGTGAAAACTATTGTGACATATGGAAAATAAAGACAATAGAGCTATGGTTTTTGGAGTCTTAAGTGGACTAGTTACCAAGAACTATGTGAAAACTATGGCCCCTGCCTAAACAATGTTATTAATATCCATCGGTAAACAGGCAGGGGGTGACTTGCACACTCAATAAATGGGCCCCCAAAAACGGCCGCCAGCACGAGGTGACGTAGCAACAAGAGGGCAACATATCCTGAGGTGCTTGAGGAGTGGAGAGGTATACCACGGCTATCAGAACAATCCCGGAAGTGCGGTCAAGATCCCTACCAGCACCTTACTGGATTATACATCCTTCTCCCGAGCACGATTACTGTTGCGAATCTCCACTCAAACCAGCCAATAAAGGCCAGAGAGAGGTGGGAGCTCTGTTCCTCGTCAGTGTTCACTACGGCCGGCCAATAAAGGCAAGCCGGAGATGAAGAACGAGAATTCTCCCGGGAGATCGGGTCCGTGGGGTCGCTAATGCCCAACAGTTGGCCACAAAACTGCCCTGCGGATTGTATCCCTCTTAGTCTGGCCTCTCACTCTAGGCAAGTTACGACCTAGGGTTTATTGAAGCGCGCAAGTCCCACCACGACGTCAACGTAGAGATACCGCGATGGGGTTATTATTATTATTATTTATTATTATTTTGCGTTTCAACGCTATGAATTGAACCTAGTTTACGCTAAACTCAGTTTCAATTCTTTTGTTGTGGCTCATGTTTACGACACGGGTCTTTAAATTAGATTACGCTGAGCTCAGTTTTGCCGAACTAAGTTTTTATATTGAATGATGAAATCACCCCTTAGAATGCTAAGAATTAAAAAAAAAACCCATGACACTGATAAAATTACTCTAAGAATTAAGCGATTTAGTAATGTGGCAACCTCTAATAAACTGGATACGCTAACATTAACCTAGCCAGGGTCCTGCTGTGACTGGACTGAGGCAGCCTGCGCCTGATGGCAGGGACCATCTCCGGCCACTGCTCGTGAAATAAACTAGATATTGTGGTGAACTGGGGACCAAACAGGTCACATTCCGGTAACGTACAAACTGGCACCATACTACCTTTTAAAGGTTCAAAATCAAATTAGTAAAAAAATAGGAATTGAATGTAATATTTTATAAATAGTTAAGTAATGTGTAGAGCTTCTATTCCCCATAGAACATATAATTAAAGCATAGAAGCCTTTTATTACGTCTCCACGCACTATAATATCACGGACAGTTCCCTTTGCAGAACATGCAGTCCATGCAGACGGAGGAAACCATCGCGCATAAATGCTCCTTGAGTGGGGTGTAATCGAAATATGCACGCGAACTCTAGGCTCACCGAATTCAGAAAAAAAGTTGGACAAGTAGACAGGTCCTGTTTCTGAAGAGAGTTCGGCTGACTGGAATAAAGCCCTCTGAAGGGCCGCCATAGCCCGCACACAATGGTCCAACATGGACTGAGTGCGTAAGCCAAACTCATAGAACTGTGTATATTAGATTATTTATATACTTTCCAAACACTAACCCGCTGCTATCCCACTGCACCTAGGCACGCAATGACTGTTTTCTGCGCTAGTGTGGAAAAAAGCGCGTGCTCTCCCCCGCGTTCATTCTAATAAAATTGTTTATCGTATCAGGTTGGGCGCGCGTCGTCCCCCACGAGGCGCGGGTTCAACCCCTAAATGTATTGAAAAACGTCGTTTGATACGCGTGCAAATTTATCACTGCAGCCCTCGGCTCCATAACATGAACAAAAATTCCGCCTCGGTCGCATGACAAAAATTTCTGCACTTGTTTCAAAATGTACTATTTCGACCAGTGTGTGCATGGTTGTTGCTTCATCGACTTTTAAATTGGCTCTTTGATAGGATGGCTACACAAATGAGATGTCTCGATTATGATTTATTGTCTATCACATTATTATATTTATAGGTAATATAACGTAACCCGCCCTTTCATTTCTCCAGAGTGTTATGGGTGTTTTTAACATTGTGCAAATTTTAAATTTTACCGTTAAATTTTGGTCGTTTTAATCCCGCGGAGGGTCGAACCGGTACATGAAACCCTATTGGTGGTTGCATTAAGTCCGCCTATGTACCACTATTGTACATAAAGTTTAAATAAATAAATAAAAATAAAGTACTTCTTTTTTAAAACTCGAATTATTTTCATACACCGAATCGACCCACCGCGGGATTAAAACGACCAAAATTTAACGGTGTATATATTTGTATGGGTTAGAGATTATTGTTCCGTGTCTTGTGTATGTGAATTCTCATGTTTGTGAACGCACTATTTAAATACAGGAGTCGAACTCAAAATTTAAACACAAGTTTAATATTATTTTATTTCACATAAGCCGCATGAGCACTAATAAACCGTCAGATGCTAGTGTACGGTTCCAATTGGTTTCTTATGGTGAAGAACCCATAAGAAACACTATGGTTACTTTTTAAAAACAGTAAATAGTAAAAAAGAGTAATTGCTAGTGTAGGGAAAAGTAAAAGATGCAGCTAAATCACACTATTGTTTCGGTAGGTACCAAATAATAACCGGCACAATGATCGCAGTTTTAATATTTCTGTGAATCGAAGATATGTTATTTATGTAGCGACTTCCACACCTATATATAAGTTGCTTCACGAAGTCTTCGTACGTAAGTACTTAGGTACTTTAAATTGTTTGGTGTCAATGTGTCAATAAACTCAAGTCACACGCATGTTTCATTCTTAATTTAACTTAGGCGTCACGTCAACGTGCGATTGTATCGCCACAAGTCCGCCCTGCTATCGTCAAGCGAACACTACCAAACAATTGAGTAGTTGACTAATTTTTTAATTATTTGTATCAGAAAGTACCTAACTATAACTACAATCGCAAATAGAAAGATTTTTTTCAAATCGGCTCAATTTTAGGTAAGTCACAATATTTTCAAATATTGCGGAAAGGGAAACTATCAAGTCTCATGTAACAGAATAAAGATGCACATACTAAATTGTGACGTCACCACCATTAGGTTACGTGTGTATAAAAGAGATAGCGAGATATTCCCACTAAGCCCTACTCGTCCTCATATCTATATTCGAAACTAGCTGCTGCCAGCGGCTTCACCTGTCTGATAGTAAAAAAATATTCCAAGAAAACATACTGCTGAAATAAAAAGTATCCTATGTTAATACTATTCCAAGACAAGGTCTCCATCCAAAATCCAAAAAATTTCAGCATAAACAAACGTCTACACTTTCAAACTTTCGTCTTTATAATATTAGTGTGTTGGTAATTTCTGCTTCACTTAATAACCAATTTTGATGATGGAATAAAAGTTCTTTTTAGTGTTATTGTTATGTGCGAATACGCGTCTCGCAATGGACGTCCGGTGAACTGAAGACGTTTTACATGAGTTGTTATAAACTCAAGTGACAACGATAATATCGCTGCGATACAACCGCTCGTGAAGGTGGCGCCTTAGGACTTGAATACTTACGTGTTATAGGTACCAGCGTTCTTTTGTTCCTTGAAACAATGCGAATGCATGATCAATGTTTATTGTTGAATCTTCTTATGGCTATACTCAAGATAAGGAATCCAACTGTCATTGATTCAGCATAAATAAACGCAGTATATATATATAATAACAACAAATCTCTTAGGGTGTACAGTACAGCCGACGGATCTTGGCGCGTCAGAAGTTAGGCTGTGCGAACTTTAGCGCTTGTGCACTCTTAAAAAAATAAATGCCAATAACAGTTATTATTGCTGTTATCAACGGTTTTTGGCATTTATTTTTATAAATCATTTATTTGGCGCGCTTATTTTGAGCGCTAAAGTTCGCAGAGCCTAACTTCACACGCGCCAAGATCCATCGGCCGTATAAGCGCTAGGATAATCCTCGAAATTCAAATTTTCTTAAATTCTTTTTTGCATTTCCTATTTTTAGGTCCTTGTCAAGTTCTATGTTCATCAAAATTTGATTTGCGACCGTAAAAGACAAGAACGACGTAGAAGAAATCGCAGAATGCGTCAAGTGAATAAAAGAATCGGTCAAGGTGTCTTGTGTAAGAGAATTTATATGTTTCTGATCGCTCCCACGATACAGGAGGAATTCCTTAATGTTAATAAAAAACAAAATAGATGATAATACAGGTTGACCGTACCCCAAAAAAATCTGATTATAAATAAAAAAATCTGTTTTTCTGTAACTCGTCGCTATACAAATTCCCTAATGGACAACAATGGCGAAATACCTCATTGAAATTACTACTAAAATAACCCGGAAGAAGTATTTAAAGATAAACGCAGTTATAACACATAAGACATTCAAAACTATGAAAAAAGGAAACCCCTATTCTAGTTTTTTCACCGAAAAATTAAAATAAGAGACCATAAATAATTTTCGTTCAAACTTTCGTACACCCGTGTGTACAGCACGACGCTTAAACGTTTTTCAAGGTCTTTAAGTACTACCTGTACCATATTTAAAGATAATCGCAGTTTAAACAGATAAAGCATTCAAAACTATAACACTGCGAAAAGGGCCCGTAATTCTCTGTTTGACTTTCAAAAACGCTAGAACGAGCGACTAGACGCGGCGACAATAGTGATGCGCTCATTCATCGACTTTTTAGCCTAACAGTAGGTACACAAACAAAGGCAGCAGAAAATTTAAAATATGCAAATAACTCACTATGAACTGAAGTCAATAATAGGTTATTGGGCCTTGTCCCAGAAATGACAATAAACACGTTACCTCGCTCTGAGAAGTTTGTAGAAATTGTAAAATCGTTACCCATACAGTTTCTACATACGTGGATTCACACTTATTTGGTTTTCGAATTCGTTAAAGTTTCCTAATTAGCCTCAAAAAAAAAATGGCTTCGAGATTATTTGAACGATTGAGGGCCGAAACACATAACCGCGTTGCGGTGCCGCGGCGCTAAAATCGGCAGCAACGCCCGCCGCTATGTAGAATAATAGTGAGCGTGTAGCGACATCTATGTCGTCACAAATGAACTAACCCTGCATCGCGCAAGTAAGATTCGCGGCGCGACTGGAACATATAGAACAAACCCGAAATCATCTATTGGGCAGTAGCCCACCAGATATAACACCTGTCTGGTCGGAGGATCCTCCCTTTTCAACGGAGGTATGTGGGACTTTACTCTCTGTTCAACTACCCCCAAACTGGTGACCCTCGACAAAGAACGTCAGCGCAGCCTTCGTGCAGCTACCACATCGTGACGTCATCATCACTTCCTCAAGCTTTCGAGCAGCGAGCCATACAGCCAGCACCCACGGCTATATGGGTATCCTGACCACCAGCAAGTCTACTTGGTCATACCTGGTCATCACCCTCAGCCTCATCAGCGACCTTGGCTAAACACCTGCACCTTCGGCCAGTCACATGAAGAGCCTTGAAGAACCTCTCCTGGTCGACGACAGCAGTCAAGCCCTACGTCGCACAGCACCGCTCCGACTCACTGGAACCAACCTCCATTGGCCTGGCACGCATCACGACGCCTCAAGAAGCATCAAGAACCATCGATCTCCGATCTCCGGAGGGGAGTGATGTAGCGACATCTATGTCGTCACAAATGAACTAATCCTGCATCACGCAAGTAAGATTCGCAGCGCGATTGGAACATATAGAACAAACCCGAATTCATCTATCGGGAAATAGCCCACCAGACACAACACCCGTCTGGTCGGAGGATCCTCCCTTTTCAACGGAGGTATGTGGGACTTTACTCTCTGTTCCACTACCCCCAAAAGCGGATATAACTGCTTCGGACTAATCACTACATAATACAAAACAAAGTCGCTTCCCGCTGTTTGTCCATTTGTATGCTTAGATCTTTAAAACTATGCAACGGATTTTGATGCGATGTGTTTTGTTTAATAGATAGAGTAATTCAAGAGGAAGGTTTATATATATAATACATGCATAATATATTTAATATCACCATTATTGTACCCGTGTGAAGCTGGGGCGCTAGTGATATATAGGGTGACTGGTAATTAGTGAACGATACTTAAACACGTGATTGTAGTCATGATAACAAACAACTTTTACTATGGGACCAAACCTGATATTGCGAAAAAAAATCAGCTAAGTTCAGTACATTTTGTCCAGTTAGGCGAACACAAATGTACTGACCAGCAGGTTTTTTTCGCGATTTCAGTTTTATTCCCATAGCAAAAGTTGTTCGTTATCATGACTACAATCACGTGTTTAAGTATCGTTCACTAATTACCAGTCACCTTATATAATTATGATAAATGATTTAGTCCGTGTTTCACGATGGCCAGCAGGCAAGAGAGCGAGAGGATAGTGCCCGAAATCATCGCTTCGTGTTGCCACTTAACAAACTTAACAATATAAACTTAAATATTAACATATATAACACGTCCACATGTGCAATATATGTGAAGCCACACCTCCTTAAGGCGCAGTCTTGTAAAAATTAGCATCAATAAATTCGTGAAAATCTAGAGTCGTGAAGGAAAACACAGAAAGAATGACAGATAACACTTACAGTTTAATTGATTTTGATAAACACTTTCATTGAAAATTGATATTCCTTAAAATAATGTTGCCATCGAAATAAACTTTATTGTTAGATGTTGTTTCCAACTATTAAAATAAGTGAGGTCACAAGAAGTCACTCACTCATTGAAATTTATGATATTATCATGGTCAGATTAACTAAATACAGTCAACGATATCGATACCATGACTTAATAATATGATAGATATAGATACCATAAGACAGCCCTTCTAAAATTTTAACAGTGGTCATTTGATTTAGGTTAACGATCATCGTCAAGGAATCCTTGTAAAAAAACAATAAGTCTTATAAAAGGGACCAAACATAGTTAGAAGTTAAAATGTGTTTTTTATACAATGTGTTTTGTTTTTTCATCCCATATCTCTAGGGTATGAATGAGACTATATCGAAAAATCAACTGGCATATGAATTATTATTCAATTAAGTATCTTATTTTTTTTTGATTTCATTTTGAATACAAAATAATTTGATAAATTCACGATCATTAATGTCCCCCTTACGTGAAATATGACAGCATAAATAATATGTAACGTCATTTATTTGTTTGCAAATTACTTTATATTCAATCGATGACGACGAAGTTTGGCAACGTCGCTAAAGTAAAGATTTGTCATACGGGTAACAATTTTTAACCTTAATCAATTATGATTGATGATATCTTCGAAACCATGCATTATTTAACCACATATTCCTGGACTTTTAGTATTATTTTCCTTATAGAATATAAACCTTGAATTATGGGATGTCAAGAAAGACATATTGTATAAAGCTGTTCTTCCACGGACCTCTTGAGACATGCTCGCAGACACGCAAGGCACAAGGGTCATTGGACTCGATTAACCGTACGTAAGAAATTGACTCATTATTTCAAGTAGACTACCTACAGCCGTTGACCCTGCAAATGATAAACAATATTTAGGCTAAGAACTCAAGAAGCGTTTTTCACCCGTAGTCGTGGTTACGGGCCTCTCATCTGTAGAATGCAGGTATATGTAAAAAATTAAAACACGAGCGTTTTACGCTCGCGGTGTTCGCGGCTCCCGTGCACCGGCGGGCTGTCTTGTAACCGCATGTCTTGCGACAATCACTCGCCAGGTTTGCGGGCGAAAATCGTAACCGCGACGGCTGCGTAATACGTAACCGCACAAACTGCGGTCTGGTGAGTTTAGATATAAAGCAGCCGGTTTTGCCGACCGCGCCCGCCGCGGTATTGGAAACCGCTCTGAAAATCGCGCAAAAAAAATCGCAATTCTGACCCTAATTTCTGACGAGTATTACGATATACAAAAAATAATTAAGCTTGTTTTTTAAAAGGGCCTCGCAAAAACAAAAATCAAAAACAAAAGTTATTGTTTTTTTATATAAAAATAAAACCGCTACTACGAGGCCGTGAAGTCGTCACAAACCCGAGCGGAGTTCATACAAAATACTCAAATTAATTAATTGCTTATTACAGGTAGGTATTTGAGGGTTGGTGGTGGTTTGTTGCTTATTACCAGTTACTACAACCGGCTCTTAAGTTAGCTGGTATGAGGTGTAACGTATTCAGTGTACTGGCTAAAGAACGGGATACTCATTAATAAAGCCCAAAAAGCCTCCCCATCCACACTTCCAAACCTACTTAATCCATGGCTATCTACTACGAAAGGAAACCCCGGGGAGCTGGGACACAAGGCAAAGAAGTATGCAGGTGTGGTTTTAGTCAGTAAAAGTCTGACAAGCCCTCCCGGTCCGCCTTAGAGCGGAACAAGTCGGATGATTTCACACCATAAAAAAATACCTACTTAATCACTTGACACTTACGTAACAATAAGTACTAATTTCATTCAATGCTACGAGTAATTATTTTCTTGTCATAATTAGAAGATCCCCATCAGTATTCGTTATATACAAATATTGGAACAGTTACGCAAACATTAACCATGGATGACAATAAAGGTTTTTACGAGAAGTAAAACAATTAAAGGTAAACCAACACCAATTTACACCAATAATAATTGCTATAATATGAACAGTATTTAAAAACCTTGACTTCTAGACTAGGTTTATGTACCTGTTTCTTAGAATCCAATGAACCGCCGAAATTAATACAGTATAAACATTTTAAGTTGCACTTAGATAGGACACATATATAATATCGAGGACCAAAAAATTCTCTCCATACTGATCATAAACCCTTAGTCTACTTATGTGATAAACCATTACATAATGTACCAGCTAGATTCCAGCGAATGATGTTAACTTTTCAAAAATATGATTTGGAAGTTATACATGTCCCATGAAAGCAGATGTACCTATATATCAGATAGGTACATTGTCTAGAGCAGAAATCTCTAAATTTAAAACAAAATCACAATAGTAGGTAGTAACAATATAAAGTTTTATATATATGTTATTGTATACTGTATATCTAATAAATTAAAAATATTATACATATTTCGGAGAAACAATTACCTACGATTAAGCTCTTACATACATTTCATATGTCCAAGACCTAAATAAAAGCAATATAACTGAAAAAAAACACAACTATTTTCGAAAAAGGAATAATAGGTACATGTCTTAAAAAATATACAATTTATTGAATCATATAATTCCAAGTCGATCGTTACGAGTTTTGACAGCTCAAAGTGACCCGTTTTATAAAATTTTCGGTTTTCGTAGAAGGATCTACTTAATATACTTTAAATATAGGTACTGTCGAACCCTTGTTGCTGCGGGCTCGACTTCCAGGATCGATAATTATAAATAAACGACTTTAGACTTCCTTACACTTCAAATAATTGCGCAGCACTGACTCTAAAACAATAAAATATTCTTTTCTTATAAATATTCAAATCTTTCTAGAATACTAACATTCTTCGATATAGTAACGAACCAGTATGATAGCGCATACGCATGAGTTCGCATAAAGTCATGCAAACTCATTACTCCGACATTACATCAGCTACGCACATATGAATATACCGCGACAAGTCGCGGCATGGCGGACAGAGCTCCGGCGGGATCTCATGGTGAAATGGCGAGAGCGATTGTCGCAACCTCGTGCTGGGCACGCCACGATCGAGGCGGTAAGGCCCCTCTTTGAGGCGTGGCTGGAAAGGCCCCACGGCGTCGTCACCTTCCGTTTGGCGCAGGTGCTGACCGAGCACGGCAAGTTCGGTCCGTACCTGTACAAGATTCGTGCGGAGACGACGCCCGGGTGTCGCCACTGTGCGGACCGCCCGGTGGACACGGTGGAGCACACAGTCGAGGTGTGCCCCGCTTGGGAAGAGCAGCGCCGTGTCCTCGTGGGGGCGATCGGCGGCGATCTCTCGCGCCGGGGCTTGGTTCAAGCCATGCTCCGGAGCGAGGAGGAGTGGCAGGCGGTCGCCTCCTTCTGCGAAGCAGTAATGCTAGTAAAGGAGGAGGCCGACCGCCTTAGGCAAAGGCGGACACGCCGCCGCCGCCGCCGGGTTTCCGATCCCAATTTCCGGCCACCGTAGGCGCGGGCTCGCGGACGGTGGGCAATGGGTAGCTCGCTGTCCGTCCGTCCGGTAACAGACCGGTCCGAGTTCAGGTCGTCTACGGCGCGCACCGTTCCCGCGCGCCTCAAGGAGTTGTCAGCAAACTGTAGGGGTCCAGCAGGGCCGAAGCCTACTGGGGCCAAAGGTTATGTGAGACTGTCACCAAAGGCCCCAGGATAAAGGTAAGGAATGGAAAGGTAGGTTTTTAGTCAGTAAAAGTCTGACACTGTTTCCCGCCCCACCCAAGGGCGGGATTCGTCATTGGATGATTTTACCTACCACAAAAAAAAAAAAAAAAAAAAAAAAAACATGAATATAAATGTGTGTATAACACACAGTTATATTCTAAAAATTTTCGAAGGATGTATGTATGACCTACCTAATCCTAGCACCGAGATCCCTAACTTTGTACGGAAGAAACTTTATTTATGGCGTATAGTAACGAACCAGTATGATAGCGCATACGCATGAGTTCGCATAAAGTCATGCAAACTCATTACTCCGACATTACAGTACTGTACCTAGGTAAGTACGACTTACCTAATTTTAAAATTAATCTAAAATCTACCTTAATACTGTCAAGATTTACGCACAAAAAATACTTGGAGTTGTAAGAAAATTAATTGAAGGTAAAAAATGTAAATAAACAAACTTGACTTTGAAGACAAAGTCATTGGACTCTGTCAAAATACTTCAGCTCTAGTAGTCAAATCGGTCACTAGGTTGCTAGACTGACAATAACGACTACAACAGCCTTGTTATGTAAAGTGGGAGTTCCCACTTTACATAGTACATGTAGTACATGTAGTTACATATTAGACCGATACACGTGGCCCACGCCTGGTTTGTACGTAGAGTTGCGCTGCGTGCGTCTGCGTGGCATCGCGTGGCGTGGAGCTGTTGCTCTACAATTAGTGTAGTGGCCATATACTCGTAAAATGTCGTGATGGAGACCGACAATGCGCCAAGATCGGCGTACGTGGCACACGCGCCTCAAAAAGATATCAGTAAAATAAATGGAGGCCCTACCACGAGTTCTTAGGGAGCCTTCAAATTAGCCGCAAACTGCGAGCGCGGCTGCAGCGCGCTTGTAAGTCGGGGCCGTTACCACTGGGCCACCAGTCCACCACTGCTCTATATTGGTAATGCAGATTTGATAGAAAATAATTTCGAGTAAGCTTCACTGAAGTAGTAAATACCACAATAACAATACAGCTCCGAAATCCGAAATCGTGTCAGTTTCAATGATTCCACATATTGACCAGCTGTTTAGATACTTGAGATAAAAAAAACTACACCAATTTCGTATCACAATATTCACTAAGAATCAATTTGCGAATAATTAAAAAATACCACTCAAGTTCAGACGAAAAAATCCCGCAAAAAAACTCTTAACTTAGAATTGTGTACAATGCGTTCCAAATAAGAATAGGATCGATTGCCATGTTGTGACGTCACGTCATACTGTCAAACATGGCAATTGATCCTATTCTCTTTTTTACCCCTATTATTAACTAAGATAACCATAAAACTACATTAGTAAATTATTAATATTTTTGTCATTGCAGCATTTTAATATTATTTGATGCTGTAGAACTCTACTTATGGACGGCAAAGTACCAGTAACTCCTAACTGTCTGTGAAACCTGAAAAAATAGTTTAATTTACTAAGAAGTCAAAAGTAATTAAGTAATTTTTTATATATATATATATTTTTTTAGTGAAAATCACTTTATTTTAGTGAAAAAGAAGAAGCTTTACTTTTAGTAATCTTACTTGAGACTCCCCAGTTAAAAACAGATTTTGGGACCCATGACAAGAGAGATCACGAAATTCATGGTATTAAAGTTTACAACTTAACCGTTTTAAGGATCAGTTCTTTAGTAAAATTAGTTCAGATTGACACCTTTTTTTAATGAAATGGCTCGACTGTAGTTCTAGAGTGCTAGACGAAGCGTTCGACACTAAATCCCTGTGCGTGCGCTTATGGTATTCGTATTATATCTTTAACCTTTCGTCCTATCATCATCATCATCATTTCAGCTCAAAGATGTCCACGGTTGAACATAAGCCTGCCCCAAAATATCGCCACAATGAACGGTCCTGTGCGTTTAGCATCCATCAGATTTCCGCAACCTTTACCAAGACATCGGTCCACCTTGTAGGAGGCCTTCCAAAGCTGCGTCTTCCGGTACGCGGCCGCCACTCCAGAAGCTTTCGGCAAAAACGGTCATCTATTCTGCGAGCAATGTGCCCTGCCCATTGCCACTTTAGTTTGGCAATTCTTCGTACTATGTTGGCAACCTTGGTTTTCCTGCGGATATCTTCGTCCAATTAATATGCAGTTAAAAACAAAAAACACATGTAGATATTTAGTAATTGTGTTGATTTGTTTAATTCAACTTATTTGCCGTGCACTATAATAACATCTTGAACTTCTTTCGAATAGAATTGTCCCGTTATACGAACTAGTCTGTGGTCCCACTAGTAGAAAGAGATAACATACCTTTTTATATCGAACTCTTCGGAACGTTTTTGAGGTTGTAAGCAATCTAGATAGTTTATAAAATCTTTTCTTGTTTGTAAAGCATAGAGATCTGAGACTACTTATTAAAAAACTACTAACAACAACGTTTGTAATAATGTTTTAACATTGACGTTCCAGAGATCACTGTCGATGGTCAATGTCACGTGAAGTTTATGTAATGCACAGGTATTATTAGCAACGTACAGGTTTGTGAATTTGTTTTGTTTGTCTATACTTAATGAGATGTTAACTGAACAAACAAAAAGATGGATTTTACTATACTAGTAGTATAGTATCGTAGGTAATTTTTTTTTATATGATGGTTCAACTTATTTGACGCATACTATACGCAATATTTAATATGGTACATGTTGTATATGTCGTTGCCAGATCATAGAAATTGATCACTTCCACAGAGATCACTTCATGATATGACCAAGTAAAATTGGCCAGATCGTTTAAATGCTAACATTTGTTGATTTATATCAATCCTCGTTTGGGCAATCATTGATGTAGAATTTCTATGGTAATAAAAGGTCCTAAGAAAGTAGGCCACACGGGGATTGAAATGTCATTAAACTTTAATGTTTAAAACGAACGCCAATTTTACTTGGCAATATTATGCAGTGATCAATTTCTATGATCTGGCCATGACATACACACATCCAAAATAGTATTTTCATAATCGTTTACCGAATGATTTCAGTTAATTTTTAAATACATCATTTTATCCTAAAATCTGAGTCCCAACAGTGGGAACATTAAAAGGCTGATAATGCTAATGCTAACTAAGAACAATAAAAAAATAATACCAAACAGTGTGCATTATTCCAGTTAAATATTTGACCTAAAAATATTTGGTGTAACATCATAGCAATTTGTTCCACCCGCTTTTACCATAATTGGGGTCGACAAAATATATTTTTCAATACACTTACTCGAAATCTGCCCCTTATCGCACTACAATTAGGTTCGACATGGCATGTATATCACCCGCGTGCTTTTTTTAAATTTATGACACCAAGGGTTTTTTCATTCCTATTTCGTCACAGCCAAGGGTGATTATTGATTTTTTTTAAAGCTAAAGGATATTTTTATTGTATATTTAATGAAAATTTAAATTGTGTTTTGAACAGAATATATTAAATTAACATGATTACTTACACAATAATTTGTTATTACCAACATATTAACATTTATGCCGCGTTCTAAGTTCAAAAATATTTGAATTTCTATTTTTATTAATATTAGGATGAATAAAGTATAGTTATACCTTTGCTTCTTCTTCTTCAACCAGCAAAGATTAAACGCGGGAAAAAAAGTCTATTAAATACTAATATCAAAACTATTTATTTAAGTTATTTGTGAAAAAAAAATGTTGAATTTAAGATTTGAACAGAATTCTTTAGATGCTACGCCGCCGCCGCCAGATATTGTGAAAAATACTTGTGATAGCCTGCTCCGTGCCTGCTGCCATCTTAATCAAAACTAAAATGTATGGCAACTTTGAAAAGTTTTCTTCAGTACAAAATGAACAAAAATACGTTATAATTTTCAGAGAAAGTATCTCTTCGTAAGTGTATTGAAAAACGTCGTTTGTAAATTTGTCACAGCAGCCTTCGGCTCCATAACACAGTCGCCTTCGGTTCGTCCAAACTTTCTGCACTTGTATCAAAATGTACAATTCTACTTCTATTCTCCCCTATCAATCGTCACGCTATCATCAACTTCTGTAATTACGTTATTAAAAACTAATTTTCCCTTCTAAAATCAAACATACAAATCAAGTATGATTAGGAAAGGGACTAACCCAAACGTAAATAAATAATACGTCCTAGTATTGAGTTGTCTTCCAAGGAAAATTCTTTCCCTGAAAATGTTAATGATATATTCAGTCGTTTAATACTTCGTTTTTATTTCAAATAACATGTCATTCAACAACACGTTCCGAATAATTAGGTTTTCCGATAATCATAGAGCTTGTATAGAGCGCTATGAAATTATAGCCTCTATGTATCTGCATGGTCATTGTGAAAATCGCAGAAATAGATACAAAACAGAATAATGGAATACATATCTTGTAATATTTTTATCTCATCTTAGTAGCAGTTGTAAATACGAGCATTCATACCAGCAATCAATTCATACGCGGCAAATAAGTGTAACCCTTTGCTATGATCTTCGATTGAGACCCGAAAATCTGTTACGACATGTTATGTTTTTTTTTATGGTAGGTAAAATCATCCAATGACAAATCCCGCCCTTGGGCGAAACGGGAAGTAGTGTCAGACTCTTACTGACTAAAAACCTACCCCGTTCCTTCATTGCCTATCGTGCCGGGGCCGGGCATTCCTTTCGGAAGCTGACCCATGACCCAAGCAGGCTTCGACCCTGCCTGCCTGCAGCTAGCAGGCTGGGCCTCTACGGTTTGCTGACAGCTCCTTGAGGCGCGCGGGAACAGTACGCGCCGTCGACGACTTGGGCTCGGTCCGGTCGGTTACCGGACGATCGGTAGTACATGTTATGGTTGAACTTATATGCCGCGTATTGTATTAATTAGGTATTTTAACTGAAGCAAAATATTTAGTGCGATAACCTGTCACAATTTAATCGCCCAATTGTGTAATTGAAATTGCACACCTCATTACTCCGTTGCCTTTCATACCAGGGCCGAGCCTTCTTTTTAGAAGCCTTGGCCCCAGTAGGCTTCGACCCTGCCTGCTAGCAGGCTGAGCGCCTACCGTTTGCTGACAACCCCTTTTTGGCACTGTTGACAAATTTTGTCAAATACTTATGTCCTTATGTCATTGCGATCACTGTCTTAACCTTTTTGTATTATAGTTCCGCAAAGGCCATTAATTAAGAGTTGAAGTTGAAGTTGTATTATAGTTACTAATGTGACTTTGTTTGGTATGCTTTCATGCCTTAACGACTCGATCGATCCTTATGAAATTCGTGAACATCAGAATGGCGTGTGTACGTCAAAAAACAGACATTCTATACACATGAAAGCAATGTTCTAGCATTGTGACGAATGTGCGTAAAATTTAAAGCAATGCGCTTTTATATAACGTATCTATATATGTACGTTCAATTTCCTAGCAAGTTAAAATACATATGGAATTAAAGTGAAGTAAAGAAAAGGGCATTTAAAGTACCTATCTAACACAGTAATATTTAAAATGCGAAAGTGTCTTTTTAAGGTAGGAAAATCATCCTATGACTTCTTCCGCTCTAGGGCGAAGCGACAGGGCATGTCAGACTTTTTCTGGCTAAAACCACACCTTCCTCCTCTTCCTCCTTCTTTACCTAGTGTTCCAGGACCGCGGGTTTCCCTTTTGGAAGTCAATCCCCAGGTTTTTTTTACGGTTTTGCTGACATCTCTTTGAAGCGCGCTTGGAACTTTACGCGCCGTCGACGACGACGATTCAGGGTCAGACGGTTACCGAACGGCCGGACTGCGAGCTACCCATTGTTCGTCATCCCCAAGCCTATGCTTAGGGTGGCTGGAAATCAGGGTCGGGATCCCGGCGGCTGAGGCATGAGGATGTCCGTTCCCTCACGCGTGCAGCCGCCTCCTTCGCTAACATTACTGCTTCGCACAAGGAGGCAACCGTCTGCCACTCCTCTTCGCTCCGGACCATATCAGACATCAATTTTAATGAATTTTGGTATAGAAATAAACTGATAGTTAGAAAAGAAAGTATGTACTGTAACGCAGGCGAAACCACCGACAAAAGCTTGTAAGATGCCCAGAGGACAGGATATTTTCGGAGAATGTATTATAGACCCTGTTTGAACGAACTGTCACAATTCTCGGTATATATTCATAAGTGGTAAACACCACTTGTTTTCACATAATTTTCACTCTAATATAGAAAAAAAAACGACCAAGTTTTCTTCATACTGCAATCTGTATTATTATGCAGAAAGACATATGTTAGCTCTCACGTTCAGGCCTAGTATTACTATTTCAACATAAAAACCTACCTTAATCGATACTTTGAAGTGTTTTATTTAGAAAACTACCTTTAAATCAACGCATTTCTTCTACTACATTATTCAAAGAGTTTTTAACTTTTGACTGACAGTTTGAACTACATTGTTTGTTCTGTATTCTATTTTCATTCGAAACCCTGAAACTTCAAAGACTCGATTTCGAGTGATGGTCAGTTACAAAGAGTATAGTAAATAAGGGGGTCAGTTATTTTCAGATTTACAGGCCGTGCGTCCGTTGGAATTTTCCACAATATGTAAAATTACAATATTTTATAGAAACCTTAATTAATAAGTACATTTCAATTGTCCTTGTTCAGTGCTCACCTTCATTAAGTATACATGTAAAGAGTAATATTATAAAACTCGATAACCATATTCTTAGTTTATTTACTAATTAACAGATTCCACTGATCTGGAATAGACGTCAGTAACGGATTCTAAATTCAAATTCTCTATTGGACATTTAAAAAAAAGGAGGAGATTTCTCAATTCAACCGCATAATTATACTTTTTTATGTTTTTTCGCGGATAACTCCGTCGTTTATGGATCCATTTGCAATTTTTTTTTAAACCTTCAAAATCTGTGTTTAAACTCAAATGAAAAATCTGTTTATATAAAAGGCAGTCTTGACTCACTTACTGACTTATGAACGCCTGTTCAGACTCTTGATCTTAAAAACAGAAGATGTAAAGGCCACATTGTTTAGAGCGTACTGTCTACACGCAGAGGGCATACAGTGCTCTGCGTGTTCAATAAAATGATGCTTTTAGGGTGTTGATGGGGTTGCCGCGCTACTGCAGTGAGTCCGGTTGGTTCGCGAGGCAGAAATTGATGGCTTTCATGCCATCATGCGCAGGGTACATATCAGCCCCAACATCATCCTGAAGACTATAGTGGACAGGTGGGACAGCCCCATACTGGAGCATTGGGTATGTCTGCATGCCCCTGTGGCGTGTAATATATGAAAGAAAATCTGTATTGTTTCTGGTAGTTACAAGTACTAACACTAGTTTTTTTAAGTTATGTGTATGCTAACAAACTATGAACTTAGTCTGAAATATAAGATTTTTTTTATTTTATATGATGTACAGACGCCAGCACATCAAGCTACCTGAATCTGTCAAATTTCTTTAATAGATTTTCAACCTTATCACAATAAAGGAAGGTTAATGTTCGATTGGTAAAATTTGGCAGATTGGGATAGATTGACGTGCTGGCGTCTGTACCCAAAGAATAAAAAAGAATTTTCCAAAATACACCCCTTAAAGGTATGAAACGGAGGTACAAAGTTTGTACAATGCGTTCCAAATAAGAATAGAATCGATTTTTACGTCATATTGTGATGTCATACTGTCACATTGAAGAAATTGGGTACGGTGAGCAAGATATGTGTGTCTCACGTCCAGCGGATTCCAGAAAAAACGCATGTAAAATTAGTCCAGTACGATAAAAACCATAGATATAAGAAAAAGGCTGCTGCCTTTTTTCGTACTGGATTCGTTTTACACTGGAACGAAGACCCTAAACACCTGACTTGGTGTCTAAGCCAAAGCTTAGCACGTGGAGAAGACCCTAAAGCTCCTACCTACTTACAGTAGATAACTACCAAAAAAATTGCCCACGAAGGAAAATGAAACCATAACTCACAGACTGAATCTTACTGACTTTAGCTACGTCATCTATAGATAACGATTAGGTTCTATATTTTTCCATCAAACTACAACTTTTCAAATCCCCAGTGGACGCCATAATTTACTTAAAATAACCTCTGCGTGCCGGTTTCCATACCTACACCATAATAAGCTTATTTATTATTTCACTCTAATAGTTGTAATATTCGTTATCGACTGACCGATTAAATGACAATATATACCTAACTATAAGACCTCAGTATATAAGATAGGTACAGGTAGCTATGTAAGTATTTAAGTGCCCACTTTAACCAAAAAACATTCTGGCCATAATACAACCGTTACAACTGTTCGGAATCAATCGCTGAACACAAATTGGCGTACATAACATTAATTTATCGAACCCTTTATCAGACAAAATCGTCCTTATAATTAATATGGTTAAGTTTGCTCTGAAAAACCGTCCGAGGACCTAGTTATTGTTTTTTTTAAACTAACAGTAATAATTTTATTTTATGATTATGTTTACCTACAGAGTGTCATATTATTCGCATCAGCGAACTAAGCTCTTTAAAAAAAAACATAATACTTACATTTGAATTTGGAATCTGTTATTCCTTAAATGTGAATATTTCATTGTGTTTTCTTGGGTTCACTCTTGTTTGATGGAACAACGTTTGATATAATATTACTAAATCGAATTTTAGTTGCAATAAAGTCATTTCGAAGAATTATTCATTTGACCGAATAATTCATTGGTAAATTTTTATTTAGCGTAATTATTTATTTGAACTAATTTCATTTGAACTAATTTCATTTCGCCGAATAAAAGCATAACTTTTTTAAGCATAATATCCTAAAGCACAAATTTATTTACGCATAATGATAATAAAACATATTTTTATAGGTATAACAATGAAATAATTATTGCTTGCTTCATCCTAGCATCAAGTAAACAAGCATACAGCATGCAAGCAAGCAAGCAAGCAAGCATGCAGCAAGCAAGCAAGCATGCAGCATGCAAGCAGGCATGCAGCAAACAAGCAAGCATGCAGCATGCAAGCAGGAATGCAGCAAACAAGCAAGCATGCACGCAAGCATGCAGCATGCAAGCAATGCGGCTTCGCCGGCCAGCCTCAGCCGCGGCGGCTCGCTCGTAGCGGCCTGCTCCTCAGCCCGCGGGCCGCCTCGCCCCTACGCGCCTACGCGATTTTAAATTACACTCTAGGGGTAGGACAAACAAGACTACGTGGAGTCGGTTTTGCAGCAATTCGGTTCTGTCACTAACTTTTGTTGCACAGCATATTAAATTTTTAACCAACAATATTATTTAATTATTGCAGAAACCTACCTACCTATACCTTTTGATCATTAGCGCAAATGTTGTTATAGCAAATAAATATTCGATGAACTGAAAATTCTGTCAAACGATATTATACAAAGTGATGATTTTCTTAAACGTTGTTCGATTTAATAATATTATATCAAACGTTGTTCTATCAAACAAGGGTGAACCGTTTTCTTGTTGTCGCGTCAATCCTTATATTTTTTTTTTTTTTATACAATAATGAGATTGCGGTGATAGATATCAGCGACTCGCCCAACGATTCCTGAAGAATAGACTTACGAATTCACTAGAATCGAAGCCTGATTGAAAAAATTTAAAGAAAAAAGCTTTTGTGATAATTTTCAAATAGAAGATAAAGTGTATAGTAATGATATATATAATTATGATACTTATGCTACGTTATTTGATCGAACAATACGAGGCTGCAGTCAATGAATATTTTCAATGCATTTTTACCAACGACATCATAATGTACGATTATAAATAGCTGTTCCTCAATTTATTCATATTTTCTACTATAAAATATGCCTTTGTTTCCTAGTTATGAGTATAGGCAAACCTATATCCATAACTATACTATGATTTTTTATTAGATGAAGTAAAGTGACAGCTATAACAATGGTTGTTTGACAGTTGGGCATTGTCCACTGCTGTCACTTTACTTCATCTAATAAAAATCATAGTATAAGTATATTATTATACCTACTTATATTTACTTGAAAACTATTTTACTTTCCTACAAATTCTATAGATAAGTCACGACTTCCATGGGGGTCTAATAAATTATAATAAGAACGGTGGCTGAGCGTCGTCTGAACCCAATTTTATTTTATTAATTCTAAATGTAAAAATCAATCAAACGTGCGGGATCCCGTATGTTTAAATCCGCATCATCGAGATCCCGCTTTTGCGGGATTTGATTCCCTACTCATAACTACCAACCTACAAAAAAAACATGAATTATGAATAGGTATAAGTCATTGTCTATGAGACGTACGATTTGCGAAGCTACGATAACCATGCTACAATCCAATAGTAGGTAGTAGGAACGTCTACCTTACTACCTATCGTTTCCTACTAATGGTAATTTTATCAATCCATGCATGCATTAAACGCTATTTAAATGCACTTGTCGTCGCGAACGCATTAGATCTGCGGTAGATCTATTTAATTAATTCATGTCAGGGCTCTGATAACGTCGTTTATTTCGACAGTAGTATAGATGGGCCTATTGGTTACATAAGTGACCTACTCTTTTCACGGTTAAAGAAAGATAAAACACGCACATTCTTTGATTCGAGAGCTATAAGACAGACCTAGTGCTAGAGGGTGCAGTAAAATACTTTGCCTGCCTGCCTATCCTACATAAATCTACCTGATGACAATTATGATTTAGCCAGATTGGTTGGCAAGTTTCTAAGAAAAAAATAGTTGAACTTGAAATTATGAGGGCGTTGATGACAGCTGTTTGTTAATCAGTGATCATAAAAATTGGCGCCAATAATTGGCGCTAACAGTAATGTTTGTTTCATTGAGGTGAAGTTGTAGTATCACGCGTCCCGCCCTATATTAAAACCCTTTCCCCTAATTAGACATCCAACTCCATTCTTAAGTTTCCACCATGGTACTTTTTTTCTGGAACACCTTCAAATATTTTCAAACCGATCTCGGTAAGTGCAAAGTGCTCCCACTTTCCCGTATTTTAATTCCATTTCGTCACGTTACTTAATAAGTACGCCGCCATCTAGCGGTAAGGCGTAGTACTAAGAAAATCCTCAATAAACTGCTTGTGTAAATGGTTTGATAAATTATCAACAATGGCGCTAGTGGCTTCATTTAATACTTTCATTCATTCAGCCGGTCATCGCCAACCGCGAGACGCCATTGAAATATTTATTTTGACACACGCTCATTCACTTTGCTGTCAAACAGCTGATGGAAAGTTGGATTAGAAGTTGGTCGACTATTTTTTATTCATTGCTGTAAATTGAGCTACCAAGATAATAATTATTTCGAATCATCATTATCGATTGGTCTAAAAAGTTTGTGGACTTTGTGCTCAGATAACAGATACTTTATCGTGTAATTATTTTAATCTAGTCTTTTTATTTACTTGTTGCCATTGCAACTTTGAACTTGATCCATTGTGTTTGTGTAAATAAGTTAACAAAATGACGTTCGGTGAGTGTTTGAATCTATTTTAAATTATTATTTAATTGCTAGGTAACTGCGTATTGCTATAATCGTTTCGGAACAGATTCAAACCGGTTTGTTCTGTAAACGAGTAGAATGATTTCTCATTTCTGTGCTGGGCGTCCTTTAGTTTTTGTTCTTGTATTATAAGCGTACAAATAATATTATAAAATGTAATTTAGTACGGATTTCCCCAAGATGTCCTATGATCATCTTCTTGGTACAGTAATGACCTGTCTAAACTAATTCCACTGAATGAAAATATTTATCTAAAAGACTGCATATTTGGTTTTAGGCACTGTATGGTAAAGTTGCTAATTTCCAATACTCTCCAAAATACCATAAAAAGGCATATACCTGGCAGAAACTAAATAAACTACCTACCAGATTAACTAAAAAAATACTAACTCTGGTCCTATTAGAAAAAACGAAAACCATTTATTTTAATTTTTATGTAATAGACCTCAATTTAAGATGTTAAAACTGATATCTCACAATTCAACAATTCATTGATAAAAATCATTTAATTTTGTGCTTTCAATTTCAAAGCCATTATTACTATGTCATGCTTTTTTGCACTGATATGTATGATAACAATATTGTAGTAGATAGGCTACAAATTAATCCAATTTTGATTTTAGAAACTCACTGTAAATATGGTGTTTTGTATATATGGGACAAAGCAACAAAAAAACACCTATTCATTCATATAATTAAATCATAACATAATCAGCCTTCAGCTGGGACGCAAGCGCCCTCTCTAGTAGAGAGAATTATTCATTCATAACATCAAATTCAATTAAGGTTTACCTACATTATATTTATACTATAAATATTTATAAAAACAGTACCATAGTAACATTTTTTATAAAATTACCTTGAAGAGTATTATTAAATAATAAGAATGTTATTTGAAAATAATTTTAAAAATATGTACTTCTTTTGTTGATAAGTTGGTTATAAATCTGTTTTTTTTTTCTGTATTTTTACTTAAGTTTAACACATTGATTATTAATTAAGAACAAGCCATAGTTCACTTAATAATGAGCTTTAGAGATAAAAATAATAAATACAGTGATCAAGCAATTCTTAGTAAATATTATCATCATTAATGTATTTTTTTAAATTTTGTTTTTACACTGTAAGCAATTTATTTATCCATAATATTATTTAGTAGATTATTATTTATTTATTACGACTTTATACACTAATAAAACACTGTACAGAGGTTTTTTTTTATGGTAGGTAAAATCATCCAATGAGGTGGACTTAATGTCTTTGCATTTTTTACTTATTACATATAATTTTTATAATTGTGTTTCTTCATTGGCATTTATGCTATAGTTAGTTCTATGCCTTCGCAATTTAATTTGGTTAGTGTTTCATAAGCTATTATAGAATTAACTTCCATGATATATCCTACAAGACCCATAGATTTTTCTAATATAAAAGTTAGCTCTCAATGTTGCTTTACATCATTTTAAAAACTTCCTGATATTATTTTTGACAGACATAATTATAAACAAAATTATCTTTACTACTTTTGAATATTAGTTTAAGTTTAGGCTACAAGGTAAAGCTGTATGGATGTCAAATGCATAATAATATTCTTATTAGATCCTATTTTAAACACACTTTTGGAAAATGGAATAATTGAAAGAAATTTTATTGAATTTATACTTTTATTTTTGTTATATATACGTTATTTATGCTTGCTTTACTTTGATATAAAAAGTTTGATATTGCTATTATATTAATTTACTGCTGAATACATTTCTTTCATTTTAGGCGTTTTAGACTTAATCATAAAAATAAACCTTTTTTTATAAATTCCATAATTCGTTTAAATTATTAGCTGATTGAAT
This sequence comes from Leucania comma, assembly GCA_958295575.1. Taxonomy (NCBI): domain Eukaryota; kingdom Metazoa; phylum Arthropoda; class Insecta; order Lepidoptera; family Noctuidae; genus Leucania; species Leucania comma. Next base: position 16,810,185 of record OY282480.1, read on the forward strand.
TAGTAAAAACTAAATTTCAACAAGGAATCAAACATTTTTAAACAAATTGTCAAAAGTATGATTTTTATTAGATGGACTAAAGTGACAGCTATAACAATGGTTGTTTGACAGTTGGGCATTGTTATTTGACAGTTGGGCATAGTTCACTGCTGTCATTTTGGTTCATCTAATTAAAAATCATGGTATAGTCTAACACACCAACTAACACTCTTCAATCAAACAATAATTATTCAGTGCGCGAATCGAACCCGCGAGCAGCCGATCGCTCTACCACTGCACCAACAGTGCCCTAAAAATCGATAACATTAAAATCGAACACATTAAAATCAATCGATCATTAAAATCTATAAGATTAAATCGATAACAATACAACATGGTATTTGTGCTCGTATACATAACTTCTGTCCGCTTGAATGTTGGTTATACCGAACGCGAAGTCGAAGACAGATAAAAAGTATAAACCATGTCCATCCTTGGTATTCAAGCTAACTTCTTAACAAATTTCATTAAAATCGGTTCAGTAGTTTAACCGCGAAAGCGTAACAGACGGACAGACAGTTCTTTTCACATTTATAATAATACTAGCTTTTGCCCGCGACTTCGCTCCCGCTCTACCCTACTCCATCCCACTCTATCTAACTCTACCCTGTACCCTACTCTGCCCTACCGGGTAGAGTAGGGTACAAAGAATTCAATTTCGTACATGCGTAAATTAATAGGAGTTTTAAAAATAGTACTTTTTTTTTCTTTACAAATCGATAGTGTTTCATGTAACGAATCGACCATCCGCGGGATTAAAACGACCAAAATTTAACGGTGTATATTAGTATGGATAATAATATCCACTCCGAAACTACAGCACCGCGTGCATATTTTTTAAAAGTAAGGTCAAAGCAAGTAAATCCAGTTAGTTAATGTGTTAATGCAAAATTAAAACAAGTCTGAGGTTATACCTACCTGCTTTTTGCCTTGGAAACTACATAAAAACATTTTTTTCTTCAAGTTATTTCAAGGTGCATAATTTTAATGTTGAAACTACGTGTCCTCTGCGGTTTCTCCCACGTTTTTCGTTACTGATCTTAGAACAAAAAAAAAATAAAGATTCCGACGAATTGAAATCCTTCTTTCTTTTTGAAGTCGGTTAAAAATAGCTTACGCACAGGTAATGATACAATGTCGCCTCTTTTCTTCGACAATGTGTTAAGTCCCACTATTGTGCACTAAATCGCAACATAAATCTCAGGTTATTGAGTGGTGCGCAGTCTTCTCGATTGTCTGAAGCAAACGTCGTCTCCCTTTTCTCCACATAGATTTCAGAACTAGCTGACCCAGCGAACTTCGTACCGCGTAATAGTCGGTTTTTTTTTGTGAATTTTTCCATATTTTCTCACCGTTTAAACCTTCCTTGAATAAAAACGAATATTTCAAGACCAAACTAAGCCAAATCGGTTCAGCCGTTCTCGAGTTTTAGCGAGACTAACGAACAGCTATTCATTTTTATATATAAGAAGATACACTCAAAATCATATGTAGGTATAACTTCTAACACCTAACTAATCAGTTTAATAACATATTAAATTCTTTTGTTACAGGAGTAGCTAATTTGAAACCCAAATCGAGCAGTATCGCCGAGGTGAGTAATTTATTTACATTTTATTTACTTACACACACCTATTGACATAACTATCCACTAGATTACGTTTAGCAATACATGGTCATGGTTAACTTCCGTATAATTAACTACATGAATATCTCATTTCCGTGTCTTTTATTTAAGTATACTAGTTTCCATTAGCCTAGTTCCTGGTATTGTACGGGGCAAATAAATTTAACCATTTGCTATGTTTACACGCAGCCCCACTTCGATTGTGACCCGCAGGTCTAAAAAGGCCACTTTTGTAGAATCATAATATGAATCATATTTTTTTATACGACAATATTTACAAGGAATATTATGATTCTGATATGCAATGAATTGAGTATGATTCGACTAATTTGTGCAACAATTTTACGAACATTAGAAGATTTGCTTATGATTTGCTAGGAATTCGGAATATGATTTGCTCTAGATGAATTGCTCATGTGACTTTTTTAGGCCTGCCGAAAATCAGTTAAAATCCTCGTCACACAAGTTGAACCATCATGACTGGTCGACCTTGAATGTGCATTACAGATTTTCGGGTCTCAATCGAAGTGGGAGGCTGCGCTTAACCATAACAAATGGTTCAACTTATTTACTGCGTATTATAGATATCTGCCCCCCTAGCCAAGTTACGACCGTTTCATTTCAATTCTCTTACGTCGAACGCCTCGAGGCGGCCACGCCACTGATTCCTTTGGTCTGACCACGTGACTGAGCGTTGAGATGACGTCAGAACAAAGGAATTGGACGCGTGGCCAACTCGAGGTGTTCGACGCAAGAGAATTGAAACGAAACGGACGTAACTTGGCTAGGCCTGCTGTTCTGCTAGCGCCTAGTCTTGGTCATAGTAATTCGCGACCTGGACCAATCCTTTTAGTTCACAGCACCTCAGCGAACTAGTTCACTCTTTTAGTTCGCCAGCTCCCGTTTCGAACCAGAGAAAGACAGATCGTTCACATGCAATCTTAGCGCCATTCTTCAGAAAAACTTACAAATTGTAAACGTTATAAAAATACTTCTAATAATGTTTTTGTGTGCACTTCTGGTCCATAGGTTTCTTACTCTTTATCATGTTAATTTACAATTGAAAATGGTTTATAAGTACCGTAAGTTTTCACTTTCCTTGTAGGAATCAAATATGGCGCAAAAGATAAACTTCAGTAACCTTTTTTTCTTCCATAACTAAACGTAAACAGCTATATAAAAAAAAAACAAAAGAACTAAATATCTGAATGAAATTAAACTATTTATCAAAAATAGAAAAAAATAAATGTTATGTACAGATATTTTCCCAGAGATCTTGCTCCTAAAATACAAAAATAATTCGGAAAGCCTTTCAAGTCTGTTAAAAAATAGAGCACTATATAGATATATGCAACTACAGAAAACTAGCTTCTGCCAGCAGCGTTGCCCGCTCGAAAGTATTTCCATATAAACTTTAGGACCCCTTTTTCATTTTCCCCCTAGGTGGTGAATTTTTGAAAATCCTTTTTTAGGGCATGCCTACGTACATAACAGCTCCTTTTGAATGCCTTTCAGTGGTTTGAGCAGTGTTTTGGTAGGTCAGTCAGTCACCAATAGTTACCTTAAGTATAGATTGTCATTAATCCAATCTACTTCAATATTCTTAGTATCATAACTTCTAAAAATAGCCCTTTAACCATAGATATCCGTGCCTTTAACTGATAAAGGTCGACGTCATAAGATAACTGACCCATTCGTTACACAACAAACTGTACATAGACGCAAAAATATCTATTTGAAGAATCCATTATTTAAAATATTTGTAAGCAGGTATTTACATATAAAATCACAAAGGCCAGAATAAATTATAAGTGAACTTTCTTGTTAAAATGCAGTATAAACAATGAGTATTCAATATTGTCAAAGCCGCTTACATTTTAGAATCTCCATAGACAATATTTAAGCGCATAATTATAACAAATAAAAACTTTCAATCATTTGTTAAACATAAACCGAAGTCCATTTAAATACACCAGATTTAAAAATAGAATGAACACAAAAACATGATTGTGTTCTCTTTTTACAATTCAAACTTTTTTTTTACAAAAAATGACGCCCGTGTTTGTCTATTCCGTTAATAAAATTATTTCTAAGCCGCTTTACAGTTTGACCCACGGATATTGAATTGAAACAAACGTTTATTTTTGGAAAAAAAAATGTTATCAAATAACCCCACTAAGTCACATTAATTTATTTTTTACCAACATGTGTTTTTATACCAACAGTTGTATAAAAACAAATATAATATATTTAGCTAACTACGAATAGGGGGATCTGTATCGTTACGTACCTAATTCCTATTTTTTTTTTCAATCTTTTCATGCTTTGACCCTTGGCTTTTTAAAAATAATCCTTGAACCATAGTTCTATTCGGTCGTAAACCAGAGATTCACGATAATTTGTAATTTAATAATAACTGCAACTATTATTTAAATATCCTGCTAGTTAAAGACAGACTTAATTAACAGTCAGTTCCTTAGTTTCTATTCTAAAGTACTAGTTCCTGCATTGTTTCGTGGTCTTTACTACAATTAATTTACCTACCTATATATTTGTTTACAACCCATGTCATTAGACTTATTTATATCTATTATGAAAATAACTAGCACCAAAACCTATTAACCTACGAGTATATACCAGAACTGAATCTATCTGCAAGGACTTTTACTATTTTATAATAAATCTTAATGCCTAGTTAACACGTTGGCCCACCCTCGGCCAATCACCATAGTATAAACGTTGTTTCCCTATTTACACAATGGTAATTAGCCAAGGCTCACATGTAAACTTGGCATAAAATGAACTGTACACGACACATTTTTACTGTTTGTGTGAGATCCGATTTGCGAAAATACATATATGCGCATGCTTATATTTGGACGCAAACAAATCGCGAATCCTGTGTTGATGCATCCAGTATTTTTCCTTAACCTTGTGTTAGGTCATTTGCTGTTATGTTTGTCGTAAAATTGTATAAATGTCAGTTTCAAGTTCAAATCATTTTGTTCTTCGATGCACTGAAGGTACTCATTATGAAAGACTTACTAAATATAGTAGTAGTAACTACATATAATAATATAGTAACTAGAGTAGTAGTAACTATATATTACCAACTACAAAATTGCCATTTCTATTAGTTGAATCGGTCATTTCATATATCACATATGTGTACCAAATATACCTATCACATAATGGTTTATTCAACTCACTGAGTATGATTGTCGCTTAGGTTCATAAAAAAAACGCTAAAAATTAGTCGAACACCGTAATAGCAGCAACTGACTATCTAAAAAGTTAGGAACTTTGGTGGTTTATGCAGACGGTTTTTTTTTTTAAATTTGATTGTGCGAATTCCGATTTTGAAATTCCTTAATCCGATTGTACAATGCAGTCCAAATGAGAATAGGATCGATTGCCATGTTGTGATCGATTCACGTCGAACTGTCAAATTGAAGAAATTTGGTACAGTGAGCAAAACAAGAAATTTTTAAAATATAATTTACGAATCGTAAAAATGTTTTATCACAATCCAGTTCTTCAATTTTGCTCATCTCTGCGTTACTGTGTGAAGGGTCTGAGTAGTGGCAAATAGAAAAAGAAGGCGAATTGTTCCTAAAAATGAAAATAAGAAAGACAATATTTTTTTTAACTAATTATGACTCAAAACAATATATTTAGCTAATTTGTATATTAAACAATAACGTTTTTACTTCACCTAGATTTAACTAATACTAAGTGATAAAGTGATACATGGCAAAAAAAATACTTTATTGATACGCAAATAAGTTTTTTTTAATCCGTACTTTTCACTCAATATTTCAAAGATCGAGGTTATTAACTTTCCTATTCTTATTTGGAACTCATAGTATAAATATTGGCAATTTATCCAACTAAATAATAATCAACTTTTTTTTCTGCAGTCGGTCCAAAGGGCAAGAGACACATTCAACCGTGGAGTCACCCGCCCCATAAAATGGCGTCTCCAACAGCTGAAGAATCTCCTTCGCATGTACGAGGAAAACCGCAACGCCATGATCGAAGCCCTCCAAAAGGACCTGAGGAGGAGCAAGATGGAAGCCGTGCTCCTGGAAGTGGACTACCTGGTCAACGATCTGAAGAGTACTATTCATCATTTGGAGGACTGGGTTAAGCCTGAGAAGGTGAGTAATCTTATTCAGAAAGTCAGGTTTTTTTGCTGAGTTGAGCGACACGAATAACTGAATTATTTATGACAGATATTAGTTTGATCTGTCCAAACAATTGACATTTAAAAATACTACTAACTATAATTACGAGGAGGTACAGTACTTAAAACCAAAAAATAATAATAATAATCTCTAAACCAATTAAAATCAAAATAAAATATGACTAGAAAATTAGTCCAAACTGATATAACCTATATCCAATAAGAACTTGACCAAGCTAAATCGTCTCTTCCATGACCAAACAGATATAAGCTATCAGATAGAGTATTCAAGATTGATGCGATGCAAAAATTGAAAAATAAAACGAGTTGAAGAAAAAATCATCATCATCAGCCTTTTAATGTTCCCACTGCTGGGACACAGGTCTCCTCTCTAGGAGAGAAGGAGAAGAAAAAATATAACAAAAAAAAATACAACCAATTTCATTGTAAAAAGATTGTGAATTTTTTAAGTACTTAAAACAACTTTAATTTCGGAAGTCGGTGATTCTGTTTTTCTTTTTTTGGTATCAATTATGCACCAGCTTCGCACGGGTGTTAGGCTAAGAACTCACGAAGCGGGTTTCAACCGCGCTCACCGCGGTAGAGGTAACCTCTGCTTTATTTCTAAACTCATGAGACTGCTGTTTTGTGCGATTACGCAGCCGTCGCGGTTGCGATTTTCGTCCGCAAACATGTCGGGTGATTTTCGCAAGACATGGGTCGCAAGACGGCCCACCGCGCGCCGACGCCGATGCAACGGGAGCTGCGAACAAAACGATGAAAACCGCTTCGTGAGATAATAAACCTTAGAAACCTTTGAAGTTCTTAGCTTTTCTCAGTTACAAAATTATGCTTGCATTACATAAACCTTCCACATAAATCACTGTGTACATGTGATAACTGCATGGAAATCCATTTTAATCAGACAAGGTGGGTGACGTTATCCATATTATAATACGTAGGTATCGAAATATTTAAATTTTATTTTTGTGTTGAACGCTCATATTTACTCGTCTTACTACCTTGTAAATGGAGATAACAATGCTACGCCTTCTAAGGCTACGCCATTAAAAATGCATCAGAAGTTTCTATTTCACATTTAACGACATTTTTTTTTTATTCAAAAAATTTACATAAATCTCCGGCAAACTGCAACACACTCCACGTCCACTGTTGGACATAGGCCTCCCCCAAATGTCGCCACAATTAACGGTCCGGTGCGTCTCGCATCCCTCGGATTCCCGCAGCCTTAACGATGTCATCCGTCCACCTTGTAGGAGGCCTTCCCACGCTGCGTCTTCCAGAACCTTTCAGACCCATAGGCCATCTGCTCTGCGAGCAATGTGCCCTGCTCATTGCCACTTTAATTTGGCGATTCTTCGTGCTATGTCGGCAACCTTGGTTCTCCTGCGGATATCTTCATTCCTGATTCGATCACGCAAGGAAACTCCGAGCATAGCCCTTTCCATTGTCCTTTGAGTGTTTTTGAGTTTTCTGATGAGGCCCATGGTAAGCGACCACGTTTCCGAGCCATATGTCACTGGCAACAAGCACTGGTCATAGACTTTCGTCTTGAGTCTGTACTCGGTTTAACTGAACTAAACTATGAATGAGCGTTTAGACGGATTTTAAAATAATAATTTCAATTTTGTCACCGTCCTTGGTTTTGAACGGCTCAATATTGTATCGACCAATGTGCTGTGCGTCATTCTCGTATGCATCTCATTAACTTCAGGTTAAAGTCCACAACCGGCCTCTGATGTAAATATAAACTAAACATTGCAAGCAAAGGCGAGCAATAAATTCTGCTGTTTTGAGTAGAGGCAATAATATTATTGAGATTTCTCTGGGCATCGACCTTTTTAGCGTGGATGCAAAAAGGATTTAATATTTACTAGCTTTTGCCCGCGGCTTCGCTCGCGTCAACTGACTACTCTATTCTACTCTACCCTACTCTACCAATACCAATAAAGGAGCAGTCTTTGTTTTTTTTTTATTATTTAACGGGATAAAAAATATCCTATGTCCTTCTCCTGATTCTAAGCTACCTTCCCACCAATTTTCAGCCAAATCGGTTCAGCCGTTCTTGAGTTATTAAATAGTGTAACTAACACGACTTTCTTTTTCTCAAGCCTGTATTCCAAAAAGTGTTTTATTTTAAATCATTAAATACAGGTGGTGTTTCTCCCCCTTTGGGTGCAGTGAGAGGGAATGTCAGACTTATCTTCTGAGTATGGTTTCCGCACTCAGTCCTCTACGGACCATTGTACGTGGGCCATAGCGGCCATAATCTCAGGCGGGCTTACTCCAACCAGCCCACCTCTCTCCAAAAACTGATCAGGCCTCTCAGATTCTTCAGGGCGTCAATAAGGGACATCGGAGATCCCAAGGTCCGTGTGCGTGTATCAGTGATCCCCGTGCAGTCCAGGAGCACATGCGAAACTGTCTCCTCCCCCTCCAAACACGCTCTGCACAGGGGACTATCCGTGATGCCTATTGTGTGAAGGTGCTTATTCAGTGTACAGTGACCAGTGATGGTCCCCGCCACCAGGCGCAGGCTGCCTCTGTCTAGTCGTAAGAGTTTTTTTGTGAGGGCTTTATTAAGGTGTGGCATGGCCTCTTTGGCCTGCCTGCATCCTGATGTCGAGGACCACCAGTGCTCTGTTTGTGTATGTGTGTGTTCCCGTAGCCAACCACGCAGCTGAGCAAAGGGGACCGGCACAATGGGCTCGGGCCCGAACACCACTGCACCAGATCCCCTCCTGGCCAGTTCGTCCGCCGCGTCGTTGCCCAGCGAACCGCTATGTCCTTTGATCCACTGTAGCGTCACAGTATTTCGTTTCGGCACTGTGACTCTTTCCAGTGCAGAGTGGCATTCTTGTATAATTCTCGAGGTGGTAGAGTTTTGGTATAGGGATTGTAGGACTGAGGCACTGTCGGAGAGTATCCGGATGTGCGTGTCCGTTACGTTTCTGGTTTCTATAGCATGGGCCGCTAGGATTATACCAACACATTCCGCCTGATAGACGGTGTTGAATTTTCCCAGCGATCTGGATATTCTGATATTGAGGTCATTGGAGAAGACTCCGACCCCTGTGCCATTATCTGTCTTTGATCCATCCGTGTAGACCCTCAGTTCACCTGGGCCTGAGTGGTCATACACTTCCTCTGTTAGTTGAATATTGTAGTGCTTTTGGAAATTATACGTTTTTGGAGCTTTGTCGCTAGGTGATGCCATCATCGGCTGGCGTTTAATAGCGTCTTCCATTATACGTATGTGTTTGATTCTGGAATCCTTACTCAGGGTGCCCGATATGCTGAGCCTGAAAGCCGCTAAAGCTGCCTCCTCTTGCACTATTAGGTGCAATGGAGGCAGCCCCAGCATAGCCTGCAGGGCAGGTGTGGGTGCGGTTCTCATGCTGCTAGTGATCGCTACGCAGGCGAGTCGCTGCAGCTTTTCGAGTTCTTTTTGGGCTGTGCTCAATTCGGTCCTAGGCCACCAAACTAGAGAGCCGTATGTAATTATCGGTCGTATTACAGTGGTATATAGCCAGTGGGTGACCTTTGGGGCTATACCCCAGTTCCGGCCTAACATGCGCTTGCACTGCCACATGGATATACTGGCTTTTTTAGTGATATACTCGGTGTGTTTTGCCCAATTCAGCTGTTTGTCCAGGTAGACGCCTAGGTACTTGACTGCAGTTGATAGGCTAAGGGTCGTTCCAAAGAAACGTGGCAGTTGTAATGCTGCTAATTTCCTTTTTTTGGTGAAGAGGACCAATTCAGTTTTGGTCGGGTTTACAGTCAGTAAATGTTCCTTGCACCAGTCCTCTACTATTTTCAAGGCCTGCCGCATAAGGTTGCATAATGTGTTTTCGTGGGTGCCATTTATTATGATGGTTATATCGTCAGCGTATCCTACGGCGAAGTAACCTTTATTGTTTAGTCTTTTAACAAGATCATCTGCGACTAGGTTCCACAGCAAAGGCGAGAGGACACCCCCTTGGGGACAACCCTTCGCCACTATGGCCCTTGTGGTGTTGTTTATGTTTACTTGTACTGCTCTTAATCTGAGCATGTTCGTGATCCAGCCACTCAGAGTCGGGTCAACACCGTGACTTTCGAGTGCTGTGCTAATGCTTCGGAATGTAGTCTTATCGAAAGCTCCTTCGATGTCTATAAAGACTGCTAACGAGGAGCCTTTGTGGTGTATTGCGCATTCGATCTTAGAGATCACGCTATGTAGTGCAGATTCTGTAGATTTACCTATAGAGTAGGCGTGCTGCTGCTTGTGGAGCGGTCTCTCCAAGAGAGGTCCGTCCCGGATATGCCTATCGCAGAGCCTTTCCAGGGTTTTCAGTAAGAAGGATGTCAGGCTTATGGGCCTGTATGCCTTTGGTTGTGTATAGTCAGTTTTACCTGGTTTCGGAATGAAAATGACTTTCACTTCACGCCATATTTGTGGTACATATCTGTGTGCTATGCAGGCATGGTATATCATCACCAGCCACGGCACTAGGGAGTCTTCTCCCCACTGCAGTAGTGCTGGAAAGACACCATCTAGTCCTGCCGACTTGTACGGTTGGAAGGTCCTAATGGCCCACCTGATTCGATCTTCTGTTATTATATTGTGAGCTCTGGACCAGTCGAGATCAGTTGGGGTCTGTTCCGGTACACTCGGCCACGTCCTGTCCTCAAGTAGGTTGCAGTCCGGGAAATGCGTTTCCAGTAGGACCTTACTGGTCTCATGGTCTGTTAGTGTATAGCTATTGTCTGGTTTTTTGAGCACGCCAAGGGTACGTTCTTGGTCAGTTGATAGGATTTTCCTGACCCGTGCTGCTTCAGTGTTTGATTCAATGTTTCCACAGAAATTTCGCCAGGCGGAGTTTCTGGCGCTCCTAACTGCTTTTTTATATCTATATTGGGTTTCTTTGTATTTCTGCCAGTCCTCTGGTAGTCTTGAGTTTTTGGCTCTGTTGAATTGTTTGCGTAATGTATTTCTGAGTTTGCCAAGCTCTGCATTCCACCAGGGGTTGCCCTTTCCCTTGGTGGCTGGTGTGCTTGGTTGGCAGTTTGTGTGGTATGCTTTAATTATATTGTCTGTGAGTTTTGTCACGGTGTTATCTAAGTCTATGGGGTCAGTTATTTGGGTTACGGGTCTTTGTTCCCTAGATAGAAGGGAGGTTAGATGGTGCTTATATTCAGGTATATTTGTACGACGAGGATTGCGCCGTGGTTCTGGGATTTTTATAGTGGCTGCCAGAGAGAAACATATTCTTCTGTGGTCAGAGCAAGTGATTTCATTTGATACGCGCCAGTTAGAGATTAAGTTTGTCGCGTTTTCTGTAGCTAACGTCAGGTCTATGATCGTTTGTCCGCGGACCGTGACCCAAGTGGGTTCCGTGCCTCGGTTCACGATGTTAAGGTTTGTGGAAAATAAGTATGTGGATAGTGACTCACCCCTGGTGTTCGATACTTCACTACCCCACAGTGGGTGATGCGCGTTGGAGTCGGTGCAGATTATTAGGTCCAGGTTGGCGTCTTCGCAGTGCTGGACCAGATCGGTCAGTTCTTTTGGTGGGCAGTTTTCGTCGTCGCCTGGCATGTACGACGAGGCTAGTACAAGATTCGGGGCATCATTTCCAATCTGGAGCCTGAGCGCTGTCAGGTCTCTGGAACAGAATTGGTTTAGTGGTGTGATCGGTATATCTTGGGGTACATAAATGCAAGTTCGGGGTTTATCTATGTTGTAAGAATTAGATATTATTTTACCTCCAATGCTTCCAAGGCCGCATATCTTGCTATTTCTGACCCACGGTTCTTGAATCAGTGCTATGGTTCGGGTGTTGGTCTCCAGCACTCTGCGTAAGGTAGCAGTGGCAGTCTGACTGTGCTGGAGGTTGGTCTGTATGATCGGGATGGGGTTTTGGGTAGTCGACGACGGCGTCGGACTGGAGTTAGGAGGAGACAGAGCCATCGGAAACCATCTCTCCCTCATCCATCTTTCGCCAGTCGTCAGTGGGTGAGGATGCCAACAGCTGCGTCATCCAACTGGGGGATGCTGGTTCTTTGTCGGCATCGGCGTCCGAATGTCAGACTTACTGACTAAAACTTACCTGTGTTCCTTCAGTTGAACTTTGCGTTTCAGAGTCGTGGGAATTGTAAAGAAAAAACACGAATGAACAAACGAATGAGACACCCTCTCGGTTTCAAAGAATTACCCAATTATTGAAAGTACTTTTTTTATTGGTTTAATTTTATTTTTCCGTTTTTTTTTTATATCAATACAAACAATTTTCTTTTACGAGTAGTACAGTTATGTAATTTATTTCCATGAGTAATTCATCCCAACATTAAGTTCAAGTGTAAGGTTGTGCATAATATGTAATTCCTACTTGTATTATAAATTATAATGAAGGAACAACGGACAAAACAATGTAAATAGGTAGAGTTTATTGTTAAATATGCTATTTCGTTGGTATGCTATATAACATTACTTAGCTTTGATGTTATTATGATAGCATGTTGTGATATTTAGATGAAGTTGGTTTTAAATACCTCATTTTTTATTGAGTATAAGTGATTTGAAATATTCTGGTGTCCATAAACTGGTTCCGTACCTCAAAAGGAAAAAATGTAACCTTATAGGACATTGTTGTCCGTTTGTCTGTCTGTCAAGACTCTTTATCTCAAAAACGCTTGGAGGTATCGAGTTGAAATTAAACACATATTATACTCAGATCGGCGCTTCCTTGAAACTACTAAGTTAACGGGAAAAAAAGATAAGGCCGTTTATTTATATCGAAAAAAAACGTACATATCGACACTCAAGGGAATCAAAATTCATAGGGTACTTCCCGTTGACATAGAATATAGGAAAAAAATCTAAAAACTGTAATTTTCTAGTTAAGACACAAAAAAAAATATTAGCAAAATCAGAAAAATCTTCGTAACTCAATTTGTGAACTCAGTACGCGTATTCCGACTCGCACTTGCCCGGTTTTTTTTTTTTTTTTGTAACTTACAGCCATTTACAAAGTCAACAAGTGTTACAGTAGATTTACTCAATCTGTACTCAACCAATTTTTTTACCGCATATGTTTACGTATGAACAACCTATTAGTTGTGTTATATTTTTAGAACTGAATTCTCGGGCCACTGAATCTAAAACCTGTTTTTTCTTACTTGTATACTTCCATTGATGATACCTCCCAGCGTTTATATTCCCAAATAACATAATAATATTAGCCTATCAATATTATTATGGATAGAGGCAGCCTGCGGCTGGTGGCGGGGACCATCACTACTGAATAAGCACCTTCACACGATAGGCATCACGGATAGTCCCCTGTGCACAGCATGATAGGATGTGGAGGAGACAATTGCGCATGTGCTCCTGGACGGCACAGGGGTCACTGATACTCGCACACGAACCTTAAGATCCCCGAACTTCCTTATTGACGCCCTGGAAAAGCTGAGAGGCCTAATCATTTTTTGGCGAGAGGTGGGCTGGTTGGAATAAGTCCACCAAAGATTAACACCCGTATTTATAAAGAAGCAATTACTTGTTACTAAGTAAAATCTTATTAAGTCATTATTTGACGTTTGAAATCTTCATTGAAAATTTAAATTTTTCTTAACTATAGAATACAAATTGTTACTTAAGTAGTTACTTATACTCAAGAATTTAGTTTTACTTGTTTATAAATACGGGTGTAAGACCGCCATGGCCCACACACAATGGTCCGCATAGGACTAAGTGCAGAAAAAATACTCAGACATAACATAACATTAGCCTATCAACCTTCAAAGAGGTATTTTCTAAATACGTTGATCCAGGGGCGTAGCTACGGCCGTATCTGCCGTATTAATGATACGGCGCCCTGCGCTACAGGGGCCCCGACGTAGGCAAAAATTCGCAACATGTTATCCACAACCGTCTCGTAGGGTAAACCAAGCATTTGTAAAAAAGCACCTTTTTTTTATTCGGGGCTTTTGATATGGGGCCCCTGTGAGACTAGCTAACTAGCGACTCCACAACGTTCATCACATCTTAGTAATCACCTTACAATAACATAATCTTTTCTAACGACCGTCATTTATTATGCTTCTTGAAGCTTAGTCTGTATGCTCATTAGTCATTATTTCCACTTCGCCAAGATTATAATTTTATTATTCACAGTTTTTTTATTGTTTTTTTTTTATTATTATAAACCTTAACCGCCTTATTCCAAAACGCGATCTAAAATAGTTCCGGTACTATTACTAGGTTTAATCCCGATTAATGTATGGCTATCTAAGGGCCAAATTCACCAAGAAACTAATCGCGATTATATAAAACAAAACGCAGTTTGAGCGTCTAATCGAGATTATAGCTTCATTTTGTTTTTCACCGCAATGAATTAAACCTAGTTTACGCTAACTCAGTTTCAATTCTTTTGTTGTCGGCCATGATTACGACACGGTTCTTTAAACTAGATTACGCTGAGCTCAGTTTAGTTGACCTGAGTTTTTATATTGAATGGTGAAATCAGCCCTAAGAGCTCAGTTTAGAGCCAAATTCACCAATAAACTAATCGCGATTCGTTCAAACAAAACGCAGTTTGAGCGACTAATCGAGATTATAGCTTCATTTTGCGTTTCACCGCGATGAATTAAACTTAGTTTACGCTAAACTCAGTTTCAATCCTTTGTTGTCGCCCATGTTTACGACACCGGTCTTTAAACTAGATTACGCTGAGCTCAGTTTAGTTGAACTAAGTTTTTATATTGAATGATGAAATCAGCCCTAAATGTAGTTTTCGGGATTATTACTACATTTAATACTTTCATCCAGGGGCGTAGCTACGGCCGTATCTGCTGTATTAAAGCGATCTAAATGTATTTCCGGGACTATTATTAGGTTTAATGCCAATTAAAACTAATAATAGTCCTGGAACTATTTTAGATCGCGTTTTGGAATAAAGCGGTATGAGTTTGGTTAAAGGCTCTAATCTCAAGAACTACCTAAACTAGAGGTCTTTAAGTCAAGAGTGAATAGGTTACCTCTAGGTAAGCGTGCTCCTTCGTCGACCACATCGCTTACCATCAGACGAGATTGGAAAACGCGAGCTTATCCATCATAAATATCTACTTAGTTCTAATTGAAAAAAAACTAGTGTTGGATAGCTGATTTATTGAGGAAGGCTTTATGCTATTACTACTACGACCAATAGAAGCGGTGCAGTACGTGGGTGACGCCACTCCATCTGTTTAGTTAGTTAACTAAACGTAAACAATCTTGATTATGAATTCTTTTTTTATCGTATAAAAGACATACAAAGATTATTTAAATTTAGTTCATTAACTAACATCGGCTTACGTAAATAACTAATTGTAAACATTTTTAGATAAAAAATTTATATAAAAGATATGTCAAGATTTTTTACATTTAGTTGAGTACCTATACAAATGGAGTGTAGTCTGTCATAATAAAAATCATAAAGATGTTGAGGATAACTTTTTCCTCAAAAAACCTGTTATTAGTCGACTTTAGACTCGAAATGGTTTGCTCAATGTCTTTTATTACTATAAAATTAACTACTTAATCTTTTAAAATAGAAACATAAGATGATTTAGTTCTAGTATTAAAATAAAATATTATGCTTGTAAAGACTTCGAAAAATGAGGTTGTTAGCTATTTTAATTTTCCTACTTTTTTTAAGGAAGGATACCATCCAATGACTTCTCCCGCTCAAGGTGGAGCGGGAGGGAGATGTCAGACTTTTACCGACTAAAACCACAGCTGTGTCCAGCCGCTTATTGCGTTCGATAGATAGCCCGCAAAATTCAAATTTTCTTAGGTTTTTTTTTTAATTTTGCACGTCAGTGCTATGTTCATTAAAATTTGATTTGCGATTGTTCATTAAAATTATCAATACGACCCTCTTGGTTCAGCTAACCCTATTGAGTACCTTAATGAACAGCAAAATTTAAAAAATCCAGTATTTGATTTTCGCGGGCTACCCTGTGGAATACAACTTAAAGGGAACTTATTTTATAGGTAAGAAATCATCAAGTAACTTCTCGGTCTGGGAGAATAAAGAGGGAGTGTCAGACGTTTACTGGCTTAAACCCACCAGCACTCCTTCAGAGTCTTCAGAGTCTTCGGCTTCAGTTGCCTTTAGAATTCCATGGCCGTGGTATCTCTTTCGACCATATCCGCAGCCCATTCTGAACATGCTAGCCGGCTGGTGTTTAAATGACCTACATAATATCATTCAACTCTCAAATATTTGCTAACTTGCCTTTCTATAGAAAAACCGGCGAAAACTAGATAAAGACATGTCATCAAAATTCAAACATGAAATCTTGTAAAATAAAGGGGCTTCTAAACGGGAAATATTTTACTGCAATATGTAGCTGCAACACAGTGGCCGGCAACATCGCAAGCAATACCAGCCACTCCAGCCAAACTATGCAATATTGCAGTAATGTCCCCGTAACCAAACTTGCTTGGTATAGCCACGAATGGCCGATATTGTTTTGATAGGCATATTTACATTAGATATTTCTACAATATTGTACAGCTAGTTCTATTGTTGTTTCAGTCGCTCTCTATGAATAATATAATATACGAGTAATATTCCACAACTATCACACAACGCCGTCTAGTCTCAAGCTAAGCAGAGCTTGTGTTATGAGTACTAAACAACTGCTAAATATACTTATATATTTCTAAATGCATACATATTATAGATAAATTACACCCAGACACAGAACAAATGATCGTGCTCATCACACAAACATTTGTCCTGGGTGGAAATCGAACCCACGACCTCTGGCATAGTAGTCAGGGCCAAAAACCACTAGACCAATAGAGCATAATGTAAGAAAGAAACAATATTCTGCTGAAACTAAACCAAAAAGTAAAACTTTAAATAATGTATTTGTATTTCGGGCTGGTGTCCGCAACTCCACGACTAAGCGCGTATTTTGCGAACGGTAAACTTTAAATGATAATATTTTTTTAACAAGGCTTATTTCTTGATTACCTAGAGTTTCGCATCTTTTTATAAAAAGTCGAATTGTTTAAAGTTGCTGCGAAAAGTATGATTTTGTCAGTCATTGTTGCCGGTGTGTGTAGTTCGTTTAGAAGTCTGTATTATGGGCCATACTTTTGCAAACATATTGCAACACATGACTCATCCATAGATTGCTCAGCCATCAGTTACACAGTAGACATAGTTACCACTAGTGCATACACATATTGCAGAAAAATAAATATTGCCCGTTTAGAAGCGTCTTTACTTTACAAAATCACATCAGTTAAATTACGTATTAGGGCGGATCTAATACGTAATTTGGCTGATGTGATTTTGTGTAATCAACTTGGCTAAGATTTCCCAAACGTAAATGTTTCAATACCTACTCGTACTTACCATATTTAATAAGTGTGTTTACGATTCTAAACAAATTCGTTGTCCGTATTGTCTCACCTTTTCACTATCGTCCACCGAGAGGCAACAGCAGTGTCTGTATCCGCCTTTACCCAGCACGCATCTAGCAAGTCCGTGTGACCTTCGGTGACTTAGTGACGCGTCAGGACGTTGATCCACCTTGTGTCATTGCGTCTGATGTTTAAGCCTGCATACCCATAAATAATGCATAATTTGATAACAACTGTGGTATCAAGTACCAACACACGGTTTGATTTTATTTTTTATCACTATTCCATTATGAAGCAGGTATTCAGTAAGTGCTATCAAATGCACGATGTATGGAAAAAAATACTCTAAAATACATAAAACAATATAGGCGAATTTTGCAAACAAAAATGTACTTACAGTAGTATTTTTTTCTTTGAATGACGATTCCTAATCTTCTTCGCGTCGTATTCCTCATTTCTAAGGGTCTTGATGTTCCTCTTGAATGAGCTTATTAATGATGGTGTCTCGTCATCTGTCACGGTTCTTGGCGTCATGTAGTGCGATGTGCAATTGATCCTGATCTGCCCATCTTTTTGGTCTGCGGCCTTTATGTCGTTTGCCATCAACCATGCCAGTTTTAATGAGCTGTTCAACGTTGAGGCTGTTTTTCTTTCATTTGAGACAAAAAACTCTAGTACTCTGCCCCTGTATGGGCAGAGTTGTTAACAGTCTACTCTTGATATTAAAAGAATGACGATAACCTATTCTCTATATCCAATATTTGAGCGCACCTAAACGCTTCTTCATACAAATGCGGGATAAGAAAGTGAATAAATAAATCAAGAAACCCGACAATATCGTTAACGCATACTTCATAACAAGCCGAGTAATTATAGGCACGCAAATATGAGAAACCGGTTTGTAATGTAATTGTTTACAACCATAAATTAACAATGAACTATGTACTCGATACTGCATTTTGCGTTAAGTCCTTGATTATAAATAGGAGTATGACGTCATTACCCTCATTCGGTTGGTACTTGTTATGTTAGTTGCTTACATTTGAACACTGGAACACTTCTGCTTTTTTGGCTGGGACTTCGTGAAATAACTTTTTTTGAAATGTCAGACTTTTACTGACTAAAATCTCCCCGTCTTCCGTCAGCTGTCCTTTGCGTTCTGTGACTCCGCTGCATTTACGAATGGTATTTTGCGACCATTACATATGTTAAGTAAGAGATAGCGAGATCATAAAATCCTACCTACATCACAAACTTGTAACTATTTGAAACATACATATTCTACGTTTTGTGGACGAATTTTCCTCCACTCCACTCGACCCAATTACCACGGCGATAGATAACACTTTTATGTCAAGAAATAACTATCAATTTGATTAAGTTGAGTGAAGGGAGGGACTCGGAATAGAACATAAGTAAAGAATAGTATATTTTCGATTTATACAAAAGGACTCTGCGGTTTTAAACTTCAGTCTTGGCGGATCTTTGACTGATACTAACGAAGCCAAAACTCATCTCTTAGAACACACTAAGAGATCTGTTGGTAGGGATTTCGTTCAGCAAAGCATGGACTACAGTATCCTGGGGGTTCGAATTCGGAATTACGGACCGAGTAAGGTTCACAATCACAACTAAGATCACAGATATTAATTGGTCTCTTGCATTTATTATAGTGTTAAGAAAACGATGTAAGAACTTAATTTATTTAGGAGTTTCTTGCACATCCTTCTCCATGAGGTCTACGCTTTGAAATGTGCAACTAGCATCACTACTTGACCATTCAAACGATTGAGTAATAAATTTATTATTTTACTGATGTAGAAAGGTAGAAACTGCTCACTTCAATAAAATAATATATGTCAATCGTTTAAGTGGTCAAGTAGTAATGCTAGTTGCACATTCCAAAACGTAGACCTCATGGAGAAGAATGTGCAAGTGAAATTAGGCCAGATACAACTGCCGTATGAGAGCCACTTATTGAGTCTCATTAAACGCAATGTGACTTCACGGCAGACAAGGACAAAAGTGGAGATATGAACATAACTCTTACCTGACTGGCCCGTAATGGCCGAAGACAGGCGTGTGTGGAAAGAGAAAGGGAAGTTTTCGCCCAGCAGTGGGACATAACGGACTAATTAGTTTAGATTAAACTTCTTCCCATCTCAAAACTGGAAATAGAGACCAGCGGCGTTTTGGGATACCCTCTGCGTGTCACGCTGTCCGATCGTCCGGTAACCGACCGGACCGAGCCCAAGTCGTCGACGGCGCGTACTGTTTCCGCGCGCCTCAAGGAGCTGTAAGCAAACCGTAGAAGTCCAGGCTGCTAGCTGCAGGCAGGCAAGGCCGAAGCCTGCTGGGGTCATGGCTCAGCTTCTGAAAGGAAGGCCCGGCCCCGGCACGATAGACAACGAAGGAACGGGGTAGATTTTTAGTCAGTAAGAGTCTGACACTATTTCCCGCTCCGCCCAAGGGCGGGATTTGTCATTGGATGATTTTACCTACCATAAAAAAACCCTCTACGTGTAAATTTTGTAGTTAAAAATCTGCTAATTCGCAGCTTATTTGGCTTTTAATTTTTTGCCTTCCAACACAACAGCATCATTATTTATTTTTCTTTCTCCAGCCTGAAAAGGGGTTCGTGAACATGCTAGACGACGTCGTCATCTACAACGATCCGTACGGAGTAGTCCTCGTGATCGGGGCGTGGAACTACCCCCTGCAACTGCTGCTGCTGCCGGTATCTGGTGCCATCGCTGCGGGTAACGCCGTCATTCTGAAGCCTAGTGAATTGTCGGCAGCGTGCGCTACCTTCGTGGCTGAAACCTTGCCTAAGTATTTGGACAATGTAAGTATTCATTTCCATTGTTGTGATTTCTTGTTCCACGGTAGAAATATACTACCTTAAACCAGAGTTACTTAAAATGGAGAACCTATTCGAACCCTTGAAAGCTAGTCGCCTAGTATTAAAGAAAATGTTGTTATTTATAAGGGAGATCCATAATAAATACCCACTGACCACTGATGTACCCAAAAAAGCCTTGTAGATAAAAGACGTTATTGGGAGCTGTACAAACTCATGTAGCTTAATACATACACCGTTAAATTTTGATCGTTTTAATCCCGTGGAGGGTCGATCCGGTACATTAAACATTATCGATTTGTAAAGATAAAATTAAAAAATAAAGTCCTTTTTTTTTCTAAAACTTGAATTAATATACGCATGAACGAAATTAATTTCTTTAGATAAACGAGTCAATGACCTTAAAGGTAGTTGTCCGTCGTTACGTTTCTACCTACAGGTCATTGAACTCGCCCAGCTGATGTTTACATAAAGAAATTAATTTCATACATGCGTAAATTAATTTGAGGTTATAAAAAGTACTTTATTTTTTAATTTTATCTATATAAATCAATAATATTTCGTGTACCGAATCGACCCTCCACGGGATTGAAACGATCAAAAAACGGTGTTTAATTATTTGAATTGTAACCATACGAGATTTCCCTTCACTTATTCTAAATTGGACTTTCATATGTCAAATGTTCAAAAATTTGCTCTATTTTTGGAGCGACCGAATTTAATATTACAATTAAGAATGTCATTTTATTCAACGTGTCCTTATCCTCGATATAACGTAACTTTTTTGAGGTCGAAAAGATGTTGATGACTTCATTGTCTCATAATAATGATAATAAATTGAGATCGCCAATCTGATTTTAGAACACGTTGCGGACTCACAATGCCATCTATATAATAATAAAATAATTAATATTTGATTTGTACAGTCCTTAAAAAAGTTTATATAGTTATTGTTTCTTAGAGTTCCGTACCTACCACAAAAGGAAAAAACGGAACCCTTATAGGATCACTTTGTTGTCCATCTATCTGTCTGTCAAGACCCTGTATCTCGGGAATGTGTGGAGGTATCGAGTTAAAATTAAAACCATATACTCAGGTCTGCGGACCGTTGAAGCTGTGAAAAAATCAAACTTTTAGATACAGCCGTTTATGTCATAAAAAACGTAAATTTCGACACGCTCAAGGGAATCAAAATTCACAGGTACTTCCCGTTAACCTGAAATTTGGCATGAAGCAAGATCTTATAGCACAAATATGAAAACTGGAAATTAATGCTTACGTCACAAAATCCGCAAAAAATCTTCCGAGACTCGATTTGGGAATTGAACTATTTACATAAATTAGTTTGTACGGAACCCACAGTGTGCGAGTCTGACTCGCTCTTGCCCAGTTTTTTTTAGAGTTTTAATCTCATCATCTCCCTAGCCTTTTCCGAACTAGCTTGGGTTCTGCTTCCAGTCTAACCGGAAGCAGCTGAATATCCATGTTTTACACGGAACGCCTGCCTAGCAAGCCTCCACAACCCAGTTACTGGGTTATACAATACTCCTACTACCCTCTATTCATTACCCACACTACCCACTTACTACTAATTCTATAGTGTTTGGATAATAACTATAGTAATCTGGCAGCTTAGAAAAAATCTTTCGTATTGGATAGCTAGATTCATGATGACTAGTATAGGCTATATCACGCTACGAACAACCGAAGTGGACTAGTAACCAACGACGATAGTGAAATTGCAGGGTACAGCTGATATTTAAATCATAATTAAATAAAAAATACCAGTAGACATTACTTATCTCCAAATTTTATGTTCTAGGATGCCGTAATCGTAGTAGAGGGCGGGCCCCAAGAAACCACAGAGCTGTTAAAACAGAAGTTCGACTACATCTTCTTCACCGGAGGCACCAGCATCGGCAAGATCATCTACGAAGCTGCCGTCAAGAATCTTACGCCAGTCACGTTGGAACTCGGAGGCAAAAGGTAAAGAAATATCTACTTAATAGGCATGGGTACAAAGTCGGTCACCGTCCGGACCGAGCCCGAGTGTTCCACGCGCGCCTCAAAGAGTGACATCTCTGCAAAATCGTTGGAGCCTAGTATGGTCGAAGCGTACTGGACCCATGGGTTGTCCGAAAGGGACGCCTGAAGTCCTGGCATGCGAAGAAGGATCATAAGAGTGGGTTTTAAACTACCCCAAGAGGACACCGGTGTCCGCACACCTATTGGCTTTCTATTGTGTCTCTAATTACGGTATTCAAAAGGTTAAGTCAGTAAAAATCTGACACGAAAGAGCGGGAGAAGTCATTGGTTGATTTCCCACCTACAAAAAAAAAAGCCAGGCACTTCTTTTTTAATGAAAATTTTGAAATAAATATTAGCTATATAATCCGTTGTCTAGACGAGGTGGAATGACTATTTTCGGTACTATCTAGCTGGGATAAAGGACACGCTATTAGCATGTATTTTGATGTCAATAAAATATACCTGCCTAGCTTCTGCCAGCGGCTACGCCTGCTTAAAAGTAGGTTTCTCTATACAAACTTTGGACCCCTGTTTCGTCCCCTTAGAGGGTGATTTTTTTTAATTGATATAATCTAGTGCTTGATTGGTCAGTAGTGATGCAATCGTTAATGGCGAGGCGCACTAGTTTATTAAGAGCCTATTCACTCTAGGCTTGAAGACGCCTAAATTGTAATACGACGGGAAGACCGCAGCAGGCAAGTTCTGCCGCGCTAATTAAAAGTGCAGTAAGGAGGTTATTAGTAGTTTTCTGAGATTAAATAACTGTACAGAGTTCATTTCGAGGAATCCGTATCTATGAGTAACTAAATTTTCCAAAAAACCTTCTTACTGCGATTTTAATTAGTGCTTCAGAGTTGTGCTAGTCCCTCGATGTCTAAAAGTACTTCGAGGGACTGGGACAACTTGCCTGCTGCGGTCTTCCTGTCCGATTATAGTTGCTCGGCTACGTCATAAAAGAAAGCCTTGTGCAAAATTTCACGTTCCTACTCCCAGTAGTTTCGGCTGTGCGTTGATATGTCAGTCAGTCAGTTTCTTCTTTTATATAATATAGATTAATAAATAAACTGATCAAACAACAATAATTTTATGTAACGCTCAAATTGCTTAGATAAGGTATTGATACTGTATCTTTTTTAATCGTAATTAATTTATTGCTTGTCATTGACGCTTAGGATTACACACCAAACTATAAGATAAAGTTGTCAAAAAATAAAAGGCCCTTTTTGACATTTGTATTTTGACTACCTAGCGGCTTGTCCGGCGTAGTGTAGCTACTACTAAAATACCTAAAATAGCTACTACTACACCAGATTATTATTCCAGACAAGCCGCTAGGCATTCAAAATACAAATGTCAAAATGGGCCTTTTATTTTTTGACAACTTTAATATTCATAATTAAATAGGCGGTTTCTAAGCTGTCATAAATGGTCCATTCCACAAAGTCCGCACAAAAACAGCATTTGTAGATATTAAAAGAAGTGTTGAAATTGTCTACACCATAATTCTAACCTTTTTTTACAACGTCATATTGTAGTAAATCTATGGACCAAACCAAAAAAGAGTCAATTGCAAGTCAGACTAGTGCACTAAGGGCTCCCACACAAAACCACGGTACGACGCCGCATTGCAGGTTCTTGCGATGTAGTTTCGTGCGACAAAGCGTCGCATTCACAAATTCTCATAGATTTCTACGATACGACAGCACATCGCAGTTTTGTGTTAAGGCCCTTAATATTACACTAGTCTAAATTTTTTTTTCAGACCTAGGTAGTTTGACTCCGCAGTTTGACATTGTACATCGAAAATTAAACATGATATCGTTTTATCTTATTTTTTTTTTCTGTGCAGAAACAGTAAATAAAAAATAAATAAAAAAAAGTTGTGAACCAACAAACTTTCGTTTTTCTTGATAACTTTAACGCAACATTGAGTGTAAAAGATAAACAAAAATCGTGTAAAATCCCCAAAACGAAGTCGGTTCCGACAAAGCTCAATTGCCGAAAAATCCTTTCTTACTATAAAATTTATTTCTAATTGATTGTGTGTAATGCAGTGGTTTTTCCATAGAATGTGATTTTCCAAAGCTTAGTGCTTTTCGTAATTTTTTACGCACTGTCAATGTCATTTCAATTCGTAAAAGTGTTTGTGTGTATCGACTGTCGTCTAACTGCTCACCACTGTTACTATGTCAGATGTTTCTGCCGGACACGACGTTAGATGAGATAATGCGCTTTTTAACCATGCCTATCAGTGAATTCGTGTCCGCGACTAATTCAGCCTTAACCTTAAGACCACACCAACAAAACTTAGTTTTCTTTCGTGAAAATTTGAGCTGACCCTTCATAGTTTAAAAAATTCAGCCTTTCCTTCCTGCTCCTACACAGGCATATACTAATTTCCAAAATCTTCTGTCCACAGCCCAGTATACATCGACAACACAGTAGACATGGTGGTGACAGCTAAACGCATCCTCTGGGGCAAGTTCATCAACGCAGGCCAGACCTGCATCGCGCCTGACTACGTCCTATGCACCAGGGAGGTGCAGGACAAGTTCGTGGCGGCTGCCAAGAAGATCCTCAAGGAGTGGTATGGCAGCGATGCACAGAAGTCGCCCGATTTAGGCAGGATTGTTAATGGAAGGCATTTTAGGTAAGTGACCATACTTCTGTAGTTAAACGAACTTTTTCTGTGTTTGGTTGGATAGTAGGATAGTACTAGATAAATCTAAACATGCCATCATAGATACATGCATACATATGCAAAGATGTTGCTTACCATGCAGGCTTTGGGATCTTTAGTTGTTTTTTTAAGGGTTTACTCAAAGGTAGCCCGCGAAATTCAAATTTTCTTAAGTTTTTTGCATTCTGCAGATCACTCTGACCTACAAAATGCAAAAAATTAACTTAAGAAAATTTACGTTTTGCAGAGATATAAATAATTTGGAACATTCAGTACCTACTCTAACTGACATTGATTACATTCCTTTCCACTTCCAATTCGAGGCTTGACCAACAAAAAAAAGGATTTTAAAATTTATTTAGCTATAAAAAAAAATAAAATAGTTATTTTCCACATATTCTAAATCATGGTTTACTCGTAAGACCCGTACTTTCGTCAGTAAATGATATTTTTTTTTAAGTACTACCTTACGTTTTGAAGATTTAAATAAATCTAGAATTTCTGTTTTCCAGCCGCCTGCAAGCTATAGTCGACGCAAGTAAAGACAAAATCGCCATCGGAGGCTCCTACGATGCAAACGACAAATTCATTGAACCCACAATCCTCACAGATGTCACGGCTTCAGACAAAATCATGCAGGATGAGATCTTTGGACCCTTACTACCAATAGTACCCATTGAAAATGCTTTCGAAGCAATCCAATTCATTAATGAGCGGTGAGTCGGTCTTTGCTTTTTTCAAAGTGTTACGTGATACTATATTAATGTTTTGATTTGAATTAAAGCGATTATTTATGGTTAGGGTTGCCATCTCGGAAAAAAAATGCCATTTGGTAACTATTTTGCTTAAGAACTGGCAACCCAAGCTCCTGTTCTCTGTTTTGCCGCTTCAAGCGACGGCTAAAAAACGTGTCGCCTGGACGCGCGGCCAAGCGGCCAGTATTAACGCATTCGGGTCGCTTGGTCGCGGTTCAGAGTTGTATTTCCGATTATCACTAACACTGTAGGACACCTAAATGAAATGAAAAATAAAAACCATAATGAATGAATGATTTTGAACAAACATGATACCGTTCAAGTTCGTTATATCAAACGTTAAAAATTGAACAGTGTGACTTTAATTAACCATTTAGGTTTCAAATAGTATTAGTGAAAACGGGTTGTAGAGTGTTGTTTTTAGACCTTAAAAATATTTATTTTTCACTGTTTCATTGATTTCTCCGTGTGTCCTTATGTTTTTTGTGTGTTCTGTTACATAGCCATACTTCAAAACGTGGGAATCCAACGCATTGTCATTTTGGTAGTTTTTAAATAGAATTCAACTTATATATTTCATTCAAATTGCCGTGGGTATTTCATAATTCAGTCACAATGTTATCTTACATCTATTAAATTTATGCATTAAATGATAAAACATTAATCCAAATCTTGAAGAAAAAAAAATCATATAACTTCAAAAAATAATAAACATCAAATATAGTTGTAATTCATGTAAATCCCATATTGTGCACAATTTACAGGGGAGAGTTGCAAAGTTACATTTAATATCTACATTACATAATACGACCTATCACTACCTACATATATTGAAACCGAATAATAAATTTTTCATCGAAAATAGGTTGAAATAGTCGATTATATTCTATGGTAACGTCGAATCGACTTTATTTTGACACTTTATAAATGATGGGAGTAACAAATGATATGAATAAAACAATGGCATTTGACGACCAATTTAATGTTTATAAAATTATTTATGGTTGTTGGATGATCATTAGAATTTTCCAAAAAAAAATTTTCGTTAATGTCACGGAACAAGTTCCTTCTTGAATAGTTAATATTGTACCTTCAAAATAATAGTCGATTCGTATTCGGACCGATAACAGTAACCAAGCCGATGGGACCGGCGCATCACTATCAGACCATCTTTCCATGGGAGGGAACCATGGAGGCCACAATGGCCCATCACTACCTGCCTTTACCATTACCCATGGGAGGGAACCATGGCGACCATAGAGTGAAACCATAAACAATTTTCAGGGACCATCCGTTAGTGCTTTACGTGTTCAGCAATCAAAGCAACATACAAAAGTTGTTCACTGAACAAACCCGATCGGGCAGTATCAGTATGAACGATACTATCATGTTTTACGGCGGTAAGGACTATACATTACCATAGGCTGTTTGTAAAAGTATACAAAACATTTATAAATGCCAAAATTTTGGATTAAATTACATTTTGGAAGTGTGGGCTAGTAAAAATGATATAAGAATTATAAGACAGATCCAGAGACAACTAATCAAATAATTTTTTTGAATAATCGATTGTTGGTAAATCGATTACACGCATCTGTTTGTTTCGAAAGATAATCGACTAAAATTGTACTGATTTCAAAGTAAAAATAACTGTGAAATTGTATTTTATGTATGAATAGGTACATATTTACAGTATATTTAAAACATGGACACAATTGACTGATATGCACAAGTTAAATTTTTATTGGATTTTAGACTGACAAGACCACCAGAGGTAACTCAGTGTCGCGATAGTAATAATAATGGAATAATATCTCTTACTCCAGAATATGTTGCGTAAGTAACTAAAAATGCGCAAACGCACAGCACCATTTTGGATGTAACGGTTACAGCACTACAACGAACATAATAAAAGTTTGAATTTAGAATTTGTAGTAAATGGACAATGTATGTCGCGGCCAGATCAAAGAAATTGATCACTTCATGATATGGCCAAGTTAAATTGGTCAGATCGTTTTAAATGTTAAATTTTGATGATATGTCAATTTTCGTTTGGCCTACTTTTTTTAGATTTTTTATTAGCATAGAAATCAACGAAAGGGTCGACATAATTATCATCAAATGTTAACGTTTAAACGTCCAGTTTTATTTGGCCATATTATAAAGTGATCAATTTCTATGATTTGGTCACGACATAAACGTTAATTTTAAGAAGCAGCTTTAAACAAAATGTATAGCCAGCTAAATAAATACCACACGCAGCATTTTTTTTTAAGTCTAAACAATTTTGGAAACACACTTTTATTATTAAAATGATTTATAAACTTTTTGTATGTTATTGCAAACAGTCGTCGGGATAAGGTGGTACATTGGGTTGGCTTTGTGTTTCACTTCGAAGAGTGGGTTCTACGATGGAATAATAAAATACTTTGCAATACTAGACCAAAATACTATATCGAATGACTGCAAGGCAAGGATCTCTTACAACTATGGACTAAAGAAAGAATAGGAACAATGGTAGCCAGTGGTAACAACCCCGACTTACGTAGTACGAGTAACGTGACGTGGGTTTAAACCAGACAGGTGCTTTACTTTGTGTAATTTAAGTCATCACTACTGCTCTCAAATACTGAAGTAAAACACCGTGAAGAAACAGACTTGTCGTGAAAAAAAAATTTCGAGGTTAAGTGACCCATTGCCTCTCTTAGAGTGGAAGTCTGAATCTCAACAGTAGAAACATTATAAGGCTGATTATATATACTATATAGACTATGGACCATACTACGCCAATTCAGCAGCTACTACTATAGGGCGGTTGCCCATTCCAGACACAACAACCGTCTAGTCGGAGGATCCTCTCTTTTCAATGGAGGTTTATGGAAGTTTATATCCTGTTCCACATATCTCTAGGCACGTATTTCAAAATACGAATACAAAAAACTGCTAGAAATGTTAAAGCGTCTGTTCGATTGTTAGAAACAAAGACATTAAATATATGCTACCAATAGACATGACATAGCGGTCATAAGTGATTTTGTGATAACGCCATCTATTGCTGAAAAGCTTTTAACATTACCTAGCACACACTGAAGTTCTACCATGAGTTTTTAACGTGATCCATTTTGCGATCTATATCGTACTGCTAAAGAGGTGGAGCTACATAGGGTGTATAGCTCCATCGCTCTTTTTCGCTCATACGACTGACATTTTAACACATCATGGTAAGGAGGCCCCTGGCCATCTACCGAACGGGTGTTAGCTATTCCAAGCTAGATGGCGTCACTGAAGCATAGGATGTCAGTTTTTCTAAGACATTTCTTCTGATAGCCGCTCTATTGTATCTCTTTGAATATAAACAAAGAAAAAAGTATACGATGAAATGAAGGTAGAATCAATTTACAGACTCCTCGCGGTTAATTTAAAAGTTTTTTATTTAAATACTGCATTAATCTCATAATGGTCTAGCATACAAAGTATTTATTTTAATTTCAAATGGTTACGTCTTCGTTATATTTCTGTTCACGGTATCTTATGGTGGTTGGTTATGGTGAAGGGCGGTGTTGGATATCTTCTATCTTAAAATGTATAATTTCTAGAATGCATAATAATTTTCTGTTAATAATTATCTTTTGTCGAATATTGACAATGACATAGCTGTTTTAGTTTTCTGTCAACGTTTTTGTTGCCAGACTTAAAACTATGAAATTTTTGGTAACTTTTTATAGTATTTTCTTTTTTATGTTTTAAAAAAAAACATTGACAGATAACTTTAAACAATAGACAATCTCGAATATTCCTTTCTCTCCTGTAGTCAATAATTGCCTGTTCGGTGGAGGTCTGACGTCATTCTGTTATATGTAGAGAGAAGCCGCTAGTGCTGTACGTGTTCAGCACGAGTAAGAAGGTCCTATCGAGTATTGTGGACAACACTAGTAGCGGAGGGATGTGCGTTAACGATACCATGATGCACATGGGAGGTTTGGATACTTTTTCTTTTTTTTTAGTATTTTTTCCTAGTTTCTGATGAGATGAGTAGTGACATGTGATACCTGGGAGCATTTTGACAGATTTTGTAGTATAATTCTTAAAATTTCTAGTACATTCTACCAAAAAAAAAAACTCTTGATAAAGCACATCGGTACAAAGACAGTCATTTACTTTTAAGTTATAAAAGTCATGAAGACAATGAATGGAGTCGAAACTGCAGTTACTTTGCTATCTGCTGTTTTAGATCTAAAAAATCAATTCTTTATGGTCCTATTAACCCTTTAACTTGGCGGTTTAAGGTTTAAAGGCGTCGGATATATCCGACACACTCTCGCATTAATTCTGCCAGGGTCGCACATCCACAACCAAACACTCCATCTCTTCAGCTCTTCTTTTACCTATTGGGATTGAAGAGCTAAACAAGATGGAGTACCCAGTCGCAAGTACACGACCCTGGCGAATAGGACACGAAAACACTCGTCGGACTATTCCGACGCAAGCAAAGCAAAGAATTAAAAGATGACTGAAAGCTATTAAAAAATAATGTTTATGAAGCGCTGAAGTCTAACATTTGACAGCTGAGGTAACGGTTGCAAGTCTGTGCACAATTTTTTTTTTATAAACTAATTTACTTTGCTATAGAACTATCCTTCTTTCTGCCAGTATTTCATAATAGCATGACTATTGATAAAGCATGATTTGAAAATTTTGTACTTAGTGTTTAATTTTGTGTCTACTAAAAAATCTTTATACTGTTGAGATTTTCGCTTGCTAGAAAAATCTTGTTTTCGATCAAAATTAAGCATTTTTTGTTTTATCCTTACATTCGAATTAACGTCACTTTTTTTGACGGACCGACATTTTGACAATTCAATATTCCTGTAAATGGTCCATTTGAAATAAATGTTTCTGGTTTCTGTTTCAAAATAATCCGATTCTAATTGGAAAACAAATCTACTAAATAAACGAAATCAAATTTTTACATCTAAAACAAGCTGAAAATAAAGACGAAACAAATGAAAATCTCAACAGTACACAATCAAAAACCAACCCTATTACTCTACTAATAAAGTATTCTATAACAGTTGAGACGCTGCCATTCGGTGGTGTCGGCGCGAGCGGCATAGGCGCCTACCACGGCAAGAAGACTTTCGACACGTTCACCCACAAGAAGAGCTGTCTTATCAAGAACTTCTCGCCTATCGGAGAGAAGCTGGCTTCGTAAGTTACTTTCTTAAGGTACACTGCGCACACGTGGGCCACGTATGCCGATCTGGGCGCGTCAGTCTCCATACATTTTATATGGCAACTAGACTTGTTGAGCTGCATAAATTCTACGCTACGCGACACGTCTTTCCGTACAAATCAGGCGTAGCTCACGTGTGCGTCGGTCTAATTTAGTTCCCGCTTTAATGTGAAACCCCTATGGTAGCCTTTGAAGTTCTAATTTTCTTAAGTTTTTTCATTTGGGTAGTGTCAAGTTTTATGTTGATTAAAATATGATTGGCGAATGTTAGGCTTAGAACGCCCGCGGTTTTCGCGGTTGTTCGCGGCTCCCGTTGCACCGCCGCACACTGGTCCCGTTTTGAAAAGATGTGGAAATTCGATAAAAACAATCGAAAAAATTTCATTCCATAGGTTTTTGTATAAGTAACAAAAATTGTTCTACGACTTTTCTTAAAAATTGATAAACGGAAAGCCGCGCTGATATGAAAGGAACCAATTTTTATTAATGTGCCTTGTAAGGAAATTTGTTATATCAAAACTCAGTAATACCGAGTTTCTTCTAATGTAATCCATTTTTATTGGTACTAATGCGATAATTTTAAATTATTTAAGTACCACATCGGTACTAAAATATTGAAATTTTAAAGCCCCTCTCTCCCAAGCAAAGCCGCACGTGTCCAGGGACGGTAATTTTTTTTTAATTTCATGTAATCCTAATTCTTTACAATTTTTGTAAAAACAATTGTTGTTACTCATACCTAAAAACCTGTCAAATGAAATTTTTTCCGAATGTTTTTATCGAATTTCCACTTTTTTTGAAAACGGGACCAGTGTGCGGCGGGCCATCTTGCAACCCCATGTCTTACGATAATCAGAATCACCCGCCAGGGTTGCGAGCGAAAATCGCAACCGCGACGTTTAGTTAAGAAATAAAGCAGCGGTTTCCTCTAACGCGAATGGGCTCTGTTGAAAACCGCTTCGTGAATTCTTAGCCTAATATGTATTTATTTACGGAATTAAAATCGACAAGACAACCCTCTCAGTTCGTCTCATCCTATTGAATGGGTTTTTTGAGCCCAGAGTGGGAGACGTTGTTAAATTATCTCTCATACTCAATTTTTTTTTTTTTCTAATGTAACAATTCTCAGTACTAACCCATAAAGTGCCCGGCTAATGCTAACACTATTTGAAAATAGTACATTTTGGTACAAGTGGAGAAACTTTGTAATTACAATCGAGATGGAACCCTCCACAATTTATTACATCAGGCTGGACGCAGCCCCACTAGTCTCCGAGCAGCCCCTATTTTTTTTTTTTTTTTTTCGTGAATGAATTGAAAACTGTCCTTTGATACATGTGGAAAGCCACTGCAGCATCAACCCTCATCTGCGGCTCGGGTGAATTCCGCCTCCATCGCAATGACAAAGTTTCTCCAGTTGTATTAAAATGTACTGTTCCTAACACTATCTATATTCTATTCTAGCGGCCGCTACCCCCCCTACTCGGACAGTAACATCAACTTCCTCAGCATGTTGATGCGCAAGCGCTTCGGTCCGTCGTTCAAGTTTGTGCCCTACCTGCTGGCCTTCGCGCTTGGCGCGGGAGTATCTTATGGCATCTTCGCTTGGCAAAAGGTAAAGAAGTAATGTTGCATTTTGATGTTTTTTGATGCGTGTGTTGTAAAGTTTGGGGGTTGGTTCGGACTGAGAACTTGGCTACATTACCATGGTGCAGCGTTGTTAACTTGAAACGGTGTGGACCCTGACTGCGGCACAACGTAGATGTAATCCCCGATACACAAATTGAACCATCATGGCGGTCGACCTTGAAAGTGCAGTAACCGATTTTCGGATCTAAACCGACTTACAACTTATTTGCCGCGTACTATACTATACGATTCAAATAAGAATAGGATCGACTTAGCGACATATTATGACATCATAGCTATCAAATCGAGTCCATTAGGTTACTCGTAGGGTTGGTAAAACAAGATACTTTTTAATTCAAATTTATTTACGAATCGTGAACGAAAAATTTTAATCAGAATCTAGTTCTTCGATTGCGCTCATTTCTGCATCACTTTGTGAAGTGTCCGAGTAGAGAAGAACGGAAGAAGCGAATTGTTGCGAATAAGAAAGAAAACTGGTTGCGCAAATAAGCTGTGGACTGTAGATTTTAAAAAGCGATCTAAGGTTTATTAACAATATGCAGATACTATGCCTGGCATGGGATAAAGGTATTGGGAAAGAGCACTGACCTTTAGACTTCGAAGGTTCCACGTGGCACCGCCGGCGATTTTCGACTTCGCACATTTAAATCACTGCCAGGTCCTGTTTTGCACTACACGGCACCACTGTTGTTGAGTTTGAATGGTTGGGTCACGAAAATAGTCAATTTTCTTGTAATTTCGAGCGGGCGCGGTTAGCGGTGCGGTCACATTCACAAACGATGCACAAAACGTCAAATGTCAAATCATTTCTTGCGGTCGTGCGGGTGGAGGGAAAACGGATGGTATAGGATTGCTAGGCCAAAAAAACAAATTACAAAAAACAAAGTCGCGGATCATAGCAAATTGGCGCAACCATTCCCCCCGGGTTTGAAGGGTTACCTTCAAAGAAAAGAAAAAAAAACAAAAGCGAAACTAAACCCTATTACTAATCTAAACTATCAATACTAGGTAGCGAAACAACTTATAACTAACTATGCCACTACTACTGATTAGGCAGAGGGCAGAGGCGAATAACCGGACGCAGGTACGATCCAGTTGCGGTTTTAACTTTTACGACTCGCGTTATTCCGTTCGAACCCGGAAAAACTTCTTCCACTACACCAAGAGGCCAGTGCAGAGGAGGCGCACTCTCAGTCTTCAGTATCACCACAGTACCGACTGTGACTGGATCTGAAGGAGTGTTCCACTTTTGACGCGACTGCAGCGTATGCAGATAATCTGTCCTCCATCGCTTCCAAAAGGACTGAACTAAGCTATCTAGCAGAGCGTGACGCGGGTGAAGCTGCAGTT
The DNA here is from genome assembly GCA_958295575.1 of Leucania comma. Taxonomy (NCBI): domain Eukaryota; kingdom Metazoa; phylum Arthropoda; class Insecta; order Lepidoptera; family Noctuidae; genus Leucania; species Leucania comma. The sequence continues at coordinate 16,844,021 of OY282480.1, forward strand.
TGTCAGTCTCGACATCTAAAGCGGGCAAATATTTAAGAGGAGTCGTCGTCAAGAAGTGAGCCGGCGTCAACGCTAGTGGCTCCGATGGATCACTAGACAAAGTCCGACACAACGGACGCGTCTTCATCAACGCCTCTACCTGAGCGAGTACGGTGCTCAACTCCTCGTACGAGAGAATCTGTTCGCCTATGACCCGAAACAGGTGCGACTTAAGGCTTTTAATATTCGCCTCCCAATTGCCACCAAAATGACTAGCCGCTGGCGTATTAAAACACCAATCAATGCGATTCTCAGCTAAGACATGGGCGAATTCACTTTGGTAGTACTTGGAGCGTAAGAATGTATGTAATTCCGAAATATTGCGTCGCGCTCCAACATAATTTGTGCCGTTGTCAGAGTATAAGCGCTTAACGGGACCACGGCGAGATAAAAATCGTTTAAATGCAGACATAAAACCCTGCGTACTCAAATCACTGGTTAACTCTATGTGAACCGCACGAGTTGTCATACAAACGAATAGGCAAATGTATGCCTTTGTGGAACGTATACCACGACCACGGGCAATAGTGACTTTAAACGGTCCAGCATAGTCCGTCCCAGTATGTATGAAAGGTTTCACCGTCTGTACAACACGACAAGAACGATGGTCGGCCATTTCCGGCGCGTTGAAACGCGGGCGGAGCTTAAAGCAGGGCACACATCTGTGCACTCTAGCGCGTATCAAATTGCGAGCGGAAAGTATCCAGTACTTCTGTCGAAGAATGGACATTAATAAATCGGGACCAGCGTGACAATTCACCTTATGGTGATAGTCCACCAACAAATCCAAAACGTGATCCCTGCGTGGTAGAACTACTGGATGCATTTGTTCAAACTCTAACTTAGCATTTCGCAGACGGCCACCGACACGAATGAGTCCGTCTTGCAAAAATGGTTTCAAATGTTGAAGTGCGGGACTACAAGGTTTATGTGATTCTAAACTACGAAATTCTATTGAAAAATAAAATTTCTGCAACTCTCGAAGTACAACTGATTCAGCTCTATCCAAATCAGCTGCGATTATAGAACCACGCGATGGTAATAATCTCAAAAATCTTAGGACGTAAACTACACAGCGTAATAGTCTCGACCAAGACGAGACTCGATTAGACAACAACAAAACAACTGACTCTTCACGCGGAACTGATACTACAAGCGTATGTTTCTTCTCCTCGGGTGGTTCTGAAACAGTAGCGGGGTTAAACGGAGCATTTGGCCACTCGTTAGGAGTGGTATGCAGCCAGGGAGGGCCACAAAACCAAAGCGGATGATTTAAAATTTGCGCGGGAAGCAAACCACGTGAGAGACAATCAGCTGGGTTTTCTGTTCCAGCGACATGGAATATATTTTCCTCTGCGGAGGCACGGGAGCCACCGAGCGAAAAAATATCACCCTTGAAAGGGAGCGCGACAACATAACGACCATCTTTATCACGAGTAGTCGTGCGGGTATAAATCTCCTCAGTGACCTGATCCTCAGGGCTGAGAATAGGCGGGACATTGACCTCTTCAATCTCCCAGAACTTGCGGATGGTAGACTCAAGCGGCGGCTCGACGGTGCAACAGTACGACACAGTCGAGTAATTATTTAAATAAGCGGGTGCGGAACCAACTATAACAAACCCGAGAACTGTTTCCAGTGCGTGCGGAGCGGGGTACATCGGAAGACCTTGAATTTTACGTGATAACTGGAGATGCGGGAGAATCGAAGCACCGATCAATAGATCGATATCTCCAGGGAAAGCGTAATTTCCGTCGGCTAACTGCAAGTTCTTAAACTCCGTCAGCATGGACGTGTCAACCGGTACCGTGGGCAACCGTTCCGTAATCTTATCTGCGACTAGCGAATCCATTTCAAACGAAATATTACGATTAAAACGTGAACTAAATATTATTTTAATGGAACCGTGAATGGTTGCCTTTAAACCTCCAAAACCTTTCACTTCTGAGCGGGATGACCAATTATTAAAACTAAAACCAAGGCGTTGACAACAATCCCGAGTAATAAAATTACTCTGGGAAGCGCCATCTAGTAGCGCCCGAACGGTGCGCGGTTTGCCAAAGGCATCTACAATGACAACTTGCGCGGTCGCAAGCAAAACGGTAGTGATTTGAGTACCAGCGGCGGAAAGCGAACACAATGTTACGTCGTTTGCACTTGCAGCAGGCCGCGCGTCACAAGCGTCGCGCGTCTGCGCAGGCTGCTGCTGCGATGGCAGCTTACTACTCTCAAAATGTAAGAAGGTATGATGTCTAGCTAGACATTTACGACAGCTAACACCACTTTTACATGACGTAACCAGATGTTTGTCACTTAGACAATTAAAACACAAATTATTAGTGCGGACAAACTTGTAACGATCACTAGGCGATAATCTCTGAAATTCCGAACACTTGTACAGCTGTGTATGGCTACCCTTACACAGAGAACAGTCAGGTGTTGAGGCGGTATTAACTAGCGTATGTGCAGTCTTGACTGACTTCGATGACGCGTCTATACGGCGATCGGAACCTGTCCTATTCGTGACTTCATGACGTACCGACGTGCGCTGCAACACCTTAATATGGTCGCGAATAAAAGATTCTAAATCTTCGAACTTAGGTATTTCTTTGCCGCGCTGAGTCGTTTCAAACAGACGAACAGTTTCAGGATCTAATTTATTTAAACCGATATACAAAAACAAAAAGTCACAGAGGTCATTGACCTTTAGGTTCTTTACTGCACGAACAGATGATGCGAAAATATTTAAAAACTTCTCTAAATTATGATCGTTACAAACGGAAAAACTTTTCAAATCGAATAATTGATCTAAATATGCGGTGGCTACTAATCGCTTATCTTCGTATTTTGTTTTTAAAGTGTTCAAAACTAAATTGTAATTTTCAGCGCTAAACGTAATTCCAGCACAGACAGCCTTTGCCTTACCGGTCAATTTTTCTACGAGATAATGCAATCTCTCGTGATCTGTCAGCGATGTGTTCCTATGTATTATATTTTCGAAACTATCTATAAATAAATTCCAATTTCGAATGTCACCATCAAATTCAGGTATTTGAATTGGCGGCAATCGTGGGCGTTCGCGAGGAGGGTTGGATAAACCACTCGCGGGGGGGGGAGTCTCTAAACTCCTAGCAATACGTTTGATACGACAATACAAGTCATCAAAGGACGACAATGCCTGATAACTCACACAGTAATCAGGATTTAACTCCAACTCTAAAATGTTTATATTATTAATTGTAGATTCAAAATCCGCGCGCAAACTATCTAAAGTTTCCAACGAACACAAGAAAGCATCTCTAATCGCCAGATCCGAGGTTTGCGAAGATTTATCACAAATCGATTGAACACGTGAAAACTGTGAGTCCCTTTTAGCGTATAAAAGCTTCAACTGAACCTTTAAATCAGTACTAACCTTGGTTCCCTTAAGAGACATCTTGTTTTGATATATTCACACTATACACTCAAACAAACACTTAACGAATTATTAAGTAAGCGATAATTAACAGATAACAATATGGTAATATTGTAAACAACAAAGTGAACGGCGAACGAACGGAACAACCTGAATCAATGAGTGAATATTACCCAATTTCTCGATTAAATATATGCGTATATAATCTATGGTTTATCCGTTTCCTACAAATGTTCACTCAACAATGAACGGGTATTTTTGAAATGCGTCTACCTACATGAAATTTGTAGGACTTCCGAATGAATTTTGTCAAGAAAAAGAATGCGATCGATTTATATCTACGCTGATATTTACGTAGCTAACTATAATTATGCGGTGCGGTTGACGGCGTAGGTACCGTAATTATCAATGACTCTTTAACTATACGAGCGAAATAACGTATAGTTGCCTAAATGCCTAGATGCGGGTTTTCTACTATTATATCTAGGTAAATAGGCGCGTTGCGTTTATTCCCTATGGAACAAATACTATATTGCGAAATTACAAGAAAATGATTCACGATCCTGCTCGTATGGACCAAAAATAATGGTTGCGCAAATAAGCTGTGGACTGTAGATTTTAAAAAGCGATCTAAGGTTTATTAACAATATGCAGATACTATGCCTGGCATGGGATAAAGGTATTGGGAAAGAGCACTGACCTTTAGACTTCGAAGGTTCCACGTGGCACCGCCGGCGATTTTCGACTTCGCACATTTAAATCACTGCCAGGTCCTGTTTTGCACTACACGGCACCACTGTTGTTGAGTTTGAATGGTTGGGTCACGAAAATAGTCAATTTTCTTGTAATTTCGAGCGGGCGCGGTTAGCGGTGCGGTCACATTCACAAACGATGCACAAAACGTCAAATGTCAAATCATTTCTTGCGGTCGTGCGGGTGGAGGGAAAACGGATGGTATAGGATTGCTAGGCCAAAAAAACAAATTACAAAAAACAAAGTCGCGGATCATAGCAAATTGGCGCAACCAAAAACTGTTTCTTTTTTCGTAACTAATGATGACTTAAATAATATATTTAGCTAATTTAGATTAAACAATAACGTTTTTTTTCCCTTAGATTTAACAAGAGTCGTTTAAACAAAGGAAAAAAAGAACCGTTATTGATACACAAATAAGTTTTCTTTGCAAACCGTAGTCCTCAACTAACATTTGACAGATAGTTGTCATTGATGTTCCGTTTCTTAATTGAATCGCATTGTATACGGTCCTGAACCATGTTAAGCGGAAGCACGGTACAGTGTCGTGTCACGACACGACATTGTTTAGGCGCTGCATCTTCAAAAGTATCGCGATTAGTCTTCAATCAAAGCGTTTATCGAAGTTGCCTTACAGCGATTTCGCACTACATCCGATCCGACACAAACCCGCTCTTATCTCACCACTTTTAGGCACGCAATTGACAGTTGCAGCACGCAATTCGCACTAGTGCAGAAAAGTTTTTTTTTATTGTATGAAATAGTTCACTACTACGTGTTCTACTTTCACGGGTTCGGATCGGATTCGGATCGGACGTAGTGCAAAACAACTCTATGTGCACGACGCGATACCATTTATCTGCACGACGCGGCAACGTGCGCAGTCAGGCGCCACGACATTTCACGACACCGCGTCGTGGTAATATGGTCAGGTCCTATACAGTGTTGACACTGCGTAAACGCATTCGATGCGCTTACGTCGCATAGATATGATAAATGATGGCTATAAAACTATGTCACGGTTACGCTACGTTTGCATAGCGTTTACGCTGCGTATACGTTTAAGGAACTAGGTACTACGAAAGACTGATGAAAGTACTCTAACAACTGAAGATACTGAAAGATGACTTTGTTCATTTTAATGTTTATGCACTATACATCAAAAAGGACCCTCTTAATTCCTAAAGTTCGATTCGACGTAAACGGAAAATATTAAACCCCTCCTAAATTTTATAACACATCCCACTTACTACAGTACGGCCGACGGATCTAGCAAGTCTGAAGTTAGGCTCTGCGAACTTTAGCACTTGTGCATTCGTAAAAAAATAAATAGTTTGAAAAATAAATGCCACTATTAGTTGTTAACAGCAATAACAACGGTTATTGGGATTTATTTTTTCAAACCGTTTATTTTTTTACGAGTGCACAAGCGCTAAAGTTCATAGCATAGTGCAGAGCCTAACTTCAGACTCGCTAGATCCGTCGACCGTACTTATGTAAAAAGTATTTGTGAAACTATGCCTTAAAACATTCCATCAAGGTTTAATTCCGTTTAAAACAGTAATACCCCTTTTTATTTGTTTACAGGCGTAGGTATTATCAATAATGTAATGGATATTATAAGTCGTAAATATAGTAATAAATACATAGTAATTATTATATTTAAGTTACCAATGCTACAGTCGCAAAATGTAACACAATGTATTAATCGATACATAAAAAATCTTTACAACTAAATAACTTGTTTTATTTCCCGAAAAAATCTCAAATCTAATATCTATATTATTCATTGCATCATAATACCCTTGAAACATACAATGCTACTGATGTTACCACTTGTTGCCAGCTTAAAAAATTTACATGTATAGTTTTACTTATTTTTTACTATAAACACACTATAATATAACATACATAGGAAATTGGTTTTCTGTTTTCTTACAAAACATGTTGAGATGTAACGACAAAAAATCTTTGTAGGTTTACAAGCGAGTTCGCATAAATGAAATAAGGGATTGCTGTTCAACCCCAACCCAGAATTTAAAAAAAATGTATTGTCCTCTCAATCTTTCTGGTTGCGAATTTGTAGTTAGTCGAATACAACAATCTACTATTATAATCGACTAACAGAATATAAACATACTACAAAAAAGACAACAGTTAGTTGACCTTCTTTGTCATTTAGCAAGTCATCTCTCTAGTACAGAGTGCCCAGTATATAAGAATGCGTAGTGGAGAACCCCACAAACATTACTTGGATATTTATTGTAAGTCTACGGTGTGGAATAGTAATAATCAATGGAAGTATCACGTAATAAGCCATACCCTATATACCCACAGCTAGCATAGATCCCTCTTCATGATTTGTGTCTTGCTGGGTTTTCAACTTTTTTTAAAATTGATATAAGCTAGTGATTGACTGCAATCCCACCTGATGGTAAGCAGTGATGCAATCGCTGATGGTGAGACACACTAGTTTATTAAGAGCCTATTCACTCTAGCCTTGAAGACACCTAACTAAAAATAACATCAATATCAAAACTATCTCGGTCCATGAAATCGCCGTTTCCGTCTGTCTCAATGCCACTTTGCTGCATATTAGGGTTCCAATATCTTTGTAGTTAGTTTGTCTAACATCCAACTGAAGAGCGAAGTTAAATCTTACTAAAGTTTAGCATCTCTACAAGCAGCAGCACTTCAGAAAACTGTACACTTACACAAAATAAAATTAAAATGCTGTAAACAAGTTAAATAAAAAAAAACGCAACCATCCATGTCTTCGTTTTAAAGAACACTAAACGTGTATCATACAAAAATTACTTTAAATAAAAAAGTGGCCTTGACGAAATATTGGGAAGGAAATAAAATATATATAATTGACTCAATTAAGAAAATTAATGCGTATTATGTGCATTTACATAATCTTTTTGACCTTATGAGGTCAGAGACGAGGATACGGTTTGGGTCTAAGCAGACACGTTGAGTTTATTGCCATTTTAACTGGGCACGAGTAAGTGAAAATTGTATTTTGAACTAGCCGTTCCTTCGGTCGCCCTCTGCGTTCTAAAGCCGCGCTGACTTTTTCAAAGAATCCACCACTCGGATAACGTCAATGTCGAGCATGGTTTAAAAACTTGTTGCTTCATCTAACGCAATCCAACACGATGTTTGATGAAAAGGCAACGCGAAAAAAGAGAGATAACGGCTGAAAACTCTGTTGGCATTCGGTAATTCCGTGATTTACCTACTCGGAATATTTCACAAAACTTGTCTCAGGAAATACATGTTTTGTTTAAAACCCTAAAAAAAAATTTGTGAAAAATGGTCGTCATGCAGAATTTCGGTTAAATGGGCAAGACTATAGATATAGAAATACTTCTTTTATATTTTTATTAAATGTGTGCACTATGGAGGGCCAAAGGTTCGTAAAATAGCAGATTTTCATAGGTCTTTACTGGATTAGTTTTACACAAATGTTTTGATTTCTATAGAAGCCTAAGATATCTATGTATCCAAAATATCTGGAGAAAGATGTGTAATCAGATCATAATCACGTAAGAGCGGTTGTATGAAAATGTACATCGGGTTGGCCACCATTAAGCTCTCGGCTGAGTTGAAGAGTTGGTCTCGGCTGTCAGTCGTTACGGGTATTCAGAAGCTTGAGTTTGGCGGCCATTCTTGCCATCTGTTAACCTGTAAAATACTGACAATCATTCTTGCTACCTACTGAACTTACCTCGTTGTCGTTTCCTGTGTAATAGGGTTGCAGACACGCACTTACATATCGCGCCTATTTTAATTAAAAACAATGGCAGAATGGGTATACAAATTATTATAGTAATAGAGCAGTGGTGCCCAGTGGCAACGGCTCCAACTAATGCCTTGATCATACGTACCGAGCAAAGCAGCGAGACAGTGCTCTCGACCGAATACTCAGTACGTATAAACATAGCGCCGAGTTCTCGGCCGAGTGCTTATCTCTACAACACGCTTACATCACTGTCTCGCCCGAGCAACATTTTACTGTGTCACCCTTTTACTCGGTACGTGTGTTCAAGGCATTATGTGTAGTGAACGGCGAGCAGTGGGTAGTAAGTTTAAACCCTGCCAGGTCCATTGCTTTGTGTAATTTATTTCATCACTACTGTTTTCAAAACAGTGAAGGAAAACACCATGGTGAAAGCGACATGCCGTGTTCCTCATAAAGAACTTTCCTGCCTAGAACCAAAAATTGAAAGACATGAAACATCATCGGTCTCTTTCAGAGAGGAGGCCTGAGTCCTAGTAGTGGGCACATTATAAGGCTAATTATTTATTTATTCAAAGTATACCCTACACTAAATAACACTGTACAAAGGTGGACTTAATACCTTAGGCATCTTCTATCAGACGACCTTAGGCTGGTGCAGAAATAAATAAGCACAATAATAAATACATGCTATAATCTAGCATTCTAATCTTTTATGATGATTACTTCAATTTCAATTTTAATTGGATTATTTAAATTATATATATTAACTTATTGTTGTTTTTATTGCAGATGGCATCAGAAGAATAATAACGCCGAGACTGAAGTGGCATCAACCAGGATTGCTGCGATTTCATTGTGATAATGTTTTAGAGTTAAAATCTTAAAAGCCCTGGTTTTGTTATAAAAGTTCTATTTAAAACCACAAATGGTAGTGTTTGACACATGTTTACATATTCGAAACTGATAATATTGCCTTTCGGAAAGGCATAATTTTGTAAAAAAAACTTGTCGATATGAATAAATGTGCCTTCTCTTTAGATGTAGATATATTTAGCAACACAATGTTAATTACGTGATTTATTTACGAAGCAATATTAGCCTTATTTTTTATTTTACACAATATAAAGTATTTGCCATGACTATTACGGATTCTCGTGCAATTATTGCCTTAGTTTATATTATATATTGAGGAAATAAGCATTTATTTTTATACTTACTTTATAAGCCAAGGCTTTTTTGTTTGGCAAGCAATTTAGGGAATGTCAGCATGCAATATAGGATGCAAATCACTTGCCAAACATGCTTGGCTCTTTTTTACTGCATTCCGTTGGCTTGATACATTTCAAACTCTTTAATGCATTTATTAATCACTGAGACGAAATGAGAAATATACCAACGTTTGTTTTATTTTAGGCAGGCAACCCTGTTGAAAAACTGTACTCTCTTCTGAAAGATGAGCAAAAAAAATTTGTAATTTACTTTTAAGTTTACCTATTTATCAATAAATTTATAGTTTACACGGCTAGGTTACTGCTTTTTATGCGATGATTTTATAAGAATTATGCAATACAAAAATGCACGTGATTATATTATTGTAGTATAAACTTATTTAAAGTTGTTTATATGATATTTCATTAGAAATTTATTGGTAACCTATTCTAGTTGTTTTAAATTATGAATAAAAATTATTCTCGTTGATAAACATTACAAATGTTAGGTTGTTGGATACTACGTATATTTGTATGTGTAATTAAATGGGAACAATGGATCATACTTACGAGAACAATGTTTTTTTTTGTTTCCTACCCTTCTTTCCCTCTATTTAATGCGGCAGTAAAAAATATGGCTTTACTAAGTTATATTAATTAAAATCATTACTACATTTCTCTCAGATCCCATAAGTTAAAAGTCTAACACACTCTCGCTCCGCCCTAGAGAAAAGTCATTGGATGATTTTCCACCCTTCATCTTCTTGCCCTCCCTGCGATCGTAATACGATTGAATTACTTTTTTTTTATGAAATGGCCATTCAGCTCAATCATAGGGTTTTAATCTGTCCTAGCTCGAGAGGACACCGGTGGCCTCTCACATCCACGCCACTATAGGCCATAATTCCGATGTTTAGAGTCTACTTTTGTATGAACAAGTTTGGCAGTAGTTTTTTTTTTTTATGGTAGGTAAAATCATCCAGTTTGGTAGTAGTGGATCTACATAACGAACCGAGAGGTTTATACAGCGTGTAACCAAAAGGGTATATATATCGAGAAGCGTTGAATATTACAGGTGGTATAGAAACTACACAAAGTTTAAGCTCAAAATAAATTCCTCTAAGAATTGATACCAAATTCTTGGTATTGCCGGATTATTTATTTTAATTATTTATTTTAAATTCCGTAAATAAATATTTGTTGCGGTCTGCAAATCAATATTTTAATGAACATAGAACTTACTTACCAAATAAAAAAAACTTAAGAAAGTTTGTATTTCGCGGGCTACCCTGGCGCTCTAGTTAATTAATCCCACCTGTGTCCTACAACTCTGCGTTCCTGGGCCATGGTTAACTCGTTCGCACGATACCGCAGTATAGTACACGGCATATAAGTTGAACCAAAATTACCTGCGTTACTATGGTTACGCACAACACTTGCGTTCTATTTGCTTTAGAAGCGCGCTTCTATTGGGACCCGAAATTGTGTTACTGCGCATTGATGGTCGATCGCCATTTTGGTTCAACTAGTATGGCGCGTATAATACTGCGATTGCTGACCGTAGAGTCCTGGGTTCGATTCCCGGGTCGGGAAAAAGTGCTATTGGGTTTTTCCATTGGATATTACTCTGGAGCTGTCTGGAGTTTGGAACTTAGTGGTGTGATACCCGCGCCTCAGAAAGCATGTAAAACCGTTGATCCTGCGCCTGTGTCACACGCTACAGCGTACCCTGGTCACCGATTTTGATCTTTCTTCGGTCTTGTCGGTTTTTCGTCCCATTGAACTATAACATTAAACTTAAAGGAAAGGAACAGAGACTGCAATTGTGTTTGTGCACTATAATATCTTTTTCAATACACTTGCTCAGAAATTGGCTCTTATTGCACTACAATTAGGTATATAATGGCTCCTGTTACCAAACTGTGACATTTTGATTACCATTACGCACTAGTGCTGTAATGTAGCTTAACCTTTTTGTTCAACCTCTTTGTTTGCGAAACAAATTTTGAATACGAAAAAATAAAAATTGTTTGTGGTCTGTGGCCATCATTTTTAAAACTCCTTGTAAAACTGAATAGTAAGACAAACATATAAGTGTGCAAGCATACATACAACATGCAACATGCAAGCACGCATGCAGCATGCAAGCGGGCACGCAGCATGCAAGCGTCGAAGTCGATTTTGCAGCGATTCGTTTCTGTCGCTAAATTTTATAGCACAACATGTTGACTTTTAGTTTATTCGAAGTATTGAAAATCGGAATGTCGTTTTTCGGACCGAAAACCCTTCGAGCATTTGATTCTTCGAACTTATGAAAATCGTAAAACTAACAAATCGCATTTACGACTTTCGGTAAAATAAATTTCGTGATTTTTAATAATAGACATTACAATTTTTAGGTATTATGAAATTCGGACTTTTGAAAATCGGAACAACGAAATTCGAAATAAAATATTTCGGAGTATTTGGGTGTTCCCGCTCGTGATTGACCACTATCGCGCCGTAAGCGATGATGTGGCCGAAGATGGAGCACGCTTGCCAAGAAGTACCTAACCTATTCACTCTTGACATAAAGACCCCTAAGTTGTAGCTATCAAGAAACACAGACTCCGGCAGGGAATTCTACTTACACACCTACAAACTTAAAATTTGGCAAGTAGATTCCTTATAGGGTGTAGACGTCCGCTAAGAACGGATTTTACAAAATTCCACCCCTAAGGTGTAAACCGACTCTCACGCGTGTGAACCCACTGACAGAAGCAAGTATTTAATAAAAAGAGACCCGCAAATCGTCTAATGCATTCCGCATGTCCAGCATTCCTATCTTTTTTGTAGATGTAGATTCCTTTTGCATCGTCTCACTCGCTAAACTAGTGTTCCACATCATAAATTTATAACCTCGTCGTCTCGTAATTATGAAAGTCATATTTTAAAAGTTTAAATGTTGATTTAGTAGAAATATTGTTTGCATCCTCAGTCTTCTTGTGGATATCGAGAAGTACTTAATCGACTTTACACAAGGGCCAAAACCGTTGCAAAAAATGGCAAAATATATTTAACTAAACAGGACGTATCAAAGATCATAAACATTAACACCCGTATTTATAAAGAAATAATTACTTGTTGGGTTAGGTCATTTCTTAGGAAATTACTTAAGGTTAGAAATCTTGATGATTTTTTTTAATTTTTTTCTTAAAGAATACAAATTGTAGTTACTCAAGTAATTAGTTTTAATTGTTTATAAATACGGATGTAAGTGTAGGAGTGTAGGACTCAACAAGCCAAACCCAGTTGGTTTACTTACATCATTAAGACATGAATGAGTTCACGAGTCATTTATTCACTACCTACTATAAACACAACGTCAGCTATATAGTCTAAATAATTCGGCTTTCGGCCAGCATTCCGATAAGAAACGGGTCAATCAAAAGTAAATCAGCTGTTAGTGATAAGTAGCCGATCGTGGTACGAAATAGGTAGCCTTAACTAATTTGCACTTTTGGCATGTCAATGTCCAAGTCACTATAAAGTACCTAATATATTATTAGAATTTAATTTAAAGTGGTCGTAACCTAGAAGAAAATAAATATAAGCCCAAAATTAGAAGAAATGAAAAAACTGAGAGTTTATCGTGAAAGGACAGCTGATAAATAGCGTTTTTCTAATTATAGGTAGGTACCTATGTATTTGTGTTTGAAGATTGACGATAAAATGGTCATGGTCAAACATACGTGACACAAAATAGATAGAATGTGTGTTCTGTGTGTGTACGTGACGTCACATCATAGAAATATTTTGCCCGCTTAATGTCAGGAGATACCAGAGTCTAGCCAGCATGACGTTTTTTTGACCTCATCAACACCGTTAACTATATGTACCTACATACTATGTATGACTTCATAGTTCGCACTGACGGTGTCAACAGTTTATTTTTATCCATGCAGTCATTTTCACATAAACCAATGATTACATTTAAGCAGTACGCCTTGACTGAATGTTACATCATTGCAATATTACCCCATAAAGGCCACTAATCAACAAAGTCGTAACTATTATAAGTTCATGCATTAACTTTTATAAAGGGATGCAGGATGCCGTGTACGATCCATAGAAAATCGCTTAATAGCCATATTGCAATTATAAAAGACAACATTAGACTGTAGAAGTTTCTTAATTTGAAGATCAACCAACAAAATGCTCGAAGATTATGTTTTGCTCCACTTCCACGGTTCTTTTCATTGCTACCTGGTTTAGAGAGTAAAACGTTTAGATCTATAGAATTTTTTTAATCTACTTACCTTGAACAATTTTAAGATCATAATTGGAAAACATAAGTACCCAAAATCTATATATTTAAGTATTTGGACGAGGGAAAACATTATTATTTTTTTCTTTTAATATTTTTAATCTACACACGCAACTCTTGTTTTGGACGAGTATCCGAATTTTTACAAATGTCAAAACAATAATATTTTAGAATGGCAAGGAATATTGTTTGGTGTATTTATATTTTTAAAGTTAATTACTCTATTATTTGCAATTTTTCTGTCATCATAAGCTATAAGATAAGACTCTAGATATAGCAGATTTTTTTCAATAAACAATATTTTAATTTCAGCAGATTCTTTTACTATTTAGTGATGGTGTATTTTCTAGCATTGCAACATTAGTGACTTACGAACGAAAGTGCTTGTGATGAGCAAAGACGATTAAAAAGTGTCGATAAGCCAATATTCTGCAGAAATTAGCCACAATCTTCAGGTATCTACAAAATATAATAAATAACACCCTCGCATGTGAGGGTACTATGTGGTGGTGCTGTACTTCTTCCGCTAGTTCAGGTGCTTATTCACATTTGAGGGCTTGTCTGACTACTCCCTACCCATAATCCTATACGGCGGCCATATTTATAAGTCATGAAAGGCGTTGACGCTCGACACCATCATAATTATTTGCGTTGTATTGTTTCACAGGACCGATGGCTGCGATACGCAAAAAATTAGTGATCGTCGGTGACGGTGCGTGTGGTAAAACATGCCTGCTCATCGTATTCAGCAAAGATCAGTTTCCGGAAGTGTACGTGCCGACTGTGTTCGAAAACTACGTCGCCGACATCGAGGTGGACGGCAAGCAGGTCGAACTGGCCTTGTGGGATACGGCCGGCCAGGAGGACTACGACAGGTTGCGACCGCTGTCATATCCCGACACTGATGTGATCCTCATGTGCTTCTCGGTGGACTCGCCCGACTCGCTCGAGAACATCCCGGAGAAGTGGACACCCGAGGTAAAGCACTTCTGCCCTAATGTGCCCATCATCTTAGTTGGCAACAAGAAGGATCTGCGCAATGACCCGGCCACAATTAACGAGCTCCGCAAGATGAAACAAGAGCCGGTGAAGCCGCAGGAAGGACGAGCCATGGCGGAAAAGATTAACGCGTTCGCGTATCTGGAGTGCTCCGCCAAGAGCAAGGAGGGAGTGCGCGAGGTGTTCGAGACGGCGACTCGCGCCGCATTACAGGTCAAAAAGAAGAAGAAGACTAGGTGTTCCCTGCTGTAATTGTGCTGTTGTCGGGAGAACTCTGTTTATGAATTGTACGCATACTGCCTGATAACTTAGTTTGAAACGACTCGGACTGTGCAGCAGTCGCGAGGTCGGCCACACAGTGCTTCCTTCCGATACTGACTGCTGACGCGAAGTCGCGGCCCGCGTCGCACGCACACTCACTCAGTATTTGTGTGGCTACTCTTTCACAATTGGTACTTTGTATATTTTATAGATTATCTATAAAGAGTAAGCGTAAATGCCTTAACAAAAGTAGTCGGGGGCATGTGGACCTCCCGTCTCCGGCAGGGCCACTGGAATTTTTATGCTATAATATCACGTTATATAATCGAGTAGCATTTCTTCTACATATAGATTATTCCTCGACCGGTGGCATCTCACCGAGACTTGTTTAGTTCGGTATTTTGTATTTTAATTTTTCAATAAAATAGTGGTGTATAAATTGTGTAGGATGTTTATTTGACACGGAGCGTGAGCCCCACTCAACTAAGTGCCTGTCAGCTAGACGCGTCTCTGAGACGTCCAATCTGATTCTGTAGGGCAGTTGTTTTGTAATCTATTGTTTGTGTGAAATCATAACTTCCTAATATAATTTATTAGTAATAAAGGAACCCCATGTCAACAATTCTTAACTAGACTCTTTTTGACTTTTTATAAAATTTTAATGCAGCATTTATAAAGCAAAGGTGTTTAGAATGGGGGATATTTAAGTTAAATATGATCATTTATGTTATGTTTCATTAGTCTTGTAAGTACAAAATTATCGTCAAATATAATTAACAAAATAATTATTAGATTTCCTTTTATATAATTTAAGATTTATTATTTTGGATTTATTCCAATTACAAATTTATTAACCAATAATTGAAAGTTTCAATTTAGGCACTCCTTGACATTTTTAGTAGTTGTAGCGGGTTGAAACGGCGTCTGGGTGATTGCATGAACTGCTTCTGTCTGTAGTTAGTGGGGCTACGGTAGGGGACCGCGGTGCCGTCGGGCAGCTGTCGCTCCGGGCCGCGTAGCTCGGGCGCCCAGTCCGCGTACACCAGCGCGTCGACTCCACACAGCCTGTGCCCTGCTAGCGGGGTCACTATGTACACCACCCACTTCTGATAGTCTACACCGCGGACCAAACCTGTAACAATACAAATAACTATAGTAAATGCCTGAGTATGTCATGTTCTTAGTTATCATATTTAATCAGCACTTTATTACACTTATTGATAACACATTTTACAATATTAATTCTATTTCTAGGCATACCTCAGCATCTGTTTGAAATTACATTATATAAATTATGAGTAAACTGCATATTTTTTAATTGTTAAGAATTTGTTTGCTTGAAGAACATTTACACCTTTTTCAGTGATATCTTTGTCATTAAGACATGCCTAAATAATCAATGTAGTATAAAAATTTTGTCATAATCCACTTCTCAAAAACAAGTTTATAATTTAAAATGTAGAGCACCCGCTTTTTTAGAAGTTTGAAATGGATACCAGTTATTTATTTAGGGTATATCAATAATAATGTTTATTATGGTTGATTCTAATATGTTAATTAGGCTACCAATATTCAATATAAAAAAGAATATTTGCCATAAGCTTAACAAAATTGAAAAAAAAAAACAAAGATTTATGTTTCCTAGTATTTCAACTATTTTTTGGCCTAATGAAGTTTTTATTTCTAAAAAAAATAGTTACCGTGTCCGTGGCATAGCAGTGCGTTATCTTGGAGGGTAAACACTTTTCCCTTATCTCCTATGGCGAGTTGACAGAGCGCTACTATTTTTCCGTTAATCACCTTCAGTACCGCATCATTTGCTACTTTCACATTCGTTAGCACGTTCACATCTGACAAGCTCACTCTAGAACAAAAAACAAAAACTATAATTTAGTAGATTTCTAGTAGGCTGCTAAGTTTATACAAAATTTATATAGCTAACTAGGTACCCATTTTATAGAAGTTAGTATGCCACCTGTTGCTCTTCAGTAGAAACATGAAGCCCAGATGTTTTCGAAAGTTGTTAGGTAATCTCATGTTGTTGAAAACGTAGGCAGATCTATGTCAATGGGTATAGTTTCAGTAAGCTTTATTGTGGTGACCTAGGCATAAGAATTAGTTGCGCTAGGCATAGCAAAGGCGCAATAAAACACCTTAACGGCATTGTAAAACGATTGCATATGTGCATAGATCTTTATGCATACCGGGTCAGTTCTGAAGTTACATCGCTTTCATAGAACCTGAATGATAACCGACCCGCTGATTGATTAACGAGCCATTGTTAGCCTTCGCGTGAATCACGCTCAATTCCCCGACAAACATTATCTTATTACTCATAATTGTAGCTCACAGTTATTGTGATTATCGGACATTCGAACATGTCATTCATAACAATCCACCAATTGAAATAATCAAAATATAAGAATGGAAAATCCCATTAAGTGCTTCATCCTGTACCTCCATTTTTTCTGTAACATTTATAAGTATGACTAGTGTTTCATTACTGATTATGTAAACGTTGACCGGCTACAAAATAGTCTTGTTTTCTACTTGTATGTGCTGTAACTAAGACCTATAACCTTTATGGGTGTTACTCCAACAATGCATTTATATCTTAAATTCCACGAATGCATGTTTTCCGTAGCTTGTAGGCCAAGGTGGACAATGAATCACGCGCGATAAAGGCACGGGGAGACTCGGCAGACAGCACCCGAATCCCGAGATTCAACCAGCATCGTGTTGCCGGAAATAGCACGGGATCGTGAAATCGCCGAAACAGATGGAGGCATTTATCGAGTAGGCTAATGGGTAAATATTGTGTTTCTCGCTCACTCCCATACAAGTAATGCACTCGTGTAATACAGGCGTTCTCTCACAGAACATATATGACCGCACGCATGTGTTGTACTTGGCAAATTGTGTCACTGTTAACTATTCAAGATCTCAAGATCGCTACTGATATTACACTAGACAAGCAACTTTTTTTGCCTTCACTATTAGTTAGCACTGGGTACCTAAGCCGAAATAGAGTCTGTTATTCAGTAGTTTAATCTTTTTTATTTACGAACCTAGTCAATATGAAGAGAACAACATTTTATATAGCCTTTCTTTGATCATGAAGGTGATGGTGGGCCGACTTTGATTGGTGCGAAACCAGAAGTGAGTAAAGCTTTCACTCAGAAGTGCGGCAATACATACAGATTAACTATAATTTCTTCACTTAAATTGGTAAGCCATGTTTAGGTTTCTAGAGCCTTGCTACTAAAACGCTGCGCATTCTCAGTCTGGAGAAAATAAAACATTGTAGGTCTTTTAATACTTGAAGAAATGAAGTAGGTACACCAATGGACCTATCTATATAATTCCAACAGTAGATTTGAATTGTAAGCATGTTTACTCTTGATGTCGTATTAATGCAACAGCAAAGAATCGCATTTCTTGTGATAAGTAGGTACCTCTTTTTTAGGTGGGAATCATCAAGGGTGGGGGAGAGAATATCAGACTTTTACTTACTAAAACCCACCTGTGATCCTTCAACTCACACTTGTGTTCCAGGGTCACGATAAATCTACTGAAAAAACCTGCAGGTCTAGCAGCTAATACAAAACCTTGACAATAAAACAATAGGACTGTTCAGGAAAAAAATATAGATACTCACTCGTACGGCACAATCCCCAATAATTGAGTTTCTTTGTAAATGTTCATTAGTTCACCAAAGTACGCCAAAAAATTCAAATATCTCAGGTCTTTAGGCGACACCGCCGTATTATGTTTATCTGAACCTTCAGGAGTCTGCGCCAAAATGAACGTGTAATCCAAATGCGGGAGCTCAACATTTCTGAAGAAGCGGTCATACTTGAAATTCTGATAGATATTTCTAACCGTATTTGGTTTCAAAAAGCATTCGAAGCGTTTTTTAACCACTTTTGTATCTATTTGCATCAAGAAGGTTGGTTGTGCATGTAGGATGGTTAGGAGGATGAATTTTAGCCCCATTTGTGTGCACATGCCCATGGTGTTGATGATCCAGGGCATGGTACTGTATGCCGGGTTGGAGCGACAGTGTGCGAGGACCTCGGTGACTGCGGCTACGTAACGGTTGGCGTTGTCCATTGTGTTGATAATACCTATGTTCAGCATTCTGGAAAAGAGGGGATTGTTTAGATTTTTATGCAAAAATGAAATTGACTAATGTGATAATCCTATTACTATCTAACCGCCTCAATTCAGTGCGGCGAGTTAAAATCTATTAGACGCAGGTAGTTGAAATTACATACAGGTGTTGTGTAAAACCTTGTCTATGGTGACAATTTGTCATTGTTAACAGCTAAGGGTGGCCAAATTAATTCGACCCACGATCTACTGATCTATTTAGAGTCTAGTAAGAATCTAAATAGAATAGATTTTGTAACTGGTAGGTCCACTGATTCCAAAATCAACTCGACTATAAAAGAGAGCGAACTCAAAAATTTTAGCACAACGCTTCGATGAGGTACAACTTTCATGATCATTAATAGTAAAAAAACTATTTTGAATTATGCTGAAATCGGATAATCAAAGATGAAGGATCGATGCGAGCTTAAAATTGAGAGCAACCTGCTTCGAATATGTTTGTTTTAAATCTATTTATTATTATAGAATACTGAATAGGTATACTCGTAGTATGGCCGATATTAGCTAGCTAGTCCTTGCCGAGATCAACTGGATTAACAGCCGAGATTGACCAGTTGGCCACCCCTGGTATAAATAGCGTCAGCCACGAAGAAGCGCCCGACAAGCCTTAGCTGGAGGCTTTACTAAGGCCCCCACAGGCAAGTCCGGTTAAACAGTCGATCAACTGATAGGTTGACCTGCGAGACACCACTCACAAAAAAAAAACCGCGCCCTACAGAACTAAAACGCTAGGGGAAGGCCCCACAGGGCCCACTGTTGATTAAAAAGAAGAGGATGGCTACATCTTCGTGGATCTAACGAAATTTAGTGTAGTTCTAATAATAGTTATTTATAATTTATTATTTTTAATTGTGCGAGATTGGAGTCGGTGCTGATCCAGCGACGAGATTGTTTTTTTGCTATTTAAATATCAACATGTCGGAAATAAAATCCCGCGTATCTCTCTATGCTTTGATATTTTCTTAGATGCTTTGATATTCGCTTCGCTTGGTCTACGACAATCCTTACGGCCCGTTTACGACCTAGTCGCTATGAGCGGCAGCGGCGAGCGGTACGCCACAAGGCGCAGCTCATAGATTCGCGCGGCGACTCGTGGCGTACTTCGAACATATTCATACTTTTGTTCTTACCGCTCGCCGCTGCCGCGGCTAGTTGCGGTTCACAGCGGTAAGGTCGTGAACGAGCCGTTATACTGTAAGATACTTCTGACACTATAGTTCTCTTTTAGAAATATCAAAGAGTTATAATATGAGTACATACATTTCTGGAGTCTGCAAATGTGTATAGTTAGGGCCAAGCAGAGGTGAAGAGACTACAGTGGCGGATACATTCCCTGCCACAGTGAACTCGGCCTGTCCTGGGTCTATGTCTATGACTAGAACCGGTCCATTGGCCAGCAGTCTGTTTACATAGTATCTTAGGAATGTCGACTTGCCCAAACCTTTGCCTCCACAGACAATGCCTCTGCTGTTCTTTTCTGCAATAAAAAAGATGGTAGGGTCAACTTTTAGTCAAATCATATTCTTCATAAATCAAATGATAACAATTTTTTAACTGTGATCCCAAATGATAGTAAATAGTGACGCAATTGTTGATGTTGAAGCGTACTAGTTTATTATTATTGTAAATGGTTAGAAATATATATGACGCTATCTGACTGTCAAAAGAATCTTTAGTTAACAGAAATTGCTGACAAAGTTCTTATATTTGTAAAGAAATATCAAAAAAATGTGTTTCCTTACCTAGACCACAGCTAACAGCATGATCCCAAGAGTCATTCTCTTCAAAGTACCTCCAAGGCCTCTTCAAAACAAGGCTGCAGCCAAGATCTGCTGAAGCCTTTCTAAGACTGCTATGTGCCTTATTACACTTCGTGAACAGATCCATAAAGACATTACTCTCAACAAAATCCATACGAACATCATTCAATTTTGATAAACTTATTATACCATCAAATGCTCTCAATGTGGTGACTATTTCTTCAGCTTCATGCACTTTCAATCCTTCTGAAGTCAATTTTCTGAACACTCCATAATCACTATTAGGGCTTTCAATAGTTTTAAAGCATTGAGCAAAGTTATTGTTTGGGGCATATAAACTAACAACATCCTTTAGTATGTGCCCAAAAACTTCTACTGTACCTGCTATAGGTTTAACTGTTACTTTGCCATTAAGATACAACTCTGCCGGATGTTTTAGTATGACAATGTAACAATTTTTCCCATAATATACTTTCACAGGCTTCACTATTTCTTCCTCAGTTGATGGTTCCCTTTCTGTGTCTGTAAATATTGTATTGTCATAATCTGTAGTTGTTTCTTCTTGAGGCATGTCTGTGCTTTCATCTTTGTCTAGCATTTCAATTACTTCATCATTTTCTAGTTCTTGTATAGTACCATCATTTTCTAGGTCTTCAAAATTATTATCATTTGTGTTGTCATCACCTAAATCCTCAATAGTGTTGTCATCACCTAATTCTGGTACTAAACTATCAACATCTTCAACTACCATATCTTTTTCTGTTGAAAACAAGCCTGTAAAACTTGTGGTGTGAACAATATCTTGTAATAATTTCATTGTTGGATGCTTGTAGTCCTCTAATAGGTCACTGAGCCTCTGTTTTGGCATGTCCTTTACAGTTATTGATATATATGGGGAAGAATCACTGGTTGCTGCAGAATTTGCTTCTTCATCATCAATTGAAAGGGCTTTCATAGATATAACATCATTGTCACTTACGTCATCATTGGATGGACTGTCTTTTGTTTGTTTCTTCTTAGATTTCCTTTTCTTTGGTTTCTCCTCTACTTTTCTTTTTTTACTGTTAATGTTTGCTTTGTTTTGATTCTTTCCAAGTTCTTTAAGTATTTTAGATGCTAATGTTCCATCAGCATCGAATATTTCAGACTGTCTATCATCAGAATCTGACCCTGATGATATGTCTTCTACTGCTGATATCTCCTCTGTGTCTGTTGAAAACATTTCTTCTCCACTTGTTTCTACAACTTCACTGGACTTTATATATTCTGAGAGAGACTCGTTGTTATCCCTGCATTCAGATATAGATTCTTGACTATCAGAATCCTCCAAATCAATACCAAAGTTGTCATCAGTATTTGTATTGATTTCTGATAAATTTGATAGATTAATATCACTAGTGCTAGCTGAACTATTTCCTACAGTTCTAGAAGTTGTTGCCTGATTAAAGTCTTCTTCGTTTTCAGAATTAGTTAGTTCTAGATCTGAAAAACCGCTCACAGACGCCGAATCATCAAGGCGCCTGTGGGCTTCAACTATATCGCTACTGGAGTTTCCACTGTGCCTGATAAGCTCATTATCACTTCTCTTATAGCCATGTAACATTTGCTTAAGTTGTTTCTTTACTATTTCTTCTGATTTATTATCTTTTTTCGAAGGTTGCTTCTTCGAAACATGCGCTTTCTCAAAGAAATCCATTTCTTACTATGATTTCACGGGTTACACTTACAATGGTGGATACTCAAGCATTAAGTATTAATTTAACGTCCCTTTACAATTAATGTTTTCTCA
The DNA here is from genome assembly GCA_958295575.1 of Leucania comma. Taxonomy (NCBI): domain Eukaryota; kingdom Metazoa; phylum Arthropoda; class Insecta; order Lepidoptera; family Noctuidae; genus Leucania; species Leucania comma. The sequence goes on from OY282480.1 coordinate 16,866,472, forward strand.
ACCAATTACCTACCCGGGAATTAATAAAACAACCCGGGAAGAACTGGAAACAATACAACGACATGTGGGAATATCTGTCAATGTCAATTTCTGTCAAAGTCAAACTTGAAAGTGCCAATCAATTTTGCAGACAGATCAATATGTTCAGAAATGATAAAAATATTATAATTTCTGAACGCGTTCATTCAAAAATCTAAAACGAAATAAATGAAAATCAACATTTTGGTCTGAAAAAAAAACCTTTTAACAAAAAAAATACAACCGACTTTAATCTAAAAAAAAGTGCAAAATTACTTTAATTTCTGAAGTCGGTGTTTCTTATAGTTTGGTCTCTTCGTTATTTAACACAAACTTCCAAAATTAAAGTGATTTTGCAATTTTTTGTGTATTTTTTACATTGAAGTCATGAGTTGTAGTACTTGTAGTAGGTACCCATCAGCCAAATTTAAATAAATACCTTCCACCATTCGGTTCCATTATCAAATCATCATGACAATTCTATTAATACCAAACACGGCTAGAATACGCTGATTTATTGAATAATTCTGTTTTTTATCTACCTTCCGGTTTTATCACATCAGTTCTATATATCCCCCCCTTCTTCCTTCAGTCAGTCACCGACTACATGTATAAAGTTATTTTACTTGTTACGGCAGTTCGGCTATGATTTTTTGAAGAGTTCAGATCAAATCAAAACTATATTTCTATGGGACCAACTTGGGACAATAACCTTTTAACCAAAATAAAAAATTTCAAAATCGGTCTAAAATTGACCGACGATGAACATACATATAAAAACAACAGTTCCTATGATTTTTTGAAGAGTTTCGTTCTATATCTTTGAAGTTCATCATCAGATCAAAACGATATTTTTATGGGACCAATTCGGAAGCATAATCTTTCAATCAAAACAAAAAAAAAATCGTAATCGGTCCACAATTGACCGAGATATCGGTGAATATACATAAAAAAAAGAAAAAAAAATACATACAGCCGAACATAGAACCCCTTTTCGAAGTCAGTTAATGATATATTTTTGAGTAAAACTAATCATATTAGCTGAAGAAAAATACTCCCGTATGCCCGTATATAAGATAAATACGTCCGCCCCATGTTGGGCGAGTGACATGATGGCTAGTTTTCGAAACCAAGTAGGTTAAACAGCCTCTTTCGGCAAGGGCGTCGCCAGCCGCGATGATCAAGGAGGGGGCTATTGGAAGTATAGAGATTTTTTTTTTTTTTAATAATAATAAAACTTATTTTTTAATTAATAATAAAACTTTTTTCTGCACAATATAACTTCTAATTGCTAGCCTTATTATAGGATGGGCATTATATTATGGGAGACTGGTGCCTAAACTAGGCTCTGAAGCTGTAAAGCAAGCCTCTGGGGGGGGGGGGGGGGCTTAGCCCCCCTTTAGCGACGCCCTTGTCTTGAGGCAATCTTGCTTGCTACATATCATTAATGTGTGAGGCAATCGTCAGGCAGGGCAGGGCCTACCATTTTTGTGCTCATTAGTGCAGTAATGCAGTTAGCGCCATTGGTTAGTTACGTAAATCAATTTTTATAATAATGGAGGCAAAAGTTTCAAGCTTCCAACAGCGTTACGTTTTCTAAAAACAGTTTAGGATACTTTGAAATAAACATCTACAAATGCGCAATGGTTATTGGGTCATGTTGAGTCGATTTGCGTAATCCTGAGTATAGAAGCCGGCTGCCGGATTCCGAAAAGGCTTCATCACCGTTTTTTTTTTTTTATGGTAGGTAAAATCATGGACCACTTACATACACTGCGGTAGGTTACACAGAAGACTGAAGAATGTAATCAGCCACTTTGTTTAGCGTTTATGAACTACGAGAAAGCCTTTGATTCGATCGAAACCTTGTCTTGCTGCTCAAGGGCGTCGCCAAGGGGTACAGGGGGGGGCTACGCCCCCCCCCCCTAGAGGCTTGCTTTACAGCTTTAGAGCCTAGTTTATGCCCATCCTATATGTTACCGTAGATATAAGGCTAGCAATTAGGTGTTATATTGTGGAGAAAATAAACTTTTATTATTAATAAAATAAAAACTTTTTTATATTCTCTATACTTCCAATAGCCCCCTCCCCCTTGATCATCGGCTGGCGACGCCCTTGTTGCTGCAGGTTCTGGATTGGAGAGGGCTAGGCATTTATATCAATGGCAAGTACATCACTCACCTTCGGTTTGCCGATAACAATAGTAGTCATGGCTGAGAGTTCTGAGACTGCGAAGGAGCTCAGCACAATGCTTAGTGACCTCAATAGAGCTTCCGAAAGAGTGGGTCTTAAAATGAACATGGACAAAACCGGTCATGACGAACAGCCATGTAGCACTTAACTACTCCTACCAAGATCGAAGACTACACTCGAAGCTGTGGACGATTACACAACACAAACAGTACAGTTAGGTTTTTTTTTTTTAAAGAATCAAGATGCAATTTCGAGAGAGAGGTCAACCGTTGAATCCAAGTTGGCTGGACAGCGTTCGGAAAGCTGCGCGGTATCTTCTCATCCAACCACAGATATATGTCTGACATATCTGTGTGACATAGGCCCAGCGGAGCGCATTTGAAGACAACAATTTAATATAAACCTTAACTACCTTGACATACGGTCTACAAAAGAATAAATTCGCATGCGGCGCTCGGAGCGCCTTCAAGCTACTACAAGAGCATGCGCGCGAGTGCTCCAGTCGCCGCCATGCTGCTCTGCGTTCCGCTGCAGTGCTCTGCTCTCCGCTGCATTGCTCCGCGCTCGGCTGGCTGACGGTTTTCTCACATTTTTCTTTTTCTTTTCCATTTTTCTTCTTCTTCTTCTGCAAGCGCAGCAATAATAATCATGTCCCAGTCCACATCCATTACGAACGAGAGCGAGTTGTCTGTGCAAAGTATCGATCAGCACTAAATGACATGGCCACGCTCGGAGTAACTGCGCACCGACGCGCTCCTCTGCGCTTGAAGACCGCGGAATCCGCCCGCGCGTTTCAAGGAAATGCGCTCCGCCGCGCTTCCAGCGGTGTGCGCTGGGCCTTAAAGTCACCCAAAGGGCAATGTAAAGGGCTATGCTTGGAATTTCCGTGCGTGATCGAATTAGGAATGAAGATATATGCAGTAGAACCAAGGTTGCCGATATAGCACGAAGAATCGCCAAACTAAAGTGGCTATGGGCAGGGCACATTGCTCGCAGCACAGACGGCCGTTCGGGATATTACAAAGTACTTTGTGGCCGAAAGGTAGACCGATGACCTGGTGAGGGCCGAAAGTATATTACAAAGTACTCTGTAGGGCTGAAATTATGACGACAAGTGTAGAAGCAGACACCACTAAAAAATTTGACTCATCGTTCCTCTGATTACCATTTTCTAGGACTTGCCAGTTTTGAGGTTTGTGCTTAATCTTAAAGGGTCAAAAATAATAAAACGTAATACTAATTTTATGTACGATATTTAATAATATATAACCACTCCTGACGTTCGAGATAAATACATTCCATGATTGTATCAACATTCAATACAGTCCATACGAATGACAACTACTACTAGGCCACTGATGGAAGCATCCCCAGATGTTACAAAACAATAGCTGATAGGAATGCTTCCACGAGCGAGCCGTTAACATACAGTGGTGTTTGACATGAGACTGCTTACGAAGGGATTAGCTGACGTGTCCTAAATGCGACTCACAATCTCTTGTCAAAGCCTGTGTTCGTAAAAGCTAGAGTTTTTATTGTGCCGCCTGAGTGAAGGTAGCAAGGAAGTCGGTGACGATCTTCTTCAGTGAGGCGTCAGACTCGGGGGTGATCTGACCGTCCTTGGCGATGGTGGCCAACAGGCTCTGGTGGCTGGTCTTGATGTGCTGGGTGAACTCCTTCTCGAATGCGGTGATCTTTGCGGGGTCAAGTTTGTCGAGGTGACCACGGACACCACAGTAGATGATGGCGACCTGTCGGTGGCAAGATAAGGTCATCATTAATATTGAGAATTTCGTAAGAAGTTCAATTTGTAACAGAAGAAACAACTGGAAAATTCCTCAAATAACAAAAATGGGTAATGACATACAAAATTAAATCTTCACTTGCATTGTAACACTTTAAGCGGCCTACACTGGCTATATCCGACAAGCACGCGTTTATTCCGCCAGGGTCGCACATCCACGACCAAATACTCCATCTCGTCAGCTCTTCTGTCACCCATGGGGATTGAAGAGCTAAACGAGATGGAGTACTCAATGCTAAACACACGACTCTGGCGAAAAGGACGCCAAAACACTCGTCGGGACTAATCTGACGAGGGATTAAAGGGCTAATTATTTATTACCGAATGTTTTACATTACCTGCTCCTCAATGGCCATGGGCACGTACTGTCCCTGCTTCAAAAGCTCGGTCAGACGCATACCACGGTTCAGCAGCTGCTGGGTGGCGGCGTCCAAGTCAGAACCGAACTGCGCGAAGGCGGCGACCTCACGGTACTGAGCCAACTCCAGCTTCATGGAACCGGCCACCTGGTAACAGATTATAAGGCTTCAGAAGTAAAATTCATAGCTGACTGGTAGTGAGGTTACTATTGACATCTAATTTTGACCCATGCTCAAATAGATACTATAGTACGCGGCAAAAAATTTGAACCAAAATGGCCGTCGTTGCTATGGTTACTCGCAGTCCCTCGCTTTAATTGAGACCCGAAATCTGTTAAAGCACATTGAAGGTGGCCATTTTGGTTCAACTTAATATATCGCATACTGTAGTCGTTTTTTGCTTAGGGTTCATTCAGACAGACATACATATAACCTGATAATAAAAGTTGCTAAGCTTCGTATATTATCATCCAGAAATTAACCGCCCAAACTAACTCAGAATGAGAACTAACTTTGGATTCCAAGGGAGCCTTCATATTGGTCAACTTGACGGAGCGCATATTTCGTGACGGCACAATGCTTCACAAATATTCTCAAAGCTCCTACCTATGTTATATAATAAAAGCCACAAACCTGCTTCATGGCCTTAGTCTGGGCAGCAGATCCTACACGGGATACAGACAGACCGACGTTGATGGCGGGACGGATACCCTTGTAGAACAGCTCAGTCTCCAAGAAGATCTGGCCGTCAGTGATGGAGATCACGTTGGTGGGAATGTAGGCAGACACGTCACCAGCCTGGGTCTCAATGACGGGCAGAGCGGTCAGGGAACCACCGCCCATCTTGTCGGACCTGGGAAAAGGTTTGGTGTGTTCGTATTTGGCATATTTTTTGTATGACGGTGTTTGGCGCAGACATGGTTCTGCCGTAATTTTTGACTCTACGATTTTGGTGGTTTTTTTTTTATTGACAAAACGTGTTTATTAGTGGCAATACTTTCTATCTGGCTGTTGTTTTAATTTCTCGTTACATATTTTCTGATATAAGCTTATGTAATTACTGTGTAAAATACTGTGTAAAATACAAGCTTGGACATTGAGTATGGGGATACTAACCCAAATGCGCAGCAGTACACAGTGCTAAAATACCGAATACATTTTTTTTTTATATTATGATGTTATTTTTGAGGTGAAAAATCATGTAGTAACTTCTTCCGCTCTAAAATGGAGCGGGAGGGCGTGTCAGATTGTTATTGGCTAAAATCTTGCTAACATTTCTTTGTGGCGTGCATGGAAAACTACGAGTAGACATTGAACTACCCATTGCTCTTAGTACGCAAGCTCGCGCCCGCACCTACGGTGGCCGGAGTTCGCCCGAGATCGGTTGTGAGGGGTTTGATACTTACATCTTAGCGGCACGCTCGAGCAGACGAGAGTGGAGGTAGAACACATCACCAGGGTAGGCCTCACGACCTGGGGGACGACGCAGCAGCAGGGACATCTGAAGGATAGTGTTCAAGATTAATTTAAGGACGCAAACGGAATAGATGGAGAAACATCATAAGTGATAAAGTAGGGTCGTCAATACCCTCAGCATCGAGAAATCACAATGAGGAGGAAAGACGCAAGTAATTTTTTTGATGACAGGGCAGGCTTTCGCACAAATATAATTTAAAACATTCCTTGGATTTGGTTACGTTTTAAACTCTATTACTTTCGATTCCACTAAAGACACGTGATCACAAGCGCATCACGTCTGGATCCCATTATTTTAAAATATTAATTATTAATGAATAAATAACAATTAATGGAGAATATTTAGAAGAAAAGATGCCATGGATGCCTGCTATGCAAAATCAGGTCTATTCTTCAGAAAATATTCATAGGAGCTCAGAAGCATTTATATTTCATCACTATGTTGCTTATTCTGCAATATTTAAAAATAATTTTTCAATATTTTTTTTTACAAACATACCTGACGGTAGGCAACAGCCTGTTTGGACAGATCGTCGTAAATGATGAGGGCGTGCTTGCCGTTGTCACGGAAGAACTCTCCCATGGCGCAGCCCGAGTAGGGCGCGAGGTACTGCAGTGGGGCGGCGTCGGACGCCGTGGCCGACACGATAATGGTGTAGTTGATGGCACCTGGAGACATTGTGGACAGTTGTGAAGAGATAATAATAACCAATAAGTCATCTTCATGATGATGTACAAACCATTTGATAGAACCAATGTAACATTTTTAACTACTAGAATTGAATTATTTCTATTAGTAGAAAATGTTACATTTCGGCGTCTCCGGGCAATAAGTCTGTAATCGTAAAATATTTTTTGCGATACTTCTTTGCCCAGAGTCGTCGATTTGTACACAAGACGATTTATTTAACACTTTATTTTACAATCTGTTTTATACACCTTTAGAGGTATGTGAACAGAGTGTGAAGTCCAACATACTTCCATTGAAAAGAGAGGAACCTCCAGACACACACCAGACAGGTTAATATGTCTGATCTGGTCAACTACCTAATAGATGATTTCAAATTGATGATGTTTACCTATTCACACTAGCAAAACAGCTTTATACATGAAAATAAAAAAAGAACTTTTTGTGCAGTTTCCAAAACTGTTTCAGTACAAGTAAGATTGAAATTGCCACCTCTCACACTACTTTTGTTTCATAAAATGTAGTGCTCAACCTCTCTAAAGAAAATATTGTGTACTTTTTTCTTACCAGCATCAGTCAACCTCTTCACGATCTGAGCGACGGTGGACCTCTTCTGTCCGATGGCGACGTAGATGCAGTACAGCTTCTTCTTCTCGTCGTCTCCCTTGTTGAAACGCTGCTGGTTGATGATAGTGTCGATGGCCAGGGCGGTCTTGCCGGTCTGACGATCTCCGATGATCAGCTCACGCTGGCCACGACCAATGGGTACCAGGGAGTCGACGGCCTTGATACCTGTGTGAATAATAGAGGTTCTCAGTTTGTGGTTGTGAATTTTTACGAGTTATTGACTTTTGTTACATAATATAGAAATGTCCAGTTTCTGATTAGGGATGTAACAAAAGTGGTTACATTGAAACCGAATTAGCCCGACGAGTGTTTTCGCATCCTATTCGCCAGGTTCGTGTTTGGGTATTGCTTCAATCCCGCAGGTGACTTTGGTTTATCAGAATCAGAACTGCAATAGGAGGCGGAAGTAGAAGTGTGAAATGGAACAATTCTAAAAGTAATTGGGCAGAAGGCACGGGAGGGGGTAGAGACTTCCAATATGAGTTCTGATTAAAATTTATCAGAATCGGAGGTGTGAAAAATCAATTGGAAGATCCGAACTTTTGGAATTGGAATCAAACAAATCACATATCTGATATTCACAAATATACTACTCACCAGTCTGCATAGGCTCGCGTACAGACACACGGGGAATGATACCGGGGGCCTTGATACCGACACGCATACGGCTCTTAGTGTCGATGGGTCCCTTGCCGTCGATGGCGTTACCCAGAGCGTCGACTACGCGTCCCAGCAGCTGTTCGCCGACGGGCACGTCCACGATGGCACCGGTACGCTTGACGATATCTCCTTCCTTGATGAGCTTGTCGTTACCGAATACTACCACACCCACGTTATCGGGCTCCAAGTTGAGGGCCATACCCTGGAGAAGGGAAGATAGTTGAGTAAAGCACGATTTTTTCGGTATGACGACGCCATTTCGACGGGCATGGATTTGATATTAGTAAGTCATGGATTTGATGCAAAATATTTTACTTATAGCAGGACTCCCTGCTCCTGCAGACTCAGCAGAAAAGAAAAGAATGTTTGACATTGGAGATAAATGGTGCCACCATAAGTGTGTGAGATTAAGTTGTGAAGTTTTCAGGAGTTTTAAAATAGGTATTTATGTCATTCCAGTGTATAATATTAATCTCTTGAATACCGTAATTAGAGACACAATAGGTGTGTGAAAGCCGGCGTTCGCTTGGGGCTTAAGTAATTAACAAAATAGTACTTGCGTCCATTCTGGGATGCCAACCCAAGATCCTATGCTCAGCCAGCATATACAGCCTTATAATGTTCCCACTGCTAGGACTCAGGCCTCCTTTCTCAGAGACAGATTTTTACACACATCTCAATCTAATTTTACTTGTGTGTATTGCAAAAAGGAATCGTATTGTGTTGTAATTTCTGTGGTATGGTATTTTAAAATTATCATAAAAAAATTATTTATACATATTTAAATGTCTTTAATTTTTGTCAAGCATTTATTTTAAAAACTAGGACATTTTTCATGTTTTATCCAAGTCTATCCAGTCCTTTGAGTAGGAAAGAGCCACACACACTTAACTTTTACTATATTTAATATCAGTGTGTCAGATTACATAACTAAAAAAATATTGAGTTTTTACCAGATTAACTGGTAAAAACCATCTTTTCATCATAATTGATGAAAGATTTATGAGTATGAGATTTGCAGGAAAAGCAGGAAAACTTCCAGAGTAATTCATAATGAAAATAAGATGTTCATAGTAACTATGATACAAACCTTAAGACCTGAGGAGAATTCCACCATCTCCTCAGCCTGGATGTTCTTGAGACCATAGACACGAGCGATACCATCACCAATGCTCAATACACGGCCAGTCTCTTCCAAGTCAGCCTAATTGGAAATATAAAAATAAATAAAAGTATGATCTATGGAGGATAGATAAAGAGGGCTGGTAGGTAATTTTATTAGGTATTAAATTGAAAAAATATTCTTTTTTTAATTTATAATGAGGGAATCCAGTTGGAGATTAACTTAACCATAGGGTTAGTTCATCTTATTGAATATTAAAAGTAATCTCCAGTTCCAGAAAAAAAAATGTTTCTCAAAAATAGATTTCCATGTTTTCTAATTAATAAAAAATATTTCCAAATGAGAATTAGATAAATAAACATTTTCGAATCTCAGCTGTTCTCTGATGTCATTGAAAATAAGGTACCTATTGCAGGATATCAAATAAGTGTGAATGAACTGCATAACTGAAAATAGGTCATGGATCAATATCATCTGTACAGAAGATTCATTCAATCAGATAGCATAATAAATCAGTGCAGTCTTATTATCCATGTACTGATACAAATTGATAAGAACAAGTTTATGTAACACTTAAAACTAACCTTGGGAGCGGCACCCAGGATCCTTTCCTCCAAGATTGTGGAGATTTCAGCGGCCTTCTGGGTGGGAGACACATGGAAGTTGCGGGCAGCAACCGTCACGGCGGGCGCCGCAATGCCCGCGACCTTCGATACCTGCCGACACACATAACCAATATCAACACAATTCACATTACATTTACACACTAAACTAACATAGACACTCCCTTTTCCATTCTTCACTAAACATTTTCTATTTTATTTCACTAATTTCATGTTTCTGGAGTCCTGAAAATCGAATCGCCCCGTATTACATAACACCGATCATACACAACAGAATAATGTAATAGGCAGTCTTTATGAAAATATTATCCACTAAGATCATTTATGGAAACTTATCGTTACATAACCAACTAAAGATCCGTGATTATGAGCAAATCATCAATAATTTCTAACCCGTGGACATTCCGCGAGACGTGATAACCGGGTAGAATTTTCGTGTTGTAACTCTTCACACACTCCATGTTCTTGATCTAAATGATAGTTACCTGCGAAGCGGCATTGGGTAAACGCCTGGCTACTGAGCCGGCAATACGGGCTGAGATGAGAGACATTTTTCACTAATTCTTATAACTATGGCAGACGAATTAAGAGGCCCAAGGTAGTCGAAGTTCTCCGCTCGCGACTCGTTGCGGTAGAACAGGAAGTGACTTATTCGATCGCTGTCTATGGTTATGTCTGCAGTAGATGGTGCGTTTCGAAACTAAACATATTTTAATTGCTTTCTCACAAACATGCAAAAAAAAACAGTACTGCGTAGTATAAAAGTTAATATTAGCAAGCAAAATGTATGATAAAATATGCCAAAATTACAAATTTTTAGTCTTTTCCTAATAATAGGAGCACATTATGAAATTAGTTCGTTAAAATTATATTGAATATATCAGATTTTAGAACAAAACCTGAAACGGAAATAATCAATACAAAAGACAACTCAACAGGAGGAAAATATAAAGTAATAATATTAAACGAATGAAACAAAACCATCTGTTAAAATTAAAAAAATCGTACAAAATCTAAAAAATGTTTTGTTTTTTATATTTGGGGCTTCTGTGGTTTAAATTTTTTACTGCATATTTAACACTATGAATGTAAAGCATTGCTGTGGTCAAGCCACGTTTCAGCGACAAAAGCCAGTTTTTCAATATGCATAGCATACTTGAAAGTAACAGCTGATTGCAAGTTATTTGTATTTTTAATCAGTAATCTGTGGCCACATATAGATTAAATACCTAGGTATGTAATCTAAGTATAGCTGACAATATTTCTGTTATCATTAGAGAAATTACGAAGGTTTAGTCATGAGTTAAGATCATGAGTATAATTCAAATTTCAGAATTATATTTTATCAATTTTTGAGAGAAGAAACTTGAAAATAAAATCTTAAAGCAAGGAATTCCAAAAAATAAGAGCTGGACCGCTTGTGTCAAATTCAATTGACAGAAAATCACTGTCAAAATGAAAATTCATTCCAGGTCTAAAAGGTTTTATTTAATATTTTTAGCATTTGGTCGTTTCTTGCTCATGTATTGGCTCATGTATTTTCCAATGAGAAGAGTGACGCAAAATTGATAAAAAAATATTGTCTTGGAACGCATCTCACTGTACGATTTATACGACTCCAGTTTCATGTTCATTATTTTAACGATAACAAAATGTTTAGTGGTGTTTGTTCTTAATGTAATAGTGATCAATGAGTTGTAAATACCTGGCGCAATGGCTATATTCGAAAAAACATCGCAAACCAAAGCTCTAATAGATGACACAGAAAAGCTAAGCTGTACAGTAGAAAATGCACAAAACATTAACAAACACACAGTAAGTGATATTTTTTGTTTCGAAATATCTTACGGTCCGGTGCGGAAACCTTTTACTTGTTCATCTTAAATGTAATAAGGTGAATATCTGGACATATTCTGAAGAAATCGTAAACATAATAAAGCCGTCTGTGTATCGTTTTGTCGGTCGATTTACACGGATATCAACATAACGAGCGTACTAAAAATGTTTAATGTTCTTCGTCATAGTATCAAGTTACTCGCATAAACATATACTATACTATCTCTTAGCCAACAACGCCCTATAAAGAGCTTGAATGTTCCAGGAATATATTTTACGTGTTCAGCGGGGTCCCTTGAAGGAAAACAAGTGGAATGTGTCCCGCCGGTACAGGGACTTCGCAGCGCTACACTCAGGGTTGCTACAGGCAAACATAGACCTGCCCATACCACCAAAGAAACTCATCGGAAACATGCAACCAGCCTTCATAGCTGAAAGACAAATAGCTTTACAGGTTTGTAGTGTTATCTTATTAGAAATTATTAGATGATAATTGGCTTGCCATAATAGGTGAAATTATTAATAGAAATGGAAGATTAGGCATATATCTACACAAACACTATAAAGCAGTTGTTGTATTAGTTGTTATGGTGTACAATAAAGAATTAAAGAAAGAAAGAAAGCAGTAGTTTGTTTGTTTATTGTTTTTTGTGGTTGAATGCAATAATCTCAAATTGAAAAATTATTTTAGTGTGGGATAGCTCATTTATCGACAATGGTTATAGGCTATATAACATCACACTATGACAAATAGGAACAAAACAGTCACTAAAGACATGGTTCTCACTTAGGGGGCAGCTAGTTCCTTTTTTATACAACATTAGGTATGTAAAATTCTAGAACATAATAGTTAAGGAAAAAGGTTGTTTAAAAGTATTTTTCTGTAAAATTATACCAATAATTAGAAATCGTTTTTACGTTTCCTGATTAAATGTTATAGGAATTAAAATAAATACAAAACTTACTAGATGTTATGTATTTGTTATCTTATTTGTTTAACATGAAGTATAAAATATGCTAACCTTGTTACAAATATAATTTCCTAAATAAATAATCCATTAGACTTCAAAATATCATTGCTTAACATTGACTAAGCCAACTTTTATAATGTTCAAAAATAAAATTTAAAATTTTTATATGATAAATGACTCAATAAGGAAACGGCGATACTTTTTTAATTACCAAACAGGAATATTTTTTGTAGTATTCTTATCCTGTTAGCACTCATACCTATAATGGTGTTGAAATATCATAAGCAAGGAATGATTCCTGCATTGAGCTTTATTGCAGTTGCAATAATTTCATTGAAAACCTATGAAAACAATAAAATATAAGCAAAAAAAAAATAATGGACCTCCTCACAAACTTACATCTCCTTTAGGGCAGGGGTGGTCACTGTGGTCAGCCAATTGCGGCAGTTTTATTTAATATTTAAAAAAAAAGATATCATAATTTAATTATTATTTAACTAAGTAGGTACTTTATTAAGATTTTACTGCTGCACTCCAACTTGCCGTTCCACAATTTCAAAAGAAAATCGAACCTATCCGAGGCAGGAATGCTAAAACTTGCGAGCTCGCTTCCCTTGCTCTTTCGTCTTTGAATACCCGATTTTTCAGCATGTTTTGACATAGTAACTTTCAAGTGAGATCACAGTCAAGTACTAGTTAATATTTTTAATAAAAAAATCTACATACGCATCCAGACTTCGGAATAGGTTTCTCTACCTATTCAGAAGTATTTACCTAAAGTTTGTAGAAGTAACATAGAATTGATAATGACTTCTATAAAATCCCGAAATCTATGATAAAATCTGACCTCTTAGCAATAACTGGTAAAATGTGTAAAATACGATTCGATGTTAAGCTCATGGCACGTTTTACGTTCATGGATTGAATTGAGTTGGCGAGCCCTGCTTTAGGGAATGAATTCTCAAAAATCCTACCTAGTCCTCACCTTTATTATTCATAATTTTAGCCGAAAAACACCCACTGTTGGACATAGGCCTCCCCGAAGTGTCGCTATAACGACCGGTTCTGTGCGTCTGGCATCCATCAAATTCCCGCTACCCTCCGCAGGTCATAGGCCCACCTTGTTTGGAAAGCTTCCAACGCTGTGTCTTCTGGTACATGGTCCCCTCTCCAGAACATTCGTCATTCGTCCCCATCAACCATCTTTTTTGCGAGTAATGTGCCCTGACCTTATTTATTTATTTAACATTTCATGTACACACATATTAAGATAAAAGAAAAGAAGAAGGAAACAGAAAAATAAGTACATAGGTAATGCTTAGGGTATGCATAGGGATTCCTTTGGACACAATTTTATAAGATCCAGTAGTTTAAGTTATGTTAACGAAGCTGTGTATCTTTCAGAACTACATCAATGAAGTGCTGTCGTACGAGGTGTTAGCTTTATCATTACAAGTGAGGAGTTTCCTCGACCCTGTGAATTACTCCTTGGACATAGCAGGTAAAGCCACTTTCTTTTTTAAGTTAAACATTAGTGCTCATCTCTGATTTCTTAAATTTTGCCTAATTTCTTCGTTTGACATTATGACGTGACGTCACAACATGGCAATCGATCCGATTCTTATTTCGAACACATTGTATATCAATCATAAAATAACAATTCTATCCAAATCGGTTCAGTTGTTTTATTCTATTGCTGCGTATTCTAGGGTTGCGGGATTGTTCGAAAGAGTTACCGCGGCCTTTGAACGCAAAGTGCAATTGAAGGAATAAGGGTGGGGTCAATAAAAATATGATTCTCCCTCACGCTCTACCCAGAGCGAGTGGGAGTATATAATAGGTCTTTACCTATGAAGTTGCCGTTTTTTAAAATCGGGTTGCTTTGAAGCAGGTCTTTGGATTGACTTTGAATTATAAGTTCAAATAAACTTTATACTGTTTTCGAAATTAGGTATTTATTGGTTTCATTGTGTTTTGTATTAATTTCTGTAATAAAACCCATTTTAAAAAACAGCAATTTCATAGGTCGGACCTATTATACGACATTGAAACTAAAAAAAATGTTACTACTTTTATGAATTTTCTCATAATCGACGCCCCTGGGCAATAAGTCGGTAATCGCAAAAACTTTGATTTTCGATTACCGACTAATTGTCCGGGCAATAGAGTCGGTAATCGAAAAGTTTTTTTTGCGATTATCGACTTATTGCCCGGGGGCGTCGAATACGATGATTTTGCAAATTTGTTATCATCCAATCGAAGCGACATCACTATAGCTGACTCATGTCACTGTTGTTTAGTTTTCGTACTCACAAATAAATGTATCTTATCACTAACATATAAAGGCGAAAGTTTGTGAGATGTTTGGTGCTTCTTCACACTTGAACGACCGAACAGATTTGGATGAAATTTGACACACAGGTAGACCTTGTCCTGCAATAGCACATACGATACTTTTTATCCCAGGACTCAGCAGTAGGATTCCTTGGGACAATGTACCACTTACACATGGGTGAACCCGCTGACAGCAATTAGTTATTAATAAGCCAGCCAATAACATAAACCGCCTTATTCCGAAACGCGATACATTTAGATCGCCTTTAAGTGGTATTAAACCTAGTAATAGTCCCGGAACTATTTTAGTAGTAGAAAAGTATCATTGTAAATGTCTTTAAGTTTCTAAAATGACTCGTTGGTTAGAAATGCTCAGAAACTCGGAATATCTTCTTACATAGGGCTTCATAACAAATGGGCGTACATGCGAAAATGCCATTTTTCGTTTTTAAAGTTAATATATAGTACAAAACAAGCTGTTAACTGTTGTTAAATACATATATATATATACATAAAGAATCTCATAAAAATATAATATTATTGAATTAAAGTTTCAAAGGAACTCTCATATCAATTGTTTACTAAGAACAAAGCAAATTATCTTAGTACTAAAAATAGTACCAAAGTATGATAAGAACTAGAGTTAACTAGGCTATCTAGGGATGAACCAATTCCCAAGCTTTAGTAAAAAAATATGATTGTGTTGAGGTGAACAGACAAGTTAATGAATTTATTATTTTCAAGGCATTGACTTAGTTATTATTTTTAATAAATGCTAATTTAATGATGTGTAAAATTATGCAAGTTTACATGAGGCGTGTTAAAAGAAACTAATCGTGAGTTTTATAAAGCGCAAAAGTAGGTATACTTAATACGATCCACTGCAGTAAAATGAATCAGAAAAATGTATAGCTTTTTTCAGGATAAATGCTAGGTAGATAGTGTGTTCAAAATATAATACAGTTAAATTATTACGATAGAAAAAAATCACGACCGTGTGTAGTAAAAGTGGACCTACGATAGTGGAGTCGAGCTCGAGTGGAGCGCGAACCGACCTCAAATTCGTCCTCTTTAGTCCTCCTTCTGTAGAGTCGGTCCATACTACAGGAATTTGCTCGGCTCCTCTACGAGTCGGTCCACACTATACCAATTTGTGCTCGGCTCGTACTCGGCTCCGAGTCGGTCCATACTACAGGAATTTGCTCGGCTCCTCTACGAGTCGGTCCACACTATACCAATTTGTGCTCGGCTCGTGCTCGGCTCCTCTATGAGTCGGTCCACACTATACCAATTTGTGCTCGGCTCGTGCTCGGCTCCTCTACGAGTCGGTCCACACTATACCAATTTGTGCTCGGCTCGTGCTCGGCTCCTCTATGAGTCGGTCCACACTATACCAATTTGTGCTCGGCTCCTCTACGAGTCGGTCAACAACTCAACACTATACCAATTTGTGCTCGGCTCCTCTATGAATCGGTCCACACTACACTAATTTGAGCTCGGCTCGTGCTCCGCTCGTGCTCAGCTCCTCTAGCGTAGATCCACCTTTATATACATGCAATAATTCTAATTGAGTGCCAGATTATTCTACATGCAACGTTTTAACCGTTATAGTGTCTAAATTTTATAATCAAACCTGTAGATTTTTAGTAAATCGCTAAAATTCTTCAAATTTGCGCATCTCTTTCTTTTATGTGTAATCCGAGAGTGAATGCGCTTTAGGTGCTGTAGTCTTCATTGTTTTTTTTTATAGTTGCAAACCGTGATAGCGCGAATTTTGAAATGATGAGACGTTAAATTATGTTGTTCATCTCTGCTTTTAGTGATGGTGATGTAACCTACGTGCAAGAATTTTGTATACAATATGCATTAATTTTTAATTGTTCTTTGTCGAGAATTGATTTCGTAACTCTGCCAAAAGCATTTTACGCAATCGTCCATTTTTTTCTTCATCATCTACTCTGCTTTGTCGTAACAATTTTGGATTCGGTTTCCAGTTTAATTCGTTGTCTTAATGTCTATCATCATTAATTTGAATGTGGCTATGATTAATGTATGCAAAATTTAATACCTCTATCAAGCGAATTCGATCAATAATTCAGTCTCTAATTATGTTTGAAAGAGTACTACTACGAAAAAGGCAACTGAAGGAACACAAATGGGTTTTAGTCAGTAGAAATCTGATAATCGACTCTCTCGCCCCACCTAGAGTGGAAGGAGATATATGTAGATGATTTTGTACCTCAAAAAACCATGAATGCTTATTGGCGAATATCAATCACTGGATTGGGTATTTGGGTATCTATAGAAAACTTGCCTAAAACATCCTTCTTTTTAAAATATGCGATATTTTTTTGCTTATGTAAATAGTTTATTTATTTTACCTTCAGTAACATAATCGTGCTAACGTAAACTGACGCTTATTGGTCAAGGCTGAATGATCCGATGTTATTTGGAGTCGCATTTCGTATTACTAGAGAATTGATCAATTGACCACAAGTATTTCGTTGTGGGACTCAATTGGGCGGAAATTTAAGCAACTGGTCGAATGATTAGCAATCGTATTTTTATTTTATGTTGAAGTGTTTTTTCGAAGAGATCATCCGTCTACATCTTTTCTTCCCCGTCCAAGTACTAACTCATCGACTGCCGGAACACAGATCCACACTAGAAACAAATTGGCACAATATTTTAATAGCTTCTTTAATTACAAGGTTAATTTATTTATTTAGGATCGTTTGTTTGTAAAGGGTCTTTCAACAAGGACGGGTCGATGTTGAATATAAATTTAATAAAACAAGCTGTATGTGAGATATTAAAGAAATTATTTTTTATTTGAAAGGCCCATTTATGCCATTATTTATGAAATATATCATTGGTCCGTACTTCTTCGAAAACGATGATGGCGAGGCCATTACTGTCAACGGCGAGTGCTACAGATTAATGATTAACAATTTTTTTTGGCCTGAATTGAACGATATGAACGTGGACAACATGTGGTTCCAACAAAACGGCGCTACGTGCCACACAGCAAGCGACACAATGGAGATTCTGCATGAACGGTTCGAGGGTAGGGTTATCTCTCGAAGAGGTGACGTGAATTGGCCACCAAGATCGTGCGATTTGACCCCGCTAGACTTTTCTTGTGGGGTTTTCTCAAGTCGCAGGTCTATGCCAATAATCCCCAATCAACCGATGCCCTAAAAGTCAACATAACGTAAGCCATCGCTCAGATTCAGCCGGATCTATGCAGTAGAGTAATTGAAAATTGGACCTCTCAGATCCGTGCCACCGTTCGAAGCCGCGGTGGACATTTAAACGATGTCATATTTCATAAATAATGGCATAAATGGGCCTTTCAAATAAAAAAATAATTTCTTCAATATCTCACATACAGCTTGTTATATTTAATTACAACATCGACCCGTCCTTGTTGAAAGACCCTTTATATGTGTGTGGTGTGATGACTTACAAGTTCACGCGTCGCGGTCGCGAGTTCAAATTCATCCAGGTGTATTTTTAACATCGTGAGGAAACCGGCATGTCCTAGAACCAAAAAATCGAAGACATGTGACATCCAGTAACGCGCACTGGGCCCACGTGGTGGATTACGGCCCATCCCATCCATTCCAAGAGTGGAGGCTTGTGTCCCAGCAGTGGAAAAATTACAAGGCCGATTATATAATTACGCTTTATTATTTTTGATATTTGTTACAGAGCAAGCTCTTCAGACAGTGTCCATCGCGTTACGTGGCGACGGTAGATATGAACTGAAAGGTCCTTTACCCGATATTGGTTGGCGGATACGGAAACATTATTTTTTAGTAAGTAACTGGTTTGACATAACTATTTTTATTTTATTTAGTAGATAAAAACATGAGACTACCAGTGAAAACGTCACAGACGAAAGCAAACATGCCTTGAGAAAATTATTGCACAAAATAAGATTTTGGCTTCAAACACTATTGCGATGTGACGTCGCATCGCACATGGTAAGGACTCAACCGATGCTTTGCTGCACGAAATCGCAGTTTTCTGCAAAGCAGCGTCTTTTCGCATCGCATGGTAGTTTTTTTTTGTGTTGGAGCCCTTTTACCCACTAGATAGCACGCATGCCTTAGCCTAGAAGAGGTAAGAATTTTTACATTTTGTTACGGAAAGTGAGGGCTTATAATATTATTGTTATTATGAGCGTGTCCTACTGCAGGGCAAGGTCCCCCCCTTCTTTTCTTTCTCTTTACTCTGGCCTTAATTTTATTTTCGTAATGATTTTAATCTTTTGCCGCGTTGTGTCGGTTGAATTTTGCAGATACATCCTGTATATTTCCATTATCGGTCAACTGAAAGACATGTCCTTGTCACACACATATTGAAGATAATGCTAATATTTTAATAAATTACGGTACAACTGAGTATTTGATGAACACGAAAATCTATTCACTGCTTTATATTTCGCATAACGGTATGTTTTTAAGCTAAGGGCGATGTCCTAGTAAACAATAATCTGAGTAGAAAATTGCACTATCGACCTTGTCTACTGACATACTTTATGTGCGTATAAGTTGAGATAAAAGGAGAAGCTGACTGACTGACATATCAACGTACAGTCAAAACTACTGGGACTAGGAAGTGAAATTTTGCACAACGCTTTCTTTAATGACGTAGGCGAGCACTAAGAAGGGATTTTTGGAAATAAATATACATACACCGTTCAATTTTGGTCGTTTTAATCCCGCGGTGGGTCGATTCGGTACATGAAACCCTATCGATTTGTAAAGATAAAAATGAAAAATAAAGTACTTTTTTTTAAACTCGAATTAATTTACGCATGTACGAAATTAATTTCTTTAAGTAAACGAGTCAATGACCTTGTAGGGAGTTGTCGGTCATTGTATACTAACTAGCTACAGTTCATTGACCTCGATCAGCTGACGTTTACTTAAAGAAATTAATTTCGTACATACATAAATTAATTCGTGTTTTAAAAAAATATTTATTTTTAAATTTTCTCTTAACAAATCGATAGCGTTTCATGTACCGAATCAACCCTCAACGGGATTAAAACGACTAAAATTTAACGGTGTATGCATATAAAACGCTTTGTCCTGAATGACTGACTGACGGATCAACGCACTGCCTATACCGCTGATCGTAAAGACCTGAAACTTGGCGGTACATTCCTTGTATGACATAGGCATCCGATAAGAAAAGTTTTTTTTAAAATTCACCCCCTAAGAGGGAAAATGGTGTTCAAAGTTTGTATGGAGAAATAGGTTTGAATAGGTATTTTTTGACCATGTGACATCCACCAACCCGCACTGGGCCTACGTGGTGGATTGCAGCCTATTACCTGTCCTATAGAGGAGGCCGGAGTCCCAGCAATGGGAACAGTATAAGGCTGATTCTATGCAAGTTTTTTTTTGGGTAGGCCTTCACGCAGGCAAAGCCGCTGACAGTAGCTGGTTTGTATACATGTATACAAACTAGTTACTGTCTAACCTTGTTGGTTTGTAGCTAATTTTCTTAAAGTGGGGGTAAGTGCGCCCATGGGGGTTCGTCAATAAGGGGTGCGCGCAAAACATGCGGTTGGATGACTGTTAATCGCGTGTGACACGCATTATGGCCAAATACAAAACCTATTTCATGTTAATATTGTTATGGTTAATAGGTGAGAGCAGTGGTGGCCGAGTGGTAACGGCCTCGACTTACGAGTTGTTGGTCGCAGTTTCAAACCCAGCCAGGCGCATTACTTTGTGTTATTTATTTCATCACCACTGTTCTCACCGGTGAAAGAAAAACATCGTGAGGAAACCGGCATGTCTTAGAACCAAAAATTCGAAGACATGTGACATTCACCAACTGGCACTGGGCCCGCGTGGTGGATTACGGCCCATTCCCTCTCTAAGAGAAGAGGCCTGTGTCCCAACAGTGGGATCATTAGAAAGGCTGATGATGATGATGAATAGGTGAACCAAAGAAAACAGTTTTAAAGATTTAAATTCCTGTTAAAAACATGAGCCACACGCCCCAAGTGCCCATACTCCTGCACTTTGGAGGAGTTAGTGAGTGCCATCGACGCTGTAGTTAACGTAGCCACTTACTAGACTCAAACACATTGACGAGTTTACCATCGATTTGAAAATAAGAAGAAGGATTTTAATAACAACTGTTTGTTATCTTTTTCTTTATATACTGGAAGGTGTGTTTCAGTAATATTATGTGAGACGTGTGCTCCTAAGCAAGCCTAAGGGAATACAGTAACTGTAACCAGACTGGGCACTTCTAGTAACTAGAGAAATACCATAGTATTGTTTTTATTATATTCAATATATATGTGATACATCGGGTCAAAAGATTAAGACATACTGGCTTATAGTAATTACCATAGACAATTTTTTTAAATTAAACTGCATTAATTAATATGCCCAAGTATAAGCCCAGCACTTTGAGTAAGTTGAAATAAAAAAAAATCACGCGACTCATTTAAATATGTTTTTATTGAAGCATGATAGTGGCGCATGTCGTGAGAATCCTTTGTTATGAATCATAATAACTACACTCGGCTTATCGGACAAGTGATAAAAATGTGGGTAGTACTTATGTTTATATTTCACAGTCTTTATTACAAAGTTAAGGTTCAAAGAGCCTCAACTTTGTAAAGAAACAGGGATACGGCGGTAGCTACACCGCCGTATCAACTGCGATAGCTAGATAGTTGAAATTTTCACAAATTATGTATTTCTGTTGTCGCTATAACAACAAATACTAAAAAGAAAATAAAATACATATTAATATCGCGTTTGTTGTATGGGGGGCTCCCATACAACAAACGCGATATTTTTTGCCCTTTTTTGCTCGATATCATTAATGGCAACAGAAAGGCATTTGAATATTCACAAAATACTCAATTGTATTTTTACTTTAATAAAATTAAATTAAAATAAATATTTAGGGGGCACCCATATAAAAAACGCCATTTTTTACCTATTTTGTTGTTGTTCTGTTGTTTACCTAGTCAATGGTACGGAACCCTTCGTGCGTGAGCCTGACTCGCACTTGACTAGTTTTGTTTTATACGTGGCCCCTGTGGGTCTAGCTACGCCACTGGTAATGAAGAGGAGATAATTCTGTAGAAAAGGTTCAAACACCTGGGCAGTCAGAGACAAACGGTTTTAGTGTCGCTAAATCAATCATCATTATCACAAAGCAAAGAATTCAGAGATCTATTTTTAACCATTTATTGTCTTGTGTTTTATCCTTGAAATAGTTGGTCTATTCTAAAAGAATGCTTACGTTTAACTATTGCAGGTAACAGACACAGAAACTCGAACAAATTGCATGATGTCATATCAGAGCTATGGCGCCGACAGGTACCTCAGTGATAAGGACTTACAAACGGCTTTCAAGAGTTTGGTAAATCTTTCTGTAAGTATACTAGTTTTTTTTTTTTTTTAAACCTAGGAATTACTCCTGTATCGTGCACGAACATTTAAACTCACACCCAGACCCAGAGCAACTGTCTGTGGCCATACAAATATTTGTTCCGTGTGCAGACGTACTTGCGACACGCATCGCAACAACTAATCGTTCAACCACTGTGCCAACCGTAAATGTTTTTAAAAATGTTGTAAAATGAACTATATTTACATAAAATTAAGAATCATAATAACAAAATCAATTTTCTTCCTTTCAGCACCCTCACATAGACAAAGTATTAACTATTCAAAATTTAGAAACGGGAGCATTTGTAGTTAGGAAGATTCATGAATTCGGAAGTTTACGAGACATACTCTATGGTACGGAATATAACAAGAACCATTTAGCGAAATATGGAAACCCTAGGATAAGGAAACCGTTTACATTAGGACAACTTGCGCACTATGGATTTCAAATATTGATAGCGCTGAGGTTTTTACATGAAAAGGGCATACCTCATGGTACGTATCAATTTTCACACACTTTATTGAATAATTCACAAGGCACCATAAGTTTGGACCACTGATCTCTATCTTTCTCTCTACTTACCACTGGATAGGCTGTATCATACATTTGACAGCTAATATTTTGTCCCTATTTGAAGCGCCACCCGCGAGCGTCCAGAGAACTAATTTTGACATATAATGCAAAATGGCTGCAGAGAAAAGTACAGTTCTTTGAAGTATGTGCGACGTGACTAGTTTTAGTACCGTAGACACTCGCTACAGTCATTCGGCCGACAGCGCCAAAATGGGGAATAACAAACACAAACAAAAGCACTTTGACAGCCTCCAGTCCAGTGTAGTAATAAATAGACGTCAGTGGTTTTGAGGCAGTACTAGATCAAGTATTTGTAAAATTTCAACAAACTTCTTAAATCACCAGATGATTTAAGACCCGGGGCCTCGGTTGCTTTATTGTAAGCCCACTTTCCAGCCTGTTCTAGGCACCAATTATATCTACTAGAGACTAACAATGATTACTAATTTTTAATGCGTGTACAACATACCTCCTTTAAGATTTGAAATTATAACGCATTCAATTAAAAATAATTACGAAATAATTGTGGTCTACTCACATGATTGAAAGTCAATGCTACTTAACAAGCAAAACCATACTTGACTCACTTTTTCTGACTTAGAAGCTGCTCAAGTATTATATTAGTAGAATTATAGTCATTTTTAACCCCTCTCCCGCCCGTCCCCCTAATCAATAGTGAATAGAGCAACTTATGGAAGCATCTTACGTCTTCTTCTTCTTCCTGCCCTTGTCCCATATTACTTGGGGTCGGCGCAACACGCATCCTTCCACTTATGGAAGCATCTTACGTAATTGGCATAATTTTTACTCGAGCGGTACTCTCTTTACTGAGGTTATTAATTTCTTCTTCAACCTTGAAGTGAAGAGTGAGTAAGCAATTAACAACTTTTATTGGAAAATCCTTGTAAAATATTATCATAATTATCTCGAATCCCCCGTCCTCCATGTCATCAAATATAAGTAAAACCAATATCTCCGATCCCCTTTCGGTTTAACTAAGCTGGTTACTTACGTAATACTTAAACTTTTTTTTAACTAGTCTTTACTGTCCCACTGCTGGGCAAAGGCTTTCCCCAAGTCCTTCCAGACATTCTTCTCCCGTGCCATCTCGAACTAGTCCTCATGATAGGCGTCCAGATCATTTCGCCACCTCTTTCTAGGCCGGCCTCGACGGCGATTACCCTCTGCAGAAACCCACTTGCCTAGCGGTCACTACTCATTCGGCCAACGTGGCCCGTCCAAACGGACCCTTGGGCTTAAATAATTCCCTCAGAACTGGATTCATGTCCAATTAGAGTCCTAAAGTGAATAGGTTACTTCTAGGCAAGCATGCTTCACCGTCGATCACATCATCACTTACCATCAGATGAGATAGTGGTTAAGCGCAACCCAATCAATAATAAAAATAAATCTTATCTTCCATTTCAGGTCACATACACCCTGGAAATATAGCCATAGAGAACCAGCGCGTGCTGTTAATGGACATAGAAAATATCCTAATTGGAGTCCCGAGTCTATACCGGCCTCATCTCCTGCAGCTGAGACGAGGGGTCACGGCAGAGGCTATCGACGTCTACTGCTTCGGAAGGACGCTGTATGAGATGGCTGTAGGGTGCCCGCTGACGGATTATTACTGTGATGAGTTTGAGGAGGAACCAATCCTGCAGAATGAGGATTTAGGTGTGTTGTGAAAGTTGATTTTTGTTTGTATGAGACCGTTGTGACGCAAAGCGCGTCGTCCTTTTTTTTGAGGGTGGTATTTTTTTTTTTTTAACGTAGGTAAAATCAAGCATAGCGTCAGCCTTGTAATGGTCCCACTGCTGGGACTCCGGCCTCTCTAGGAGAGGGAATCATCAAATTGATGGAAGGGTGGGATATCATCAAATAAATTCTCTCTCTCGGGGTGGAAGGAGCGGAAGTGTCAGACTTTTACTAACAAAAACCCACTCATGCTTCAATTGGCCTTTGCGTTTTATATTTCGAGATAACCTATACTTTTTAGGGTTCCGTGCCCAAAGGGACTCAAATTTTACAGCCCATTTACGACTTCGATCTTAGCGGCGAGCGGTGAGCGGTATCGGAAGGCGAGCATGCGCCGCTATGTGCGGCGTCTCGTGGCGTGCTTCCAAACATTTTCATACTTTTGTTCTTACCGCTCGCCGCTGCCGCGCTTAGCTGCCGCTAACAGCGGCAAGGTCGTGAATGGGCCGTTAATTTATTTAATATGGAATAAAAAAAAGCATTTGTTTTAATCATCTCTTTTAGAATCGGTTCTTCGAATGTGCCTATCAAAGATCTCATGCAAGCACGGCGGGCCGTCGATAGACAATCTGCTACAGCATCCGTTCTTCGCGCGCGCCCCTCTCAACGGCCTCACGGTGGTGCCGCTGAACGAGCGCATGCACCTCAAGTTCCCCATCGCGTTGAAGGAGGAATTGAAGATAGCTGTGGCAAATATGGAGATGAGGCTAAAGAGTGAACAGAAAATGGTATGTTGGATATAAATTCATATGTAATGAAAATTTCATCATTGTCTTGCCTAATTCATACTAATCACACTAATATTATAAAGGCTAAAGTTTGTGAGTGTGTGTATGTTTGTTACGTTACGTCGTCAAAAAAACGTCAGCTGGGCGAGTCCAATGACTTGTAGGTAGTGATAACGCATCGACCGACAACTACCTACAAGTTCATTGACTCGTTTACATAAAGAAATTAATTTCGTATACGCGTATATTAATTCGAGTTTTAGAAAAAAAGTACTTTTATTTTATCTTTACATATCAATAGTGTTTCATGTACCGAATCGACCCTCCACGGGATTAAAACCACCAAAATTTAACGGTGTATATCGTTTATTTAATCTTCTTATTTATTTATTATTGTTTCATAAAAACATTTTTGATAGTGAAACTATGTTTCTACATTGAAAATACTCAACTTTGATTGTGTTTAGGTGCGAAGTGCGAAAAGGGAAGTCCGTATCCAAGAGATACTCGGGTCTGAAGAAGAAATAAAGAAACAAAAACGAAGAGCGGTAAGTCTAAAGGCCCATTAAGATGGTGCGACCTTCTCGAACGGTTTGGTTCGAGAAAATCGTACGCAATAATTGCGTTACTTTATCGACAGAGTGGACGGGCGAGAGGTAAGTCATACCTCTCACTCGTCCACTCTGGCGAGAATCGTATGTCCGAGACGAGAAACTCGCACTGTCTAAATTGGCCTTAGGAATTAAACACATTTATTTGACTGTAAAAATGGGAAATCTCTTTTGTAATGACCAGTGATTGCAGTAGTTAGAGCTGTTTTGGTTCAATGACTAAATGTTGAGGGACATTCCCCGGGTTTTTTTTTAAGGTAACATGATCTTGTAGATCCTTAAGATAGGTTTGTAACGGCTATAGAGTAATAGTTTGCTGTGTTCCCAAAACGCTTTATGCGTAATTTATTTTTCTAAACATGGGGTATGTTTTGCATACATTTCTTGTTTCGAAAATATAAGGCTTTGTATTATTTGCAGAAAAAACGCGAAAGCCTATGGAAGTCGACGTCGTCATTGGCAGAAACGGTACGGTCACAGAGTGCAAGCACCGCCTCGTCCCCGACGCCGCCCGCTCTTCGTAAGTATTTAATATTATAAATCCAGGCCCAGCGAGGTTGCTGGGCCAACGCTGCATGTGCGCGAGCAATCGTCATATGACTATGCGCGTGTGTCGTGTGCTCAGATCCCCATGTAGCATCAGTAACAGAAACATGATTATTACTTCCACTTTAACGATGTGCGTGTCGATGGAGAACTTTAATGTATTATTACGTAGCAAAAGAGGCGCGGGGGGCCCGGCTGCCTGCGACGAGTGTCCGCTAGTCCGGAAAAGTTCACCCCCGCCACAATTTATTGTTTTTATAGTAATAGGCTGGTCGCCAAACAGGCCCCGCTTCTTTCTTTTTTCATAAGTGTATTGAAAAATATCGTTTGACGTCTTACTCCAATAATAAGCTCCATAACACCATCGCCTGCGGTTTTGGAATTCCGTCGCAATGACAATGTATCTCCACTTACATAAAAATTTACAATTTCTAATGAATTTGATCCATTGTCCCCAGCGCACGAGGCCGACAGCCGCACGCCGGGCCCGTGCTCGCCGGGCGGCGCGGCCAGCCCGTGCGACGCGCGCTCCTCCTTGCTCGCCGCTATCTGCTCCTTCGACAAGACACGTCTAGCCAGCGTGGAGTCACGATGAGGACTGAGGGATACAGTGGGAGGTATTGGCAGTCTGGCATTGACCGTTTGAAGTAAGAAGACTATTGGCCTAACGCTTAAGCGAGACCGTGCCTGAGGTAGCTGCGCAATGCCGGGCCGGGGGGTAACGTGAAGAGCTGCCCTTCACCCGCTACCGAGCTGAATTTTTGTTTTCACCAAATTAAGTGTTACCCTGCTCCCCTGGCGGCCATTTGTTCCGACAACACGCGCCTAGCCAGCGTGGAATCACGATGACGACCGAGCATGAACGGCGGGACTAAGCATTAGGAATGAAATTAGGAATGCAGGGGTGAACTGAACAAAATTTGTAAATGAATTTCTTCTTTATTTTTTTTAAATATTTTTTGCCGCATTTAAATACTCCAATTTAAGTGAAATGTATTTTCTTTTTGATTAGATGTGTTTTTTTTTACAAACCAATAATATGATATTTAAAGGCCAACGGTGCGTAAAGCCGAAGCACGCGCGGGCATCCATCTCACAGGGATGGATGCCCGCGAGGAAGTTCCAATACGGAGTGGAAACCAGATTATTACCTCCGCAGTGTCGCTAGTTGAACTATAACAGTGTGTATGTAATCGTGTCGATGGAAAACTTTAATGTATTATTACGTTAGCAAAAGGGACGTCAGACGCAGCTGCCCGCGACGGATCCCCGCATGGCGAGCTCGGACAGAGCACTTTTTTAGGCCCGCGCGTGCGTCCGTTTAACGCAGCGTTGACCCTAAGCCATTACACTAATCAGTTTAGTTTCTATTATTCCCTCTTTTTATAGGCGGGAAATCATCAATCAAATTAGTTCTCCCGCTCAGAATGGAACGAGAGGGAGTGTTAGACCTTTACTGACTAAAACACACAATTTGCTCCTCCATTTGCCGGATGATCCCGCAACCCTGGCAGGTTCTATTCACCCCTGAATTTCTTTTCACTCCGTTTGTAGGTGTTTAGTGGTAGCATTGAAATGGCAGTTTTTCTATTCTATAACCTAAACTTGAAATTACAAAAGATCATTGAAACGATCACTTTTCTTGAAAAGCGCTCGTCATTTTAGTTCTAAGGTTTTCAAGCAATTTAGTGAAAATTAAACTCAATATGTGTTTTATTTTTACCAAATTTTGCGTTACCATGCTGATATGAGTATAATATTATACTCTACATTCGTATAATCGAATGTTACCAAGCGTTTCATTCTAATGTGAACATTATCCCGATAAAAATAATGTCCACATTTGTATGCGACGCTTATCAAAGTTACTTGGGTTTGGTTTATGAATCTTGCTAGAATGAGACAGCTAAGTGCTTGAGAGACCAAACACCAGTCAGGAATGCCATTGTTAAATAATTTGCCTGTAAGACCTCTCTTTTTAAATTCTTTGTGGTATTATCAAGTGTCAAAAAACGTGCGTTGAAAACGAATAAACAAAACTTGATTGGTATGATCGCTGCCTGTTCAGTAAAAATATCATGGAAAGGTTAACTACAAGTCATTTAAAAATTTAAGAAACCTAAATTTTAGGTACCTTTTGTATAAAAAATAAATTTCTTAGATCTTTCATGCTGGATGCCTTATAATTTTTTCGAAAGTAGAAAGTTTTTTTTTTAATTGTGAACTCAGTCGAAAGTCAGTATTGGAAATAGTGAAATTATCTTCTGTCTGTTTTACTAGATAAACTTTTTCGGCTCGGGGTGGAGTGGGGATTGTGAAGCTTTTATATACCCATGAGCACCTTCAGTTTTCCTCTCACACTGTCACTCTTTCGAACAATCCTGGAACCCAAATATGTGTTAATACTACCAGTGGCGTGGTTAGTCCCACAGGGGCCCCGTATCAAAAATCTCAGTCATCGTCTCAAAAAAATGGTGTTTTTTTACAAATGCTTGGTTTACCCTATGAGACGGTTGTGGATAACCTGTTGCGTATTTTTGCGTACGCCAGAGCCCCTGTAGCGCGGGGGCCCCGTATCAGAGATACGGCGGTAGCTACGCCACTGGATCCTACCAAAATAATTGAACTACCTACTTAACTCTTAACAAGAGATTCTCTGTAAAGTAGACCAGTGTTGGTATTTTGTTAAATTTGATATTATTGAACTTATTTTATTATTGGTATATACTTTTTTAAATATGGTGCATATTTGTTTAAAATTCATTTTTGTTTGTAATTTATATTGATCTAAATCATTGCATTTAGAGTTAGTGCATTGAAATCTTAAATTCAAAGAAAATTCATGGGACGACTTTTTTTAACCTTATCGAATTAGTTTGCCTCTGTTGAAGTATAAATGTAGCCCACACTGTTAATTCAATACAGAGCCACAAGCATATGACAGATCTCTAAAACTTATTATGCATATTTTTAATTGGTATGTTATGTGTGGTGGTAAATTTAATTCATGTCTATGTTTTATATCAACAGCGAAATATATTAAAAGGAATAACAACTTGATTAACTATCTACATGCATTTTATTATGGGAAGTGCGTTTAAACCTTACATTAAATCAATACAGCAGAAGATAGGTGACTCGCCTCAAGCGCGTGGACCCGGCCGGCTATCGCTATTTCGCTCGCACGACAGCGCCAGGTCTTATCTTTGTCCTTGTCTATCAGAGACTATTGGTAGTGTAGATATACGAGTTTCAAGTCCAGGTTTTCTGATTGCAATGTTAGCGCGTAACTTATCTTCCCTTATAATATACTAATGGTTTAAACGTCTAGAATATTATGTTCAGACGTACGAATCGATCTGGATTATTCTTGAGGAACCATATCCTTATCTTTACGTGTTTTCTCAAACATTTTATAAAACAACGCCCCTCATTGCGACTGTTGATTGATCGAATTTGCGCACGCGCTTCTCCAACCGGTAGAGTGATTAATGAGAATGGTTTACGTTTTGTAGAAAAATCCGGAGAATTTTAAAGATAGCTGGGGCGGGTCGCTAGTTGCGAATTGTATCAGTGCTATATTTGTTTTCCTTATATCTGCTGGTTTTATTTACATGATTATATTTGGTGCTCGAAACATATTTATTTATAAAGAATGTGTATTAAAGCTATTACCAACCATACAGGCTTGTTTACGGAGACGCGCCGCGTTGGGCGGTCGTCATACATTGCCATATGATTGTGTTCGCGCGTGAGATGTCGCTGGCCGCTGCTGCAATGTACGACGAACGCCCAACGCGCCGCGTCTCTCAACGGCCTAAGAGATAAATTATTTAGTACAATATTAATGATTCAAATTCAATGCAATGTATTAGTCTAGAGTTAAGATATTTTATTTTGAACAAATAAAACATTTAAAAACGTAATTATTGTAGTTTTAAGTTCATCCAAGATCTTATATGATTAGAAAGTTAATAATTTATATAATTTTTAAGTTTCAAAGTGATATGCGACTGGTCAGGCATTATGTTATTGGTTTACTATGAAATTATTTTTGGATAATATCTATGTAGAAGCTTTAATGTTTTAGTGTAAGATATATAAATTATAAAATGTTTAATATATTTTGTTGTAAGTGTAAGAAAATATACAGTTGCGATAATTATTTGGCTTTTATTTTTAATTCAAGCTTACATCTAATTATACAAAACTTAACATTGCAATCTTTTTGCTGGAAGTTTAAAAATAAAATGTGATTATCACTAAATTAAATCGAGTTGTATTACACACGTCACATGTTTAACATTATATAAATTGCAATGCTTCACCACAAATTGAATACATAACACCAAAGCGACCAAGAAGGTCCATATTCACAGAGGTATAAATCGTATTTCAATATGGGTATTATAGGACTCAAGCACATACTACTCAAATAAAATATACGAAAAATAATAATTCTTAATCAATTTACAAAAACAAAATAAAACTGAACTTTGAGATACCTGAACTGAATAATTTTCCAGTGGAATAAAACAGATAATATTGAGAAAGTTAATCCAACACAATAATACTTATTCTAACATCTAAGTTATAACTATACTCTGCTATTTATTAGAAACACTATAAATATCAAATAGGACACAAAAAATTTCTCACATAACAAAAAAGCATTCATTTATCACAATCAAAACGTAGATACATCCAACTGTACTTAGCCATTTTTTAGTTGAAACTGAAAAATCAAGTAGCACTCTTATCTTATGATATAATCACAAAACTATGATTTTTATTTTAGTTCCTAATTTTTACCACTATACGACGCCATTAAGGTAACATGTTCAACTTGAAAATTATCATACGAAGGTATAGTTTAATATTTTTCATAAAGGCGGGTTGATCTTAGATAAAGCGTTCAGGACTTTGGGTCTACTGTGGCGGTGTAGCGCGCACTGACGATTTCCAGGCCATCATGCGCAAAAAAGCAGCTTCCATGTTAGTCCGTATACGGAGTAACAACAATAGCTGTACGTTTTGACTGTCCCTTTCAAATCAACGAGGCATGTCTGGTATAGGTGTGTCCAGTCATCTTGGAAAATATAATTGTACTAGGTTGAGGCTTCTTTGGTCTATGTCATCCGAAAAAAAAAAATATTATTATTATTGTGTGTTTCACATACACATTATTTTCTGTGTGCGAAAACTAGGTGCGTTCGGTGTCGTAGATCATAGCTTACGCATACAGAAATGCACGTAAACCTATTCCAAGTCCAACTCGCCTTCGTGACATAGAAAATATATACACAAATGTCATAATTCCTAGTGAAACATTTAGCTATAAAAGTAGTGCTTTTAACTATTTCAGTGAAGTTGAACACGAACCTTTATAGGCGTAAATGATGTTCATAAGTTTCAAGCTTCGTATTCCTGATAAGTAATGTTTGTGCAACATGTTTTTTTGTTGAAAAACATGTTTTACACATTGCAGTGTTCCCAGCAATATTGTAAATCTGCTTACCATGAATACGGACTATGCAGTGTTATTATTAACATTTCCGGTGCCAAAAACATACCATCATTCGTTTATGTGCCCACAACTCGCCTCCCGTGTCGTTATGTGTAGTTATTTGTTGGCTTGTGTTTATGCCTGGACCCGATCAGCGAGTCCAAATCTAAATATACTAAGCATTACGCAGCTTAGATTTTTTTTCTATTCCTTTTCCTTGGCACATAACTTTAAAAGTGGCGCCAGTGACAAAAAAATCACAGATAATCGTTTGTCTTTGTGTGAATGGAGACGGAGGTCAAAGAGATGTATGAATTTTGGGAGGAGTGGTATGAAAGAAAAGTTACCTTAGATAAAACTGAACAAAGGCAGGAAGATGAAGAGTGCTTTGGCACCGAATCGAATACATGATCATCGCGTTTATTTTTACGGCAAACCCGAACGTTTCGTTTCTCTGACAAGAGGCCTCAGTGAAAATTTTTAACGTGCTTCAACGCGTTTTGCTAACGTCAAATTGTACTACAATTTAACAAGCGCTGCCTGGTTACAGTATCGAAAAAAACCTTTTTTTCCATACGATAGGACCTAAGCGAGCGTTTATTTTAACGGAGATTTTTATGCAATTGATCTCCGTAGGCACTTTCCGGTTTTGCCGAATCAATGAACGAGACGATTTTCTCACAATAATCGCTATCAGGACAACGCCTAAAAACTATGTATACGAAATTTCTGGAAACAGCAATATTTTTCTCTATACATAGACTTACGTAAAGAAAAATTATGCTAGAATATAATCATTGTATAAAACTACAATCATGAAATACTAAATTCAGTAATGTCTATGTTGGGCAGAAATTCCGTTATAAAAAGTCGAAAGTCTGATAATTGTTGCCAATCAGCTATATTGTTTATTAGCTGCCATGTTTATTTATGAAACTGATCTGCTAGCCATTTGAAAAGAAATGGAGCTATACAGGGCGTATAACGTCATCCCGTTTTTGGAACTATGGTGGCTGACAATTTCCTATCCTGTTCCTTTGAATGGTTAACATATGTAAATTTGTTACAATTTATACACGAGTAGGTATTTTTTATACTTTACCAATAATTTGTTTAGTACGCTCGTTTATATAATGACATGCTTATATACTTTTAAGACCAGAGTAGTGTCTTACACATTATTCGAGGTTCAAATAGGTAATAGGTAGTTGATGAATCGACGCGTGAGTCGCTGTCGCAGTGAGGAAGGGCCATGAACCCTTCGTTTGTCATAGTCTGTAGAGATTTTTAATAGCAGCTGCTAGTCCAGTTCGATGATATCGTCGATATCGTCCAAATTGAAGTCCTTCAGCGTCATTGCTGTGAAAAATACATATGGGTTAGACAATTTGTATAGTTCGAAAAAACGTATTTCTTTAATTGAATGACTATAGTAGTGTTTACATAATTTGAAACTGAAAGCTGCATACTTTAATTATAAGTGGTTTATAGGTTTTTAAATTATTTTTCGATATGATTAATAACTACACGGTTAAAATGTATGAAATAGCTGCATGAAACAGTCTTAATAAACAAATTAGTAATAGTGGATTAAATATACATAATGGGAAACTGACATATCAATGCACAGTCGAAGCTACTTTGACTAGGAACATGAAATTTTGCACAGGGCATCCCTCCATGATTTAAGCGAGTACTAAGAGAGGATTTCCCCTTAGGGGATGAAAAGGGGGTCTAAAGTTTAAGTGGAAAATCCTACTTTCATTCGGGTGCAGCAGCTGGCAGAAGCTAGTATTATTATACTTATATATTATATGAGTAACAATGATGAAAATTAATAGTCATAAATACTTACGTGCAGAAGGCTTCTTCTTTTTGACCGGCGCGACTTCCGTGGAAGGTGCCAGCCTCTTCTTGGACTCGCTCTTAGCTTTGATGGTAGTTCCAGGAGGGAACATTTTGCTATAAAAAATTAAATTAAATAAAACGAAATATTCTATAATTACATACGGATATGGCCAAGGGCGTAGGCAGCCGATGATCAAGGGGGGGGGGGGGCTATTGGAAGTATAGTGAATAATAAAAAAGTTTATTTTTTAAATAATGACAAAAAAAATTCTCCACAATATAACTCCTAATTGCTAGTCTTAAATCTACGGTAACATATAGAATGGGCATTATATTGTGGGAGACTGGTGCCTAAACTAGGCCCTGAAACTGTAAACCTAGCCCCTGGGGGGGGGGGGGGCACCTTGGCGACAACCTTGGATATGACTTGAGGAGGGATGGCAGGCGGTCGCCTCCTTCTGCGAAGCAGTAATGCTAGCAAAGGAGGAGGCCGACCGCATCAGGCAGAGGCAACGGGGCGCTCGCCCCAGCCGCCGCCGGGATTCCGATCCCGATTTCCGGCCACCGTAGGCGCGGGCTTGCGGACGGCGTGCAATGGGTAGCACGCTGTCCGATCGTCCGGTAACCGACCGGACCGAGCCCAAGTCGTCGACGGCGCGTTCTGTTCCCGCGCGCCTCAAGGAGCTGTCAGCACACCGAAGAGGCCCAGCCTGCTAACTGCAGGCAGGCAGGGTCGAAGCCTACTGGGGTCATGGGTTAGTTCCGAAAGGAATGCTCGACCCCGGCACGATAGGCTACGAAGGAACGGGGTAGGTTTTTAGTCAGTAAGAGTCTGACACTACTTCCCGCTCCGCCCAAGGGCGGGATTTGTCATTGGATGATTTTACCTACCATAAAAAAAAAAAAAAAACCTTGGATATGACTTACTTTCTGGTATATTTTTATTTTTAATGTGGAATTTGATTTTGTAATTTTAGGGCCAACTCTGCGTTTGCGCGGGCACCGGTCGCGTGAGTATGCCTCCCCCACCGCTCGGGTCCCCGGTGCCGAAACCAGATTATGACCTGCGTAGTGTCGCTAGATCAACGAAAACGGTGTGCATGTAGTCGTATCGATGGAGAACTTTAATTTAGTATTACGTAACGGCAAAGGCGCGGTGGTGCGGCTGCCCGCAACGGAGCACTGAAGTACGGGACCGCGCGTGCGACCACGTAACGCAGCGTCGGCCCTTATCGTATCGTAATGGGATTTCGTTGAACATGACAAAGTCATAAATGAAAAAATCAACTCAAAATACACATCCATAAAGTCGATATTTTAGAGTTTGTTGTTTGTGGCGATGAATTGAAATTGTCTCCAATTATTTTTATAAGTCTAGTTCGTAGAATTAGTTTACACAATAAGGTAAAATAAATACTTACGTAAGATCCACAGTCTCAGCCTTCAAGGCAGATTTGACTTTCGTGTCCGTCAATTTACCAGCGCCGGTGTTCTTGAGCATTTTGCTAGTATGTGCACTGCTCAAGTTGTCGAAATTTATCGTGTTCTTCCCGCTTTTCTTCAGTTCTTCTTTAGGCGGTTGGTTCTTACTCAGCA
Source organism: Leucania comma (assembly GCA_958295575.1). Classification (NCBI taxonomy): domain Eukaryota; kingdom Metazoa; phylum Arthropoda; class Insecta; order Lepidoptera; family Noctuidae; genus Leucania; species Leucania comma. The sequence goes on from OY282480.1 coordinate 16,901,793, forward strand.
AAGGTGTTATCCTTTTCATGAGAGCTTCCTTCCTAATCTGTTTCTCTACGGCTTCATCGATGTGTTTCGGCACTTGATCTCTTGGTACTTTGGTTAATTTTAATGTTTTTTTGGCAGGTTCTGCAGGCGTCCTCTCAGTTTCTGATGAGATGACGTGCTGCACGGAAATGTTGGAGTTTTTACATTTCGATTTTTGTAGCGTGACTGACTTTTCTCCATAGTCTACAGCTTTTATTTGTACTACATCCTTCAGAATTGACAGAGGGTTTTCAGGGCTCGCGGCCCGCGAGTCACTACTGCTACTTGAACTACTGATCAGGCGCGTTTTTCGTGCTTCTGTTTTCTTGTCGATTTTACTATGGTCTTTGGTTGGCGACATAAAATCACTAGAATCAGTTAGGTCAACTGACTCACTAGTAGTAGTTTTTGAAGCGACCGGGTTTGGTTTAGCAGCAACAGCTGGTTTGTTAGTTAAGTCAACAGTTGTTGAAGACTTGATACTTTTCGTTCCATATGTCTTCGGCTTCGAAACCTCAGGAGTCGTATTGGTTAAGTCTAGCGACTCATAATTAGTGGGTTTTGGAAGAATCGGTTTAAATTTAGGCATCCCATTATTTTCAACCAGCGTAGGTTTAGATACCCCCGTTTTTTTTGTTTTTTCTTCATATGGTTTTGGATCAAACTGCTTAAGTTTAGGAATTCCAATTTTCTTAGTTTTTACTTCAGATGGTTTTGGATCCACCGGCTTTGGGTTCTGTATGACAATATTGCTTGCTTCCGCAGGCTCCGGCGTCGTTTTAACAGTTTTAGCATTTAATTCGGCGCGGGGTATCACTTCGATAGCTCCCGTTTTCGATATTCTGAGTATATCGCCCGGTTTGCATGCTGCTCTAATTTCAGGTTTCTTAGTAGTTAAAAGGGACTCGCCCGGTGCAGTGTTAAATGTATTAGCTGGTACTATTTGCGGAACCGTTTGAGTCGTCTTGGGTGGTTCCGTGGCGGAGGACAGCGATGGCATCGGGAGTTGATCGGACGGTATAAGAACATATTGGGGTTGTGTGCCGTTATTCGTGACGACTTGTCGTAGCACCAATCTCTGTGGTGTTATCTGTTGGGTTATGGTGGCTGGAGCAGAGTGGTGGAGAAGATTTTGCATGGGCGGCAGTGGGATTTTGACTCCTGGGTTCTGTGCACTGACAAGCGACACGGGCACCGGCGCCGGCGGCGGGCCCGGCGCGGCCGCCTCCTCGTCGTCACTGTCGAGGCAGATGGTGTTGTCGGTCGGCAAGATTTGTTCAGGCACCACTGGTGTGGGTATATTCGGTTGAACGACGGTCGGTGTAGCTGTATTGTTAATATTGAGCATTGCCACTTTTGCCGGTTTAAAAGACTTTAAAACGATTTTGGGTGGAGTTATTATTTTTGGTGTCGATATGGGGCCTCTGTTGACGCCGACGGTGACCCTGAAGTTTTGTTGCGCTTCGAAGCCACGTGCTTGTGGCTTATAGAGGAAATTGTTGATGACGATGGGCTTGGTGGTGGGCACAGGCGGCGCGGGAGGGTCGGGCGCGGCGGGCGCGGCGCGCTCGTCGCTGACGGTGACGTCGTCGTCGTCGGGCAGGATGCACTCCACAAGCTCCGTCTTCATCTGCGGGAGGCCGCGGTACAGCGCCGGGGAGTTGTTACCACCAATAGACGTTGTTGTCTTGATGCTGAACAGAAAATATTAGTTATAACATGCGCCACTCCTGTTTTCATAGAAGGGCTAAGAAAACTGACCTTATACTATCTTTATCATTTATTTTTTAGCGGCAAAACTATTGGCACGAATGCATTCACTCTCTTTGTTCTCTCATTTCAACCCCGCGCGAACCCAGCATATAGAAGAGGACCGCACAAGGGCGCGTAAAAAATCACTCTAGAATGGTCCAATACATAAAAAAATAGTAAAAGAGCGAGTGAAGTAAACTCGGAAACACTCCAACATGGTTCGAAGGGGATGACGAAGCACAAGTGAGCGAGCGAACGAAACCGGTATACCCTTCAGTGCTAGCTGTTAGTTTACTGGTGAACCCCGCAAACAGAAACAAAAGCACTCCCTATTTATTTAATTGACTTGTTTGATCTTCAGGTCAAGGTCATTAACCTTGAGTATTCCATGGCACTTAGCAAGTGTTCATTGGCATATTGACATGGACCTCAAGTGATTCTTGGTGTCTTCTCACAATTTATATATTTGAACTTGAGGTCAATGTCACATTCAGTGCCCCCCAATGTTTCTCCACCCTTCTATTCCCACATGATATAGGTTAATAAATATTCGATAAATCATTAAGTTGAAGCAGCTAAAAGGTTGATTCGAAACAATCGTTCAGTCGACAGTTCCATTAAGGTCTATCCCCACACATCCGTGCCGGGTCAGTGACGGGGCAGCAGCATCATCGCATCGACACCGAGCTTCCGTGCCCCGTCAGTAGTTTACTGTTCACACACGTCAGTAACGTGACAGTGCCGTGGACGGGCCGACGCCTTCCCTTACTTCATTCTGTTTCCTTGTCCCGAGTCTAGTTGCCTAAGTGTTCTGTGGTGAAATAGATTACGGCACGGATGTGTGGGGATAGACCTTTAATCGAACATATACGAGACGACTCTTGCAAGTTACGGACTCGGTGAAACCACGGGGGAGAGTTGTTTCTAAGAAAATAAAGCTCAATACTTACAACCCAACAGGTACCACATTGCTGCTAGCATTGGCTGCAGGCGGGGTGACGACAACAGAAGCTGCTTCAATCTCAGCAGTCTTGACCTTCTCGGCAGCCTTCGCTTTGTCCATAGCAAACTTCTGCTCTATCATATCCTCCCTGAGCTTGAGCTTAGCACTCTTAGCTTTGGAACTCTTTGCTGTTTCCTCAAAAGTTTTTTGCGTTTGAATCATCTGTTCCTTCATCTGTATGCTGGCAACTGCATCGTCGGTTGATGAGGCAACTGCTTTAGGGTTCGCACTGTTCATTTTCTTCAGTATTTCTTTGCCTATTACCTGTTATGAAGACAATTATGTGCTTTTTAGGAGTACAATAAAATTATCCTATTGACGTCATTTGTATAGAGTTGTATGGGAGGGATAACGTCTAATTAGCCGTTTGTATTTAAATGTATGGGTGGGTATCAGTTTATTAGTCATTTTTATTGAAGTGTATGAGTGTTATAATAGCTTATTAGCAGTTTGTATTAAGACGTATGGTTGGGAAATCAGTATAATAGCCGTTTGTATAGAGATGTATGAGTGAGATAATGGCTTATTAGCCATTTGTATTGAGATGTATGGTTTTGATAATGGCTTATTAGCCGTTTGTTTTCAGATACGGCTTATAAACCGTTTTATTGAGATGTTCGAGTGTTATATCAGCTTATTGGCAATTATTAATTGGAATAAAAAGTGATATCTTAATAAAATAAAACTAAAAAAATAAAAAATAAAAAACGGTAATTTAAAAAACTAAAAAACCCGACTACTTTTCTGAGCATTCATGAAAAAGACCTAAAACAAGAAAAATCTGGCAGTCGGGACCCATTCTAGAATTGAGAGCACATACCTATATTACATTGCAGATTACTCCAATCTATTGACTAGACAGTTGACTTTCTAGAATGGGCCCCGACTGCCAGATTTTTCTTGTTTTAGGGCTTTTTCATGAATGCTCAGAAAAGCAGTCGGGTTTTTTAGTTTTTTAAATTACCGTTTTTTATTTTTTTAGTTTTATTTTATTACGATATCACTTTCAAAGTAATTACGAATCTAAAGACACCTCTCAAACTAAAATCCATCTAGCCGTTCAGGCCGCAGAGCGTGCCAAACATTTGAATTTGGCGCTAAAAATCCGCCATTTTGTTTTTATTTTATTTTGATATACCCAGTGTCACTCTCACAGTAAATACGAATCTAACGACACCTCTCAAGCTAAAATCCATCGAGCCGTTCAGGCTGCAGAGCGTGCCAAACAATTATACATAAATACATACATACATACATACTCTCGAAAAACATAACCCTCCTTCTGGCGCAGTCGGGTAAAAAAATACTGAATTATATGGTTACAGTTGAGTACAATAAAAGAATATTAAAATGAATTTATAAAAGAACAGTTTAAAAATATCACAATGAAAAGGCTTACCTTTACAGCAATATCGTAGATGGGTCCGCTGCACACGTCCTTGCCAGTTTGTTCGGCTTCTTTGTAAGCTTTCAAGGTGCTGTACTGCGCAGCGAGCGTAGCCGCATCTTCGTCCAACATAGGGTTACCGACCAGGTACGTATGTGCTACAATATTTATGAAATTCTGATTTTTCAATAAAGACATCGGTAAAGGCACTACCTCGTCGCTAGACGGTTCAGGTACAGGATTAGCAGGTGGAATTTTAGGAGTCTCAACTAATTTCTCATTATTTTTGAGGGTTAATGCTAGGTCCTCATCATCGCTTAGTAATATGCTTGAGTAATCTATCTCTGGGGGTGTACACACCCTCGCGGGTTGAGCCGGTATTTTATCTTCTGGTTTGCTAACAGGTTCAGGTAGTTCCTTTCTACAATATTGTTTAATTGTTCGATCTTTCGGTTTCTTAGGACCAGGTTTTCTCTTTGCAGTATTTGTGATATCTTCGTCCGGAATAATAGTTTTCAATGTGTCAAAATGATTCACTTTTTCAAACTCGTCAGCACTCATTGTGCGTTCGTCTTCGTCTTGAACTTTTGACGGTGTTAAGTTTTTTGACTTTTTTTTTGGCTTGACAGCTAGGTCTTCGTCGTCATCCGGCACAAAATCGGTGTCTCTTGCATCGAAATCGTCATCATCTACGTTGATGACTACTTCTTGTGCTAAAGAATCGATGCACTTTTCAGCCGCTATTGCAGCTTTTCTCTTTGTCCTTGTTTCAGGTTCTTCAGAATTGTTTTGATCTGTATAGTATCTGGGAGTGGGATCACTCGTGATTAACTCTGGGTCAGCGTCACTGGGCATCGCGCCGGGTTCCGCGGAGTTATTGATAGATTCGCACATAATATTAGTGACCATGGGAAGGGTCATCTGCTGCGGGAGCAACACCTTCGCGATACTAGCAGTCAAATCATCCGCCGTGTCTTCCTCGGTTACAAACCCTTTCGACACCATATTTCTCACTTTCTTGACTAGTTTTGCGATGTCAGGCTTTCCTTTTTTATTCTGGAAGTTGTATTTGAGGAGTATGTCTGTGATTTTTTCCACCATGATTTCTTCTTGATTTATGTATGCAGCAGCATTTCGTTCTTCTGATGAAGTGGATGCTACATACTCCTTGTTTTGTTTACTGGTTCCTGGTCTGATGATGGATGGTTCTTTTCTTAGACCACTTCTAGTTTCTGGTCTCTTGTTGTCTTGTATGGGTATGCAGCACTTGATGATGGAAGATTTTTTTCCCTTTTTAGTTTTGGATTCGTTAGGGTTGTAGTCTTCGCTGGTGTCTTCTTCTTTGACGACGGTGGCCGATGCGGCCGCTTGTGCGTTCTCCTGTTCCCGTACACGCTTTAACGGAACCTTTGGAATTTTTACAACCAGTTTGTTTTCCATTTCTGTGAGAAAAAAGTATGTAACATTAAAATATATTTTATTGTATCGGTTATAGGGAATCCAATCTCGCAAGCACGGGATCCCGCACCTTTTATGAAGGATTACTCATGCAGGAAGGACCCCGCACACCTGCGGGATTGAAGTTTTTTATAAGTAATTTGGATTTCGACGACGTGCCGCCCACCCGCGAAATTAGTTCGATAGATAAATCAAAATCAGTAGTTCAGCCTTTGATGCCCAAAATTGACTCACGATAGTGCGTGGTAATTGAAATGTATGTAATGTGGCTGTATTTGTACATGGTTAAATTTTAATCGTTTTAACCCCGTGGAGGGTCGATCCAATCCATGAAACACTTCGATCTGTAAAGATAAAATTAAAGGAGCGAGTTCAATGACCTGTAGGTTGTCGTTGCGTACTAACTAACCTAAGGGTTATTTGACTCGCTCAGCTGCTGTTTACATAAAGAAAAATTCCATACATGCCTTTTTTAAGTCGAGCTTTAGAAAAAAAGGACTTTATTTTTTAATTTGATCTTTATAAATCGATAGTGTTTCAGTACCGAATTGACCCTCCAGGGGGTTAAAACGTTCAAAATTAAACCGTGTATATAATAAACTGCATCCGGGCTGTGGTCCGTCCATCCTCGGTCAAGTCCAGGTCGCTGGAGCTGCGTAGCAGTGACACGTGCTCGTGCAGAGCGTGTAGCAGCACGTCGCGCTACGCGTAACAGTGGATATCTTTTCAACAAGATTGACTTACGTTTATGCGCCTGCTCCTGCTGGAACTGCATCCAGGCAGCATTCCGTTCATGCTCGGGCAGTCCCTGCTCGCTGGAGCCGCGTAGCAGCGAGTCGTGCTCGTGCACGGCGTGTAGCAGCACGTCGCGCGCTACGCGTAGCAGTGCTACGTCGTGCACGCCTACGGCTACGCCACCTGCTACGCAAGAACCGCCTTCGTCGAACCTGACCAATTAAAAGTCGGGTTAATAACTATAGAATCTAAAGAAATATTTTTTAAAGAACGATTTAATGTCAAAAAAGCTCAAGTACTGCAAAAAATAAACAGGTTGACAAAAATAATTTAAAGCCGGTTATTCATTATGCCCGCGAACTAACTGTGCTCCACACATCTGCAACCGCTCTGATGGAGACGGTAATCGCATCTGCATAAGAAACATACATGCTCCACAGGCCCTCTTGCTTTAAATATTGTTACATTAATTCTCATTGAACTTTGTATGAATCACTACAGAAAGTAATATTTTATAGCTGTCAAATTGGACTTAGATTGACAAACCGTGTAAACAGACAGGGTCAAACCAATTTGAACTTTAACGCTCACTATTTAAGGTTGTTATTTACTTGTATAGTTCGGTGAGTTCGGCCATATTGTAATGTCGGTCGATCTGCTGTTCGTCAACCACGCGGCAGGCGACAGCTTGCTTTGTTACTGAGCGCTCGTAGATCTTCTGCTCCATTGTACCCTGGATGAGACAAAAATATTGATAGTAAGAAATAAATTTCTCTCAATAATTTTTATCGTTGTAAGCGAATACAAAGGATATAGGAACAGTGGTGCTATTCTCTAAGAAACACAGCGCTGCTGCAACGACGAACATCCAAATAGGATACATTGAATTAACAATCCAACGTATCCTATTTGGTTGTTCGAGGCAGCGCTGCGTTTTCTTAGAGAATAGCACCAATGGACTTGATACAATAGAAGAGAGAACCCGAGAGTTTTGGCGGTAATTTTTCAAGTGAAATTCAGTGGTTGTTTTGATTATTGACATGTATGATAGCTCCTAGTGGATATTGTGATGTAAAATTGGTGTACTTTTGTACCTCAGGAGTCAACACTAGTGTAGTATCTCCACGACTGCACAATATGAAATCATTGAAACAAGTGCGATATCTGCAAAATGGAGCTGAGAATTTTATTGTAGTACTAACTAACCACCTCAGCGAAGCTTGCCGAGGACTGTAAAAACATTAAAATGTGTTACATCCACTTTCTAATGGCATTCAAAGTAACTACTCCTTACAAAGACGTGGCTTAAAAGACTTAGTATCCAAGTCTAAAACATTTAATATAAAAGAAGCGAGACAATGAATGGCATGAGACGCACACTCATTCGCAATATCAACAAATAATTTTAAGTTCATATACATCTTTATGCGGACTTTAAAAGTATTTTTTTTTTAATTATGTGTGTAGGATAGTTATTTCACGACTAACTAAATAAATAAATATTAGTGAGGTACGCGCGCAGCCTCTCAGCTTCGAGTGCCCGGGATGATTGGCAAGGTGTTGAACTCCGATGCTGCACATGATGGCGAGTGAGCTAGTAAATAGTACTCACCATAGCGACCAGGCGGTATATGTAGCAGTCCTTCTTCTGTCCGAAGCGATACACGCGGAAAATGCTCTGTATGTCGTGCGCGGGGTTCCAGGACGTGTCCATGATGATCACGCGGTTGGCAGAGGTCATGTTTAGGCCTAAGCAGCCAGCTCGGGTTGATACAAGGAACAATCTGGGTGGGAAAATAAGATTAAAACTTTAATAACTATGTTAGTAAACATGTAAAAACGACATCACATTAATGATAATGGCCTGTTTTTTATTTTACGTTACTATGAAATTATCAATTTGATCACTACATCGCGTGAACTGCAAGCGAGACCACGCAAGAGAGAGAGAGGACCTAACACTTCTATACTTCCGTCGACATGCTTATAGCTTTGAACTTTATGTGAATGTTTATAAGGTTAATTATACAACCTCTTAAAATATAAAAGGGTAATGTTACATACAAAAATTGAGTACAAACTCACTTAGTCTTATAATTGTTGTCAGCGTTGAACTCGCGGCACCACTTCTGCCGCACCTCGACGGGGACCGACCCGTCTAGTCGGAAGTACTCGTGGCCTAACGACCACTTCTTGATCTTCTTCAGGAAGTATTCTAGGGCGTCCAGACAGAAGAGTGATGTGGAGAATATTAATCTGAGGGCAAGAAAGATATGGAAATAAACTAAGATGACTATTTTTTCCAACATTGCCCCACTTAAATTACTCTTGTATACTAGGTGCGTTCACAAACATGTAAACTATCATACACAAGACAACCAGACCCGGAAACAACTAAACACGGACACGAATACGAGTTTCCTGTTTGCTACGGTCTAATTGGTCAAGGGGCGTGGCTGAGTGATAATGATGAGTCACTATTTTACTAACGCAAATGGACGCGTGTGATAAAATTCTGCCAATCGAAACCATACTTCTTCTTTTCAAATCAATGGTAAATTCGTTTAAGGCCAGTAGGTGGCTACGTTAACTGCAGCATCGGTGCTACTCATTAAATTGTCCAAGTTACACGTGTATAGGCACTTGGGGAACTCTAGCGTATGTTTTATGTTCTGAACTAGGACACTCCACTAACATTGAGTATCCGACGAGTCTATAAAACCCTATTTCGACAAGTCGTATTTGCAGCCATACTGAAAAAAGATAGCGTTAACTACTCACACTTTATCTCCCAGCGCAATACACTCGTCCAATATTCTGAATACTACAACAAACTTGTTGGAGCTATCAAGCGTCTCCAACATTTTGCCGCCGTCCAAATACTGCAGCCACCACAGGTCTTCAGCGGCATTCGGTTTTATCTCCTCTAGATCCTCGGTCGCTAAGTCATCTTCCAGTTTTTCTGCTGTGAAAATATGGAGGCGGTTAGAGTGTATACAGATAGAATACATTGAATCTAGAATTCTAAAGCAAAAATGCAGTAATAGTCCCTATTGATTGGCCTAGATTTATCAACGGTACTTGGCATATACTTTGGATAAGCAGCAAAACTAATTTGACATTTATTCGAGAGTACCTTAAACCATTTCCTCAACGTCAACGTCATAACTGTTAGAATTCAAGTGAAAAATATCTATGCCAAACAAGTACGACGATACACCTCACTGTGCTGCCGTCCCAACGTGACACCGGCAGATTAGTCGAAACTATTTCAAAAGCTATATAAAAACTGCATGTAACGTTTATAAATCTAGACCTTAGGGCGAGATGAACAGACCCTTTGCCTTTACTTTGTTAAGGTGAGGACAAACTGAGCCCACGTCGGCCACGTACGCGATGCAACGTTGAAGTTGGCGGGCATTTTCGTATAGCGATCTTGATCGACAGATCTGATGTTGCGTATGCCCAAGTATGTTTCTAAGTAATTTGTTTTCCAGCCAATTCAAAAATCTACATGTCTTAATGCAGCATATGTGGGCTCATTATCTTTAGCTTTAGTGTTTCATACTTATATCAATATAAAACACTTGTTCGAATCCATGTATAGAAGCCAGCACGTCAATCTACCCCAATCTGTCAAATTTTACCAATCGAACATTAACCTTCCAATATTGTGATAAGGTTGAAAATCTATTAAAGAAATTTGACAGATTGAGGTAGGTTGATGTGCTGGCGTCTGTAAATTAGTATGAACAAGAAAATTTGAATTATACATTAATCAAAGTAAAGTCAAAAGGCGATCTGTAAATCTTATTCAATGTTGGCATATAAAAGTAAGCATGCTGCTATGCCAATTCTAAAGGTGGTTATACACATGCCTGTAACAGACACAAAAGTATGCGAGTAGCTTGCATGCCAGTTAGCCCTAAATTGTTCTGATTGGTGGATGTCAGTATGGCATGCTACTGCCTTTAAAGTGTAATTGATACACATACTTGTAGGTGGCAAAAAAGTATACAAGTAACTTGTAAACCAATGTGCCACAACAATGTTGATTGGTGGATGTCACTCTGGCATACTACTACATCGAACTTTGACTTTAGTGCAAGTTATAGGCATGTATATTTCTTCTTTAATATCTAGAATAACGTATTGTGTAATTTACTATACATATTAGCAGAGGTATAAAGCAATCGTTGTCAAAACACTTCGAAGGTATATTATAAACCTGAGCGTATGTTTGTTTCAGTGCATGAACGAAGTTAAAGGACGAGATACCTGTACTTTCCTCTTTCAACTCCATTGCTTGAAACAACAAATTGAAATAATTCATAATTTTATTACGACACCACCACTACAGAATGAAGAATAATTGTGTAAAATATCTTATCAATAACGCTTAATTGTGTCACTATTTTTTAAACATTGCATACTAGAAATCACTCCTGTATAGTGTGTGCATTCAAACATGTGAACTCACATTCACAAGACATCGAGACTGGAACTAATATCAGTAGGCCACACTAAGGCCGTGTTTACGGAGACGCGGCGCGTTGGGCGTTTCGTCGTACATTGCAGGAGCGGGCCGCGTCATCGCTCTCGCAAACACAAACATATGGCAATGTACGACGAACCACCCAACGCGCCGCGCAACGCGCCGCGTCTCCGTAATCGAGCACTAACATTTAACTCGTGCGGGAATCGAACCCGCGTCACGTAGCTCAGCAGCCAATCGGTCAACAAAAAAAAAAACCGTGCCGTTAAATCATTGATTGATAAAGAACAGCCTAAAGCACTGGGTCTAGTTACAGAAAAGTTTGCACAAGAGTTTCTTTTCTGACGAAAATAAGCTTTCAAGGACTTTTGCCCAGATAAATGCTCCAGGGTAGGCTCGCAAAGTTCGGCAAAGTTAGTTTCTCTTATGGCCAAAGTCATTCAATAGGGTAAACTGGACTAGAAGGGATTTATATTGATTTGCATGATTTATAATTCCATAAAAAAATACGTGTTACGTTCGTAAGTTACATTTTTTTGGTGGGGAAAATCATCGAATGACGTCTCCAACTGGAGAGTGTCAGACTTTTACTGACTAAAAAGCCCACCCCGTTCCTTCGTTGCCTTTCATGCCAGAGCCGAATCTTCCTTTCAGAAACAGACCCTTGGCCACAGTAGGCTTCGACCCTATTGATTCCCTACGGTTTGTTGACAACTCCTTGAGGCGTGCGGACTTGGGCTCGGTCCAGACAGTTACCGGACGGTCGGACAGCAGGCTACCCATTGCTCACCGTCCGCAAGCCCGCGCATTGCAAGTAACTTACGTCACATTAGTTATTTGGAGAACTGTTAAACAGACGTACCTTTAATCTTGTTCTTCTCATCCCGGTCCCTAGCCTTCGTCTGGAAATTATGCAGCACTTGAGGATGCGACCAAATTTTCTGCAGATTATGAAAATCCTTCAATATGCTCTGTTTAGTCTGCTTGCCGTAGTAATGCAAGTAGTGTTTGTACAAGTCCCACTGGCATGGTGTAAGTGTTATAAACACGGTGTACTCATGCTTCTTAGGCAAGTACGGGTAGAGTACTGAAGCTTCCTGTCTTTGTAGACAACCTTCTAGTACTTTATGGAGGATGTGTGTACGAGCTTTCATTAGTTTGATGTCTTCTTCACTGGAATCTCGGTGTTGACCGTTCATTATTGGATTTTCGAATCTATAGGATGGAGAGAAAGGTTAGTTTTAAACGGCACTTAATTATTTTTGTTTGATATCTTTAGATTTTTTACTGATGGAAAAACTTTAAGCGAATCAAATATGATAAAATTATGCCATTGGCCAAAAAGTAAGAATCAATTAAATTATAACAGGGGGAAATTATCTCAAAAAACATAACCCTCCTGGCGCAGTCGGGTAAAAACAGGAGAGAATATGTTGAAAACTTACCGATTAGAGTACTCAGCATAAGTTCCCAGCAAATTAGGTTTGATAAAGTTCACCATGCAATAATACTCTCTCAAATTATTCTGCATCGGTGTTCCCGTTAAAATAATCCTTCTTTTCGTGACAACCCTGCTCATTGCTACCGCTAGTACTGAGCAATCGTTCTTTAGTAGATGTCCTTCGTCACAGACTATGATGTCTGGCCCGGGATCGAGTAGGGCCGTGCGAATTTTGTTCACTATTGTCGGCCGAATGTCGTCGAGGAACGGATCGAGGGTCGACAAACTTCGGAAAAGTTCGTATCCTATAATGAATATGCCGCCTCCGTTATACCAGTCTTCTAGCTGGTAGGCGCGTTCGTATGTTTTCTTGAGTTTGGATAGCTCGAAAACCTGTTTGGATAAGATAGAAATTGGAGATCGTGTTGTGAATTTTTTGAATTGGTTCAAATTGTCGACAAAGTTTTTTGCTAATGTTTTTTGGCTTGGATACTACTTAGTATCCAAGCGCATGCTGACTACATCATCATAAACAATAAAAAAAAAGATATGGCTTAAAGGACTTCCTTTAAGCCATATCTTTTTTTTTATTGTTTATAAATTAGCGCTTGATTGCAATCTCATCTGATGGTAAGCAGTGATGCAATCGTTGATTAAGTAATTAGTTTATAATAATTATCGTATTATACCCGCGTCACTAAATACAGATACTGTTGGGAATCGAACCCAACACATTGATGATGTAGTCAGCATGCGCTGGCGGCGTAGCACACACATACACGGGCAGCAAAGAACGGGAACGCAGTCGCGGACATGGCCTGTCCGGTGCATCGCGGACACCAGCGCGACGGACGACAACTTTTGTTTTTTTTTTTATTTGTTCGTGACGTTTTTCTTGTCAGTCCCGTGATGAAACCTACCACTAATAGCCGCCTGAGACATTCATTTAGTACATTTTCGATGCAAAGGAAAATAGACCCAAACATCAGAACAATAATGTACATTTTAATATTTGAATCAGTTTTAAGGAATCACATTAGCTCCTCGGACAAAAATACTTACTTGAAAATGCCTAGTAAATGAATACCTAGATAAATTCTTAGTCAATACTAAATATGAATGTAATAAGTACCTGTAATTTCCTCTTTATTTTACGTTGCTTGAAAATGAAAAGAAACTAGTTGATCATAAAACGTAATAAATGACTTTTTTTTAAGTTGACTTGAATTACTTTCATTAAAAAGAAAAGATCCTTGATTACTCTTAGTACAAAGAACCAGTATGCATCAAATAGGATTATACAGTTTATTAAACAAATTTTACTATATCGCATAATACACTTGATGTCTGCGCAGATACTTCCAAAGAACTGCCAAGAAATTAAACAATTTTTTTGCGTGAATGAAACTGAACTGTGCCGCTCGCCTATACACGGCTAAATTTTGTACGTTTTAATCCCGTGTAGGGTCGATCCGGTATATGAAACACTATGGATTTGTGATAAAATTAAAAAATAAAGTACTTTTTTCTAAAACTCGAATTAATATATACGCATGTACGAAATTAATTTCTTTGAGTAAACATCAGCTGATCGAGTGCAATGACCTGGTTAGTAAGCAACGACCGACAACATTTTTTACAAATCAATAGTGTTTCATGTACCGAATCAACCCTTCACAGGATTAAAACGATCAAAACTTAGCCGTGTATAACGCTCTTTTGGGTAAGATCGGCGTGAATCGTCCGACCTTACCCGAACTATTACGATTTTGTATTATTAATCACACCTTCGTGAAAATTTAATTTCTTTCACTTCTGTCGTGAGGTTTTAAGCACACAGTTTCTTTTTTGTTGTACACATCTTCTTCTCACTTTTTACTATTCATAATTCTGTCAACTACAGCTTACCTTGATCTGGTTGGTGACAGGTCCAATCCACTTGTGTATCTCATCGACCCAGTTGAGTACGGTCGATAGAGGGCAGCACACGAGAACGCGCTGCATTTTCACGCCAGGGTGAGTTAATACCTGAGAGTAAAAGAAAATTGTTTAACACTTTCCTTGCATGTGATGTTTTTATATTTCGGTGTTGGGTGCCCACTGACCGACTAGAGTTGTTAGTCGCAATATGTAAGCGACATGTGTATTAAACCTATGGAATGACTTGCCATTGGCGCTACTGCGTAAACTACATGTGTACGTCTATTAACTACAAAATCCTGCATCGCGCAATTAAAGTTCTCCACGCGATTTAAACATAAGCAAAATCATTTCTCTGGCAGTTGCCCAAACAAGACATAACGCCTATCTGGCCGGAGAATACTCTTTTTACTGATCCACTCTGTTCCGCATATCTCTAAACGTTTTATATATTACCTACACCAATTTAAATTTAGGCGCGATAAGTTCTTTAGCAAGCGGTAAGAACTGCCATTAATACATCGAGGCTCAGATCCCAGTGAACCTAATCTTCGACTTCCATGTTACCGGTCTATCCTAGTCATAATTCTATGGTTGAATTTTCAAATAGATTTTAGTAAACGAAGCGTAAGATCCCTTTAGACTCGTCAACCTCAACGGCTATCCGACACCTTCCAATATCATATTATAGAATTCAAGGAAATCAGGCCGTGGAATTATTCGAAGATGAATGGCTCTGGAAAGCAAAAGTAAATTGACACAATTTTGCGCGAGTATTAGTCAGTAAAAGTCTAACAGCAACATGCCATGCCATGTCATCTCGGTCATACTAGTCTCGCTATACCCAGAACAGTAGAAGTTATTGAATGAGCTCTAACATATTTATTCACATGTAGATTTATTACAGGAGTTGACAGGAAATGAGTACTTACTGTATGTAACAAGGCCAACACTTGCAGCGTCTTGCCGAGCCCCATGCAGTGCGCGAGGATGCAGCCGCCGCCCGGCCGCCCGGCCTCGATCTCTGCTAAGCTCTCGAAGCACGCGTCCCACATGAACTTCACGCCTTCGTACTGTACAAAATAGCTTTGACTGGTGAAACGGATTCGGTTTTGACACTTTTCTAATTGTCAAGAACGTAATCAAAGTTGCGCAACATTATTTCAGTAAAATGTTCTTGTGTTGCATATTGTTTCAGCAACATGTTTTTGTGTTGCATATTGTTTCAGCAACATGTTTTTGTGTTGCATATTGTGTCAGCAACAATCTCTAGTGTTGCCCATTGTTTAACCAACATGTTCTGGTGTTGCAAACTGTTTCAGCAACATGTTTTAGAATGGCCCATTGTTTCAGCAACATGTTTTTGTGTTGCATATTGTTTCAGCAACAATCTCTAGTGTTGCCCATTGTTTAAGCAACATGTTCTAGTGTTGCACATTGTTTCAGCAACATGTTCTAGTATAGCACATTGTTTCAGCAACATGTTGAAGTGTTGCTAAAAATAAAGTTTCTGGTCATTTGGAATTCTGATTAATTCTCAACAAACCAAACAACATCTAGAATCATCAATTAGTTCCTAAGATGATTTGTTTCCGAAGAATACAAAGCTTTATGCTGATCAAAAAATGGTTTACCATGATTATGGGTAAAGCTAACGGAAAGGCTTGGCCCATAAACCTGTGTTTATGGGCAGGGCAAAGCCAACAGGACTGATATATGTAACTAGTTTCTGCCGGCGGCTTCGTCCGGGTGAAAATCGGTTTCAGCCAATTATTTTTAAAGATGAATTATCTCAGAATTAAGGAAGTGAATAAGAATTATTTTAAATACATCCTATCTATACCTGATGAGCCTTCATAACTTTGGTGAAGAAGGGGTGCACGGTGACGACGGGGCGGTTCTCTTCAAAGTCGTACTCTAAACACACCTCGTCGTTAATGACTAGCACGTTCACGCCTTCCTCGCAGCCTAGTAGTTCCCTCTGTACCAACGTGACAGTATTTATATTATTGTTAAAAATAAATTTCGTGTAGGATGTAGGGTGTTGAAGGTAAGGTCTCTGGTTTTAACAATTCATAACATGAGCCAAGCAAGGATTTTGAATGAATAATTTCGTAGAATAAAATAATAACCAATACTGTCTAACTAATAATGTAATAATAAGTTTCTTTGCATTTTTCATGCTTACCAGTTTAGCCTGTCTATTATTCAGTCTTTTCTTCCTCTCGAACTCTTCCATATTAGCCACCACAGTACTGCGCGCTAAAGATTTCTTGTCAATAACCTGTTGATAAGATTTTTTTAAATTAAATTATATTCGTAGATAACAAATATCGATTTATTTATTAAATGTTTTATGCACATAAGAGTACTGAGTGGACTAATGTCTTAGGAATTTTCTTCTAGTCAACCTGACGGTCATGCAGAGAAAAATAGTAGTAGGTGCAATAAAAGAGAGATAAAAGCGAATACAAGAATAGATATTTTATTATTAGTACTATAGATATAATATAATTATACAATAATACAATTTTAACCTAATAACTCGTCTTCGATACACGTGCCGTCTTTTTTATATAATCACTACATAGTATAAAACAAAGTCGCTTCCCGCTGTCTGTCTCTATGTACGCTTAGATCTTTTAAACTACGCGACGGATTTTGATGCGGCTTTTTTTAATAGATAGTAATTCAACAGCAACACAATACATGAATAATATATTTAATATCACTATTGCACCCGTGCGAACCTGGGGCGGGTCGCTAGTATTGCTATAAAATATGAATAAGTAAAGGTTGCCCTGTTTAGTTTTCTAAAGTTTACCTGATGGCGCCACTATCTATGCGATCTGTCAAGTCGTTTTATGTATAATTTGAAGCTAATCCGATACGATTTACGTGAATTCAACCCAAAGCAGCGATTTTGTCGTACGCTCGCACGTAGTAACTGCTTTAGCCGCCACCACCATTCAGTATTCTACATTTGTCTGAGGTTTGTGTATTTATGGTTAGATATTCTAGCGCAATTCGTCCGTGAAACGACGGAACGCATCCGCTTCGCTTCGCTCGTCGCCACATCGTAACCACGTACGATTGGTCACGAAGATCACCTTAACAGAGTATCAAGTGTTTGTTCTAATCGCGCCGCTTCGCTTCGCGACCGCGTTCGCGTTGCATCACCAGCGAATCAGGGGGCTTACTATGATGTGATAAAATGGCAAGCGTGCAAGCGAGAAACAGGAATGGAGATGTAAACTCTATATAGCTCCATCCCTTTTAACAGTTCAGTTTAGGTCGTCAAATGGATCGCATTTTATAAGCACGTGGTGAGGCATCAGATCGCTATTTTAGTTCGTCAGTTCTCCAGACACGAACCAGAGAAAGGCATATTGTTCGCTTTAATGCTAGTTCCATAGACCAGACCACTGAACGAACGATGACAAGCGTATGTACAACGAATAAGTGTGCGATAGCGCTCTCGTTCACTCTCGCTTCTACAATGAAGTCGATTATATCGAATAAACTAACGAACTAAAGAGTGACGGTAGTTCGTCTCTGGAAGCGCTCTAACAATAATATTTCATTCACAAATCACACAAAACTATTCTGCAATGTGTGTGCGTGTGTGTGTAATATTACAAATAAAGCCCTATTGTTCTTAAATTTGACTGAGTAAGCAAGGTTTAAATTTTACATTGAACGAATGCTTATACATATAACTTCCACAGTTCACCTACTAGTAACACAATACCTCTTGGTTAGACTTAACAAATTGAGAGGCTAACTTACCTTCCTAATATTGCGACGTCCTCTAAATAAGCTGGCTTGAGATCTTTTTGACAGGTTGCACGTGTCTGACGACTCTCCGAATAGTTCCCTTGATAGTATTCTGAAAAATAGAAATAAACATATTACTAATATTCATCATCAATCGTTTTTATCTTAAAACTAACCCTCAGCCTGGCTGCGAGGATTTTCCCATGAGTTATCGTGACTCTGGAACGCTAAGAGCAACTTAAGAAACACAGATGGGTTTTAATCAGTAAAAGTCTGACACACCCTTTCGCTCTATTGTTGAGGAGAAAGAGACTGTGGCGGTAGGAATTATGCTGATTACCCAAATCAAAAACAAACCTCACGCTTAGGCGTGAGGAAGAATGAGAAAAGTTCAAAGACAAGCACAGAAAAGAAGATATTTTTATGGCGTTGAATAATAAACCTTATCATTATGTGTACAGAGAGCAAATTGGATCTTGTAGTTGCTCTTGTTTTTCTATGTTCCATTTGAAGCTAAGATAGGTGTTATTCGTCTCAAGCAAATATGTGGTCACGCTCTGCGTCACACTAACTGTTTGAAAACTGCAAGACCTGTCTAATAAAATCTTTGAATTGTTCTATTCATGCTGTATGGGAACTACTCACATCGTAGGATTATGAGAGTGAGGGTTTAGAATCCACACGTATACCGCGTTTGGCTCTGATTGGTTAAGAACACGGAGTGGGCCAATCGGAAAGCCGAACGTCATTAACGTGACAGTCGCGTTAATGTAAAACAAACTGGCATTCAGCAATCGGTACAGCAAAGTGTGTCGAAGGTGTATCTCGTGCACTTGGTCACGCAAAATTAAAAACAGTCGTGTAAAAAAATCGTGTTTGCCTATAGAGTAAGTACAGTTTGTGTTCATACCCGAGCTGTTTCTGCCTCTCCAGGAACCTCTTGCCGGAGCGGCGCGTGCGCGTGCTGCGCGGCCGTATGTGTGAGTCGGGTTGGTCACCGCGCCTCTCTATGAACTCGCTCACGAGCTTAGCGCGTTTGGCGTCGTCCAAACTGTACACATTCAAATTAATTTAAATAAACCTGTAGTATTATAAAATATACTTGTGAATTCATTGTATGAGGGATTCCTCAATCTGGAATCCTAACTGGGTCTTTACGGGTGTGAAGACTTAATCTAACTCAGTAGCAAGCAGAAAACCACTAAAAGGTTTTTTTTACATATAACATGTAATGAAGGCTTTTGCTCAAGAGTGGAACAGAGAAGACCAGTAAATACAGTCTCATTTTTTATTTATATAATAGCTTGTTGAATACGGAATTTTAAATTAGATTGGAAAAGGGTAGATCCAGAACATGTGCTATGTTACTATGCAAAAAGAATAACTCTCTACCCCTTAGCATTACTGAATTAAAAACTACCTCTATGCCTTAGCATATGAAAAAACATCATCTTATGAACAATTGCCATTACAAAAAATTAATTGTTGTTCGTTACTCTCGCTAAAACTAAACAAAGGCTTGAATTATTTTCATACTTTTATTATGATTCGCTCGTTTTAATATAAAGGTGGTAAAATGTGAAAGCGCCAGGACAAAATTCAAATTTTCTTAAGTTTTTTTTTTACATTTTCTAATTCAGTATCTGCAGGCAGCCAAGTTACGATCGTTTCGTTTCGAATCTCTTTCGTCGATCGCCTCGAGTCGGCAACGCCTCCGATTCCTTTGTTCTGACCACGTAACTTAGCGTTTCCTACTTACGTTAACTATCGTAGATTATCAACTTAGCTAAGCCTTCAGGTTCTATGTTTATTAAAATATGATTTGCGGAATCGTAATCATTAACATCATTAAAACCCTCTCAGTTTGTCTAACCCTATTGAATGGTAACTTTTTATTTCAAAGATATTCCTTTTTTTCAATAGGGTAAGCTGATTTTTTTTCTTGCAATATGCAAAGATCTTATATATTATAATAACATAATAACGCAGTGTACCCTGGCGCTTACACATTAATGGAAAAAAAAGAGTTGATTTAAAGGTGGTAAGTATTTTTATGGGGGCGGAACCATTGGCGACAGCTACCACAAATAAAATATAAATCACTTGTCAGTTTCTCTGCTTCATTAATTTCGTGATCTTTGATAAAAATATAGTATAATTTACATCCAGGATAAATTAAAAACAAAGAATATATAAAATAACACAACAAACTTTATTTATTTATTATTGAATCCTTATAATACTAACATTTTCTGACTTATATTGCTTATTATTAACCTTTCACATTATCAGATTATTATTAAGAAAATAATAATATCCAAATCCATAAATTAACACATTATTTTTAAATTAAAACCCTCATCACACTCTTAAATGTAATTTATAACTATATCTTATTCTAAATTTAAATAAACAAATACAATTGAACTTTAAAAGTAACAAATGTAATAATGAGTTACAATACCTGGTTTGGTCCTTTTTGCCCATTCTTTTGAGAAGCTTCTCTTTAGTGCTCACCCATTGTTTCTCTTCTTCAGAAGAGGAATCTTCTTCATTCTTCATTTTGCTAGTAGACGGCTGATTTTTACTTGAACTTTTCTAGAGAAAGAAAAACAGTAAGATTAACTAGGCGATTTAAGAAAGTTTCATAACTCGGTTAATAACGTAAGCACTAACCCAATTTTGTGATAAGGAAATAAATACGACCTTACTACTGAATGTTCAGATAACAACTTACTTCGGAAGTAAATAATATTTATTTAACAACAATCACTACAATTCAGGGACTGCATACCGAAAAAATATAGGTTATAAGGGTTAACGGTATGACGTCATACCTTTTTATTTCAATACCTCAAAATAACGGTACCGTTATTTTTCACGATCGAAAAATTACGATACCTAAATTTTTCCCTACCGAAAAATAACGGTACCGTTATTTTTTACGGTACCTAAACCTCTAACATTAAGGTATCCTTTGAAACCCCTACTCCCGCGCTTTTTCGTCGTGCCAATCGCAATAAACTTGTCGCGATAGCTGGCAACGTCGCTTTTATTGTAGGTACTCGCACTACTACTATGAGAAATAATTTCGGTACCGGAATTATTTCGGTTGAGTAAAGGTTAAATAAAGGTATAGCGGTACTTTAAAAAAAATAGCGCTCTCGTTATTTATACTGGTAGCGTAACCGCAAATCTTAACCGGTTTCGGTCTACCTCTAAAATAAAGCGGTACCTTATTTTAATACCGGTAGCGTAACCGTATACCTTAACCGAAAACGGTCCCTGCTACAATTTGTCTGACTACTGAAATATAACTTTGTAATAGTTACTTGTATAACATATTTAAAAATCAGACGTAAAAATAAGTAAGGTTTTTTTTTGTAGCGCTTTATAATATCTCACAGAAGTTTTGGTCCATGGAAAGTGAAAAACACTTATGATACTTCTTTAGAATAATATTTTACAAAACATATACACCGTTAAATTTTGGTCGTTTTAATCCCGCGGAGGGTCGATTCGGTACATGAAACACTATCGATTTGTAAAGATAAAATCAGGGACAGCATACCGAAAAAATATCGGTTATAAGAGTTAACGGTATGATGTCATACCTTTTTATTTCAATACCTCAAAATAACGGTACCGTTATTTTTCACTACCAAAAAATTACGATACCTAATCGTGTATCTGATCGACACTCCACGGGATAAAAACGATCAAAATTTAACGGTGTATACGCATGTACAAAATTAATTTCTTTAAGTAAACGAGTCAATGACCTTGTAGGTAGTTGTCGATCGTTGCGTACTAACTACCTACAGTTCATTGGCCTCGCTCAGCTGCCATATATATTAAAGAAACTAGCATCTGTGTAAAACATTACGGCTGATTGTCTTCTCAAGCTAGGGTGCTAACTGTCAGGGTGTACATTACTCGACAGCGACCAGCCAGCTTGCGTCGTTTTAGTGCCATGTTGATTACTGACTCGACAAACTTATTATATGTGCCACCGCTTGCGTTTAGTGCGAAACGAATAAGCTTACTGATTGTGTATCGCCCGGAGGCGCGTGGTGCGTACTACCACGCATAACTTAGCTCTGATATTTATATGTGTGTAAGTCAGATATGCATCGTATTATCTTATTATGATAAATATAACAAAATAAATTAAATTCATTTAATTCATTTATTACATAATATTCATTCTTTTATTCAAGAAATCATTCACATTTAATTTTACAAGATTAAATCATCACCTCAATAGTTTTTTTCCAATGGCTTTTGGTTGGTTTCTTGTCTAAACGCATTTTTTTTAAGTGGGTAAATCATCTAATAATATCTCCCACTCATGGGCGGAGCAGGAGATAGTGTCAGACTTTTACTGACTAAAAACCTACACCTGTTCCTTTTTTGCCTTTAATACCAGCGCCTGGATTTCCCTTTCAGAAGTAAACCCATGGCCCCAGTAGGCTTCGACACTGCTGTTTGCTGACATCTCCTTGAGACGTGACGAGAGTGGACCGTGTCTTAGAATAGCACATAAGATCCTTTTAATCCCAGGAGTATTTTCGCTAGGGATAATTTTCTACTACCACGCGGGCGAAGCCGGTGGCAGTAGCTAGTTCTTTTATATTTATTAACCATCTTCTTACATTCTAAGTGATAGACAAGCTCGTTTATAGAAATTATTTGTCACAATACTGAAACGTTAAAACAAAAGTTCGCTGCAGCGCTAAATTGTCATTATGACGTCTAACAAAACTTTTAAGGTTACAGCGCTTAAGTACTGCAAAAGTGCACTAATGTCATCAAGTCAATATGTTCGGCATACAGTACACGTAAGTCAAGCAAAGTGGCTAGCACAAGCAAAGTACTATGGCATGCCTAATCTAGTGCGTAGTACATATATATCGATGTTATTAACAGAATAAGAAAAGTTACCTGTTTATTTCTTGTAACAGGACCCTTAGTAGGGGTATCCTGAACATCATCGTTCACCACAACGGGAGCATGCAGCAGCGTTAGTTCCTTATTCATCATCTTGTCAGCCGTCAGCATCAGTTCTGCACTATCTTCTAATACTGGTGCTTCTTTCTTCTTTGGCTTGCTACTAGGTTTTAGATTGGCGTCTGTACCATCTGAAGGTTCTTTTTTGACAATGAGTTCTGTACCATCTGAAGCCACTTTTTTTACGTTCGAATCAGAATCGCTGTCGTTGTCGTTCATAAGGAGGTTCTTTGCTAATGTGTTCTCTGTTTGCTTTAGAGGCTGTGAAATTAAAATTTTATGGTAGGTAAAATCATCCAATGACAAATCCCGCCCTTGGGCTTAGCGGGAAATAGTGTCAGACTCTTACTGACTAAAAACCTAGCCCTTTCCTTCGTTGCTTATCATGGCTGAGCATCCCTCTCAGAAAACCAATTTGTTGGTCAATATTTCAGGAAGACAAACTTTTTTATATAAGATGAAAACTGTGGACCCAAGCGTGGACAAGTTCTTGCTAGATAGCACTAAATTATTATTTTTTTGTTTTTTTTTTTTTTTTAATTTATGGGAGCATTATTAACTCTATGAAATACTACGGGCTCAAGTGTGTATTAAGCCAAAGAATTGTCCTTGGCTTAACCTTGGTTTCAAAAGTAATAAACGGAACCCTTATAGGATCACTTTGTAGTACGTTTGTCTGTCTGTCTGTCAGAACCATATACTCGCGTCTGCGGTCCCTTGAAGCTGTGAAAAAATCAAACTTCTAAAGTTAACGACAAAAAAGGTACGGCCATTTATGTCGTAAAAAATGTACATTTCGACACTCTCAAGGGAATCAAAATTCATGGGTACTTCCCGTTGACCAAGCACCCTGAAATTTGGCATGAAGCATGGTTTCATAGCACAAGTATAGGAATAAATCTGAAAACTGTAAATTTGTAGATACGTCACAAAAAAAAAATTCGTTTCGGAAAAATCTTCCAGGCTTGATTCCGGAATTGAACTATTTATACACAGTTCAATTTTGGTTGTTTTAATCCCGCGGAGGGTTGATTCGGTACTTGAAACACTATCGATTTGTAAAGATAAAAATTAAAAATAATACACATTTTTTTCAAATTCAATTTAATTCACGCATGTATGAAATTAATATCTTTAAGTAAACGTCAGCTGAGCGAGGCCAATGAACTGTAAGTAGTTAGTACGCAACGACCGACAGCTACCTACAAGGTCATTGACTCGTTTACTTAAAGAAATTAATTTCGTACATGCGTATATTAATTCGAGTTTTAGAAAAAAAGTACTTTATTTTTTTATTTTATCAATACAAATCGATAGTGTTTCATGTACCGAATCGACCCTCCACGGGATTAAAACGATCAAAATTTAACGGTATATAAGTTAATTTTTACGGAACCCTCGGTGTGCAAGTCCAACTCGCACTTGCCGGTTTTTTTTTTTCAATTTGTTTACCAGAGTTAAAAAATGAAACAATTGCATGCATATTTATACCCTATTAGTCTCAGTTACCTAGTCTAACACAATAACTAAATACTTACAACAGAAGGAGCTACTTCATCATCAATGTTGGCTCCTTCATCATCCGAAGGCTCCAGCTCAGCATAGTGGTCAGAATATGTAGGACTTTCAGCTCGACTGCCCGTTTCCGAAGTTTGATCATCCTTAGCATCCCGCTTGGACTTCACTTTGTTTTTAGGTAAGTTCAACTGAACTGTTCTATTCAAAGAGTTTAAGTTTGTCAACCTGAAAGTTTTATAAACATTAACATTAAATAACTGAATGAAAAATTGAAAGTAAGTACCAGCAAAATAGTATTTTTTTACCGTACCTGTCAATCTCTTCGTCATCAACATTTTTTCTTGTAATACCTTGATATTCAAAATATGTCTGAACAAATGATTCAGGCAGTTTCTCCAAAGCAATACAAGTACTTTGGTAAAGCTTTTCATCTTCTCCATTAACTGGATAGCAGTGCCAACCATGCCGTTCAACAAATGAAGGTGTTTCTTCTGAAACTTTTTCTATCAAATCTAATTCTTTCTTTATAGAAATTTCTTTCTTTGATGTTTCTTTGCTGATTTCTTCTTTCTTTGATAGTTCTAATTTCTTTGATATTTCTGCTTTTTTTGATATTTCTTCTTTCTTTGATAGTTCTTTCTTTAATAGTTCTTCTTTCTTTGATATTTCTTCTTTTTTCGATAGTTCTTCTTTCTTCGATTGTTCTTCTTTTTTCGATAGTTCTTCTTTTTTCAATAGTTCTTCTTTTTTCGATAGTTCTTTTTTCGATAGTTCTTCTTTTTTTGACAGTTCTTCTTTTTGTGATAGTTCTTCTTTTTTTGATATTTCTGTTTTTAATTTGCTTCTTCTGGTAAATCTTTTTACATTTACTGAATTATCAAAAATAGGCATAGTTGGTTGACACTCCAACAATTCAATAGGTTCATTAGAAATTAACGGTTCTTCCTGAACCTCTTTTTCTTTAACTGTCTTATTATTGATTTGGGCAATCTCCTCTTCTTTTTCTGGTATAATTTTGTTGTACACAAATTGCATGTATTTCTGGTAGTTGGTTATTTCATTTTGATCAATAGCAGTAAAGCCAGTGAAGTCGCCCACATTATCGTCAACTTGATCGGTAGAATCAACATTGTTACATTGTATCTCATTTTCTTTAGGTTTACTATTTTGTGCTAGTTTTGGCTTTTCTTGTTCTTTCCTACTCCTTAGTCGCAATGGTAAATTTTCAGCTTCAGAATCTGAAGAATCGTCTTTTTTCTCTTCCTGTCTGATTCTATCTCTCATTCTTTTGGTTAAATTAGCAACTTCATTAGTAGGCTTATCTTTAGTTAGTGTTGGTGTTTCTTTATTAATAACCTTTGGATCAACTTTTTTCTGTTTACCCTTACGTTTATCAGTTTTCCTTTTCCCTACAGTCTTTTTATTTTTAGAATTCTCATCACCAGAACTACTGCTTTCCATTAAGCTACCTTTTGCAGTTTCAATAGTCAAAGGTTCATAAGTCTGTGGGACTAGGAGGCTCATGCTCATGTCGTCTTCTTCGTAGTCAGGTTCATGTTGTCTGCGAACTTTTTGGATACTTTGAGTATAGACGTTGTCGCCTAGCATTTCACGCATAATTTTATTGGAAGTGGCGAACTGTTCGAATGTGTCAACATCGTAACTACCACTATTCTGTCTGTTGAGTTCTGGTGTTGCAGAACCTAAAACGTCTATAGCTTCTGGCTTGACTTCAGGTATAACTGTCATTTCGTCAGCTCCATGAATCGGTTCAATTTTTACATGAACAAGCGAATCTAGATTGTCAGGCAAATCATCCTCAGGTTCAATTTTGATTTGAGCAACAACTGAAACCGCTTCCCCTTCATTCCCACCTGTGTTAGTAGTGTTATAGCATGACCTAGGTTCCTCCATTTGTACTTGTGAGACCCAATTATCCTCAGTTTCAATAGGGCTTTCCTCCTCAGTCTCATTAAAGTCAGGCTCATAATTATCGTCATTTTCAAAGACATCCAGGTAATCAGGGCTATCTGGGTTATCTGCATGTGAATGATCTAAATTCAAGAATGCTTCCTCAGATAATGTATTTATACTATTTATTGTTAAGCCCTCAATCATAATTCCATTATTATCTTGTTCTAAATTGAACACACTAGTTTCAAATAAGGGAACATGCATATCTCCATACATTAAATGTTTGATATGTTCAAAAGCCGAGGTTTTCAATGATTTTGGTGTTAGTATATGTATAGTATTACTTGATTCAATAACTTGTTTTCGCTGTATGAATTCAACACACAAAGACAAGAGTGACTTGACTTCTTTTATCTTAATAGATGACAATGAACATTTTGAAGAATAGGTGGAAATCGAATAATTAGATTCTGATGTACTACACCTTGTTTCTGCCACTTCTTGTTCTTCTCTGGGATCTTTTTCACTTGAGATGGATAATAAAGCCACTATTATTTTGTGGCAGAGCATTTTAAGAGGTGGTACAGTTGATTTATCCTTAGGTGTTATGTTTACTGTGGGTGTTGGGCTCCTCTCCATAGTTGTAACGGCTGTACCAGTCAGGACCCTCAGGCTTTGTCGAAATAATGTTAATGGCTGGTGTTTCCCATCTGCAAGTTCATTTTGTATGTTTTGATGATAAACTTCCTTGACACGTCTTTTATCATGTATATGATTTTTCACAATCCGAAAACACAGTTTAAGAAGGGTCTCTGGGCATGTTACTATATTTTTGTTAGGTATTTGCTTTATAGCATGATTTGTCTCTGAGGTACCAGCATGGTTTTCTGTACTAATTCCACCATTCGCAGAATAATTCACATCAGTATTATTATTATTATACAAAACTGGCTGAACAACAAAATAATTGCACACACATTCTTTGTTCACATTAAGCCAATCTGTGGTTGTAAAAGGGGCACAAAGTGATATTGCTTTTTGACGGTAATAATTCTTAAAAAAATCACTTACCATTTTAGTTGTAATCTTATTATCTGGAGGTTTTTTATTTCGGCTGTCCTGGGCTAAAAAAGACTGAGTAGGCTTTACTTTTTTTACCATCACTGTGTCATTAATCCATACAGTATGCCGCCCCTTAATATCAAGCTTTTTGTTGATGTCAGATGGTTTTTTTGCTATCTTAATAGAAAGTTCTTTGTTGAGAAACACAGTTTTAGGATTAAATTTTGGTTTTTCCTTTGATTTATTAATAGGAGTATTAATTGGTTCTTCTACAATTTCACAATCACTGTCGCTACTAACTGCTTTAGCTGTGGTAATTATTTGTTTTGGTAGTTCTCTACATGCTGTTAAATTATTAGTTTCTAAAAATTCCTCATATTGCTTTGCAAGATCCTCTTCCATTTGCATTAGATTATGTTTAGCTAGTTTAAATAACAAGAATGACTTTTTTACACAATAATCCATCTTCATGGTGTCAGTGACATGTGTAGTGTTTATTTTCTTTTTGATAAAGTCCTCAGATTTTTGTGTCATTAATGTACCTAGCTCAGAAGTTGTCTTCACAATACTATTAAGGAAATAACAAGCTTTTTCTGACTGTTCCGCTGTTAAGGGAATTTTCTCTTTCATGGGGATATCATAAGGTGTAGTGGTTTGCACACCAGTAGACACAGTATGAATAATACTTGTTTGGCTGCACATCTCATAGGTCTTCTTCGCTTCTGGATCTAGCACAGGTATTTCAAGAGCTTTGCTCTCAGTGGGTGCAGTTGCTGATACTTTTTTAATTTGTAAATTGGTGCCTTGAATCTTTTTGGCAAGGAAGTTTTCAAACTCATTGCTACAACCCCAGAGTTTTGAAGTTTCTGTTTCAGTGTCATCAATTGGTTTTGCTACTGTAGAAGGTTGTAAACATACTTCTATATCATCATTTTCCAGATTTTGGACTGGTGGAGCCATTTTTCCTTTTTTCTGTGGAGACTGATTCTCTGATTTTTTTCGCAACTTTTTCCTTTTTGGTAATAAATCATTAACCACACCACCTACTGATATTTCACTATCTGTAGAATCAATATCTTTATTACCTCTTCGGCCAGGTACATATTCGTCATCAGAATAATATTTTTTACCTTTTCTCCTTGGTTCATCATCATCTGATAACTCAACATTGGCAAAAGGATCCTCATCAGATTCTTCTTGATATTGTAATTTTGCAACTTTTCTACGAATTGGTCTTTTAGAAGTGTCTTCCACAAGTAATGCATTATCAGCATTTGCATCATTTTCGGTTTCATCCTTCTCTATAACACTGTCAACATTGTATTCAAAGTCTGACATAACTGGCATTTTACTATTGCGCTTTGTTGGGGTTTTAATAGTATCACTGCTGCTTTCAACAGTATCAACTACAGCATTTTGATTTTCAGTTGTTGAATTTTCAGTAGTTGATACTACAGTTCTGTTATTATTTTCAGTGTTTGCTAAATTACTGTTAATTTCTTTTAACTGGCTCAAGCTCAACTCTTCATTGTCATCAGAATCTATATGAGAGCTTTCTAATTGAGTTTCATTTTTGGATACTGAACTGGCTGCTATAGAAACTGATTTATCAATAGTTTCCACATTATTTTTCTCAGCAACTAGTTGCTGTGTTTTTTTAGGTTTACCTCTCCCTTTTTTATGAGTGTTTCTTTTTTTGTTTGGTGGGGAATATACATTAGGATATTCGGAACTGCTATTTTTTATGTTTAGATCTTTGTCATTTTCAGATAAAAGATTTTCATCCGCTGATTTAGATGTTTCAGGATGTGTTTTCAATTTACTCAAAGAAACATCATCAAGCTCATCATTATCTGTGTCACTAAATATTTTCTTATCCAAGTCCCTACTTTCAATTTTAGATATATCTAATTCTAACATCTCCTTGCTGCTTTTGTGAGTAGCTTGTGCACCATTTAAATCTTCTAAACTTATGAGGTCATTTGATAAACCATCTTTGTTATTTATTACTTCATTTTGAGGATCTACTGCAGGTTGTAATTTTTTTGGTCTCCCCCTCTTGCGGGTAGATATCACACCATCAAATCTGTTGCTGTCAGAACCACTCAGTTCACTTGAGAGGTCTTTGTCAAATGGCTTAGAGTTATTCAGGTCATCCGGAAATGATTTTCGAGGCCTACCACGCCTTCTCTTAACACTGGCAACTATATCTGAAGTTTCTGGATCTGAACTAAGTCGAGAGCTAGAGATATTCAAACTATCTTGATTAATCTCTGATGATACAATGGGTTCTGATGGAACGGGTTTAGGCTTAGGTTTCCTACCTCTTCTACGAGGTACTGTGCTACTTATGAGAGAAGATTCTTGGTCAGTATTTACCTGAATGTCATTACTATCCTTTGAACCGAGGATCGTAATGTTGTTGGTGTCTACATTGGTATCATTTTGAGTCACATGTTTCTTTTTTCTACCTCTTCTAGTAACTTTTTGTGGTTCAGAGTTTTGGTCTAAATCGTCTATGCTTGGTGTTGTTTCTAAGTAAGAATTATCATCGAAGGTTTTTTGCTCCACCTCGGACTGCATCTCTTCATTCTCTTCCGTGTTGTCATTGACAGTGCTGTTTACTTCGTTTTCGGTACTTACTACTACCTCATTATCATAACTGAAATGACTGAAGTCGCCGGGGTCTGGTTCCTTGGGCTGCGCTGATGCTACTGCAGGCAGAGTGATGTATTCCTCTTCCTGATACATTGAAACAGCTTGGAACTGATCAAATGCATCCTCAGTTAAACAGAGGTTGTTCGCCTGAGAATCCGTATTCTCAGTCATGTTGTTGGAATAAGGTAGCTTCAACCGTCTCAATAGTTACATATTACTTATTTACACGGTAAATAAAGAAATACCTCGTTACAATCACAATTATTTTCATAATAATCAAGAAAAAGCAGATTTTTCGTAAATTTCTGTTGTTAGCATCGCATTGCTAAAACACAGTGTTGCCAAAAAAAATATTAAAGTTATTTTTATTTCCTGTTCCTTTTTTCTAGATAAGGCTTGCCACAAACGTAGTACGGTTTCGAATTCGTTTTCCTGATTTTAAAACATGTTTGGAATTCCGAGTTACTACTA
Organism: Leucania comma; assembly: GCA_958295575.1. Taxonomy (NCBI): domain Eukaryota; kingdom Metazoa; phylum Arthropoda; class Insecta; order Lepidoptera; family Noctuidae; genus Leucania; species Leucania comma. The sequence goes on from OY282480.1 coordinate 16,932,412, forward strand.
TAACAATGTGTCTTAAATTTTGGTGATTAAAATAGGTATTTCGTCGATTTCGCCCTAAGCGGACACCTCGACACCTCTTTATTACAAAGTACTCTGTGACATCTCTATTGTGTCTCTAAATATGGTATTCAAAGGGCGTACTTAGGCTGGTACATAAACGTACGATTTTTGAATTTGGTTTCCTGACTATGAGCAAAAATTTTTTTTTGTTCTAGTTTTGACCCACTGAACGCACTGCAAAATTTTAAAATGAACGTCAGGTCTTTTTCTGTTTGGAAAAAAACGTTAGCGTCATGTTGAGCATTTTACACTATTTATGTAAGCAGGCAGAGCATTTATATTTCGAAATCTGAATTCCTGATCAGGAAACCGAGCGTGTGGGATCGCCATAAATAAATTTGTAGGTAAAGACGCAGCACATCAACCTACCTCAATCTGTCAAATTGAGCCAAAAGCGCAAAGAAGTAAAGTGATTCATTTTTAAAGTAAGTTTATTCAAGCCTAACGGCCTGTTTACATTCAAGACATTGCCATTATAAGTGGCAACTAAGCGCGGAGCGGCGAGCGGTAAGATCAAAAATATGAAAATGTATGGCGTACACACGCCACGAGACGATGTTTATAGTATTACATGCGTGTTTTTGGTTTGCCTTGCCATTCGCCTTTCCACTCGTGCGAATGTGTAAATACGGTATGAAGCCATATTAACACATCAGAGTGAGAGGCGAGACGAATGCCAAGCAAGCATGCGCGCGCTATAAATGCATAATAGGCACCCATTACACGGTCATGCAAACGTCAATCATTGCTCATGAATGATGGTTTTCTTCAATCAGTACTATGCTACGTCAATCATCCCATTACACGGTGGGTCATTCGTCAATCAAAATTTTTACTGTGGCAAAACTGACAGCAAAACCTGTCGTGTAATGGGTGCCAAACAGTTCGCTTCGCACAGCTTCGCACACTTGTATAAACGTAGTGCTTATATTCTCTTTGGCTTTGTACAAATATTTCGTCGAACAACGAGGCAAATGGCGAAGTAAATAGCGTGGCGAATGGCAAGCATGAATATGTAGAATACCTTCGATCACGAGAGTTCTTTTGCTGTCTTATTGAGACAACAAAAGAACTGTGTCACTTATTTTTTTATATGTTTGAAACCATTAATTTAATTATGAAGCATATGAATACATAAGCTTCATTATCAAAATGAAATGTTTTTTTTTTTCGAAATATCATGAATATCAGACTTGTGTTAGGGTGTATTTATTATCATGCGGATTTGTTCCGCGTGCGTGATGCAAAAACACCCTTTTACTATTCTCTACGTCTATAAAACTGATTGAATACCGAACGAAAAGCACTACTTCAATGCAATTATTGTGTCATCGTGTGACATTACAATAGTGGCGAAAAAAATTGTGTTGACGTTTTTGCGAAGCTCAAGCTATATGTAGTAATTTTTTATTATTCTAAATCATATCAGAACTTCTTTATTTACAACGGGAATCAATGATACAATTTCATTGCGGTGTTAAGTGTTTCACTATATTTCTCACAAAAGTGGCAAATGTTTTATAATCAAAATGTACTTTCCAATAGGATGGCCCAAAGTTCTGAAAAATCTAGGTCCAGATAATCAAATTATAAAACAAATTGTTTCAAATAGAGACAAGATATTGTTTGCATCACTGAGCGATGACTGCCTCGCAGTGTGGTTTTGTAAGGTATGTTTATTTTTGATACATTGAGGTCATATTGACAATCTACATGTATTCCATCCACCCATGGCCGCAGTATATAGGTACCGGAGTTCACAATTCAATTAACTTTGTTGTCATAACAATCTGTTGTTATTAGTGATTTTATAAGATTAGAAAATTAGAAATCATTGTAATGTCTTTATCTGGCAGTCATATCTTTTGTTATCAGTGTAAAACATCTCCAATATATTTTTATACATAACTGCATTGGACATGTGCTGCAACCTCTTTGGTTTACTACACTTTTGCATTAGTAATATGTCATAGATATATACATAGTTTTATGTGACCCAATATTTTTGTAGACCAGTACAAAAATAATGGATCACATAAAAAACATCAATATCTCCCAAAGTTATGTTAGTACATAGATTGCTAGTATAAATTACTACCCTCTTCCAGCAGACTTACCCGCAATGTTTATATCAGTCCAGTTGTTTTTGAGTTTCTTCATACAAACATAAATAAAAAATATTTACATTATAAGTATTAAAGATGATATAAGCAGATTAGTAATGCTTATCATTAATATCAATCAAAATTTTGAACAATAATGTAATCCAAAATTGGGGAAAAATATTTTTCCATTGCTTTTCTTTCAAACAAACTTTTCATTACTTAGATTAAATGGGTTATAAGTATATTTTTATAGTATTTTATTACAGTTGATTGATGTAAAAAATATATTACATTATTTTTTCACTGCAACATACTTCAATTTTCTTCATAAATTTTAGGAAACAATTACATTTCTTATTACACACTGCATGGTATATGTTTGTTTCATTGTAAATAGTAAATAAGTAAAATTGTATGTAAATATGAACCTTACTAACATCTAACATAGATATAGACAGATACACTACATAGTACTAGATACTATCTTCTTAGTTTGTCTTAGGTCCTGTCCATGAATGCTTAGTTTCATGGATCCATATTTATACATATACCATGTGTACACCTGCTCACAAATTACATACAAAATGAAACTTTATTGACAAAGCGGTAACAACTTGTTGGCACGATGTGGCTTAAGTTATTAAATCAGTACCAGAAATGTCTAAATGTTTTTGTTCCAGCCAACTGTCCCCATAGTGTACCACAAGAGGAGTACAGAATCTCTGCAGAGACTTGGAGTCAATGTCGGTGTTGAATGGAAACCGGATTCATCTATGATATGTATTTCTGTAAGTAACAAATATTATAAAAAAATTGATTGTGTAATTGGGTTTTTTTGTTTGCTTTGTTTCTGTTTTGTCCATTATAACATCATACTTTGGTAAATAAGATTATTGTGCTAAGTAGCAAAAAATAGTATAAAAAAATCAAGCAAAGAAATTTGCCTGCAGACTATTTATTCAATTTTATTGTAACAACATTAAGTATAAAACAGCTTATAATAAATAAAAATATAATTTACTAAACTAAACAATGTTTCTGTATACTGAACAATACTCAAACAACCTCCAACAAAAGGTGGTGAATGGTACATATTTTTTTTTATAAAGATACAAAGTTTTTGTTTAGTGCACTCCTTCAATAGCAAGAAATCACACCCAAGCTTATACACTGTTAAATTTTGATTGTTTTAATCCTGTGGAGGGTCGATCTGGTACATGAAACACTATCGATTTCATTTCTAAAGATAAAATAAAAAATAAGGTATAAGTAGTATAAAAAATAAGTAAACAAGTCAATGTAACCTTGTAGGTATTTGTCGGTCGTTGCATACTAAATACCTAGAGGTCATTGAACTCGCCCGTAAATTAATTCGAGTTTAAAAAAAAGTCAAATCGATAGTGTTTCATGTATCTAATCGACCCTCCACGGGCTTAATGTTTCAACAAAAGTCTTTTATTAAAATGAAACATATAGCGGACTTTTGTACTCTTGTACATAGCATTTTTTTTACCTCTGTCACCTATGAAGATTATCTTCTCTATTCCAGACATCAGAAGGCCATCTAATCCTGTACAATGTGGAAGCCCACAGTGAGCAGACAGCTTACCAACAGTATGACCCCCCCACCGCTAGCCTGAGACGTGACTCAGCTGAGCTGTTCGTCAAAGAAGTTATACCGTCGCTGAAAATTATTCTGGTAATTTTTTTTTTATTGTAAATACTTGTCATTTACATCTAAGATCGTTGATGAGTGTACATGACCAGAGAACAGAATCATCGTACCAGCATCTTCTAGAGAAGACGTAGAGTATGTTCAAAATATGTTAGCCACTCTGAAGTTAGGGGCGTTCTTGAAAAAATACACAATACACATTCGCCAAAATAATTATGATTCTAAAAAGAATTACTGTGCAGCCAATTGTGCGAAGTCCCTAGTGGCCAAGTTGTTTCGGTCGTACAGCAAGCTTATGCATTGATCACACGTACCGAGTAAACGGGAGAGACAGTGCTCTCGACCGAATATTCGGTATGTATAAACATCGCGCCGAGTGCTCGGCCGAGCGATTATTTCTACAACTTGCTTACATCACTTTCTCGGCCTAGCAACATTTTACTGTCTCGCCCTTTTACTCCGAATTCTACTTCCGCATTAGTCAAGTCGATAATCTGCAATCGTTGACGCTAGTAGAAAACTAATCAATTGTATGGGTATGACATCTTTTCAACAAAGTTCGTAGCATCATTCAAAATGCCAGCCCCCCTAGCCAAGTTACAATCGTTTCGTTTAGTGTGAACGCTTGAAAATGACTACGCCGCCAATTTCTTTGTTCTGACGTCGTCAAGAAAGGAAATGGGGGTGTGGCCAACTCCAAGCGTTCATGCTAAACGAAACGATTGTAACTTAGCTAGGGGGGGTACACTACATAAATACGAAAAACTTTATTCCGACAGTCACAAATACGAATTTCAAAATGCCGATTTTCATAATTCCGAATGGTACAAAATTCCGAATATTAAAACTCCGACATATCATTACTCCTATTTTTATAATGCCTAAATTTCAATATTCCTAACGTTTATAATTACTATTCTCAATATACCGAGTTTCAATAGATCGAGTAATAAAAACTCCGACTTAGTGATAATTCGAAACATCAAAAACACGAATTCCTATTATTAAAATGCCGATTAATAACATTCTGAAATAAAAACTCCTTGTAAAACTGAATAGCAAGACAAACACATAAGTGTGCAAGCATACATGCAGCAAGCAAGCAAGCATACAACATGCAAGCAGGCATGCAAAATGCAAGCAGGCATGCAGTATGCAAACAGGCAAGCAGCAAGCAAGCAGGCAAGCAGCAAGCAGGTAGGCATGCAACACGCAAGCAGGCATGCAACATGCAAGCAGGCATGCAACATGCAAGCAGGCATGCAACATGCAAGGAGGCATGCAACATGCAGCAAGCATTGTTTCTGTCACGGCTCCGGCGCTGCAGGGTTTGGGCGGCCCCACGCGAGCTATCGTCGCAGATGGTTTTAACGCTCACCACCGCAGCTTCGGCTTGCTGGCCGGCTCGGCCGGCCAGTCTCAGCCGCGGCGGCGGCCCTTCAAACCACCTGCTCCTCAGCTCACGGGCCGCCCCACCCCTCCGCGCCTACGCGGTCTTAAATTACACTCTAGGGGTAGGGCAGACAAGACTACGTGAAGTCGGTTTTGCAGCGATTCGTTTCTGTCACGAAGTATTGAAAATCGGAATGTCGTTTTTCGGACCGAAAACCCTTCGAGCACTTGATTCTTTGAACGTATGAAAATCGGAAAACTAACAAATCACATTTATGACTTTCGGTAAAATAAATTTCGTGATTTTTAAGACTTTGTAATTCTTAGGTATTATGAAATTCGGACTTTTGAAAATTCGGAACATCGAAATTCGGAATAAAATATTTGGGAGTATTTGGGTGTTCCCGGCTAGGGGGGCTGAATGAAATGTAATCGTTTCTACAATGATCATCGCTACATCCTGTAGTTTTATGATATAAATGATACTTACGCTGAGGGATTTCGAGAATGGACACCAAACGGTTGTAATTTGGCTAGGTCTCTTGAAATTAAAAGAATAATGGTTCTAAAAGTGCGTACAGCGCATTACTTCGATCAAAGATTCAAAGGTCGTTTTTTTTAAATTATCTTCTTCTTCTTCTTCCTGCCCTTGTCCCATATTACTTGGGGTCGGCGCAACACGTTTTTTTAAATTATCAATTTAGTTTATATAGTGCACAATGGACAAGTGAGAGGATTTTGTTGAATATTCATAACAAATTAACATAGATAGCAGAAAGTACTTTATGTTTAAAATAAAGTTTGGCCTACTTACTCAACGATAAAAATACTGATTTAATTACTGTTCATTATTCACGGTGTATGAATACATTTATTTGTGGAAACAAATTTTTATTAGTAGATGGTTATATGCATGAGATATCGTGATTTATACGCACATTAACTCGCGACTTTTTCCAAAAAATTATAGACATACAATGAGTTTAATTTAGTAGTTTAATTTGGAGTTACAATACAATAATGATTTAGTAGTTCAGCCTGCAGTTTATATATCTTTAAATACACTGCGGGTTCGTAAAGAAAGCTCATAGCGCTTGTATATCCTTTATTATGGTTCTGAGCAAAACGATGGATTGGACTGAGTTAGATGTGCATAGTGCATACAATAAAATACGTACATCTCAATCATGGGAGTAGTAGTGGCCTAGTAGCAACGGCCGAGACGTATGAGTCATACGTAGCGGGTTCAAACTTAGGCAGCTGCTTTACTTTGTGTAATTTGTGACTCCTATGAAACGGCGAACGAAAACATCGAAGGGAAACCGGTATGTTCTAGTAGACCGAAAAATTCGAAACATGTGACATCCACCTGCACTGGGCTCACGCAGTGGTTTACGGCCCATTCCATCACATAGAGAGGAGCTAGGCTAAATCTACATTACACTTTTCTTTATTTATTTTGGGGTATTTATCTGACTAGATATGCCAACCCCATCGTACATTTTAACATTAATAATGTCATCACATATACCTAAACTAACATAATTAAGATATTAGCTACATTATAACTTTACAATAATAAAGATGGAGGTTACAATTGAAGGGCTGTTACTAAATGACATAATTTTTTGGCATCATCTGCAGTTGGTATCTACATTCAAAATCAGAATCAGAATAGTTTATTTCAAATAGACCAATTACAGGCACTTTTGAATTGTCAAAATGTCGGTCAGTCCAAAAAAAAAGTGAAGCTAAATTGCACGTTCCAAAGCGTAGATCTCTATGGAGAAGAACGTGCAAGAAACTCCATGGACACTCTTTTAAATCATATTATGAGTTACATAATCTTGGTTACAAATTTATTGTCGCTTCTATTATGTGAGCACAATGAAGAAAAAAAAAAATTAAAACGCAATGAAACCACAAATAATGAAAAAAATACAATAAACTAATAAAAAAATAGTAATTGAATTAAGCCACTGGCAGCTAAGAGATGACCAGTCCCAACTGACGGCGCCCGTTCACGAGCATGACGCGTGCCTCAGCCCCACTCAGCTCAACCATTTTGAAGGGAACCGAATGACCCAATAACACGTGCCACCATCAGCGAAACATTTGAGTGAGCATGACAAACTCTCAACTGCCATGCTCATAACGTCAAACAAGTTGTTATCTAATAAAATAAAAATGCTCCATGGTACTTCACATTCACAAATTAGAAAAAAAAAAGTGCTTCTACATTATACAATTTTATTGTTCCCAATTACAAAAAGTAATAATTGATCACAAGCTCCATTAAAATAAACTAATCAATTATAATATATATATATTATATTGAAAAAGAAAGACATAACATTTTGAAAACCACGATACAAAAAGGGTCCCAGCATCTCCTCCATTATTAAAAAGTAATAAAATACATAAAATAAAATGTAGAACTAATTTGTAGGCAAATGTGGCTGTGGCTGTGGAGCAGGACCGGCATTTAGCCAAGCATTTTTATCAAGGATGTAATCATCCAATCTATAATATGCTTGTCTACATAGCGTGCGTTTAATGCATGTTTTAAATTTTGACTCATTGAGATGGAGAATCTCAAGTGGTATTTTATTATAAAATTTTACACAGTACCCCATAAAAGAACTTTGTACTTTAGCCAATCTGAATCGAGGTTGATCTAATTGTAGATTAAAATTGTGCCTGTCACTTATCTTAGTAAAAAGATGAATATTTTTCCGAACATACATAATGTTTTCATAAATGTATTGACAAGGGACCGTCATGATATTTATTTCCTTAAATAGTTCTCTAAGAGAATCGCGCCTGCGAAGATTATATATGGCTCTGATAGCTCTTTTCTGCAGAATAAAAATAGACTCCATGTCTGCAGCCCGTCCCCATAGTAATATACCGTAAGACATTATGCTATGGAAGTAACTAAAATACACTAGTCTCGCAGTATCTACATCTGTAAATTGACGGATTTTTCTAACGGCATATGCTGCTGAACTAAGCCGACCTGCCAGAGATGTTAAATGAGGACCCCATTGTAGCCTCGAGTCAAGCGTGATCCCCAGGAAAACCGTGTCCTCGACGAATTCGAGTTTCTCCTTGTTCAATACTACATCGAAATCACCAATTCTTACATTCGGTAACGCAAATCTTATGCACTTAGTCTTTTTTCCATTTAACACCAAATTATTAACAGTGAACCATTTGTGGACTTCCTGTAGAGCTTTGTTTACGTCATCAAGGTTTGTAGAACGTCTACTGACCTTAAAAATTAACGACGTATCGTCAGCAAACAATACAATGTGTGGTTGTTTTTTTAATAGATGCGGTAGATCATTAATATACACTAAAAAGAGAAAAGGACCCAATATTGAGCCTTGTGGGACACCCATTTTGACTCTCAAACCTTGAGAATTTATACTATTTATTTGAACTTGCTCTTGCCTGTCATTTAAATAAGATTTCACCAAGCTGAGTGCAAGTTTACCTAGCCCATAATGTTTTAGTTTTAAAAGCAAGGTTTCGTGATTAACGCAATCGAAAGCCTTTGAGAGGTCACAAAAAATCCCTATCGCATCTTGGGCTTCCTCCCACGCTGCAAATATATGTTTTAATAAAGCGACACCAGCGTCTGTCGTACAACGACCTTTGGTGAAGCCATACTGCTGATCGTGAAAGATTTTATTGCTGTTAAAATGGTAGAGCATTTGATTCAGCATAACTTTTTCAAACACCTTACTAAAAACTGGCAATACCGATACAGGTCTATAATTATTAATGTCATTATGGTCACCGGATTTAAAAAGTGGTATAACCTTACTGTATTTCATTATATCTGGAAAGACTCCTTGGTCCACACATAAATTAAATATTAAAGCCAAGTATGGTGCTATGGTCTCAATTATGGATGTACATACCTTAACAGACATTCCCCATAGGTCTTCAGTTAATTTGATTTTAATTTGCCTAAAAGCCTTTATGACTGTCATAGGGTTTATATGTTTGAATTGAAATTCAACCGGACAGCCTGGCACGTTTGCTTTCAATAAAGCAATTGAGGCTTCAGGGGAGGAATTTAGAGCTTCCGTTGTTCTAAGAGGTATATCAGTAAAATAATTTACAAACTCTTGGGCCACTTCTATGTTAGAGCTTATGGGACCATGTGACGTCTCCAGTAAAAAATCCGTGTTGTGTACTTTATTCCTACCAGTTTCACTATTAATAATTTTCCACACAGTCTTTATTTTATTGTCTGCCGATTTGATCTTGTTGCTAATCTACAGGGCCTTTGCAGCCTTGCAAATCTTTCTAAAAAATTTAGAATATCTATTTACATATTTATTAAAGCTTTCAGTGTTGAAAAATGGCTTAAGGCCATATAGCTCATATAGTCTTTCCCTACTTATCCTTATACCCTTAGTCGCCCAGTCACTAAATACAAACTTAGGGAAAATATTTTTTGATTTCTTTTCAAAAACTGTATTAAACTCATTAAGTACCACTGAAAAGAAATTATCATAAAATTTATTAGCATTATCAATATTATGGCCCAGAATATTTAATTTATTTTGTAAGTTACTATTAAATTTTGTTAATTTGCCAGTTGTTATTGGCCTAGATTGAATTTGAGTTTTTTCTAAGGCTGCTTGAGACATAAAAGTTACTGTTTGTCCACTATGATCAGACGGAAGACAATCTACTATAGCTTTATCTAAATAATCACAGTTGCAGAAAACATTATCAATACAAGTTGCAGAGGATGGAGTTACTCTAGTTGGTTCTGTAAAAACATTAGACAGATTAAATGATTTAAAAAGGGTTAAAAATCTGCTGCTATTTGAATTATTTTCCAAAATATTAATATTAAAGTCTCCACAAATAATTAAGGATTTGTTACTATTTGCAAGTTTCGCTAGAATATCTTCCATGGTTGATTCAAATAGACTAAAGTTTTGAGGGTTCGGGGGTCTGTATACGCACACTATAACATGCTTATCTAGCTCAACACAGGACAGCTCAATGCAATGTTCTATTGACAGGTTAACTATGTCATTACGTTGTTTATATTTTAAACATTTCCTTATCAATATTAGGGAACCACCCCGCAACATAGATTTACGGTTGAAATAACTACCCACACTATAATTTTCATAACTCAGTAGCCCCTGGTAATCCTTTAACCAATGTTCACTTAAACATACAACATCAAACTTAGTTTTTTCTAGCAACATTTCAATTTCTTTTCTAGCAACATTTCATTATACTTCAATATTGGTATGAGTGGGGGCGTGGTAGAATTATCTCGCTATCTCTTTTTTACGCACGTAACCCAAAACGCGGTGACGTCACATTTCAGTTTATTGTATCTTTTTCCTGTTACTTGACAATTTCTTCGTCCATCAGATTTGAAAGGCTTACTTTCTTAGTTATATAAACGGATTTGAAATATTCTTTTTATTTGCATTTTTGGAAAAATGGGTACCCAATTCTTGTAACGTTCATTCTAAAACCAAAAAACTATTTAAATATTGTTAAGTTATGGAAGAGCGGAGTCTCTTAATACAAGCATTATTTGCCTAAAAGGAGGCTCCAATCACAATCTATTGTTAGAAAATATTTGGTTCTGAAAATAAAACATTTTGCATTGTATTTAGATTTGACAAGTAACTTATCGTTAATTTATATTTGTTCCAGTTTAAAGAGGTGTTAGTATGGGATGGCCAGATCACTCGTATGTGCTGTATATCAGGCACAGAGATCCTCGTCTGTACTACTCGAGCCCACCTACTGCGGTACCGATGGGACGGTACACAAAACCGGGACTACTGTCTCGACTTAGGACGAATACCGTTCTCAATTAACCAACAGGTTTCTAAAGGTAATTAAATCATAGGATTTTTGTGTGACGCCCTCTTAACGCGATTCTCTTTGCGAATTGTTTAAGGGATGGAGCACTATGCACTGTTAAATTTTGGTGGTTTTAATCCCGCGGAAGGTCGATTCGGTACATGAAACACTATCGATTTGTAAAGATACAATTAAAAAATAAAGTACTTTTTTTCTAAAACTCGAGTTAATATATGCAAGTACGAAATTAATTTCAAAATCTTTTTTTTTCTGGTCATAATGGTCATATCATCTTACACTGGCATTTTTTATTTATTATTCTCCCGCTCTAGGATGGAGCGAGAGGGCGTTTACAATTTTACTGACTGACAACTACCTAGGTCTTCCAGTAACATTTTGCGTTCTAGGCCTACGGTAAATTCTTACGAACATTCCCTATAGTTCGAACAGTTCTACCTATAAATTTATATCCATCCGTATTTTACCTCCTTAACTATAACCTTCAATTGGCTTTCAAGGCTTTCCTTAGTGCTGGCGGCTAAGTACTTCGAAGAAAAGATTAATTGTTTATTGTTTGGCCTTCATACAGTAATAATATTTCAGGCCTGAGATTTTCTGCATCTGTGAATTTTGTGTGCAAATGCTATGTGACGAAAATAAAAAAAAAAACTTTTTTTTTTCAAATATTGTATCTTTAGCTTATCAAATGTAATGATGAGAGTTGTTTCAATCTGGTCTGTTTTTATTTGTCCTTTTTTGGTTCCTGCGTAACATCATAGATGACGCTACAATATGTTTAAATATTAGTAGGTTTCTTCCTCCTGTCCTTTTATACTTCTGGATTTAATTAATCATTGATGAAATAAGTTTGTTAGATGGTTTTTTCCCCAGTACTAATCTAATCTGAGCAGCAGTCTTTGTTCCACTGCGTGGCTCTTCCTTCCATCCATCCGGCTCTTTCATTCCAGCCATCACTCTCCCTTTTCCATACAATTGTGTATTTGCTTGTGTTTATTTTTGTAAAATATTTCATACGAGTACTAACCAACAAATAAAAAAAGCACTTCTGAGAAAAGCATCAAAATTGGTTATTAAATGACACAGCAATTAGCAAAAAAAAAAACCTCAACTGGACGTAGTTAAGCACAAAGGACTCAATCCATACTTGATTTAATGGGGATTGAGTCCTTTCTGCTTAACTACGTCCAAATATTAGTGTAAGGAATAGTGGGGGCGTCGTGGAAACTCCTTTGTACACGCGTAACCTAATAGCAGTGATGTCAACATGTTTATATATTTCAGTGTGTTCATCCTTATTCTGTTAATGACAGTTTCCCCTTCCACCAGATTTGAAAGATTTCTAATTTGCTTAACAATTAAAAAAATCTTTTGTTTTTGTGAATTTGGATAAAAATTTTGATACAAATAGTTTAAAAAAATTAGCTAACTACCAAATCATTCTTTTACTATTGTAAGCTTATTACTTGCCATATTTTTACTGCAAATTGAATCCTAAAATATACTTTATCTTATATGTTTGCGGACAATTTCAGCTGAACCGATATTAGAAGACAATACGCACGTGAACGACATAGAATACTCCCCGCTTGTGTGTGGTTTCGGAATAACGCTTAATGACGGACGGGCGGCGTATCTCACAGCACCTAATCTCAAGTTTGATCCTAATGTGAGTAGATATAATGCTTATTTTTCCTTAATTTTACAAATTATCGTGTTATTTCTAAATAAAAGCATCATAACACATGAGTAAAACAGTAATCGTTATTCAAAAGTTAATTAGCCAATCAGAAATATGGTATTTTATTTTTTTGCGAATTTTACAACGAATATTCCTTATTCGTTGTAAAATTCGCAACGCAACAAAAAATCGATAATTCGTGAACATTACTTATAATTCAAACAATAATCTGAAATAATGTAACTCTTAATAACAACATGTTTTGACAATCCCAGATATTATTGGACACAGATCTTATGGTAAGAAATCGTAAAACGAGTGTTGTGATAACATAGACCCTGAAGCACGTTATTGAATCCCTCATAAAATTCAAATCCATGTTTTTTTTATTCCTTGTAGTTTTCCTTAATAGGCACAATAAAAATAAATTCCTAGCCAGTTCCTTTGTGTGGTAGGCAGAGACAATGGAACAATACGCGGTACGCGGCAAATAAGTTGAACCATTTGGTATGGTTACGCACAGCCCCCACTTCGATTGAAACCCGAAAATCGATTATAATCCTCGTCACACAAGTTGAACAATCATGAGAGTCGGCCTTGAATACGCAGTAACCGATTTTTGGGTCTTAATCCAAGTAGGAGGCTGCGCATACCCATAGGATTTGCTACGCGCGATATGGGTACGAGCGGCCTCCCACTTGGTTCATTGCTGCGTTCTATACCAGTGTTTTTGCGTGCTCCATTTGTGTGCTACAAGAATTATAATTCTTTGTCAAAGTAAACCCATCAACGGATCTTTCTACTTAAGGAAAACTGAGTAAATACCTCGTAAATAAAAAAATAAATAATATGTTTTTATTTTGTAGGCTGTTCAAGGCATTTGGGCGCCCGGCATCGATGACGCGACTTGCGCAAGAGTCAACCATAAGTTTAGATTAATTGCTATCGGTAGGAGAAAGTAAGTATATAAACGCACATTTTGAAAGTAGTATGTTCTTAGTTTTGTACTGAAACTATTATAAAATATGTATTTTTTTTTTAAATATTACATAATATTTTTTTTAACTCGGAATTAATTTACGCATGTACCAAATAATAATTTTTTTAAGTAAATATTAGCTGAGCGAGTCAATAACTTGTTGGTAGTGGTCGGTCGTTGCGTACTAACTACCTGCAGTTCATTAGCTACGTGTACGTGATTGACCCCTACTTTAGTCCTTTTTTGGATCCCTATTTTTATGGCATTTCGCAATCCATAATGGTCACTCTAGATTTTAAATTTATTCAAAATTTCAGTTCTCAAGTGGATGTGTTCACGATAGACGAAGCTACGGGTGGTCTGGAGCTGTCACATACCATGGTGCTCAGTTCCAAAGACTTTCCCGGCGATCCTGGACCTGTTAAATGTATGAGGTAATTAGTAACAGTTTTTTTTTTTTATCGTTGTGTTAAACGTTCAAATATTGGTAGCTTGCCGTCCGGTTAGGGCCAAGCCCAAGTTGACGACACCTTGTGTTCTTCGCGTGCCTCAAAGAGATGTCAGCAAAATGAATGGGGGCTAGTAAGGTTCTGGAACGTGAAATGCAACTGATTCTTCCAGTGCTGGGTCTCTAAAAATCTGACACGCCCTCTCACTCCACCTAGAAAGCTAGAGCGGAAGGAGTCAATTGATGATTCCCTTCAAATAAACAATAGCTATTTTCGTAAATGGTGCTAGCTGTTCTGTAGTTTGAAATGGCTGAGAGCCGGGAACACTGACCTCTACTATTTATCATACTGGACTGGCGGCCGTCAAAGTGCTTTTGTGCCCGTTAGATATTCACCATATTGGCGCTGTCGACCGTAGCGAGTGTTTACGGTACTAAAACTAGTAATGTCGAGCCGCATACAGTATAATACACACGACCTCATTTTTCATAGGGCTGAAGCAGGAATAACACGGAATAAAAACGAAATTATTCCAAATACAAAAATATTTCAGAGTTCTTACACTTCTCTGCAGCCATTTGCATTATATTATGTCAAATTAGTACTCTGGACGCTCGCGAGTTTCGCTTCAAATCATCATCATCATCAGCCTTTTTAATGTTCCCACTGCTGGGACACAGGCCTCCTCTCTAAGAGAGGGAATGGGCCGTAATCCACCACGCAGGCCCAGTGCGGGTTGGTGAATATCACATGTCTTCGAATATTGGTTCTAGGACTTGCCGGTTTCCTCACGATGTTTTCTTTCACCGTTTTGAGAGCAATGGTGATGAAATAAATTACACAAAGTAATGCGCCTGGCTGAGTTTGAACCCGCGACTTACAACTCGTAAGTCGGGGCCGTTACCACTCGGCCACCACTGCTCGGCACTTCAAATGGGCATAAAAAATGAGCTGTCAAACATATGAAACAGCCTGTCCAGTGGTATATGTAGAGGTCAATGGCCGGGAACAATTGAAAGGATGGAGAGGCCTTAACCCAACAGTGGGACGGTATAGGCTAGATATAATATAATATTCTTTCCAGGTGGACAGCAGACGGCCGTGCAGTGGCAGTTAGTTGGGAGAGGGGCGGTGTATCCGTGTGGAGTACGTTCGGAGCGCTGCTCATGTGCTCGCTCGCGTGGGACTACGGCCTCAACCAGGACCTGAGCAAGTCCAACCCACTAGTGGTTTCTAGCTTGGTAAGTATGACTGACATACTTGCTTCTGTCAGCGGTTATAGTGGACGCGAAGTTATAATAATATTTGTCCTATATTTGTTGTTTATGCGGTGTACAATAAAGAATATATAAATAAAGTAACTTATTATGTTCGTCCTTAGAATGTAAGCTTACTCCGTACGAAATTTCGTGAA
This sequence comes from Leucania comma, assembly GCA_958295575.1. Classification (NCBI taxonomy): domain Eukaryota; kingdom Metazoa; phylum Arthropoda; class Insecta; order Lepidoptera; family Noctuidae; genus Leucania; species Leucania comma. Next base: position 16,948,044 of record OY282480.1, read on the forward strand.
AATAGTTTCAGTACTTTATCTATGAAAGCTTAACACTAGAAAGACCAAGGCGGTCAATTTGACCGCACGGCGATTTCATTCTTAATTATTTTACAAACTACATTTTTTTTTCTTTTCATATTTTATGACTTTTCCTAATTTGCTATTGTAAGGCTAAACCTATATAAAAAAAAAATAGACTATATGTCGTATATGAGATTCCTTTACAAATACCTACTAAGACCGCACACCGTCAATGTGACGGCATATAAAGGCAACGATAAGAATAGTAAACAACGATTTTTACTGAAAAGGAAGCACATGACAAAAGTCAAGATGACACTTGGAACTTATCCCTAGACGAACTAGATGCATTTATTGCTTTGATTTATGCTCGTGGAGCCTATAATATGAGCCACCTAGATTTAGATATTTTGTGGTCGCAAGATTGGGGACCACCCGTTTTCAAAAATACTCTGAGCAAAAATAGATTCAAGGAGATCATGAAATACTTACGTTTTGATTTGAGAAGCACGCGTTCTGCTCGCTTAGCTAATGACAAATTTGCAATGATTTCGGATATATGGAACAAATTTATAGATAATTGTCAAATGTGTTAGATTCCTGGAGAAAATTTGACAGTTGATGAGCAGTTATTTCCATCAAAAACTCGCTGTCCGTTTTTACAATATATTGCAAACAAACCCGATAAATTTGGTATAAAGTTTTGGCTGTTTGTGGATGTCGAAAGTAAGTACCTATGTGGAGGATTTCCATATTTAGGAAAAGACGAGAACCGTTCAAACGATATTTCATTACCCGAATATGTGGTTTTGAAACTGGTAAAACCCTATTTCAAAAAGGGCCGAAACGTTACCACTGACAACTTTTTCACGTCTCTAAATTTGGCTAAAAAACTAATGGTCGAAAAGACTAGCATTGTTGGAACAATGCGGCGTGCAAGACGAGAAGTACCGCCGATTTGTAGAGGTATTCGTACTACAAGGTATGAAACTTTTATAATGAAAACTGAGACCGATACAACCCTTACTGTCTATCAAGAAAAACCAGGAAAAAATGTTATTATTTTGAGTACTCTGCACCCCAACGTGAGAATAGGTACTGATAAAAAAAAACTACCTGAGACAATTGAATTTTATAATGAAACAAAATTTGGTGTAGACATTATCGATCAAATGGCACGCAAGTACACTGTGAGAGCTAGAAGTCGGAGATGGCCTCTTCACGTTTTTTACAACATACTTGATTTAGCAGCTATAAACTCGTGGATTCTATACCAAAAAGTCACAGGGATAAAAATTTCTCGGCATGATTTTATCCTTCAACTAGTGAGCGATCTACGTGCAGAGTATGTGAAAAAGAAAACTACTCAAAGACAAGAAACTAATTCTGAAACAAGTGAACGATGTACTACAAACAATAAGAGGCGGCAATGTCAAGTAAATCATAACTGTAAAAAAAAAAACGTGTGAAAACTGCACAATCTGTAAAAAAAGCTGTTTGTGGAAAATGTATAAAAGATTTAAAAAAAACTATTACTTGCTACAAATGTTACTCAGTTTAAGTGCTAAAATTGTTTATTATTAATAAAAAATAAATTGATATTACTTTTATTTTATTTTAATGCAATATATGACTGAATTTCTAGTACCGTCAAATTGACCGCTGCGGTCTTTGAAGGTATAGTATGATGCCCGACCCTTCTAGTGTTAACAGATGGAAAGTTAATTTCATATTTATAATAATTAAATATGTACGCAAAATACGCGCTTTAGTCGTGGTGTTGCGGACACCAGCCCGAAACACAAATACAAAAATAATTAAATATGGATTGATGTGTGTTGCGGGTTCGATTCCCGCAAGGAACAAGGTTTTTGTATGACCTACAGTTAGTTGTTCCGGGTCTGTGTGTGAGTTTACATGTTTATGATACCCACGATACAGAAGTAATTTCTAGTGCGGGACAAAGTTTTTTTTTTAAACGAATGATATAAAGGGTTACAGTCCATCGATGTTGTGCGAAAACAAAATTACACACAACATTTTTGCAATTTAAAAAAGGCGACTAAAGAATGTTTTTGAACTTTTCTCTTTATCTTTTAAGGTTATGTTTTGGTAAGATCCGAAATTCAAGTGTAAGTTATTTTACACAAATTCTAATCTACTCTTTGACTCTCCAGAAATTTTAAAACTGGCCCTGAAAACATTGCTTTTTCTATTTTGTTTCTAGGAATGGGCCACAGAAGGTTACCAGCTTTGGATGGTGAAGGTGGAAGGAGATTTAAGCACCAACATAATACAACTGGACTTTGTGAAGAGTCCACTCAGCGTCAATCCCTGCATGGTAATTTAATTATTGATGTATCATTATCGATAGAAAATAGTCTGGATTTCCACTTTTATAAAAATGTCTACTTATACGGCCATAAAAGTTGAGTTGAAATTATGTTTTCCGATGTTCGCAGAGCAACCAAAGACATCTCTACCTACAAGCGGACGACAAACTCTACATCAACCTAGAAGACAACCTGACGAAACGAACAAAGATATCTATCATAGACTCCTCTTCAGAGCTCTACCAGGGAGAGAACGGGCTACCCGACCAGCATAACTTGGAATATGAGAGCAGTACCAATTATAGGGAGTTTGTTGATGATAATGAGTGCAGGAAACAGTGGATCGTGTTGCCGCTGCCGGCTACTTATATTGCTACGAATTGGCCACTACGGGTGAGTTTAGTTTTTGCCAAGATATCTTGTATCAGTCTCCTTTCTTATGGTTTTGCCCAAAATGATATGTGTCTGAATTAGGCCAAAATACATTATGCCTCAACATGCATTATGCATATACTAAGGCACCACTACTCCAGACACATGGTGAGGAAACCGGCATGTCCTAGAACCAAAAGTTCTAAGTCACTTGCCAACAACTCATACTGGGCGTAACAGAGGGGTGTTACGCCCCATTCTCTATCCTTGAGACAAAGCTTGAGTTCCAGCCGTGGAAATATTGGAAGGCTGCGTATGCTAGATCTCAGTTTAAGGATGGGATAGAAAACGTTGGAACCGGGCGGAGGGGTCTCATTTTCTAATAAATAATTACTATATTTTCGTTTGCTTACAGTACAGCGCAATAGACGAGGCTGGCGTTAACGTATGTGTAGCTGGTCGCACTGGATTGGCACACTACAACTGTCTATCGAGAAGATGGAAACTCTTCGGCAACGAGGCGCAAGAGAAGGACTTTGTAGTAGCTGGTGGCATGCTGTGGTGGAGAGAGTACATTGTAATAGGTAAGCTATAACATTATCACCATTTAAACTCATTTTTTTTGGTGGCCTTGCTCTTGACCACTATCACAGTTCGTTGCGTTGTTTAGTAAGACTTAGCGAATAAGGAGCCGTTCATGTATTACGTAAGCGGTTTTTTGGCAAATATTAACTGCCCCCCTCCTCGCTTGTCAGCAAAAGCAAGCGAAGCTCTCACCTCTTCCTATGCCTACGTAAACATTGGTACCTACATGCATTTTTCAATGTACTTTGGTTTCGTTATTAGTTAATGTAATGAGCAAAAGTTACAAGTCTAAAAATAAGGAATAGGCTTGAAATAGAGAAACTAAAAAAAAACTTTTACTTTGGCATGTTAATTCAAATTATCAGTCATCAGTCCTTGACACATGAATCAATGGCTAAAAGTTTTCAATGGCATTCGATGTTTGCTACTCAGTGTGCTTACTTTCGTGTGGTTTTGAAAAATCGACATCATCCTCTTAAAAAAACTAAAAAATATATGTACGTATATATTTTTTAGTTTTTTTGAGAGAATGCTGACGTGATCACCATCCAGATCTCCCAACCCCCAGGTCATCAAAAATAAGTAAAGTAAAAGTCCCCCACCGGTGTAGTGCTTACGTAATACTTGAATGGCCTCTAAACGGATAGGTGTGAAAAGCGATTTTAGAAATGCGTCTTGGTTGCTTTTATGCCTTAATGTGTAAAAGATGTGTGTTCTTGGTGTGCAGGGTGTGGCCTAGATCCTACAGCATTCTGGGTATGATTGCTGACAGGCTGGACTGCTGGCTTGTAGATCGTTGCTCTAGTATCTCAACTGGAGTGCTGAAGCAATGATTATTTTCTTATGTGTGTTGATGTATAGTACGCGCCTACGCGGCAAATTAGTTGTAACATTTGCAACGGTTACGCGCAGCCCGAGAATCGGTTATTGCGCATTCAAGGTCGGCCGTCATGTTGGTTCAACTTATTTGTGCCGCGTACTATAATTTTTTGTTGTAATTGTGTCACTAACATAGTTGTATGTCTGTTTAAGTCAGTAACACTATATGAGTCTCATTTTTCCATCCAATAAAGAATATTATAACCTATCTCATTTCCCAGGCTGCTACAGCATCTTGGACGGTCACGATGAGATCCGCTTCTACCCGCGTGAAGCTAAACTTGACAACAGGTTCGCGAAGATCGTCCGCGTGCAGTCGCAAGTGTTCGTGCTGGACATACTGGACGACCAGCTCGTAGTGTTCGGGGCTGACGCGCTCGTCACCATATACGAGCTCAACTGCGTCGATAACGGTGAGACAAATTTGTATAATTTGTACAGCTTTCGTTTCTATAGAAATTACGACAGCATACAAACTACTACAGTTATATGAATAAAATTGAACTGTCTGTTTGCAATATCAAAATAACTTTTTTATCAGTCTGTTCCGATTTTGACGGGTCTTTCACTGATGGATAGCTGATGTTATAAGGAGTAACTTGGCTACTTTTTTTTTTCCACGGGAATGAAATTTCGAAAAAAGCATGGCGCGTACTGCTGGGGGACATTTGTATGTCCACGTGAATGTGAATGTAAATATTGGGGGATAATTGTGGGGCACTGAGCTATGTTGCTGATCGTGACGGTAGATCGTGGTGGAGTAAAATTAAAGAAGAGTGGACTGTATAAAAAATATAATGAGGGAAAAGAAAAGGAAATTACAAACGATCGGTTGAAGTTTAAATTAAGTGGAATTTTTAGAAACATGCGTCGTGCAGCCGTTCATGGCCTCGTGCAACAGCGGGCTGGTCCGGCGAGTGTGAACCACCCATATCGTGCGGCCGAGTCCGCGCCGCCCGCGCCCCTCATTCACAGCCGCCGGCGCGCGGCTCTGTTGAGAGCAGTTGTCTCAACAGTTGCAGCGTCACGTAAATTGAGCGTTGCGTGTTTTGTTGACGGATATTTTGTTCCCGTAATGTATTTGAAGCATAATTTTTCTGAAGTAGAATTTTGTTTGTAGCGGGTAACATAGAGATGCGGTGCGTGCAGGCGGTGGACGTGTCGGCGCTGTCGCACCCCGCCTGCGTGGTGTCGGCGTCGCTGTGTCGGCTGCAGGACCCGCCGCACCGCCACCGCACGTCTTCCGCAGTTTTGGTCCATGTACAACGTCAGCCCGATTCATTGGTAAGGAATATTATGGATAAAGAATAAATCTTTCGATTAGGTTAGCCTTTTTTTGTTTGAGTGGTAAAATCCACACTATTCGTATATATTCAGAGAGTGTGTTACACTGTGCCTTATAACTTTGAGAAAAGTTCTGCCAGTTCTGCCATCCACACGAACGTAGTCGAAAAATAAATTTCCTTTTATGTTAGGGATATAATCGTCTAGATATATTTACTACGAGATAACTTTATGGATAGCATATTCTGCCAGGGCTGCGGGTTCGAATGAGTTACCGTGGAACAGGACACGTTAAGGGCAACTGAAGGAATATAGGTGGGTTTGAGTTAGTAAGTTTGACACTCTCTCTCGCACTGTCCTGATCGGGAGAAGTTAATTGATGATTTTATTTATTATATATTCTTTATTGTACACCGCATAAACAACAAATATAGGACATATTATTATAAATAAGGGTACAATGGATTTTCCACCTTCATTAAAAAAATGTAGTGAAAATCAACTTTAGAAACGCCAACGCTAAAAAATATAACACTTTGGGGGTAGTGGAACAGAGAGTAAAGTCCCACATACCTCCGTTGAAAAGGGAGGATCCTCCGACCAGACAGGTGTTATGGCTGGTGGGCTACTGCCCGATAGATGATTTCGGGTTTGTTCTATATGTTCCAATCGCGCCGCGAATCTTACTTGCGCGATGCAGGATTAGTTCTTTTTTTTTTTGTGACGACATGGATGTCGCTACATCACTCCCCTCCGGAGATCGGAGATCGATGGTTCTTGATGCTTCTTGATGCGTCGTGTGATGCGTGCCAAGCCAATGGAGGTTGGTTCCAGTGAGTCGGAACCGGATTCCGCATAGTTCTCGGTGAGTCGGAACTGTCTGCGGTGATGCCCCAGTGAGTCGGGGTGGTGCTATCCCAGTGAGTCGGGATACGATGCTGCAGGCTCCAGTGAGTCGGAGTATTGCGGCTGGCTCCAGTGAGTCGGAGCGGTGCTGTGCGACGTAGGGCTTGACTGCTGTCGTCGACTAGGAGAGGTTCTTCAAGGCTCTTCATGTGACTGGCCGAAGGTGCAGGTGTTTAGCCAAGGTCGCTGATGAGGCTGAGGGTGATGACCAGGTATGACCAAGTAGGCATGCTGGTGGTCAGGATACCCATATAGCCGTGGGTGCTGGCTGTATGGCTCGCTGCTCGAAAGCTTGAGGAAGTGATTATGACGTCACGAAGTAGTAGCTGCACGAAGGCTGCGCTGACGTTCTTTGTCGAGGGTCACCAGTTTGGGGGTAGTGGGACAGAGAGTAAAGTCCAACATACCTCCGTTGAAAAGGGAGGATCCTCCGACCAGACAGGTGTTATGTCTGGTGGGCTACTGCCCGATAGATGATTTCGGGTTTGTTCTATATGTTCCAATCGCGCCGCGAATCTTACTTGCGCGATGCAGGATTAGTTCTTTTTTTTTTTGTGACGACATGGATGTCGCTACAACACCATTGTGGATGAAATTCCCTTTATTTTTGTAAATATCCAATCTTTGACGTAACTCCTTCATTTGTGGTCCTATTTCCAGGTGATCAACGCCAGCGGAAAGCTGATGATGGTGCAAAGGGAAGAATATGATGTCGATGAAGACAACAATCCGGTAAGTCGAATTTAACAATATTTTTCTGAGCTATGGCGAATGAATACGAATGTAATATACTGGTAATACGAAAACTATTCTGGGTTTCATATGTCTGGTCTCCATTTTGATTTTGCACCGAAATTTTTGCGATTTTTAAAGAGAAAGGTTGTATAATAATGGAAAATTAGTCCATTTGTAATGACGACATGAAATATAGACCACTAGTTTCAGCTAGTGATTTCGCCTGCTTGAAAGATGGAAGACTATCCCAAGAGAACGTACTTCCGTATTAAAAAGTATTCTATGTTCTCCTCTCCTAGAGAGGAGGCCTGAAACTCAGCAGTGAGAACATTATAAGGCGGATGCTATGCTATGCTCTGTACTATTCCAGGACACGGTCTACCCAAATGCTAAGTTTCATCCAAATCCGTTAAGACATGAAGGGGTAACAGACAATTACATTCACATTTCTGGTATAATAATATGTATTTAAAACTGTTTTAGTTTAACCTTTTTAAAACAAGTGGTCGGAATATTTTCTATTACATAACCGTTAATCAGCGTGTAAAACCTAATTCCTGAAAAGATGTTCTACAACATACAAAGTAATTAACCAATTTATGAAGTTACATAACTAAAATGCATGCATTACCAGGTAATGTGCAAGTGATTGAATGTTCGGCACGCATAACTAAATGAGCTCATTTTACGCTGCACTACCCATCGTTGACTTAGTGGAATGGACTGAGCTATACCGTCACAAAATTTAGTACTTTATAAATAGATCCAGAAGCGACTATGCGGTCAAAACTGGACGGTTTTTTGTAATTTGAAATGATCAAACTGACATTACAAGGCTGTGTTGTCGACCTATAGAAAATACAACACGATCGCTTTGTCTCTTTCCCACTTTCCTAATTGTATTCACTTTACAGCCTGCACACTTATGGCACGCTCAGTCCATTAATCTATCTACAAAAAAAAAAAAAAACTAATTCGATTCGTAAAACATTTATTTATTCAGGTACACTTCGTTGCTTTGGATTATACCATTCAAACTTAACTTCTAATATGACCTATGTGTATTTTTGCATCTACGCATTAAATGCAAGAACACACTAGCGCCGTGAGTAACTTAATAGGTTACCTATACACGGAGAAGTTAAAATAATTAAACTAAGATTAGGTTAATGATGTTTCGTTCTAATGGTAAGCGTCTTGCCATCTAGTGAGATAGGTCCGGCGGCCCAGCGACGGACGATTTTACCCTTTCCCCCCCAAGAAGTTCCCGACAGATGTACCCACGGACCAGCCGGGGGCAGCGGGTAGATAAGGGGAAGGTCGAAAGTTGGCACAGGCGCGATGATTGGTGGCGTGTCGATTACGGGAGTTATGATTGGTTGATGATGAACTTCAGCGACCGGCGCGACTGCGACATCAGCGATAGGAGCAAGTGGTATGGGGCCGTGTCCAAGTCCAATGGGTCCGATAGGGCCATGTCCAAATCCAATTGGGCCAATAGGTCCAAGACCGAGTGGTCCGATGGGGCCGATAGGTCCATGTCCAATAGGGCCAAACTGTGGCCCGGTAATTACTGACGTGATCGGCGCAACTATCGGCTTGGCGACTGGCAATGCAACTGAATGTACGTTCGGTCCTGTCCGTTTGACGACAGCGTTGAAGCCTGTTAAAGAGTCGGCAGTATACTCGACTAGGCGGACATTGCCATCAGGTTCCACCAAGGAGTATGCTCCTCGCACTACATCACCGTTGCGGGTCTCCCACTGTGCCTTGTTGTCGCCCGTGTGCGGGTCGTTTACCGCGTAGTTGAATCCGTAGTTTGGGTTTGGCTGTAACAAAGTATTAAGGTTTGAGGAAAAAGATTGGTTATTTGTATGGATAAATTCGGACTCGTTGTCATAAAACGTAAAAAAAAATGGATAAAAATTTTGGTATCCAACAAATAAATGCTCAAGACGGCTGTTTTAAAGGTTTTACTTACGATTTTATCAATGGTGGCAATGGGAACGTATGAGAGCGCCAGAGGCGGGTTCGCCGAAACAGCCGCAACTAGAGCCAGCAGGCAGGTGACCTAAAACACAACAGAATTAATTTTATTTCGCCAAGCACCATAAAAAAAACCTATACAATATTAAAAACTTCGCAAAATGAAATGACTGCGAGTGCTTCCACTATAAGGAAGCTTAGTCTCTAACCAAAAGGCTCCAAAGACCAAATTTTACTTCAGAAGAAATCCTTTTGAAGCGAAGTTACAGTTAATACAGGAAGCTATTACCGTGATATACATGTTCATATTTCTGACAAGGTATTCCAGTGAGCAAACGAAGTGCACTGTATTTTGTCATTTGCGACATGGCTATTTATACTACACTAATTATTCGACCCGGCTGCGCCCCGGTTTCTGTCAAACATCTTGTTCTCGACCGGTCCGTTTCAGTACTTTTTGCCTGATTTAGTATTCATAAAAATAGTTCAACATAACCGGTAGTTAGGCTCGCTTAATAATGATTAACTAATGAGTCAATTGGGGTTGTTATGTGTTAGAATGACGTACTGTTTTGTTGTTTTTAACTTTCGCGATTATTCGGTTGACGAGCGACACCTAGAATCCTAGATCATATATAACTTGCCTACTTTTACACCTAATTGCTTGTATTAGACATGGACCATAAAATATTAATTTTAGGCCTGTGACACTTAGGCACGTTAACATCGCGGCGATAATTCCCCCCTTGAGGAGTGGTTAGAGGGCCGCCACTGCGTCCTCACTTTCCGCCTGGTTCAGTTCCTCATCGCATCTTGCTATTGTGGAAGTCTGCGCAGCATGGGCTGAGTACCACTGAGTACCACCGAGCCTTATCGGGGGCGATCGTCGGCAGCGACTTTTCGCTTTGAACCTGATCTTGACCTGATTGAAGCCATGGTACGGAGCGAGAGAGATTATCAAACACCTACTTTTCCGAAATAGTAACGTGAGCGAAGGAGGTGGTTGTGGAAATCGTCAGAAAGACAAAAGCCTCACGCCCGGTCGCCATAGGAGATGTCTCTGGATGACATCGGGAGTCACCCAGGGCGTCTTCCCGAGGCAATTCCCAGCCACCGTAGGCACAAGATTGTAAACAGCGAGCTACTCATTACTTGTCATTTGCAATCTTGTGCCGATAAGGATCAAGCCTATGTCGATGGCGAGTTGTATTCCACGCCCGCATCAAAGAGATATAAAAAAATGCTAAGGTCGATGCCTGCTATGGCTGGGGGGTGGTTCGAAAAAGTTCAGTAAATTCAATTCACAAGTTGTCGTTCTGTTTGTTTGCTGTCTGGCTGTTTATTACTATTAAGTAAACAAGCGCTTAACAGATTCATTAGGTTGTCACAAAAGACCAAACGCATAGCGCAATTTTTCAGTGTAAGACTAGACGCTGTGTCATATTCGCATCAGCGAAAAAGCTCTTTAAATAAAGATTTAAAAAAAAAAAAAAAGACTAGGCGCTGTACCCACCAGTACCAATTCTGACACTGAGAAGCAGGCGCAGGTTCCAGAATAAATTCAAACAGATTTGAACTGTTCCTGACTCCATATCATGATTCAAATATCCTTTCTTTATTTGCATTGAAGCTGTCGATTTTTTTTTATTTGATATAAACTAGTGCTTGACTGCGATCCCACAGTGCAGTGATACAATCGTTGATGGTGAGGTGCACTAGTTCATTAAGAGCGTATAATATTCACTTTAGTCTTGAAGACACCCAAATTATAATCGGATGGGAAGACCAGACCTTTGTACACGGTATAGACGACGAGGCGAAACGCTTGGTCCGGACCGTACAAATTTCAACAATCTAAGGGTGGATATCCGCACGGCGAGTTGTCCGATGGTAGAAATGAGATGGCGAAATCAAGTCATGCAATTACCGCGCACATTCTCCAAAATGCAACCTGTAAAATACCGAAAAACTGGCTACTCTACGCCTGTGCTCAAGGAATTTGTTTGATGGGAGGTGTTATGTTTGATATGATTCATTATTATTTCTGCCCTTATCTCATTTTTTCTTCGTCATTCTCTTTTCAGTTGGGATTAATACAACGCGTCACTTCTTCCATTTTTCCCTATACGTTCACACTTTCTTTCATTTGTTTTTTTTTTTTATATATTCAGTGTCAATGAAAGGAGCGCTTGGATCACTACGCGCTGTTGAACAGGATGTAAAACCACAAACCTCTGTTGAAAAGGTAGGATCCCTAACCAACAGGCGTTGTGTCTGGTCCGAGCAACTACCCGGCAGTTGATAATACGTATGACGTCTCCCTGCTCTGACGCTAGTCTGTTCTCATTTTAGAATTATATAGTTTTTTTTTATAATAATAATAATATGCCACAACTTTCACACAACGCCATCTAGTAGTAGTAATAGACAACTGATAAACTACTTATATATTTCTAAATACATAAATACAATAGATAAATTACACCTAAACACAGGACAAATGATCGTGCTCATCACACAAACATATTTTGTCCTGGGTGGGAAATAAACCCACGACCTCCGGTAGAGCAGTCAGGGCCACTAACCACTAGACCAATAGGCCAGTGAAATTTATAGTTCTTATTATCAATCTATTATTTTATAGTCGTAATTGAAAAAAGGCTATGCTTACTATGGGTTGTCATTCTTGTGTTTATGTATGGGTATGTACCTATTGCTTCATAATAACAGTAGAAAAGTGTATGATCATTTTCAAGAGAATAAGAGTTATCTGGGAGTTACCAACATAAAAAGGGCATTAGTTGGTTTTGAGGGCAAAATAATTGGTTTTAGGAAAATAATTACCGAACAGGAATATGGTTTAAATGCCTTTATTTACATATTTACAAAGCATTTATAGACTAGAATAAAAGATAGATATTTTAGTCTCAATTCCGACTAAAATAGTATCAATACACCAAACGCTTAGAAGACATTGTAATACCAGTAATATGGCTACTTCAATTTAACGAATGACACCAGCATCAACACCACAGACTTCGACCATTTCTTTTTTTTTATCCAGGTGGGAAATTATCAAATGACTTCTCCTGCTCTAAGGTGGAGCGAGAGATTGTGTTAAACTCTTGCTTGTGACACATTCGTATAATCTCATAACTGGCAAAATATAAGTAGACCTCGACCAGTATAGTAAAATAATTCTCCTAATCGAATTTCAACCATAGTGGCTAATCCCGAAGGAGATTAGTCAGGTACGTAGGAGTTACCTATAATGCTAAAACATGAGCATAAACACAGATGCACTCCATGTTCCTTTATTATCATAGTCCGATGGGACAAAATAATGATACCAAGGCAATATACAACAAAATCTTTCATAATACAACTTCAATGCTTTGTCTTCAATACTAGCGTTCTTCCATACAGCGGTATAGGTCCTGACGTCCATTTATGAACTTTACCGTCAATATATTTCTTACTGAATATCGTAACGTATGGCTTGTTTAGCAAGGGTCCTGCTAAAGGAACCCATCCTCCATAAGATTGCGTGAAAGGATCCCATGGTAGACTCCACTGTCCGAGAGTCGTTAGTTTCGGTAAGTTGGCAACTATGGGTGCTGCGCCGAAGCCATAGCTCACCGGACCGACTATGGCTGTTAGTGGAGCGACACTTTTTCCTATTGGTAACACAGGAGGGTGTACATTCGGGCCGATTTTCTTGACGACTGCATTAAATCCTGTGTGGTCATTGGCTGCATAGTCCACGACGCGCAGAGTTCCGTCAGGCTCGACCAATGAGTAGGAACCTTTGACGGCGTCTCCGTCTCTCGTCTCCCATTGCGCTTTGTTGTCTTTTGTAACTGGATCGCTGACAGCGTAGTTGAATGCGTAGCGGGGATGATCCTGTAATTTGAACGAAATCACTGTAACATACCTATTATGTATAAGATTGATGGATTGTGGAAGGCGTGATATGAAAGAAAAGGAAGTTGGTAACGGGTGACAAGACAGAATGGAAGAAAAAAACATGTTACGCCGATCTCAAGAGGCACGGAACAAGGGCAGGAAGAAGATGATGATACGTAGTTTTTAATTTAGTCCTTAGACATAGCTTTCAGACAACGTACGTTTACAAACATACATCTCATGTGCACGTTTGCCCGGGAATCTAAAGGCCATACAAATACTTTCTTTCTGGCCATGGGTAGAATTTGCTTTAGCGCTAAAACCAGGGCAACGGCAAAAACTCAACCTTAAAATCTTAACTGCCAATGACTTCATATGCCTGCTATGTTGCATTATATTTCATCTTAGCAGGAGCAATAGAGATGGGACGTTAGAAACATGATTAAAGCAGAGTTAAATAATATTGCAACGAAACTTGCATCATGTCCGTATTGAAATCTCGGATACTTACGATTGTGTCAACAACTGGAACTACAGGTACGGCACCAGCGGAAGCAGTAGCAATCGCTACGGCGAGTGTGCACGCTATCTGAAATTATAAACACTACTAGTTAATCGAGAGCTGTTTAAGTCAAAGACTCAAAATTATAATAACTGTGCCCCGATTTCTGATTTAAGTATTTAAAGTTGAGTATTTCCAAACTCTTCTCTAGCCTGAAAACCTGACAAAATTAGGCATTTAAGTAGGGTTTGAGACGTTCTAAACTCAAAAGACTCAATTCAGAAACCCCCTGTATCATAAGATCTGTTTTAAATAAAAAAATATAGTAATCTAAAACAATGTATCCGGTGTTGAACTAATCGACCAAAGACTTTAAACGCTTTCCTTCACCAACTTTTAAACATGATATCAACAAACAATTACCAACCGTTAAAAATCGATTCATCTTGTCAGCGAGTGATATGGAGAGTGTTCATTTGTCAGTATAAACAGTCCTTTTATAAGTGCCTCGATGCTAGAAGTCGCACGACCCGTTTCCACACACTGGTTCGTAATTCACATGAAACGTGACCCCAATGTATGCAAAAAAAATGTTGTTAATGCGTAATGTTTTTTTTGTTGTGTACTTTTCTTCGTTCCGGCTTCAATATTGGGCAAAGAATTTAGGGTTATCTTTGAATATACGCACTTGGCTCAAAATAATGATGAAATTCGCGCTATCTAATATGATTATAATGTCATTAGTGCTATTTTAGCAAATAAAATAAAAAAATGTGTTTTGAGTCTACATGGTTTTTTTTTATAAGTTTGTATGTGTGTTAGTTTGTTTAGGTAAAATCTTGCAAATAAATTTAAAGCAGTGGCATGACGATGCAGCTGTGGCGACATTGTAAATCCAATATGGCAAACGCGACAGGTTCATCATCTACCCCGGTCATCAGGGGGAGTTGAAACGGCGAGAGATGTCGTGCGGTGTTCCGCAGGGATCGGTACTAGGGCCGCCCTTGTGGAACATCGGGTACGACTACGTGCTGCGCGCCGACCTCCCCGACGGGGTCAGCGTGGTCTGTTACGCAGACGACACGCTGGTCCTGGCGCGGGGACGGTCGTACCAGGCGGCGGTCGAACTAGCGACGCGCGGGGTTGCGACAGTCGTGGAGAGGATACAGCAGTTGGGACTCGAGGTGGCATTGCACAAGTCCGAGGCCATGTGTTTTCACGGCCCTCGGAGCGCGCCACCTCCGGGCTCCCAATTAACGGTAGGAGGAGTTCACATCGGCGTCGGGTCGACGATGAAGTACCTGGGACTCGTCCTCGACAGCCGGTGGAACTTCAAGGAGCACTTCCGACGTCTGGCTCCCAGACTGAATGCGACTGGGGCTGCGCTCAAGCGGCTCCTGCCGAACCTAGGGGGTCCAGACGCCTCCTGCCGGAGGCTCTACGCAGGCATCGTTCGGTCCATGGCCCTTTACGGTGCGCCGGTGTGGGCGCCATCGCTACGGAAGCGAGTGGCGGCCCGGCTAACCGCCTGTCAGAGGGTCATGGCCATCCGGATGATCCGCGGATACCGTACGGTGTCCTGCGAAGCGGCGAGCCTCCTTGCTGGCCTACCACCGTGGGATTTGGAGGCAACAGTCCTTGCACACATGCATGACTTACGCGTGGAGATGCAACGTCGGGGCGAAACTCCGCTGCCGCGACAAGTCGCGGCATGGCGGACAGAGCTCCGGCGGGATCTCATGGTGAAATGGCGAGAGCGATTGTCGCAACCTCGTGCTGGGCACGCCACGATCGAGGCGGTAAGGCCCCTCTTTGAGGCGTGGCTGGAAAGGCCCCACGGCGTCGTCACCTTCCGTTTGGCGCAGGTGCTGACCGAACACGGCAAGTTCGGTCCGTACCTGTACAAGATTCGTGCGGAGACGACGCCCGGGTGTCGCCACTGTGCGGACCGCCCGGTGGACACGGTGGAGCACACAGTCGAGGTGTGCCCCGCTTGGGAAGAGCAGCGCCGTGTCCTCGTGGGGGCGATCGGCGGCGATCTCTCGCGCCGGGGCTTGGTTCAAGCCATGCTCCGGAGCGAGGAGGAGTGGCAGGCGGTCGCCTCCTTCTGCGAAGCAGTAATGCTAGTAAAGGAGGAGGCCGACCGCCTTAGGCAAAGGCGGACACGCCGCCGCCGCCGCCGGGTTTCCGATCCCAATTTCCGGCCACCGTAGGCGCGGGCTCGCGGACGGTGGGCAATGGGTAGCTCGCTGTCCGTCCGTCCGGTAACAGACCGGTTCGAGCTCAGGTCGTCTACGGCGCGCACCGTTCCCGCGCGCCTCAAGGAGTTGTCAGCAAACTGTAGGGGTCCAGCAGGGCCGAAGCCTACTGGGGCCAAAGGTCATGCGAGAGTGTCACCACGGGCCCCGGGACAAAGGCGAGGAATGGAAAGGTAGGTTTTTAGTCAGTAAAAGTCTGACACTGTTTCCCGCCCCACCCAAGGGCGGGATTCGTCATTGGATGATTTTACCTACCACAAAAAAAAAAAAAAAAAAAAAAAATATGGCAAACGCCCTAAGATTTTTTTTAAATACCCTCATGATATGGGCATTGCGATTAAAAGAAAATCGATGTCACATTAAATCCAACATGGCGGATAATTTATTATTAGTTGTATAAAAAAAAATGTTTTAGTTTTATTTATTTTGTCTGTTATATTAATATTTAGATTGATCTCATATAAAACTCACACTCATATAAATAAAATATATTTTGGTAGAGACGCATATTGTTGTTACTTTCAGCGTGGCTTATTTACTTAACGTTTGAACACTAGAAGTCCGACAGAACCCTTTCCGAAATTGTTCAGCAAAGTTAGCCAATAAAAAACAATCGAGTTTACAGTGATACATGTACATAATCAATTATGTGATTTATGACCATCGCTGTCAGTCTTGCATGTCTCCAATCTGTTATAATAGAATCAGCATTGCTATAATACGGTTCAGACCGACCGACATAGTAGTAAAAGTGTTTAATTAATTTTTATTTTTAAAGTACTTTTAAAGCTATTGTGTGTTCCACTGCTGGGCAAACGCTTCTCCTTTCTCCTTCCAAACTTCTCTGTCTAGGGAAACCTCTGACCAGATGATAAGATCGTCACACCACCTTCGCCGCGGTCGACCTCAACGGCTTCAATCTCCCTCAAGCGTCCAGTAAGCGATAATCCAGGTGCATTCGTGCGACGTGGCCAGCCCACTCCCACTTCAGCCTGGCGATGACGCGATCTATTCGCCTAACACCTATTATGCTAAGCTCTATTGCCCTCTGACAAATCTTGAGTTTGGACTTTGGTTGTTCAGTATGTACGTAACTTTGAGCACCGTAGGTTAGGACGGGCAGGATACACAATGTCAATGAGTTTTCATTTAAGTGGCTCTCGACCTCCTTGTCTTGCCTATTTTTAAAAGATACAATCTGGCGTAAGTACGTATATTCATCAACATATTGCAACACTTGTCCGTCTACCTCGACCCTACGTTTCATGCTGTTGGTCATGACCTGGGACATGGCCTGAAATTATTTTTTACTACTTCTTCTAAATTAGCATTATTTTCAAAAACCTAAGACCCCACCACATTATGACATATACTGTAGTAGGGGTCTTAGGTTTATCTCGTCGTATCAAGTAGATTATCGTTCAATAACTATGATATAACATATTTCACATTTAATTGAATTTTTTTCATCATCGTTACCTGCTCTCGCCCCATGTTACTTGGGGTGGCAAAACTTCTTTCTTTTTTGATGCATTCTGTCCTGTCTACCGCCATGCTAACACTGACACTTTTTTCTTTCATATCACACAAGATATCCGATCTTTACACTGGCCTCCGACTCCCTCTCTATTCATCTTTTAGTAAACGTATGTTACAATTTAACCCTCCTCTTCACATGACCGTACCAAAACAAATGATTCCCTATTCAGTCATTGGCGCCATTTTCAAACTTCCTCTAATATACTCATTTCATACTTTATCCATAAATAATTTTTCATCCGTCTTTTTCATAGTGTTAACTACTCTCTGTTCCCCATAATATTACTGGTCATAAAACAGATTTGGCTCATCTGTGGGTCGCATGTTGTTCCAGTGACCTGTCGCCATTTCGGCGACAGGTCAGGTCTGAGTCTTTAAGCGCGCGACTGCCGCGCTACAACCATGCTGCGGCCGCGCCTCTTTTATTTATATGAAATAACAAAGCTGTGTGGCGGCAGCGCTACAGCCGCGCGGCTATTTGCGAATTATTTGAATGCGCCCTTATACACCCAGCTACCTAATTCCAACTCTCATTTATACTTCGATAATATTCATGTCTCCCATCTCGTATCATTCTCTGAATTTTTTCGTCCTATAGAGGTATGTACGAAGAACAGGGTGTATAGTCCTGCACACCATCGTTGCCAAGGGAGGATCCTCCGACGAGACGGGCGTTATGTCGGATTTAGGCAGCTACCCGATAGATGTCTTCGGGCTGTTGGACATGTTCAAATCACGCGGAGAATTCTAATTGTGCTATGCAGGATTTCGTTCATATGTGGCGCCATAGATGTCGCTGCAATACAATCGTTCCTTTTTAGCTTATAACATTTTATTTTAGAGGGAGGACGCTTTTTGCATTTGTCATAATGTACCAAAAGTGTGTTCAAACACTTTGCTTTTGACGTGCTTTATGCGTAACCACATTAAGCACGTCAAAAGCAAAGTGTTAAAACCTAGCTAGCAAATATGTAATTTGGGTGTTGTGGCTATCACTTTTGCGTCTGTTCATGTAGTCAATTCTTTTCAAGTGTTGGCTGCGGCCAGCTCAAATGCAGTAGTGAATTGCAGGAACGTCTCCTCCTTTTTGTTTGGACTTTCGAAACTTGATCCCCATGTATTTTTTCACTGACAGGTCTCATTCTTCCGTCATGTGCATTAAATAATGGTTTTCCCCATGACAATTAATAATAATTAGTGAGTTAAATATAATATCTATGTGCAAGCAAATCAACAAGTTTTTCTATTTTAAAATGATTCAAAAGATATTTTTTCCGATTAATTAAAAAATAATAAAGGGAAATAAAAATTAGATGTTCATTCATGCTTAAAACATTACCAGCTGAAATATTTATTTGAAAAGCATAAATAATATGTAATTTTGCGGAAACTACAAATTGGCCGGATACTAGTTACATTTAATTGTTCGTTTTCTGATTTAAGATTATCTAATTTGTGAAGATACAAGTAAGTACTGCTAAAACAAACAAGGCTAAGCGTGTTTTTTGGTATGAATTAGCTTGACTGATTTTGAATTTATAATGGCTATAACTTCTAGTTAAAAATTGGGTATTTCACTCAATTATTTATGATAAACTTATTTTTATTAAAAGAAAAATAAGTTTATCATAAACCGGTAATAGAAAGAATTTTTCGAATCTATTCAGTATTGAGTTTGAGCCATAATTAACCTAACCCTTAAAAGAAGAGAGGAAGAAGAGGAAATTGTCAAGTAGGTAACAGAAAAAAGATGTACATGTCGTGGCCAGATCATAGAAATTGATAACTTCATTTTATGGCCAACTAAAACTGACCAGATTGTTTTAAACGTTTAAGTTTGATGATATTTCAATACCCGTTTGGTCTACTTTATTTATACTTTTTATTACCATAGAAATCCTACATCAATGATATGGTCAAACGAGGATTGACATATCATCGTTAATGTTAAAATTATCTGGGCAATTTTAGTTGACCATATCATGATGTGATCAATTTCTATGATCTGGCCACGATATAACTCACTGATTTGTGATGTCAGCCCCATTAGGTTACGAACTTACAGTTACACCAACCATAAACTCACTTTTCTTCATATCAAAATTTGAAATGCTAGTAGCTGCTTCATTTGAATTATCAAATCAGTTTTGATGTTGTTTTCAGAAAGACATTTCTTATTAGTATTGTATGTTGTTTATATATATTATTCACAAGTAAATTACGAATTATTATAAATAATACGACCTCACTAACCTCCATCTACCCCGAGGCGAACTTATCTCTTATGCAGATGACACCGCTCTCCTTTTCTCCGCGGATGCTTGGCATGAGGTATTTCGTGCTGCCCAAGAGGGATTTGACATTGTTAAAAAATGGCTCAAGGTCAATATCCTAACATTAAATGTCGAAAAAACTAAATATTTAGCGTTTAGTATACGCTGCCTCGATAAAGACATAAATAAATTTCGTATCATATCCCATGAATGCTTGGATGGAGTGGACTGCTCGTGTCCATTTTTGGAGCGCGTCAAAACCATTAAGTATCTGGGTATAAGTATTGATAGCAACCTTAGCTTCAAGGAGCATATTAAACAGCTGAGTGCTCGGGTACGGAAAATAATATATGTTTTTAGAAAACTAAGGCATGTTGCTGATGCTAAATTGCTTAAGCAGGTTTATTTTGCGATTTGCCAGTCGATTATAAGGTACTGCATCTCGTCATGGGGAGGCGCGCCTAAAACCACCCTTAAAAAAGTAGAAATAGCTCAACGAGCCGTTTTAAAAACAATCACTTTTCGGCCCATTTTATATTCCACCAAGCAACTTTATCAGCTATCCAAAGTCCTCACAGTTCGCCAACTTTTTGTTCTGAACATACTCCTCAAGCAACACGGTGATCTTTCATATAACTCAAACTCTCAACTTAAACGTAGAAATCGTACAGTTTGTAAGCGTACATATGTTGTTAAAACATCTTTCATTAAGAGATTTTTCATTTTCCTTGGTCCGTACCTGTATGACAAAATCAATAAAATAATTAACATTTATCCATTAACTAGGATCCAGTGCAAAATGAAAATTCAAGAATACCTACAAAGACTATCTTATGATGAAACGGAAGCGATTTTAAATATTCCCAAATAGTTTTTGCGCACTGCTTTGCCTTCTCAAAAATTTACCTAATGAGACATGATCATCAGTTACAACTTACAACACATAAATGCATAGATACCAGATATACACTTACATAAATACTAAACTATCTAAAAACGTTGAAATATTTATAAATGGCTACGAAAGTTGCTCACCTAATGTAAAGGGGTCAAAATGTAATCCGAGATACAGGCTACCGCCTAGTTCGGATACAGACAGTCCCAAGTAATATATATTACAAATGTAAGTCATTATTATTAAGTTGTACATAATCTTTTTCTCAATGTTGTAATATTGTGTGTAATTTTTGGTGGTGAATAAAATTTATTATTATTATTATTATATAATAATTCGGTTATGTTATTTCAGGGCAATAAAACAACTTGTTTCTACCACATGGTGGTATATGCTTTATTAGTGCTAGTCTGACTTATAATTATTAACATAAATATTAAATATCTTATGTACAATAGTTTCTTGACTTATCCAAACTTAAAGCTCTCTTTAAGGGGCTCACTTGTGAAGACAAAGAAATAGAAGGAAGTAATGGACAGCGGCATTTAGACGATTGTTTTAGTTCCGAGATAGATTAGTAGTAAATCAGTGTTTGCCGTATGCGCCGCCCCATGGGTTTATTAAGCCTTGGCCAAGGTCAGCTAATGTTCCGTGACCACCAATAGGACCTTTGATATAACCTGCACCCAAGCCGAGTCCTCCATACCCAAGAGCGTCGCCTTTCAATCCTCCGTATCCACCATATCCTGCTAGAAGACCATCTCCTTTCAGTCCGGCGTATCCACCATAGCCGGCCAAAGCATCACCTCTGATTCCGCCGTATCCGCCTATACCAATCAGACCATCGCCCTTTAATCCACCGTAACCACCAAGTCCTGCCAGACCAATACCTTTCAGTCCTCCGATTCCTGCAAGTCCACCATAGCCTCCATAGCCTCCATATCCTCCAGCTAATACTGGTGCAGACTTGATTATTGGCGCTGACGATACAGGAGCTGTGTATATTGGTCCAGGATTATAGACAGGCAGAGGTGCTGAATAAACTGGTCCAGCCTTGTAAATAGGACCTGGGAGTCCAGAATATGACGGTAACACTGGCGCGATGGGTGCATAAGGTTTTGAAATCGGGCCAATTGGTGCTATTGGTCCGTATGAAGCAATAGGCGCGATTGGTGCAATTGGAGTCTTAATTATTGGTGCTATCGGAGCAATGGGCGCTATCGATATTGGCTTCACAAGGTTGGCTGTAGATATAGCTCCACCGACGATTGGTCCTGATATAAGAGGAGCACCCGCTAACCCCCCAAGCTTTCCAACTGGTCCCACAGAAATCGGGGCAATGGCCGATGCATGGCCTAATACTGGAATGGGCGCCTTGTAAATGGATGTGGGTATTGACACAGGGTGCAGATTAGGTCCAATACGTTTCACTACGGCGTTGAAGCCCGATTTGCCATCTGCCCAATATTCTACGATACGTATACTGCCGTCTGGTTCCACAAGTGAGTAAGCCCCTGGAAACAAAAGGCAAATGAAAAAAATCTATATTCAAACAATTTATGAAAGGTTTTAGGCTAAGGTGTTACCTTTAACTACGTCTCCGTCTCGCTTCTCCCATTGCGCCTTGTTGTCACCCGTATGAGGGTCTTTCACTGCGTACTCAAACGCGTATCTGGGATATGCCTACAAAAAATACGGACACAATTAATAACTAGAAGGAAAAATGATTATAAAGTAAGAAATACGCATTAAACTCACATAATAATCTACTGAAGCATGACCTGGCGCATATACAAGTCCTCCTCCTAATCCGTCAGCCGCAACAGATGCCGTCAAGGCGAGGAGACACGATATCTGCAAAATTCAAACACCACTTCACAAACGAATCTTTAAAACCTGATCATTCTAATAAAAACTGAATTACACGAACCGCTACGTAGATATTCATTATGCCGGAGACGCACTGACGTGATGTCAAAAACGCACTGCTTAGCAATCAGCAGTTTGAAGGCATTTATAAGCGATTGGTTTAGACCTTCATGTCCTATGTTGCGGATGTGGAATGTTTGGCGCGCACTCGCTCTAGCTGTAATAACAAACACCCAGAGTTGCATCAGGCTTCCTCATTTTCATAGAACAGCCTTCGGGCAGTGAAAACGCGAGTTAATATGTAAAGAGGGCTCGCTGCGCGGTAAGCAGGACGCGCGGGTTAGTGCGCGAAAATTTTCAGTTAACTTCAGATCGGAAACTGATCAATTCCGCCGATGATTTATATACCTAATTGTTTTCCCTGATAACTTAATATTTATTAATGTAGGTAAAGGGTAGTTGTTAGGCATCGTGTTGTATTGCTGCAATACATTTAAGCTCGGTAATGATACGTCGTTTTGCTCCAGTTGCGTCTTTGCGTGCGGTTGATTGCTCGCTCCACTGACGGATGTCGGTCAGTGTGACCATTATCAGATATTACTTGTATAATATTACGCATCAATCTTTTTACACCTGTTTTATATGTTCGTGAACTTAATACTAATTTGTTGATTTTAAGGCGGGAACACTTTGTTGTGCATGTATTTGTCGGTGAATTCACTGACATAAGCAGGTACAAAGAAAATATTGATCAGATTGTAAAAAATCTTTTTGGGATAGCCAGGTTCATGACGAATAGTATAGGCTGTATAACATCTAGCAGTGATCAAAGGCGCGGGAGAAACTTTGAGGGACAACTGGTACTAAACATGGAGCGCAACTAATTTTCGTGGCTGATGTAAATTACTTGTCCAAAGCATACAATCAATAGACATAAAATCAATCTATTTATTATTAATGAACAGGACAGAATATGACAGTAGCGGTCATTATTTGACGCGTAACGATCTGGATTGGATCCGCTTGATTGCCCTACATTTGTATATTAATTACAATATAACTTGATAGCCACTGTTAGTTGTATTCGTGGGCCTATTATGCACTGACTTTCGGTGCATAATTTACAGGTCCACGAAAACTTAACATGTATTATGCACTCTTCAAGACCGGGTGGACCATCCGCCTTCAATTGCAGAAAACAAACTTGCAATCGGCAATTACCAGTGAAAAATGCTTGAACACTTTGCACTAAAGATTATTGATTTAAAATGATTAACTGTATGGAAACCGGAACACATTAGGCGGCAAATAACTTAACGAGAAATTTTCGAAAATTTCTATGCATATAATTTCGAGCATGTAAAAATGTATGGAATTATGGGTGGTTGGACCTGCTCCCACCGCAAAATCTCGGGTCAAGTTATTTGCAACCTTCTGTACCTTCTTTGTATGAGAAAAGACTTTTGTACTGCACACCAGTGCAGTAACTGGTCCAATTACATCGGCATTATTATAAATGTTTTCTTGTATTCAAAAACACTTTAATTGTCATGGAGTCGATCTGCCAGAACGATCATGCTGGACTTTCTAAAGCGCGTAGGTTTCTATGGAGTCGAACTGGAAAAAACTGTTTAGACACATATCTAAGTCAAAATAGAACATTGATTTTCCTTATCCTTACTTGACTGCGCAAAATATAATGAAAAATTATACCTGAACTTTTATTTTTATATAATTACAGTAATCAGTAGCTACATCTAATATTATAAAGGCGAAAGCTGTGAGTGTGTGTGGATATTTCTATTTAATGTATATTCTCTACGCTCGAACGGCTGAACAGATTTGGATGAATTTGGCACGAGGGTAGACCATGTCCTGGCAATAGCATATATAGAATTTTATTGTTCCGAGAAGCATGTTCCCTTCGAATAATTTTCTAAAGCTTCAGATATATTAGGGGACAAAAGTGTCCCCCAACATGACGCGCATCACTCAATCTACGTGATGCTGTAAGATTGTCCAGTATCCTGCAACTGGACTCCAAAAATTTTATAACGCATTTATATGGCGCAGAACATGTTGGATAATTTGACATCGTGACGCATTATTTTGGGATACATTTTGTCCCCAAATGTATCTGAAACTTAATTTAATGCAGGTGAATTCGCTACCAGAAACTAGTAAACAATAAGAATATTTTTTAAAGCATTATTTTGTTTGTCCTCAGGCGTACAGCTGCCTCCCAGCAACAGTCCTCGCATCTTGCGTCGAAAGCGTCTGGTCCTGCGGCAGCGTTGCCGGTTCACAAACCCAACTATCGCGAGCATTATGGCTCTGGTGCGGAGCCCTAGGCGCAAGAGTGTGGCTTCCTCTGCTACCGAGAGATGCAACTAGACATCCTGACTCAGGAAGGCATACATTTATGGCTAAAAGGATCATGCTGCCGTTCCATCTTAATATTTATCCACTGAGTAAGTGTTATATCTATATATGTAAAAGAAAGTCGTGTTAGTTACACTTTTTATAACTAACGCGAAGCGTATTGTTAGGAGGTTCCTTTCTCTGGAGCCCTGACCGCCGGTAGCTTGGAACCTGTTCCCGATACCGGTGGGACACTATTTTTTATATTTTTAAATGTTTTTTTTTAAAGAAATATTTAAAAATATAATTTATATGTAAATAACTGAATAAAGAGAATAATAATAATTTATTTTATTATTATTATTAGAAGAAAGGCTGAACCGATTTCGCTGAAAATTGGTGGGAAGGTAGATTAGAACCAGGAGAAGGACATAGGATTTTTATCCCGTTAAATAAATAAAAAAAATCAACACCTGCTTATTTATTGGTATAGGTAAGGTAAAGTAGTGTAGAGTGTTGTAGAGTAGGGTAGAATAGAGTAGAGTAAGGTACAGTAGGGTAGAGTAGGGTACGGAAGAGTAGTCAGTCGACGGGAGCGAAGCCGTAAATGATACTTATTTTGCAAATAGATTTTAAAAAGCTTTTACACGTCATTTTTTTTAGATGTTAAGTTTTCTAGATGAAAAACTCAGGGGTCAAAATCTCTTTTTAAGTCCGTACAGCAAACATGTAATGATCAAATCATATGAAAACTATGTAGATTAGTGTCTGAGGTGGTCTTTTGATGAAAAGAACCACACAGATTTGAGTGAGCCTGTCCAGTCAGTGCCACTAGGACTTATCTTGGGAATTACATAGGACACTTTTATTTCTCGGGAGTTACATAGGACACTTTTAGGAGTTTGTTCCTTTGGAAAAATGATCAACTTTCAACTGGGTGAAGCCGATGGCATAAACTAATGTTAAATATTTTTTTTTCTTTTCAACAGCAATTTTATTTGACGACGCCATCCTCCTGGGTGCTGAGAACGACACAACTCTTTACGCTTCGGACTCAAACTCAGTATTTTCGCTGCCATTTTGTGTCGTCAATAGGACAGTAAGTTCGATTTAAACTATTATAATAATATCGATATTTAAGTTATGTAGAGCCAAATTCACCAATAAACTAATCGCGATTCGTTCAAACAAAACGCAGATTTAGCGACTAATCGAGATTATTGCTTGATATTGCGTTTCACCGCGATGAATTGAACCTAGTTTACGCTAAACTCAGTTTCAATTCTTTTATTATCGTCCATGTTTACGACACGGGTCTTTAAACTAGATTACGCTGAGCTCAGTTTAGTTGAACTAAGTTTTTATATTGAATGATGAAATCAGCCCTAGACGTCAGTTTTTAATCCTACAAGAATTAAGAGGCCATAGAAATTCTCGCATATGTTATCCCTAGTAGGCTGCGGGGTTGTCCGAAAGAGCTACCCTGGCTCTGGAACGCAATAAGCAAATGAAGGAACACAGGCGAGATTTAAGGCCAAAGCTACGTTAAGCGGGCGCACGATACAAAAGTGCTCCGTCTGAGCTCGCTGCGCGGGCACTCGTCGCGGACAGCCGCGCCCTGCGCCCTTTATATTACGTAATAATACATTAAAGTTCTCCATCGATACGAGTACATGCACACTGTAAAAGTAAAACTAGCGACACTGCGGAGGTTAATCCGGTTTACGCTACGGGGACCGCCACGCCACAAGCGACGGGTGCCCGCGCGGGCGTCAGCGCATGCGTCCGCTTAACGCAACGTTAGCCCTAGTCAGTCCACGTTTGACACTCTCTGTCACTCTTCACTTCCTCCATTCCACCCAGAGCGAGAGTAGTCACGTCAAAAAAAGGGTCATCCCTAGTACTGCTACATTGCTGAAGGAACTAGTTAATAACCTATATGTTTCAGTTCCATCCTGCTTCCTCCATTTCAAATACAATTATAGCACTTAAAACAATAAACACGTATAACAGGGGCTTTTACAAGTACCAGGCTATTTTACAACGAGTAATTAACTTTACTAATGATATCATAGCAATTAACCTGACGAAATTGAAATTCATGCGTCCACCAGATATCCTTATTGATAGGTGCATTAACTAAACCCTATAGTGAAATATTGTGATATAAGTAATACACCGAGTGATGAAATATTGGCCAACTTTTAACTTTTCTGTACTGACAATTGGTTAGTTTTTTTAAGATTTCGTACACAAAGGATAAAAACGAGACCCTATTTCATAATAATAATAATAATATCCCACAACTATCACACAACGCCGTCTAGTCCCAAGCTAAGCATAGCTTGTGCTATGAGTACTAGAGAACTGATTAACATACTTAAATATTTCTAAATACATACATATTATAGATAAATAACACCCAAACACAGAACAAATGATCGCGCTCATCAGACAAACATTTGTCCTGGGTGGGAATCCATCTAGCATAGCAGTAAAGGCCCCTAACAACTAAACCAACAGGCCAGTCAAAGTTTACTAAGAGATTACAATGATTATGTATGTAATGTATCAAACACAATGTAAATTGTTCCTGAAAAATAAATTACTCCACTATTATTTGCTGTCACTAGGCTGTATCTCATGAACCGTGACAACTAGACAGTTGAAATTTTCACAGATAATGTATTGCTCTTGCCTTTATAACAAAAAAATCTAAAAACATATTTCAGTGGGGCTTCCATACAACAAACTGGATTTTTTGTTTGATTTTAAAAAGCAATTTTGTTCAAAATTGCAATCTTGACCAAAATTAAGTTAATTAGAAACTTAGCATTATCGTCGGTTGTATCAACCGACGACAATGTTTCCACGTTCGTACGTTTGCACGTTGCATAAAATGTATCTCAAGGGCCTACAAGTTGGCTTCGTAAGACATAAACCAGCCAAAGGTCGGGGACTGTAGGGTCTTGAGATGCATATTATGCTAAAATAGTAAACTAATAAAATTGATCTTGATTTTATTTCTTTCAGAGCCAAGTCTACCTCCATCAAATCCTGCGTCAGTTGCTCCGCCGTAACTTGGGCTACCACGCATGGGAGATAGCGCGCTCCTGCTCCCAGCTGGCATACTTCCCGCACTCTTTAGAACTGCTGCTGCATGAGGTGTTAGAAGAAGAAGCTACGAGTAAGGAGCCCATACCTGATGCGCAGCTGCCTTCGATTATTGAGTTCGTGCACGAGTTTCCCGTTTATTTGCAGGTGAGTGGAGTTATTTGATGAAAGTCCAAAATTATTATAGAAGTATGATGTTAAGGTAGATGCTCCAGGGTAGCTCGCGAAATACAAATTGTCTATTTTTTTTTTTTGGGTTTTGCAGGCTAGTTTAAAGGGTTGTTTTATTAAAATCTGATTGGCGGCCGTATCATGTATTTATTTTCAGAATAATTATTATCATTAAAATTATCAATACAACCCTTCTCACTTATCACGGTGTCCTCATCTTCCGCATGACGCAGGTTCTCACCGGATACGGTATAAAAGTAGATACATTTATTGAAATTTATTGTATTCTACATGAAAGTCGGTTTTTTTTTTTTGTTTAACATTTTACACTTTTAACATCAATTTTATTTTCAATATTAAATAAAGAAGAGAAAATATTATCCTCTGTATTACTGCATTGCTCCATAAACGTTCGTAAAGTATTTACAGCTTTCCTTGCTTCGCTGAGAGATATAGTTGTACGTGGATCTTGTGAAACTTTTTTGAAAACCAGATCATGTCGTTTCTTGAAGTTCTCCAACCACCCATTGCTAGCTCTAAAATTATGGATGTCCAATGACTTAGCAAACTCTTCAGCTTTCTCCTTTAGTTTAGGTCCGCTAACACTAATGTTTTTATTTCTACACTGTTTAAACCATTTAAACAAGTTAAAAATTCGGAAATTCAGCAATTCTTCGTCTTTTACATAAAAGACTTTCTCCCGATTTTTCGTTTCTTCAATAATTCAGCTTCTTTTTTCATAATGATGCATAAGGTAGTCGCGTGTATTCCAAACTGGATTGCAACATCTTTCCTCGTCAAACCACTTTTCACTGCTTGGATCGCTTTTAACTTCTCAGCATATGTTAGTGCTTTCAGTTTTCGTTTTGAATTCATTTTCACTCACAATGTTCAAAGAGATGCTCCCGGAACGAAGACTAAAACCTAATGATACTCTTACGAATAAGTTACTGTACTTAGACATAAATGAATTGTTTACATTTGAAGCCATTTGGTAAACACGTGTAAGCAATAAGCAATACAAAAGTTCCCTCTAAACATTGGTCTAAGGGGAATCTTTTAATTGCTTATTGCCATAAAAGAGAGTATAGAAGACAATCTACATACAAAGCGCGCTCAAGCAACGCACACATAGACACCGCTCACGGACACGATATCTTGTACGTGACTAAACCGTGCTAAACCAGTGCTAGATCACAGAGTCTAGATCACGGCGGTCGCTAGAGATACTTTATCTAGCGACAGCCGACCGTAGGTATAAAAAGTGAAGTGATCTTTTTTGTGTTACTTATTACTTACACAAAAAAAAAAAAAACAAGGAACTTTTTTGTTTGCACAGTCATTTAAAATGACTCATTTAAAGTTATCAAAGTTCTACTGTATTATGAAGGCGAGAGTTTATCTGTATTGTGTATGTTTGCTACTCCCTCCCGCTGAAACGGCTGAAAGGATTTATGCTACAAGCTGGGGGTATTTAAGTCAAGAGAGAATAGGTTAAATCTAGGCACCCGTGCTCCATTATCGACCTTATCATCGCTTAATATCAGGTGTGATAGAAGCCGAGCGCAACCCTATCAATAATGATGATAAAAAAAACCGTATTGGATTTATGCTTCAGGGGTTATCTCTAACAAACAGACAATTTTATAAACTTCACTAGCCAGCGGCTTCGCCCTCATGAAAGTCGGTTTCCATGCTCGTTTTATCCCATGGGGGTGGAGTTCCGTAAAATCCGTTCTTAGCGGATCTCTACACCATATAAGGAACCTATCTTTTCGGTTTTTATATATGTATACAGATGTTAGCTACACACAATATATAATCTTGCGTAATTTATTAACCAGGAATCTCGAAGGAATTATTGATTAATATATATAATTTATATTTTTTTTTTCTGCAAATACCCTTTAGTAATCATTTTACAAGGTGTAATGCTGTTTTCTTATTATGCCTTACAATACCAGCAACGATTTACATGCCATCCGTCCCATTTAACCAGCAGCATGTATAATGGGCTATTTGTTCACATGTCTGTTTAGCGCGCAATATTTTATAATCCATTTGCATACGTTTTGTAGGCGTGAAATCTGAATATTCGATCTAGTTTATATATTGAATCTATACATATGTGTGAATCAAATTGAAATGTCGTTTTGTAATACGAAAATATTTTTTTTTTTTTTTTTTGTAAAATAACAATTTGGAACCGTGCACTAGCTTCTGACGTTTTATAAGTGCCCATGTAGGCCTATGTAAAATAAAAACTATTTTGATTTTTTACTAATATCGTATATTCAATATCTATAACAAAAAAGCATTTTTTTACTAAGTTTATCAGTTATCTAGTACTCATACCACAAGCTCTGCTTAGTTTGGGACTAGATGGCTTGTTTGAAAGTTGTGGAATATTATGTTTTAATGTTTGTTAGTTTGTGTGTAATCGACAAAATGCCTGGAGCAATTTTGACAGGACCTTCACTGGTAGATATCTGATGTTTTAAAAATTAATTTAAGCTACTTTAAGGGGCCCACACATAAACAACTTCTTAAAATTGTGACCAAATGGCATTGTACTGTTTTATAGTTGGTCGCGGACTCCAACTAGTACGAAATAAAGCTACTAATAAATTAATGTTAAAAAAGAAACAGTTTTTGCAAAAACAAGCGTTTAAAAACACCCAAACTGAAAAATGGCATCCATTTTTCAGTTTGGATGTTTTTAAACGCAAAATTTCAGCTCAAACGGTTAGGGTTAACTCTTAAAATTCATGTGCAATGTTTGACCTGAACAAACATATATAAAAGCTTCTAAAAATTACGAACAATGTAATAAAAGTGGTTCAAATGTTATTTCTCTTTCAGACAGTGGTCCAGTGCGCGAGAAAGACAGAGATAGCGCTATGGGCGTATTTATTCTCCGCAGCTGGTAAACCCAAGGAATTGTTCCAAGAATGTTTACAACGCAAGATGCTTGACACTGCCGCCTCCTACTTAATCATATTACAGGTATATATTGAATTATTTCGTATAACAACGATAATGCCGAGTACAGACTGTTGTAACGTAACATGCAATGTAACATGAACGGAGCATTTCATAAGTGTGGGCTGGGCGCACACACGAACCGCGTATGTACGCACTTACATAGTTGAACTGCTCAGGGGCCCAAGTCTGCTATTTTTGTAAATTCGACATTACAACACAATGACATTGTCATTTTGCTAAAAGTTCTTAATCTTATTGGTCGGTTATTGGTCTCATAAACGATTGGTGGTAGAATGACTTTGTCGTATTCAGACAAATCTAATGGTAAGTCACGAATCAAAGGAACTGGCAAAATTTTAGCAGATTACCCCATACGACAGAAATTCACATATCATTATGTACGAGATTACCATTTCTTTCAATGGTATGTCGGTAATTGACTATTGGAAAGTCATAATGACGCCATTATATTAGTAGATTACCAAATTTGTCAAAATCAACAATTATAAAATCAATGATAGACGATTCTGACACTATAAATTCTTTCATTGCGTGTTACATTTCATGGTAGGTTACAGCAGTCAGTACCCGGCTTTATAAGTAATTTTAGTAACGTACGTAATGATTCTGAATTAATTATGTTTTCTTCTTGCAGCTGGTAAAGGTACTTTAAAACGATACTGTCCGCTTTTTTACGCGAATTTCGACCTTACTGTAGACTCGACCAAGTACTATATTGTGTTGAGATTAGCGATATTTCTTCACCATCGAGTATTCAGCCTGACAATTTCCTTAAATTTATATTTCGAGATAATGTCAATCCATCGCCACCAACTCAAATATTAACTTTTGCGTAGTGTATTTTAAGCTGATTTTAGAGTAACCATCCAAAAGGCCCCATATAAATGTTGGGTTGTAATGGAAATTGAACTTTGTTATGTTTGACATAGAGTTTGTTGTGCTAAGGGTTAATAAATTTTATGAAAAGGTTGGGTTGTAATGAAATTTGAACTTTGTTATGTTTGACATAGAGTTTGTTGTGCTACGTGTTATTATTTTTTTTGTTACTTTATGAATATATTTCTCTTCTAATTTATTCTGTCAACAATCAGAGGAAGAACCGAGATGCTAGGTTGTAATTGGCCCTATCGATTCCAAATGCCATATTTCACAGGACTAAACAGAAACGCAAATAAAGTTTTAAGTAATGACATATCGTAAGATTAATCAAAAAAAGATGTAACTGTAAAAAGAGGGTATTTGAAAGTTCAACCTAATTTTTTAAATATAAGTTTTCAGATTCAAACATTCCGTTTTTAAGTTAAATCTCTTTATAATTAAGCATGCGAACATCAGATTTTGTAGTCAGATGTGTCTAAGGGCTGAATAGTTGATGTTCTTGTTTATTTGGGAGTAAAACCCCTGTAAGCCTACAAGTAGCTTCATGCTTTTGCCACATAGAACAGTGAACCGTAAGCGTGGCGTGGCAAAAGCGAATTTTGAATGTGCTACGCTCCGCATTCGCTTTCCTGTTTGACGTCATGCAGACCATGCATTGCAAGATTTCGCCTCGCTTTTGGTTCGCCTTGCCTTCGCTGTGGCAAAAGCTTTAAATAATATTTGCGACATGGCATACGATATATCTATTCTTCTATATATTTTCATTGAATAATAATGTTATGTCATTGTTTAATATCGTGTACTCATCAATGATCTGTAACAGTGTAGCGACATAAATGTGTCACGGAACTAAAATTCAAAACCGTGATAGAGTTCTCCGCACTATTAGAACATATACAACAGCCCGAAATCCACTACCGGGCAGTTACCCTGACCAGACTTAATACCCGTCTGGTCTGAGGGTCTACGCTGCGTTAAGCGCGGGCGCCCGCTTATATTAAAAGGACATACGCATGCGGAGGAAATCCGCATGCGTGATGTCCGAATCGATGAATCCGCATGATAATAAAAAACACCCTAACGCAGTGTTGGCCCTGAAGATCCTTCCTTTTTTAATGGAGGTTTGCGGGACTTTACAGCCTGTTCCGCAAACCTCTAAGGGCTATGCCTCACTGGGACGCCATGGCGGCATAGCCAGATCAAGACGCCAATAAAAAGCATGGATTGGCTGCGACGCCAACAGTTTCCAGGTGAGGTACACACTATAGGGCTGCGCCGCCATGGCGTCCCGGTGAGGCACGGGGCTAAAATTATATCAGTTACAATACCTAATAGTTAAACTTAGAGGCGTAAGTGACATGAATTGGGCTGCGGGATTGTTCGAAAGAGTTACCGTGGCTCTGGAACGTAATGAGCAATTAAAGAAACACAGATGGGTTGAGTCAGTACAAGTCTGACACTCCCTTTCACTCCACCCAAAGCGGATAAAGCTAAAATGATAGCTTGGCTTGTTGAACGAATAGAATAGAATAGATCTTTATATGAATAGAAAGTAGGTACATGTTACAGGACTTTGTCAAGTTCAATCAGTAAAAATTGTTCTTTAATTTAAACAATTGACATGTTCAATGAAATATAAAATATCGTTTGCCGAAACGTTGTTTGATGTTTGATATAACTGTTTGTTGTATTGTTGTTAGAACTTGGAAAGTTCGACGGTTAGCAGACAGCTAGCGACACAGCTACTTGACACTGCGTTGCAGCAAGAGAGGTGGGATCTCGCCAGGGATCTGGTCAGATTCTTGAGAGCTATAGGTAAATTCTATTTAGTTAATTTAAAGTGTTTGGTCATACTGGCAGCGCGGTGCAGCAGCGGCACGGGTGCGGGAAAGCGCGCGATTTTCTTGGTCACACTGGCAGCTCGGTGCAGGGAGCGGCGGTTGCCATAGCCTGGTTCGAATTAATTTGAGATCTTCGCTCCCGTGCGTGTTGCCGCTCACCGTCCGCGTACTCACTACGGCCACTTGTACGAACGAGCTATGACGTGAGTAGCCCGCGCGCATCCCGCGTCTCGCAGTCCGCGCCGCTCTCCGCACCCGCGTACCCACTGTGTGATTTAGCCGCGCTGCGTCCGCCTTGCACCCGCGCTTCCAGTCTGGCTGAACACCGTTTCTTTTTAGTTTTAAAAGGATTTTTTAGAATGAAGTTCTGTAGCTGTTTTAATTATTCCCAAATTGGTACCTTGTGATTATTTTTATAGAATTATAATTAGTATCGGTCACTATATACCAGTCACTCTTTAAACAAACCTTCGACATATTACTAGTCTGATTTATGATCCCCAGATCCAAACGACGTCGATTCGCCGAGGAACTCGGTAAATGTTCAAGCGAAGTACGGACAGGTGGTACAGTCGCAGACAGTCAGTCCCAATGCTGAGGACTTGTCTGTCATACTGGGCAGCATGCAGGTAACCAGCCGGGTAAACATTGTGCATGATCTTATTTTTAGTTTGTAGATTGATTTGTTTTGCTGTATTTTTTAGTTTGTAGTATGATTTGGTTTGCTTTGAATTTGTGGTTTAAGCTTCTGAGAAAATGTTATTAAAAAATAGTGAATGAAGTTTTACGAGTATCTTATGTCATAAAACGTTGCTTGCTGGATCA
Source organism: Leucania comma (assembly GCA_958295575.1). Classification (NCBI taxonomy): domain Eukaryota; kingdom Metazoa; phylum Arthropoda; class Insecta; order Lepidoptera; family Noctuidae; genus Leucania; species Leucania comma. The sequence continues at coordinate 16,982,566 of OY282480.1, forward strand.
CGCAATGACTAAGGGGGGAAAGTGGGCATGGTAGACGGTATGTTTTAGTGGCCATAGTGTGTTGCATTTAGAATTTAAGTAGTAGTAGTAGTTAGACTATTGCGTGTCCCACTGGTCCACTGCACCGAAGTCCCCCTCCCTTTTCTACACACGACTGTCGTTGGCCATTGCGGGCCATTCCCTGCGGTAATTGTCAACCTCAATCTTTCAATTTTAGGGATTTTTAGATTTGCTATTATGTACAACTTAATATGCGTAACTGTGTACTAATTTATTTAAATTATAAAGTACAAATAAACAAATTATTTTTATTAACGCTTTAGTCTGCCGCGATGTCGCCTTGCGTTTAATGGGAACCAATAAGTGCCTCTTTTAGCTCACAGTTTATCTGGTATGCGGCAGAGTTTAAGTTTCTGTTTCATATAGAAAACAAAAAACTAAAAAACCTAAAAACGACTGGTACGGCCAGATAGTAAGACGCTACTATCTGGCCGTACCAGTCGCATTTTGAAAAAGTTGAATATTTTTTGTTGGTTAACCCCGCCATGGGGCTGGATAGCTCGGCTTCGGTTTGATCCGTCATTGCATAGGAATGTATGAAACTGTGCGCTCTGATGCTCGGTACTCGTCGTGACCGACACGATGACAACAAGCGGCGCAGGCGAGTTCTTTTATTTGATATTTAGCGCATACTATAGCTAGCAGGCTGTGTTTGACACCATCTCACGACAAACTTCCCATTAATGAACTCCATTAACAACTCAATGAAAGAAACAAACACTAATGCTCTTTTTCATTAACTGGTTTTCTGACAGCCTACTGATTAACTGTCATGGTGTTCGAGGTTACACAGCAATTTCACACATATCAGCAAGTGCATGACTGAGCCATCGCGATATTGTCACTCAATGATCATCGAGACTATAATATAGATTCCCTCACCAGCTGGCAGGAGGGCGCGGGCGCAGCTTCAGCACGACCGTGTCGCCGCGCGAGCCGTCCCCGCCGGCGCACGCGCCCCCGCCCCCCGCGCCGCCGCCACACGCGCCCCCCGCCAGAGCTACCGCTGCTGTCAAGAGAAAGAAGTCTGTACCTGCCAGAGCTGATAGGTACGTAATTAACTTACTCCTTTGTTAACGGGAGCAAAGTTCACACTACAGTGTCATCTCGCGAGCATGCACGCTCTGTTTGCGCCTATTATTGTAGGTACGCACTATCACAATATGTACATAGTTTAGTCCTTCACCAACTTGCCATTAGCACAATTTACCCTCGCGCTACCGTGCTTACACCCTCATCGACGGCTACCACTGGCGTCAAGCGACAGGTATGTCAAGGAAACTTGATTGAAAAGCAAAGTGACTGACCGGTTAACTTACCGTTTCACAGTCCCAGGACCCATATATTATACTGATCTACTGTATCTGGTATGCGGACATTGGACCTGTTAAATTCTCTGGCATTTCAAATCACAACCGAATCGTTGTCTATCGAGAAATTGACGTGGTTTCAATGAATTATTTATCACTTGCGTTTGTCAGCGGCTTCGTTCGTATACAGATCGCTTAATTACAATACGAACTTGTAAATTGTAAATTGGGAAAATACTTATCGGAGAAAAGTCACGTACGTCCTAATTGAATCATGTTTCGAACAATTCTTCAGTGATTAAGTCATATTTTTATCCACCTTCATTGCACTATAAAGAACTTTGAGTTACAACCATCATCTGAATTTACAAACCTTTCATTCACGTGCAATTTAAATTTCCAAATGAAATTAAGGTATCTTGAATTCTGTTTGTGATCATAATCAACTATTCCTCCTACTCACTAACACTGTCAGCGTCACGATATACACTTATGTTTTCTGTTATGTTATGATAGTTCAGAAATCATCCGTCGACACTCCGAATTACCGAAATTACGAGAAGCGCGATCCGGCTCGAAGGACCAAAATACATCAGGGTATGTAGAGAGGTGGCGGTATTGATGTGAAAGAAATGATTATGTTTGACTTCCTTGTTAGTCGAGATACGCTTTAGAAGGTTTTGGAAGGGGTATTTCCTGTTCTTTATTTTATACAAAACATGAAACAACACACAGGCAACTTAACCCATAATTCTCTTTTATTTGTTCTTGTCACGCTCAAACCGACAGTGACAGTGTGTGGCAGTGGTGTCAAGTTACTAAGCCGTTAACAACTTATAAGTGTCGTCTATGTCTATTAAAAAAAAAAGATATAGAAGCAATATTTCTATTTCAAGCAATTTTTAAGTTTATGTCATTCTTGCCACACAAACTGACAATGTGTGGCGGTGTTGTCATTTTGCTAAACCTTTACGTAACCGCTTATTTAGTTTCTATCTAGCAGATACTTTCGAATAATAAAACTCCAATATTATCTCTTCTAAATCTAAATTTCTTAGTGATGAGTTCTTTGCCGCTCTTTGCACAACAACGGCCAATGTAAGATGGCGATTAAGCTGTGTCGTAACTGTTAAGTTTATTCACGTTAAAACACTAGTGACTCATCAGTACAACTGCAAAGTAAAATCATTTTCGTACTGGGGTAAATCCGGAGCGAGGAGAATGGGCAGCAGTCGCCTCCTTCTGCGAAGCAGTAATGCTAGCGAAAGAGGCGGCCGCACACGCGAAAGAACGGACATCCTTATGCCCCAGCCACCAGGACTCTGACCCCGACTAGCAGCCACTGTAGGCGCGAGCTTGCGGGCGACGAGCGATGGGTAGCTCGCTGGCCGGCCGTCCGGATCTAGTCCGAGTAATTGACGGTGCGTACACGCACACCTTAAATAGATGTTAGCAAAACCGAAACTCTGTTTGAGGTCTGAAGAGCTTACTAATCAATGTGAACACGGCTTTCTAATAAATTGGCCATTGGGTGTGGCTAAGCTGAGAGACAATGATGAGTCACTATTTTCTTAACGAGAACACACTGTAATGCTGTTTCTGTCTAACACATTATCACTGTAACTATTTCTGTTACCAGGGACTCCTACAACGGTACAGCCGAAGAATTCTTCATAGACATGATGATACAACGCCACGCTCGCTTACTCCTATCGACGGCGCGTTTGTACGCGCTAGGCAAGATGGCGGCCGCGTTAGACTTGCACTTAGTGGCGTGGCTAGCCGGAGAGAGGGAGAGAGCGGCCCGAGTGGATAGTGCGGTGCTGTGTGTGAAGAGGCTGCACGAAGACTTTGCATGGCCGTATCCGGTTGTCAATGATGCGGAGCAGTATTTGCAGAGGAAAGGCAGTACTGTTACCAGTAAGTGGATTATGTTACATTTTTGCTTCCAGACAGTGTTTTTCTATCTGCTTTCAATGTAATTTGATGGGTCAGGTTAAAAATATATTCTAGAAATGAAAGTCTACAGTTACCATCCAAGCGCAGCTGTTTTTTGGTCTTGTAACATGTTTTTTTTAAATCTGCACTGAATGGAGCGAGAGTGAATTTCAGACTTTTATTGACTAAAACCCACCGGTATTCCATCGTTTGTCCTTTGCGTTTCAGCGCCTTGTAACTCTGTCTTGTTTTACTGTTATACAGATTTTCCGGGATCTGTTCGATGCAGAAATCCCAAAATAGTAACAAATAATCAGTTATAATTAAAATGAACGCAGCAGCAGTTTGATTAAAATAAAATAACCTCGTGACTTTTCAACATCAAGATGACTCATCGTTAAAATTTTCCTGTAGGTTCGTACACACCGTCGGCCGAGTCAGACAGTTTGTGCGGCGATAGCGGGTACATGAGCTTACCACTGCGCGCCGCGCTGCCGTTGATGACTGGCGCCGTGCCCGTGTCTCCTGGACCAGTTAGGTGAGTAGTCTACTGCACTAACAATAAAGTCTGGGGTTTCTCTCCTTTATTATAAGTAAGGCAGAACTACTCACGGCCTATAGTACTTGTTTTGAAATAATATCGGCCTGGTAGATCAAACTAAAATGGAACTGGGCAGGTATCTATCTGCCACATGTCGCAACGAAATTGGGCAAAGGCACTGACTGGATCCCGAACGGCAGGAGCCGGCGACGCGGTAGGCTCAGAAGGAGATGGCGTGACGCATTAGACTCCTACATTAAGGATTGGCTAGAAGTGTTTAAGAACAGAGAAGAATGGAAAGGAGGCCTTTGCCCTATAGTGGGGCGCAACAGGCTCATAATAATGTCGACCTTAAACTTTAGAGCTGCAAAATATACATACAGTAAGTCGACGAATCTCTACACTAGAAGAGAATAGACACACGCATAACGCGTACGCGATTAGGTGGTTACCACTGAATGCCAATCGCGATGCGTGTCTATGTGAGCGTACGTTTACGTTTGGTGTTTGAAACAGAACTTCCTTAATTTAATGTCGTGAACAAGACCAGCTTTAATAATTAAAAAAAAAACTTTTTTCCCCAGTTCTGCGGGTGAAGGCAGTGTAGCCGAAGGTGGTGGGGTGGCGTGGGGTGGTGATGCGATGGGAGCGGGAGAGGAAAGACGGTACGCCGCATTGATGGAGAGATTACATCACCATCAGGCGGAGAGAGGGTCTCATACTTCTCATGTGCAGCTCAGGTGAGGAATATAGAAGTTAAAGTTTTCTAATAAAGGTCATAATGAGTGTCCTCATTCAGTGAGAGCTAGAGAGCACAATATCAATGTCCATTTTACTTTGTCATCATAAAAAAAAACAAAGATCTGACGATTGATCATGTTAGTTTTTAAGAGGTTTTAGGTGTCAAAAAGTATCTATAGTATAATTTATCTTCTACCTGTTTGCCCATCTACCTATTGTGGTTGGTGGTCAAGCACGCATACGCGGTGTGCGCTCCGTAAAGTTTTTCAAAGGATGGAAAGGATATGTAACGTACATCCTATTCAAGTTAAGAAAATAGTGACTCATCAGTGCAACTGCAAAATAAAGGCGTATTTATACTGGGTTAAAAATTAAACCATGAGCATTAAAGCTAACTTTTTATTGCACAGTATTTTCAAATAGGTTTTAAAAACACATTTTTGACGTCATTTTTTTTTTGTCATTTTAAACTAGATATGAGGTATTTATTTTTCAAATTAAAAAAAGAAGCATCCGCACTGTTTGAAGGGCTTACCTCAACTGATTAATGTGAACACGGCTTTCTTATTTACTATTATGTAATTGGTCAAAGGGCGTGACTAAGCTAAGTGATAATGTTGGGTTACTATTTTCTTAACGCAAATACACTGTAGTACTCAAAACTGTTTCATTTAATCTTCCAGATACTATCTACAGCTGATGACGGAAGCAAGCTGCGTGGAATGGGCGGTGATCGTGGCGGTGGTGCTGCGCGACGCGCTGGCCGTGCTGCGCACCACCAACGCGGCGCGCGGCAACGACGTCAGCCTCGACGCCGTGCGCCGTCTGCGCCGCACGCTGCAGGACATATGCGCCTGGACTGATGCTGAATGGTATTTCATTAACCCCTTATACAGTATTTTATCATATGTGATTCAAAGTCTTTTATAAGTATGTTTTGTTACAATAGATAGATTACTTCAGAAAAGCAGGTACCGTGAAATTGTCAGTAAAACCAATGAGCTGCTAGCCTTTTTTGAGGAGCTGGGGTGGATCGAATGACACATTTGTTCCACCCGTACGCAAAACACGCGCATTAGTCGTGGAGTTGCGGACACCAGCCTGATATACAAATAATACAATACCTAGTTAGATGATGTCAAAAATGTTTACTTATCTGGATTAAGATTTATTTAAAGTTTATTGTGATTACACGTACTGCCTGTCCAAATGACGCGTTTTATGCATGTTCCCACACGCGTATTTTAAGGAACCGACTCAGTCAGTTATTAACATGTTTTCTTCGATAAAGCGGTTGTGTTGTAGTCAATCGAAACGTAAACAAAGAGAAGGAGCTTCACGAAATATTTTAACTATTACTTCATTTTATGTTTTTATTCGAATAAATTGTAGATTCCATCTCGCATTTGCGCATTATTTAGTATTGAAGTTATCATCATTTTAGTACTAAATGGATGCAATGAGCAATGCCTCCCAGTAGCTTAACTCGCACATGAAACGAGCGACTCAAGAGACCGGCACGTTACGCGCGTATTACGTGCGAGTGAGGAGATGCGCAAGAGCGTCTCGACGTATAGCTCTAGTATCTCGGCACGCGTGAATGACTATATGCGAGCCCAATCGATCCTTGACGATGTAAAAAAGAAACCTGTGTCGATGTGAAAAATTCTTCCGACTACTTTTAAAATAACTCATGCCACTATATAAAAATTCACATATTCACAATACTTTTATTTCCAGTCTCGGCTACAAACCCTTCATGATGGCGATCAGCAACCAAATTCCTTTCCTAACATCAATCATCAACTCTCGGGAGCGTCGACTCTCTATGTCTAAATCGCGAGTGCGGACTCCCAGCACCAGTTCTTTGGGCCAGGAGACGAAAGTTAAGCCACAGACGCAAGAGGCTAAATTACCTCCGCCTCAGAAAGCTGAAGTGTCAAAACAAGCGGGGAGGAAGGAGTCTGGGGGTGCGGAGCCTCCACCCTCCGTTGCAGTGTCCCCGCCCCGCCCGCCTGTCTCCGCAAGGGATGACGTGTCCACTGGCTGTGTCCTTATGTAATCAGCTATTAAAACATTTACCAGTTGATAAAATTTTGGTGTACAGACTCGTTTTATACTTTTGTCAGTTTTCAAAATCTTTTTTTATCAAATCAAAACGTATAATATCTATTGAAGCTGTGAATACTACATAGAAAACTGTATTTTAACTACTTGAAAATAAATTACAATATAGCATAAACCTGTCACTAACGTCTAGTTGACAAAACATTTTTTTTTATAATAAATCAAATTACAATATAGTTTCCAGTGTCACATTTTTAATTAGCAACTTACCGTCATTCTGTGGCATTAATATTATGACAATACTAAGTCGGTAAAGCTATAAACAGACTCATCATTATGATGCATGTAGCTAACAAAAATAACTACCTACGATTGTACACGAGTCTCAGAAATTTCAGTTTACGGTCACAGCTCATTAGAGCCACCCGGCACCCATTCCGCACGGCGCCCGCTTTCTGCGTCTTATATGGGTATGTGCTCACTACATCAACTTACGACCGAGGCGATCCGGTGACGCTACGGAGTGGATGTAGTGAGCGCATGCCCATATAAGTCCATATAAAGAATACTAACCGCAGGAGGCGAGGCAGTGCGGTGTGGGTTCCGGATGGCTCTAATGAGCTGTGACCTTAATGGGCCTACCACACGTTCAAACTTCATCACAGTTTTGTCTCCGCACGCCACAGTAAAACTGTATGAGTTTTATCAGCCACAGGCACGGTGTTCCGTGTACAAACCGGCATGTGCGTGTGGTAGGTCCGTAACGATAATTATTATGAGTTTGGTGGAACTTGACTCCGCGTATATTAATAAGGTGGATGTAGATAGTAAGTAAAAAGATTTGTGACCGTATCAATTTTTATAGCGTATAATGGCTCATGGCGGCAATCAAATCGAAAGAAATTATCTTTTATGTTGTTCAAAGTTGATGCTGAAAAACAGTTTTTGTATGCAACTTTTATATGACGAGGTTGAAATTTTTTCTAACCTCAATTTTCTGCTAGAATTAGCATAGTAGATGTCAGTCGAGATTTTAGATAATAATAAAAATTAAGAATTAATAGTGTCTTGGTTACATTTCGTTCTTTAGAATCTTTCTTACAAATTAAAATCCTTCACCTTCGTCTCGATGTTCTATCGTGTTTTGTAAATAATTAGAAGATAAAATTGAATGAATCTTTATAGTAAGTGACTTTTTCAACCTTATGAAAATATGATGAATATTATGATCGTTTTGGTGCTGATTAACGTATACATCTCAATATTTATTTGTGTAAATGGATTCATTGTTTACTTCTCTAGTCTATGTGTAATTTTCAATACCTAATTTAATTTTAACAAACAGTGGTTGAGGACGCGGTCTAGAGAAAAGAATAAGATTAATATTTATTTTTCGTTACGAAAAATTTTCTTTTAAAGCTATTACATGATCATTATCTGTTACTATTTTAAGAGCCAGTTGTTTTTGGATGGTGTACGAGTATCGAGGGAACCTGAGTTGTGGTACCATTAAGGGTCGGTACATATCTGAGAGAAAATACGCTGAGCGTATCATCAACGTACGCTCAACGCATTAACACATCATCGGTTGAGTGTGAAAGGTTGAATATTTATTAAATATTTGTCTGTTGTAGCGTTATGCGACCGATAAGTACGCGACGCAATTTCCGTCAGATATATACCGACCCTAAATTACAATTTCGAGCTGTCGGGTGGACATGTCACACAAATATTAAAAGTTGAATAAGAAAGAGACAAAACGATAAAAAAAATGGCTGACATAAAAAACAAAAAATGTGATTGGTTGTGTGTTGTGTACGTGTACTTGTGTCAAGTACCAAGATGGCACTTCGTTTCAAGAATCAAAATCGTTTATTTCAAATAGACAAATTACAGGCACTTTTGAATTGTCAAAATGTCGGTCAGTCAAAAAAAGAAAGTGAAGCTAAATTGCACGTTCCAAAGCGTAGATCTCTATGCAGAAGAATGTGCAATGTTTTTATTTTTATACTTACCTTTTTTATAATCGAAGCTAGCTTTCCACAACCTTGTCAAAACCACCTCTTTTATTTGTCCTCATAATTATCTTATATTTTCTCTAGGCCATGGACTTATACTTATTTCACTATTATATATTTCATAATTGTACTTATAAATAAGTATTAGTAGTAATTTAGTAGGTAGTTAATATTAAATTATCTCATATTTTATTTGTAATGAAGCGGATAGTGTGTTTGTAGATATTATGTCTGTGGGCTAGACTTCAGGACGATATTAGTATGAATTTATTGTTTAATATTATGTCATTGTTTCGTGTTTAAGTAGCGAGTTTTATGTAGTAAATACTAGATAAATTCGTGTAAATTGTGATGCCAAAGGCATGAAAACTTTCAAATTAAAACCATTTTGATCTGAAACTATCTGAACTTTCACGTTCTTTATGTAAAATTATAGCTAAATATAGTGACCATAGATATCCCAAACCATAGAAGTTTTCTTGTCTATGGACGTCTTAAAACCATTAAATGGCAACTCTTTAGATTTCTTTACTGCCAAATAAACAGAATTTATTCGTCTAAAGTTATACAGGCTAGTAGTTATATAACATTCAATGTGTTTCCTACTAACAATATTTATGATAGTAAAATTAAAGTGTTAAAATTATATAATTGTCTTGAATATCAGGATTAGGTTTTTTATGTTTTTTTTGTGGCAGCATCTATATGTCTAGTTAGATTTAGTCGTCAATAGCTGTCAATATCCATTTTCTTTAGGACATTCTATTTAAATCAAGTCTAAGGTCAAAAACGTTAAAAAAAATGACTTTCTTAGAGTTTAGCAAGCCATCTGCTGTTGTTTTTGGCCTAATCCAACTATATCATGATTGTTTTCTAACTTCTTATGAATAATGAATAATCTATTCTAACAAGACTATTTCATAGAAAGGTAGTTTCAATATTATTTAACCATTTGACCGCTTGCGTCGGAATAGTCCGACTAGTGTTGTCATATTCTATTCGTCAGGGTTGCGTATTTGTGACTGGGTAATCCATCTCGTTTAGCTCTTCAATCCCCATAGGTGACAGAAGAGCTGACGAGCTTGAGTAATTGAAGACCCTGGCGGAATAAACCGCCAGAGATGCGACGATCACCTCCAATCCACCATCCGCGAGAGTGTTTGTCGGCAATATCCGATGTAGGTAGGGTATATGGTTAAGTTGTGACAACAGTGCCGCCATCTTTCTCGAACTCGATGCCCCAATCTTTTATTTAACCCTATATTACAAATCATGTCCTCCATTCTACTTAGAATCATCCAACAGTTACATGTTGTTATTCATTGACATCAGTCGTGGGTTTATGCTGCTATGGCAACTGAATTAAGTGGAGGTAATGAGATCAAACTGACTTGGAATGTGGGCCTTAAATTGATTTATTACATTTCGACAGTAAAAAGGTAAAATCGCTTAACCCCCACTTTGATAGAAAATCAGTTATAATTATATATCATGAAATTAGAATCAGCAAATTTTTCTACGTCGATCTATTTAGTTGTCGTGTAAATCAAAGGTTTTGCGCTTAACCGACTCCTAATTTGAAAAATGAAGGCTCTATTATTTGAGGCACGTAAGTTGAACTATGTCCTTCAATGTGCAGTAACAGATTTTCGGGTCTTTATCGAAGTGTGACACCGCGAAGGGCTGCGCGTAAAATGAATGATCGCTATTTTAGTTATATGTCGCGTACAATACATAACTTTTGAATTAAAGTATTATTATTAGATCATTTATTTTCACAAATACATTTTCTTTTTCATTTTTATACTCCGCATAGGAAACGAGATATCATTTTTATTGTAAAAAATAAAACTGTTAACGTCTTTTAAAAGTATTTAAAATGGCGGTTCAGAGATTTTACCTTTCCACTGTCGATTTATTTACTAACAGTACAAGTAGATGTAGAATAAAAATTTAACAGTATGTATTATTATTTAACTTACTTATAATTAACATTTAAATCGTCCGTGAGAACAGCAATATCATATCATCTTAGTATTGTAACATATTTTGCTCATATTAGTGATGCGATTAATTTATTTTTGTGTTGCTCAACTTATAATCTCAAAGTTTTATGATTTGATGACATTGCAAAACTGATTATACTGAAGTTCTTTTCACACTATGATCTTGCTGTGATACATTATTTAATTAAAAGACATAACAGCCTTCGCACTATCGATACAATATTGTTATAATGCTGTTGCAATGAACAGTTCTGTGGATTAAAAATTCATCACTACTGTAAGAAGTAAAGCTGTTTAAATATTAGAAATATAAGGTTGGTGCTTTTAGTCACAAAAATCAACCAATACGAAAATCAAAATGGCTCTATAAACAGTAGACGCTCAGCTTTAAATCGTTTCCCGCCATCTCGGTGCCAATTTTTCATAATAGTATCCCCCAAAATAAATTATAATTATTTTCATAACTTATTAATATTTAAAATGCCGATTAGTACAAAATATTTGATTTTGTTGTGACCATAATAAAAATTTACAAATTTTTATTTTATAAGTGTAACATCTTCATAGTCATCTTTATTTGTAAGTTTTATTTTTTTCTTCAAATGATATTATTTAGTTATATTAGATAATGTATGTAGATGGAAACACATTGTAAACGCCAATATTTATTAATCACTTATTATTATAAATCACCTCCTCTGTGGGATAGTGATTTAGTTTCAGTGTTGAATTTACTCCCCTTGTCTATACAATTATTAATAATAATATATATTTATATATATATTAGTAAGCCGATATGTTTCGCAGCAGCCTCCTTGATTCTGTTATCGATTTCCATTTTTAAAACAATCCTGTCTCATCTAACGCTTTTTTAATTTAAAAATCGAATCCTGTTTTAGTCGGTCCCTCTGAGTAAATCCAGCACCAACCAAAATCATTTGGCGTTTTCAGTGTATTTTCACTTAGTTATAGGTAGGTATGTTAGTAAAGTGATGATATAAAGATAAATCTAGTAACGTCGACTTACTGCGAAATTAACATAGATCATTCCAAATTGTCTTTGTGAATTAAAATAGCAATAATATTTCAGCATTCCTTTTACAGTAAGATTAGTATATAATTAGGTCAATTATTAAATGAGTGTAAGCGAATTTACTGGGGAATCGTCGTTATTTTTTCACGTCATCTGATATTCATACCGGTGCTAACATAGATTAGAGAACCAAATATATTTTGGTTCAATATTAAAATGCAATACATTATTTCTCCTCTTTTTTGGTTTGTTTGAACGTAGCAAAGATCATCTGAATTGAACACCTGAGGCCTTACCATGACGTGTTAAACGACGTGTCAGGCAAGCGAGCGAGTAAGAGTGATGGAGCTATACACTTTATATTTTTTTTTTTTTAACGTAGGTAAAATCATCCAATGACAAATCCCGCCCTTGGGTGGGGCGGGAAATAGTGTCAGACTTTTACTGACTAAAAACCTACCTTTCCGTTCCTTGCCTTTATCCTGGGGCCTTTGGTGACAGTCTCACATAACCTTTGGCCCCAGTAGGCTTCGGCCCTGCTGGACCCCTACAGTTTGCTGACAACTCCTTGAGGCGCGCGGGAACGGTGCGCGCCGTAGACGACCTGAGCTCGGACCGGTCTCTTACCGGACGGACGGACAGCGAGCTACCCATTGCCCACCGTCCGCGAGCCCGCGCCTACGGTGGCCGGAAATTGGGATCGGAAACCCGGCGGCGGCGCCGGCGTGTGCGCCTTTGCCTAATGCGGTCGGCCTCCTCCTTTACTAGCATTACTGCTTCGCAGAAGGAGGCGACCGCCTGCCACTCCTCCTCGCTCCGGAGCATGGCTTGAACCAAGCCCCGGCGCGAGAGATCGCCGCCGATCGCCCCCACGAGGACACGGCGATGATCTTCCCAAGCGGGGCACACCTCGACTGTGTGCTCCACCGTGTCCACCGGGCGGTCCGCACAGTGGCGACACCCGGGCGTCGTCTCCGCACGAATCTTGTACAGGTACGGACCGAACTTGCCGTGTTCGGTCAGCACCTGCGCCAAACGGAAGGTGACGACGCCGTGGGGCCTTTCCAGCCACGCCTCAAAGAGGGGCCTTACCGCCTCAATCGTGGCGTGCCCAGCACGAGGTTGCGACAATCGCTCTCGCCATTTCACCATGAGATCCCATACACTTTATATAGCTCCATTGCTTTAAGAGCGGCTAACCCAAGATACATTTCCATACAACCGCTCGTACGTGATTATAATGTTATTAGACATCTTGCTCCAAATATTTTGGAATCACAGATATCTTGTAGAGGAGAGTATCTCTAGGCTTCTACTGAAATCAAAACATAAATTTGTGTAAAATCCAGTAAAGACCTCTAAAAATCTGCTATTTTGCATCAATTTTGGCCCCTCGTAATAAACTCATAAATTAAAAAAAAAAGTCTATAGAACCGTGGCACTTTAATCGCGATTCTGAATGAATTAAAAATCATCCAAAAACTGTTAAGGTTTAAAAAAAAAAAAAAATGTTGTACTCGAAACAAGTTTTGTAAAATATTCGAGTAAATGACATAATTATCGAATGCCAACAAAGTTTTCAGGTGTTATCTGTCTTTTTTTGCGTTGCCACATCGTCAAGCATTGGGCTAGATTGCATTAGATGAAGTAACAAGCTTTTCAAACCATACTACGTTGATGTTAGACGAGTGGATAAGGACACTCTTAACAGTTTAGGTCATCAAATGGATTGCGTTGAGGGCTCGTGGTAGGGCCTCCGCGCTGAATCTCTGAAATCCAATGCGTCTTAAACCAAATCGGGCTTTCGTGTAACCTATACTTTCATTCGGAGAGTAGACTATATCTTGATGCACCTGCGCTTCGATTCCTTGATAAGGTGTAAATGTATCGTTAATATTATTCTCCTTTGCTACGATCAAACACCATATATTTCCCTTCGTTATAGTGTTATTATACCCTATCATTATCCAAAACCCATTAACTTATCATTTTATAATAAGATTTATTGCGAATTATTTCATTTTAATTTGAAAAAAAAAACAGTGTGTTTGTAATTTCATAATTTAGAAAAAATTAACATTATGGTATTTCCACACTGCTGCAATTTTGTCGAGAACATTGGGTCATGTCAGTGTGAAAATCCCAGTTTGTTACAATTTAATAATCCGAATATTAGTCATCCCTCACATTAATCGGTTTGGATGTTTGTTGTTGTAATTTTTATACCTAACAAAATTTCGAATTATTGTCAATTTGGTGTTTAAAAAATATAAAGTAAATAACACTTTCTGTTCGTTGTTTCATTTATTTCCCAAGCAAATGACGGAGACAGGTTTTGGCACTGACTAAAAAAAACGAAGATGGACTAGAAGTGAAGGCGAAGAACTTATGGCCATTCTCCGTGACCACTGCAATACTCGCTCGCTAAACACTTCCTTTGAAGTACTACTATAATTACTTGGTACCTCTGTAGTTACTATAGTGGTAGTCATAACTCTGTGGGCAAGACCACTTTGAACAACGAAATGGGTGGCGGGCATACATCAGTTAGCCATCATCGGTGGTCTATCCAACATTAAACGAACTTCTCAATTCGAATCGATTAGCGCCTGCAACATCCTGCAACTTACCTTTATAATATAATTTTATTTTTAATATTATCACAGAAACGAAAGAAACCTAAATATTGAACGGACATACGGAAATATGGAACGCTTGTGAAGGAATATTACTTGTCCTTGTAGTTATGTTTCGTTTCTATCTGTATCAATTGTAGTCGTCACTTGTTTCTTGCCTATATTTTAGTATGTATGTATTTATGTATCTATATCTAGTTTTAAGTATGTACTTTGTTTTTTCACTTATTTGTTTAACTTTTTTTTGTTACGCACCAAGTGCAACCCCACTTTATGTCCAGGCAATCTCTTTCCATCCCACGTTGCCTGGAAGAGATCGCAGATAGCGATATTAAGGCCGCCCATTGTATGTTTTTATTTAAGTCTCAAAATTGTATAATCTATCTTGGTGTACAATAAAGTATATATAAATAAATAATTATTTACTAAGCATTTATACTAAACCTATGTACATAAAAAATCAAATCATTAGGAACACACTGTCTGTGGTCATAAATGTGGTCTTGGACGACCGAGCTTGGCAGCAAGCCACTGTTCCCATTCGGCTGGGTGGCCTCGGCGTCCGCAAAATTTCAAGTATAATTTTACCAGCTTTCCTCTCCTCGGTGCACAGCTTACTGAAACATTAACCAGGAATATTTTATCTTCCTCACTGGTTGATGTTGAGGTACCGTACTATTTGTCCGATGCGTTGATCGCTTGGAATATGACTTGTCCCAAAACAATTTTGCCCAACAATCTGCTGTCCTCACTGAGACAGTGATGGGATGTGCCGCTCTGCAGTATTATACGTAACAAGCTCCTGAACGCGTCTTCAAGTACTGCTGAGCGTGCGCGTCTACTGGCTGTGGGGGAATGGGGGTCGGGTTTGTGGCTTCAGGCACTTCCGTCATCCACCATAGACACTATGATGGATGACGCCTCATTTCGGCTCGCAACTTGTTTACGCTTAGGCGCACTTTGTGTTGGTTCACTAAGCTGTGGCGAAGCTGTCGGCAGCCTCGGACTACACCATGGCCCGTTCTGCTGCAGGAGCGCAGGCCGCATAGCACGGCACGCTAGCATCAATGACATTATTCGTCGAGCTCTTGTCACCGCCGGCATACCTGCCGTATTAGAACCTAATGGCTTGGTGCGTGACGATGGGAAGAGAACAGATGGTATAACATTGGTGCCGTGGAAGGTGGGTAGGCCTTTGGTGTGGGACGCAACCTGTGTCGACACCCTTGCACCATCTCATGTTTCTAGTTCGGCAGGATGTGCCGGCGCTACCGCTACGGTTGCTGAGACCCTCAAACGGCGCTAATACAGTAACCCTATTGGTAATTACAGTTTTGAGCCGTTTGGGGTCAAAACGCTTGGATCATGGGGTCCGAGTACGCGTATCTTTTTCAAGGAAATTTCACATCGCTTGATAGACACTTTGCGTGACCAGAGGGCTGGCTCATTCTTTGCCCAAAGAATTACCATTGCCATTCAACGTGGCAATGCTGCCAGTCTTCTGGGTACGTTTCAGGATTACAGCGATGTGGAGGAATACTTCGACGCCTGAGTGTAGTTAGTGTTTTTGTATTTGTACATAGGTCTAGTATACATTTTTTGTTTAGTTTTTATAATATTAGTCTAAATAAGTGACAACCATTGCGTTAAAAATACAAAAAGTGACTCTCACTATTGTGTTCTGCTTATTTATTTCATGTCTAAATACTTCTAAATATTAGTGCAGTCAAGTTCAAGGTAAACAGGCTGTTGACTTTTTACGCTACAGTCGGCACCTAGCAAAAACAGTTAGGTAATATTCCGTCAAGACAAGACTATATTGCTATGCACTGATGATTTTTTGTGACTATTTAGGCTGATATTGTTGAAACCGAATTGTTCTCTTTTTCTGATAGTTTCTTTAGATACTGAGATTGAATGCTTTTGCCTATATTTGTTCTTAAATTTAATAGTCTGCATCTTGTATTGCCAGTAGTAAAAATATAAAGTATAACTCGGGAGTTCCAATTAGATTTTAAGATCAGTTTCTAAAAAATAATATACATAAAGTAGTAGTCCCTGTACTTTTGTTTAATTTACGATATTTTCAAAAAGTATTTATCTATTTTTAATTTGAAATTAAAATATCAACAAATAAAAAAAACAGTCTGTGGTAGTTTATTTACGTGATGACATATTGATGTAAGAGTCAAACACAAGCATTGACAACACTGAAATGAGCTGTCAAGACGTTTTACCTTTGAGAGAATGTAGAAACAATTGATTTTACACGTTTTATATAGTTGTTTTTCTGAGATTATTTACTTTGTTTATGAAGATTAAATATCCAGCCGTCTAACTGTCACACGATGGCAGCCGCGGCTCAAAGCGATTTATCGATCGCGGAGCTGAAGGCTGAGATCGAGAGGCTTGGCCGCGAGCTCGATCAAGCCAGCAGCGAGAAGATCCAGTCGGCGCAGCTGGGCCTGGTGCTGCTAGAGGAGAAGAGCGCCCTGCAGCAACGATGCGACGAGCTGGAGAGCTTATACGAAAACACCAAACACGACCTGGAAATCACACAAGAGGTTAGTGGCCTACATTCTGCTCATTTCACTCTTCATGCATTAATGGGTACATTAAAACGTGCCGAAACAGACTTTTTAATCCGTCTCTAAACAATTCATATTATGCACTACTTTCAAAAGTTTCAAGTGAAAATTATGAGTATAACCTACATACACTGTAGCAGTTAGCAGTTTCATCTTCTTTACATTCAGCATATATTGTACATTAACTAGTGCTGTTGCACATTAATATCAGATTACTGATTGCTACTTTCTTATTGATCATTCAAAAAAGTTATACTAAACTTTATAAACTAAGTTTATGATAGTTTTTTCTAATGAGAAAGTTTTTTTTTTTTACTTTGTATTACTTTATGAATTATTTGCCATGCAATTGTTTATTTAAACAATTATTATTGAGAAGTTTCATGCCAAATAGGAAAAAGGATATAGGTTTCTTTAATTGTAAATAATCAGTTATTTTGTAATATAAGAAGTAAGTAATATTCTTAAAACTTAAAAGAATATAGTAGGACATATTCAGGGCAGTCCGAGAAGCAGTTGGTGGGGTATGCTGGACAGATTTTTCCAGAACTCAAAGGATGAAAGATTAACACTTAATAAGTTTTTTTTCCTCGTTGATTGAATATATCTTTGATTCATAAATAATTTTTTACAATAGTCTGCTTAACAGTGCATACCGTACCAATTCATTTCATGCCTGACTATTGTAAGTGTTACTGCTTTACTTTCAGGAAAATTGTTAAAACTATTACTGATTATAGTATTGGGTATAATTAGTTTTATGTACTTTATTTTACCTGTTCTCTGAGTAGGTTAATTTGCAAAACTATGACTCATTTAAAAATAATTTATTTTATTTGAAATTCTAATTAGGATAATGTCCCAATTGAAACAATCACAGTAACACCTTCATTGATATTTTAAATGTAAATTTTTGTACATGTGTTTGACACCTAACTCCTCCTAAATGGCTTGACCGATTTGGATAAAATGTTGTGTGTATTGAGTTTAGATTATTTGAAAATTTAACTGAGCTTGATAAAGTTGTCAAAAAATAAAAGGCTTGTTTTAACATTTGCTCATTTTTAAAGTAAGCACAAAAAGCATACTCGCACTATATTCCATCATATTATTAAATGCGCCAAAAATATGTTAATGATTATTTATTGTTTCTTTCACTTTCAATCCAAATTACATTCTAGGGTCTTTCTCAAATGTCAAAACGGGCCCTGTATTTTTTAACGAGTTTAGTTGGTGCTGCAATCATGCTCTCGATTTTTTATCTGACAAAAAGCCAGCTTTCGGATAGGGCAATGTCTGCTAGCACCTCTAGTAAATAAGACAAAATCATCTCTTCAGCACATAATAAAAATAGGAATCAAATGGACAATTACTTTAATAGTTTAATAATTCTATCTTCCGCCATAAAGACAAATTCTAAAAAATGCTGGAAAATATATATTTTGATATCCTCCTACTTTACTGAACAAGATTTTTTAATGAACAAAATGTTTAGAAATTGATTGTTTCAAGTACATACTTGTAATCAAGTTTAGTTGGCACTTGAAACTGAAACACAAAGAGTACATTCTTATCATGTAGTCTTACTGATTGCCTATTACATGTAACAAAATCTAAGAAACCTGCATATATAAAGAAGTATTCAAAATTTCTTACTTCCTTTTTAATATTATAATTATATGAAATGTCTATCTTTTTCCAGTGGTCCTGCCTGCACAAAAATAGAAAATTATCATAATAGAGATAAATACTATCTTTAATAAACTTACTTGAAAACCCACTCTTGTCCCTACTGCTTTTCAAGGGTGTCGCCAAGGGGGGGCAGGGGGGCTGCGGCCGCCTCGTGGCTTGCTTTACAGCTTCAGAGCCTAGCTTTATCATTCTCTATACTTCCAATATCGCCAGAAAATTATCAAGGGGGGCGATCATCGGCTGGCGACTCCCTTGCCACTTTTAGTATGCAATTTACTGTTTTTTGCACTAGTACGGAAAAGTGTGCGAACTCGACTCTGCCACAATTAATTTATACTTAGTACGCGGTAAATAAGTTAAACCATTTGCTATGGTTATGTTATGCATAGCCCCCTCTTCGATTGAGTACCGAAAATCCGAGGAGTAACAATTAGTATAAGTTGAACCATCATGGCGGTCGACCTTGAATGCACAGTAACCGATTTTCGGGTCAATCAAGGTGGGGGGCTACGCGTAACCATAATAAACGGCTCAACTTATTTGCCGCATAATATAAATACAAACTTTCGCCTTTAGCTGCTGAATTCAAATGTAAGTCTAAAATTCTTATCTTCTTCCCCAAGTTGGGAGCTGAAGATATCAAAATTATTACATAAATGCATGAATTGCAAAAATAATGTGTCTTTTTTTTTTGTCACCAGGCTCTTATGAAACTAGACACAACACAGAAGGTAACGACCCGGAGTGGAATAGAGCAAGAAAATGCTCTCCTCAACGAGTCTGCTGCCATGGAGAGCTCGCTCACGCTTCAGATCCTGGAACTGGAGAGTGAATCTAAACAGGTATCCATTCTTTACCATTATGATGAAACTTTTCAAGTGATCTACTTTTGAAAATAAGTGCAGGTGAAGATAATAATTAAAAAATGAACTGTACAGTCTGATAAATAAGGTTGTAAATTGTGTAACAACTCAAAATCACATGGATCTTCCAGATTGGTGAGTGCTATTTAGCTGGTTTTAGTACTTGGGAGACCTGTACCTCTACCATGAGTTTTAAGCGATAGTATTCGTCGCTACTCGATATCGACGCCGTAAATATTTTGTATGGCAAATTTTGCAGCGCCTCTAGCGGTCACTTGCAGAACAAAAATTTGCCATACAAAATATTTACGGCGTCGATATCGAGTAGCGACGAATACTATTGCTTAAAACTCATGGTAGAGGTACTGACAAATACAAATTTCTTATATGAAATTTCACAATCATGTTCTCTTGGGTGTGTATTATTTTTAAATAAGCTTAGTTTATCATTCCAAGAGCCAATTCATAAAAAAAGATTTATCATATTGCTATAGGTGTATATTTTTGATGTAATTTAAGTGGTTAGGATAAGTCTGCCGCTTGCCGACCGAGCGGTAGCCTCGTCGAACTCAAGTTTGATACTTTGAATCACAGCAGACAAAACAAGTAGCGGAACAAACTGGATGGGCTTAACATTCTTTTAGAATTGGAATGAAGTAGCTTGAGAATCGTAGAAGGAATGGTGGTAAATCATTGCACGCTAAAGGAACTGCTAGATTTATATCTACAGATATACGTAATCAATATAGTAACGGCGAAATGAGTACCTACACGGAAGTGCAAATTAATACCTGTTACTGATTGCGTGAGTAATTCGTTGTGGCTGATAAGGGAAAACTAATACCTACCTAACATAGATACTATAACAGACTAGCCGATGAAAAACTGCACACTCACAAGCTGCACATGGCGATGTCTTCCGCTGATGTGAAACAGTTTAATTTTAAGTTATGACGAGATGAGCGAGCTTCTCATTATCTCGTTAAAACAATTTTCCCGAGACACATCTGACAGCATGCCTACGTTCGTTTTAATGAAATGGGAGCAATTGGCGTGAATCATCCGCGGACCCTCTAGCAGTGTGCGCGAGACGCCCCTACTCTACACTCTCTGACATTCCGTATTGAAGTACACTCTGTACTACTAATAATATTATTTATCCAATGCAGAAATACTGCTAACCGTGATTAATCACAAGTAATCGGTGTTGCAGCAGTTGATACTCCCGCGAACCAAATAGACCTCACGTCCGTGATGTAATGCTCCGAATGGCGTAAGCGCAGCCGACGGGAATCCATAACACTGGTCCAGAAATACATTTTTATTTGCCCGGCCTTGATTCACGTATTCACGCATTACTCAATGGTGTGTAGATTTTTAGCAATGCACACGACTTCTGTGCATTTGTGTCTTTTAAATTATGCCGAATATTTAGTGCGTGTGCCAAGTGTATGTGTGGAAAATTGTAAATATGTTTTAGTGTAGTGCACGAAGATTTTCGGCGACACTGAAAAATGAATGAAGGAGGCGAGGTATTAATGTGTTATTATTTCGTGTTTATTCGACTGGCTATCCCGAAGGAGGAGGCTGGGAGACATCACTCGTGTTTCATGTCAAGATGTGTTTACCGTAATAATGGAATACTGTTGACACTTGTTCAGTTTTTGGCAGCTCGCCAGCAGAACAAATACAGCTAGATTTAATCTCCATTTACGGGTTTATCGACATAAAGTTCGCACATGCATAATTTATGATTTCATTCAATAGGGTCCTTTTATGTCGCGACTATTTGTGAGATAATGTTCCGAAAGGGAATTGTTCTGAAAACTATTATTCGATTACTTATTTGTTCGGAATTCTATTCTGTGTATTGTGGCTTAGAAACTGAATATCGTAATCTTGTTTGCCCATCTAAGTTTCAAAGTAATTTGAACTTAGTGGCCTCATTCTATATCAGTAGTCGTGGAGAACTCAGGAGGATTATTTTACAATCACTTAATAATTAATTCAAGTTGTTAATTTCACGATAAAGTACTTCCACTTCGTTAATTAATTACGTACCTATATCTGGAGTCACGCGGTATGAGTAAGTGCCCGCGAGCCTGCAGCCTGTAGGTCGATTCTCTTATCACTTGTAACAGATTTGTGTACAATGCCTGACTCAGAGCAGTCGGAACGCATTCGATCGTCCGGTGTCGTGCCAGCTCGTGTGCCGGTGCACTTATTGTGTGCTGATTGAGCCATTTGCAGTCTTTTATTGGTTCAGAACGAACAGGACGCGTATAAGATTTGATTACCACTGTCAATTACAAGATCGGGCAGTCAGAAATTGGAATTTGTTGCGTGAATACAAACTATCGCCGAAGTTTGTTTTACTACCAGATTTTTCGCTATTTTCGCGGTTGTATCAGGCATCCTGTTCATTCAAATGGTTACCACCTGCATGCCTCTCAAGGCTTTATTAATAATGATTTAGTTCTGCTTGTTAATTTTCGCCAGATGTTTCGGTTCTGTCATCAGAAAATACTATAAGGGTTCTTCTTCATTGAGGTTGATGGTACATTAGCTCTTTTCGAGTCTAGTAAGATGTAGATCGAAACAAAGGGATAGTCTGAATTAAGTATTTCGAGTTTAGAACGTGTCAAATCCTACATAAAAAAAAATACCGCATTCCCTACCAAATTTTAACAGATTTTTAGGCTAATGTAGAGTTTGAGATAAATCGGGGATTACTTTAAATCTAATACTCTACAGCTTGCCTGCTATGTCTGGCAATCTCATCTAGACGGATGACGGAAGATGCGAAATACCATGTGGCTGGCGACAGCTTATTAATACTGGCATTGACATGAATAAGTCTACCTAGTGCTAGTATGAGTCACATCTGACTCGATATTTAATCGGTAACTATAAAAATCGATATGGTCGCAACTCGCTGCGTCGTATTGATTACCTTTCTTCGTGTTCTATTCATGAATTTTAAACAACCTGAATAAAGGATTTCGTGTAGGTATATATCTGTTCAAGCGACCTTGATAAATAATGACATAATCACAACTCTTCTAATGGATTCATGATAGTAAAATGTTTGCTACCTAAGTTAAAGGGAACAAAACTATTAATGGTGATGATTTTTAAGACCCTCGTGGGAGCAAAAACTAGAGACAAGGACACTGTAATTTTTGTTACCTGATTATGTTACTTATTAGCCATACTTGTGATTGTGACCCACCCTAGCATGAAACGGGTGCTAAAAATTTTTAAAATTCTCAACTTTTCTCTTATGTTAAACACCTAAACCTTCCTCATGAATCACTCTATATATTGATGAAAACAGCATAAAAATCTGTTCAGACGTTTTTGAGTTAATCGCGTTCTTTCAGACAGACTGTCGCGGTGGGCGACTTCATTTTATAATATGTAAGGATATTCTCGTCCAGAAATCAAAAGGAACTACCTAAAAAAATAAGTAATCGTTTTACTATATCCTTCGCTCATAACTCCCTTGACGTCGCCTCCCCCCACAATTATGGTCAACCTATAACTATTATGGTTAACCTGTAGCTTTGTGTTGCTAACACTGCCTTCATTTACGTTTCATTACAATATCTAGGTAGTATTCTGTTTGCTTATTGACCTAAGTAAAGACTGACCGTGTTGCGTTTACGATCGGCCGCTCCCTGTCGCTGCCTATTTGCGAAACAGGCGGGGCCCATCACTAGACTACTTACAGCTTGTACTAGTAAATCAATAGTATGCAAATAGTTGGTAGAATAATGTACGAAATGAGATTTTGAGGTTTTAAAAGCTCTTACTATGCTGGAACTGGGTTGCAAAGAGTTGTAGTTAACCGTACTGACCGTAACCGTACGATTATGAGCCGATAACCAAAGGCGGTCATCACTAAAGCTCTTATCGACGGGCGTGTAAAACCGCGGTCTTATGGCTCGTCGGTAAAGCTCGCCGGTGTATCACTGCAATACGAACGACGAGCCTGGCTCGCGGCTCGTCGCGCGACGTGTTTGCTTCATTTTCTGCTCAGCCCGTCGTTCAAAACCGTTTTACTCGCTATCCGATCAGCCAAAACGACCCGCGAGTAAAAGCGGCGTTCTTTAAAAATCGCGGTATAGGCTCGCACGTCTATCACCCACTTTAGATAGTAGTCGAATTGATAACTAAATGAAGTCTAGGATTGGTACCTATGACCTAAATCTGGTCTATTTGTTTTTTGAAGTGGTAAATTTTCAAATAAGTTTTTCCGGTCTGTAATATTGAACTCGTCATATCAGACTTTATTGGTCTCGGGCCGCGGTAATTCTTTGAACAATCCTGCAGCCCTGATAATCTTCGGCCTTGCTAGGCCCCTTCAGGTCTGCATACATCTCTCCGAGTCGTGCGTGGAACAGAACGCGTCGTCGAAAAAAAAACACAACAGCGGCGAGCTACCCATTGTTATTCGTCCGTCAGCTCGCTCGGCGACTCCTGACGCCCAACACATCTCCTCCGGCAGTGGCTGGAGCGTGAGAATGTCGATTCTATTTCAGTAGCTCATGGGTTGGAAATGCAAGAATCGTAGCGATTGAAAAAGTAACTGTAGGTATGATCCAAGGAAGATCGACCTTAAAAATTAACCCCAGGCTTAAGGCCTGGGGTTAATTTTGTTTTTCATAAATAACCTCAGTGATGTCGATTTAGACCGGTCGATATATTTATGTATTGTCATGAAGTTTAACAATTAAGGCTTTCAAATTCCGTATAAATGTATAAAAAGAATGTAGAATTTGATGGGTGTGGTAGATAGCAGTCCATTAATTACACTCAAAAAGAGTGGCAGTAATTATAAAAAATAATGATCGCGGCGTTTCAACGACGCTTTATGGTATCAAGCTGTAAATCTACGTTAGCGCCCCTAGCCCCTACAGGCGGTAACGTGCCCGTACATTCAATGAAGACTTAATGAGAGGGAATATAATGAAGTCGTAAAATAATATTCGTCCGGCGTTGTTTGAAGTTTTCACTTTTTTTTTTTTAATAGGTACTTACGTTGCTTCACACTAGGAATTTCTCTTGTATCATAGGTTCGTTTACAACAAACATGTAATAATGTTTCGAAGCCTACTGGGGCCAAGGGTCGGCTTCTGAAAAGCTCGGCCCCGGTATGAAATACAACGAAGGAACGGGGTAGGTTTTTAGTCAGTAAGAGTCTGACACTATCTCCCGCTCCACCCAAGGCCGGGTGATGTCATTGGATGATTTTACCTACCATAAAAAAAAAAAACATACATACGGAACAACAATCTATATAAACTATACAAATATAGGCTCGTGTTTGAGCACTATCTCACCTGATGGAAAGCGACGATGTGGTCGACGATGGAGCACATTTGCTCAGTAGTAACCTATTCACTCTTGATTTTAAGACCCTCAGTCTGTACCATCAGGAAACACAGACTCTGGTAGGGGCAGGGGTATGTTCTTGTGCCAATCTCCATGCTTCTGTAACATTCGGGTTGTAACGTCGATAGTAGCAATTTCGTCTGAAAATCTCGCTGCCATGCCGGACGACTGATACACACCTTTCACGCGATATTTTAATGCTCCAAAGGAAAATTAGCCCGGGAAATTCTTAAGGTCAGTGTCAAGTAGTTTGTTGATTAAAATTTTGAATGGCGGCCGTAATACGTGTTTATTTATGGAATTGTAATAATTAAAATCATCAATACAACCATCTCAGTTCATCTTGAGAGTTCATACACACGAGCGGAATGTTGCCCACGGTATTGATAACTTGACAGACGACGGCTGTCGCTGATCTTCATTTTTTGAATGTCGACGGCCGAGCGTCAACAGCTGCCGCCGCGATGTGTTGACGCCCTGGCTCTATCACCTTAACTTCTTTATTAAACTCATTGTGGTGATGTCTAGAGCAGTAGGAATCGTTCGGCTATTGAAAGAACAATAGGTACGCTTTACTGCACAGCGGAACTAATGATGAAACAAAGTTAATCGAATTAAACGATCGAATTTCTACGTTAAATAGCACTATCGTTCATAAACGATCGACAAATACCCGATTAATATTCATTTATAATGAAGTTATCTGTAAATCCGACACATAAATTCAGTTTATAGTCAAGTAGTAAAGTTGAACAATGAAAAATCGCGTGTATCCAAGCCTCCATGTTTTTCACGTCGTAAATGAAAACTCCGTGACGATGATTATACTCATTCCGTTTCTATCAATAATGTTTTATTATGTTTCTAACACCTTAATAATGTTAAAATGTACTTACACAAGCTAGATTTATTAGTTGCTAATGTTTTTAAACGCTACGTCTTCAGAGTACGAGTCGTATTTCATTCTGGCTGATTTTAATAAACTTTGCCTGCACTTTATTAGCTATAAAATATTATTTTTTTACCGTCGCTTTGTCTAGCTAGACTGCTGAGCGTGGGATCCTGGCTTCCATCTCCGGGTCGGGGCAGTTGTGTTTACGGGATTATTTAAGTATTAAAACTTTTTGTTTAGCCACCCAGATTCTAGATTATTACTCTAAAACCCTTTATTACATAGGATTTAAACATAACTGGCTAAATGTACTCTACAGTAATAGTATAGGTACATCGAGGCATGATGTTCCTATAATATTATATCTAGCCTATCAAAGCCTTCCTTCCATTGTAACCAGCTCTGCTGCCGGGCTACTTCCTGCCAATTCCTAAGGAAGACATCTACCTAAGTCGTTCAGCCATTTTCTTCGTGGTCTGTCGCGATCCTGTCGTGCGATTTCAGGGCACCAATGTTGTGTTTACGGGCTTACTGCTCGATCGGCATGCAGCAGACATGTCCAGACGAGTCCCAGACCTCTGAATCATGTAAACGATGTTTGCTATGGAGCGCATTATAGGCATAACTTTATAAACTTAATTAATTTTTTATTTCAGTTACGTCACGAACTAGATCGCGTGGTAAGCGAAAGAGATCGCTTGCTCGCCGAAAGTTCTGAGCTCGGACACGATAAAGTGTCTCGCGAGTCGGAGCGCGTCGCCCTGAGGGCCGAGCTCCGGGAGGCCCGCCAGAGGGAGCAAAGGTTACTGGTCGATATAGGGGACTTGGAAGACGAGAACATATCGCTGCAGAAGCAGGTGTCCGCGCTTAGATCGTCACAGGTGAGTTTAACAGCTTTTATTAAATTGAGAAAGTTTGAAAAGTAGGCATTTTACTACGTATAATGGCTCATCAAGGACTGAGTGCGGGAATCAGACCACAAAGATAAGATAAGATACTCAAGTGCAGCAGCTGTATATTCTAAGTGATTATTTTCTTTGCCTTGTCTTGTGTGGTCTTTTTATCCTAAGCATCATTATTTTGATCAGATGTTTATGTGGTCGTAATTGTAAGTGTAATACACTGTCATGACAAAGAAGTGATCTTATAATCTTTGTACACGGTAAAATTTAGACCAATAAAACCTAAGATCTGATGTTACTTAGCAGATTTAAATGAAACAGTACAAAAAATTAAACCAGGTTCATTTACATTCTTATTTATTTTATTTGGGTTCACAGGCTTATAACTTACTCACAAACGCCAAATTAATATATTCATTACAACAACAAAAATATTCAAATATATAGAAATAGTCGTCGTAACTACATTTTGTATCCTAAAAATATTGCTCCCTCTCCAAGCTATTCGCTCCACAATCACCCATAGATATACTCTTTAGTACCCTATTGATATTTTACGCGCAACTTTGGATCTGTGCCCATGGCAAGTCGCGAAACCTGCCGCCTAATTGATTAGCCTATCTATCTTCATGCAAATCGCATCTGGAACTTTTGGAATATTGAATTTTCCAAACTGTTTGAGAATTTTGTTGTTGAGAGAACTGTATTGCCTATTGGAGCTATGAATTTTAATGGCTTTTTATGATAACTGGTACTTTGTAATGATATGGAAATTTAGTTTTTATCTCGATTATAAGCTGGCAAAATATCGAAGTTTGACAAGAAAGTTTAGCTTCGAAAAAAGTGGCGACCGAACTGATAATGCTCTTACCTTGACCTGACTAAAAATCTGCCATGATGGAAGTCAAATTGCCTTCTTATGCTATTATTTTAATTAGAAGCAAGATAAGTCTAATGTAATTTATCTCGTATAGGTAAGAGAACTTTGCACATTTTACCTAAACTGTGGAAGTATGACATATTACCTTTGCTACGCGAGATAAGCTAAACTAAGTAAGCTTAGGTAGTTCTTGGTTCACAACCGGCGTCATAATGCGATTTTCAGCTGACCTGAATTTAAGCCCTTCACTGTTATATAGGTATTCCTGTCTTGCCAAGAGGTATCTTGTTATTCAATAACTGGGGTGTGGAGATCAGATAGGCTTCCTCTCCGTGTAAAATATAGGTATTCTGCTGTATTCAGTTAGACTCGAAGTCGACAAAAACATAGTAGGGCATTTATTAGGAAGATTGGTAGGTCACCGTTAGGACTTCAGCACAAGAGATCAAACTAATCTTCTACATACTACATCTTCTCTTAGGTTGAATTCGAAGGTCTAAAACATGAAGTCAGACAACTCCGCGAAGAGGCTGAGAATGCACGCGCTATGGCCGAAGAAACCGCAGCGCTGCGCCGCATCGCCGAGCGACAGCTGGCCGAAGCGCTTGAAGCGCTGCAGGCTGAGAGAGAAGCTAAGTTCGCTGCTAAGAAAGAGCTCGACGCCCATCTTAGCAGGGAAGCCGCCTACAATATCACTAACTTGGCGTATAGTATACGAGGTGAGTAACAGCTGGATTAAGGGCTTGAAGCGCTTCAAGTTGAAAGTGAATTCAAGTTTGCTTCTAAGTAGGTTTGTACCTTGATGCATTGACAAAACACTATCGAGCTTTCTTGATAAATAATACTCGCAAAGACAGCATCTATTGACGTAAAGTTGAGTTATCCTATACATTTCGCCTCAGGTTGTATTAAAATATGTATTTTTTTTTACTGTATCAATTTCCTCAAGCGATTCAAATTAGAATATTAAAAATATAGTAAAAACTATTTATTATTAAAAGTCACGTCGTCGTAATTTATTGTTAAAATTTTTGTTCTTTTTACAATTTTGAATTTGGAATAAATATTTCCATGATAGTCGTTTGTCATAAAAGTTTCATAGCTACCCTCCAAAAACCTGGTTACACAGTATTTTATTAAAATGTTTGATAGTGCAGTGTTATAATTTTGTAAATATCGCAACAAGCCGAATGGTTGACGTAAATGCAAAAGGTAAATCAATAAAATGGAAAACGAAATATTAAGTGTAATGTTTCTTTTGGACATTTTTTCGTTTCAATATAGCAAAATATGTTGTCATTGCCATTGTTATTTTTTCAACAAAAGCCTCTCCAATCGTGCCACTTAACTCGGATTTCGATAACTCTCATCTAACAGCTACTGGCGTAATCCATGTGTTTGAACTAAAAAGTTACAAATAGTAGTCCTAAATCCACCACTACCCATGTTTTCCTCCCAGGTATGCCAGAAGACGGCACGGAAGACGAGGGTGAACCAGGCGGCTCATCGTCAGCGGAGCTCGCCAGCGCCATGGGCGACCACCACGCCGACCTCTTCTCCGAAGTACATCTGCACGAGATCTCACGACTTGAAAAGCAACTTGAACAGGCACACAACGAAAATGTAAGTTTCTTTGTCCAAAGCTACTAACTTACTTTTGTCATATTTGTTCTTGTTCTTTCTATTATTGTATTTTAGTTTTCGTATTTTGTAAAAAAATGGCCTCACGACTTATGTCAATGCCACACGATAAAAATGTCCAATTACCTGAAATGTCTATACACCGTTAAATTTTGGTCGTTTTAATCCCGCGGAGGGTCGATTCGGTACATGAAACACTATCGATCTGTAAAGATAAAAATAAAAAATAAAGTGCTTTTTTTTAAACTCGAATTAATTCACACATGTACGAAATTAATTTCTTTAAGTAAACATCAGCTGAGCGATGCCAATGAACTGTAGGTAGTTAATACGCAACAACCGACAGCTACCTACAAGGTCATTGATTCGTTTACTTAAAAAAAATAATTTCATATATGCGAATAGAAAAAAAGTACTTTATTTTTTTATTTTATCTTTACAAATCGAGTGTTTCATGTACCGAATCGACCCTCCACGGGATTAAAACGTCCAAAATTTAACGGTGTATACTGCTGAACGGCTAATTTAGTAAATGGTTTCGTCTAACTCAAGATAAAACTGAATTTGGACTACGAAACTTAGTAATTGACAATATTAAACGGGCGGCCCCTGCGCTGCGACTAGACTCGACCACGGTGCCTGTCGACCGGATCAAGCGATCTTTGAGCGATGTCTAGCGGTTGACCACAGGGTACGTGTGGGCCGCTCACGAAATCGTGGTTATGCCGTCCACAGTCATTAACTGTTTCAATGTATGGATTTTCTATAAATGTATGTACAGGTTCGAAATAAAAATAAAAATATCAATAGATGCTGTAGTGTGTTATCGAAACAGTGTAACTTAATTCCCTATTGAACAAAATTCACTCCATCGTGGTACCCTTCAAAATACCAGGAATATAATCAACGTGAAAACACTATAAACCAAGCTGTTGGTTTCGTTCATCTACT
The DNA here is from genome assembly GCA_958295575.1 of Leucania comma. NCBI lineage: Eukaryota > Metazoa > Arthropoda > Insecta > Lepidoptera > Noctuidae > Leucania > Leucania comma. The sequence goes on from OY282480.1 coordinate 17,012,722, forward strand.
ATGCAAGCTAACTTCACCTCTCTGTATGCATATTTGAATCTCGTTCAACGAAACTGACCTCATTCGTGAACTTCAACGTTATTACCTGGAATGTTTCATGAGATTTGGGAATTGATACTAATTACATAACTCGAAGTAACTGTTGCTAGACTGGAGGTAATAGACCAATTTAGTTTCAGTGGCTGTGAGTCAAAATTGTGTCATCTTTTATGCAAGATTGGCTTAGCAGAGTGAGTCTGAATAAGGGGCTTTTTAACAGAGTTTATTAATATTAAAATACCCACCACCACCCGGAGACTCAGTGCCGTAACACGACTTTTATACACTCGGTGCAAGCTTCTATATAACTGCGCCCCTAGAAATGATAATGCAAACAAAAATTTCTAAAAGTATTTTTTTTTTGCCTCCATCAGCGATTGCGCTCTGTGCCTGGGCACCGCTGGCATCGCCCTAGCTACGCGACTTCTTAGAGTTACACAAGAGACCAAAATAAGTAACGTACACATAATAGAATACCCTGTGTGAAGGATCACCAGACTCTAACCCCGAACTTGCGTAAATAATTTTTATCTCTAAATAATTTATTAAAGAAGAGATTTTGATATTGTCAACTAAATATTGAGAATACGGAACAGATAAATTAAAATAAATTAACAAAAGAAATATCAAATGACTACCATTTTCTGATAGTAAGTTACATTTATTTTCAGGTACTAAATTTTAGCATATTTGTAAATATTATTTTGACAAAGTTAGATTATTACGCCCAATGTTGCATAAATTTTTCACTTGCTATAATATGAGAAAATTGTAGGCTTATATAATTGTCCTCGTACTACAGTATTGTCGTATTTGACAGAGTCAACTACAAGCATCGATGCGCAGCGCACAGGTGACGGCAGAGAGCGAGAGCGCGGCGGCCGCTCTGCTGCGCGCCGGTCTCACGCGCGCCGCTTCCCGAGTTACTGCCCTACACGCGCTGCATTCCGACTGCGCGCCTTTGGTCAGTACTATCATTGTATTACCTTTAGTAAGTATTACTTGGAGCAATGAGAAAGAAGGGAGAAAGGTATAAGTAGTAATATTTACCCAGGAGTCAGGATAACATGACAAAAGTCGAAAATATTATGCTCAATGTTATTTATTACACCAATAAACAATTAACGAAATCAATCACTAAAATGGATGGTATGTTCAGGTTTGTATTTTTTTTTTATCTATTATTTTTGTTAAAAATTAAGTTTACTACAGATCTTATTTATACGCGTGATGTGCGAAGGATTGACAGCGTTACACGTATTTACAGCCTCATCATTGTTTTTTTTTTCTTACAAATCTGACAGGACGACGAAAAGGTAGAATCAGGCGGCGTATCAGCGCGCGCAGCTAAGTGGCTGACGTGGTGGCGCGTGTCCGGCGGCGAGCTGTCCGGCCTGGCCGCGCTGCTGGCCGAGCTGGCGGCCGGCGCGCTGCCCGCCGACGCCACGCCCGCGTCCGCCGCCGCGCTGCAGCGGGCGGCACTGGCGCAACTTGCGGATAGGGTGGCGGAGGCCGAGGTGCGCTGTGCTGCCTTGCAAGCTGATGCTGACCTACTTAGAACACTTGCTGGAGGTAACTTTATATTTCTTTAGTATCCTATTGTTTCATATCTATTGTACACGAATGGTTAACACAAAATGTCGTTTCCCGCAGGAGCGGGCCGCGCGCTGGCGACGGCGGGCCCCGCGCTGCTGTCGGCGGCCGAGACGCTCGCGCAGATCTACCACCACGTGTGCGCCGTCAACGGCACGCAGCCCGAGAGGGTGCTGCTCGAGCATGCTGGCCAGAACGACGGTAACACTCTTACTTGCACTTCATTCTGATTTCTGAATAAAGAAAAACAAGAATAGATTTTAAATATTATACATATCATCTTACTTGTTAAACAAAATATTCGATATACTAGTGGTAATATTAACATGATCCACTGAGTTTATTTAGTCGATCTCGTCGTCATTTTGCGCTTAAAACAGTCATCTGCGTATCGTAAAAAATTCGAATGCTTAAAACAAACAATACTTACTAATATCATTTATAAACAACGTTAATAAAAGTGGGCCCAAAATGAAGTCCTGAAGGACCCCGGATGTGACGGAAATATTCTCCTATTGAAGTCCGTTACTAACAATCTTCCGAGTACGATTTGTTATGTTAGAAGTGAACTATTTCAATAGATCTCTGCGAATACCGTTGAAAGCATTTTGCGTAAAAATACTCGTCATCCACCTTGTCGAAAGCTTTTTGAAAGTCTATATACTGCATCAATTTTTAAATGAAAGAACACCATGCAGGGAGAAGAGTCTTTTTATAATGGTTTATTTACTATGGACATGATTTATTCGGAACGTATTCCCAGTGACTGGCGCGGAAGGTCGCGGCGCGGAGGCCGAGGCGCTGGCGCTGGCGGCGGGCGAGCTGGAGGGGCTGCGCGCGGCGGGCGGCGTGGCGCGCTCCGCCGACACGCTGCTGGACCAGCTCACGCACCTGCGCCGCGCCCTCGACACCGCGCTCGACTCCAGGAACAGGCACCAACCTGGTATGTGCACATTGGATTATATCCTTGCTGCTGTTCTCATGGAAATCTCATTGGATCATCGCGATCTCTGTAGTTTACACGAATTGAACGCGACACGGCGGTTTGGTCCTACGTGCGCGCGAATAAGCCACTTTAGCCGCCATTTATCTAAATCTAAAACAAGTCACCGCACCGCAAGAGTTTGCGCGAAAATATCAAATCAACAGACTCGCATCAGTTCGTTTCGCTTCGATTATCGCCACTTCTTAGATCGCTTACACGTAGGAAAAGCGCGCTATCGAGAACCCCCTTCTCAAATCGTAAAGGTGACTGATGTTTGCCCGTTTGTTTATTTCATAAGCAATTTTATAAATGGTAATGCAGATAACTCTCCTTTGAAACTTATTCCTTTCCTCCCTATCCAGGCATCCAAACCGACCACTATACTAAATCCCGGATCCAATACTACACTCCTATAAAGAGATTAAAAGACCAAAACAACTGTAAGATAAAGATAGCTGACACCAAGCGAAAATTACACAACTTGATATCTCACCTAAAATCCTTAGAAATCGAACCTAACAGGACAGATGTGCCTCAACCAAAAACTGTCAAAGAAATAACTAACTACTTTGAAAACATATCGAAACTTTCACAATGCGATAACAACAATGCGATTGAGAAGGAATCCTTCGATAATTGGACCCACAAATATCCTTTAACACCATTCCCGAATTCCCTTCCTTTTCAAAACGCAAGAAACATGTCACCGAAGAATTTGAACTTAAGGAATTCGGTGAACTTTCATTCAGTTTGGAGGAATACTGTGCTGAACGGTGGGAGTGTTTACTGTAAGAACGTTCCATATCAGAGAAGCGATGCGACGTTAACATCTGGAATCAAAACGTCTTTGAGGACTAGCTTGGTGACTTGCGTGATGATGCTCCAGTATATCATATGATGGGTACTGGAACAGGATCGTTCGAAAGGTTTTAATGACATTTTGTGTTGGTAATAGTTGAAGTAAAACGTAGATGGGTCATTTTAAAATTTATGGCAGTGTTTCTTGTCATGAGAAGAAAATAAATTAGTAAATTAAATAAAATCAGCTTAGGTGTCTATGTGACGTTTTTGTGTTAGCATAATACGTATTGCAATGATGCGCTTATCATACTTTCTTATTATATTATATTTATTTAGAAATGTTTTATTCGTACGAAAAATGGTTCATAAACTTGTATTAGTACTTATTATTTTTGGGAAGTTGATGTTCGTTAAAAATACCAAATATGGTCTTAGTCTTCATTGTCTGCCATCAATTTTGAATTAGCCCAGAGACTGTCTGACAAAATACGAGTAATATATTGATATCTTGTCGACGTTGATCCATTAGATTTCTGTACAATTCATGTAAGCATTTTCATGTCATTTTGATTATTAACTGGGACATATTATGATGATGGTATAATCATTGATATTGTTCATGACATCTTTCTACTCATGTCCTAATTTATTTAGAGCCGGCACTGTATATCTTCTACTTCCAAAAAATACCATCATAAACTCAATAGTTATCCCATAGATCCTGACTCTAATGGTAGCCACATATGTTCCAGTATACTTGCGCAAGTTAAGACTTGCACAAGTATACTGAAAAGTGTGTTGTACAGAAACTTGCGCAAGTATCTTCCAACACACGTTTCAGTGCAAGTCTTAATTTGCGCAAGCATACTGGAACGTGTGTGGCTACCATAAGAAACATAATCCTCTTTCCCAAACTGACGTCACGTTTACCATGGGGTTGAGCGATTGACTGCTGTACAGGCTGTACTGCGTGTGCGTGTTCGACTCCCGCACAAAACAAATATTTGTATGCACTACTGATAGTGGTTTCGATTCTGGGTGCTATGTGTTCGTGAGAGTTTGTGAATGGACCTACGATACAAGAGTAATTGCTAGTGTAGTATCTTAAAAAAGCAAAGCTTTGAAAATTATTCATGGCGTTCTCACAGTTGGCGCAGTGGTTGAACAGTCGACTGCTGCGCTGCGTATCGCGAGATCGATTCCCGCAAGGAAGATATACTTGTATAGTTCCGGTTATTTAATTGTTTGCGAACGCCTACGTAGTGCAATAACACCTTTTTTAATTGTTATAAATTAGTGCTTGATTGCGATTCCACTTGATGGTAAGCAGTGTTGCAATCGTTGGTGGTGAAAAGCACTAGTTTATTAAGAGCTCTGGCTTTAAGACATCTAAGTTATAATCGGACGGGAACCTTGCACACATAGTGTAGGGCGAAGCCAGTAGTTAGGCGTAGGCGAAGTGGCCCGTCGCCCACATCCTCTCACTCAAAGGGGCCTCGCGCAAGCGCCGGTTTTTTTAAAACGCCTTTTTTTTGTAAACACATGTACAAATGCACTGGAAATGCACCTGAGAGTTAGTTGCATTTCCTCTGCATTTGTACATGTGTGTTTACATGTATTTTTTGAATTTATGAGAGAATAAACCTCGCTGAATTGACTTTACCCATGTCTGAATTAGAGGCGTACTCTGGGCGAAACTTAAAAAAAAACCGCCTAATATTATTTATTTCAAATGTTTTAGTTATGGATACCGAAGAACGTGGCGCCGAGGTAGTGGAGCTCCAAGAGCAAGTGATCAAGCTGAAGTCGCTGCTGTCGACCAAGCGCGAGCAGATCGCCACGCTGCGCACCGTGCTCAAGTCCAACAAGAACACCGCCGAGGTGGCGCTCGCCAACCTCAAGTCCAAGTACGAGACCGAGAAGATCATCGTCACCGAGACCATGCTCAAGCTCAGGAACGAGCTCCGGCTGCTCAAGGAAGATGCCGCTACTTTCTCCAGTGAGTATTGACGAATTTGTGGAGAGATCTTGATGAATGATTTTGTACATTTTTTTCTTGCTTCTATGTGAATTGTAAAGGTTAGTGACTGATCATCGTTAAGACCGCCGACCCGAGCTACATTTTCATACAACCGCTCTTAAGTGATTATGATGTTATTAAACTTCTTTGTTCACATATTTTGGATACTGTCGAACCCTGGCTGCTGCAGGCTCGACTACCGGGATCAACTATCTATAAAATGAAACCACTCGGATTTTCTATGTCGATATATTAAAAACAATACTTCCTTCCACTTCGAACGACTACATAGCACTGCCTATAAAACAATAAAACATTCTACTCTTACAAATATTCAAATTAATTCTAGAAGATACTAACATCCTTCGAACTACTATTCAACCAGTATGCTAACTTATGAGTATACGCATGAGTCTGCATATAATCTTATGCAAACTCATTACTCAGACGTAACAATACACAGATATCTTGTGGATATTATCTAGGTTTCTATAGAAATTAAAACATAAATTTGTGTGAAACTAATCCAGTAAAGGCTTCTGAAAATCTGCTATTTTACGTGAACTTTGGCCCTCCATAATGTACTCATATATTAGAAATATAAAAAAGTACTTCTATAGAAGCCTTGCACATTTAATTGAGATTCTAACCGACAATTTTTCTCAAATATTTTTAAGGGTTCTTATAAAAACACGTATTTCCTGGAACAAGTTTTGTGAAATATTTGAGTTTACGGAATTACCGAATGCCCACAGAGTTTTCAGGCGTTATCTCTCTTTTTTAGCGTTACCTCTCCATTAAACACCGCGTTGGATTGCGTTAGATGAAGCAACAAGCTTTTAAACCATGCTCGACGTTGACGATAGGCGAGTCATCAGTTTTTTGTTAAAGAATTATCAATACTTAACTTCTAAACTTCCTGAAGAAAATTGTTCTTTTTCATAATCAGAAGCAGTATTTAAAATGTATACCCACTTATGGTATGCCCTGGGTAGTAAGCGCGTTTCTTTACGTCATTGCGCGTTTTTACTGTTTTAGAACTTCGGAAAAACGAAGATATAGAGACCAAAGTTTTCGGCCGATCAATTTCGTACACCCGTGTGTACAGTGAGATGCTTAAGCGTTTTTCAAGGTCATCCAAGATGTATGCACAATCGGCCTAGTGAACCTCAAGAATGATTTCAATTCGCGCATTATACCTAAGGGCACCTTCAAATTAGCTGAAAATTGCCGCGCGACGGCAGCGTGGCCGCAGCGTTGCTTTGTTTTTTCATATAAATAAATGGCCGCAGCGCTGTTGTAGCGCATCAGCCGTATTTTTTTTAATAAGGAATAACAAAGCAGCGTTGCAACCGTACAGCACGTTGCGGCTAACTTGAAGGCGCACTAAGTGTCGTGACACGCGTCTTTGGGATTTGAAACGGCTTTTTTAGCGTAACATTCTAACGTGTATCTTTACGTGTATAGGTCTCCGCGCGATGTTCGCGGCTCGTTGTGAAGAGTACGTGACGCAAGTGGACGAACTTACCCAGGCGCTCTCCGGCGCAGAAGAGGAGAAGAAGACTCTGAACCAGCTGCTGCGTCTGGCCGTGCAGCAGAAACTGGCGCTCACACAGCGTCTTGAGGAGCTGGAGGTACGATAGCTGCCGTGACCGTAGATGCGAAATTGTACCAATAGTATTAAAGAAATGATTTCTATGATCGGTTAGCAGACGGTGTGTTATCAAGTTAGTAATGTTAACATTTTTCTCGTCAGGTGGACCGTGAGATGCGCACGCGGCGCGTCCCGAAGGCGGGCGGGCCGGCGCGCGCGCGCGGGAGAGATTTCTAGCGGCTCGTCTCCGCGCTCAAGGCCGCCGCCGCCGCCCTGCGCGCGCTGCTGGCGCCCGCGCCCCCCGCCCCCGCCCCGCCCGCCCCCGCGCCGCCGCTGCGCAGCTAGGCCGCGCGAACGATGGCGTCACGAATTTATAGTGTTAGTGCCGGCCGACGGGTGCCGCGGACGGGCGGCCGAGCCCACGACATTTTTATAACTGTGAGTCCGTACAGGGACTAAATTCTTTATACGTTTTATAAAATTTTAATCTAATTAATCGTACGGGAGTGCGGCCGGGGGGCCCCGGCGCCGCGCGGTCGAGCGGACGCCTGCGCGGCCTCCGTAGCTCTGTGAACCGTCAAACTGTGCAGCCAGCACACGCGCGCTCGACCCGGTAGCCGATAGGAACGAAAACATAGAACTAATTGAAAATAAACAAGCCCATCGCCGCGGCCCCCCGCCTGGTGAACGGTTGGTGTTGCAATATTAAAGTTGAGTGAGTGCCGTGAGGCTGGTTGTTGTTGTTGGCACTGAGTGTGTCGCTTCACGTGTCGCGTCTCGCGAACTTCACCCGAGCGCCACCGATCCAGATTTGATATCGAATTTCCTCAATATATCTATCTATTGCACGTCGTCAAATTGATGTTTATCGAGTATTTTTGTAATAGGATCAGGTATTTTATTACGCATATGAATTTATCACCGTTGTTACGATATCACAGATGACAGGGCGGGGCAGACGGCTAGGCAGCCAGGCATGATGCCCCCGGGAAGTGTTCTCGTTACATATTCGCTGCCTAGTGCGCGTCTGCGCCGTCAAAGGCACATTTTCTTATACGTGTGGGTTGAACGGGAGTTTCGATGAAACAGTGCGACGTTATTTTTTATGATATACATAATATTTATTGTTCGAATCTTATTATATTCATAGAATCCTCTACTCGATACGAATGTTTAGTACGTCCAAATAAAAATTTCTAAATAGAAAAAAAGATATTCGTCGACGTCCATCCATTGTGTGCGCAAAAAGACTATGTAATCTGTTCTGTAGTGGATACGTTTGTTGTGTTGTTGTGGCCCTCTGCCGAATACTTTCGTCCATCTTGTTCTAGTTGTACTCGTAGTGTTTCAGTATTTTTTGTTAGTGACGTTTAGACTGTTGTGGCTTGGAGTCAGACGTAGTTGTCGCTCGACTGCAGCCCGCTGCGAACGAGACCAATGTCGCTTAGAGTTCGAGTCTACCCGGGTTAGTTGATGATCGTTGTAAACTTCATTAAAAGACATATAATGTGGTGACAATCGTTCGCGGCGGCCGGTGTGGCATTGTGAGCGTGTGAGCGTAGTGTTGTGCCGTCCCGTGGCGTCCCGTGGCGCCACTCGCGTCCATTTCTTGTCCATGAGCTGGTCGCGCCCACTGATGTTACGCGCACGCAGATAACGAACATACATCTTACAAAATACCAATTTTCTCGTAATATTAAAAACTAATGTAACGAATCAGTTCTCGTCCTTGTTGCTCAAAACTTTGCTCACGGGCGTCGACCAGCGAATCTATTGATAAGACAAAATTTACAAAAAAGAAAAAAGATTTTATTAAGTGTTACGTATTTATTGTTTACGTTATCGGATGTGATATTGGCAGCTTCCCGCGCGGTCGCGTGCGGCCGCGCGTGACTTAGTCGTTGACCTCTCCTAGCGTCTCAGTGACCTTAGGCTAGTTGGACCGTTCCATGTAGCGTGGGCACTCGCCCTTAGTAGGTATTTTTACTGGTTTAGGATAGAGCTAGATACATTAACCTTCAAGTATACTTAGTAGGTAACCTAGCGAGGACAGTCTCGTGTAGTGAAATTCATTTGCAATATTAACTGTCGTAGCGTAATTAGTTCGCATAGCTCAAAGGGCGGCGCGGAGCGGCTGAGAGCCGCGCGCCGTAGGACCATCGCCTTGCATTTATTGTTTATAGATAATAATATATTGACTAGCTTTCATTAGAGCATTCTTCATGTACTTAAACGATGGACTTACCAATTGTTAGCTTTACTATGTATTTTTCTTTTCTAGTATTATTTTGTTCGTATGTAGCTTAGCAGCAGACATCGTTTACGTATTCTTATGTCTAGTCACGGGTAACTCCGCGCGTCTAGTGCTGGTTTCATCGATATCAGTTAGCACATAATGAAACTTGTACTAGAGTCGGTTTGCATCGACATAATAATATTTTTATATGCTATTTGTTATAAGAGCCGTATGTTTTTCGATAAATGATATTCATTGCAAGATTTGAATTTTATCTGTATTTTACAACACTGTTGAGTTTGCCTTATTCACTTGATATGTTTTCGACATCGTTTATTTGATTCGAATGTATTGTTGATTGTTAAATGTGACGGATTATATGTTTTGTATGCCGAAACTATTTCGCCGCTGCGTATTATGAATTAAAGTATTAGTGCAATTAAAATTTTGGTTGTTCCATAGACATAATATTATATTTCCGTGTATTATCACGCAGTATTTATACTTGTGAGCATCGCTCGATGTCTGCTGCCACTTGCCGGTGGTGGTGATCACAGCGATTAACCAAAAATAATATTTCGTTTTTCTTTATACATTATTATATAACATTTAGATAATTATTTTGCCTAGGCATAGATATTACGTTATATTATAGAGTAACTATTGATTATGAGTTATATTATTTAAAGATGAACGTTTTGTTATACATTGCCCGCTACTTTATTATTGTATTGCAACATGATTTAGGTGTTGGACAACTCGAGGCATGAATGTTCCCACTTCCCGTGGTCTCATTTTTATCTGTAGTTGAGTAAATGTCAATTAACTTGGAGCTGGGTGCGGCTGCGACCTCTGCATTATTATTTTCGTGTCAAATCAATGTTCTAATGTGATGTGACTTGTAAACAATGTGCTTGTCTCCGAACCCACGCTTTTCGATAACATTGCACAGTTTGATGGTTCACTCTGTTAGCAGAACAATCTTTTCCCACACTTTGATTTCAGATGGCCACTTATTTTTGCTAGTAATCGAACCAGATTACAAGTCTTTTAGAATCTTTCCTCCTACGAGCTTGTTTCGAGTATAATGCGGTGTTGTGTAGATATTCATCGACAGATGTAATGGACCCGCGCGGGAACATATCATGGCAGAGCGGATTTATTTTCACTGTGTAAGGCACACCGTGTTGTCACAATGACTGATTTGAATCATGTATGAGAATAATAAATTATATATTTAAAACATTTAGTGTGGCTTTTTGTTATTTACCCTTGATCTCTATTTCAAAAGTTTTTCGTGGCAGTCAAGTTAGTCCAAATCAATAGGGGTAAGATTACAATAATTCATATACTGCAAATTGATATGCATAATCACTACATAGTATAAAACAAAATCGCTTCCCGCTGTCTGTCCCTATATATGTTTAGATCTTTAAAACTACGCAACGGATTTTGATGCGGTTTTTTTTAATAGATACAGTGATTCTAGAGGAAGGTTTTTATGTACGATACATGCATAATATATTTTTCAATACACTTGCTCAGAAAGTGGCTCTTATTGCACTACACTAGTATATAATGGCACCTGTTACCAAACTGTGACATTTTGATTATCATTACGCACTAGTGCTGTAATGTAGCTATAACCTTTTGGTTCAACCTCTGTTCGCAAAACAAATTTTGAATACGAAAAAATAAAAATTGTTTGTGGTCTATGACCGTCATTTTAAGATGCGCGTATATTTTTCGAGTGAAATTCATGGGCTGTATTAATTAAATTAAATCAAATACTACATTGTTACATAAAATGTTACATCCATATTCTATTACGAATGACATTAACGTAAAAACTTTTCACCCAAGAAAACAAACGACGACTAGGCAATATGATCAAAAGATCATATAGCCATAGCCTAGCGCGTGCTCATAGGCAACAATTTGTTTTTTTACTGCCATGTTGTGAAAAATTTTACTAGTTTTATTGTTGTAATATTAGTTAACTAAATTATTTTTCTTCACAAGTGTATTGAAAAACGTCGTATGATACACGTGAGTAATGTATGGTTACCGTTCTTGGCTCTCTTAAGACCCTCGCCAAGGCTCGGGTCTTAATACCACCTCGACGGTAACCAATTACATTACACACTTGTATCACAATGTACTATACTATCACCATTGCACCCGTGCGAAGCTGGGGCGGGTCGCTATTATCTTAATCCCTGCATTATAATCAAATAATTGTATGAAAAGGACAATCATGCGGAGCAAATCCGCATGCGAGATCAAATCCGCATGCGAGATGAAATCCGCATGATAGTAAAAAAACCATGATCAAAAACCGCTTAGAACAAGGATTACAGGGGATTATAATAAAATAAAACAACTAGATGAGTTTAATACGCATATTATGTACATACAGACTGAGAATGCATCAAGTTACAAATTGAAAACAAACAATTTACTCTTAAACGAATACAAATGCATATTTACAAAACGTGTCTTGCGTACGAACATAATCCTCTTAATTACGGATACAATACTAATATTATATTTACAGATACACTCGAGTATTTAGGTCCTTATGTACAGTTAGTAACATAAATGTGTACACATATGTTATGATGACTGTACCGGGAGTATTTTAGAGTAAAGTGGTCTAAAATTTTACATTGAGCTTCGCTACAGGTTATATTAACTTACGCATAGATAGACAAATTCTAAAAACGTGAATACTTTCTCTGATATTAGCTGGGTTTAGATTATTTGCAACATAATATATAACACGCAATGCAGCAGTAATGTTGCGCGCAACGTACATTCCTATTGCTCTCGTGGCTCTCGCCGACTGCCGGTTTTTCGACGAACGCGTTATTTTGCGCGGAATATGGTTTGGACAGCCATTCACGACGTTGGTGTGCGTTACGAACAAACATAGCTCGCGATATTTATATTAAACGTAGATTTGCTATTAGCTCAACACCATTCCTCTCTTTATATGAATGGTTCGGTGACCCTCTCTATTGTCCTTTGGGATGATTTTAAGTCGTCTGATGAGGCCCTTTGCAAGATCCACATCACCATTTATTTATTACCATTGGGTAGTGGTGGGCGTTTCAATAACGAACGTTTTCTACTCTTCGTTGCACAAACCAGTCTTCGAATTACGCGAATTATTATCTTACTTCTAAGGAAATAAGTTTTTTTTATCAATATACAACTATCACACTCGACGCGTCGTCGTTATCGTTTCAAAAACATTCTGCGACGCGACGGTGAAAACGTCATTCCGTCCTGCAACGAATTAGTCTTCGAATAACTTTATACGAATTGTTATCTTACTGCTAAAAAAATAAGTTCGAGAATGTATTAATTCAACTAACACATTCGTCGTCCTTTCAAAACCAGTTATTGAAATGAAAAATGAACTTTATGGCTATGAAATACAGCACAAATTTTATTTCCATGCTTAAACCGTCCTCAAACTAGTTGCGATAACAACGACGAACGGCGACGACGTTTTCTTAAACTACTCAACAATAGTTTCGTCTTCAAACCAGTCGCGACGAGGACCGTTTTTAATAACCGTTTCTGTCGTCACCGGTTAAATGTGATATTATCAAAAATTAAACTCAAACATAAAAAAGTCAACATAAATTTAAATCAAACAGCTCCTTGTATACGCTACGTGTACATTCCAGGTACGTACCGCGCACGCAGACCGTTCTTATATCGTTCACTTTGCATTGCCTATTATGTTGCAAATAATCTGTACTCAGCTTTAGAGTGAATGAATGGAATAACTAAATTACTCGAAATCGCTATCAATAAGAACATACAATTTATTATGTATGGCAACTGTAGTACCTGCTCTTATTGTATATAGTGTGTCCATTACAAAAGTAAATGACATCACTATCCATTCGCGCACGCGGCACTTTGCGCTTAATTTGAAGGCGCCCTTAAACTTAGAGAAACAAAATGCGTTACACAGTCAACTGTTTTTACTGTCATTAGATATCTATAATGCTTGGTTGGATTGAATTTAAAACTATTCTTTGTTAAAAGTACCTACGTGATTAAATCTTAAATAAAATACAATACACATTTTTTGTGTTAGTACTAAAATTTGGCAACATTCCCTAGCTTCGAGACCCCTGATTCCTTACGCCGATAATAAAAATCTTATCGATTACAGCAATTTTATCACAGTCTGTAAGCATACGCGTCCCCTCTTTTCTAAATCTAAAAAGCTGACTAATATAAGGTGCATTGTTTTGCGACAAACCTATACAAATTAAAGTTTATATTCCAATCAGAATTTGCAAGATCATAAGTCTTGAAATTTCTGAAGTACTACTTACTCTTCATTATATTTTGTTATTTAAAGATAAATGCAGAATGTATTTTCCGTCCTTTAAAGCTGTGATTACTGAAACAAAAATCAACTGCAGCAGCAAATTTTGTTGGATTTTTATTCTACCGAACGGGTGTTTAAGAATGTATCCGGCACTTATAATAAATTATTCGTTGACTAGTTATTAGGGACTCGGCCGTACACGCTTATCGATACATTCTTCGAAATAACTACTTTTAAATTATTTACAATTGTATGAAAGTAACAAGCCTCTTTGTAGCGCTGTAGAGCCATTCCGTAGCTTCGAGTAGGTTATGTGCGTTATATACAAAAGCTTGCAAGATTGACAAAATGACAGAATTTTATGCGTTCTTGTTTTTTACATTGCGCAAAAATATAGGATAGAACGATGAGCGCTGTAGTGGACGCAATAAACTCTCGACAGGCGAGGTCATAAATTCGGTTTTCTGATTCAATATTCCTCTCGATTTACAAATCCCATAATTTGCATATAATGCACTCATAACTTTGATTGTGGGCGATAAAAATACTTTTGTTGAACCAATTTGAACACTTGCGGTGAAAATTGAGCGAAAAGTCATAGATATGTATTATTTTAGGCCTCTTGAGCTCACAATAAGAGCACAGAAATGTCTTTAATTTTTGAAAATAGGTGTCTGCAAATCTTAAAGTAAAAACTAAATTTTGAATAAAATATTTTCATTATGTCAGTCTTGCAAAAAATCGATTAAAAAAACAACTTAAAACTGCTCCAACAATGTCAAAAACAAAATCAAATATTATTGTATAACATAGATTTAGATAGTAAAGACAGGGTCGTTCGCACGTTTGTTGTCGATATGACTTATTAGTTTTACTTGTTTATAAATATGGGTGTAAGAGTATACTTAAACATTTCCTTGAGAATTTTAAGTAAGTATCTAAAACTGTTTTGATTTGGACTCCAAAAGTCGATAAATCATTTTCATCGTAATTTTTTTTGTTTTTTCGCTAAGACGTTGTTTTATCGACAAAGTTGCTAAACTGGCAGCACTGCATACAGGAAATACAGCATTTCCATTGTCCTGCGCCAAAATATGGCGTCATGTCAGAAAAACAAGCGCTACGTCCTGTCCTTACAACCTATGTCAAAGAAGTAGATACAAAAATATTGTCACTTGATAAATATGTTTAGTAAAATAACAAGAAAATACGATTACAAACTATTATATTACGAGATAATTATATGACATTTTTTTAAAATTATTATAATATCTTTGAAGTTTATAAATGACTGGTTTATTATTTATTTTAAGTAGCCATGAGAACAAAGGTGGTCTTTCAATTACATAAGTATTTAGTAATACTTGACGGATGGATGCTAACCAGATCACATCGGCGTTCAATCATTTCCTTTGCTTTAATAAAAAAAAAAAAAAAAAAAAACAGTCATCCCTTTATCCATGGGTCGTCCAAAACCCGGTACGTAAGGAACCGGTACAAGTAAAAAAAAAAATTATCCCTTTCCCATACTTAACTCAATCTTAGGAACTTCACCTTTATTCTCATGACCGTACAGTATTTAATTCGATATTAATATTACGGTAGCCATAACAATATAAGAATAGTGAAAACATCCATTGTTTTAATTTAATAGTACACACTAATACATTAGATATTACAAATGCTGTTGTGATATTAATGACAAATATTTTGAACTTAGTTTTCTATACTTATTGTTTTAAGTGATTAATTATATTAGGTGAAGGTGGAACTTACGCATATTGGTATTACGAGATAGGAAACGCCGTTGAATTAATTTTGAGCACTAGTGAGCACAGACTTGTATTTTTTATTTGTCTCTGAAAATAAGTTCCAGAAAGTAGAAATATATAGATCGGTCTTCATTATAATAATCGAAAACACGTGTCTTGTGTTTTACTCAAAACATAATTTCTCTATACGCGCTTGTTGTACAGATTTTTTTAAATTAGTTCACAACAAAGAACACAAAGATTTCATCCGACCACCGAGCTCACATTAATCGTGATGTTACCGAATATAAAATGACCAAAATTAAAAAACGTTAAAGGGCCTAAACACCATGTACCTGACAAAAAAAAATCACCAGCAACCTCCCTTAGCTACCACCTTCCACTACCATTTTACAATGTGACCAAGTCAGTAATATCCCCCTTAGGGGGTACAGTCGACGGCCTAAAGAACTGGCACAGGCTGTCGTACAGTTTGATGCGTTCAGTGCGCGCGTTCCATTCCGCCGTGTCTTCTGGTTCGCCCGTCAACTCGTCATCTTGGCCGACGTCCCACGTGTCGGGCGTGGGCGCTGGTAATTCTTCGAAAGGCTGGATCGGCTCAGGGGCGGCGTCTTCGGCTCCTAGGACCTGGAGTGAGACGATGGTCTTAGGGTTAAAATTTGGGTTTCAGAGAGATAACGACCTAATTCAGAGGAAAAGTCATGGGAAAATAAACATTAAAATGTCGCATTTCTTTTTTGCTGGAGTAAACTTTAAAGTTAAATAGTCAAATACTCCAAAATGATGATAAAATAAAAATACTACAATTTTTCATGTCATGAGACAAATCCGTCCCCGCGTTCCAAGTCACGATAACATCGCTGATAACCAACAGTGCGCGAGCTGCCTTTATAGGGTGCGAGTCAAGGAACCTTGACCTATCTACTATTTACCTGAAATTCTCAATTAAATAAAACGTCGCATCAATCTGCCGTCATGTATCATCAGTGCATTTTTTTTCTGTAATGCTAATTTTTTATATGTAGTACAATAAGCGATGAAACTGCCTATTATGTGATTTAGTTTTCTGACAAAAAATCAAATAAGGGCTTTTTTTTGGAGTAGGCTTAGGTAAAGTTACGAGATTTGTCTCTAAAACTCAAAGTATTTACCTGGTCGAGTAACTATTGCACACACATCAAATGCTTCACATGGAACAATTTTATGTGTATTCGAATTAATTTCAAAGATAAATAATAAACTTTAATCACTTCAAAACTAAGTATGTTACAGCAATAACTAATCACAAAACTTTAAATGACTGAAAACTAAAAAAAAATCAAAACGTAACAGCAGTCCTTAGAAACAAATTTGAACAACTTCACTGTGCATGTTATAGAGGGCTGACATATTGTTTTGACTCGGAATGCAAAGCTTAGATCTGTGTATCTGTGTGCGTGTAGTGTATCAGTTAAACGCGCACAGATATACTGTCAGGTCAATTGCCACACGCTTGCCAACCCTTAAAAAAAAGTTTATAGTAATAAAAGTTTTCATTTTTTCTACTTCATTTAAAAAAATAAACTGGGAAGCTGTAAAATCTTTTTTTAATGTGCGAATAAATCAAAATAATTAGGCTTTTCCAGTCCATTTAAGTCAGATTGCTGTTCAAATTTTTCATAATTTTTGGCCAAAGCCCTATACATTTATTGAACGTCTCTTGTTTCATAATACGGGCTGGTTACCTGTGCCAGTGCGAGCGCGAGGTCGGCGGGTGCGGGCAGCGTGTGCCTCCTGCGGGCGAGAGCGCGCGTGCGGCGCGGCGACAGCGCGATGGCGGCGCTGGTACTCGGGCCGGGACCCGTGAATAATACTGTCGCCAGTTTTTGGAAGCGGTCCACCTGTAACACATAAATAATAACATGCGGATGTTTAAATGTGCTATATGTAGCGTAAAAGTGACTGAAGTAGTTTGTTTTATTACGGATAGGCTCGCGTTTGACCACTATCTCAACTGATGGTAAGCGATTTTGCGGACGACGATGGAGCACGTTTTCCTAGATGTAACCTATATAGAGTGACTGGTAATTAGTAAACGATACTTAAACGCGTGATTGTAGTCATGATAACAAACAACTTTTACTACAGAACCAAACCTGAAATCGCAAAAAGAAATCTGCCAAGTTCAGTACATTTTTGTTCGCCTAACTGGTCAAAATGTATTGAACTTGGCAGAATTTTTTCGCAATTTGAAAGTTTAGTCTATGACCACAATCACGTGTTTAAGTATCGTTCACCAATTACCAGTCACCCTATATACACCGTTAAATTATAGTCGTTTTTATCCCGCGAAGGGTCGATTCGGTACATAAAATACTATCGATTTGTAAAGAAAAAAAAAATTAAGTACTTTTTTTCAAAAACTAATTAATATACGCATAAACGAAATTAATTTCTTTAAGTAAACGAGTCAATGACCTTGTAGGTAGTTGTCGATCGTTGCGTACTAACTACCTACAGGTCATTGAAATTAATTTCGTACATGCGTAAATGAATTCGAGTTTAAAAAAGAGTACTTTATTTTTTTATATTCTCTTTAAAAATCTATAGTATATACCGAATCGACCCTCCGCGGGATTAAAACGATCAAAATTTAACGGTGTATTCTTGACTTGAAGACCCTTACTGAATATTTGGAAATGTAGTAGCTTACTACAATATCTCCATAATTATGTTAGATATTTTTAATTATTTGTCGCTTTTGTTAATTTGGCGGAGAAAGGATTTGTTAAAGTTTTACGGTGTAACAATATATATAAACCACAAAATATCTAAAAATCAAAGTAACATTTATTAAAAAATAAACTGTGAATATTTGTAGGTAAGAAACGTTAACCTTGTGTCGTATTTGCAAGTGACCAGTTGCACACTTTTTAGTACACATGAAAAAAAATCAAAATCTGAAGTATATTGTCTAAATCTCACCTCCTCCGGGTTGGAGTGATCCAGCGCCTCGTAGAGATCATTCCTGAGGTAGTGCAGCGCGCCCTTGGCGGCGGCGGGGTCGGGGTGGCGCGCGGCGGCGCCCGCCATGGCGCGGTAGCACGCCTCCCGCAGCGCCGCGCGCGCCACCCGCGCCGCGCCCTGCAGCGCCGCGCGGCGCAGGCGCAGCGCCCACAGGTCGTCCAGCCGCACTCGCGGGCTGTGAGGGTTGCCCGGGTTGCCGCCGAACAAGTAGTGGATCTGTACGTTGTGGATAAACTATTTTAGCTCACTACTTTAACCGCCCGCGTCGGATTGGTCACTGCCCGCGCCAGAGTCGCGTGTTTGCGAAGGGGTACTTACTCCATCTGATTTAGAACTTCAATCCACATAAGTGACAGAAGAGCTATAGAGATGGAGTATTTCATCATGCATGTACAACCCTGACAAAATAAACGCGAGAGTGTTTCACGCGGCGGCAAATAGGTTAACTTTCTAATCATTGTTAACCTAAGTAAAATATTGCTTACATATTTTTACCAGCGACTTCACCCTTTGAAAGTAGTAAATACCCAAAGAGAACATACTAAACGTCTGAAAGTATCCTATATTGTTCTATGTTCTATTCCAGATATGTTGAGGTATGATTAAACAACAAAATATTTACTTACATTTGTATGATATTAGTAGAAAGCAAGATAGAAATAATAAATAAAGACTAATCCCGTACCTTCTTAACAGGATCATAGACAAGCTGGTGAGCGAAACGCGGACGCGGCTCGTTGGGCCCGAGACTGTCATTGCGGTACACACATGTCCATGTCAGACGTCGGAGTGAAAACACCCAAAGAGTGTTATATACGCACTTTTCCTTCTCTTTGCTCATACCCTGTTGAATAAAAAAAAATCATTTAAGTACGTAATCCATTTGAAAAATACAAATATGGGGTGACTGGTAATTAGTGAACGATACTTAAACAAGTGATTTTAGTCATAATAACAAACAAATTTTACTATGCTTCGCAAAAGGAGACGACCACCTGCTATTCCTATTCGCTCCGGACCATGGCGTGTACTAGGGACCGGCGCGAAAAGTCGTTACCGCCGATCGCCCCATCTAGGACACGGTGGTGCCCAAGCGGTGCAAATATCTAGCGCATGTACCACCGTGTCCTCCGGGCGGTCAACCCAGTGGTCACACCCGGGCGTTACTTTCGTACGAATCCGGTACAGGTAATCCCCGAACTTAACATGTCCGGTGAGAACCTACGTAAAGCGGAATGTAAGGACGCCGTGAGGTCTTTCCAGCCGCTCCTCGAAGAGGTGACTTACCGCCATAATTTATATGGCATGCCTACCTAGCTGTAGCTAAATCTGTCAATTGCTTTAGTTTTCTTACTGCATACGCATATGCAGCTGAGATTAATCTACCTGAAAGAGCTCTAATATGAGCGCCCCATTGCAATTTTGAATCGATAATAATTATACCTAAAAATACTGCTTAAGCAATAACCTCATTTTTGGCGTCAAGAATTAGATTGAGGCCAACTTGAGGGACATTAGGTAATGAATACTTTATACATTCATTGTTCGCATTTAGTAAGAGGTTGTGAACCATTTCGAAAGATTAACCAGAATTTCTTTGAAATGCAAGGCGTCCGCATCTTTTTTATCTATTTAAAAAATAAAAGAAGTGCCAATAAAATTATATCAAATAAATTTGTCATCATTTATTCCTTACATCCTTTATCATTAATAAAAACTGGAAAAAGGAAAGGATCAATTTATTCAACCCTAAGGTACGCCCATCTTTACTAAAGACCCCGAGGATAAATGGTTACTTTTTGCTGCTTGAAAGATAAATAGGAGGAGAGTTAGCGGTCAAGCGCGAACCTACCAATAGTAAAAATAGAAAAAACAAAACCAGCAGCTTGTCCAAGAATTCCGTAATGATGTAATTTACTGATCAGAATATTATGGTTAACGCAGTCAAATGCTTTTGAGAGTCACATAATTTGAATTAAAATGAGACATCTGGCCGAACATGTTTTTTTTCTAGATTTTACTTAATGCTGGAAACACGGATATAGTTCTATAGGAATTATGCAATGTATAATCCCCTATAAACCTCTAGTTTATAGCTATTAAGAAACAAAAAATTAGGCGAGGCATTTAAGTCATTATTATAGCTCTAATTTAGTGGAGTTTAATATACAGTTAAACGCGTACCACAAATGTGTATTTTAGGTTATAGCTAAAATAAACCTTACTGACTTGTTTCACAGTTCAATAATTATTATCATTGCGTATGTTTGGCTGTCCGAAAGAGTTACTGTAGCCCTAGAACGCAAACGGCAACGGCAACCGAAGGATCACAGTTTTTAGTCAGAAAAAGTGACACGCTCTCACTCCACCCAGAGCAGGAGAAGTTATTTGATGATTAAAAAAAAATGTATATTTTGTAGTCTTTGTCTCGTTAGGCAATCCATACTCACCGACAGCACAAACATTTCATCAGTGTCGGGGTCGAGCGTGGCGCGCTGCGTGAAGCCGGCCTGCGGGGGCGGCGGCGCGGCGGCCCCGCGGCACAGCGCGCCGCACTCGCCGGTGCCCACGTCCCACCACCACAGGTCCACGAGGTGCTCCTTGTTGCGCTGCCCGGCGAACATGTACAGGCGCCTTTGGATCTGAACGAACAAAATAGCACGCTCATTCAATCGTCGATTTCCTTTAGCGCATTCTGATAGGCGAAATCAAAATCAAAAGCTGACCCAAAATGAAAACCCTTCTTGCAGTACAAAGATATTGCCTCGTTAGTCTACCGATTGTCGGCGCTAAGGCAGATGAAGAAGTCCCTGGTCGGGCAAAGTGTTATCGGGTTTGTATGAATATATGAATTTCTCAGTAGTTTTAAGTTAAAAAAAAACAGGGTTGATGTTACTTGTTAAAAAAAAATCTTCAGGAGTATGTGCGCTGATATCTTAAACTATACTTTAGTACTTAACAAATAAGAAAGAAAAATATTACAAAAACTAAAATGTGGTGAAATTCTTTCAACTGAAAAAGTCTCAGCACATACTGGCTTATTAGGATTATTATTTACTAGGGTAAGCCTGGCCCCCCGCATGCCTAATTGAATGAAGTTGTCAGTACTTTGGCGTCCATCATAGAATTTCGATTTAGTATTCTAACAGCCTGGGTTGGACGCTAGACGGTACTGGAGTGGGCGCGGCACACTCGGCCCCTCCAATATACGCTTATGGCAGTACTGTGACTCAGTTAATACATATATCAAGGTTTTGCTGTTAAGGTAATAAAGATGAACATTAATAAAGAGTGGAACAACGGAACGGAGGCCTTTGCCCTGCAGTGGGACACAACGGGCTCATAATATAATATATAATATTAATAAAAAACCATGAAGACGTCGGATTGGTTCTATGATCGTTTTCGTGTCCTATCCGCCAGGGTCGTGTGTTTGCGACTGGGTACTCTATCTCGTTTAGCTCTACAATCCCCACAGATGACAGAGGAGCTGGTGAGATGGAATATTTCGTCGTAGATGTGCAATCCGGGCGGCATAAACGCGAGAATATATGTCGGATATATCCGAAAGCGGTTAAAAAGTTAAAGGACTTTCACAAGGCCTATGTTCAATAACGGTTTCTATATTCTAAATCTAAAACCAACTATGAAATACTCACGGGGTGGAACAGCATGGAGTGTGAGACGCGCGCCTGGGGGGCGTCCTTTTCGTGCTTGTCGCACAGTATCAGCTGCCAGGTATTGGTCAAGATGTAGTACGCGTATAGCCCGGAGTACTGAGGACTTACTACCTCCTCACTGGAAAATTAATGCAATTAGTAATCGACTGCCTTCTATGAACGGTTTCACTCGCCAGAATGTTGATAATTATCCCAGGGGAACATACTGCCGGAGATAAAATTAACCTATGTGCTATTCCGGGACATGGTCTACCAGTGTGCCAAGGATGATACCAGATTTTCTATGAAGTCTGGACCCACCTTCCAATAGCTATGTCTCAATCGAAACGCGTAACGACGGCCATTTTGGCGCGAACTATTCATACTTGCTTTTTGGCAAAACTAACATGTTAAACCAAGAATAACTCAGAAACTAAGATTTTAAACTTGGTGCCATAGCAACTTTTATTCAGCTTGAAAATACCTATCCAACGATATAGCTATAATTATAACTTTTTTTTATTAGTTATAAAACAAATGGTTTATATTTTTAATTTGCTCCAGTAAATACAATCGAATCATAGCTTGACTCTACGGCCATGTGTTGACTTCCGAAAGGGAAACCCGGAGTCCTGGACGCACAGCACAGGTGTGGTTTTAATCAGTAAAAGTTTTTCACTTAGCAAGCCGGACACGCCCTCTCGCTCTGCCCTAAAGCGGGAGAAGTCATTGGATGATTTCCCACAATTAAAAAAAAAATACAATCGATACAAACTTTCGCCTATATAATATTAATTCATTATTTCCCAAGAGGACGCCGGCGTTCGCACACCTATTGTCTTTCTATTGTGTCTCTAATTACGGTATTCAACAGGTTGTGACTAGCTTCGCTTGTGTGACTTATTGCACAGAAACTGTATTTACGTGTGAAATGTAGCTTTCTACCCGTAAAAGACGAAGGAAATCTTTACAAGTACTTATAACATAATCACCCTTATAATAGATTTTCTTGCTGAAACTCTAGCCTCCTCTCTAGTAGAGGGAATGGGTCATAACCCACAGGTTGGTCCATCCATGGACCATAGAGGGTGATAGAGGCACTCAGCCTGCCTGCATTCACTATGGATCTACTCATAGTCTCTGGTAAGTTCCCTTACTAGCGTAGGTATTCGAAGGGGAGTGACATAATGGGTTCAGGTCCCATCGCTATCATACTCGAACACCTTCTGGCGAGTTCGTCCCCTGCATCGCTGTGTCCTTTAATCCATTGAATGATTAGCATAGCATAGCATCAGCTTTATAATGTTCCCACTGTTGGGACTCAGGCCTCTTCTGTAGGAGAGGGAATGGGCCGTAATCCACCACGCAGGCCCGGTGTGGGTTGGTGGATGTCACATGTCTTTAAATTTTGGTTCCAGTTTTCTTACGATATTTTCCTTCACCGTTTTGAGAGCAGTGGTGATGTACCACACAGATTTGAGTGGACCTGTCTAGACAGTGTCACATTTGTCAATTACCATCTAGCTCAACATAATATGGTTTTTGTTTTAAATAGGAAGTAGTACATAGTAGAATGATGTCGTATTGTGTCTACGGTCTGTTTATAAACAAACGTATGACACTGTTGCACGTTTATATTGCAATCATAACACACACCAATGATACAATAATATTGACATTTGTTACATAAAGTATTATTGCATTTGCAATGGTAATGAATGGCCTTACAATTCTTACACACATTGTCATCTTTTCTAGCCTATTCCCAACTATCTTTTTTTTTTATGGAGAAACCATCAAATAACTACTCCGCCTCTGGGTAGAATAAGAGAGAGTTGGATTTTCAACGTTATTGAAGTTTCAAATTATTGGGAATTTCAATATTGGTGAAATTTCAATTTATTGGGATTTTCAACATTAATGAAGTTTCAATTTATTAGGATTTTCAACATTATTGAAGTTTCAATTTATTGGAAATTTCAACTTTAGTGAAGTTTCAATTTATTGGAAATTTCAACATTAGTGAAGTTTCAATTTATTGGGAATTTCATCGTCAGTGAATTTACAACATATTGGTATTGAATGTAAAAAGTAGTTAACATAAAAAACACTTACGTATTAGCAGGCAGGACTCTTCCTCCAAACACATAGATGGTCTGTGTGTCAGGGTCGATGCACATCTGATGGTCGAACACAAGTCTTGGGCCGCCTGCAGCCGCCGTGTCGTTGCAGATCTGTGACCACTCGCCCGAGGATACGTCGTACATGTATAAGTCGCTCTATAGGGCAATAAGGATACAGATTAATTTAAGTAAATAGGCTAGGGGTGACGTATATTTACTGATACAGGTATAAAAACCAAGCATGGTTTTCAGTACGCAGCCCGGGTACAGACTGAAATACTGGGGACCTTGAGGGTATGACGTCATACGTATTGGCCATTACAGTATCTATGGCCCAGCGCATATCGCTACCACAAGGTTGCCAGTTGGTGCAGCATGATGTTGCTCCCGAAAGCTGCTGTTTGCTTTAAGAACATTCGGACGATACCCATACCTTGAAGGCCGGGTATCGAGATTAGCAGGTTTATATCAAGTCTAGGGGCGAATTCACATTTGCCGCTAAGCGCCGCATGGCGGCAGTCGACCGATGAACTGATGCGATGCCGCAGCGCGGGTGTAGCCCATCAGTCGCGCGTTTTTTAACTTATATGGAGTGATAAAGCGGCGCGGCATTTTGTGGATAATTTGAAGGCGTCCTAATATGAGCATTAACTCTAGGAACTGAGCTGAGATGGTCCGAGATTTGATCTGTGATTTCATCTCTATATCATATCACATGAAATTTTAAAAGTCCAAATCATCCAATTATATTATTACGTTACTTTTTTACCGATGGAGAGTAAGTAAAAATCGTAAGCCTTTATGTAGTACATAGATACTAGCTTCGATAACGGTTTTCTTCTCTCTTTTCTTTAATATTCAAGATGCAAAGACATCAATTAACTGGTTAATTATCTTACTATTTATTGCACCGTTCAATATTTGGTATATACACGCTAGAACTAGGTCATTGTACAAGATATAAGAGCGAAAATCGAAACCAGTAAAAAACTTACATTCATATTGCTGGGTACTCGCTGCGCGTTATCTAGGTACCTGTAATGAAAACTCACTGTTAATACATCATCTTAGTTTTTATTTAATTTTACATATAAATCATAACGGTAGATCAAAGCGAAGAAGGTCGAGCTCAACTGCTTTTGTTTATGGTAGGATAGGGAGAGGGTTCCTTCCTTCAGTTGATCTTTGCGTTCTAGGGGCACGATAACTCTTTCGAGCTGACGGATTGCCCTCATGCCTGGAAGCTATCGACTCCTACTGAAATAACTGGCTTACAATGGAACAACACTAAATTGTGTGAAAAGAGTAAGACCTTTGACCAGCAGTGGGAAAAAGTCGATTTGATGTATTGACTTGAAAATCTTATTATTGATAAATCTTAAGTGCGCAACCAGAGTATTTTTGTGAGCCTGCGTATGTGCTACTGTAATACCAGTGAAGTGTGTCGGTTGACTGATTTCTTAAAAAAAAAACACTACCTAAGTACCTATATTTAAGTAAAATTTCAGTGCTTGAAAGTGCAAAGTAAGTTATAATAATAAACTTACTTTTCTAATGTAGGTGTACAAAGGTGAGCATTATTCGAGTTACATGTTGTATACTAAACTCTTAAAAACCTACAACCTTATTTATAAAACCCACCTGCCAAGAGTGAACAGCCGTCGATACACCGGATCGAACACCATCTTGTGACAGGACCTGGGCGTGGGTCCCCCTACCAGCCCGCTGTGATGACACAGTAGCGTCCAGCGCTCATTTGTTGTATCGAACGACCACAGATCGTCCAAATCTTCGGTGCCGTTCCAACCGCCAAAGAGGTAGAGAGTACCTGAGTGAGAATTTTAATTTTAGGTATTATTGTTCAAATTATCAAATATTTTATATTTTAAAACACTTTTTATACAACGATGATTAAAAAATACATAACATTATTAACTAATGCACATAAAATCTCGTGTCACAGTGTTTGATATCGAACTCATCCGAAACGGTGACGTAACCGATTGTTTTAATTTTATGTTATTTGGTAGGTCTGAGAATAAGGCGTAAAGTATTTCCCAATCTCCTACCCCCACCCCACATTATTTAATCAAGATACTTCTTTGATAATCTATAATAGCTGGTGTCAATAACAGCTGATATCAGCTGGTCCTTTAATAAAAATTAAAATCACGTAGTTTGTTAAACTTAAAAAAATAAAAATAAATCGTATTGGCGGTCACCAACGACGCGTTTTTAGCACCGTTGGACATAATGTATTATCATCTAAGTTGCAGGAAACATCTGGAAAAAGGTCATACAAAATAGCAGAATACACAGCAGTATGACAGAATAAGCCTGAATCTAGCATTGAATGATACCAAGCTTTTTTGTCAATATTTTTGACTTGGATACTAAGTCCTTTAAGCCATGACTTCGTATGAATGATATTTGTTAACCATTAGAATGTACACGTTCTAATATTTTTGTAGTATTTGTTAGTAAATTTATCAAGTTCACCTACTCGGCAAACTCTTAGACAAAAGTCTACGGCAGTAGACGACATTTTATTTAGTAGACTAAGCGTGGTTTCGCTGAGGTAGTCAACACTACAGTAAAATTCGCGGATCCATTTTACCGAGATCGCGCCTGTTTCAACGATACTACATATTTTTTAGTTGTGCAGACACTTAAGATACAAAACTACATCAATTTTAAATCACAAGATCCACTAGGAATCAATTTGCTAATAATTAAAACGGTAACTGTACTTCACTCGAAGAAATGCCGATAAAATCTCGTGATACCAGGCTGAAATGATGTTACCACAGTATATACAATACATACCCGTGGTTGAGTCTACAACCAGTTGGTGTCCCCCGCGAGGTCCGGGCTTGTTGCAGCACAAGGTCGTGGTGCATGGCTCGCACACTTCATTCGGATCCATGAAGTATATAGGCGCCTCCTATAAAATTAAAAATAATTACGTGAAGGAACTAAAGCGTCACTTTCATAGATTTGTAAAATCAACGCACAACCACAGAGAATGTACAATTTTGCTTGTCTTATAGAGGGTCTAGTGCTTCGATGTCTAGTGTCAGTTTTTTAATGTATAAACTTCCGTTATATCATATTGTAAAGAGAAAAAGAGGTTTTTTACAAATTGACATTTACTTTAACGTGAAAAAGGTCTAATCTCTATTATATAGTTAGTGTGAGGGATAAGCTTTTGAATCGACAGACAAATTGACTGACTCCAAACTTTTTGCTGAGGATCTGTAACTTGTAAACGGGCACTAGCTTCAGATGGTTTTATAAGTGCCCATGTAAGCCTTGTAGTTCAGTGTTGGCTGCTTATTTTCATTTTTTTTTTTTTATAATTATAATACTAAGAAATATCGAAGATTCTGGAGTCTTGAACCTTTGGAAGGCGTATGACGACGGTCCAAAGCCAACGCGCAGTCGCTGAGGCCTCTTAGAAACTTTTCAGGAATAGTTGTACTTTGTACCAACCGACGGTTATCCCTGTACGTGTGGTGCACCTAAGGACTACCTCCGATTGGTGGAAATACGACACAAGGAAAACAAAGATGCTATGGTTTGGACTGGTTACCAAGAAATACTTCTAGGACAGGAGGGACTAGGAGGGACATAGTCTTTACATAGGTAAAGACTATGTCCCTCCTGAAAAATATAAATAATACATAATAAGAAATATTTTTATGCTACTGTACTCACGGCAGTGTCAGGTCCCGGGTCCCTGTCAGAGCAGAGCAGGTCATGCTGCCTGGCAGGGGGTGGCGCCGGCGATTCGCCACTCCACAGCCGGTCCTCCACTTGCGACGAACACGCTGACATCTGCCGCCACTCCGGTGTGTAAGGCTGCCATGACATGTACCAGTCTAGCTCACCCTCTGTTTAGACAACACGACACAGTTTTGTGATCAAAATTAAAATAATTATATTTTTACTATTCAATATTTTTTTCCAGTACAGTACCTCTACCATGAGTTTTAAGCAATAGTATTCGTCGCTACTCGATATCGACGCCGTAAATATTTTGTATGGCAAATTTTGGTTCTGCAAGTGACCGCTAGAGGCGCTGCAAAATTTTCTTAAAACTCATGGTAGAGGTACTGGGCAAGGGCCTTCACTTTATCCTTTTTACCCCTAAATAGACCAAGAGCCCGTGTTGTGTTCCACGCGCACCTTAAACAAGTATCATCAAAACTGAGCGGACCCAGTAGGGCTGATAACTGCTAGGGTTACGGGATTGTTTGAAAGAGTTACCGTAGCCCTAGAACGCCAAGGGCAATTAAAGGAACACAGGTGGGTTTTAGTCAGAAAAGGCTGACTCTCCCTTTCGCTCCATCTAGAGCGGGAGATGTTATTTGATGAAGTGTCACTAAAAAAAACTCTTAGTCTGGGACAATCTCCGTCCACGTTTCCTCCTCAAAAATGATCACTTTGTCATTCCCATGCCCTCATTTCCGCGGTCGATCTAAACGGCGATGTCTTCACTCAGGTGTTCATTCAGTGAAGTTTCCGAGTTGCAAGCTCTCATTTTTTACACTTTAGCGAACATTATGGTCAATAAACTTAATTATTTTCAATTATTAATAAAAACTTGGCTCGGGCTCGGTCAAAAAATTTATAATTGCTTAAAAACATAATTACTAAAACGAGGTTTTACTTTGGGTACACTTCTGTCTACCCTCCTCGAAGATACCGGCCGTGTATTAAAACAAATTCTTACCATTCACAGCCTGATCGAAGATCTCTTCAGCCAGCTTGTAGTCTCCATTCTCAACGAGAGCGTTCCACAGCCTGGCCTGCAACGGTCCCTCGAGCATCACTCCACTCTCCCTCGATAAGGCCTCAAATGCGTCCTTGTAACGACGCCGGCGCAAGTGCTTAAGCAATATGCGTACCGCTTCTTCTTCTTTCCGCTAAAGTTAAAATAAAATCGTTTGTTTAAACAACTGCAAATATTATACATTTTGAATTAAGAATTCGAGATAATTATTAAATTTGCCTCCTCTCTAGGCTAAGGCTGATGATGAAGATTTAATTTGGAATTACTATGTGGGTTAAAACATAAGTAAGAATCGATAATAAAATTATAAAACTGAAGAGTTTAGTTGTTTGTTAGTTTGAAGGAGTTAATATCGGGAACTACTGTTTCGATTGGAAAAAATCATAGAATCATAAGGAACCATTGGATGTTGTCACTAAAATAACAATCATTTTAAAATGGTACCGAAGCATTTGTTCAGTTCATTAACTCAAATAGGTGGGTGTAAAAGAATTGGACCAATAAACCTCGCGGCAACATCCAGAATCATAACTGCGTAGATAACTGTCCTCATATCATATATTGCACACTCAACATCCCTTGGCGCTTGCACTTTTTGGTCTAGCTAGTGTCCCAGTTATTTGACAGAGAACCATGGCAACGCTTCTATAAGGTCGTATTTACGGAGACCCGGCGCGTTGGGTGTTTCGTCGTACATTGCTGCAGCGGGTCGCGTCATCGCTCGCGCAAAAACAAACATTATGGCAATGTACGACGGACCACCCGACTGACCACCCACCCTGGGGGCAACTCGAGAGTAAGCCCCCAGGTAGGCATACAGGTACTCAGTTAACAAAATACGATTTATCAATCGCTTTATCTTTCGTTTACAATACAAGTAGGACAAAAGAAGACACCTACGTAGATACCATTCTTAAAATGCGAATAATATAAATGTTTTTTTTTTTTTTTATTATTATTTAATCAAACGAATGGAGCAAATAATAAATGATAAAATAATTATATTTATTTTACAAATATGTTTTTAAAAACACTTTTACACGTCAATTTTTTTTTCGCCAGTTTAATCTGTCCTAGCTCAGAGGACACCGGTGTCCTCTCACATCCACGCCACTATAGGCCTTAATTCCGATGTTTAAAGTCTACTTTTGTATGAACAAGTTGGGTAGTTGTGGATCGAAGTGTTAAACTAGATGAGGCCGGTTTTTCCTAGCTGACTACCTTGAGAAGAAACACCAAAACTCTGTGAGTTTCTAAAAAAAAATATATAAGTAAGTTTCTAAAAAATATTTAAAATAATGCATAAAACCACGAATGATTAATTCGTAAGCAATTTATTCTAGAATAACTCTTTCGCGGATGAATTAGTGGCGGAGAACTACGAGTATCTAGATAACAATTTATTCGATTAATACCCAACTCTACCCCCTCATGTTGAATACCGATGAGACACTAAAACATTCTACCTATTTTGAATATGCATCTACAACGATTAAAAATGTTTTGCAGTTAACAGATCCTAAAAAAACCACATGCGCAAACACACAATGGCTGGGCAGAGAACGGCCATGTTGCACGGTGGGCGGAATATCGGCTTTCATAGACTTGAATTTCAATTTGCAATTGCCGTATTTTTAGCTATTACTATTATACAAAATGACATCCGAGTTAATTCTGCACAAAATTGAAGAAATTTTACTTTACTTACGAAACATTATATTAAACGACCCACTGACCGAAGCTAGTATTAAAAGTCCGATTATTTCTGAATAATCACACTTCATATCTTAGCTTACTTATCAGAAAAAGTTGAGTGATGATGGCATTATTGGGCAATATTGTAAATCATCATCACCTGTTGAACAAGCGCAATAAAGTACCAGATTACCTGCTGCGCAACACAATACTTAGGCCTACTCCACACTTGCTAGCAAGTCGCAAACTCGCAACACTTCGCAGAAGATATGTCGTTCTTGTTCCGTCGCAGATCGTTTGCTGCGCCTGTCCGGACCACCGCGTACAAATCTTCTGTCGGCGCATTATCGACCACATCATATATCAGATATTTATATGCTTCGTACCACATTTGGTAAAATAACTCGCGGCTACGGTGCACACCCAGAATGTTTGACACCGAAAGATTTATTTAAAAAGTGCAAACTAGAGTTTTTCTTTGGAATTCTAGAGAAAAGCTGCATGGAACGGCAAAAAGAAGACGGGGGAAGAGTATTTATGGGATGAATCCAATATTTACGCTTACTTTTTTTTTATTATAGATACGCTGGCGTTTGACCAATATCTCATCTATGGTAAGCGATGATGTGGTCGACGATGGTATTCGCTTGCCTAGAAGCAACCTTCCTAGTCTTTATGTCACTTTTGACATAAAGACTAGGGAATTATAGCTATAAGAAAACACAGAGACAAGGAGTTTAAGTTCTTAATTGTATGCATAATAAATGTGTTTTTCAAACGTTTTGTACGTATGTATGAGAAGAAATGTAAACGACAAAAAACCGACAGGCTAGCAACTTGGCGTTGATGCTCAAGACTTTTGAGTTTTGACTCAACGAGTGCATCATTGCCAATTATCTTCTTGGTTTACTTCTCAATCGACTCTAGCGTATCAAACTGGTATTTGGCCATCCCAAAGATGAGAGCAGTACTCCGTACGATTGGACTTGCGCTGGATAAAATTTGAGCAGTTGTTCCGGCGTGAAGTACCGTCTCTTTGCTAAGATTCACAATTTTTTTGGCAGCCAGTTGAGCTTTTGCCTCGATTTATGAGCCGAAATTGAGGGTAGATGACAATTTTAACACAAGAAGCTCAAGATGGTTATAATAAAATAATCTACCACGGAATATTTAAGGTAGCCACCTACTGGGCCAAAACAGTTTAGCGAATTTACCATCGATTCGAAAAGATGAAGATTTACCACAACATCAAGTGCAGGGTAGGCCTTACAATGAGGGTTTTCGAAAATGACATTCACCAGGTGGCAGCACTGAGTCGTCAGGTCAAGGCACCTGGCAAAACGCTTATGTTAATGACATTAGTTAAATTGATGTCTATGTCATTAAGACGTTTTCTAATGTAAGTGACTTTTCGGCTAAGTGGCGCCAATCGATGGTGGGAATTTTCCTAAAACCCTCATTTGCGTCTTGAGAGTGAGAGAGAGCGAGGACTTATTGCGACGTATTAAAATATCAGTCGTGCGAGCGAAAAAGAGAATAGAATAGAATTTTATTTTGCAAATATGGGTAGTACATAGTAGTTCTTAGGATTACATTACAGCTCAGCCACATTTTACCATTCGGCATGCAAATATTTAAAAATTATTATCTGATTCTTACACTTACATTTTTTCTTTAAATTACTAGATAAATTTATACATTATTATTATTCAATTTTATATTATCAATTTAATCAAGTATACGTATGTGTCAAATTTAATTATCATTGGATTTTTATATCTCGCACTATTTCAAATGTCATACCATTATCATAAATTTTAAGAGGGATGGAGCTATACAAGTATACATACACCCTTTACAGCTCTAAACTTTAAACAGTTCATTTTAGGTCGTAAAATAGACCACGTTAAGACCTCGTGGTAGAGATGCGAAAGCGGGCTTTGTGGTATAATACTGCTTGCACGTGTTTTTGTTTCTGAGAATCACAAAAGACCTTAAACTCGACACGCTTTTGTTTACTTCTGTAATCTTAATAGCTATTGACCATTATACTGTGCCGGATGTGAATACTTTTACCAACTGGTCTTTCTAATAAATACAATTATCTGAAAATATTAGTAAAGTCGCTTAGTGAGGAATGTCGTAAAAAGGCCGTTTTTTATAAGGCGATCAAATAGTATTCTATCGGGACCTATGATTTCGGTCAGTATGAAAATGTTTTAAACGATGTTTTAAACGGTTTCGACAGTATTAAGAATTGCATACACGTTTCTTTATTTTTTAACATGTTTTCGGGACACGATTGGCAAGTAACATGATACAAATTTTTAACCTGCACATTGACACACAAGTAAAATCTATATTCCACTAACTATTCCACCAACTATCACACACAACGTCGTCTAGTCCCAAGCTAAGCAGAGCTTATGTTATGGGTACTAGACAACTGATAAACATACTTACATATTTCTAAAAACATACATATTATAGATAAATTACAACCAGACACAGAACAAATGATCGTACTCATCACACAAACATGGGTGGGAATCGAACCCACGACCTCCAGAATAGCAGTCTGGGCTACTAACTACTAGACCAACAGGCCAATCAAAATCGATACAATAATGCTGAAAAATTTACAAAGCACTAACATAATCCTGCAGAAATGTAACACCCTAGAGTAAATAAAGTAAGTAGGTAGTATCTAAAATTCTAAATCATGAATACGTAGTGTTCGTAATACGGATATTTCTTTTTATTTAAATTAATTCGATAAACAGTCTGTTCCTATTTATCTACCAACATAATATGTTGGTAGATAAATAGGACATAAATAATACATATTATGTATTACTATAGTAAAACCATGTCACCAAAATGTAAAAAACATGCAATAATTTATACCATATTATCCATATTATCTCTTGTCAGCGCCTGCACCGGCGTCAAAGTAGATGCCTCTATATAAACTTCACTTTTGAAAAAGCACTCAATCAAAGTTTTAAACAATTTTTTTATAATATAGATAAGCGGGTCCACAACAAAACGCAACATGATACTTTTTGGCGTCCGCTCTCAGCGACGGTCACGAACAGACTGCCGAAACGTCAGTATAAAAGTCAGAGTATCCAATCCCGCTACAAAATCACAATCCCGCAGGTAGTCAGGATTAGAGTCAGCAATGCGGATTTGCGGGCTTGGAATGTTTTTATTGTTGTACACTGACAACCCCAATTCTTTTTCTTTCTTCCAGTCCATCCAAAGGTTGTCTGGTAGAAATTGCCCTGTGCAATAAGACCGCCTATTGTACACTATTTTTTTATAAATGTTTGTCCTTTAATAAGATAAGGTGTACAATAAAGAAATAAATAAATAAATAAATGTTTTAGTTTATTATTTGTTTTAACAAGTAATATTAAAAAAAAAGAAATAAAGACTAGTTAATTTCAAAATATTTTGTTTATTAACTAGAATTGTTACTCCTTATTAATAAACAATCGAAGATATAGATGTTTTAGAGCTCTAAATAATCAGTTTTCTTTTAAGGGATAAATTATTTAATGTTTTAGATGTAGGAAGGTAAATTCACGTGCTGTTGAAGAATCTCTGACAAAAGAGTACTTCCCGTAATTGTGGGTTCCCATGCTTGTGGAATTAGATTCCCTAATTATAGCCTTCTCTTTTTCACAAAATTATACTACATCACCTATTCACTCATTAGAAGTAATTACAATAATTATTTAGACAATTTATTAGTAAACGATATTATTATAATTACTTAATCATACTCGTTAGAGGAATAAATAATTATTATTTGGTAATTGTTGGTACAGAGCCTTTATACTTATTGTTTTATAACATATTTTACGTTGCTAAATTAAATGTTCTATAAATAAATAAAATAAAGATTAGTACAAAAGGTAATAATGAAATAGTATTGTGTGCACGGTGCTTTATAATAGTGCTGATAACAACTGCGCGTTCGATGTATTACGATGACAGTAACGACAGCAACGGTTCGTTTGGGTTATTTTTTGCAATTTACCCATTCATTAGATAGTAACTAGATTAGTTAAAATCACTATCAAGACTAAAACTACCTACATAATTATGACGGTGCAATGTATACTCTCATAATAATAAAAGAGATACTCGGATTTTTCATACAATTCTTCCGAAAATAAAAATCCTCCAATTTTGTGCAGAATTAACTCAGCTGTCATTTTTGTACAAAGTAATAGCTAATATAAGCAATACTTAGTAAAAATCCAGTACTTATAAATTGTAATCACTAAATCTATGAAAGCTGATTTTCAGCCCACCGTGCGCCATGGCCGTTCCTTGCCCAGCCATGGCGTGCACATTGTTTTTTTTTTTAACCGATTTTAGTTACAAACATTTTTATTTGTAATAGAGTCATTATTCAAAATAGGTAGGATGTATTGATGACTCATCATCGGTATTGAATTAGCAGGTGCAGAGTTGAGCATTAATCTAGATGATTTTTCGCAACTAATTCATCCATGAATAAAATTATTCCAGAATAAATTGCTTACGAATGAATTATTCTTGATTTTATTAATTATTTTAAATATTTTAGAAACCCATTTTTAGCAAGCCTAGGTTGACTTGTAGAGAATGCCTAAGGCATTAAGTCCGCCTTTGTACCTTTGGTTGCATGAAGATTAAATAAATAAATATGTTAATAATAATGATGCTAAATATTAAAAAAAAAACATTTTACATTAAAGATGGCTTCTACCTGACTTCTTTTGTCCTGCTCGTATAGTGAACGTAAAATTGTATTCTTTTAACTAAGTACCTGCCTGCCAATTGTATTTTGAATTCCGTAATTAGAGACACAATAGAAAGACAATAGGTGGCGGACATCGTTGTCCTCTTTGGGCTTCACAGTTTCAACTAAATACCTGCCTCCCAATTGTATTCTATTAACTAAGTATCTGCCTGCCTACCTGATCTGAAAAAAACTGAGTCAAAACCAACTTTAAACAAAGAAGAAAAATAACAAAAGAAATGACCAACATGCGAAGAATTTGCGAAAAGTTAAGCCAACTGTCTAGCAATATGGCCGAACAAAGAGTAGTCATAAAAACCAACAATAATAGCTTTATGAAATAATAATGCAGCCTATTTGCTTGCTTCTAGTAATTGAAAAGAAATATTATTTTTGTTTTAAAACGAA
Organism: Leucania comma; assembly: GCA_958295575.1. Lineage (NCBI taxonomy): Eukaryota > Metazoa > Arthropoda > Insecta > Lepidoptera > Noctuidae > Leucania > Leucania comma. Next base: position 17,048,603 of record OY282480.1, read on the forward strand.
TATTACTTGTTTTATTTTTTTTATTTATTAATCGAATAACGAATGAAATAATTTATTCGTCAATCGTCAATCACATGATTTTGCTTTGATTATACGAAATAATTTATTATTTGTTAATAACGAATAATATAATTTATTTATTCGTCATTCGAATGATTTTTCTTTGCATAAACGAAATGATTTGTGAATAATGATTAATACAATTTGGTGGTCATTGGTAATTAAATAATGTATTTGAAAAGCAATGCACTTCGCATAGTTTTAGGAAAATCGATACATTTCACGATTTCGGTTATTACATACGATTTGCTTAGATAACGGCACTTTTTTTGTATCACATGAATTTAAATAAAGAACAATAACATCACTCATTTCATTTATTTAACTTCCCCGACATATAATCAGGCTAGAAATGGACAAACGGAGACCAAATGACAGATTGGCCGTTTACGCAGTGCTCGCAAAGGAAGTTTTCAAAAGAAATAATTTTTCATAGTTTTTAAGGGCCGGTTGTAGTCACTGAGTACTTTGTATGAACCCCGCCCGGGACTATGTCGACTTCGCGGCGTCAAAACAGCGGTTTTATTTATATAAAAATAAAAAAAAAAAACAAAATAAGAATCTATTCAAGATTTTTGTTTTTGCGAGGCGCCTTAATTTTTTTTTTGTTTTTCAAATATTTTCGTAACGTAATCTCATAGATGAGACGTAGGCGGTCGCCTCCTTCTGCGAAGCAGTAATGCTAGTAAAGGAGGAGGCCGACCGCCTTAGGCAAAGGCGGACACGCCGCCGCCGCCGCCGGGTTTCTGATCCCAATTTCCGGCCACCGTAGGCGCGGGCTCGCGGACGGTGGGCAATGGGTAGCTCGCCGTCCGTCCGTCCGGTAACAGACCGGTCCGAGCTCAGGTCGTCTACGGCGCGCACCGTTCCCGCGCGCCTCAAGGAGTTGTCAGCAAACTGTAGGGGTCCAGCAGGGCCGAAGCCTACTGGGGCCAAAGGTTATGTGAGACTGTCACCAAAGGCCCCAGGATAAAGGCAAGGAATGGAAAGGTAGGTTTTTTAGTCAGTAAAAGTCTGACACTGTTTCCCGCCCCACCCAAGGGCGGGATTCGTCATTGGATGATTTTACCTACCAATAAAAAAAAAAAAAAAAAAAAATAGATGAGACGTTTGAAACCGTAAATTAGGGCCAGCTTCGCGATTTTTTTAATTTGAGCCGACTAATTTATATCATGTTTTTATTTTTGCCCAGCGTTTGGTCATATATTGAGTTTTACTAAAATAAATTTTCATGGTGTCCTCTTCTATATTTGTGGATTTCCAGAGGTTTAAAAAAGTTTAAAATGAGTAGAACCTGGCCTTATTCTTGATAAATGGGCTAGATCTATGACTGCAAAAAAATTTCAAATAGGACTAGTATTATAGTATAGTTCCTGAGATTAGCGCGTTTAACCAAAAAAACAAACTATTCAGTTTTCTAATATTATAAGTGTAAATTAATAAAATTAGAGATGATAGCGATCTATTAAAATTATGTCTTCAATACTTCTACGCTAAATAGTTGTACAGTAGATAGTCTCCACAAATATTTGAAAATGTCTTCGACCTTGTCATGGATTTGAACTGATAGTGGTATATTCTTGGCCAGTACAAATAAAAATTCGAAAATAATCTATCTATTTCCAAACAATATATTACTTTTCGAGCTCTTTCTTGGTTCCCATTGTTCCCAATACTGGTTTTTTATTTGCATTAGTCCTTGCGATAAACAAAGTAATGTAACTTGCAAAACTATTTCATCAATTCATCATTAACTACTGGTTAATGTAATAGTTATTTTATTGTTTGGTTCTCGCACCCATGACAAATAATTAAAATTTTGTTATCTTCTATATGCATAAAAGAAAGTCGTGTTAGTTACACTATTTATAACTTGAGAACGGCTGAACCAATTTGGCTGAAAATTGGTGGGAAGGTAGCTTAGGACCAGGAAAAGGACATAGGATAATTTTTAACCCGTTAAATAATAGAAAAAAACCTGCTCATTTATTGGTATAGGGTAGAGTAGGGTAGTGTCGGGTAGAGTCGGGTAGAGCAGGGGCGAAGCCCTGGGCAAAAGCTAGTAAGTAATTTATTAAAACTAATTATTTGAAATAAACCTCATTGCTTTTGGAGTGGCTTAACAGAGCCATTATAAAGATATATATGTGTGTCATATCTCATTTGATTTAGGATTTCATAATCAAGATATATGTAATTATTTTCACGACTTCCTAGTTATATATGTATTAAAGTAATATACTTCTTTATCACATAGTAAGTTTTTATCGTTGTTTAAATCGACTTTACTTAATATGGAGCAGCTGAATTATTTTTTCATAACATCTTGGTTGGTCGCGTAGTAAGATTTGTTCACATTAATGAGTACAATGACCTCTTTTATGCGTATAGTGCCTTGAACGTCTGGCTGGAATTAAATGCACACAGATTCGTACTGCCGTGCCGCCTAGACGGCGTAAGTGTTTGTTTACGGATACGCGGCGCGTTGCGCGGCGCATTGGGCGTTCATCATACATTACAGCAACGGGCTGCGTCATCGCACGCGCATACAAAGATATGGCAATGTACGACGACCGCCAAATGCGCCGTGTCTCCGTAAACTAGCCCTAAGAGCATCTATGCATTTAGTTCCGGCAAGCACCACGCCGCAGCTCCCGGATTGATCCAACCTGAACTTTAAATCCATTTTTTTTGCGAAATATTATTATGCTATGTACATTCTGAAGCCAATTCCAATCCTTCGAAGACCCAAGTCATTGTTGTTGGCAGCCCTAGGTTGCGCTCAAAAATCGACTGGACGTGGATCCCACCTATTGTTTTTGATGGTTCAATCATTTCTTATAGTGACTCAGTGAAGGACCTGGGTATTATTATTGATAAAGACTTTTCGTGGGGTCCTCAGTTACAGGAAGTTAGCCGCAAGATGTTTGCGTCTGCGGGGTCTTTACGAAGACTACGCAATTTTCTTCCCACTGCTACCAAAATTGCGCTCGCCCAATCCCTCCTTCTCCCAATCCTTGATTATGCCGATGTCAGTTATTTGGATCTAACTGAAGTGCAGCTAGATAAGCTTGAGCGACTTCAAAACTTCTGTATTAGATTCATATTTGGATTGCGCAAATATGATCATATTTCTGAATTTCGTAACAGGCTCAAGTGGCTGCCAATCCGCCTTCGCCGGAATGCCCATATTTTATCATTGCTTTACAGTGTTCTGTTTATTCCTACAACCCCCTCTTATCTCAAAGAACGTTTTAAGTTCCTTCATGACACACATTCTAGACACTTGAGATCATCGGAGAATTTGAAACTTTTGATGCCCTCGCATTCTACTAAGTTTTGCGACAAGTCGTTTGCGATCCAGTCACCTATTAGGCAAGCCCAGTCACTAGGTTCTTTTAAAAATTTGGTTAAAGACCATTTCCTGTCTCTTTAATGCTATCCTGGTTCTACTTAATTTATTTCTTCCACCAACTCTACCTTATTTCTTTTCTTTTTTTTTATGAAATTGTGTAACATTTTGTAATATGTATGTATATATATATATTCGTTTTATAATTATTTATTTATTTTCTTATTAGTACACCGCAGACTACCCCCTGTATTTATTTTAGTTCTTACGATCCATCCTAAGGTTGTCTGGTAGAAATCGCTTTCAGCGATAAGACCGCCTTTGTACCCATAGATTTAAGTTTAGTATTGATTAAGTAACTTTCTTGGTGTACAATAAAGTTATATTCTATTCTATTCTATTCTATTCTGAAGACCACTTAGCAAGCAATTTTTTTGTATAAACATATTTCGAAAGATCAAAGCCGTTTGAAAGGAGTAGGCAAAAAAAAAGGGAAACTTTTTTTTTCCAAAAATATTAGTCTTACGAAAAAAATCATATGTTGATAATATATATAATATAATACATAATATAATATTCCACAACTATCACACAACGTCGTCTAGTCCCAAGCTAAGCAGAGCTTGTGTTATGGATACTAGACAACTGATAAACTTACTTATATATTTCTAAATACAGTCAAAATTTGTTATAACGACATTGAAGGGACTACTCATATTTAGTCGTAAAAATCGATAGTTGTTACAACCCGACACAGACAAAAATCGATAGTTGTAAATTATTATTGAATGTGTATTATAGGAAAAATATATTAATGTATGAAATAAATTATATTTCGTTTATTTCAATAAAACCGTATACAAATTAAGAAAGAACAATGTTATTTTCACAATTAACTCAACACTGAGTTTTGGTGCGTCTTGTGTACAGATGCGTGTGTTTTGTTTCTAAGAATTTCAAAAGACCCTAAACCTTTTGTGCCTAAACCCGACGTGTTTACTTTTACGACTTTTAGGATAAAGCCATTGCCCATTACACTGCCTATTCAAATTGTTTACAATATGGCTCAGCTGGTTGTTCTATAGATGTAATTCTCCGAAAATATTAGCCAAATGTGGTCGTTTAATGCGGTATTTCGTAGTTGTCGCTATAAACGGTTTTAACTTTTGAGTACCGTAAATAAAGACACAATAGAAAGACAATGGGTGTGCGGACACCGCTGTCCTCTTGGGGTTTCACACCTCTTGTCTTTCTATTGTGTCTCTAATTACGGTATTCAAAAGGTACATACATATTATAGACTAGCTTCTGCCCGCGACTTCGTCCGCGGAAAATTTCTTGTTTTAACATAAGTTTACACTCGACATTACTGTACCTCATCATCATCATCATCATCAGCCTTTTAATGTTCCCACTGCTGGGACACAGGCCGCCTCTCTAAGAGAGGGAATGGGCCGTAATTCAATACGCGGGCCCAGTGCGGCTTGGTGAATGTCACATGTCTTCGAATTTTTGGTTCTAGGACATGCCGGTTTCCTCACGATGTTTTCCTTTACCGTTTTGAGAGCAGTGGTGATGAAATAAATTACACAAAGTAATGCGCCTGGCTGGGTTTGAACCCGCGACCTACAAATCGTAAGTCGGGGCCGTTACCACTCGGCCACAACTGCTCAGTCGGGGCCGTTACCACCACAGAACACAGAAAGACACTAGAACTAGCTTGAGAAAATGTTTGTACCAGAACCGGTGTCGCCAAACTCACACATTTACGATTTACTCTTACTGCAAACCGGAAGATACGATTGGCTACAACAAAAATTGGGCGTAAACAAATTAAAAAAAAAAATGTTATACGAAATGCAACTTTATTGTCAACGATTTATAAATCAAATTGACAAAAACAAGAAAGAAATACATCTTGGACTACCAAGTACCGCCACTCGTCGCTAGATGGCGTTGTTCAGTATGAACTATAACATTATAAAAATAAGGGTGGTATTTGAATGGCGTATCACTGACACAAATGCAGGTCGCTACTCAAATAGTGACGTACCCTAATTCGATCGTAATAATATCGATAGTATGAAAACAAACAAAATATAATGCGAAAAAATATCGTATGCGATAGTATTAAAATAATGAAATTAATATGTAGTAGGGTAATTTCTAAACGTAGTAAAAAGGGTATTTATTTGCATGTAAATCAAATACCTTTTTGTTTGTATTTGTTCATTTTATACTGGGTAAATGAAATAAAATGCTGAAAACCTCGCAATGTTTTATTATTACATTGCTATTTGAGTTTAAGACAATATAAAACAGTGAAAAGATTATTATATTTGTATAATAATCTTTTCACTGTTTTATATTGTTTGATTTTGATCAAAGAATTTAATTAAAATATTAACGGGCACTTTTAAATGATCAAGTTAGTTGCCCGTTTTAAAATTTAGGTTATGTTATTTATGTTGAATACTACGGACATATAGGTGTAACAATGTAACAAGTATTGCAATTTCACAAATAAGAACTTAGTATAAATACGTAGTGAAAAAGGTAATTTATTTTCATTGTGTGTTTAATATTGAAAATACAAAAAAAAAACTCTTTTACAAAAAAATACAACTGACTTCAAAAAAACTAAATAATTTAAAATACCTTTGATTGCGGAAGTCGGTGTTTACGGTTTGGTTTCTTCATTTTTTGACATTGACTTCCGAAATTAAAGTTATTATGCATTCGTTACGAAAAGTGTGATCGGACGAAGCCGGCGACGACTAAACATAAGGTATAATTCAAACGCCTTATGTTGTTCCAAGCTATTTAGCTAGATTTATTTAAAATGGCATCACGAATATCATCCTACAATATTTATTTTATTAACTTTATTAATTTAATAATTATCTGTATTTTAATACTCATACTCTCAAGTATAAATACTTTTATTTTAAAAAGGCAATACAATACATGTCGATTGATTTTATCGATAAAGTCACGCACTATTTGGATAGCGTCAAAAGTATAGGTAGAGATGCGAATATTCCAGAAAGGCTAATAACCGGGAAAAGAAAATCAACTTTGTTTGCATGAAGTTAAGGACAATTTTTGTTTGTATGTCTTGTGCAATGTTTGACGAAATTTATTTTTTTCATTTTATTAAAATAAATTCGAAAATAATACTTACCGGTGGTATGATACACCTCCATGAGTTAGATTTTTAGTCCGACTATGGTTTTTACAGTCCGGAATGGCACAATAAGGCGTTTTAATATTATTTTATGTAAATTGTATGTTGACGTAGTCTAGTTTGCGAATGAGAGCGCTTGAACAGCAAGTGCGTATTGCAGTACTCACTAGCGGCGACAGTGCCACGCCTACTTACTATTTCCAGGTTCTTTCTGTGTTCCGTGGTTACCACTCGGCCAAGTCGGGGCCGTTACCACTCGGCCGATTTATTAGTAAAATAATTTTTGGAATTGGATCAGTAATTTCGAAGATTTCCGAAGTTCTCTTGTCTGCTCAAGGTAAATTATCCCTTAGTCGCCTTTTACGGCACCCTCGGGTTGAAATAGTACAATGACATAATATATTTTTAATCCATCATAACACCAATACTAATAAAATTATATGCTATAGGTACTATATAAAAATACAAACCATCAATTACTATTATACAATTTAAGTTAGGTACCAATTTAATTTAAAGCTTCTCTATACACAATGTTTGAGGTTGTTTTATTTTCCGGTAACAAAATAATTTGCTTTTCGGATGATCCAACTCTTGATAGACCAACATATAACTGCCCATGGGAAAAACATTCCTTTCGTAGGTCAATGTCAACCAAACTAGGGACTTGTTAATAGTCAAGGCAAATGATGTTTGAACGCCATATATGGGCAAATGGATAAAACGTCCGCACAAAGCATGATAGATCTAGAGCTCTACGAATGAAAGTTGTGCTAGTGGCATTTTGTGTTTTAGTAATTTTATATTATCTCCGAAACTATATGACCAATTGACATAATGTAAATGGCAAATCATATCTGTATGATGTCCTTGTGATACTGAAATAATTTATTGTGACAAGAATTAATATTTCGTTGCTCAAATAATCAACCAAACGTAAGTATGCCGAAAAAATACTTTTTTAATGCAAATAAAGAAGTATAAAAGATAACATATAAAAGATAGAAGTATGGTATTGCTGACTTTTTTGTAGATATAATTAAGACGAATCAGGTTGCCATACATTGTTTTTAATTTTAAGCAACTCTCTAGGCAGCGCACGCAAATAACTCTGTTTTATGAGGTATTTTTTTCCGACTTGCAAGACAAAAATTGTGATAGCTCGGTTAATGTACATGTTATAAAAATAATTTATAGCCTATAGCACTCAGGAATAATGTAGCTTTCTACCAGTGTACATTTTTTTAGAATTGGATCATGAGTTCCAGAGATTACCACCTACATACAAACTTACAAATTTTACCTCTTTATAATATTAGTATAGAGTATAGATAAATTACACCCAGACACAGAACAAATGATTGTGCTCATCACACAAACATTTGTCCTGGGTGGGAATCGAACCCACGATTTCCGGCATAGCAGTCAGGGCCACTAACTACTAGACCAACAGGCCAGTCGATAATGTTTTACTTGATTCTATTATAAACATATATTTTTTTCTAACTTATTGACCTAGCCGTTACTGAGGAGTAGGCTTCAGAAAGCCAGTTTTATATCAATATTCGGGAGTTAGGGCCTTAAGGAACGCTCATCTGTTGTTTCGATGCTGTATAACTCATGCATACTATAGTTTTTTTTTTTATGGTAGGTAAAATCATCCAATGACAAATCCCGCCCTTGGGCGGAGCGGGAAGTAGTGTCAGTCTCTTACTGACTAAAAACCTACTCCGTTCCTTCGTAGCCTATCGTGCCGGGGCCGGGTATTCCTTTCGGAAGTTAACCCATGACCCCAGTAGGCTTCGACCCTGCCTGCCTGCAGTTAGCAGGCTGGGCCTCTTCGGTGTGCTGACAGCTCCTTGAGGCGCGCGGGAACAGAACGCGCCGTCGACGACTTGGCCTCGGTCCGGTCGGTTACCGGACGATCGGACAGCGTGTTACCCATTGCACGCCGTCCGCAAGCCCGCGTCTACGGTAGCCGGAAATCGGGATCGGAATCCAGGCGGCGGCTGGGGCGAGCGCCCCGTTGCCTCTGCCTGATGCGGTCGGCCTCCTCCTTTGCTAGCATTACTGCTTCGCAGAAGGAGGCGACCGCCTGCCATCCCTCTTCACTACGGACCATGGCCTGAACCAAGGCCCGGCGAGAGAGATCGCTGCCGCCCACAAGGACACGGCGATGCTCCGCCCAGGCGGGGCACACCTCTACAGTGTGCTCCACCGTGTCCTCCGGGTGTTTCGCACAGTGGCGACCCCCGGGCGAATCCTCCGCACGAATCCGGAACAGGTACTTAGCGAACTTTCCGTGTTCGGTAAGCACCTGCGTCGTGCGGAAGTTGAGAACGCCGTGAGGTCTTTCCAACCACGCCTCAAGGATGGGCCTTATCGCCCCAATTGTGGCGCGCCCAGAACGAGGTTGCGATAGTCGCTGACGCCATTTCGCCATGAGATCCCGCCGGAGCTCTGTCCGCCATGCTTCGACTTGTCGTGGCAGCGGAATTTCGCCCCGGCGTTGCATCTCCATGCGCTTGTCGTGCATGTGTGCAAGGACTGTTGCCTCCAGATTCCAATGCATATTATAGTTGACAAATAGCCGAGAATCTTAAAAAAAATTAACAACCGTGCAAAGTCAGGGTGGTTCACTAGTTGAATTATAGAAATGATAATTTTGAGGTTTGAGATAAGTTTGTTCCCATAACACAAATTCATTTACATGAGAATATTATTAAAAGAGATATATATAATAGTAGTATGTACAACATAAACACCATTGTTATAGTACTACTATTACTAGCTGTTTAGTTTGGGAAAACACCTGTGGCTGAAAGTCTAGATAAGGCAGTGTTTTTGATTTTTACAAACAGAAAATTCTCAGTTACAAACTTACAAGTCTGGTTTGAAGTAAAGCTGTAAAGTCGTCATAAAAAGATTTAAAAAATAAAATAAGAAAAACTTACCAAACTGATGGTCTCCATAGCATTGCTGATAATTTGTTCCTGGTTCTTCCCGTTCAGCTCCACATACCATATGGTGTAATTGTAAGCCGGGCCCCATGATTGTAGTGGGACAATCTTTAAGTACTGTATGGGGAGGAATAGGCCTTCTGGTGTCCGGTAGCGAAGTCTGAAGGTTTCAGCTGAACTATCTTTCTTGAGGCCACTGGAAATGGAGGTGAATTATTTATAAAACTCAACTTTATGTTAAGCTACATGAACTCTGTCATCCGCATATATTACAACTTGTTATAATAATAATAATCATTTATTCGCAGACATTGAAGTCCATAACATTAAATTACTTAGTTGACATTGACATTCATGAATTACAAAAAAGCATAATTGAATTATATTTCAAATAACATAATAATGTCGTAATAGAAACGAAACACAAATTACATAAAAATAACACGATACCCACACATAAAAATCACAAAATAGGCAGAATAATCATAACATAATAGTACGAGTAATAAAGATAAAATAAGATGATGAAAGTAGATGGATGGAGAGGAAGAGGGAGGCCGAAGAAGAGATGGATGGATTGTGTGAGGAGTGATATGAAAGAAAAGGAAGTTAGTGATAGTGTGACGGCTGACAGGATAGAGTGGAAGAAAAAAACGTGTTGCGCCGACCCCAAGTAATATGGGACAAGGGCAGGAAGAAGAAGAAGAATAAAGATAAAATAAAATAAATAATAAGATAGTATAAAAAATAGGTTATGGTGTACAATAAATAATTTATACATTTTTAAAAACAGAAGCAGATCTATAGGTACCCTGCTAGAGCTGTAGATTTTTTGAAGAAGTCACAATGGCCCAACCTCATGACAAAGGATATGAGCAAGTACACTCTGATTTTTGTCTGTCTGACACTCCTTCCCACTCCACTACACAGCAGGATATGTTACCAATTGATGAATCCCAATATAAAAATAGATTTTTTTGATGACAGAAATCATTAAACTATTATACATTATAGTTACGGATTATTTGAATTACTACTTTTATAAAGCAAATTTTATGATCTTAAGAAGTCCTTCAAAGCTATATTTAAATGGTTAATTGCATGGAAAAGTTCTATAAAATAAGACCTTTGTATTCAATAACTACAGTAGCATTATTAAAATGCAATGAGAAACTATTATATAAAGTGTTTTATAAATAGTTGCGGACAAATAGTATCAAAGTTTATAATTTTTATATGTATATTTTTAATAGTATTTTAATGAATAGAATGAAAATGAAATTCAATACAGCTTAAAGGCAATGAACATAAAATAATAATAAATACAGAATGATATACAAAATTGTGCCGAGCTGCCCATACTGAAAGGGTTGCCTACTTAAGGTTGCCTGACACCAAGCACTGGTTTTTCTTATATAACTGTTAAATACACTTGCATGAATATTCAGTTAAAAGGACATCACCACGGTCCATACATTTTTGGTCCAAATTTAAAAGTCAAAGGAAAAAAATACAATAATCTGTTAGAACTTGTTCTTACGAACATTTTTTATTATGGCAAGAATGCTGTGGGAGCATTAGCCTCGGTATTATTTAAGTTCAAAAATGATTGGTTTTCAAAGAAAATTGCTCTCAAAAAATGAAATATCCTATACATGACAATACTTTTAAAAAAATGCAACAAAATAAAACAGCCAGTCTGTAGCTGTGTCTTTATTGCGTTATTTAAAAAAATAAATAAAAAAAATATTGTATTTGTTGAGATTTTCGAAGAATAAAAATACCGGTATATGTAATGCTCAATGCTTTCATTGTTTAGAAAAGTCATAACAAGTTAAACCCATATAGTTATCTTTTAGAACCACAGTAATATTTTCTAAACCCAAAATCATAATAAAAAAAAGCATATGACGGCGAATTTCAAAAATGAGTGGACGGTCAATATCAGAAGGTGGGGTTGCGGTGTCTAATAGTAGTGTTAAGAAAACGCTTGGAAAGCGTTTCATGAAATGCTGGATGATGGAGATTTTATGATTTCCCCTAAAAATCCCCTTTTGTGGTCAAAAAGAACTCTCATTTTAGACATGATAGGCTCCGCGTATTTTTAGGAATCGCTTTTGAAGTATATGCCTTATATGGAGGTGGCGGGGCTTTGCATGTGCAAAGACGGAGTAAGCGTATTAAAAATGTGACCATACCTACGGGTTGGCAGAATTTAGTGGAGCCTGCTTTGTGCGAATGCGGCACACATACGTACAAGTTTGCTTTATGTACTCAGCTAAGGTCAAATGCTGATCTAGGATCACACCGAGCGTGCTTCTCCCAAGGGATCGGATTGGTATAAGTATGTGGTGATCAGAGGGAGACCCTTGAAGAACTCCTGCTCGTATGGGAGGTGAGGAGATCTCCCCACTATCGCATAGAGGGAGCGCTACCATCTGGCAGCCAATAGTGGAAGGTCCTCCTCCTTAGTCGCTCACTCTTGACATAGTATGGTTCAGTACAGCTCGATCCACTATCATCATCTTGGTTTTGGCTCTGTTGAGCGTAAGACCGAAGGAGAGGCTTGTTGTCTCTCGAAGTGTCAGCAGGTGTTTCATATCTTCCTTCGATTGTGCTAGAAGGGTAATGTCATCGGCATATCTGAAGTTAGACACCTTTCTACCTCCCACTGAGATCCCTTTGTCCCACTGTTCCAACACGATTCTCATTATATACTCTGTATAAATGTTGAACAGGAGTGGAGACAATATACAACCCTGTCGAACGCCAGCGTGGGTGTAAAAGCTTTTTGAGTCAACGTCGTTTATACGAACAGTCATAGTTCTGTCTTCATAAAGTCGGCGTATGAGACTAACTAGTTGGAGCAGTACTCCCATTTGAATTAGCACGTCCCATAGAATATGCCATTTCACGGTATCGAAGGTCTTACGAAAGTCGACGAAGCAGATATAGAGTGGGATGTTAAACTCTCTAGACTTTTCGATTACTTGTCGCAGAATTAGTATCTGCTCTCTTGTTCCTCTACCCTTGACAAATCCGGCTTGCTCTATAGCTATAGTGGAAGGTACGATTCAATAAAAAGTTTCGCAAGATGAGTACTAGACTTGAGAGTTGATATAGCTTAAAAGATAAACCATTATGTTACACTTTGTCAAAAGCTTTCGTTGAGTCAAAAAACTAGACGTCCATCATCGCGTTCTGATGGAAACCAGCGCATTGGTGTTCAACGATTCGCTGGACTTGTTCGATTCGTAAACCAAACTACCGTTGGGAATAACACTCTTAACTTCAGCATAATCTCTGCGCTGCTTGTAAATAAGCCTCTCGTAGATTTTATCGAGGACATTGAATGGACTGATGAAAAGGTAGCTAAACTTGACTTGGACTTGCATAGTTTAGGAATACCGATATTAGTGATCTTTTTCCATGCTTGCATGTTATTCCTTAATGCACCATTGAAGACGACGCTCATTAGTATTATGAGTTGGGATGGGAAGAGTTTAAACACCTTGTTGATGACACCACGCCGAGGAGCCGATGATACTCCCCACCTCCTCTGAGATAAAGAGGGACAAAGGATCATTAGGATCTTCGATGAGTGCTAGGGAAGCTCTACGTTCAACTTTAACGTCTTTCATATCAAGGTGAGTTTTGTCTATTGGTTGAGGGCTAGAGAAACAATGGAACTGTAGGCTGTTATTGTAACTGTAGAAAATACAGCATTTCGCTTTGTCACAGTTATTGAAAGCGATACTCTTATCGGGGCGAATAAGAACAGACATAGAAGCCTCTACTTCCTCTGAAGGTGCTAGAAGGCGAGGTGAGCGGGTTCTAGCTCACATTTTATCCCAGCGCGTGGCACGCTGCTCTGTTGCTTGAGTTTTGTTTACTTCGCCGGGTGCTGCATTCTTTTCGGTTTTCAGACCACATACATCGCCCAGAAGTTTCAAGCGATGGTCATCAGTCACTGTGATCGCCCCTGAAAAATCATTCAGGACGGATTGTTGGTCCATATGTGAATCGAATGCTGCTGTCGTGTCAGCGACTGAGACTCAAGAAATCGGGGATAGAATCTAACTGATTCGATATGGTAGATTTTGGTCTTCCCATCTATGATCAATTGGGACGGGAGTGATACAATATTATACGCGTTGCTTCAGGTGCCAACTAAAGTAACAGATAAGATATTCGAGGTGGGGCGAGCGTTCAATGGCTAGGGGAGGGGAAGTCACCACATTGTGTGATCGTAAACGGCAGCTACCTGGAACTTTCTATTCAAGCTCTAACTCTTTGTTTTTACAATTCATGTTACCAAAAATGAACGGAAAATGTTTTTTTTAAACTTAAATAAAACCCAGGGCAACGGTCCTACAGTTTCGGTGCAGTAATAAAAAATGCTCAAGGGGTCAAGCTCTAACAGATTGCTATATTTTTTTTTCTTGGCTTAATACTTTTGAATTTTGACCAAAATAAATGATCTCCTTTATATTTAATAGCAATTTTTATTAAAATAAATAATTTGGGTGTATCAAAAAATTATTACAAGCCATAATACTCTAAATAAATACCATGTGTACATTGCACATCAATGAAATTGCAAATAATTATTCAAAATATGTACAAAAGAGATAGAATTCATAATTTATCAACTTTTGATAAGCATGTATTAAACCAATATGTTTTTGCTTGTATTTTTCTGCAATGACTGTGTTTCACTTTCAACAATATCAAAGTTAATGAAACAATTTTGTTTTTAATTTATTTTGAGGTATCAGTATTTGAACTTTGTAGTAATAAAAATAAATAAAAATGACTTTAAATTCCTTAAGGTTATTTTAGTGTGACTGAGATAAGAAGTTAAAGAGTTTCTTTGAAAGAGCTTCTATACATATTACGACCCGTGGGTGGTGGCCATGATTAGAAACAAGTTTCAAAATCAGAAAACCTACACAACAACAAATATGTATTAATGGCTGGTCATTTCCTAGTTATTGTTATAGTTTTCTAGAATTTATAAGTTTTATTGATATTTGAACAATTTATTTATTTTCTTTTAACAAGTATCCAAATTGTATGGTATAGTTAAAAAAATCATTTTACATAGAAACATTATTAGAACCATCGAATATTCAAACATTTATAAAAAAATACTTACGCAGTTAGCAAAAGAGATAAATTATTTTCATCCGTTCCACCAAATATTTGAAATTTCTTAAGATCACTGACATGAGCCTTGATGTATTTGCCGAATTTAATGGATTCTACTATAGATGGGGTTTTTAAGCGTAGCATTATGAACTGATGCGGCGTATTACTGTCTGTGAACCATCGTGATAACTGATCCGTAGGGTTATTTACCATGATATTCCTGAAAATACAAGCGTAGTATTTATATCTTATCATGATATATATCTTATATTTTACCTATTGTTTTCCTAATAATTTATTATAGCACAGTTAACAACAGCCAACTATAATATTACAAAGTCAAAATTCCTAACATAAGCCCGGATAAATAGTGTTCACCGGGGTTTTTTTACAGGATTAGAAGGAATAAAGATTGCACAAAACACACAGAAATATACACATACTCGGGCACATAGTTAGCTGAATAACTTGAGTATTTGTTTATAGTATAATCAAGTTTAACAGTTTCGTGTTTTTCATCCATTTTGATATTATTTTATACCAAAATAGCTACAGCGGAATTTTTGTTATTATTTCAGAACTACGACGGGCCGACTGACTTTGACAGATTAAACAAATGTTGCCATGATGAATAATTTTGTTATTCATTTATTTTTTTTGTCATGACTCATAGCGAGATCCGAGTACATTCACTCTTTCTTGATTCATATTTTGTTTATTGATAATAGCGAGAAATAGAAAAAATATAAATTATGAATTTATAAATATTATTAATGTAAAAAAACAGAACGTTGTTTTAATTATGACGACTTAGAAATCTTGACCTTCACCCATGTATTCTTTGTAAGCTGTGATATAAACAAAAGTAAATATACCTATATGAACATAAAAAGTAAACTTGTTTGATAACGAAGCTGTACCAAGGAAATAAAGGCCATAAGTCGATCAGTTGGCTATACGTACTCTAGTGGTTGGTCATTGATTTGCGTTTACAACAATGAGACTGTATTTTTCTATTTTTGTTTACTTAACATTATTTTTAGTCAAATGTGATGAAATCGAAGATACGTGTAATTTTTTGGATAGTAAACTTCAACCTAATACTTTTAGACTTCTTAGCAAATTAATTCTACCCGAAAAAGGTAATAAAGTCAAGGGAGATGCGGGTAAAATAGGAGTAATTGGTGGCTCAATCGAGTATACGGGAGCACCATACTTTTCAGCAATAACATCATTAAAGGTAGGACTTATACATAATTGTAAATTTACTGTATTAGTTCATTGAAAGAAACTTTATTTTTATCTTTACATAGATTAAAATAAAACAAAGACACTTTCTGTACCTGTCCGTTTATCCGCTTACTCCTCCTAAACGACACAACTGATTTTGACGCGTTCTTCACTAATAGTGGAGTATACGTAGATATATTTACATATTATCTTCTTTATAACACCGTTTCATTTTAAAGTAGGTATCATATCTCTACTTACCCCTTCAAGGGACGGTGTCCTTGGACGCCAACCAAAAAAGTAACATAAGAGTGGGTTTTCTTCAGTAAAGGACTGACGCACTACCACTCCACCCTGGAGCGTAAAAAGTCATTAGATTATTCACAATAAAAAATAACCCATCGGGGATAAATACTTATTTTAATTAATTTTAAAATCTTACTTTCAGGCTGGGGCGGACTTGGCGTATGTTATAACTACGGAAAGTGCAGCAAACGTCATTAAGACATATAGTCCTGATCTTATCGTGTACCCATATTTGAACTCTAAATATGCATCTAAAATAAGATCATTGTTACCAAAAATGGATGTGATTGTCATTGGTCCTGGTTTAGGACGAGAACCTGAAACATTACACTTGATATCTGATATTATTGAGGACTGTAAGAACTTGGGAAAACCTTTAGTTATAGACGCCGATGGACTGTACGCTATAAGTAAAAATACAACGTTAATAAAAAATTATCCTTGTCCTGGAGTGATCATGACACCAAATCTACGTGAAGCTAACAAGTTAATGGCAGCAGCTTCTAGAAATGACAGTAACTGGTACAGTTACTGGGGCAATTGTGTTGCTGTTCTGGTAAAGGGTGAAAAAGATTATTTTTATACAAATATGAGTACGTACAGTTGGATAGCAACTGGTGGAGGATCCGGACGCCGAGCTGGAGGACAAGGAGACATATTATCTGGAGCTTTAGGAACATTTTATAATTGGGCCTTAAAAGCAGAACTTTGCAAAAATGAAACTCAGATACAACTCGCCCAAAGTGTCGCTGCATATGCTGCTGCAAAACTTACGAGATTAAGTAATTACAAAGCTTACGGTATACACGGCCAATCAATGTTGGCATCAGATATGATTAATCAAATTCATTCTGCCTTTGAATCCACTTTTTCATTAGCTAAAGAAAAAAATGCAACTTTGGAATAAGAAGAAAGCTTATATACAAAATTTTTCAGTGCTGTTACTTGGGAGATTCTAATAAAACCGAGTACCTAACGTAGTTTCTTTTATTTCTTTAAAGTAATAGGTTTATTTATGTTTGTTTCAACTTTTCAATAACTAACTACTATAGATTTTATCTCACGATTTAAAATTGTCAGATTTACAAGTTGAGCTCAATACTACTGCTTAGTATTTTTGCTGATTCACAGACGTAGCTCATCTTGATCAAGCGTTATAGTACCTGTCATATATATAAAATATATTTATCAAACAAGATATTTATTAAAATTAGAGGATCTAGAAATAATTACGAAATATCTTCGACATCAAAACATACAAAAACAAAATCTTCCACTGACCTATGTAAATGGATATTTTCTAGTTAAACTTTGGTTTCCTAAGAAATGCACCATTCTTCAAAGGAGAAGCGGTTGATTAGAGGAATTTTTCGCCCATTGCACACTCAAAAAAAAGTTTTGATAGCGACATTTTTTTTTTTAAATGTATATATTTTTTTATTTAGAAACCGAGTGAAGCTATGAGACTAAACAGACAATTTTAGCTCATAAAAGAGCGTTGTATGTTTCTATTTAATAAGAAATAGTTTTCTTCGTCATTTCTTCGCTGCTAAGGATCCCGACCACATACTACGCGTCTCCAACCATTCCATGCGGTTTTCTCTAGTATTGACCACTCGACGATACATGCTGCCTCCAATAGTCCTTTCAATAGGAGCCGTCTGTTCACCTTACCAGTGCCTTAAACATGTTTTCAGTCATGTTCAGTATCATGAGCCTTTTTAGATTATGCTTAAGGGAACGAATTACGAATACGTTCAAAAAGAGTGAAGTTGCACTCCAGAACTCCACTGTCCTGGCATATCACAGATTGCCGCTTGGTGATATTGGGTTCCTCTAATGTGATCGGGTTTTCGGGTTTCAACAGAAGTGGGGGGCTGCGCGTAACTAAATTAAATCAAATCAAACAAATTGTTTAACTTATTTGCCGTGTAGATACTATTTTTTTTTAAATTCTTATAAGTTTTACAAAGAAGCAACGGATGCCACAGATGAAAAAAAAATTTAAATGTTAATGTAACACTCAAAAGTTTGCGACTATTTGTTATGACTTATTTATTCCTAAAAAATAATTAAGACTAGTTTAAAAATAATGTTTATAAATCAATCAATTAATTCGGTCATTCTCCAATTCGGCGTCCTTTGCCTAATTACCGTGACCTTTTTTATTGTTACATGCCTCATTAATTATTGAATTCGTATCTTTGATTTGTTTCATATTTTAATGTGTTTAAGTCAAATCAGTGAAAAATAAAAAAGGTCACGGTAATTAGGCAAAGAACGCCGAATTGGAGAATGACCGAATTACAATCGATCGATTGGTCTTCTTAATTCTTGGCAATATTAATTCTTATGTCAAAACAATGACAACAAACGACGGAACCTTTAACGTCGTGTTCAGAAACTCTATCAGCTATCAGTTTTAATTTTTCAAGAGGATCAAAGAGTATTCTTTTTAACTGAAGTGTCTATCGCACAAAAACTATTATTTGCTTTTGAAATAAATTTAAAGTGAATTATTTATATGCAAATAAAGTACTGTGTAATGAAGATTGCTTACTTACTGAATATTATTAATGTTTAGAAAAGTACTGTAATAATCTAGTAGATCATTATTCCGAACGCACACTACTATTTGCTTGCTTTTACTTATCAAAAATATTTTGTGCAGTTTATCCATTTATTCAAGGACGTTATGAGTTCCTTCGTATCAATGTTATTATTTTAAATCGTTATTTAAATGGTCAAGTACCATGGAAGACGATATTGAGGAATGTATTAGAAAAAAGACACAGTGGGCGCAATTACCTGCGCCTGTGAAGAAGGTAAACTATTATGTTATTGTTTTACAATATCAATGCTAATGATGTTTATCTTTGGTAATTAGAGTACAGAATAAGTTGAGTTAATATCACGAGTATTTTCCTATCACATAGTAAGTAGTGACATGTTTAAGATGTATAGTAGATACAAACATTATTTGGTTGTTTCAGCTGTTGGGTGATTCTCCTAAAGAATATGAGAGGTACATATTCGAATTCAGTATTAAAAATCAATTGAGGTATAGAGGAAGTCTTGGTAAGTTTCTATTAACCTATTAAAACATCCAAAATATTACTAAACTAACAATTTTCGAAATTATTAATAATTTGATATTCATTGACCTACTTATTTATTACAGAGTTTTTGTAAATTGATATACCTTTATCTTTCATTTCACTCATCTGCCTAATTGATACTGATGTTAAAATATTGTTGCTAATTCCCAAGTTTTTCTTTTTATAACAGTCAGGACTGTTCGGAAAGATGAAAAGAAATACTATGAGACACTTATACAGAGCAGCATACAAAGACTCATGCTCTACCCCTATCACCTAGCAGACATGATTGTTAAAGGTAAGTTGTAAATATAAGAATATTAAAAAAAAATGTGTGTGGAGGAACCTTACAGGATTGGAACAAAGGGTTTTCGGTAAATACAGTAACATTGCTGACTTTACAAAAATTTAATCAAATCGATAATTAAATGTATTTATTGTTTGCTTATCCTTATTTAATCTGTATTGCACTAAATATTCAACATCATATAGAAATATTAGTAAAATTAGTAAAACAATATCTCCATTAAAGTGTCTTTAAGATTTAAAACTGTTTTTCTTTTTAGGTTTAAGAATAACCCCATTCATTTACTATGTGGAGGTGGTAGCGCTCCTTATTGAGATGGAGAAGAGCTATGATACTATGCCCAATTTTACTGCTGCTGACTGTGAGTACTTTCTACATTAAAAATAATTTTCCCTGTCTCCTGTCCCATGATTATAATTCAGGTGTCTTCAAAGCTAGAGTGAAGAGGCTCATTATAAACTAGTGAATCTCATCATTAACAATTGCATCACTGCTTACCATCAGGTGGGATTGCAATCAAGCACTGGTATAAATCCATTAAAAAGAAAAAAAAATATAACATATTTTTTTTTTTTACAAGTCATATATTAAAATAAAAATAAAACAAGTCTGAAACTCCCTCTCGCTCTACCAGACCAGGAGTAGATATTTGATGATTACCCAGTGCAAAAAGTTGATCAAAATCAATACAGGGTTACACTTCAAACAATGGTAATTTTATCTTTGACCAGTTTCATTCCATGGTTACCATCATGTGGGATTGCAATTAAGCACTAATTTATACTCTAAAAAAAATTCTTTATCTAATATTTAAATCAAAGTTTTTAGAACAATTGGCTGCACAGTATTTTTTTTTAAGAATTATAATATAGCAGATATATATTGCATATTTTTTTGAGTATGTGCACAGTTCGGAAGGCCAAGTACAGAGTAGCCAACTTTTTGGCCATACATGCTGCCATAGCCAATTCCAAACTTTGCTAAAACCCAATACAACAATAATGACATGAATTTTGATGCTTTTAAATTTAAATATAAAATTTCCCCCATAGGTCTGAGACTACTTGGTATTGGTCGGAATGAGTACCTAGAATTGGTGGCTAAAGCCCGTTCTTTAGGACGACGCGGGCGCTCCAAAGCCATCCGCGGCTTACTTCCACGAGTGCCTCTAAACATACCTATGCAACCATGGTGGCGAGTCGAACTTGGATATGTCCTTGAAGACGATGTTAAGGTAATGTGAAACTTAATTCTTTGAAAATTAAGTTGAATTTAACTTGAGCTTTGTTTGATCTTAAATTGTTTTAAGACTTTGTTATATTAAACTGGAGTGTGCTAAAGAGTTTGGTTTATATTAATGTTAACATCTGTTGAATGTTAACAGATTGTGACTGAAGAAATTGTGAAAAGAATTTTTGCAGTTAGGTGCCAGACTTTATTAAGGTAGAACTACATAGCGCACACACGCCGATCTGGGCGCGTCGGTCTCCATACATTTTATATGGAAACTAAACTTATAGAGCTAAACTTGATCCACGCCACGCATCGCCACGCGATGTCATTTTACGTACAAGTCAGCAGTGTTACACATGTGCATCAGTCTAAAGTAGTTCTAGCTTTATTATCTGCATTTTTTTAAAGGAAGTAATAATAATAATATTATTTTCTTACTATAGTTTACATTAAACAGAAGTATAAATAAAATACAAATGTATTATAAATTAACCTTGCAATTTTTTGCGTAGTAAAATCTATTAGATAAGTATTATGCATACTAAGCCTTGGCTTACAGCTGGCATGGTCAGGCATAAATAATAAATAATTGCTCTAAGATGTAGAGAAAGTTGTTAATTTTAATTTATACATGACTTTCACTCTCTTCAATTCAATTTACAATATTTCAGATCTTTATAAAATGTAAACTTTTTTTTTTATAAGATTATCTTGAATATCTTAATTTTGAATTTTAACCAATTTTAATAGTATTGTAATTTGGACTCAAATTCAATTAAAATGCCCTGCTAATGTCAACTATTGCAGCTTCGTAAAAACTTTTCGCATGTCTAATTTGCGTGACCCTCATTATGACCTTGACTGATGTCGCCATGACCTTCACCTCCAACAAATGTTTTTGAATTAAGGACTATAACATCCCGGAGTCACGGTTTACTCTTTGCTTCTCTTTTGAAAAATATTTTTTTTTCATTAGAGTGAGATTGAATCGTCGAAGTGAAACTTACCCGCCTTCTCACGCATTTGCGTTTTCAACAAAAAAGGTCTCCGAGCGACAGAAATAATAGAATCTCATCCTGCAAGCTGATATTTCTTACTTATAACTTGTCTTACTGTTAGTTGACATAACAAATCGCTTGTCTCCACAACAGCCCCTGGGTGAGAGCGAGAGGGCACTAATAGACTTGCTAATCGACCGCGGATCGCAGACCGCTGGCACACTCGACTACTATGTCGTCAAGACTTTGTACAGGTATGATACTATTAACATTGTTATGGTTTAACATGCTTCTTTTGAAAGGTGAGAAAAATTTATTCCAAATGCACGTTATAAAGGTGGGTCTACGCTAGAAGTGCCGCGCACTAGCTGTGCATAAGTTGAGCCGCTCTACTCGCGGTGTTAAGTATGGACGTACAGCGAGTCTCCAACGATTGTCGATGATTGTCGTCGAATGTGATGCGTAACCCTTTATATTTCTCAAAAAAATCAACAATAGGCGGAACTCAGTCGAGCACTAACCAAACCCTTGAAGTGCGTTTTTCAAGGCTTGTTTGTAAGCCAGTCACTACACGAATTTGTGCTCGGCTTCTCTAGCGTAGAAGTAGCTTTATAGAGCTTACGTTTAGCAATTGGCGACGAAATTTGGTTGATTAATTTCGAGATAGCAATTAGTCTCGTAGCGAGTAATTTTATTCAGATTTTTGATATCATCATTTTGTGGGGACATTTCAGTCTTACGCTGAAATGTCGCCACGAAATTCATATTCACATGCCAGGATAAAATAGGTACTTAAAAACATTTTTCTTGATTGAGTAAAAGAAACGTCGTCGCCGCTGAGGAAGACCTTTACCGCAATGGTTGGTTTGAGGTGGCTCGAGAAAACAATACTTGGAACAATTTGGGGTAAGCCTTTGCCCAGCTGCGGAAATGTATAGACTAAAAAAATAGATTGAGCAGGGAACAACCACTGTTTGGAAAAAAATGTCTGATGAATGCAAAGTCAACTTTCTTCCAATCATATTGAAGACCAGATTGTGATTCTGATTGAGTATTTGGAGTTTACAAATACTCAACTTATCAAAAAAAAACCCATGGCTAGCATACATTCCAATCTGAGTCTTATACCAACGCATAAAGTCTAAATTACCCCAACCACTCGCCCCACAGGCGCGGCCTAATCTACCTGGACGTGCCAATAACAGCAGCTGACAAGGTGTCAGTGCCCCCGCTGAAAGGGTTCGTGATGAACAGAATAGCGGGGGACTACTTCGAGACGCTGCTCTACAAGGTGTTTGTCTCCATTGACGAGCATACCAGTGTGGCTGACCTGGCGGCTGTGTTGCAGGTTTGTGGGCTTACAATCTATGTATATGTATACCTAAATAATTCCTCTAAACCAAATATGAAATGTTTAGAACTGGTCAAGATGAATCTAATGATCCCAAACTACATGGGTTTACTAGTAGGCGTTCCAAGGTTCCATCAGCCACCTCCCATTTCTAGTGTCAGGTCCTCGTCATCATGAGAAATGTATAGAACTGGTCAAGACGAATCTAATGAGCCCAAACTCGATGGGTTTACTAGTAGGCGTTCCAAAATTCTATCAGCCACCTCCCAGTTCTAGCATCAGATCCTTGTCATCATGAGAAATGTATAGCACTAGTTAAGGCGAATCTAATGAGCCCAAACTCGATAGGTTTACTATGTTAATAAGCAATCTAGGGTTCTTGTCTTCGAGCTCCATCATCAGACCAGCTAAATGGCACCAGATTGTACACGAGTATCTCAAATATTAGTTTACAGATATGTTTAAAATAAAGTAAACACCCATTAAGTGTTTAAAAACCCTACCGCAGTCAACAAACGAGCTGATGGCCTTGAATACCTATACAGATCTTCATAAATTATAGCTAAGAACCATCTCGATTAAGCCAGCTTTCAAACAAAAAAAACGGCATCAAAATCGGTCCATTCGTTTGGGCGTTACGATGCCACGGACAAACACACAGACAGATAGACAGGTCAAACTTATAACACCCCTCTTTTCCGTTGGGGGTTAAAAAAGAGAAACTGACTGACATATAAACGCACAGCCAAAACTTTAGGGATTGAATTTTGCACAAGGCTTCCTTTTATGACGTAGGCGAACACTAAGAGAAGGTTTTTCAATATTCGCCCTATAAATATATGATCCGGGGGTTAAAGTTTGTATAGAGAAACCTACATTCACACGGATGAAAGCCACTGGTAGAAGCTAGTTAGATGGTAGATATCACTACTAGCGATCAGACCGTACACCCATAGATTAATTAAGTTTCTATAATTGTTACTATGGAAGGAATTGAGGGAGGCCTTTGCCCAGCAGTGGGAAAGTATAGGCTAACTAAAAAAAAAAATTGTTACTATTCTGGTGTTCAATAAAATTTATTCTATTTTACATTTGTATTGTGGAAGTTTTGTTGTGATAATTTTGGGTGACATGAATGCACTTGTTGCAGAAGAATTTATCCTATTAAAAATCATTCTTTCATTTATTTATTAAACACACATAATGCACAGAAAAGTGCAGATGCGGCCTTAGCGGGTTAGGCATTTTTTACCAAAGGCAACAAAAAAGAAGAAAATATGAGGATACAAAGAGAAGATATACAATTAAATCATAAATACAATTTATACATCTCACCGTTTCCTAAGTTATATTAAAAACTAGTGTAGGATGTAACACATCAATGAGATAAAATAGAATAGCGTACTTCCTTTTTTGATCTCACAAGAGCTATATGCTATTGTAAATAGTACATTCTAGCAGCCGCATTAAAGTTTATTTTAGCCTGAAAAGGTGGTTTGCTATTTTCGTCTAATGAGCTAGTATCACGGAATTTATTGTAATAATTAATGTGACACTGACCTATTGTTGAAACAAGGTCGTGTATTACATCAATATGAAGAGAGAGCAATTTAGCGAATAAATATAATAATAAGGTCAATTAACTTCATTAAGGTGGGTCTACGCTAGAGGAGCCGAGCCGAGCTCAAATAATTTAATAATGATTTTATTTCTCCATAATATTGTACAAATATAATGTACAAACGTAAAGTAATAAATTTAAGGTGACTTAATAAAAATGCATAAGAAATAAAAATGTGCAACTGCGCCTGAGTTAGATCGACCCTGTATTTCAGGTCGCAGTAATTGGCGTAGTGTGGACGGACTCTAGAGGAGCCGAGTTTAGCGACACTAGAGGTATTTTAGCTCGGCTCGTGCTCTGGTGCTCGGTTCCTCTAGTGTAGACCCACCTTTAAGAATTGATTCAAGCAAAACCTTGCGGTTTAATAATGTCTGTATTTTATTGACTACTAACACCTGTCATCGGCTTTGTCTGTAAGAGTGTAGAAAATTATCCTTAAGGAACATACTCCCGGAATATAGAGAATCTACATGGTCTACTGGTTGTGCCTTCGTCCAGATCTGTTCAACCATTTGAGCGTGAAGGAGTAACAAACATACATACAAACATTCGCCTTTAAAATGTTAGTGTGGTTTTTATTATTTCATATTTATTTACTTGATTGGATATACGATACCTAAATTAAGTTCGAAGGTGAAATCAAGGTTGCGGGTTTTGTTAAAGTGATTCGGCGCTACCAGTGAGATGATGTCATTCCCACACATTTGATTACTTTTATAATAGCGTTAACGATTATAGATTATCAACCTGACTAAGCCTGATGGGCAGACCCCATTTTGTGTCCTGGCAATTTCTATCTATACTAGGCTGTCTGGAAGAAATCGCCGAGTGCGATAAGGCCGCCGATCGTAGGTTTTCTTTTTTATAAGGTTTCCTTTTATAATAATATATTGTAATCTTGGTGTGAAAAGTGTAAATAAATAAAAATCTATAGAATCTTGCTCATCTCTTAGCTTTTATCAATCATCGATGTTATTTACAATTATGTATATGTCACTGAAAACTTTTAAATACCGTTAGATTATAATCTATAAAAAATCTATCAACTATCCGAAGGATTTCCCTAATTAGTCAGTTTTACAGTAGGCCTTTCTGTGCTGGCAGGTCGGTGACTAACATTAAATTATTTTTAATGTTAGTCATCGAACTAAGCCAGACTAAACTTCTTTAGTTTTTCAATTACAAGTTATTCAAACTACACTTTAGTTTTTCAATTCAGTTCAATTTCATATAGCTAATTTTAAAACTGTGAATTATTTTCAACTCTAAATCAATTTCCAATCACTAAAACGCTGTTTGTTTACATTCGACAGCTAAATCCGGTTCATAATCATTGGATAGTTTACAATTTCGCGAGATAGATTATAATCTAGCGTTACTTACAATTTTATGGTGACTATAAATACCCTTTAAATACATACACAGACCACTTTCGCCTTTATAATATTAGTGATGATTATTATCACTAATATTATAAAGGCGAAAGTGGTCTGTGTATGTATTGTTGTGGGCACATGGGTAGAGCATGTCCTGGAATAGCACATAGGATACTTTTTATCCCAAAAAATATGTTCCATTCTGACAATTATCTATTTCCACGCGGGCGAAGCCGCAGGCAGCAGCTAGTATGCATAATTATGATTTTCTCTTCAATACTTGATCAAAATCAAACATCCTTTCAACTGGAAATTAAGTTGTCTCTTAATAATTATAACAATTGGTTGCAGGTGGAATGCGAGCTAGTAAAGCAAGCAGTCTCCCTGTACTGCCGGCTCGGCTTCGCTAACAACCTTCAACCGCCACCCGTGGTGCCCCAGCACCCATCCTGGCGACATGCCGTCACCACACACAACCATCAGCCGTGAGTAACATTGTTATGGTTCCGTACCCAAAGCGAAACCAACGAAACCCTAAAAAAGTAGCCTTGTTCATGCGTACGTCTGTCTGTCATTGGGCTGTATCTCATGAACCATAGGGGTAAACAGTTTACATTTTTGCAGAGTATGTGTCTCTACTGCCGCTATAACAATAAGTAAGCATATAAGCATAATATATTCAGACTTATAATAGGAACATTACATATTCTTTTCTTGTAATAATCACTATAGGATAAAATGGTATTTGGATATATGATAAAAAATACATTGCAATTATTTTTAATGCTGTTTATCTTTCCTCAGGTACAGCCAAATAGCTCCTCTGACGTTCGACCCCAGCATGGATGACGACACGATACAAATGGAACCGATCCTCATAAAGCATACGCCGTCTACTTCGAAACAGGTAGATATTTCTACCAGCAACATTTATTTTAAGTTAATATGCGACCTTAGCTTTGTAAAAAACCCTAACTTACTAAAGTTACAGTTAAAATATTACTATGAACGCTATTATACACCGTTAAATTTTAGTCGTTTTAATCCCGCGGAGGGTCGATTCGGTACATGAAACAGTATCAATTTGTTAAGATAAAATTAAAAAATAAAGTACTTTTTTTTTCAAACTCGAATTAATTCACGCATGTACGAAATTAATTTTTTTTAAGTAAACGTCAGCTGAGCGAGGCCAATAAACTGTAGGTAGTTAGTACGCGACGATCGACAAGCTACCTACACGGTTATTGCCTCGTTTACTTAAAGAAATTAATTTATTATATGCGTATATTAACTCAAGTTTTGGAAAAAAGTACTTTATTTTTTAATTTTATCTTCACAAATTGATAGTATTTCATGTACCGAATCGACCCTCCGCGGGATTAAAACGACTAAAATTTAACGGTGTAGATATTAGCATGAACGCCATGAAACCTTCTCCCAAAGTTTTCTTTAGGTGGGAAATTATTCAATGACTTTTTTCGCTCTACGGTGGAGCAGAAGGGCGTGTCAGACTTTTACTGACTAAAAGCACCCTATGTTCTTTCTTTGCCTTGCGTTTCAGGATCCCGGGTTTTCCTTTCCGAAGTCACTCGTGTGTAGTCTGAACGGGTTCTTAAATCATGATAAAGTGTCCATTTTGTGACATTATAAAATCTTCAACAAATATGTATAATAAAATTCATTTTCAGAGTCCAGAAGAAGGGTTTGAACCTCCGAACAATGCTGGTCGAAGAGTGGCCGTTTTGTTCGACTCCACCCTAGCGGCTTATCTTATGATGGGGAACCTATCACCGGTAAGTTTGGGTGTAATTTTATAAAATCTACGAATTAGTTCTTTTACGTTCAAAAAGTTGCAAAAGATAGAAAGTTACAGACAAAATATTTAAATTGTTTCAGGATCTGAAGAGCCATGCGGTGACATTGTTTGAAGTAGGCAAACTTCCTGATGAAAGTCTTGATAGTCTACTTATGGAACTTGATAAGGTGAGGACAATCTATTAGGATGCCAACCAACCTATTATTATTTCCTTTATTGTGTTTTCTTTTTCGTAGGAAATCATCAAATAACTTCTACCACTGTGGGCGGATCGAGAGTGAGTGACAGATTTTACTGACCAAAACCCACAGTATTCCTTCAATTTCCTTTTTTTTGCAAGGGCTATGGTAAATCCTTTTAACAATCTGCTGCCCTGGCAGGCGTTGGCCCTAGAATCTGTCTAAAAAGTCAAACGACTTAGGAATTCTTAACGAAAAAAAAAATCGTTACTGGCAACATGAATTTTAGTTGTCACTCAAATGGCTATGGCCGTTACGAAATTGTTTGATACTTTTATGTTATATATCCTACTTTTGTAATAAAGAATATAATTGAAGAGACCGACATATATTCTAAATAAAAATCTCTTGCATTTTTTTATTTTTTAAAAGATCGCTAATAATACTCAATCATTTAGAAAAATACTTATATATGATACGTTTTATAAGGTTTTATCAGTAAACAATGATCAAGAACTTTTAGTCAACCTTGATTATTCAACCAGTTTTGACTACATCAAATTTCATTGTATCCTAATAATTACCCAAGCCGTTTGACTTCTAACAGGCTACGTCAATTTTGCTGACATCTCTTTGAGGCGTGCGTGCAACACAATATGCCGTCGAACCGATTTCAGTCGTTACCAGACGGTCGGACGGCGAGCTCCCTATTTATCACTGTCTGCAAGCCCGCGCCTACGGTAACTGGAAAACGCCCTGCGAGTCCCGACCTACGTTCCACTGTCTTTTTTGAGCGGCGTCTGTCCTGATTTCACTAATTTTAGCTATTCCACTTGGGGAAAGAGTGTAGTTTTATCGGCTACATAATAGAGGTTAAAATCATAACCACATTTGACTTTTATGCCATTGATATAAAGTTGAAATTGCAATGTATTGTTGCAACAACTGTAATGTTTACTCATATTATGACAGGTAGTCGCAGACCCGGAGATAGAAGGCGAGGCGCGTCGTTACCTTGCAGCCGCTGCATGCCTGCGGGTAGCGCTGCGGACTCTCAGGCCGAAACTGCGGCCGCTGGACCTGTTGCGCTGTGAAGCGCTTCATGCGCTGGGGGTGGCTGCGAGGACCAGGCTCCTGTCTACCAAGTACAAGTAAGTATACTGTGACGTGCGCGAATTCTACAATATATTAGCTTTAGTATATGCAAAACCCGAAACACGTATCTAGTATTTTTATGTAAAGAATCTATGTACAATATTTCATAACTGTGTCATAAAAAATCACAAAGTTAAAGTTTGTTATGTTACCTGGTTGTCCTCATAAATACATGATCACCGGGCCATCCGGGTGACTGAGAGGTGGTTTAGCTCCCGGACTCAGCTGTGCGCAGGCGCCTAATGCCCTCTATGACCTGCTGTGACCTGTGTTGTACTTAGTGTCGGTGGTGTCCAACTTGTGACCTTTTTAAATATTTTTTGGAGAAAATCTAACAAGATGTAAAAAACAGTAACAGATTCTGAACTAACTATTTTCGAGTTTCGCATATACTTATATTGATGGTTAGATAGAAAACTTTAGATTTTAAAAAGGTTTTTCAATTGATAATTTTGTATGTTTTAGACTTGCCATATCAACAGCGCCTCTCTGTCGAGAAGCCCGCGCGGGCGCAGCGGCGGGCGCGCTGCCGCACGTCGGGCCGGCGCCGCCCGAGGCGCACACTCCGTGGATGAGGCTCTATTTGTACCATGTGGCGGGCTATGGACCTCCAACGTTACTCT
Organism: Leucania comma; assembly: GCA_958295575.1. Taxonomy (NCBI): domain Eukaryota; kingdom Metazoa; phylum Arthropoda; class Insecta; order Lepidoptera; family Noctuidae; genus Leucania; species Leucania comma. Next base: position 17,078,606 of record OY282480.1, read on the forward strand.
TGACGAAAGGTAAGTAATGATTGTTGGTGACAAACTGGACCATATTCATTGTATTTTTCCGGACGTGAGTAATTAAATGCTGATTTACTAGTCGATGACTTTATTTACTCCAAACAATAACACTTTGTCCAATCAACAATAACCAATCACTATGAACACTCGAATCTGGTGTACTATCATTTAGGTCGTTGGTTAATATCGCTTCTCACTTATCGCATTTCGCACTAGTCGAAACCAAACTGACTTACTGCCGGTGGGGACCCAGGAGGGTCACTTTTATACGAGCTAGGAAAATTCTAGGACGAAACCTTTCAAAGCCACTCTCGAATAACGTAGTCACATCGCGAATTTCGATTCTATTTTGTAATACGGAAGATATAAATTCTCTTATCAATGGAAGTACTTGCGGTGGAATTTTGTGGAATTATCTACAGCTGGGCTGAGCTGACTTCGAACTTTCACTCAGCAATTCTTTTTAATTATTATTAAACGATACTGTTTTCGTCGGAGATACGACTTGTTAACGTTTTACGGCGAAACAGTATTCTGTTGGATATCCTACAAAACTAGGTTTAAAGCGCATATTTTACGTACGGGTTTTTTTTTACTGTTAGGACAAATGTGTCATTCGATCCACCCCAGCTCCTCAAGGAAGGCCAGCGGTGACTTGGTGTTACTGACCGTTTTGCGAAGGGTACCTGAGTTCTCGAAATACTTTGTCCTGTATCCAGCGATCATTGGGCAACATAGAAGCAGCATTTTTTTAATACAAATGTTTTTCCACCATATCGTCCCTTTATAAGTTGAATTTTTTTAAATACCTTCTTACGGCGCATTCACGCTTCACTTTTTACCCCATTAGGGCGTGAATTATGAAAAATCTTCTCTTATTACTCGCCTATATCATAATAGGAAACCTTGTGCAAAATTTCTCGTTTCTAGTCCTAGTAGTTCCAGCTGTGCCTTCATATAACAGTCAGTCAGTTTTTCCTTCTATATATACACCGTTAAATTTTGGTCGTTTTAATCCCGTGGAGGATCGATTTGGTACATGAAACACTATAGATTTATAAAGATAAAATTAAAAAATAAAGTACTTTTTTCTAAAACTCATATTAAAGGCGTTGAATGTTGTTGTTATTGCGTCATAAAACAGCTTTTTGTTCAACATCTTTAAATTTAAATGTTGAGTTATTCATTTCTGCTTCAACTGATCAATGTGAACACGGATTTACTATGATCTTGTTGGTCAAAGGCGTGGCTTAACCGAGTGACAACGATGACTTTACTATTTTCGTAACGCGAATAGGTTATAAAGGGTGTCTCAGGAAGAGTGCACTTTTTCATTTTAAAATAAAAACAAGTATTTTATGACAGAGTTGTGATATTTTTATTGTATTGTAAAGAAGACATGTTCCAATTAAGTATGGAATAAAATATCCGGCAAATGACGGCTCCTATGACAGGACATTACTCTTTTCATGAAATTTTCCATGACTTTTGCACAGAGATGTGGATGTATCTCACCGATGACGCGTTGGATTTCCGATTTGAGCTCAGAAATTGTTTCGGGGTTATTCACATAAACCCGAGATTTCAAAAAACCCCAAAGTAAAAAATATCACTCGCACGATTTTGTTGGCCAGTTGACATTAGAATTTCGTAAGATAATGTGATCTGGAAATCGTTGCTGCAATAAGTTGATTGTTTCATGCGCGGTGTGGCAGGTTGCGCCGTCAGTTGAGACCACAAGAAGTCCGTTATCATATTCCTGTAACGAATGCCGTTCACAGTCACTGCAATTTCGGCCTCATTTTCAAAAAGTAAGGTTCAATCACGCCGCCTGACCACAATCCTTTTTCAAAATTTCTTTTTCATGGATGATGATGAGGATTTTTAAATTCAAAATTTTTTTGTATTCACGAAGCCATATGTAAATGCGCTTCATCGGAGAAAATGACTTTTTCCAAAAAATTGGCATCGACTTCACTTTGCTCCATTACCCATTGAACGAATTGCCGGCGCTTTCCGTGGTCTGCTGGTTTGAGCTCCTGAGTTAACTGAATCTTGTACGCATAAAGGTGGAGGTCTTTAGTCAAAATTCGCTACGTAGTGATTCGTGAAATTTGAAGTTGGTGAGAACGATGTCGAATTAATGTTTTCGGGTTTTCGGCGACACTCTCGTTTACAGCAGCAATGTTTTCAAGAGACCGACCGGTACGTAGACGCAAAAGATTTTGACGCGAAGTTTGCGAGCGGTTTCAGCGTAACTTTCCCCATTTTTGTAATGAGTTTTCATAATTATAACGCGTTGTCCTTACGAAAAGCTCTCCATTTTTAATAATCGGAATAAACAGAGGTGACAGCTGTCAAACTTCAGAGTTGCCACTTGCACGAAAAAAAAATTCTAATTTTAAAAAGTGCACTCTTACTGAGACACCCTATAGTAACAAACCTTGTGCATAGGAAGACTTAATGCCTTAGGAATGTTCTACCAGTCGATCTTCAGATTATAGAACTATGACAATGTTACATAAATTGTTTGGCAGGCACCCAACTCCGCGGCGTCCCGCGGCTACTGCTGGGCTACTCGCGCCTCACGGTGTCGTGGTGGGGCGCGGAGGCGGCGCTGGAGACGGCGGGCGCGGCCGCCGGCGCGCTGCCCGCGGCGCCGGCGCTCCTGGCCGCCAACACGGCGCTGCGGCGCGGCCCGGTGCTGCTGCAGGCCGTGGGCGTCCGCCAGCCTGCACCGCTCAGGCATCTCATGTTCCCGCCGGAGGCTGACACTTGTGCAGGTAGTTCCACCTCTACTAAATCTTCACATCGAGCTGAGGTGAGGGCCTGTGTTACTGCAAGCTCTAGAAGTGAGGCAGCCGGTACTACTCATGCATCCTGTGTCAACCCACCCGAAGCTGATAATTGCGCAGGTGTTTTGTCAATAATTCAAGCTTTCTTCTTTTTGAAATTAAGAGATAAGTATCTGTGGACATTGAAGAATCAAAAATCACCAGAAGAAAAGTTATAATCGAAACAAATCAAATTCAATAAAACAAGACCCTGTCATCATCATATACATATTTGGGAACTGTTTTTCTTTCTTCCTTAACCATATCAACTTGTTATGTGTCCTTGGATGGGATTCCTCAGTTTTAATTTAAAAAAATTACCTTTTTAATATTACGAGTATATTTCTGTTCTAGAGTCTCAAGCGTTGTGGTCTCGTCACGCGGGGCTCCGGCGGCTGCTGAAGCGGCTGCGGCTGACGCGTTCAGTGGGCTACGTCACGCTGGCAGACATTGGCGTGCCGGACCTGGGCTGTGCCAGGCCGCCTGCTACTGTGCAACTAGGTAATAAGATAATATCGTAATTGGATAGTTGACTCAATTATTTTGCTTGTTTTTCTCAATAAGTAACATCATCACAAATTTTAATAATTTTAGCAATGTTTTTTTTACAGTACAGTTTCCTTTAATTCTTTTCACAGTACAACAACGAAAGAAAAAAGACATTTGCGGCATGGCGAAACCAGTCAGCGAAATCTCGTTATCATCAACAGAGTCCACGGAAAAGTACACCGAAGAGTACTCCAAAACCCTCACGAGGCTACAGTCCCCCATAGAGTCACATTTCGCTGTAACCCCAACAACAGAAAGCAAGAATAATTCACCAGCTAATGGCTTCACGAGTGTTGAATGTGGCCAGTTACTGTGCGATGAACTTGACAACTTGGCACTTGATGACGTCACAAAACACGCCCACAGCAAAGAGTCCATAGCAAACAGCGACGATTTAGTACCCATACATTCATCTTCAGCCAGTATCGAAGACTTAGAAAAGAAACATTCCAAGGAGAATTCGACCAGCAAGGAATCCATCGCTTTATCGGATGACTTGGTCCCTATTCACTCTTCATCGGTCAGTAGTGAGAATTTGAACAAGAAGTCGGCCAACGCGTTGGATGATTTGTTGAGTCCCGCTGAGGAGTCGATTTCTATGTTCACGCAGTTGTCCGATAAGTTGACGGAGATGTCGGCCGCCGAGGGCGACAGTGGGGTGGATACCGCGCACTACGTGTCTGATGAGGAGGCTTGTAGACCCGAGGTATGTAAACTTGTTTTTTTTTTGTCAACATGTCCTTTTTAGATGTAGTACTTCTGCTGCACTTTTTGTATACGCATATCAACGGATTAAATGATATAAAAAAAAAAACGTTATAAAACGAGTTCTAACTAAAACCTGAGCCCAAACCTTTGTTATTGCATTCTAAACTTTATTTCTAAGCTGTTAGACTTTACAGCCAACTTGCCCCATGATATAGTTTCATACTATTTTTTTTTTATGTTTCAATTTTACTCGTCTAATATTTTTAAACCTGAGAGTGCACATATACACCTCTAAATTTTAGTCGTATCGATTTATAAAGGTAAAATTAAAAAATAGAGTACGTTTTTTTTAGAAACTCGAATTAATATACACATGTACGAAATTAATTTCTTTAAGTAAACGAGTCAATGACCTTGTAGGGAGCTGTCGGTCGTTGCGTACTAACTACCTACAGTTTATTGACCTCGATCACCTGACGTTCACTTAAAGAAATCAATTTCGTTTATGCGTAAATTAATTCAATTTAAAAAAAAGGTGCTTTGTTTTTCATTTTTATCTTTACAAATCGATAGGGTTTCATGTACCGATTCGACCCTCCGCGAGATTAAAACGAACAAAATTTAACGGTGTACATGTGACCAAAACTGAACTATAAATTGTCTTTCAGAGGTGGACAATAGTAGATCTGCAATTTGGAATACCGCTTTTTGACGAGACGTTATGTGAGAAGATCTGCAAGTGCATAGTGGATCGAATAGCTAAGCCCGAACTGTAAGTCATTCCTTCATATTATAGTATTGAAAGTATTAAAGTATTTAAAGGCTAGTGATGATGATGATGATAGTATTGAACACTGTACGACATGCTTAGTTTGCTCGAAGCCTGTGGACTTTTTGTCTGAGTTTGTTGTTTTATTTTACTCGAATCTACAGAAACTAGAACGGATCTTGAACGCTGACTTCCACTGCGCGTAGTGAAATATCGGGTCTCTTTAATGGTATGAAGTGAGATGCGGGGGCGGGGAGTGCAATTCTTATACAGTGATTGGCTCGTCGATGTGTACGATGCGCAAAGCGATCCTCGCTCTTTCGTCGAGCGCTCAAGATTCGTGCCGGTGTCTCATCTATTGAGTCGATCCAGAACTCGCTAACGGTTTTTTCACCATCAATTTATTCAAATGTTTGTTTGTATTTTTTATTCGAAGCTTAATCAATTTATTTTATTTATCTTTTCAGATTAGAGAAAGTGAAAGAGGACAATGAATTCATACGATCAGATATTTTGAAGTTTGTTTCACAATGTCAGGTAATACTGGGAAATAAAAATAATTTAATTACTTATAGTAATTTAATCAATCATTTAAACAAAAAGAAAGAATGATCAAAACTCAATTCTTTTAATTCTCATCGAAATAATTCATACTATTAAAATTTTAGTTCGACTACTTCTTTGTTGCTGTATCCTAATGCTCTAAACTTGAATTTAATCATCATTCAATATTTCAGTACTACCCCGGCGAAGACATGGGAATCGTCAAGCGGGGTACTTTAGTTCCTCTACCCAGAAAAAACCTGGCTTTCGAGAACGGCCGGATCAGCGAGTGGACCGGCAAGTGAACGCCGTCTCGCTCGCACACGCCATATCTACCATTAGAGCGATAGAGATAGATGTATATTTGTCGTTCCGGATTTGAGCTTTACTAGACGTTATGTAGAATGTTCTTATTTTAAACTGTTGTATTGTCTGTGAATAAGGAAATTATCCATAAGTCAGTTGGCACTACTAATCATTAAACGCTTATCATAGACTCTGGAAAGGTGTTAGGTGCCATAATGAATACTAAAAGAAAAAAAAAGAAGAGATAAACTGCCAGGTAAGATATACTGTATTTCTTTGTCATTTATTCCATAATTAAATTATGGAATAAATGACGGTTTGACCATTTTTCTAAAGAAGATAGGATGTTCCTATATCCACTACCAATACAACCTCATTTATGCGAGTAAATAAAACAGCTTTTATATTAAAAAAAAAACACAAAATATGATTTATTCTGAAAGTAGTATTTACATTAGCATAATCTGAATGTGAAGTATAAAAATAATTTGGTTAAAATATTAAAATCGGTTGTCGACTGAAATGAAAATTGACGATTTATTTGCGTCAAAAGAGGGAAGATTGTATGGAAGGAATAAAAAAATGGTGATTACCATCGTTAGAATTTCCTTGGAGTCTATATCAATGTCTGATAGAAGATAATTTTATTGGAGGTTACCTGTGTGGGGCCTTCTAGAATATGACTAAAATTATAATTTTATCTAGTTAAAATAAAAAAATAAAATGAGTAATATAAAGAAATTAAAACATTCGTCTTAAGACATTGTTAAGAGATTCTTATAAAGTAATTGTAAAAACTATGTGCAAATTTATTTTCTATTTTTAAATTTTTTTTTTTTTTCAATGCAAATGTCAGTATTGTGTTTGTTATTTTTTCATTATGAATCAGAGATTTATTTATTGTTATATTTTGTACTTATGAATACGATTTTAATGATTCCTTGATTTTTTTTAAGATTAATGTATCCTGAGGGCTTACTTTCGAGTTTAATTCCGATCGGTCGACAATGGAATTGTGACGATAGGTACTCTTGAATTCGATGTTAATTCCGAATTGCGTGACCTTTTTGGGAAACTAAGTAAAATGAGGATTGGGCTTGGCGTGTGGTCACGCAATTTTAAGCTAATTTGGCGCTAGCATCGAATTTAAGAGTACCTAACGTCACAATTCCAATGTCGACCGATCGGAATTAAACTCGAGAGTAAGCCCCCTGGTCATGAATTATGTTAGAGTCAAAAGTAACAATATTTCGAAAAGCTACGGTAAAATTAGGGTATATAAAAGACCAGGATAGAGGCCACATTTTTTGAGACAGTTTTCTATCTCAGTACCAACAAGTAAAATATTTTTTACGCCACCTGCTCGCTTAAAGCAAGTCATTCTATGTAGTATGGGCGTTGCGTAGGAAATAATGTGTTTTGAATTTAGAACATTAAAACCATTATTTTGAAAAAAAAAATACACATCAATGAATTAAAATGCACGTGTATCAAAATTTGATAAAAAAATATCAAACCGACCACTAAAAAAAAATAGGGTACTGCTATTTCATTACTTTTTTTTAGGAGCGATATAGAAAAATCAATCTAATACTAAGAACTCATTGGAAGCACCCGGAACTTTTTAAGCCTTCTTTTTTTTTATTCTTTTGTGTAACGCAAAATCTCGTTTCTGTTGTGTGCCTATGGCGATCTGCAGCTCAACTGATAATTAACCGCCCGTCTTGTGACTATCATTCGCCAAGTTGACGAGCGATAATCGCAATCGCGACGACTGCGTAATTACACAAAACTCCGATTTCGTGAGTTTAGAAACAAAAGAGCTGATTGAGCCGCGGCGGACGCGGGAAAAACCGCTTCGTGAGTTCTTAGCCTTTTCTGTAATATATAATTTGTTTCAGTAATTATTATCTTTTAATTTATCTCACAGAAGGTGTAAAAAGTAGAGTATCCAACACGGGGATAAAGCTGTCTTTGTCTTGGTTGGCTTGAATTCCTCACTTCACTCAGGTTTCTATATTAACTCCCTCGCAGTACTCAGGAGTTAATTATATAAATCCCTCACTGGCGATCAGATTTAAAACTTAACCTTCGTTTCGTTCGGAATTCAACATGCCGTCCGCTTTATCCCTCAGTCACATAATCCACTATTATTTGTAAAGCTGGCAGGTACTTTTGTTTTTATCTCCAAATTTCTGAAAAGTAAAAAACATTTTCCTTGATATTTCCAAAGTATTAGCGATTTTTGAGGACGTCTACATTTAAGGAAATCTTTCCCATATAAGGGATAGTTGCCTAATCTATATAAATTGCGTCTTATCTAATATATATAGGCTGCTGACTCTAACGTAATACTATCAGGATAGTGGCAAATGTATGATTAGTAACTGTGAGTGGCATTCTTGGAACAGACCCACTAGATGCCGATAATTCAAAATGTTGCATGACATCGGTATTGCGTTTGATCCATTCTGTGTCTTATTACATCAACTCACGGTTCCTAATTAGACAGGTACTCATGAGGTACCATTAATGTAATATTTTAAACTTTTATGCCCTTAAGGGTAGACGGCCATAGCTAATATACTACTAGTAAGTATCCGTCCCTTAAGCCTCGACCACACTATATAATATATATATTGAATCCGTCAATTAAAAAAGAAAGAATATTATGTTCCATTTTTATTTATTTTGATGAATCAGCAAGTGTGGTTACGCCATAATCAAGCAGTCTTTATTTGCTTGTAATATAACACAAATGAATCAACTTTATGTTTTATAGCTTACTTCCGTTTTTATTATAAGATAATAAAGTATTTGTAAATATATATGTATTTTTAATTCCTAGTCCAATTTGAGCTTAAAAATACAATGGGCCGAATTTTAAAATTGGCCCTTGGTAAACATAACCGTTGTGTAGATTGTAGATTACAGAAAAAAAAACCATCAACAATCTATGAGAACTTGGAGTAATGCGCTTATTTTGTATTTCTAGTAATGCTGAAAAATAAATTAACTCGTAGAGATGACATCACTTTGTCATCTATCCATCATTGTACCTGTCCGCGCTATGCAACATCAAACAACTTGGCAAAAAGCCATAAAATAATTATTGTAAAATATTCAGACGAAAATTATCTCAAAGCTCAGGGCCAAATGGTAGCAAACCTTGCGCGGGATGTGAGATGAAGTTCTCGCTTGTTGATCAAAATCTCGTGCTAACAGTAACAGTCGCGTCATCGCGTATCTGCCGCAAGCCGCAACCTAAGGGCCGACACTGCGCAAAGCGGACATCCACGACGGCCACCCAGCACGTGTGTCGTGTGCGACTGATTCCTGTCGTGGAAACCGGATTATTATCTACACAATGTTGTTAGTTCAATTTCAACGGTGTGCAGGTAGTCGTGTTGATGGAGAACTTAGTATAATTTATTACGTAACGACGGGCGCGGGGTCCGGCTTCCCGAGACGAGTTCATCGCAACGGTGCACTTTTGTATGGGACCGCGCGAGTGTCCATTTTTGCAGTTCTAGGCCTAATTCGATCTCAAACGCTCGTCTCGCATTCATTGCAGTGATTGGTGTGGCCGAAGCTTTATTCCAAAGAGAATATAAGCACTACGTTTAAGAGACGGGACTCCCATACAAAAAAATGGCTCAGTATGGCGTTTGCGCTACGCTTCAATACCAACTTTGACATACATAACCAAAGACTTGACGCATGAGGGCTGCCAACATAACAACCGAAATAGTGGTGTTACTAGGTGCTCATGGTAATTTTTTATCGATAGTCGATATTTATATAAAAAAAATGTAGGCTCTTTTTTGGGTCTATTTAGGCCAACGTTATTCACCAGTTAAACGGATAAGTGGAATATTTCGTATGAAAAAATTAAACCAAGTATAACCTGTGAATTTACGTTGGCGCAAATGAGGCTTACCCTTATTTGCGTCAACGTAAACTCATAGGTAAATTGTGAGGTTCCAAAGGTGGGGGTGGGGGTGTGTTTAATACTAAAGAAAACGCCTTTTTGAGGATTTTAACAATAACAGTTTATTCTCTTTTCCATAAATAAGGTTAAAGAAATACCCCTTACCAATAACCTCCTTATCTCCATTCCTCTGTACCAGTCATTTTAACCCAGTGTTTACATCTAAAAAAATATATATATTTCATTACTATTATTAGCATTTCATTTACAGCTAAAATATTTGTTGTTGAAAAAGCATGACAGTGTAAATAACATTTAAAATTAAAATATCGATAAAAGTCGAAAAAAAAATCCACTACAGCACTATTGATTGGTTATTTTCTAGATTTTCGACCGATTTTTATCAGAAATTTGTATTTATCTCAAAATCTTTTTCTGTAACTGAAAATGAATGTTTATTTACGCTTACCTCTCTTCATTTAATGGATATTTAGCCATAAATATTCGCTGCTTGTTCACCATCTGACCAGCCGGCTCTTAGACCACATATTTCACAGATTTTATAATGCATATGTTCAGATTAATTCACACGGGTACACAAATAAATAATAGATAGTAGTTACAATAAATAATAGCCGATTAAAATTCACGAAACAGTTGTAAAAACGAAAATCAAATTTTGTTTACATCCACTTCTTGACAAGCAAAAGATGAATATGGCGGCCATAAAGCTTCGACAGAGTCGAATAGATGTTAGAGCAAGACAGCGATAGCCGCCATTTTGGCCGCCATCTTAATTAGCGCAAACGCCATACATTTGAGATGGTTCATTTTTTTCTTAGGGAGTTGCACCAGACTGCTTTATTCTTGATAATTTGACATTTTGGTTGACAGTAGAAGTTTTTTATCTGTTACTTACAAATACCAATAGTGTCTATGATTCATCCTTGTTTTTGGATTTTGCAGTGGGCGGGGATTTTAATGAAAAACCACTATAGCTCCTAATTCTGGCTAATAAGGTTCATAGTCGAATTACGTTTAACAGGAACTTCTGTTGTTCAACCCCGCGTTCCGTTTTGCGTTTACATCGCTATGAGCGCTCAGAGCGCTAACAGCCGTTCCGATTTAGTTTTCGTGCTCATAGCGTTGATAGCGATATTTCAATTTGGAACGACCTGTGGGCGCGCAAACAGTGAATGTCACTCAGTGATGCCAGATTGGGGGGATTTCCCCCAAAACTGGAGGTTTTTTATAGTTATGAAGGGAAAATCGGAGGGACAGTATTTTTGGGGGGATACGTGGAGGTAAAATTTTGGGATTGGAGGGAATTAGAGAGTTTTTATAAACAATTTTTTCTCCATAATTTTTCATGTTTGATATTGATATTCACGAATTTTAGCCAAAAACATAACAAAAAAAAAAGCAATCTTGCGCACGATGATATTATCCGAGTATCTTAAAAGTTACCATATTGCGCCCCCTCGCCCCACGACGTGCATCGTTCAACGTTCTTGTCCAAAGTACTCTGTGTTCTCGTCAGAGAGTATTATATTCTTTGGTTCAACGTTCACAAGTTCACAAAGCTTCCGAATTTCGCATCTGTGTTTGTCTTGTCTCAGTACTCTTATATTATAGTACCTATACTATACTTATTTTTAGCAGACGACAAAACAATCCTTCCTAATGTTTTTTTTTTATACCGACTTGAAAAAAAACTAAAAAATGGAGGTTCTCAGTTTGGCCTGTATGTATGTATGTTTGTCCGCGATTATTTCGCGTTTGGATGAACCGATTTTGATGCGGTTTTCAGAAAATCATTTTGCACATTTTGGAGAAGAATTTGGTATTCTAACAAACTTCAAAAAAGGAAGTTCTGTTTTTAGAATTGTCATGATGATTTGATAAGGGAACCAAATGGCGGAAGGTATCTAATTAGGTTTGTTTGAGAGGTACTCCAACTAAAAAATGTGAAATAAATTGTTTAAACAAAAAGTGCAAAATAACTTTAATTTTGGAAGTCGGTGCTTAATATCAAAGAGACCAAACTATTGAAACACCGACTTCCAAAATTAAAGTTATTTTGCACTTTTTTTGTCGTTTTTTTGTCAGGTTATTTTTTTAATTTTATTTGTGATATTCGTATTTAAAAAAGATATTTGTGGAGGATTTTTTCTTCAAAACTTCAATTTTGGGGGGATTTTGGGAAAGGTTTGGGGGAATTCGTGACAGTCGTCTGGCAACACTGATGTCACTTCGCGTTGTTGACAGTTCGCTCGCTCATACTCGAGTTTGCTTTCAGAGATTCACCTATAAGATAATAATTGTTTGTGTAGACAATTGTCGTCACCTCACACCACTTTAAGTATCTCGGGGATGAATGATATAATCGGTGTAGGTACAACAAACATGGATGTTAGAATGCATCACATACCTGCCGATCCGAACTGCCAATCTTCGTAATAGATTTCTTTCTCTTATATATCATCTGCTTCGCTTATGACTGAACTTCTACCATCTGTAAAGTTTAAAGCTCCCTGAACATGAATATATCAACGCAATTAACCCTAAACATATGGTATAAACAATATACCAACAATAACATCTGAAGAACATCATTTCAACAGTGTATAATCAATAGCTGTACCAGGATGAATATGACATAATAACAGCTTCATCACAAATCATTAAACATGAGGTTAAATAAATATTAGAGCCCGAACTCCCTCGGGACTCCTCCCCCAGGATCACGTCCTGGGAGCATCAGGTTAGGTTAAAAGAGGAGCCCGATCGCCGTCGGAGCTCCCTCCCCCAGGATCAGGTCCCGGGGGGACCAGCTGGCTCAAATTGGTGTATAACACACCCATGTAACATCGGAACCTAGAGGAAACCACCTCTCCAGGACTCGGCTCACACCCCTATCATACTAGAGGCAGCCTACCCGTTAAAACGTACATGCCGGAATCCTGGAGACTAACTCGCCAGGCCTCAGCTACTTCCGCCCTCTCCGCCCGGAAGCAACCTACTCCGCTAACCTTCCGCATCGGGATCCTGGAGATTAACTCTCCAGGCCTCATCATACTGACGCCTCTCGCCCCATCAGTATATTACCCCGAGCGAGTCTACTAAACCTCATACAGTTAGGCATTCACCTTTAACATTAACATTTATAGGAATCAATTGCGCTGAGACACCAAATAACCACACAGAGCTTGACTAAGATATTAACATAAGTAATACTTAGCTTTCATGCCTTCGACGTCTGGATACATGTCCCTCTTCCAGACACGGCACGAAAGGTCTTTAATTAACATAATTCACGCTCGGTACACAAGTTATCACAGTACACTTGCAACTTAGCAACCTTTAGAAATGGCGGTATAGAGTTACTGTTCGCGCCAACTAATATTTGTAAAGTCTATTATCTATGCTTACCATAGTTAGTCAAGATAGCCCTCGGGATGTTGCTAGTGTTGAATTTATATATTTGGTCTATGGATTCGCGTTAGTCGCGACACTCCCGACAAAAGGCGAAAGTAGCGTGATCAGGATACTCGTCCACTCTTTAATCTTTTCAAGGGCTCGTGTGGCAGCTACTCTTTTTGGTCTAGACTCATGACTTTCTTCTATTGATATACAGTCATTTTGATCACTTGACTCAGGCTCGGATATTACGTACGACTTAGGTTCAACAGACTTAGCAGTGTCTATTTTACTTTTTTGATACACAACAGGCGAACGCTCTACGGTACTTTCATCTTCATTAAGTACTCTACTAATTTCACTCTCAACAGGAAGTTCGGCGGTATTAGGACTTAGTGGTTTTTTGGTAACTTTGTTTCCAGGAAATTCTGTAATTTGGAGGTCTCGTTCTTCGGTCTCTTTTAGTTCTGTTCCCTTGACACAGTTTTCTTCTCCATCTCCAATTTCAAGAGGATAAAGATGTGCAATTGACCGTGTGAACTCGGTATCACCTACTTTAACTTTAGCTACTCTGCACATGCCATCTACCCCTTTTATCAAAGAGACTATGTATTTTTCCGACTTTCCAATTTATTCGATTTTTGTTGTCACTTTTGATTTGCACGATTTGACCAATCCTGGGAGTCAATTTCGACGTTACTCTTGGCTCCCTCGGTCCGTGACTATACCTCTCTCGTAAGCTGCGAAGGTAACGATTGGAAAACATATCTTTAAATTCATTCAAGATGACAAGTGCTCTTTTCCAACTTTGGATCAGAGTATCTTTTGTCACTGTACCTTGAATTTTAGTAGGGTCCTTTCCAGATTCTTCCATTGTAATACATTTCCCCATGGTGAGAAAATCTGAAGGTTTCAGTACATGATCTGGCTCTGAGTCCACCCTGGTCAGAGGTCTAGTGTTAAGAACTTCTTCGATTTCCTTTACACATTAGTAATCCGTCTATATCTGTGAATAGTCCCAAATTGCGACTTAAGCTTGTCAACTTTCTACTTCCAAAGGAAAATATTCAGATTGAATTTTCTTTAAATTTGTAATTGTGTCATCTTGTATATTATTATCTTCTGGTTTTTCTTTTATGTTATCTTGTATATTTATATCCTTAATCATTGGGTTATCAACGTTAATGTCTGGATTATCCATTTCCATCGGATCATTCTTTCTTTCTCCCGTCGGACCCTCCCCAGCCGAAAATGAATGGGTTTCTACGGCAACAGATCCACTTGGCCACTTGTCTAGACTGTCCACTAGGAATTGTGGGCCTATAAGCCACTTCTTCCTATCATCTGTCGAACTGGTAGGTCTTGTTCCGACGTCAGCTGTGTTAAGCTCCGATGGAATATATCTGATCTCTATTTGTTGGTTCCTTTTAATTTCCTCAACTCGTCTAGCCACAAATGGTGGCAGTAACTTGTCAGATTTACACCATTCGATGACAATTTGACTGTCTGTCCATAAAACTTGTCTTGTTATGTTTTGATGAATAAATTTAAGAACAAATTTGATTAATCTACATCCGATTAATACACCAAGTAGCTCAAGTCTTGGAATTTTGAGGTTGTCCTGGTCTTTTATAGGTACAAGACGTGATTTTCCTATGACAAAAATTTTCTCAGATCCGCTGACTAGGAAAATGGAAGCCGCATATGCCTGATTCCTTAGTGATCCATCGTCAGCCAACAAGTAACATTTATTAATATCTGATAAATTTATGTGAGGGATGCCTCCCCTTGAAATAAACTCAACGCAATTCGCATGAATGACAACTATTTCCTCCGTTCGTGACTACAACTGAAATGTAACCACAGGGCTTCGTACTTCCTGGGGCTTTTCCGTCCCGAAGATGAAAATGGTCAGATAACTTTCTTCCTCTATGGAAAGTTTTAATTCTTTAGCTAATTTAAATATAATCAAAGAGTGTTATATAAGATCTCTGTGAACCTGAATCCATTAAGACAAGACATTTGATTTGTTTAAATATATTTCCAACGATGCTGCTTTGACTATGGCTGTTTGTAAAATCGTGGGTCCCTTTTCGTTGATTGTCATAGCTGTTTCTTCTCTTCTGGGGTCTTGCACAAAATTGATGGGCATAAAGCTCTATTATGCTTTTGATTTGCATTGCAATGCACACATTTTACCTTAAATGTACAGTCTGGCATGAAGTGACCTTTCTTTAAACAGAAGTAACAGTTTCGACTCAATCTTGATTTTCTCTCTGCCAATCCTTTGAACTTCTCGCACTTATCGCTATAGTGATCGCCTTGGCAAAATACACAGCCTTTATTTACTAGTCTTTTATACTTATTAAATTTGCTATCGGTTCTTCTCCCTATGTTCATCTCTTTGCGTATTACAGCTGGGTGGAAATTAGCCTTTCGGTTGTCATTGTGCTTTGCTCGTTTTGACAGCACCTGTAAAGTTTCCACTGTACTACTTTCTTTATCACTCTGCCTTTTCCTTCCCGATATTCTTTCTGCATCTTCTCTGGCAGCTATAGTCTTTTCTAAATGATGCCTCAATTCTTGAATAGAGTCACTATTGGTTCTAAGCTTTAATTCATAAATTAGCTCAGTGGGGAACTTTTCCATTATCATGAAACGAAGATGATTGTGGTTTATATCTTCACCTAATGATTCCAATATTTTCACATTTCTTTCAATTTCATTGAAAGTCTTTCTACAATCTTCTGAAGTATTTTTTGCAACGTTGATTTTGCAAAGAGTCGCATAATGTGCATCAATGAGGTAAGAAGTTTTTCCGAATCTATCTTTCAAAATCGATAAAGCTATTTGATAATTTTTATTAGTGGTGTCTAACCCTTCAATAGCCTTCTTGGCATTACCCGTTACAGAAGCTTTCAAATATGAAAGTTTATCAACATCTGTCAGATTTCTGGAATCAATATTAGAACTAAATTGGTCCCAAAATTCATGCCATGTCAGTATATCTCCATCAAACGTGGGTAATTGCAGTTTTGGAAGGCGACAGGATGAATTATTTTCTTGATTAATTCGCTTATTAGTATTTTCTGAAAGTGTACAATTTATCTTTGCATTTAACACGGCCAAAGCTTCTTCTGCTTCCAATTGTATTTCACTTATTTGAGAAATTTCATCCGAAGCTTCAAACCCCGCTTCGGCATGGGTTGCTAAACGAAAATATTCTAAAAGGTCCGAGTTTAACCGCTTCATTAAAGCTTCTAATTTGCTATAAGCTATTTGCCCTTGTGTCAAAGTTTCACTGTTAATAGAATCTGGTATGTTACCTAAGTCAATTTTAATCTTTTCAATAATGAGCCTAAGTCTATTTAAAAGTATTTCTTCCATGTTGCTGTCTATTCCTGTAATACACACATATGTATAATTACATAGTCTAATAACTATATCATTCAGCATCCTTTATTATTTTCATAAGTTGTGAGAAATTATTCAATTTAGATTCTTATTAATTCAAAACCAACGGATAAATAATTATAAATGTCTTCATTCAATTCAATTCCTACCCTGATTAACCGTTCAAAACTTCTACTAATAGACCAACAATTTGGAAACTTGAACATAAATAATTTTTAAAAAATATATTGACATCTTCCCGTACTAACTCAAAACTTATTACATAATTTTTATTTACTGTATGATTTTAGAAAAATAATTCAATATTAAACGGTGAATTTATTGTATTTTATCACTAAATTATTTCATAGCTTTTATTTCATTTTCAGTTTCTTGATTTATTTTATTAAAATATTACACAATATTAAAATCATACCTGTTCAAAGAAAACACACATAACATAATAAACATGGACACACAAACGCATAACTGTCAAAAGTAAAAACAGAATATTATTCTTAAATCTTATTCAAAATAAAATTAAACAATCAACCTGTCTTAGCTTATCTATTATCTCGTTTAACTATGCAATGTCAAAGTCTTTGTGAAGATAATAACAAGTTGTTGTATCAAAATTTAATAATGAATAAATTCATAAACTTAGTAAAGTTTCACAATTGGGTAATAGCAATTCTATTTTAAAAGTTTTCTTCAATCAGTCATAAATATGTAGGTTGGTGAACTTCCCAATAAACCATGCCTTAATTAACACCAATATTGAAAACATCATAATGTGTTTATGAACTATATTTGAAATATTAATTTTATACTATTTTTAAATATCAAGTATAAATCTTCATTTAATTCTTACTAGGTAATTTCTCTACAGTATGCATAATAAATTTCTCTACTTAGTTTAGGTACAAGTAAAATAAATGTCCATTTATTTTACGAACGACACTGAAAAAATTAGCCTATCAGCCATTTTTTTTTCCAAGTATTAGCGAAAATTAATTAAACCTGTAATTTTATGAAAGTCACTGAACGAATTCGCGTTGAAAGTGGTACTTGTTTACTAATTTTCAAATAAATGTACCCTATTAGTCTTAACAAGCAATCAACACTTTATATTAACTCGGTTGAACAAAGTTTAGGAATAAGTATAACTTACCGATTTTATGAAAATATCCGCTTAATTAATCCAATTCCTTGTATATTATCCCAATCCAAGTAATACGCTTTCAACGTAGTGTAAAATCCAGTGTGGTTGAAGGCTAGACCTTAATTTTTCGAATTATCTCGCGCCTATGTACCTATGTACTTAAGTCTAAAATTCGGCGCGAACAAGTTATGAAATTACCAGCCGAACAGTTCATGACTCCCCGATACCTTCTATTATATGGGAAAATTTCGTGAGGATTTTTATGTGTTTATAATTAATTCTTAATATCTAATTCTAGCTTATATATATTTCAACACATAAATACTTTAGTGTATAATACATATACACTTATGGTAAAACCGCAACCAATGCCACTTTAGTCCAGTACTAAATGACATCTTTATATAACTTATTTTTTATTAGTAGTAAAGTCGAAGTTTCACGTAATTTTTTCCCGTTCTTCCAAAGTGATATCCAGCAGTAATATTTTCCATCTAACATTGTCCGTTTTAGTTGATCAGTACTTCATATCTGTTCATTTATCTTCATTCATTAATCATTTTTTCAAGATAATGTTAGTGTAGAATATTTCTTAAATTTTAGTTAAAGCCTTAATTTTGTCATCGACATGCTTAGAAGAAGTTAAAGCCTTGATAGCTTTTATTTTTCCTCCTTTTCTTCCCACCATTTATTTAATATTTAATATTCATGCTTCCTCAAATAATATTGAAAGTCCACTTTAGTGTGGAATTTATCCAAGATCTGGTAACACCTTTTACTTTTTACCCAATATGGCGAATCATATTCTTTTTCCTTTAGACACAACGTTCACTTACATTTAACGTTGAAATTAGTTATTTCACACTGATTATTCCCATTATAAATTCGACAGATTTCCTTAAGTTTTTTAAATAATAAGACCATTCACCACAATATGCTTCGTAGTATTTTTATGCCTTCCAATAATTATTATTCCTTTATTCGTATTTCCTTTCCGAACTTCTGTTCGCCATTTATATTAATGCGTACAAAATAATATTTTATTGAGCCTTCCTTATCCTTCGAAAGTCATTCTCACTTGTTAAATTAATAAGTCAATTTAGACCAAGAAAAATAGAGTTTTACGCTGATATTAATCTCAATAAGTGACGGAAGCGAAGTTTCCCGAATAATTTTAACTACCTAACTGGTTCCTTCGCTGTATACGGAACGCACCGTTTGATAGCTGTCACTGTCAGTTGACGTTGGACGACTGACAAACAATTCTTTGAAGTTCGATGCTATTGTTTGGAATTCGCGTTTATAAAGAATTTTATTAATTTCAGGGTTCCAGTAACTTTTAAATAAGAAATTTATTCAAGAATAATGTAGTCATATCATCATAGTGATTTTTCTTCGCGAATTAACTCGTATATATTGTACAAAACAAGCAAAAGTTTCAGTGCTTTTCAACAACATCCATTTTTCAGTCAAAATGACTTGATGTCGCTCCTTGTTGGAAAGTATAGAGTGTGATGAAATATTAGCGACCGAGCGTTAACCACTTTTTCTAATTATTGAATTGTATTTATCTGATTATTAACCATTACAGCTCAAATCAGCCGGCATGCTCTGCATTCTCTAGTTTACTCAAATATGAGCCTTCTAGGTACTTTGTAATGTGATGCACATCCCAGCATCTCCACCATTTTTGTCGTCACCTCACACCACTTTAAGTATCTCGGGGATGAATGATATAATCGGTGTAGGTACAACAAACATGGATGTTAGAATGCATCACATACCTGCCGATCCGAACTGCCAATCTTCGTAATAGATTTCTTTCTCTTATATATCATCTGCTTCGCTTATGACTGAACTTCTACCATCTGTAAAGTTTAAAGCTCCCTGAACATGAATATATCAACGCAATTAACCCTAAACATATGGTATAAACAATATACCAACAATAACATCTGAAGAACATCATTTCAACAGTGTATAATCAATAGCTGTACCAGGATGAATATGACATAATAACAGCTTCATCACAAATCATTAAACATGAGGTTAAATAAATATTAGAGCCCGAACTCCCTCGGGACTCCTCCCCCAGGATCACGTCCTGGGAGCATCAGGTTAGGTTAAAAGAGGAGCCCGATCGCCGTCGGAGCTCCCTCCCCCAGGATCAGGTCCCGGGGGGACCAGCTGGCTCAAATTGGTGTATAACACACCCATGTAACATCGGAACCTAGAGGAAACCACCTCTCCAGGACTCGGCTCACACCCCTATCATACTAGAGGCAGCCTACCCGTTAAAACGTACATGCCGGAATCCTGGAGACTAACTCGCCAGGCCTCAGCTACTTCCGCCCTCTCCGCCCGGAAGCAACCTACTCCGCTAACCTTCCGCATCGGGATCCTGGAGATTAACTCTCCAGGCCTCATCATACTGACGCCTCTCGCCCCATCAGTATATTACCCCGAGCGAGTCTACTAAACCTCATACAGTTAGGCATTCACCTTTAACATTAACATTTATAGGAATCAATTGCGCTGAGACACCAAATAACCACACAGAGCTTGACTAAGATATTAACATAAGTAATACTTAGCTTTCATGCCTTCGACGTCTGGATACATGTCCCTCTTCCAGACACGGCACGAAAGGTCTTTAATTAACATAATTCACGCTCGGTACACAAGTTATCACAGTACACTTGCAACTTAGCAACCTTTAGAAATGGCGGTATAGAGTTACTGTTCGCGCCAACTAATATTTGTAAAGTCTATTATCTATGCTTACCATAGTTAGTCAAGATAGCCCTCGGGATGTTGCTAGTGTTGAATTTATATATTTGGTCTATGGATTCGCGTTAGTCGCGACAACAATCATTCTGTGATTTGGCAATTTAGTCAGTTTAACTCTTGTCATAATTTGCTAAAAAACAAAGTGAAGTTTTAATTAACTGAACTTCAGGAGCAATGGAACCCCATTTTTTACTAGAAATGCTTTTCAGCGATGATGAAAGTGAGCAGTGATTCATCGTCGTCCTCTGATGAGGATGTAGAAGAAATTGCCCATATTTTAATGCGGCACAGCGGGGCTATTGCGTAACTCTGTTGACAGTTCAAATGAAGATCACTTGCTAACGGTGTACATAAACAACTGTCAAACAGCTAGTTTCGTATTGCCTATCTTTAGTGACCAACTGATATGACGTCATTAGCCACCGGTGTCTTTGATATCCACCGTAACACGTTTTGACAGATGTTATTGTATCGATACTTTTAAAATTGCGATTGTGTAAGCTTTTGAAGTTTCTAGTGTACATCAAATTGATATCCATTATACAACTTGTTAGACACTGCTCTTGGGTAGTGTTTTATAAGAATTCTTGTGATAGACACCGGTGCCTGAGTTTAGTTTGGCCCAATGTTGACTTATTTATGTGGTGGTATTTGTATTGTTGGTGAAGAATTTCACGCCTAACATTGTTTGCATCTGCTGAAGAACAGCGAATACAAAAGAATTTGCGAATTCAGAGACGACGGCTGGGACGCTAGTACTTCATAATTCTTTGTAGTTGCCAGACAGGGAACTCATTGCAAAATTTCCTTTATTTATGGATAGATTCCAACAGTTAAAGTAAGTACCCTTAGTCAAATCCTTCTTGTTTCGTTATAAAAATATAACAGTATTCAGTACCAACTTGTATGCCTGAGTATCTTACTTAATACTTATTTCATTGTCTGTTACAGATTCTGGCTGCTTTAAATTTCTTTGGGAATGGGTCATACCAACACAATGTAGAAGCTTCTTGTGTAATACATATGTGCCAGCTTACACTTATAAAGTATCTTTACAAGGTCACTCAATGTCTGGAAAGTGACCCTTAAGTACATAAAGTACCCTTCGTCTCGGCAAGGCAGGGAAAATACTATAAGAGAGTAAGTTTTGAATGTGTTTGATAAACCAATAGGTATTCTTAAAAAGTAAAATTTAATTTAAACTTTTTATGGCTGGAATAATTGGGCTACATAATCGAATATGATAAAGGATAATTTAATAGGAGCAGTTATGATTCCCTAAAAGTCATAAGTAGTAGAATGACATTGGCAAAATAGCTGACTAAAAGTAGTAGGATTTTTCAGTCTGTAAATAAAATTATACAAAAACCTAAACCAAAACTTTTGTTTCAGATTTGTGATGCCAATCTAAATAAAGTGCATACTGATGCTTCAAATGATTTCTATATATGGAATCAATGACACTTAAACACTCCAATGCCAGATTCGAGTGCTGATGTGGGCAATCGGACCAACAGAACCAAGTTTCAAGAGAGGTGGCAAGCAAGACCGATAACCAACAACTTTTTTACAATGTTTAATTTATATACAACTTTAGTATTAAATCATTTTATAAATCACACTGCTATCACAATAAAGCCAAAAGTTTGTATGTTGATTATTTCTACACAGTCATAATATATGACTGGACGGATTTTGATGAAACGTGGTACATGTATAGACCATGTCCTGGAATTGCACAACCAATACTTTTTATTTGAAGAGTAAAGAAAATAAATATATAGTATGTTCCCTTGGAATAATTTTCTACAATCACATGGGTGAAGCTGCTGGCAGAAACTAGTTATAATTAAAATATTTTCTAGAAATAGTTTTTGTTAAAGATATAATAAACTTAATATGATAAAGTATCCATGGTTTTTTTACTTGCTTTTTTATATTATGTACCTACTTTATAACTTGTGTTAGGTTATGAATAAATAATAAGTTTAAAGGTAGTTCTAGGGAAAAATGTTGTAGGAGAAAGAAAGAGTTAATTAGAAAGATCTTTGGCAGTGTAGGAGGCATCCAGCAAGTAATTCTTTAGCTCAGAAAAATTGTAAATAAACACATCATATAGACTATTTATCACATTTTTATTATATAAACATAAAATGAATCAGTGCTTCGGGATATAATAACAATCACAGTACTTGAAACACATCCTAAATTATATTTGAAAATCACAGCTTTAACGGTTAATAAAATTACAGTAATTAATCTTAAAACTATTACATGTCTAGTTTCACACTTATACAACAGATCAATAAAACAAGCTTTGAGAAACTTAGAACTTGAGGGGATAGAACATCACCAACACATCTTTTCTACAGAGAATTTAGGTATGATTTAGTTACATAAATCAATAAATGTAAACACGTCAGTCATCAAGCCATTCCACATTCATTATGGGATCTATAGACACGAATAAAGGAGCACAGGACTGAGGGACGAGTATTGATGTACTGGAGGATTGAGTGCTGCATTTTCAGAATAAACAGGGTATGCAACGTCATCTACTGATGATACCTGTAACATTAAAAAAGATCCTAAATACAACACCATCCACACACCAAAAATATTCTTTGTTAGATATACCTCTGAATGTGTGTAACATTTCTACTCATATTTTTTTTTTATTTTAATAATGATGAACAAGTATTGAACTAACATTATTTGGTAGGCAATTTCCTCCACCGCTACTCTGCTGCTCAATCTAATAATTGCCAGCACTTTGTTTTCCAACTCATTCAGAGGAGAGCTTGGTACACTCTCCATCAGTTAGGCCTGCGCTCCCCTGCGAGTCTACAGTTTTGTCTTTTGTTTCAGTCACAAACTCCCGTGTACTAGAAAGAAGAAAAAAAACATTTTTTTTGTAACTGAAAATATACTTTCATCCAACGGTTACTAAAGTGATGAATATTTGTAAGTGGTCGAAGTATTGAGACTTTATGTGGGGTAAAGTACCTGCTATGGCATTTTTTGTCACATTATGTGACAAAAATCCTTGAAAAATCATGATTTGAATATAATACATTCATTCTAGTAAAGAATCGAATAATTTGAAGTTGATAGAAAGTATGATGTGTAAACCCGACTTACCCTTCAACATTGGTCGGATATCTGAGGTTTTGGGTGTTCCTTCTGCAAATGAATTCAATTGGAATGCTACGGAGTTCCACGCTTTCCGATTCGAACGGCCTGTAGCATTACCGGAGGGCGTCCTATTGCTACTTTAGAATAGGAATCCACAAATGGGTCTCCACAAACTCTACTAGCAGTTTCAACTGCCTTCCGGGAACCCTTCTTCGGCCAGGCATCTTGAAATTAAATAAATTAGGTTAGGTACACGAAATTACATATTTTAAACTCATTCTTATATATCTATGTATTCTGTGGTGTCATTTACCCTTTATTTTGCACTAGATTTGCAGATATAAGCAAATTAGAAGATATTTTCCTATATTTTCATTTCGTTTTATTTACGTAAAATGTCAAAAGCAATTTATAAACCGTATAAAATCAAATGTTCTCTAAAGTGCAAGATTGTTACGCGCATGATGCGATATTCATCTTAGCTGTGTAATAGTCGATAAAATTTTAGAGTGGGCCCAAAGAGCACCGTGAATTTTGTTATCCACCGTAGTTTAATAGTCACTGGATGTGATACGTAATACCAAAGTTATGGAATGGTTAGTTGACAACGAAGTTTTGTTATCATCAAATGCCAGTTGTCAACCGTCTTTGAAAAAGTTAGCCAATAGCCCTGCAGGAGGGCTCGTATTCAACCCATTCCCCGTATCATAGGATATGTTGAAAAAGTCGTACCCAAATATAACCCAGAAACATTTAAAACCCATTTCAGGTTAATGGAATAAAATTATATTAGACCAAATATGTATTTGGTATATGTATTTAAAAACATAAATATATTTATTGCTTGACATTCATTTATTACTAAAGTAATTAAATCGTATGTAAAAAAGAAAAACGTAATAAGTAATTAATACAAATTAACCAAACCAATCAAACATAAACAAACAATCACAACAAACAATATTTTGAACTGTCACTTTTGACAGCGCCCACAGTACTTTTGCTTCTACGTGTTGGCACTGTAAGCACAAGATGGCGTCGATAATGACGTCATGCATGACGTCAAGAAATCGTTCGTGGGCGCGCTCACGTCAAAACGGAACGACTTTGAGCGCGCTTATAGCGCTGACAGCGTATCTCGGAACGCACCACAAATGTCATGCCAGTTCATGACAGTTGTTCTTTTTTTCGGAAAGTTCAAGAGATTTTTAGAAACGTCACTCAATTTGTTTTGGTTAGTTTGATTTTGACGTCTCGGGTGAAAATTGTACCTCCTGTTTATTTAATTATTGTGCGTTTGTGTGAAATCTCTGGGCTTTTATAGTAAGAAAACTGGCTGGATTGAGGGGAACCGATTACGACAGCATGGAAGTGGATCAGTTCGCTGTTGATTTGTACACCGGTGAGAGCTCACGCCTGCCTCTCATCGATGAATCGTCGGCGTTCGGGACACAGGCGCCGAAAGACAGGTAATCTTCCAGGAAAAGTGCACGTAAAAGACTATATGCGTAAGTAGTGTGACGATAGCGAGGTGGTGGAACGCGTGGTCAGCCTCCCAAAACGGTCGTCGATCGCTACAAGCTATAAAAAAAGTTTCTCTATGTGCTCACCCACGCAGCAGTTATGTTTCTATGGCTTATAATTAATTACATTGCGATGTTTTTTGACAATATTTAAGCGCGTTGACCTTTTTTGTTAGCTATTAAGTGGTCCCTTATAAGGACAGGATTATAAATGTAACTGTGAGCATGATGGGTATGCTCACAAATTGTGTGAGAATTTATTGATAATACAGAGTATGAGTTATCTGAGTTAGACCACTTAGTGCAGATAAGAGGTACAATAATACTGCTTTGTACACTCACAGTTAATAAATGTATACTGACATAAATATTTATAGTTAGTACCAATAATTCAACCAATAGTATATACCTTTTATCCTGGTTCAGATAGGGTTAATGATTGGAATGTAGTATTTATTTCACCCATTTTCTAATTATCTCCTCTTTGTTATACTCAATTAAACACAGAATAATTTTTGAAATACTCAGTAACTGGTGAAAGTAAAGTTGTATTAAATGTGTATGTAAGCAACATACTAGCAATTTATTTATTTATTTTAATCTTCATGCAACCCAAAGTACAATGGCAGACTTAATGCCTTAGGCATTCTCTACCAGTCAACCTAGGGTGGTGGGGAGTCAATATGATAGGTGCATAAAAAAGATAATGTTTTTAGAAAACATGAGTACAAAGTACAGATACATGAAGTTCAAATGTTAATGTTAATATTTATGGAGCAACTCATCCGTTTATGGATGGATCATATAGATAGCATAATAAATAATTCTTTACAGATTGATAGCCATATTAGATCAAGTGGAAATGCGTGTGGAGCGACTACGGCGTGACACTGTTCGCATTGAAGAGGAGCGTGATTCCTTGCTGTCCACTCTTGACAGCATCAAGCATTCCGAACTGCTGGGTGATGTGTCTGACTGTAAGTTTTTCTTCAAAATAAAATGAAATTCCTTTAGTTATAGGAAGTGTAAAGATACTGATGCTTAATTGAATGATCTGATTACAGAAATAAAAGTCTCATAAGATAACTTTATCTTAGTTACTTAATTGTACATGCAGTTCATTGTATATCCAGATCTCTATCTTCACTTTGAAATATGCAATTTAGCTTCACTTTTTTGACTGACTGATATTTTGACAATTCAAAAGTGCCTGCCTGTACATGGTTTATTTGAAATAAATGTTTCTGATTAGATTTCTAATAAAAAAATTGACTTTTCCTACACCATTTTATCATCATCTTATCCTAATTTATTTTGGGGTTTTTTTTTTTTTTTTTTTGTGGAGGCCTCTTTTTCCATGACCTTAGATTATAGTCTATTAGTCATCACCTCAGTGGTTATCTGTTAAGGGTTGTGGGATTGTTTGAAAGAGTTACTATTACTCTGAAATGCAAAGGGCTATGAAACCAACCTCATCTAGTTTAAACTGACAAAAAAATTGATGAGTAAAAGTGTTTTTGAAAACTCAATTTGCAAAATAAATATCATTTTATAAAGGAACACACACAAATGGCAACTACAGAAGCTGGTTTCAGTAAAAGTCTAACACTCTTGCACCTGCCAGAGCGAGATTTCCCATTGGAAAAATTAAAGTAGTTGCATACTTTCCAGCTATATAATTTTCTTAGTCTATATTCTCAATTTTACAAATATATTTTATTTTTAAATAATATAATGGTGTTTTACTACCCTTATGTGTGTTTAATAGCCATGTTTTGTTCAGGTGACAAGGATGACATAACCCGGTATGCAGAGCGTATCCTGGCGCGTGCTATGACTGTGGAAGTGGCAGTTCGCACTGACAGAGATCCTCAGCAAGAGGAAGCATTGCATCAGGTAAATACTTTAAAGTGGAATTCCAAACTTTGACTTGTTGAGGTGTAATTATAATTGAATATGAGGCTGTTCCATTGATCTAGTAGGCCATCTACTAGATCAATTTGAATGAACAAATTTAATTCATCATCATTATAAATTCATGAGAGCAGCGGTGGCTGAGGGGTAACGGCTCTGATTTACGAGTTGTAGGTCGCGGGTTTAAACCCAGCTAGGCACATTACTTTGTGTAATTTATTTCTTCACCACTTCTCTCAAAATGGTGAAGGAAAACATCGTGAGGAAACCGGCATGTCCTAGAACCAAAAAATGCGAAGACATGTGACATCCACCAATCCGCACCGAGGTCGCGTGGTGGATTACGGCCCATTCCCTCTCCCAGAGAGGAGGCCTGAGTCCCAGCAGTGGGAACATAATAAGGCTGATGCCATGATATGCTATAAATTCATGACTAAAATTATCTTTCGAGTTTCGTTTCAATGCTAACACTGAGTCGTGTTTATTAGTTATTTCTTGATTGAAAGAAAAAAGAAAAGAAAGAAAGAAAGAAAAATCGTTTATTTGACCTCTCACATACAGTAAAAAAATAGTAAAAGAAAAAAAAAAGAGAATGCGACCGAGAGAAGTGATGGGCCCAGAGTTGTAACGTCCCAGACTTACGAGTTTTAGGTTATGGCAGGCACTTTTATAATAAACTAGCGACCCGCTTCAGCTACCGCCCGGGTGCAATGGTGATATTAAATATATTATGCATGTATTATATAATAACATATAAACCTTCCTCTTGAATCACTATCTATTAAAAAAACGGCATCCAAATCCGTTGCGTAGTTTTAAAGATCTAAGCATACATAGGGACATACATAGGAATAGAATAGCCATTTATTTCCAAACTTTGGGGTAATACATTTTTGTTTTGTGACTGTAGTACTGATTACAGTATGTCTCTCAGTGTGCCTTCTGACGCCATTTCTTGGGTACCATAGAGTTACTTGCTTGCTCTATTTGTCGGCCGTGCAACGAAGCACGTGGTGAAGGTGGAAAGAAAAGGAAAATGGTGAAGGGAAACGTCGTGAAGAAACCCGCATGGTTTCGTGGGAAATGAGCAACCTAAAAATTATCTACCATGGAATTATTAAAAAATCATCATCATCTTCCTGCCGGGATAAGCCCGTTTTATTTGGGGTCGGCGCAACACGTTTTTTTCTTCCATTCTCTTCTGTCACTCGTCACGCTATCACTAACTCCCTTTTCTTTCATATCACTCCTCACACAATCCATCCATCTCTTCTTTGGCCTCCCTCTCCCTCTCCATCCATCCACATGTAAACTCATAACTGAGTGAATTAATTTCAGGGGAGCTGCGGGCCATTCATCTAGAGCAAATCATATTTCGAATTTCTAGCAGATCATAAGCAATTCTTCTAATGTTCGTAAAACGGTCGCACAAATTAGTCGAATCATACTCAATTCACTGCATATCGGAATCATATTCCTTGTAAATATTGCCGTATAAAAAAAATATGATTCATATTATGATTCTGCTAAAGTGGCCTTTTTAGTCCCCCTGAGCAGTACCTAATCAAAAACACGGATGTAACTGCGGGGGATAGCTAGATTATCGAAATAAAACTAGTAGGCGATTTTAAAAGATGTACGACATCGATAGTGTGTTTCACGGTTTAAAAAATACGCGATTCATAAATGTACCACACATATATTTAAAAGGAAATACCTACAGTCATGCTTGTGCTTTTTGGTTTTCCTTGATAGTGTCAATTGTATGAGTAGATATGACAAATGATTAGAAATTCATAGTATGTGGGCAGTTGTATTTTTATTAGATACAATGAGTCATGTCATATTGTGTCTACCAAATTAGGTGTCAGGCGTTTTACCAGGGCTACAAGATTGTCCGAATGAGTTAGATACCGTGACCCTGAAACGTAAAGGGCAACTGAAGGGTGACTGGTGGTTTTTTTTTTATTTCTTTCTTTTATAAATTTTAAATGATTCTACCACGTGTATATAGTACACATTTAGTACTATTTTGTAAATATCCTGAAATTTTTGTACCTCACATGCCATAAAAGGAATTTCACGATAACAATGGTCCCGCCATTATGTTGCGTCTTAATGACGTGGCCATGCTTGTACTCCAAGATTATAAAACATTTCATAATTCTGATCAAACTAGTATTTAGTACCTCCAAAATTCAATAGTAGGTAATAGAGATATTGGTAGTTCTTTTCAAATTGATTTTTTTAATTTTATCCATTATTATTTTTTCTGTCCCCAAGAGGACACCGGTGTCCGCACACCTATTGTCTTTTTATTGTGTCTCTAATTACGGTATTCAAAAGGTAAATTAGCTTAGCATAGCAAAGCATAACATCAGCCTTATAATGTTCCCACTGCTGGGACTCAGGCCTCCTCTCAAGGAGAGGGAATGGGCCGTAATCCACCCAGCCCCAGCCCAGCCCAGTGCGGACTGGTGGAGGTCACATGTCTTCGAAATTTTGGTTCTAGGACATGCCAGTTTCCTCACGATGTTTTCTTTCACCATTTTGAGAGCAGTGGTGATGAAATAAATTACACAAGTTAAGTTTAAGTTTGAACCCGTTGCCTACAACTCGTAAGTCGGGGCCGCTACCACTCGGCCACCACTGCTCCCATCTATTAATTATCTGTTTTTTTAAATATGACCACACATCATGTAGCCGCCACAGGGCACCCACGCTAAGTAATACGATTATACGTAGACTAGCCATCGCAGCATATGCTAATCTCTTCATAAGAACTTCGATTGCGCATTCTGGTATCGCTAAAGGTACGTTTCCTCTGAAGCGAAGCTAGGTGGAGTTGAGCGGAGAAGACCAGTGAAAACTGACAAGTGTTTTCACTGCTTGAGTGGGGTGGAATAGAATTGAGCTTTCCTCCGCTCGGCACCATAGCCTGCTCGATTCCGGTCTGTTCGGCTCGTGTTCGTATGTTTTATTTGAAAGCTCTCTCAGCATCACTCTGCTCCTGATGCAGAGTGGGGATTTCGAGCACTGTGGCCAATTGAATTACCCCCCGCTTCGTGCCCTCCACTCAGCACTATAGTCTAGGCGGCTCCGTTCTGTTCGGCTCGGGGCCACGTGTTCAAATGTTTTATTTGAAAGTCCACTCAGCTCCACTCCGCTTCTCTTAAACTGTTGCCGCCGATGTGGAGTGGATACTTCGAGCACTGTGGCCAATTGAATTACCCTCCGCTCGGCAACACAATCTGCTCAAATCCATTCTGCCCGGCTATGGCCGCGTGTTCATGTTTTATTTTAAAGTCCGCTTAGTTTCTTGACTGTTTCCACTGACGCGGAGTGGAGATTTCGAGCACTGTGATTGGCTAATTCATGGGTCGCTCCTCTCCACTCCGCTCAGCTCTACGTTAGTGGAAACGCACCCTAAGAGTTGAGTGTGTGAAGCGATCTTCATTTATTTGGTTATGCTGTGATGGCCTTATCAATGTAGCGTGGGAACTACGAGGCATTATTACTTGCCAATAACCTCAGTTAATCTTAGGGAGATACTCTAGCCTCGTGAGAAAAACAAATTTATTTTATTTCTTTGGGTATTGAAATGTTTAAAAATGTTAAGAACATGTAAATACTGTAAATATAATTACAAAAGAAATATCAAGAAAGCTAGAATTATAAAAGGAGGCCGGTCTTCATGCTATCAGTCTCAAAAGGTGTAAAGCTTAAAAAAATAGGCCTTTGAATGACCGTTAATATGAACGGATTTATTTATTTATTAAAACTTCATACAAAGTAAAAAATACTGTACAAAGGCAACCTTAGGCATTTTCTGCAAGTCGAAGTTAAGGTTATTCAATTCATGGATCATTATTTGATAGTCACTGTTATGCTCAACGAACGTGAATCATTTTATTTGCAACTCATTAGCTGTATTTTATCGATACCATTGAGTTTAAGGAAGTATTTGATCAACGGAATAAAAACAATCAGGAAAATGTTAGTAATAACTTTTTTGTTCAGTAATTCAATTGCTATTTAAATTAGAGCGATTGAATTGTGCATAAATTATTGTATTTTTTTTTTTATCTAGATTATCTATCTTTTTTATTATTATTGGCCAGCTGCTGCCAGACGCTTCGCTCGCATAATAATTCCAGGATAAACACTACGGCTAGACCATGTCGTGGAATAGCACATGGTCTCCCGTGTGGCAATTTTCAAATGTGGCAAATTACTTCAGCAGTTTCAGCGTAAAGGAATAATAAATATACACACACTCTTACCTTTATGAGTGTGGTAGGCTCGCGTTTGATCACTATCACACCTGATGGTAAGCGATGATGGAAATTTGTATACAACTTGGGGTAGCCTCAGCGATTATTTGCTGAGTTTATAATATGTATAATATGTGCATAGAATGTCTCATTCGCACATGTCGCTTTTATAGTAACTTACAATATAATTTAGTTAAATAACAATATCTTATTAAATGTTTGCAATTGATTCATATCGAATAAATGTGTAACATGTGTAATGTGTAAACATTTATTCCGACTTGAAAAAAAAACAACCGTTTTTAAACCTGGCAAAATTTTACTCTAAGTTACTAAGACAAAATTTTGTGAAAGAGATATATTATTCTGCGAAAGTGGCATTGTGAAAAGCGATCTTTTGAGAAAAAGTCATTCTGTTAAAACGGCATTCTGCGAAAGTGATATTCTGGGAAAGCAATATTATGAGAAAGAGACATTTTAGATCAGTAGATATTTTGCGAAAGAGGCGTTTTGCGCGTAAGCCGGATTGGCTAGGGAATTGAATTCGCAGGAAAAGGTAGGCCTTCATAAAAAAAAAAAAAAAACAACAATAAGAACCTTAACTGAACGGGTTTACATTACGTTGTAATGTAACTGCCGACCCTGACTTACTAGTTGGGTGTAAAGGTCATTGCTACTACTGCAACGGACATAAACTGTACAGGGATTTACTAGCGGTAACCAACTCTTTGTGTTAAGCTTTAAACCTAATTCGTTTTTTGTTCCAACCGAATTATTCGGCTACTAAATTCTGCGCAAAAATCTTAATCTAATAAATAATTATAGTCCCCTGACAGGCCAACAATATTCGCGGAGCTATTGTTTATTTTTCTAGGCATGCCCACTAATAGTACGAAAATTTTAAACCACTGAAAATAAAAATAGGACACCATAGACCGTGACACAGCCATCTGGGGCTGATGTGTTCACGGTCTATGGTGTCTTGTCTCCAGATATTTAGTAGTATTTTAACATAACTTGTAATGCCTAGTATACTAACACCTGTATTTATAAATAAATAATTACCTGTTGCTAAGTAATTTCTTATTAAGTAGAAATCTTCATTAAAACTTTAAATTTTTCTTAACTATAGAATACAAATTGTTATTTAAGTAGTTACGAGTCCTAGCTGTGATCTCTGTATACAGCGCCAGACCCACAAAACAATAAAAACGTTTAGCCCAATCGACAGACAAAAAAATACATTAATGAATCATTGAGTTTTAGCTTCTAAAAACTAAAGCAATCTTATAAAAAATTGTTTATGTAACTATTTTTTTTTGTAAATGTGGAGTTTTTTTAGGTGGGAAATCCATCCAATGACAATATCCCGACCTTTGGCGGAGCGAGAGGTCATGTCAGATTTTCAGCTTCGGGGTTCTCTTTCACACAACCCATGGCCCTCGTAGGCTTCAACTTCGTTTTGCTGCCAGCCCCTTGAGACGCGCGTGGAACACTACGCGGCGTAAATGTAGAGTAATGAAAGGGTAAATTAAATTAAAGCACACCCTAAAGGACTCAATCAAGTAACGATGTCAAACGCACAGCTAATCTATATGGACGATGTGTAACACAGACATTCCATTAACCACTTTAATTAATCATGAACTTTAGTGTCTGCTCAAGAACACTAATTAATTAGTTGCAATGCTTACAATACACACATGCCATCTTTAGTAGGCAACCCTACTGCCAAGCTAATTGGAAAACAATTCTAAGTGCTGGCAATTATGAGTGGAAGCTTGACTATTTTCTGTGTTTGAAGAACATTGAAGAAAAGAGTTCATTAGCCATAGGAAACCCATGGTCCTAAAAAGAAACCCGTGAAACGTGTTCCTAGAATGCAAATGACGACTGAAGGAAGCTAGCTGGGTGTTGCGACATCAGTGGCCGCCACATATGAACTACGAAATCCTGTATCGTTTTCCAGAGTTTTCCGCGCGATTTGAACATGTACAAAAACCCGAAATCATCCCTCGGCTAGTTGCCCAGACCAGACAAAATATCCATCTGGTCGGAGTATCCTCTCTTTTCAACAGAGGTTTGCGGGACTTGACACTGTTCCGCATATCTCCAGTTTTATTTAGTAAAGTAAAAATCTGACTCTTCTTTTTACTCCACTCTGAGTGGAAGGAGACATTTCATGATTTCCCACGTAAACAAGGGCAGATTAAAAGCTCGGATTACAAAGGTGAAAAATGATAAATTAATTGCAAGTGATAGTGAGTATGGTAAATATAGCGCAATGCTTACGCACAATGATCCGCACAGTGGTGCTATTCTCTAAGAAAACGCAGCGCTGCCGCAACGACGAACATCCAAATAGGATACACTGAATTAACAATCCAATGTATAAGTAAAGTAGGTTGACAATCCAATGTATCCTGTTTGGGTGTTCTTCGATAAAGCAGCACTGAGTTTTGTTAGATAATAGCACCACAGGACTAAGTGCGAAAACCAGACTTCGATAAATAGATAGATAGAACAGTTTAATCGTTTTCCTTTTTATCTTGCTAACAAATATTCAGTGGCGATATTTCTTGGATAGTTAGCACTTCATTGTGGTTGTATCTAAGCATCTAGGTTAAGTGTAACGGACTTCAACACGCTTTCTTTAGGTTCACTGGGCCTTGAACTAAAGTGCTTGACTGCCTTTGTTGTTGAACCTATTGAAGCATTCGTTCCAGTATATAATGGGTTAGTTAGATTAAACATGAATCTTACCATCTGGTCATCGTATAATGAACAATAATTAGTAAATTGTTTGCATCAGTCGACTGTGATGTTCATAATGAGATACAAAAACAAAGAACACATAATATAAAGAGATGCAGAAGGACCAAGACGAAAACGTACAAAAACCAGCATCCGAATTTATGATCGGCGTACTATTTTTTTCGTATTTTTTTAATATTCTAGTCATTAGCCCTCCACATCTCTCGGGTACTCTCTTATTAGGTATATCATTTTTCACACAGTCCATCTCTTATTTTGTCATTTATACCTACATAAAAAGTAAACCGTGTTTATAATCAAAATTATATCATGACAACCAACAGCCACACAACGTTTCAGTCCCTGCCTATGTGCTACCTTATAATATTTGCATTATTATGCTAAAGATTAAAAAAAAAAGAATGGGAAGATGACTGATGATGCTGTCTTCATCATCATCAGCCTTATAATGTTCCCATTACTGAGACTCAAGCTTTTCTGTTTGAGAAGAAATAGCTTTTATGCGTGTAAGTTGCGTGCGAGTTTTTGCACTTTCAATGTCTGGCTCCTAAACTGGTGTGGGCCGGAGCTGCCCTCAAGCGACTCCAGATGGGCTATAGGTTCCAGGTGCCTTATGCCGGAGGCTATACGCGGGTATCATGCGGTCCGTGGCCCTTTACGGGACTGAACAAAAAAAGTGCAGAGGTCTCATTATTATTTTTGCTCTCGAGTTAACCTTCTGCACTTGCATATGTAACGTAGAAACAGTCGCAATAAAAAAACAACGATGACATAATACATTTGTATAAGTGCGATGTCCTCTCGAAACGGCTCCCCATTGTTTACTAGGTACACGCGATCGCACTCACGATGTGCAAGTTACATGACCTGACTGCTTAGTGCAAACTTATTTTACGTTAACGCGATTGACGCGTTTATGACGTTCGGCGCTCCGATTGGCCCACTCCATGCATATGAACCAATCAGAGAACCATTTCGTTCTTTGATTAGTTCAGAACGTAAACGTTTCGATCGTGTTAACGTAGAAACAACTCCCACTTATCGTGATAGGGCGCAGTGGGTTTCGAAATGGGTTTCGATAACGATGATGAAATCTGTCGATCGACGATCTTTTGAATACAGAATTTAGTTAATGAAATATCCGGTGTCCGCTTGGGGCTTGACAGTTTAATGGGGGCAAAAATAAGGAGGAAATTGTGAAAATATTATATTTATCGAAACTTATAATAATGCCTTTGGCATTTTCTACTACGACCTTAGGGCTGTATAAAGCATGGCATTGTTCGAAAGAATTACCGCGACCCTGGAACGCAAAGGGCAACTAAGTAGGTACTGGAAAAATCGACGATATTATGGTTTACAAAGAGTTTATATAATTTTGAAGCCATTCAATACTTATTTGCAGGCCAACTTCTACGGGCGATATAATTATTTTTGTCGGTTAATTTATAACTTAACCACAAAGACTAATTTGAACAATTTACTGTTCTTTCATTCCGACATTTTCATACAAAGACTGCTTAATTATGTAAGAAATAACTTTTTATAATTAGCTACAACATGTAATATGAAGGTTTGCTACATTTTTCCGAGTACAGTTAATTATGTAGGTACAATGTTATAAGAATATTCCCAATGCCATGTTATTGCCGTGCAATAGTATTTTTGTTATGGTGCAAGGTTTTCTCTATATTTAGTTATGTCAGTATTTGGTGTTTATCACCATCATATCATCATTTTAGCTGGAAGACGTCCATTGCTGGACATAGGTCTCCCCTATGTGTCGAAAAAATGATTACATGGGATACTCCTAGAACGCTTTCCGTCTCAGAAACAGGTGGTTATAAAGAAACACAGTAGATGTTTTACTTGGACAGTATGTGAGTCTATTTAATAAAAAGAATAAGTGAATCGTTGTTGGAGTGTCCTCTTATCTAGTGACTGGGTTATGGAGGTCACATATGCACTCGCTCCATGTAAAAGATTGCTTTTCCACCAGAGATGTATTAAGCATCTTTGCCGTGAGAATGTGGAAGCTAAACGACGAAACCTATATGGCCGTTTACACTGGTGCTAAGCTATTCGTATTATCGGGGCGGATAAGATGTGCTGTGAAATTGCGCGCCTACTGTAGGTTCTCTGCTCTGTATATATCACCACTCGCGACCATTTTATACGACGCATCCATCAATATAAAAAAAAAAAACAACTTTGTTGAACCGTTCCACCAGTGCTAAGCTAATGGATTAATGAATATAATTTAGCGGATATCACTGCATCCGGTTACACTGGAAGCTGAAGATCTACGAGTAGTATTTTTTGCAATTTAGACCGAATTACAAACTTTGACATCTCTCAATTCCAGGTAAACATGTACATAGACCAGCTAGTGATCTCGGTGCACGACGATGCAGTTTTAGCGCACACCCGCTGCCAAACGTTCATGAACGCGTGCACGTCCCAGCCAGACCCATCCTCCGGAACCGACAAGAACTTCGAGACCGCCATCTTAGGCTGCACGCTCGACGACCAGAAGCGAGTCAAGAAACGTCTGCAGGGTCTCTTAGATTACATTGCGAAGTTGAACGTAACCACCTGCTCGTGAGTAACAGCTGAGCTTGACAGCAAGCTTGTCATTCGCTAAGCGCCAGCCGACTACTGCCAGATCCTCGTTTATTTCGAACTGTGCCTGGACGCGGTGCCTATTGTGCGTATGTTATTGTAACTGAAAGACTGTGAACGCTAAATTGTATGTCTTATGCTTGTTTGTGATTTTAGGGTAGGTCTCTTTTTTTTTGCTAGAACACCACACCAAGGTAGTTGGTTGAGGAATGTTGTAACGAAAATTAATTAACATCTTAGTACGAAGTTCTGTATCGTATCGCAGTTAGCAGTGTGTAAATTACAAGTTATTATTCGCTTGAATTCAAACTCTTTCAACCGTAACTAGGCTTAGAACCAGTGTCATATCGAAATGCAAGATTGTAAAAT
Organism: Leucania comma; assembly: GCA_958295575.1. Classification (NCBI taxonomy): domain Eukaryota; kingdom Metazoa; phylum Arthropoda; class Insecta; order Lepidoptera; family Noctuidae; genus Leucania; species Leucania comma. Next base: position 17,115,635 of record OY282480.1, read on the forward strand.
AGACATTAAATGTTCATCTAGTCTGGCATTGTCACTCATTGAATGCAAACTACGCAATATTACGAAGTTGTTAATGATGACAGATGATGACTACGTGTTATTGCGTATGTCTTTACTACAGATTAAGCTGGATAAAATAAATTTTAGTGGTACCACACAATTTACATATACAAAATATTACATACCACGGCATCTTTCTATAAATTGGTAGTTGTGAGGCCCACTACGAAATATTACGTAGCTGGCAATTTGTATGGTGGCCACTTATAGTCATTTGACGGTTACCTAACTTCGGCATTCAATGGGTTATGAACGTAATTATGGTTCCCATTTAATCATACATCGTTAATTTGCCCGTATTGATGATTCGTAATAATTTGTTTGTATTGATCCAGCTCATTGAAATGCAACAACCTAATCTGAAATGGGCAAAAGTCCAAAAGCATGTGATGTTGAAAAAATTTCAAGTTCTTCTTACATTCATTACAATAGTCTATTTGTATCAATATGAGCTACACTTATGAATGTATCTGTGAACTAAAACTGTAGCAAAATATTACAGTTCCATGTGCAAACTGAATGATAAAGACAAAACCATAGATTACCATGACTATGTTTATTTATAAAAATAGGCACCTCATTCTTTTAGGCCCTGCAGTAACAAAAAGCTTGGGTCAATGTGATAATCTTGTGTATAATTATAAATATTAGCAAATTTTGTTTTTTTATTGCTTATATTTTTTGTTCGTTCCTCACTGAACCATTAGTGTAGATGACTAATTGCAGTCAGATGTTTCTGCACACAACAACAAAAACAGATATATACAACACAACATACCCACCACAACCAACACAACACATTCTATTTAAGAAAAAAAAATCTATGTGAAGTGTTGTTGTCTGTGCAACCAGTGTCTTTCATAATCTGGCTGTGACATATACAAGCTTGGTCTCTAGAAACTTTTGGCATTTGTAATATGAGGCTCAATATCGTATAATTTTATTTCTTCAGATTAGTGGAATAAAGATTGTGAATATGACTTATTTGTTGTATTTTCTTGATTCTTGAACTACTTTTCATAAGTAATTTTGTGAATATTTTTTTAATAGGTAGTGAGTGTAAAATTTCACAAGTAACCTTAGTTTGTTTCGTATAATTACATGTCGTTTTGTTATGGTTATTATATTCAAATTATATCTATGTATTTATGTCATCCCTTTTTGAATCTAGTGTTATACGAACAAAATAAATTGTATCTGTCTAGCTAACTATATTGATTTACTTAAGCTCCTTTGTCCCCCTAAATGGGGCAAAGGGCGTTCGCATTGCGTTGTCATCCCGTTCGGCCTTGAACTTGGCGCTTCATTTCACTCCAGGTCTATATATGTTCTTCTCTGCGATGACCGTTTTCGCCAGGTCTACTTAAGGCGACCACTTTTACTAGACGTTGCCAAGTGTGTCAACTTTGCTATTGGAATTGAATCATTGAAATGTTTCGAAACTATGTATCATTTGGAACATCGGCTCAAAGATGCTAACGGAACATTTGGAACTTCGGCTCAAATGAACCGTGATCTGTTACGTCGCGTCAGTCACACTGAGACGGAGAAATGTTAGACCATGATAGGTATGTATCATTTGGAACAACAGCTCAAAAGTTACAAATACAGACACCTGTTATAAATCGTGATCTCTTACTTCGCGTCATATACGCTAACAGTTTTATTTAATTGAATTTAATCATTTTAAGCAGATCAGGCAGCAGGTCACATAAAGCAAAGAGTGTTTCAGTGCTGAAATAGTTTCAAATGATGTATTTGAAATATTACTGACGTTCCAATCTTTCGGAATACTAAAATGTTTCAGAACAGTTAGTTCAGTAAGTTTACGCTTTCCTTGAGGATTCCAGCCTAGGGCTTGCCTTGGTAATGTTCAGGATCCCTTCGGAACGTGTTGCCGATCCCGTTCCACATGCGGCCTTTAGATAACCATATTATTTGGTAAAATGATTCCCCTAAATACACCTAAACCAAAATTTACTCTAATATATATATTAAAAAAAAAACGATTACTTTAAGCATATTTAATATGTACTTACTTCATGCAAAAAAACCTTTGCTCAATTGTGTATTTAAAATACGAGTATTAGATTTTTATACAAAATGTTAAAAAACAGTTGCCTCAAATGATTTTGCACACCAATATAGCATAATCAGCCTTATAATGTTCCCAATACTGGGACTCAGGCCTCCTCTCTAGGAGAGAAAATGGCCCATAATCCACCACGCGGGCCCAGTGCAGTTGGTGCGGGCTCTATGTGGGTTGGTGCGTGCCCAGTGCGGATTGCACACCTACGTTCATTAATTTAAGACACCGGGTAATGAGATTAGTCTACATTCTTACCACTGTCTGTGTTTGAATATAGAAAATCCTCTTCCTTCAAACAATAAATAGCTATTGTACTATCGCGGTCATATCTGCCTGATCACTTAAAAAAATATTCTCTTGAATCCTACGGCGCGTCGACAAACCAAATCCTTTGCAGTTTTTGTTTCGAGTGCAAGCAAAAATGAACTTAGCGGTGGTCAGGCAGAAGTGTCTTTGATAGTACCTCGACCTAGTATGGTCAAATCTTATTCATCCCTTGCTGATCCTCTTTTCATTGGGAAGAAAAGAACAAATAATATTCTTATATGTATATGTTATATTGTCAATTTATCATCAAGTAACTACTATCTGTATCAAATCCTTATCGACACGTAATGTCTTTCAAGATCTTGACAGTTATTTAAAATTGTACTTTATTACTTTTGTATTGGTGTTATATTTGTAAATCATCACAATATCCAGTAGGTTATGAGTAAATTGATTGTTGTATGCGTATGAGTGCTTGAGATCGCCTTATTTCCAAATATTTGTGGTATTTTGTAAATATGGCACATTATGTTTTAGAAGAAGTCGTTGCGGATAGTCAGAAATCTTAAAATCGGACACCCATCTACTGGGTTTTTGGCGATAGATAAGCAGTCGCTATTTGTAAAAAACTGGTATGGTACGCGGCTAATAAGTTGAATCATTTGCTATGGTTATGCGCAGCCTCACTCTTCGATTTGAGACTCAAAAATCGGTTCCTGCGCATTTTACACAAATCGACCTTATGCTGACTGCAATAAGGTTGTAAATTGTTCGAATGAAAGTTTGACTATTTTAGTCATACATAATTTAATGCCCATTAAAGACGTCCGATTTTGGCTGATATATTTGTATATTCTGCTTCGCCTTATGTCTATGTGTGTGTGTGTGGCATTATCTAAAGCTAGATGTGTCATATTTATTGCATAGTACACTATAACCTTTAGTACTACTTGTAAGTACAACATGTACAGTACGGCCGACGGATCTTGGCGCGCCCGAACTTTACGCAGAAGGCTGCGCATAAACGTTTTTTAGGAACAAAATGGTGGCATGAGGCGACGTGCGCGGGGCGGAGTTGTTGGCTAGAGATTGACACTATGAAAACACAATCGACCGTTTATCGAATCAAATATCGTAATCGATTTGGAATTAATTGATTTTTATTTTTAGGAGATATTGAAAGAAATAAATATACAAACATAGTGAATTCTCTTGTTAGTAAATGAAATTGTAACTCTAACAATAAGAAAAAAAATCTTGTTAAAATTCATGATTTAGTTAAATATCAGTCACCTAGAGTCAACTACTAGAATAACGACTGTTTGGAAATATTTTAAACCTACATAAAATATTGAATATAAATATATTTTTATAGCTTAATTTCAATCGATTTGAACAAAAATCGATTAAACAACACCCTCAGACACGCTTATTGGACATCCCTTTTTGGTTATTTCGTAAAGCTTCGTGAATATTCGGCAATGCTTGGTACAATAATGTGTTCTCTGTCACACTTCAGCATTCCTGTCGGATATCTCTGTCTTGAGTACACGCGGTTAAAAAAGTTTTATTTGATTGTTTATGTTATTATTTGTTTGGTTGACTGTTGTCTTTATTATTAAGATGCTTCTATTGCCTTATTATTAAGATTTCTGGGGGTACAATGGACCCACGGCTATACATAGTTACGGGTTAAATAAGAGGAGTAAACGTGTACAAGTTTATAAAAAGTTACTAAAAGTATTAAGAAACTTATTCAGATCGCGGTAAAAAATAATATGCCACTAACAATTATTTTTACGAGTGTACATGCGCAAAAGTTTGCAGACCCGGACTTCAGGCGCGCCAAGATCCGTCGGTCGTACTGTATATCTTATTTAGTTACGATAGCCTGTAAGTCAGCTTAAGGTGAATGTACACTACTTATATTATATCAACCGTGGCTAAGTTACACACAAATGCTTGGCTATATTTGAATTCGTAATTCAAAATAATTTCAATTCCTTGCCAATTTGCCAACTCGAGTATCAACTGTAGCTTGGTGTATTTAAAGCCATTTTTTAAATGATAAAATGTTCTAAGAAAAATTTTCAATTGAAACTGAACTTTGTCATGTACAACATAGAGTTTGCTATTTCATAACTTGTGAAGAAATCGAATTCTAAATTCAAATATTACCTGGGGCCTTATCATGACGTGTTAAAATGTCAAGCGTGCGAGCAAGAAAAAGAGATGGAGCTATACACCCTATATAGCTCCATCCCTTTAACAGTTCAGTTTGGGTCATCAAATAGATCGCGTTATGAGCTCGTGGTAGGGCCTCAGTTTACAACATTTATTTTAATATAAGCGAAACCTGAATAGAGTTTGTTCAGAATCAGTAACTGAATCGATTCCATTAATTTTTATACCATGTCAGATTTTTCCCAAAAATATTTATGAAAAGGTCACAAGTTGGACATCACCGACACTAAGTACAACACAGGTTACGGCAGGTCATAGCGGGCATTAAGAGCCAAAGCACAGCTGGGTGAGGGAGCAAAACAACCCCTCAGTCGTCCGGAAGGCCCCGTGACCATGTATTTGTTCTGACAATCGGGTAAAATAACAAGCTTATAACTTTGTAATTTTCCATGAGACAGTTATGAAATTTTGTACATAGATTCTTTACTCAAAAATACTAGAAACGTGTTTCGGGTTTCGCATATACTAAAAATAAGGTTGTATAGCCGTTTAGTAATAGACTTATAGCCTTATTCTGAAGATCTCTCTAACATGTAAAGGCGCTCATACATTTTTGAAATAATAAATCGCGATTTGATTGCCTCATGTTTGTAAAGGAAATTTGAAATACAGGATGGAATATTATTTTGTGTTTGAATTTTTGTTTCGCTGCTTAAATAGTCAATGTGATTGGACCGTGTTTTTGCTTACTAGTGCGTAAATCACGACTAATAAATAGTTAATTCCATCCTGTATTCTATCAAATGGCAACATTTGAGTAGAAATGTGTAGTTTTTTTTACAACATAGTTGTACTCGTATTTTTCATTGCATTTTTTTAGTAAATTAGCAATTTCTTAAAGAATTTTATTCTTAAATTGTTGTAACGGCGTCGATTTAAATACATACCAGAATGTATAGTCTTATTTATTGTGTTTTATTTTAAATCAACTAATTTTCAAGTACTAAGTGTTAATTTACATTGGCACAAGTTTTAAATTTATTGAAACGGGCACCAAGGTAGGCGCTAGATAAATGTGCAATAGCGGTCAATAACCCTCCTACATTCATTTTCAAAAACAAGTAATTGCACCTCACTCTCACTGCTAACCAAAAAAAAAGTAAAGACAAAAAGCTGTCTTCAGTCGTCATCTGTCTTGATCCTTTACATTTTCTAGTACGTGCCTAATGATAATATAATCAGTCCACTGTTTTCCGTGTCGAATCCTTGCTGCTGCGGGCTCGACTTCCGGGTTCGATAATTATAAAAACGACTTTAGACTTTTACTCAATGATATATTACAAATTAGTTCATTACACTTCAAAATAATTGCGCAGTACCGACTCTAAAAAATAAAATATTCTTTTCTTATAAATATTTAAATACTTCTAGAATACTAACATCCTTCGATATACTAACTAACCAGTATGATAGCGCATACGCATAAGTTCGCATATAAAGTCATGCAAACTCATAACTTCGACATTACATCACCTAACTTACACAGAGATATTAGGAAAAGGTCAATGTAATTTATTGCAAATTTATCGGCCTCTACCATAGTAGGTACAACGAATGGAAGATGATGAAATAATAAACAATTACCCTTATTATTGTCTTATAATTCGGTCAGAACATAGGCTTGGTGAGCAGTGTCTAATATGTGCGCAGGTGACTGAACCGACATCAAACTGGGTACCTCAAAATTTAAAAATGTAGTATTTTAACCATTGATATATTTTAATGGAAAGTACGTTACGCGCTAACATCGCAATCAGAAAACTTGGACTCGAAACGTACACATCTATGATCAGTATCATCACAGTCGCAACCGTACATTTATTGATAGACATGGACATGGACGATAAGAGCCGGAATTGTCGTGCTAGTGAAATCGCGTTAAATATTTAAGATTATAATTGATGTGAGCTCCATCTATCTCGCTTCAAAAATGGCGACTAAAACAATAAGCGAAAAGTGATTTGTTTTTATTTGAATAATTTATACAACACATAAAAGCACACGAAGGCATTTTGATAACCGTTATCTCACTTTTAAAACAAAAAAAAAATATTTTTGCGTATCACCCTCCTTATGTCACTCGCCGATTGCGACTGAGTGAACTTAGGATAGACTGTCCTGATTTCAACGGTCCACGCGCTAGAAGCGAGTCACCTATCATCCGCTGTGTTAATTATCTCAATGATTTTAACTGATTTTCAGATATTATGTGCAGCACAGTCTTATAAGTGGCCATGTAGGCATGAAATAAACGAGTTTGAGTTCTGTAGTGTCGTGGGCATTGCAGCAGGCCCTTCTACAATAATATTGAGAGTAGACCGCGCCCGAATTTTTATTAAAAAGCATGAGATAAACTACTCGGGCTAGCTAACTAGCTGTTCTGTATAAGTACGTTTTGATAGTCATAAACTAGCCCATTATAATACACGAGTAAGGGTCAGCGCCGACTAAGTCGTTAACTTTACGAGTATGTTCTTTAGATGGTAGTCTTGATGAGTGAAAATATACTCGAACACGCCACAGGAGCAGAAACATGTTATTAAGTTTATTTCAATTTATTATAAAACTGCTTGGGGCTCAAGCCTGGGGTCATTTTCCGCTCTGATGCGCTTGCGCTTTTTTTGGTGGTTTAGTCATCAAATAACTTCTCCCGCTCTTGGGGAATCAAGAGGGAGTATAAGACTTTGAAACCCACCTATGTATAAAGTCTTTAGAATATTCAAGCATCCCTTTATGCGCTTTCCATATGGATGTTTTTATTAACATGCGGATTTCATCAGGCATGCGGAATTGCCCTGCCCCGCACGCTTACTCCCCGGATTACAATAAATACTTGTATGAAATGTATATCTGGCACTTTTACAATGCTCCACGAAACACTTATCTCCTTTTTATCTCTTGCTTGTTTTGATTGAGATCTATCTTAAGTCAAAAATAAAAAAAAATAAAAAACTTCTACAGTTTTCTGCTTTGCGTTGACCCTTAGGCCGATAAATCTTTTAAACGGCTGTATAACTAACCACAACGATGAATAGATTGAACATGTTACTACGTCGTAAACTTCACACTTGCACTACACGGCGGTATCTCGTCTGTTTTATAGGCGGCCAGCACTAATTGGTAGAAGAAGCGCTTCATTACGCAAATGGTAGCGGTAAAGCTATCGATATAGTGTTTTTTAATTTCAAGTAACCTTAACGTACCTTTACAACTTGTATTTGCATGAATAAGGAGTGGTATTTGGCGAAACTCTCCTGCCATTTACCCAGGAATTGATTTATTTTAATGATAATATATTATATCCTCATGAATGTTCTTCGTTTTGCGTCCCTCATTAGTCTCGCCTTATTTATACAAAAAAATACAATGTGATAAATTATATCTTTTTATTTTAAGCTTGCATACCTCCAGTTAGCGAGTTTTTAAAATAAAGGACTGTCACCACACGCCAGTGTCGTGTCAGGGTCGGGACAGGAACGTGTTTCGTCAAAGTATAAAAAAATATTGGTGTATACATTTTCTGTGAAAACGATCCACATGTCCGTTCCCGTGCCGGCTACGGAGCGTCAGTGCCAGGGGCGACGCCTCTATCACGAGTGCAAGCGTTCCGATTCCACGCCCACGGACACGACACGATATGATTTTTGTTTCAGTCAGTGTTCTGTTTTTGCATATTTCGACTATCTCTACGTAAATTCTCGAATCTGAAAATTAGCATTATTGTATGTTTCTGTTCTTTTTATATAATGACTAACCCAACCTTATATGGTACCAAATTTATATACAGATTTACCTACTCATAGTCATTAATGACAAGGTTATCCACAAAATAAACTTCAAATCGCTCTCGTGTAAAGTAAGCTTTTTCACTTGCGATAGTTTACCTAGGGACAGTCGATTTATTTATAAAACTGGTTAGATATCATTTCTTTTTAATGCTTGTTCCCTATTTTAGGGTAGCGTTAATATACATATAAGTACAGACCCAGAGTGGCCCAATGTACGGTTTATTATAATTATATTATTATTAAAAGAAGACACAACATTTGCAAATAATTTATTTTTTTAATAAAATGAATAGTTAGATAAGTACAAAAATATTTACATAGCTTTGTTATTTTAATATCAACTAACTAAAAACATTAAAATATGACTAAACAGCTTTCTTACGAGACTAAAGTTAGGGTCGTTGTCAATTTATGGGAAATTTAATTTTAGGGGTAGGTTACGTACCTACTCTTTGCAATTGAAAGATGTTTCTGCAATTTTTGTTGATTTTTTTTTTATTCGCTTATCTTTGCGCTCAATCAGTGCGAGTTGTTTTTACGTTAACGTAATCAAAACGTTTTGCCACGTTTGGCTCTCTGATTGGTTAAGAGCTTGGAGCGGACCAATCGGAGCGCCAAACGTCATAAACGAGTCGATAACAAACTTGCACCACTACTTGATCGTGGCTTTTGATCCTGTCTTCGAACATATTATAAAAAAAATACTGTCACGAATCATTGTGATTTCAGGCTATAGAACTATGCTGCCTATTCAAATATTAGTTCAATAGATTTAAGGTACTTTTCTGGTGTGTATTAAGTTCAGAGTCAAATCCTTGTTAAGTTAGATACTCCAGCGTTGACCTCCACGGTTAAAGATTATTTAAATTAAGTTAGAAGTTGAGCAGTTAACACAGTACAGGTCATGACATCACAGTAGTCTGCAAGCGTTTCGTAGCACGTTCTTCTTCTTGCCGCCCGGCCGGTGCTTCGTCGGTCGCAGCAGGATCGTGCCGTTGCTGTTGTGATTTGTAAATGTTCCTGGAATCAATTTTATTTTTATTAGATAAGGCAGGCTGGATTGTGTAAATTAGCAGAAGTGCTTTTTACACATAAAATATCTTCCTCGTTTTAAACATTCATCACTAGTGCTATTGAACTTGAAAGATAGGTTTTGTTTAAAGTAGACCATGCTTCGTTTCATTCATTTTTGTTTATTTTTGAGCGTCGATTCATTATTCTGATGATCTCAGTGATCCCCTAATGATCCTCTGCATAAATATAGTCGCCTATTCAAAATATATGCCTGTACTTCATAGTACGTACAAAGCGCCTTGAGAACACATTCTTCGTACGTACAGCTAAGGAGTGGAATTTCCTGAAGGAGCGTGATTGTCAGCTATGACCTGGCGGTCCTTAAGTCTTCTTTTTCTTTTCGAATCGATGGGAAATTCGTATTTGGGCCCAGTAAGTGGCCACGTTAACTGCAGCATCGGTGGCACTCATTAAATCCTCCAAAGTGCAGGTGTAAGGGCACCTGGGACATTCCAACATGTGGGTCATGTTTTGAACAGCAAAAACCTATTCAGTCAAAAACTGAATAGGTTTATTTCTAGGCAATGCTTGCTTCATCGTCGACCATATCACCGCTTACAGGTATGGTAAGAGCCTATCAATAATAATATTATGAAAAAAATCCTCACCTATAACGGGTGCTTGGCACGGCGGCATTGCATCAGCATCGTCCCGCCTCATGTCGGACAGACAGCGCGCTGCTAGTGCCCTGAACACAGCGCCCACGTTCACGTCCTCCTTGACTGACGCCCGCATCAGTCGGCAGCCTAGTGCTCGTGCTACCAGCTCCGCTTCATCTCTGGAAAGAAGGAGAAATACATTATATTTATTATTCATTAGATTTAGTTACGCAGTAGGGTTGCTTTTGAATTTGCTTGAAATTAACACTATTATCTAAAAAATCTGCGTAAAATGGCATGGAAAAAGGAAAATATTATTGTTAACAGTTCGGGCTGCATCAGTCAAAGCTTAGTCAATTGTGCTCCATGGTCAAAAAACTAGTTCCTAAATATTATTACAAAACAATAGGCAATAGAATACTTTCACAACTAAAATTGATATGTTTAGAAAGTGCTTGTGCTCCAAGGCTCTATACTGGGCCCATTTCTATTCCATCCTTTTACCGAAGAAATTTACTGATCTCACTCTTGCAACGTTTCCAAAAGTAATTACCAATAAAGATATAATAAATAAATAATTTCTTCCCCATAATCTTATAAGATGTTAGCTTCTACCAGTAGCTTCGCTCATGTAAAAGTAGTATCACTCAGATAAAGCACAGAATTAGTAGGTAATAGTACAAATCATAAAGTATCTAGCATTTTAATGGTGAGAGAATTTTTAAAATTGGTCTGGTATTTAAGTGTTACAATCAAAAATACATTTTTTTCTCTTTAATAATAGTATAGATTATGTAAATATTTTTTATACTTACGGCCCAACGACGCATTGGTCCATTAAATCAATTTTATTTTGAACTATGATTGTGGGGATCTCCCCGCACTCATTCTCCACCTGAAAATAAAATAAAACTTATGTACTTTCTACATTCTATTACGACACATTTAATGATCACATCTGTTACCTATTCCTTGAAGGTATCGTGGAACAATGAATAACAACTAGCTTTGAAGTTCACGTTATTTTAATAAGTAGTAAGTACACGTAACAACATTTGTATGATTAACTTCTAAGACTACAGTCAGGGCTCCCTTCACGTCCACTCATGATTTCTATGTTATCCACGACAGTTTGCACCTCCGAAGAGCTTGGCAGGAACTTTGAATATAATATTCCTCGACCACCCGCGGAACAATTGATGCCCAAAATATAATTATCATTCACTTTCTTAAATATATACTTTGCTATTTTCTTGTCACAACTGCGATGCATGTCTTTCACTTCTTCATCGCCGAAGTAAAGTAAATTGACCGTCTTGCCGGCACTGTTGATGTAAGTTGCTTTCTTCACAGTCGTGTGCATCGGTAGGGTAAGGTTGCTGCACTTATTTATTTCCAGTGCTACGTCTTCCTGCGTCAACTTTTTGAAGTTAATGATCTCGCAGCTGTCTCTTTGCCTCTGGCTCGGTGGCCAGAAGTACACTCCATACATTTGTGCCGGCAACTCGTTCAAATCATAGTTATCCCCTGTCGCGTAGTATTGTGTACATATGTACTCTCTGCTGACTGATGTTATAGAATTCACTCCACACAATAAACAGATGAAAGTAAGGACGAACGTGTGAGACCCGTGCATCTTGGCTAATGATTACAAGATTGAGATGAATGTTCTGCGTCCAAATATAGTTGGGGTAATGTAAACAGTCGATGTGCGTTACTTGATGTGAGTTTGAGATAGTGTGGCCGTGTCGAGACACGGGCGGCTCTGTGGGCGAGTCACGACCTCACTTATCTTAATGTGCTGCTTCAATTAACAAAATATCTAGGAACATGGAACTGAATTTTAGGAGTTAGGCATTAAAATGCATGTTTTAAAGATTTATGTTCCGATAGACTGCTTTTTAAGTAGATAAATATGCTGTGTTTCTTATAAAATACCAACGTTAGTTATGTTTTAAATGTGTAAACTCTCACGGGTTGCTCGTGACTTGGTCTTGATAAGAATGGCGCAAAAAATGATCTCTATAATAACCAGAACAAGAAACGTTAAGATAAATGTATGTATGTATGTAAAAGTTAACGATTGAACTGCTAATAGGGTCATATGCGGCCAATGACCAACGTGCTAGTATTAAAGTACTAATGTGTATAATATTATCTGCACTTGCCAAATGCTCTCAGTAATACGGATCTATTTACATGTTTATTACTGGTACAAGAGTTGAAATCAAATCTCTTCCAAGCTTCAAACTATGTAAGATATTGCGAATCGATTAGCATGAAGTTGCTGTCCCAAGCGGTTAACTGCAGAATTTTATAGAGGGTCTTTAGTTTCATTTAGCTTATTATATACTTTACTAAGTAGCTATGGGTTATTCGAAGACATGTGTCATCTACCAACCCGCAATGGACCCGGGTGGTGGATTATGATAAACATCATAATGGCGGGACCAATTCTTGTAGTAGTAGCTACTATGACGTCTTAGCACAATCAGCTTTTTATTGTCCCCACTGGTGGGACTTAGGCCTCCTTTCTAGGAGAAGGGATGGGTCATAATCCATCATGCAGTCCCAGTGAGAGTTATTGGATGTCACGTATCACGTATCTACGAAATGTTGGTTCTAGAACATGTTTCTTCGTGAAGTTTTCCTTCACCGTTTTTGACAAAATAAAACGCTGACGAAATATTCCACCACTAAGTGGTTCAGAATCATGCATTGAACCCATGGTACACGTTTAGTCATGGAGCATAACAACCAGTCGGTACATGTCTGAGACAAGGTGATACACAATAGCTAGACAACGGCCATTGGGAAAATGCCCACCAATTACATCCGTATAGGTACTAGGCCACGTTAATTGTTATCAGAACGTGACAAAAGAAAAAAAAAATTATTGATGCTGATCGTATGAATCGTAAATAAAACAATTAACATCAATTCAAAAGTCTGTTTTCTAACTGTTCCTTCTATTGATAACTTAGAGTTAAAAAATTTCGTGCATAGCGAAACTTTTTTAGTTACTTATTATACGAGTCAAGTATAGCGGAACTGACCGTGGTCAGCGAGCCCTTTTCAAAGAAGGTTGCGGGACTTCACACACTGATCCTCATATCTACATAAGAAGTCTAAGAACATAATTATAGTCACCTTGAGTTTCCACGAGTGTAGCGAGAGGAACGAGTCTCGATCTGTGGTGCTGAATGCGAGTACGCAGGCGTGCGCTCCTCGGTAGTACGCCTTCGTGATAGCGTCAAACTCCTCCTGCCCTGCCGTGTCCCACAGCATCAGTCGGACCTCCTCACCGTCAATTCTAGGGATAAGAGAAAGAGCATTATGATAGTTAAAATAAATAATAGAAGATTATATGACTAGGGGATAAAGCAACTAAAGTTGCCAAGTTTTTATTCTGAACGCAGTGAGGGAATGATATATTTAACTCTCGAGCACTTTTTTTTTAATTAGGAAATCATCCAATGACTTCTCATGCTTCTAGGGCGGAACGAAAGGGCCTGTTAGACTTTTGCTGACTAAAATCCACTCCTGTGTTCCTTAAAAAAACAATGATAAATACTTTCCGAGAAGAGTCTCAGATCCTTAGAGGAATTAAAGGGCGATCCGCGAAGATCTTCATTGGCAGGGTTAGAAGAGATATTTCGAGACACGAACTGGCAAAAATAAGCATCGATAATGATGCCCTATTTTTGCCAGTTCGTGTCTTGAAATATCTGTTCACACGTCTCTTCTAAGTCACAGTCAGTTTTAATAGGAAAACATAACAACATATTCGTACCATCATATAGATAAATGGAGGAAATATAAAAAATGTCTTTTAACGGAACTGTTAGTAGTTACATAAGACGTGCCCTGTTAGTTGAATTACCATCATTTCCTCCAGGCAATTGCCTCCATTCGATGACTTCGAAGGATACTATCAATTCTCCATCAGACCACACTAGCGGTGCCAGCTTGATTACCCTAATTAGACTACATATTCATGCATCTACAACACGACATCTCTGAATGTCTTCATTTAATTAAAGCCCATAATTATCTAGTCTTTAACTTTTTTCGGTGATTGCTCAATTATTTTTAATCGTAGTTTACTTTGGGTGGCTCATTCGAAGATTATTTTGTTTTTACGATTGAGGTTTCCATTTTTGTTTTTGTAATCTAGAAAAAGAGGTCTTCAGGGTTATCTAGACTCGATATTTTGAAGCTAAAATGCTGTATTATGTGAGAAATTTTACAATGAATCAAAAGTGTTGATTATGTTATAACACTTTGAACTTTTTTGGGGTTTAGTAAATAGATGCATCCAAGATATCGCAGTTCCCTAATTAAAAATATATTTTTCAAAGATAACCTAGTTTTGCTAACCTTTTTAGGCAAGTTTTAAATTCTTTCCTTTCATTTATTTTCCTACATAAATAAGGGAAAAAAGGAAGTTTCCGGAAAGCGATTAAAAATCGTGGTCACTAAAAAACCCTAATCATTTTGTGGCATATGATGCTGTTTTTTCCAATTCAGTTCTTTTACTGTAAGCACATACTCGTACGTGACTCCCCATACTATTCCTATACTAGAAGAGTGGGTAGAGTAAAGCTCTTTTTATTGTATCAACCTTAGCCGCCAAAGAACAAACAAGATCCCAATGTAGATTTTGGTAATGATTTCGTTTCAAGTGGTCCTATGGTTTCTGGCTAGTCTTCATTCAAGAGTCCCTGTTGCCTTTATTTATAGAAACTTTATTCACATTACACTGTACAAAGGCGGACTTCTTCTAAAGCGAAGTACTTCATCCACATATCATTCTTATAGGTCCGGGAGGGTAAAAAACCGAAGCGTTTAGTAAGAAGTAGACCGAGCTAAGATCTTTAAGTGGTAGTAGGCAGTAAATGTGCTGAGCAATGGCTCACAGAACCGATGGTCGATGAGGCCGAATGGTTCTGGAGTGGCCACCAGGTACCAGAAGACGCAGCTTTGGAAGGCCTCCCACAAGGTGAACCGAATGATGAGAATCACGGGAATCCGGTTGGTGGACGCGAGACTCACAGGACTGGCCGTTGTGGCGACACTTGGGAGAAGCCTATGTCCAACAGTGGATGCCTTTTAGCTGGAATGATGATGATGAGACCGTCAACTTATTCAATCTGTCGTTCTAAAAAGTCGACTCCTTTGGTCTTCATGTAGTCGCGAGTTAAGGTACCGCGGCTATATTGCTAGGTCATGTTGATCTTGCTTATGCAAGTCTGCTAAGATTACCTTCTTAAGAGCCACCTCTAGAGCTTGCTTTACTTTACTTGAGTTGCCAAAGTCGAAACAAGATAGGAAAAAGGAAGCTGGAACTGATCTTGTATCGAGGGTTTCTGTTGATTCTGGCTGGTCTTTATACACCGTTAAATTTTGTTCGTTTTAATCCTGTGGAGGGTCCATCCGGTACATGAAATACCATCGATTTGTCAGAATAAAAAAAAAAGTACCTTTTTTAAAACTCGAATTAATATACGCATATACGAGATTAATTTCTATAAGTAAACGAGTCAATGACCTTGTAGGTAGTTTTCGGTCGTTGCGTACTAACTACCTACAGGACATTGAACTCGCCCAGCTGATGTTTACTTAAAGAAATTGATTTCGTACAAGCGTAATTTAATTGGAGTTTAAAAAAGTACTTAATTTTTAATTTTATCTTTACAAATCGATAGTGTTTCATATACCGAATCGACCCTCCACGAGATAAAAACGATCAAAATTTAACGGTGTAAAGGTGTTCCTACCTTTTCTTTACTCCATCCTCTAGGACACATACATGAAGTCCAGAAACTCAAGGTCTTTGTGTGAAGTGGATCGAAATAGGTTAAACTTACTCAATCTGTCGCTCCAAGAAGTCGACTCCTATGGTCTTCTTGTAGTCGCGGGTGAAGGTGCCGCGGCAGTAGCGCTGGATCATGCTGGACTTGCCCACGCCGCCGTCGCCCACGATCACCACCTTGAGCGCCACCTCCAGGTCCTCCTCCCGCATCGCGCCACCACCGACCCAAACATTAGTGTTCAGTGCTTTGGTTCTGGAAGAAGAAAAGAAAGTTTGATTTGAATAAGATCATTTACGTGTAAGTATGTAGGTATGACAGAGTGAGACGTATGGGCAGTTACTGTTCATTGGCCCAAGTAAATGGGTCCTTACTTGATTTTAACGCAGAAATCAATTCAGTATCTAAAATCAGTTTTTGTGTTGATATTCCGAGCTCCTGGGCCAGACGAAGCAGACTCATAAATAGGACTTAACACAATCGTGAACCCACTCGATCGTCGTGTAATACTAGTCTACAACATAAACGTTTTGCTCTGTTATTCTCTCAGATAAGAGATGACATGAGAAATAAATATTTTCAGCTAAAGCCATAATTGGGTATCTCAAATAAGTGGTAAGTAATATCCTATCGCTCATGAAATTCACAAACTTAAATCAGCGTTTTTTTGATCATCTTAAGAGCATGAACTAATTTAGTAGTAGTATTTTAGTACTGCTTGCGAAAATCTTTGCTGATAGTAAAAACTATGACCATACTTTTTATGCGCAGAAGATTTATTGCTACCACAATTCGAAAAGGCGCTTACTGAAGTGGCAATATCTAGTACTCACAGTTCCTTATTCGAGAAAAACGACACATATTTCTCGCTCTTTGCACGGGTACAAATTATGCACATAAATCTCCTTTTATTACTCTTTTTATTGTAAATAATGCAACAAAATCCGTTGTTTATCCGATGTTTTGGAAGAATTAGAGAAAAACAAACAATAAAGAAGATATATATATGACCGTACGAAAATTATATTTTGCAGGTTAAAAATCGAAACCTAACTCTTTAACCTATAAACGGAGACCGTAAAAAATCTGCGCCAGAGCAGTATTATGGAACGACTGTCAAGCCTGTCATTAATTTGTTACAAAGTATGCAAGTGACAGCGGTTTTATATCAGACTGGTTTTACAATACAAAAAATAAGTTTGTAATTGGTCCGAGACCATAAGCGCCGGATTCAATGACTCACATGGGTCTTAAAAGTTATGGCCAGTATAAAATGATCCCTGCATCAGACCATAAAGTTAGTCGTGTCAGGTCTCACCTAATTAGCAGGTCTTTAAATGGACTTTGATATTTATGGCAGTTTATTTATAAGGGAAACACTTTAGTTGATTGTTTTTTGTTTTTGGATCTGAGATATGAAATGAGATATTTTTATTTTATTTTATTAAGGTTCACCAACAGTTGTTACAGATATTTTGTAGATAGGAACTTATAAATAATCGTGTCTTAAATCTAACTGTACAACCAATTACAGGCAAACACCAAATGCAAAATGCTCACTTATAATACCACAAGAGCTTCAAAATTATCGGATATTTCCCGATAGGTTCGTTGCAAACAAATGAAGGAGTCAAGTTTTTCAGGTTAAAAAATCACGAGCGGCGCGAGTGATTTTTCCTGAAAAACTTGACGACTTTATTTGTTTGCAGGGAACCTTGAGGGAAATGCCAGATAATTTTGAAGCTCGTGTGGTATTCGGGGGATTATTTTTCCGTCCCAAATGTCGGCCAATAGAATTGCACCATTCGACGTCACGTGGTACAACGAGAAAATTTTCAAAAAATTATCAGTATAATACCATGTAGGTTGTACCACGTGACGTCGAATGGTGCAATTCTATTGGTCGATATTTGGGTCGGAAAAATAATCCTTGTAATTAACATTAATTTAATTCCATTATTTTAAGCGTAATATTGTTTTTTAATAATTATTTTAACTTGACTTGTACCTACCCACTTAAATTCTAGACACTAAATAACAAATATAGTAGAAATAATATTAATGTGACTTCTTTGGTTAGCCTTTCTCGATTAATATCAAAGTAACAAAGGGAGCATGGAGCATTTTTTTTCGATGCAAGAAATAACCAAATGTGTTCTCCCTCTCTAGGGTGAAGTGTCAGCGTGTCAGAGTTTTACTGACTAAAATCCACTTGTATTCTTCAGTTTCCCTTTGCCACAGTAATTATTTTAAACGTTTTCGCAGCCCTAGCAAGAAGCTTTAGCTTCTGTTTCGTTTATTCATGTTCTCTGCATTATGAATATGCTTGTTGCTCAGGTGCGTAGCTACCGCCGTATCTGCCGTATCAACGATACGGGATCCCCACGCTACAGGGGCCCCGACGTAGGCAAAAATTCTGAATATGTTATCCACAACCAAGTAAAGAAGGACCATTTTTTGGTCCCACC
The DNA here is from genome assembly GCA_958295575.1 of Leucania comma. NCBI lineage: Eukaryota > Metazoa > Arthropoda > Insecta > Lepidoptera > Noctuidae > Leucania > Leucania comma. Next base: position 17,134,037 of record OY282480.1, read on the forward strand.
CCTGTGGGACTAGCTACGCCACTGTTGTTGCTATTTTATTCACTTATGTACGTATTGGATCCTTTAAGAGCAGCAGAAAGAGTAATATCATAACATTTATCAGGTGGTAGGTATATTATCTACTCATAAAGATCATTCCAAAGAGCGCAAATGCAGTGGGGTTATTTTTTGAGTTTAGTAAGTCCTAGGCAACTGGTAACCTTTCGTCATCATCACTAGTATTTATCAAGACCATTGCAGATAGCTCAAACACATTGGGATTAACTTGTTGAGTTCTGTGTTACCTATGGCCACCATCTGACTCTATCAACATACCAGCTCCATGGTCACCACATTAATGCAGCAGGGCTATTCTCTAAGAAAAAGCCTTGAGCGTAGCGCTGGCCCAGCAAGGAAATCCAAGTAGATACATTGAAATCACATAGGTACAAATATAAAGTACCTTTTTGGATTTCGTCGCTTGGCCAGAGCTATGCTCAAGGCTGTTTTCTTACAGAATAGCACGCCAGGTATACCACATATCAGCTCAATTGGTTAGAGGTAAGTCTTCCAAAATCCATAATTTGCAAGATTTATCCTAAACTGTAACAGTTACATACCTACCAAGTTTGCAAGATAAAATCGTGTCTCCCTAACATTGTCCCAACTTATAGCTTGGGGTCGGTTTCCACCAAAACAACATATAACAAAGTGAATTAAAAAAAATATGTACTAAGGCGAGCTGAACTTAAAGTTGAGAAAACATTGAGTGATAGAGAGAGATCACATTAGAGGGTAAGATCAAGTGTACAATTTTAAAATAACAAAAAAATAACAAAATAAACACAAAAGCTCATGAGAGGCCGGTGGCTTAACCACTGGGCTATCACGGATGCTTGTAAAATCATTAGTCATGCCAAATTATTCCTTTAAGCTAATTAGCAAACTACCAGACAAATCACAATCAATAAAGATGAAATTTGCCACAATGGCCGTCAACAACAAAAGCAAAATCACCAACAATATTATCCTCATTAGGATTTGAAAGCGTCGAAAAAGTTTCCTCAATCAGTTCTAATACCGGAAATGGTAAAGACAGATCTGGTCTTTCAACACTTAGATCTAGGGATGTACCTAACGGAAGTTACATCGGAACCGAATTCGGACGCGGAGTTTTTAAATTTAGTTTAAACTAAATCTTATAAACCTTATAAATGAAATGCGAACTTACAACATGCCAAATACGAAACATAATAACAAGTGAAAGAGTAAAACAGAAGGGGCTGGGATGGATAAGGTTCCCCGTGTGACTAGTAGAAACTTGCTTATACCTCTGAGTCCGTATAACCAAGTCATAAGTAATTTATTCATTTGTTTTACACAGTTATAATAATTATGTTGTAATAAAGAGAGCACTATTTGCTAAACCAGATGGTGCACAAATGTTTGTGAGAAATTAACAATTATGTCAGCCAAGTTTCAATACCATAGGTTTATTACATAAATTAAAATAATCTTTGTCTATAAAAAACCATTATAAAGAATTCCATAATACAAATTAATAACCTAATAATAAATAGCAATAAAGTGTGCAATAAATAAATAAAAATTATTATAAAGACGCAGTATTAAAAAAAAAATAACTTCCGATTAAAATTTGTCGTAACCAGAATCAGAATCGGAACTGCAACATCAATTGAAAGTTCCGAGTTTTCGGAATCGGAGTCGAACTTCCGTAACATCTCTGTTTAGATCTCGTTCACTAATTCACTCGTTCACTTGCTCAGCATGACGAACGATTCACAATTTCGTTAAATCATTGTAATTTTACTTTCGACGCATTCCGCGTTTCTCCCGACGGCGGCAGATTCCGCCAAGTCATGCGAGCAGATGAGCCACTCTGATTATGTCAACATTTGCAGAATGTTCATTTTCTTCCAAGGCTCGACGGAGACGGCACGGAAGACAATTTACGATTGTGAAGATAGATCCATATTTAAATAGCGGTTTGAGTAAATAAATAACATTGGTTTTCGTAAAGTAGACTTTCCCCAACTTTTGGAACAGGTGCACTTTTGAAATTTTTCTTTTTTTTCTGTGTTATTCAATTAATCTAGAATAAATGTCCTTCTTTCTGTGTACTACGAAAGCATTTAATGACCTTTTTCATCTACATGGTTACAAACAAGGAAGCTAAAGGTATCCTCAGAATTCCAAAGAAGTTTTACGACATTTCAGGACATAAAGATAGTTGCTTGATTGTAGGTAGAATTACCCCATAGAAACTTTTCTTTACAATTCCAAAATAAAGCATAATTTCAGGTTTTCTCCGTAAACTCAAACATTATTTGTTGTGTGTTTAAAAAGTGATTAGATTTCATTTAGATAAAGTATTAAAACAAGAAAAATAAAAACAACTAATTAAAACTATGTACATATACATCCAATAAAGGCAATTATTCCTAGCATCGCTGTCGACTGTAAAGCTGTCAAAAGGGCTAGCGGCATTGCCACGTTGACGTAGAAGTCAGCCCTTGGGTCACGCGAAGAGTCAACTAAGCGTTTGGATAATTCTTTAAAAAGCGTATGAGCACTCGGACTCCGCGGCCCAAGAGTTTCAACTTTCAACCCCAAAAATTTAGTCTATTTTTTCTAGTTTAAAAATAGATAGAAATTATGTATATGTATTATCTGCATGTAGGTGTACTCATCAATTGTGCAAATCAGTCGTCTACTTTCCAGTCTAGAGTTACTTCCCATTGTGCCGTCGTACCTACCGTGTATTCATTACAGGTATGATCATTATAATGTAACGCAGGGTGTCATTGTACTTAGGTATCCTGTCTACACTCATAAATATTCATGGCTAGAAATGTTTTACGTTACTGCTGGTCCTTTTGTCTGTTTCTAACAGGCTACATAATATATAAAAAAAAACGTTTATTTCAGGTTTATCACCCATATTAAAACACCAAAATTTTATAAAGTACTACTACTTACTTACTTTTATTTTATTTTCGTCCTTTTTTTCTTCTATTTTAAATTAAAATTTAATTAAATTTATTCTGCCAAAAACAAACACATTTTATAAAGTAGGCATTAGTAACAGATGTTTTGAATGAAGAGTTCGCATAAATTTATAGTTTTATTGCCAAAAAGCGATAAATTGTCCAATTAAATGGCGAAATTTAAATATTTAGTGACTAAGATTGAGACGCGGAAAGTTTTGCTAATTAATGCTAATTTTCTATATTTCCTGGTCATAAATTATGGAAAAATTGATAGACTGTGTTAGGAATGAAATGTAAATAAGACTCTATTTCAAAATTCATCATCTCTCGAGCCTAATTTTTCTCAACTAGGCTAGGGTCGGCTTCCAGTCTAACGGAATTTTTCTCATCCCCTTCACAACATCCAGGGTTTAGAAATGAATAGAATAGAGTTTATTGTACACAAAATAGTAGCAAAACTTTTACATAAGCTTAGTTCTATAGAGTTCAATAGCAGAGCCCACTAGGGTGGCGGGATTGTTGCAGAGGGCAACTCTAGGAACACCGGTAGGTTTTAGTCAGTACAGGTCTGATACACCCTCCTCTTAATATCTAAATCACTATGATTTACCACCTAAAAAAAATTTCGTTCCACATTTTTTCCAGTTAGCAGTTTATCTGTTCTAATTAAAAAACATTTATTTATTTACGCGTATTTACACTTTATTGTACACGATTAGACATACCAAAAGGAAACTAAAACAACTGAACGGCCTTATCGCATTCCGCGATCTCTTCCAGGCAACCTGGAATGGATAGTATTTGCCTAGACAAGAAATGGGGCCGAAATTGGTGTGACAAAACCAGTATTATACATATACACCGTTAAATATTAGTCGTTTTAATACCGCGGAGCGTCGATTCAGTACATGAAATAATATTGATTTATAAAGAAAAAAAAGTACAGTTTTTCAAAAACTTCAAGTAATAACGTTTGAGCGCGTTTAATCTTAGTCGTTGGTCATTGTCAAATACCGTATCGAGCAATTCCTAAAAATGCAGTGTTGAAATGAAAAAGTATTGATAATTAATTTCCCATGCATCGTCTAAATTCATTAGAGCGTATAAAGAGGTTGAATGCATTATGATTATTAACCGTGTTTGCACTTGTGTTGAAAAAGTAGCATCCTTGCGTGTTGTGTTTTGCTCTTTTGTTTTTGCAATTGTCCGGTCAAATTGGTCTACTTCTAGCTTGTTTGTATTGGCCATCATAAATAGACGAGTGCTAGCTTTAGTAGTAAATTAGGTTTAGTTTATTAAGTAGGTACTAGCTACCGCCCATGGCTTCGACACCGGGAAACTACTTACCACCTTGAAATCATTTTTCCCTTCCCTCTGCTGTCCATCCGTCCGTCCGTCTGTCTGTCTCTTCGTCCGCCTGACAGCTGTACAGCTGACAGCTGTATCTCATAAACCGTAAGTTTAAGAAGTAGAGATTTGAAATTTTCATTATAATGTGTATTTTTATTGCCCCTACAACAATAAATAATAAAATTATATGGGGGTCCTCATAGAAGACACGTTGTTTTGTCAGCGTTTTTTTGCTCGATATTAATTTCCTTCGTGTGAGCCTCCGACTCACACTTAGTCAGTAGGTAGTCTTTTAAACCACTACTATATTTAAAAGATTTGTGATCACACCATGGTAAGAACTGTTCTCTATCTTAGCATAGTTCAACAAGAGGGAAATTAAGGAAAGCCTCTTAATTTCTTCCCAACAGTATAGCTTTAAATAGAAATATTCCAAATCAAATTTAAAACAGTTACACCAAACTGAAATAGTTGTAATTTGATATATCGCACGTTTAATAGAAAACAGACCTAACTCATAAAAGAGGGTAGTTCAAAATTTAACCTTTTTATTGAAACATATTTTTTAAAATACAAATTCCTTCTTTTTTTATTTAAGTCTCTTTTCTATTAAACATGCGAATTATGTGCCTATGTAATTTTGATGACAATGTATTAATATACCAAGTACTAAGGAGCTGAGGCCCTAAAAAAAAACCACGAGATCACTTAAACTAAAATGTTAATAAAGCTATATAAGGTATATAGCTGCATCCCACTTTTTCTCTTGCACGCCTGACATTTTAACACGTCATGGTACGACCCTTGATCTCATAATGGAGTCGGATAGTAGCCATAGGAACTACTGAGCGCAACAACATTATCCTATTCGGCCTTATTCCAAAACGCGATAAAATAGTTCCGGGACTATCACTAGGTTTAAACGGCTATTAAACCTAGTAATAAATAGTTTCCAAAACTACGTTTAGATCGTGTTTAATTGGTAAGTTTTTATGTAAAAATTTTTTTCTTGTTTTTTTTGTAGAGTTAAATTTTTTCTTGTTTTAAAGAATATTAAATTAAGTAACAATGTATGTAGTCGGCAACAAAATATTAAGTAGGCATAAGGTTGTAAAAATAATGCCCATCATTATCATAATATATATCATATATAAATTATAGTCAAGTCTCATGATATTGTTTTACGAGAGCTCATGCTATTTTAACCAACTTCTTTTAACCTGTTTCGTATGTGAACTTGACTTCATTTTTATTAACTACGCGGTAATTGAAAGAAGTCTTAAAAGACATTCGATAATGCAGTTTATTAATGTTTTTTTTAATGTAATTTAATTTGTAATCTAGTTTGTACTCCCAGATCTTGGTCAGGTACTTCTCTGGTAGGTGTTTAAGCACAAGCCGTAAATATGTACCTAAGTATTAAGTAGTAAGCAATTCTAGTTTTAATTGGATATTTACAATGAGCAGGAAACAGGATATGCCGAAGAACAAAATAAATCAGTGAGTGAGGAGAACGACATGGTCCTTCCTACAATTTTGTGTGGAATGCGGCAGCTATCGGCTACCCAGCCTATTATTTAGTAAGATTTATGCACTACTGTAACTTAAATTTGATGAGTTATTACTATGAAACACAACTGAAAAGTAATAGGTTAATTTCTAAATCGTTTTACTTGCACGGTGGTATTTTCAAAATGTTCTTTATAAATACTTTTTAGTCTTTTGGATACATTACAAATCAACAACAATGTGGAATTTTTCGACGCTATATTTTAGATTGTTTATAGTTTTAATTAGTTTACAATTTTAGCAATAAAAGATTTTTTTAAATGTTTTCAGTATAAGTTTTTGAGTTTATTCACTACCAATAAAAACACAAATCCATAGAAGTATACATTAAAGATTACAAGTCTTATTAAATAATGCAAATAAGCAAATAATGCAAATAAATCCTTAATTATTTTTACCTATTAATCCCAGGGGCTAATAAACTATTGACGGTTAGTAAATTATAGGATTCAGCCAGCTAATTAAAACAAGCACGCCATTTCATGCATTGTCAACATGAAGACAACTCAAAGATCAACATTTCTCATACCTTGAAAACATGCTCATAATTAGTTACAAAGTCTTGTAAAAGATACCACAGATACGTTAATTGTGTGTTATTATAAACGCAAAAGTATTGGAAGCGTTAAAGTGCGAGTAAAGTGAAGCTCTGGGAAAGTGCTCGAGTGTCGACCCAGATTAAGTATTGGAGACAAGTGGTCTTACACGCAAGTGCACTCGCGCTAGTACACCTTTCACACGTGAGGAAATTGCTCGATCGTGGATAAGTTGATAGATTCGTTGATATCAATGACGTAAGGAGGAATATAATGATGTCAGCACATCTTAACGTGAGAGTACCGGTTGTTACGATGAGAAAGGAAAACTTAGGTAATAGAGTAATGAGATCGTTATTAAAAGAACATGGAATATAAAATCTTACAGATCGATTTGGTAGACGATCTTCGATTTGGTAGACGAATCATAAGAGTTTAAGGAGATATTGTGAATGCAGAAATCATAGAGGAAAATGCTTAATAAGGATAAATACGAAATAAAAAACACTATAGAAATGTTTATTAAATAAAAACCATATAAACTACTAAGACACACTGCCAAGGCGGGCTTAGGAATTTTCAACCATTCAACCTTAGAGCGGTGCAGAACATGGTAATTGATCAATCAAAAAGAAAAGTAATACAATAATAAATAAGGTAATGAAATAATAAGAAGAGAATCGTTATGGAGAAAGCAGAAACTAGACAGAGTATCCAAATAAGGCTCAATAAAATGAAACCGTAGGTAAGCAAGCTAGAGCTTTATTTATTGGACACAATACAAGATACATGAAAGTGTAAGAAAATCAATTATTGTAACTGCACAAGAAATTATACAATAGCCCGTCGTATCTCTAGCAATTTCCTTACAAACCTTTCCAAGTAAGGTAATATTACAAAGGCAGGCGATCCTGAATGGAATATGCAAATTTAATTGGCGATAAATTGAGTCTGCGCAGATCTATCGACAGATTTGCCAAACGTTTTATCTCTCTCATTTATCTATCGCAATTAGCTGCTTTGCACGGCTCTTCGGATTTATGATCGCCGTTGCAAATCGCTATTAATTTGTATCTTTTTTACTGAAATTCAGAGATAAATTCTGCTTTTTCTGTGTTAATCACTGCAGGTGTTTCCATGTTTGTTTTCGTTTTATTTATTGGATCTATATCTACGTTTGGTTTTTCTATGGCTTCGGCATTCGGTGTAAGTATTTTTCTTCTTCAGTTTTGAATTAATTTATTACATTACTGTTTTTACGGTATGCAGTAGTTAAATATACTAAACTAGCGGTCTACCGCGCCTTCACCCGCGTCTTTGGCTACTGCTCCGTTTCTTTTAGTCGTAGCGTGCTGTTATATAGCTTTCCTCGTTAAATGGAATAATTTATGAAAGTACACCTCTGCTTAAATTATATAACTAATCATACATCAAAAGGTATTGGACAGCTTTAAAAAGACAAATTCTTTTATATCAAGAGACGCCCTAAGCGATACTTTCTTCACTAATAAACTCATCATTCAAGGTTTTGCCGCTGGCTATTTGTGAGGCCTGTCTGAGCTTTCCATCTTAACAGAACATGTACTTTATATACCATTTATGTAGAAAGTATGTCATTGACGAGAAAATGTCGCTTCAATGAGTTGTGGCTTAAGTAACTGTCATTTGCTTTGGAAACAATGATACTTTAATTACCTACTTGTTCTAAAGCTGGTTTCTTCAGCAGGTTATTGGAAATGGTAACAGGATGAAGATCGGATGCATCTTTAGAAGCTTCACTTGAAGGTCAACTGGGACCTGTGTTCTCAGATTGTTCAGTGAATTTTATCTGCCACGTCGATTGAATTCGTCACATATTTCATCTTTCGCATCTATGGTTGGTCCAGTGGTTGGTCCATCGATCTCAGAGGGGTGAAGCAGAGTGATCTCATAACATGCCATAGTTTTTCTTTATTAACCTTTAATGTGTCATTCACCCGATTAATGGTTTCATCGTCCTTTTCATTCAAAACCTCTTTCTCTGACAGTTTGGGTGAATTCTGGCCAAGTTTGCCCCAGGGACATGATTCGATCGTCACATCACCGCCGCGGTCTATCCCGAAATCCCGACAGCGTTTTCCTTTATGCATGCGACGTGGTCAGCCTGCTCTTCAGCCTGGCTATTTTTCCCCTGACATCTGTTACTTGAATTATGCCATCGTATTGATTTCAATTCAGGACTTACTCTTTGGTGTAATTTTTGGGGGCACTACTTTTCTAGATTATTGTCTGCAGATTTATTGACAGATTTTCGGCCGTTTCCGAGATAACTAATAAAAAAGTGTGGTAAATCTCTATCGACTAGAAAACGACTAACCCGATGAAAAATTTCATATCGCATTACAATACCAGTGTGATTAACGAGGCGTACACAATAGGTGTCAAGATTCCTTTCTTTCTACACGTTCTTTAAATTCTAGATTTTTTTCAAAGACTTTCAGTGTTTTCAAATGATCTAGATTTATGATCTGCTTTCTACTTTCATCAGTCTTTTTTATTTTTAAATTAGCGTATGATCGATGGCTCTTAATTTAATTTAGGAATTAACTCTAGAAAGTACTCGTATTATCGGACGGTAAAAATAAAAATTCACGATCATTCATTTTATTTTTACAGTTAGTGCAGTATCTTAGGCATTATCTTGGTATATTTATTTGGTTGCGATATGTGTTAATGTTAACTGTATCTGTTATATAGTTTAAGCCGAGTACAGACTGCTGTAATGTATCATGCAATGTAACAGAATTCTTGTAGTATGGCACACGAACAGAGCATTTGAACTCAGGAAACAGATGCGAGTAAGTACAAGTTCGGTTCGTGCGTGCGCTGCGTCTACACTTATGAAATGCTTCTTTCATGTTACCTTGCATGTTACTTTTCAATACACTTACTCGAAATCCCACTCTTGTCCCACTGCGTTTAGGCATGCAATGGACAGTTTTCCACACTAGTGCGGATAAGTGCGCATGCTCACCCCCGTCAGAATTTTTGTAACTGCAGCCCTCGGCTCCATAATGCATTCGCCTACGGCTCGTGCGAATTCTGCCTCAGTTTCAATGACAAACTTTCTGCACTTGTATCAAAATGTACTAGTTCAGTAGTCTAATACCCGGGTTAAATATTGATAATGTAGGGCATAGCAGGCTGAGCTTTTTTTTTTTTTTTTTGGTGGTGAGTAAAATCATCCATTGACATCTCCCGCCCTTGGGCGGAGTGGGAGATAGTGTCAGACTCTTACTGACTAAAAACCCACCCCGTTCCTTCGTGGCCTTAGATACCAGGGCCGGGCTTTCCTTTCGGAAGCAAACCCTTGGCCCCAGTAGGCTTCGACCCTGCCTGCCTGCAGCTAGCAGGCTGGGTCTCTACGGTTTGCTGACAACTCCTTGAGGCGCGCGGGAACAGTGCGCTCCGTTGACGACCTGGGCATAGCAGGCTGAGCTGCGGGATTATTTGAAAGAGTGACCGTGACCTTGGAACGCAAATGGCAACTTAAAGCCACCTGTAGTCCACAGTTGGTTTTTAGTCAGTGAACGTCTGACGCTTCCTCTCGCTCCACCAAGAGCGGGAGAAGATTTTTGATGATTTCCGACATCAAAAAAGGGCTTAGTAATATTCTTTAAACTATGGTAGTACTTTACATTTTCATTCGTTTATCTTTTAATTGATCGTTTAGTAATTTCCTGTTGCTTGTAATTGAACTTATCTACGAAATCGGCTTAATGCAAATATTCATAATTATCAATTTAATCTCTCTGAATGTCTTATTACGATTCTATATTTATGCTCTCAGATGCTCAATGATATCTTTCTTTTCTGATCAAACGGGATAGTCGAGAGATTCAAAAATGCAGGTATCTTATAATCTAGATTCTTGACGTAATAAGCTGTGTAAGAAACTTAATAGCTGCTACATCTAGAAATCATGTTCTTGAATATCGGGTATCCCTTTCTCATTGCTTGTTACTGTAATATACTTAAGCGAGGTATATATACACTCACTGTGTGTACTTTACAGGAAAGAAAGAAAATACATTATTTGTAGTCTAATCTACACGCAATTCGTGGTTTTGGCTCATGAGTGAGAAATAGTTTGAAATATATTATGTACTGCTTTGTTTTGGGCTACCATTCGAGAGTTTCAATATAAAATCGCTTATGTCAAATTTTAGTAAGGTTGCCAATTAAAAACAAAATTTTTCGTTCGAAAATTTTGCCCAAATGTCTAAAATTTACATGTATAAAGAACCATAAGATTAGTCAACCTCAACTGATCTCACATTAATGCCATTTGTAGAAAAGACGTCACAATTTTCTGAACTCGTGTTACCATTAAACAGTAATAAAAAAGTAAACAAAAAGTTAAATAGAAGAATTTCTTCTCAGACACAGACTGACACTATTACTGCATGATAGAAACTCGTAAGAGTGAAATAGAGAAAAAAGAAGAAAAACAAACCGATCCAATCAGTTACAAGTTACAACCGAAATTTATTAATTTGAATGAATTCGCAGTTTGAATATAAAACGAATTAACAAGAAAAAAGAAAAACGCCATTTGACAGAAGATGAACGAGGGATTTGAGTAGGAATTAATATCATGAAACTTAAGATTCTTGCCATACAAAATAAGCACATGCTTTTAAACGCCTACCATATTGTTTTCCCTATTCTCCCATAGAACAGCCAAGAATTCCTCGACGACCTATCACGCAAAATTGAATTGACAATATTTACTTTAGACAAAGTAAATATTATATATCGTCTATTTACCTTCTCAATATTAAACAAGAATAATAATGAAAAGGATCGGTTGACTTAACCGATCTCTAAGCCTCTTGAGCTAGTCTATTTAAATAGATATTTTGAAAGCGGTGACTCGGTAAAATCTTAATTAAATTAATAATAAGAAGACTGAAAACTTTATAGAAACTGTTGATTAATTTGCTAGACTGTAACACTAAATTACTTGAGATTATTTTTTTATCGACAGGTGTACAGCTTCTTTGTTTTTTTTATTATTACTCGTATTATTGGTATTGCAAACAGTTATGTTAGTAACTTATTGGTTTTTCTCTCGATCCTTTTTAAGTAGTCTAAAGTGCTCACTGGTCCAATTCGACTTTCCATTCTCCAATATCACTCTCTTTTTTTCAAATAAGCCTTAGTCAGCCTTAGCCAAGCCAAGTTTGTCTAGAGAGGAGGCCTGAGTCCCAGCAGTGGAAACATTCTAAGGCTGATGCAATGTACTGCATTTTCTGTAAAAAAAAGTCAGCTTCGCTGCCAGAAGCAGTGCAAGAGTTTTACTACACCATCCTAAACATCGGATCCAATATTCAGGACATAGGACAGGATTTAGAACAAGAAATTCACTCAATTGAGTGATTCAATTGATTGATTCAGACCTCTGAATCAGTCACTAAGGACGAGCGATTAGTGATGGACGTGTTGAGTGAAAAGAAAAATGAGAAAACGGCCCCAATATTATCAAAATACCAAAAATATTCTGTCTGATGCTTATGTTTGGACTACTGTATACTGAGGCGAGTAAATGCGGTGGTCGATTACCGATAGTCTCCGATACCCGACCGACACAGTTACGTATGCATAACGAATGTCTAGACGAGGCTCAGGTTTTCAAGAATCGTGTGCACTGCGGTTACAGTAACGGTATTCTCTGTAGGTGTGTACTTTTACAGTTTTTACTGCAAAATTGCCTACGGTTTTCAATGGCAAAATTTTTAATGTTCAAGTTTGTATACTCGAAACGTGATGATGATATTGATTTTGCCGTGAAATAATACGCTAGCCTAGACAAAACCTTTCAAGATCCACCAATTCGCACTGGACCCGCGCGCGTGTTACTGTCCGCATCTATAGTAAAATATTACCTGCAGGCTGATTTTATTAAATCAATTATAACTACAAATCTCTATGTCTGAACCAAAAAGTTTGGTGATTGGAGCTTCTAAGAAAGTAATGCCTGTATTAGGAGACATCGCTCTTGCACAGCAATATACTCGTACAATTTTATTAAAAAGTAACTTGATTATTTTTCGGAAGACGCATCGTTGGAAGGCCTCCTACAAAGTGGACCGATAACCTGGTAAGGAATCCGATGGATGCGAGACGCTCAGGACCATACATTATGGTAAAACTTGGGGGAAGCCTATGTTCAAAAAAAAAAAACCATCTATCGGCTGATATGATGATGATAATGTAACTTTTTTTTTGATGTAACTTATAAGACATGTTTGTGAGTGTGTTGTAATAATAATAATCATTTTTAGTATCAAGCAAGTATCTATGGTGTGTCATGGTTTGTGTGTATGAGTATGTGGGTGTTTATGTATATTTAGCTATCTATGCATGTTAGTGTTTCACTTTATTTATTGTAAAAGTGCTTCAGTGTCTGCATAATTTGGTGTTTTTATCCAATTAGTAAGAAGTTATACTGCTAGACGTTACATACATATTATGATTTTCAACTTACTTATTCAAGTTTCTACCATACTTATTTAGTTGTTCTAGAAATCTTCTTTGAATATCATTTCAATGCTTTATTTGCTCAACATTCAATTTGTTTGTATTTTGAATTATCCTCTAATGAGTCAGCAGTTTTAATAGGTAGGTACCTAACTAAAGATGCATCTCATCAATTTTGACTAGATGATTTTGGGCATCATTAGAAACCTAACTAAAAAGAAACCTAGGTGGTATCTAAGTAGGTATATCTATAAATTAGTAACAACTGTTCGTCTAAAAACTGTTGAATTTTGCCAAGAACTGCTTGTTACAAAGCTTCGTATGAGATATACGAAGAAAAAGGAACTACCTATCCGAGATTTTTTTAACCGAATCCAAAAAAAAACGAGGTTCACAAATAGAACTCCGTTATTTATAAAAATTAGACATTTTATTTCATGGATACTACCTGATTGATCCCATATACCCATATCAAGTCCTGATAAAGGTGTTCATGAGGAATTCAGGGAATCCTCAAATATTACAGGCATACAACTACCAATCCGCACCGGGGCCGCGTGGTGAATAACGGCTCGTTCACTATGGTCTCCTCTCTAGGAGAGGCCTAGAGGGGAGGCCTGAGTCCCAAATTATGCTATGCTAATGCTGCATAACGGTTTTGGTATTACAGCAAGAAGTCAAGCGTTTGCATACGGAAAGTATCAAGTGATGAAGTGGAACTAATGAAGATGGCCAACGGAATAAACCTAGAGCTATGTAGTATAAGATACTTAAAGTGACAATGACGAAACAAATATAAATAAATGGTTCGGATGAAAAAGCTACCTTGGAACTGATCTCCACCGTAGGCGCGGGCTTGTGGACGGCGTGCAATGGGTAGCACGCTGTCCGATCGTCCGGTAACCGACCGGACCGAGCCCAAGTCGTCGACGGCGCGTTCTGTTCCCGCGCGCCTCAAGGAGCTGTCAGCAAACCGTAGAGGCACAGCCTGCTAGCTGCAGGCAGGGTCGAAGCTTGCTGGGGTCATGGGTCAGCTTCCGAAAGGAATACCCGGCCCCGGCACGATAGGCAACGAAGGAACGGGGTAGTTTTTTAGTCAGTAAGAGTCACTGCGGAACCGCACAAAACTGCGGTCTCGTGAGTTTAGAAATAGGTAAAGCAAGCAGTTTTTAGCCTAAAAAGTGGAAATACTATATATTTACGTGTTTTGTGTTTTCGTTAACTAATACCTATAAGTACTTCGGAAATTAAAGTTTTTTTTATCCTTTAACCTTTTAACCGCCTACCTCGGGTATATCCGACCAACATTCTTGTTTTTATTCGGCCAGGGTCGCACATCCACGACCCAATACTCCATCTCGTCAACTCTTCTGTCCCCTAACGAGATGGAGTACCCCAGTCGAAAACACGCGACCCTGGCGAATAGGACGCGATAACCCTCGTCGGACCAATGCTAATTAAATCTTTTAAAGCGGTTTACACACAGGTTTAACATCATCAGGTATGACCCTGTGTGGCTACAATTTAATGCCCCATCTTGTAATGTAGCTACAAAGCAATAAAATGCACACATAAAATTGGAATTAAGGAAATTATAGAAAGCTTGAAATGAAATTACTCTATCAAGTTCAAGTATTTCCTTTACAGCAATGCAATTATGTTGTTATGGGTTGTTTAATGTGTAGAACTGTACTGCAGAATGTCTTTGAATGATTGAAATGCTAATTTATACCTACAGGTTCACCAATATCCCTGGCATGCAACAAGTCTTGCTTTTATAGTACAACCCACATGATTTTAATCATTATAAGATGGTATTAAAAAAAAATGGATATATAACAGACTTGGATCAAAACCCCTCGGTTTAGTGAATTGCCAAACAGTTAAAGTTTTTGGTTGAATATTGATAATAAAACTTGAAGAGCTTATAGATTTACAAATTTGTCATCAAATGGGAAATTAGGTGTATTCTGGCCAGTAGGTAACATTCACTTTTAATGGTTCAAACGTGGACTGAACTATTCTCGGAGTCAAATTACCGCAGACGTAGGCAACTTAGCCGCCAAACTATAAAATTGAACCGCGACGGTAAATCCTTCGAACAATTCGCTTTGACTCTAACTGGGTCAATTTTGAGCTCTTGCCTCAATGAGATACTGACATCTCATTGTAGCGCGCGTGGAAAACAACGCGCTGTCGACCCGGACTACACATGTCCTTACCGGACAGACAAACGGCAGTCTACTCATGACTAGGGTTACCAGATGATAAAAACAAAGGTCCAGAGAAAAAGCCGGATTTCTATTGAAAAAGTTTTGATATATTTTACAGTTTAAAATTTTCATCCTAATGTACTTAACAATTTTAAAAGTTGTAATATTATCGTTTTTATACACTGCGGATCCCGCTTACGCTTTACACATGGCCTCAAAGCGAGAGGGGGCGAAAAATATATTTCAAAATTGTGCAGTTATTACCAAAAGAAGATTATTTTTGTCTGTTAACCTTTTCACTAAAAAGATCTTTGAAATATGAGCTGTATTTTATTGATAATTGTAAAAGTACCGAGATTTTATGAGAATTGAAAAATCAAGCCGCAATCTTGAGAAGAGTCTAAAAAACCTGAAATCTCAAGACAAATCCTGAGAAATGGTAACCCTTGACTCGCCGTCCTCAAGTCCGCTTTTTAAGACAAGCTTGTGTTTCAGATCCTTGGTGTTTTATGTTTTCAAAAGTCATGTTGGTCATAAACAATCAACTTTCTACGTAGGTATATCCCTTATAAATAAGTACAAAGATTAAATTCTTATTTTCCGGCACTTAGCGTATGGCTGCTAACTGAGTGGCTTTCTAAACCAGTTCGGTGGTGGGCATCGATCTTATAGTAATTGTGACTTCCTGAAGCGGTCGGCGCAAATACGCCATGAAATGATGTTATAAATCACGTCCAATATGGCGGACTGCGCGGTGGACGATGTAGGTCGTGACAGTAATGATGTTACGAAAATATTCTGCGCAAATGTCGTTGATATGTTAAAGAAAGAAAGGAGAATAGTAAATTATCTCAATTTTTTTTTCGGCGTGGTGTTTCGGTTTACCTTCGTTCCAGGATCCCGATGTTCACATTCACATTACTCATGGCCCCAAAATTATCTGACTTGGGGATAGATACGGGCACACTACATTAAATACCTAGAAATAGAATGACTTTTTTTAGGTGAAGGCTGTATGACACATGGATTGGCATTAGCAAGCAGTTGATGTAATGGTATAAAAAAAAAACGGTAATTTAAAAAACTAAAAAACCCGACTACTTTTCTGAGTATTCATGAAAAAGCCCTAAAACAAGAAAGTCGTTAATATTTTAAATACAAGTTAAATTGTAGCAGTCGGGACCCATTCTAGAAATGGAGGCTTAGTGAATTGTGAGCACATACCTATATTACATTGCTGATTACTCCAATCTACTGACTAGACGGCTGACTTTCTAGAACGGGTCCCAACTGCTAAAATTTATCTTGTATTTAAAATATTATATAGTTAAGTGCAATCGGGTACAACGACTTTCTTGTTTTAGGGCTTTTTCATGAATACTCAGAAAAGCAGTCGGGTTTTTTAGTTTTTTAAATTACCGTTTTTTATTTTTATTTTTTTAGTTTTATTTTATTATAATATCACTTTCACAGTAATTACGAATCTAACGACACCTCGCAAACTAAAATCCATCGAGCCGTTCAGCCCGCAGAGCGTGCCAAACATTTAAATTTGGCGCCAAAAATCCGACATTTTGTTTTTTTGTTTTGATATACCCAGTGTCACTCTCACAGTAAATACAAATCTAATGACACCTCTCAAGCTAAAATCCATCGAGCCGTTCAGGCTCCAGAGCGTGCCAAACAATTATACATACATACTTTCGAAAAACATAACGCTCCTTCTGGCGCAGTCGGGTAAATATTTATTTAGTTACAGTCACCACCACAAAAAAATCCTTACATACCTATTAGGTATAAAACAAAGTTCCCCACCGGCTATTAAAAAGCCATCCAATAAGACGAACTTAGAGGGCTCTATTGATGAGTTTAATGATTCTAATTCCGTAAATAAATAAGTTTTACGGCCGCCAGTCAAAATCAACAATATATCTTGACAAATTCCTTTAAAAAATAGGAAAAGTTCGATCATAATCCGTAGGAAACAAAAAAGTCCCGTTTTTTGTATGGGAGCCCTAAATAAATATTTTTTTATTCTGTTTTTAATATTTGTTGTTACAGCGCAGCGGTAAAAGAAATGCATCATCTGTGAAAATGTCAAGAGTCTAGCTCTTGCAGTTCATGAGATACAGCCTGGTGACAGACAGACGCAGTCTTAGAAATACCCGTTTTTATCCTTTGAGTACGGAACCCTAACAATCGACAGCAAACATTCGCAAGAGTCAGCGGTGCTCTCACAAATAACGGATTGGTGACGCTTAGGCATCACAATAATTAAGTCGGCGCGATACCCCCGAGCCCGACACCCATTGTCTCGTACTTGGAACTGGAGCCATGGGAGTGCCGAGTTCATTATGATGCATCGAGTGCCAGCAGCAAATGATCTGCGGAAGTGGTGCGCAATGTCAGCATGTTGTGTTGCTTGCTATGGAATGTTTAGGAAATGTAGAGGAAACTTTGTAACCCTTTTTTGTGCATAGAATTGTGTGGAAGAAAGAAACGAAAGAAAATATGTTTATTTGACACACAGATACCTGTATAATAAATAGAGATTGACATTTAAGCCGAAATTTAAATAGAGAAGCTGTGCAGTAGAAAGCTAGTTTTTTTGGCTTTGACCGCGTGTTAGTGAACAGTTATCCCAAGGGAACCTATACTTCCGGGATAAAAAGTACCTAATAGGTACTTATGTTTATTTGACATATGTATGACATGCAGTACGCCTTTATTTCCTAAAATAAAACTAGCTTACGTTACTCTTTATAACATCTATAGGCTACCTGCCAATGTGTTCCGTCAAAACCAGCCGTTCCATAGACTAGCCGAAACAAATAAACACTTCAATTCAAAAAGATTCGAATCGGATTCCATCCGATAAACACGAGAAGAAGTCCGCTATCGGCATACAAACGTATTTAATTTATAAGCTCGCTAAACGTTTTGCCATACAAGGTGATCCAACAGCGGGCAGTAAAGAGTATTATTGGCATTGTGTAAGTTGCCCGTAACTATAATGTGCTGGGTTTTACGAGCGCCATACCTCAGATCTAAACTGTATACTAGCTGCGCCTACGCACTAATAACTCGGCGCTCGACACGTGCTTTGTATAATTTGTGAGTCGCGGTCAGACGCGGCAACTGGCGATTCGAGTATTCTTTCTCTTTCGTACACTCCTGGCAGAGTGGTCGTGGATGGAGGTAGAGGTTGGTTGTGGCTTTTGAGAAACTTCTCTATCTCTTTGTATTCGTGGTACTATGTACTATCGCGGTCATTTCTGCCTGATGACCAAACCCTTTGTGGTTTTCGTTTCGAGCGCAAGCAAAATTGAACTTAGCGGTGGTCAGGTGGACGTGTCTTTGATGGTACATGCATATTAGTGTTGGAGTGTAACAAAAACAAATCCATCCTACTTTATCACTGTGGTCTTTCTCTTTCTAATCAATAAATATTGTATTTAATTGTTCTGAGTCCCCTGTCACCACTTGACTGAAATCCCTAATTTGGTTACTGTTGCTGTATCCCACTAGCCTTGCTTAGGACCACACGCCTCACGTAATATTACTGAAACACACCTTCCTATTGTAATGTTTATATTGAAACACTTGATATAGTGAATACTAGATTTATTAGACTTAAAACATGTACATAACATTAAGATTAATCAGACACTGCTTAGGCGGCCACGCCCATACCGACAATGACCGATATATCTCACTAGGGTTGTGACCATTAGTTCCACTAACTAGTGATGTGATATTACAACATCCCCCTTGTTAAGTTCAAATTAACCTTTAACAAACAATGTAACATAGGCTGTGGACGGACTTGACTTAAACTCAATTGACAATACAAAGTATCTGACAAGTACTTATTTAGTTTTACAATACAAAACATCTTGGCTTAAATATGACTTAATCTAAAATACACCTTAGCACATTTAATTGATTTCATCAATTAGCCCTCCAGTTGGCTTTACAATTCTACCATAACGGGTTGACTCCTGACCTATGAATTGAGATGAGGATTCTTGAGGTGCTGACTCCTGACTATCACCTTCCTCTCTCCCCTGCGACGAGTTGGATAACATAGGAGAATATTTATGCCTTAGGTGAATTCTGTTTCTCCTATACCTAACTCCATTGACATCCTCAATGATATATGACCTATTTCCTGTCAACCTTTGTTTGACAATGGCCTGTTCCCAATCATAATTTGGTTTTCTTTTGAAGTAGACATGATCATTGGGATATAATATTGACAATGACTTAGTGTTCTTGTTTTAATACTTAGACTTTTTTTCATTGTTCTTATTGACACACTCTTTATAATTTTTAAATGTTACAACCTTTGGTTTTAATTTTTTGTATGACATTGGAATGTTATCTCTTAAATTCCTAGACATTAACAATTGTGCTGGAGATGGTAAGTTATTCTTAGGTGTATTTCTATATTGTAATAAGGCTATATATGGGTCAGACGAATTTTCTCTACATTTTTTTTAACATATTTTTGACTATTTTGACTGAACTTTCTGCTTGTCCATTTGACTGTGAATGATATGGACTAGTTACATTATGTTCTATGTCCCATTCATGTAGGAAATTTTTAAATTCTAATGACTGAAAAGGAGGTCCACCATCTGACACTAATGACAAAGGTATTCCATGACGGGCAAAAATAGACTTTAAATGTGTAATTACATTTTTGGCTGTACTGTTTTTATGTAACAAAGCTATTTCTATGTATTTAGAATAATAATCTGTGACAATTAAATATGTAAGGTTATCAAAATTCATTAAATCTATACCAACTTGTTGCCATGGATACTTATTTATTTCAAAATTTTGTAGTGGTTCCTTTTGATTACACGGTTTATATTTTGCACATATGAGACACTGTTCTACCACATTTTTAATATCTGCTGACATGCTTGGCCAATACAAAGAATCTCTTGCTACTTTTAAACATTTATTTATACCTTGGTGACCTTCGTGGATTTTAGCCAACATTTCTTTATACATAGACTGAGGTACTATTAATTTTGAACCTTTAAACAACAAATCTTTGACTACATGAATTTCAGCTTGTGTACTCCAAAATGGTTTTGCCAATGGACTGACTTTATTTTTATTTTTTGGCCAACCTTCATAATAATATTTCTTTAACAATTGCAAAGTTTCATCTTTATTTGTATGTTGCAACAGTTTTGTACTGTATTCCTTTGTGACAGCTAAATTTGAATACATTAAATTGACATGACAAGACATTTCAGATTCATTCTCTGGTATATAATGATCTTTTAAGGCTGCTCTGGACAATGTATCTGATATATACATCTGCTTTCCTGGGACATGTATAACTCTCAAATCATATTTTTGTAAAGTTAACATCATTCGCTGTAATCTAGCTGGTACATCATGTAATGGTTTATCAAATAAGTAGACTAAGGGTTTGTGATCAGTATGGACAGTTACCCTATGACCATATACATACTGGTGAAACTTTTCACAACCAAATTGTATTGCTAACAATTCTTTCTCAATTTGAGCATACCTAGACTGAGTTTCTGTTAGTGTTTTTGAACTATAAGCAATGGGTTTATTGTTTTGTAAAATGACTGCTCCCAATGCTGACTTAGACGAATCTACTGACAAGACTAATGGAATATTGGGGTTATAATGAGCTAAGACTGGTGACTTTGTGATTTCATCTATTAAACTCTTAAGACATTTACTATGATTTTCATCCCAAGTCCAGACTGAATCTTTTTTCATAAGATTTCTTAAAATTTGAGTTTTTTCTGACAAATTGCTAATAAAGGGACCTAAATAGTTGATCATACCTAAAATTCTTTGCAATTCTTTGACATTTTGTGGTGTAGGCATATTGACAATTGCTTTTACTTTTTCTTGATCGACCCTAGCACCATGTTTACTAAAAACATAACCTAAAAAACAGACTTCAGAAACTAGAAATTTACATTTAGACTTATTGAACTTTAAATTGACTTGACGTGCTCTTTGCATGACCTTATGTAATCTCTCATTATGTATGGCCTCATTCGGTCCATAGACAAGAATGTCATCGATGAATATTAAGACTCCTTCTAAATCACCAAACAAATTCATCATAACTCTCTGAAATATTTCTGATGATGCATTTATACCAAAAGGCAATCTTAAATATTTATATCTACCAAAGGGTGTTTGAAAGGTACATAAATCAGAACTATATTCATCTAATCTTAACATCCAGAATCCTGAAAAAGCATCTAAATGAGAGAAACATTCAGCTCCAACTAACTGAGATCTTATCTCATCAATTGACTTAAGTGGATAGATTTCCCTTATAATATTCTTATTTAAATTTCTAAGATCTAAACAAATTCTCAACTGACCTGAATTCTTGACAGTAATTACTATGCTATTCACCCATTCTGTAGGCTTAGTGACTTTCTCAATCACCTGCATTCTTTCCATGCGATCCAACTCTTCGCGAAGTTTATCGAGCAACGCAAATGGTACTCTCCTGGGAGGATCCACACATGGCACTGCATCAGGTTTGAGTTTCAGGTGACAGACAGGAGGCAGACATCCAAGACCCTGGAATACATCATTGTATTGTGTAAGAATTTGTTGACAAAAATTTTGTTTTGACACTGAAAAAACTCTTTTAATTATACCTAATTTCTCACAAGTGGGAAGACCTAGGACATTTGGACAAACTAAATCTGCGACTATAAATACTATATTTTCTATAATAGTACTGTTATTCAAGGTTAAGCTGCATCTGACATTGACTTTACCAATTATGGGTATTGACTTGCCACCAAATCCAGTGACATTTATCTGACATTTGACAAGTGTCATTTGAGAATGACGTTTTAAACAAAGAAAAGTTTGTTTTGACATTATGTTAAGATCAGCTCCTGAATCAATGATACAACTAATTTGTGTATGACCTACTAAAATGTTTATGTTCCATGACTGATTAGAATAGTATTTGTTTTGTGTTGTATCTACTGTGTTGACTTGTTGACTTTGTGGTGATGTGATTGACGTACTTGTTCTAAGTGTAACAAATGACTTTTGATGAAATGGTTTTGTTATGATAGTGAGTGATTCCTCAGACATGTGTCTGTGTTCATCATTGAGATATGAACTTTGACTTTGACTATATTTATTTGACTTCTTTGACTTGACACTGAATCTCTCAGACTGGTGATTGCATTCATCACCGAGGCTATTTATGGACCTCTCAGATATTACATTTTCACCACTTTCATCATTGAGACATGACTTATAATATTTTTTATGACAATGTGAGTCTACATGAGATCTCTCAGATATGACACCCTTCTCATCATCGGAATCATTCCTAGACTGTGACTGGCCATTATATGACCACCCTGACTGTGATTGTCGGTGTAGTTGCATAGTGTGTGACGGTGTGCCTATTGACTTGACATGTTTATGTGACTTTAAATGACTGTTGGATTGACTTGACTTATGACACTTATGACTTATAATTCCAACAAAATTATCTTGACTACTGTTATCACTTGAATTAAACGACTCTAAATGACTGACTTTTTTATTTGTAAAACAGTACTTAGCAAAATGACCAAAAGATTTACATGACCTGCATTTGACTCCTTGCGCTGGGCACTTGTAGCGGTGAGACTGCCCACAGCGGCTACACGTCCTCGAGCGCTTTTCAGGGTTGGGAGACTGTTTTCCTTTGTTGGGTGACTTCCCTGCGCCAGATCCCTGCTGACCGACTGGTGAAGCTCGCTGTCGACGTTCCCCTCGACTACGGCTCCTCCGACGTAGATGCATGACATTTTCCGTATTTTCCTTTGTAGAACCATTGAGCATCTTTTCTGCATCCTGCTGAGCAACGATGAGTGTCCTTGCTAGTTCTCGCATCCTCTGGTATGTCAGATCAGGTTCCTGCAGCAATCTCTGACGGACATGTGCTAAATCTAGATTTAGATTTGCGATAAAAATATCCCTGATGAGTGATTCCCTGAGCGTTCCAAATTCGCATTCTTGACTTTTATTTTCTAGATCTGCCAGGAATCCCTCGATGGACTCGGATTTCTGTTGTCTCCTTGTGAAGAAACTATAACGGCACATGGTCAAGTTTCTCCTAGGCTCAAAATAATGGTCGAATTTTTCTTTGACATCCAGTATCGTGGTCTCTTCTAATTTGAGGTTAAAAGTGTTAAATATATTTAAACCGTTCTCACCAATGAGATGGAGTAAAATGGCGATCTTGCGTTTTTCACCTGCCCTGTCCAGACCTGTGGCTAACAAATACAGCTCAAATTGCTGCCACCAGCGTTTCCATGCTTCCGCATTGTTGTTTGTTGAATCTGAGGTGATTTTCAAGGCTTTAATCGCATTGTTCAGACTTTGTTCAAAATGGCTACCGCTTTTGACTGTTGATGAGTGGTCCATTTTTTTCGCGATTTTCTTCGTGTTTTTGGATTCTTCACTTCTGACACCATGTAATGTTTATATTGAAACACTTGATATAGTGAATACTAGATTTATTAGACTTAAAACATGTACATAACATTAAGATTAATCAGACACTGCTTAGGCGGCCACGCCCATACCGACAATGACCGATATATCTCACTAGGGTTGTGACCATTAGTTCCACTAACTAGTGATGTGATATTACAACACCTATATATAAAGAAAAGGATAATAAACAGTTATTATTGAAATCATTAATACGGTCTTTACTTTGGCTATCCAGCCATAAACCCCAACAATTAGATCGTGTACGGTGTATCATAAAGGCCTTCTCCCAAGAGCGGGAGAAGTTATGATTTCCCACCTAAAAAAATGCAAAATACATATATACTACCTTTTTATTACAAAGGAGACAAATCGTACCCAAACATGAATGATTCAAATAGGATCCATATTGAATTGTAAATTCAACACAAGAACAGACCAAGGAACGATCACATAATGCCTATAATAATAACTTGAACAATGAAGTGACCTCGACACGTAAACGACGAACGAAGCTTCACGTTTTATTGTGAACCAATTCGAGTTGAATTTGATTGAGACATCATCCATTGTTGTTTTTTGTGAGCTAAGACTTGAGGTATTTTTGAAAATCGCTTTCGTTGCGACAATTTCCGGCAACTGTGTTGGGGTAAATAAGTTTTGTAAATAAATTGTAGGTCGGATCATGTGCATCAGAAACGCGGTTAAAAATATAGATTCATGCTAAAAAAAAATTAAAGGCACACTGGTATAGGTACCTATGTTATAAAGGTGAGTCTGTTTGTTTGGTTGAATCCTCTAAATATCAAGAAACTACTGGTTAACACTGAATAATTATTTTAGGGTTCAAACAAATCTGTGGTTCAGATACTCCATTTAATCAGGAAGGCTGTATACCACACAATAAATAACCCCGTCTTCTTTTTGGAAGTTGATTAAAAACATTTAAAAAAAGTCGTAAGTTTGTACCTAAGTAAGGTGGGTGGACCATGGAAGGCCATGCTCCTTCGAAGGCCAATTATTAAAATGTCGTAGTTATTGCCATGTGATGACAAATTCCTTCTACTTACACAAACACCCGTGAGCGTAGTTCAAGCGTAAAAGTGTGGAATGTCTTAATTTCAGTTTAGCAGATATTTAGTGTATGACGTCCTGTAAATGTGTATGGTAAGTTCAGATTTGTGCATCCAGCCATTCAGCAGATATTCAACAAAAACTGTTTCCGCCAGGACTACGTATTCTGAGCGTAACTTTTTTTTTTCTATGGACATACAAGAAAACAAATACATACAATAATTAGTGTGTAACGAGATGTAAATGTGTATGTATAAATGAAATTTGTGTGTCTTATAATTACGAAGATATCCGAGTTTCCGCTGCGGTGACGTTTGCCAATTTGATGAAAATCATATAAAACGGTTTAGTAGAAAGTTATAATTTTTTATGCACGTTACTTTGGATTTGTGTGTAATGTGTGTAAAAGCAGAATTTGAAAAAAACATACCGTTCAGAAGATATAAAAGTAAACGTAAAATAAGGTTATTAGGTCAAAGCTCTTAAAATAGGAACTCTAGAGTCTAACTTTTTACATGTATCTATAACTTGTAAGGCTCTACAATGTCCTGCAAAGGTTCATGTATGTGCGCTAAGTAATTAATGAGCAATCGCATAATTACTACGACTGGACCACTATATTTTATGACATCCGATTATAGGACTTTTTAATGGAAAAAGCAAAATAAAATATATACCAATCATTAGTGTATTAATTGCAACTAATCCTATTTGAAATTTCAGCTCATTACACTAAATAATTAAAGAGATATAATAAAAAGACCAGAACAACTACAAAACATGGATAAACCGACCAAGTTTGAATGGGTACGAAAAAGCGGCCGTGCAGTACTTAGACCTAACGTTCTAAAATTTCCAGTATAATGTTGTTATTGTGTTGAATGATTTCGTACAGGTGCGTACACAATTGTTTTGCAGGAAATAAAATAACTTTCTATTAATAAAAGTATTTATTAGGTAACGATTTAACTAAAACAAATAAACGACATTAATAAAAAATAATAAAATAGGAACTAACAGTAAGTATCTAAGTACGTGATTTATGATCTTACCTTGTTTATCTTCCAATCATTCTCACTACTGGCTCAATAAGTATCAATAAGTATGGTTCACAGTCACTTACACTAGCTACGTCAATATCCGAATCCAGTAAGTACCTACATAATATTACGTTGATGGCAAAATAAACAGTGCATACGCACGTTGTCTTTGACTGCACATTTGTGACTGTTACTAAACAAAACGGAACAGGAAGCGCGCGCTCAGAAGATACTTGCCTACTATTCAAACATGAAGTCGAAGCGAATGCCGCATGCCGGTTTGCGCAGGATTCCCGCCATTCTGTCTGCAGGACATTGTAGAGCCTTACAAGTTATAGATACATGTAAAAAGTTAGACTCTAGAGTTCCTATTTTAAGAGCTTTGACCTAATAACCTTATTTTACGTTTACTTTTATATCTTCTGAACGGTATGTTTTTTTCAAATTCTGCTTTTACACACATTACACACAATTCCAAAGTAACGTGCATAAAAAATTATAACTTTCTACTAAACCGTTTTATATGATTTTCATCAAATTGGCAAACGTCACCGCAGCGGAAACTCGGATATCTTCGTAATTATAAGACACACAAATTTCATTTATACATACACATTTACATCTCGTTACACACTAATTATTGTATGTATTTGTTTTCTTGTATGTCCATAGAAAAAAAAAAGTTACGCTCAGAATACGTAGTCCTGGCGGAAACAGTTTTTGTTGAATATCTGCTGAATGGCTGGATGCACAAATCTGAACTTACCATACACATTTACAGGACGTCATACACTAAATATCTGCTAAACTGAAATTAAGACATTCCACACTTTAACTTTCCAAATTGTATTAATTACCTACATTCTATGCAAATAAATAAATCTATCTATCTATCTATCTACGCTTGAACTACGCTCACCAAACACCCATCGAACTCAAAATCACAGACGCGGAGGCGAATCGCTCGCGCTATTATTTTGGCAGTACGGTCCCTCGCTTCATTGATTTCGGGAATGGACGACGTTAAAATAAGGTGGGTGTACCATGGAGGGCCACTCTAACAAATAAACAGTTATTATTCGTTTATTTACTGGATAAATGAAACTAACAAATATTTAAGTGATACTTTGTTTCATTATGTAACATATAAACCACTTCTTTTTATTGTAGATTTAATCGCTATTTATTAAACTTTAGTGTTCAATTACTGATTTATTATGATGGCCTTCTAAGGAGCCTTGTTCCTAGCAAAGCCATTTGGAAGAGTTCAATGAAAATTAAGTTCAATTAATATTGATTAAATCTGCAATTTCAAAAAATGGTTTAAATCTTACATAATGAAACAAAGTATTACTTAAATATTTCTTAGTTTCATTTATCCAATAAATAAACGAATAATAACTGTTTATTTGTTAGAGTGGCCTTCCATGGTACACCCACTTATATGTACACACATATGTGTGCGTATGTTAATTGGTACTCCTTCGCGTTCAAACGGCTGAACGGATTGGTGTATATAAAATTTGGCTTTTGAATATTCCTTTCGGAAGCTGACCCATGACCCCAGCAGGCTAGGCCTCTACGGTTTGCTGTCAGCACCTTTAGGCGCGCGGGAACAGTACGCGTCGTCAACGACTTGGGCTCGGTCTGGTCGGTTACCGGACGATCGGACAGCGTGCTACCCATTGCACGCCATCCGCCATTCCGCGCCTACGGTGTATCCCGGGGGTACGTTTGCAAGGGATAATATTTTTACTTCCACGCGGGTGAAACCGCTGCAGAAGCTTAGTTAAAATATAAAATCCATCAGTTTTCAAATTATGATATGTATGGCACTGTTTTGGGATTCCTACTTGAGTACGAAAGCCTTGAATTTGGTTTCTTCGTAAACCTTTTAAGGACATTATACTGCGAAAACTTGTTAAATGGACATATTCTTGTTACTGCGATATTTCGTTACATCGAAAAACTATACTGCGAAGCCTTGTTCTAGCGACGTCTTGTTACTACGATGTTATGTTACTTAGAAAAACTTAAGTAGGTACCTCGAACGATCTTACGGCGATTTTACCCACGTTGATTTTCTTTTCAACTTTTTTACGATTCATAATCATCATCATTTCAGCCAAAAAACGTCCACAGCTGGACATAGGCCTTTGGTTCTGACCCTGGTCCTTAATTCATTATTCCCCGAGAGGACGCCGGCGTCCGCACACCTATTGTCTTTCTATTGTGTCTCTAATTACGGAATTCAACAGGTTAAAAGATTTTTCGAAGAAACTAAATTCGATGTTAAGGCTTTCGCACTCAAGGAAGAATTCTCTATATTTTATAGCAAGTTTGGACCGTCTTACCAAGTTCCAGCATGGAACACGCTACACTATACTGGGTTAGCGAAATTGCAACTAGTTTACAACTACTTCATCAAATACTGGAAAAAGTTCTAAGAATATATATTAAATCACCTAAAAGTGAAGTTCAGTGACTGTTTTAATTACTCGCATATTGTATCGCATAATCATAACTGGACCATATGTGGAATCATACTTTTCATCTCAGCAATACATTCACACTGCGTAATTTTCAACAATAACGCAGAGACTAGTTGATGGCAAAAGCTAGCGTTGTTAGCTCGTAAATCGATCATATGTATAAGCGTCGATTATCGTAAGTAAGGATGCGATTACATGCGGTGGCGAGGTGTCGACAACTCGTCAGTGGCACGCGGGTGGTCATTCAACCTGTAACGGAATGCCAGCGATTGTTCCCGTCCCCACACTTGATCGCAAATCGCATATACTTGTACTTGTCGTAATTTCATTATCACTGTACTAATTTTTTGGGGACGAAAATGTGAACAGTGATCTTGTTGAACTTTAAAAAAAAATATATTAGTTGTCCATCACTCTTTAGCTGCCTGAAGTTATGGGGTTCCGGACTTGGCATCCTCTAACAAGACGAATAAGTTGATAGATCCGTCCACCATCGGACAACCCGACGTACGGCGAGTATCCACCCTTACGTTGTTGTCGTAATTTCATTATCACTGTACAAATTTTTTGAGGGACGAAAATGTGAACAGTGATCTTGTTGAATCTTTCAAAAAATTATATTAGTTGTCCATCACTCTTTAGCTGTCTGAAGTTATGTGGTTCTGGACTTGACATTCTCTGGCCAGATGAATAAGTTGATAGATCTGTCCACCATCGGACAACCCGACGTACGACGAGTATCCAGCCTTACGTTGTTGAAACATCTACGGTCTGGACTAGACGTTTCGCCTCGTCGTTTATACCGCGTACATTGAAGGACTGGAACAATCTGCCTGCAGCGGTATTCCCATCCGATTATAATTTGGGTGTCTTCAAGGTTAGTGTGAATAGGCTCTTAATAAACTTGTGCACTTTACCATCAACGATTGCATCACTGCTTACCATCAGGTGGGATAGCAGTTAAGTGCTAGTTTATAACAGAGAGTGTAAAATAGAGCAGTGCTAGTTCACAGGTAACGGTCTCGACTTACGAGTTATGGGTCACAGGTTTAAACCTATCCAGGCAAGAAGAATCTCCTTATTTCCAAACCCTAATAAAATACAAATAAGAGTTATGTTACAATGTTGCTACACAATAAATAAATAATTTAAATATCTACTGATCAGATAATTGTATTTTGTAAAAAGAACTTTTTCATTTTGATACTAAAAAACTGGGCAAGAGCGCGTTGGCCTCGCACGATGAGGGCTCCGTACAAACACTAACTTATGTAAATAGTTCAATTCCCAAATCGAGTCTACGAAGAATTTTCCAAATCTAAAAAAGATTGTTCGTACAGACAGCTACTAACATGGACATTTCCTTTAACGTCTAGGTAGTGGCTCATATTGCCGTATTTTATTATGAAAATAATTACAAAAGTACAGAAGACACGGAATAGAAAAGAACTGTTCTGTCTAGGGAACAGTTTTTTTCTAAACGGATACGAAATCAATTTCAGCAATTTTTTAAAATAGGTTTTATAAGTTTTTTTTTTTCATAAAATTAAGTAATTTTATGAAAAAAAAAACTTTTAAAAGTCCTGATTTAGTCATTGAATCATGAACTCCTAGCCCAAACCCTTAATCCTATGAATGCTGAAATTTTGCACAAAGGCATTTATGATGGATACAACAAATGAAATAGTAAATTGTGTTACAAGTGCACAAAGTTTGTCATTGCGACCGTGGCAGAATGCGGGTTATGGAGCTGAGGGCTGTAATGACTTAGCACGTGTGTCAAACGACGTTTTTCAATACACTCACGACTCGTGGGGGTTGACGTGCGCCTCGTGGGGTTCGATGCGCGTCCAGCCTGATACGATAAACAGTTTCATTACAATAGAATAATGGCGGGGCCGAGTACGCGCATTTTTCCGCACTGATGCGGAAAACAGTCCATAGCATGTCTAAACGCAGGGGTTTTCGAGTAAGTGTATAGAAAAAGATTTTCCAAAATTTACCCTCAATGGGGATGAAACAGGGGTCCAAAGTTTTGAATAGAGAAACCTAATTTCACTTGATCGAATCCTCTGACAGATAGTAATTATTTAATATTTATTAGATCGTAAAAAAGGTGGCGAAACCAAGCACTCATAAAATTGCACACATTCTACTATTTATTGTCAAACTAACGATCTTAATTAAGCAATTAGTATAACTTATCCGAGCTTAACGTATGCATTTGTGTCTCATAATATGTCGTAACGAAAGTAGGTAGGCATTTTAATATATGATAATACTATGAATATATTTGCATACTAATTGATATAACGCTTTATATCAAACGATCTTATGTAAGTTAATGACAAATAGGATTATATCAAACATAATATTATTGATGTTTCTTTACATAAATAGCTTCATCGGACGTTTGTTTAGTTCCTTCCGATTTTTTTTTTATTTTGTAGCAAGTTTGAGGAAGTCTTCTTTCTAATTTAGACATAAATCACTTTGACATAACTTACAACATTTTATCTCGAATTTAAAACACTAGAAAGTTCACCGTGTACCTATTAATATTAGTCAAGTTTATATGAAATTAATAAATCGACATAATAAATCATTCAAAACAATCTTATTTATAGATACTTTTTCTTTTGCTAGACGTTTAGTTATTGCTGCCTTTCTTCCGGGCTTCGTATTCCAACACTTATGTCTGGTTTTTAACTTGTAGCGACATCAATGGCGCTACAAAAGAACTAAAAAAATACAAAATCTTGCACTGCGCAATTTGAGTTCTCTGTGCGATTTGAACATATACTTGCCCGAAATCATCAGATCAGACATAACATCTGTCTGGTCGGAAGGTCCTCCCTTTTCAATCTAGGTATTGGAGCCGTTAAAGCAGGCCCTTCATTACACACTCGAGACTCCTCCGTGCCTCGGAAAGCATGTTAAGCCGCTGACCAGATGGACGCTGTGTCTGGTCCAGTCAACCGCCCGATAGTTGATTTTGTACAGCAGGCCTAGCCAAGTTACGACCGTTTTGTTTCGATTCTCTTGCGTCGAACACCTCGAGTTGGCCACGTCTGCAATTCATTTGTTCTGACGTCATGTCAATGCTCAGTCATGTGGTTAGAACAAAGGAATCGAAGGCGTGGTCGAATCGAGGCGTTCGACGCAAGAGAATCGAAACGAAACGGTCGTAACTTGGGTAGGGGGGCTGTTGTATAATAATGTTCTAAACGCGCGGAAAACTCTGGTACCGAGATGCAGGATTTTTGAATTTTTTGTGTCTTTGTGGCGATACAGATGTCGCTACTCACACATCAATAAACCGAAGACGATTACGCGTTGCTTAACTTTGGGGAACGATGCGTGTGGACGTTATTACTAAGACACAAGCTCCTAGTTAGTCTTTCCTAATATGATTACAAAGAATTTAAATTAATAATAAGTAATTCATCATCACCTTCCCGTACCTTTGTTATTTGGAGTCGACACAACACGTTTTTTCTTCCATCCTATCCTGTCACTCGTCATGCTATCGCTAACTCCTTTTTCTTTCATATCAATCTATCTATCACTGCTTTGGAAAAAATAAATAAAAAAATTTGTAGCATATCTCCATTTTAGAATTTTCAACAACAGTAACGTGTAATGTAATAATTTAATATTCTCATACACCTAAGCGCGGGCGCAGCGTTTTGTCTGCCTTCGCTAATGGCTAGCGGTTATTTGGTTTCGACCACTATTTGAACGGTACATAACTCAGTGAAGCTGTGAGTACTGGCTGGCCAAATAAATGGGAGATTTGTACGCGCATCTGCTCGTATCAAATTTAGATTAGAGCATGTGGAGTTTAGTTGTTCATCTATATATGAGCTTCGTTTTTTGCTCGTTAGGTGCTTTAGATTGAATAAAAACACATGATATATTTTGGAGGCCGTTCGCTAGCAGTAGGACAAGAACAAGATAGGTACATACAAAGGCAGCAAGTTACAAGTTATGTTATTTTTATTTTTAAGTGAGCCAGTGTTTTGATCTCGATTTATGGGATCTTGTTATAAGAAAAAAAATCATATTCGTGGGTTTGTTCCAGACCTCCGGATTTATATTTTTAGGGTTGCAGAATTGGATTATTTGAAAGACTCACCGCGACTCTAGAATGTAAAAGGCAACTGAAGGAATAGGGTTGGTAATCCAGAGTAAGTGAAAGTCTGCCATATCCTCAGGTTCCTAACAGAGCGATAACAAATGATGCGAGATCAAGTGCTTCTTAGATCTTTTCCCACAAATTAATCGTTTTTACAATTTTATAACTGAAAGTCTATGAATAATTTTAATACGTATAGATGAAGGTGCCAGATGCCGAACTGCCTGGCAATGGAATTTAATTGAAAGTAACCGTGCGTAGGTATAGGTACATCTACTTCTGTGTGTGCTGTATATTTAGGAACACACAATGACTGCGCAACCAGGTAGGCCACTGAAAACACAAATTGGTGAAATGAGATTTTATATGGGTGAAATGGGCTGTTCAGAACATAACTCACACGTTGGAATACACTTGCACTTTGGAAGATTTAATGAGCGTCACCGATGCTGCAGTTAACGTAACTATGCACCAGAGCGCCTAGTGTGAGTTTGTTTTACGTAAACGCGATCGACACGTTTATGACGTTCGGCGCACCGATTGGCCTACTTGAAGCTCTTAGCCAATCAGAGAGCCAAACGCGGTAAACGTTTCGATCGCATTAACGTAAAAACAACTCGCACTCAGCGCACAGGCCTTACCATCGACACGAAAAAAAAGAAGAGCACGCACACAACGTAATAGCTAGGCTGCTAGGTGCAAACATAACGGTCAAGGCACATTGACATTACAAGGATAAATACCTCGAAAATGTCCGTGAACGCATTTGGAATGGAAGACAAACACGCACTGAGAACCATTCGTTCGATCACCCGTAGCACACCACTCGTCTATGAGTCCTTCTCGTTCGCAGTTCTATCTTTTATTTATAAGCGGCCTTTTGCAGGTCAAGCTATGAAGTTTATTGTCTGCTTAATCGGATTAGCCTGTGGTGACCTTAATTGATGAAAACCTCCATCCAGGATTTTCCGACCGTCCGATAACAGCCGGCCGTCCGGTAGTCGTCCGAACCGAGCCCGAGTCGTCGACGGCACGTAATGTTCCACGACCGCCTTAAAGAAATGTCAGCAAAACTGTAGGAGCCCAGCAGGGCTGAAGCCTACTGTAGCCATGGCTTGACTTCCGAAAAGAGAGCCTGGGTTCCCGGAACGCAAGGCAAAGAAGGAATATTGGTGTGGTTTTAGTTAGCAAAAGTCTAACACCTCCTCCCGCTCTGCCCTATAGCGGGAGAAGTCATTGGATGATATTTCACGTTAAAAAAAGTCAGTAAAGTAAAAATTTATTTACATAGATTGTAGGTACCACAGATAAAAGGTACATAATATATGATGTAACAATAATTGGGTGAGTCTTGTACAATCTACCATAAATTAGGCATGCAAACATTTGTGTGGTTTTTAATTATAAAATACATAATATCAAATGTCGGTTTAAGGTTTTAAACAATCTTATATAACCATTATATAACTTTACTATGTACTTAATATAATTGGTATAAATAATCAGGGCTTGATACTAGCGCCTACACGCTAAACCCAAGGGCACCTCCCATGTGATATGGACCTCGGCTTAGGACGTCGCAGGGAGAGGACAGCTAGATATAGCACAGATATATAGGGGACTGGTAATTAGTGAACGATACTTAAACACGTGATTGTACTCATGATTACCAGCGATTTTCCCAAAGAAACATTTTTTTATACTCATTCGTTTGTTTTACAATAACAAAACAGCTGTTTGAAATTAAAAAAAAAAAATGTTATTACCAGCTTCTGCCAGTGGCTTCGCCCGTGTGAAAGTCAGTTTCTCCATACAAACTTCCAACCCCCGTTTTACCTCCTTAGGGGTGGAGTTTCGTAAAATCCGTTCTTAGCGGACCCTACACAACACCTATACTACACCCTACCCTACACCCTATAAGGAACCTACCTGCCAAATTTAAAGTATGTAGGTGTTATAGTTTCTGAGATTTCGTGATTAATCAGTGAGTGGTATTTCGCTTTTATAAGTATACATTAAGTGCTCGATTACGGAGACGCGGCGCGTTGTGTAGCGCGCCGGGCGGTCCGTCGTACATTGCCATATGTTTGTGTTTGCGCGAGCGATGACGTAGCCCGCTGTTGCAATGTACGACGAAACGTCCAACGCGCCGTGTCTCCGTAAACACGGCCTTAGGAACAAATTTAAAACTACAGGCTCGTTCGTAAATGCTCCATTGACATTACATTACGCGTGGGGTTTAAAGACGAGTTTAAATAAACTTGTTTGCAGTAATCCTGACCCAGTAAAAACACAGTTATTTCGGTCCCCGGTGCGTCGATTCTGCATGCGTTGGATTCACACATCGTTGGTGAAAACAAACCTGAAGTTTACTTGGCACGTGAATAAATATGCGAATGTGAATGTTATGTGTGAAAGATGGCATAGAAAATGCATTTGTTGAGTTTCTGGTTGTTTGAGTTGTTACATTATCTACGTACTTGGTAAAAGACTATATATGGTACTATAGTTTCTTTTCCGATCTTGTAGTTAAAATAATATCGACCGACTCGCCCAAAGACAACATCTTATTCAGCCATCTTAAAGTAATTACATAAGTAATATTGAGAATTTCTATAAGAAAGTTGCATAGATGAAATTATCAAGAATTGTAAAGATGTTTTAAATTATCTTCACTGTTAAATCTGTCTTAAATAAAAAGATGTAACCTAAAAAGAAAAACGCAAACGGAACACGGCATAAAGTCATAAAGTGAATATTTTCATCGCAGACAACCAGAGACAAAAGACTAGGAATGCAAACGGTTAATAAAATGTTCAATAACTTCAAGTGATTAATGTTTTAGAACGCGCACTGAAAGCGGTAACGGTGCAGCCAGTCTAATAGAATTACGGATACTGGCAACACTAAAACTCATACTTACTCTCCATTCACTTGCCAAATGCTCTTCATTTCGTTGTAAAGAAACGATTTATTTGAAATTCGAACTTGCAACACATTTGTGTCTGTTTTATTTGTAGTTTCATTTATAGTGCAGGCAAAATGGCTTCATAAAACAATGTCATCGGGGACAGTTTGAAATCGTGAAATTGGAAACGGGTTATGATTCATTAGGTTTATTAGTTGGAGAATTGCTAACGAAATACTAATATTTGGTAATAACAAAAAAAAAAGCCTGAAAAACTTCTATATTTGTTAGAATTTAGAATTATTAACAATATTTTTTTTTTTTTTTTTTATTAACTAAATATATAAGAAGATAGTTCGCCCTTCGCAATGTTCTAAAGATGATTTTGTCTATCAATATTATAGGATTTTTTTTACTATTTCTATACAATAGATTAAATAGAAAATTAAGTACTCGTATCTACAATTTAATCATTATAGCTGTAAAAAGATTATTCTGCAAGATTTTCTAAGCATATCACAGAAGACCTATTTGCTGTATGTAAATAAAAAACACCATATCTTTTTTTGTTAAGCTTTTATAATAGTCATAGTCAATTTATAAACGGGCACAGTTTACCTGCTGAGTGCTGCGGTCTCCCCGTCCGATTATAATTTAGGTGTCTTTAAGGTTAGAGTGAATAGGCTCTTAATAAACTAGTGCGCTTCACCATTAACGATTGCATCACTGCTTACCATCAGATGGGATTGCAGTCAAGCACTAGTTTATATCAATAAAAATATATTTTTTACTGAAACTTTCCTGAAGCGCAGGTCCACCCTAGTTCAGATAAATCCGCAACTGTGTTATTTTCAACATTTAATATACTTTATAGTAAATGTGCCCTTTTTTATCTTTAAATAAACGATGTAGTTATTATTTTAATTTGCTTGGATGGATGCCAAGATAGCATCCTGCATTTTTGTTTTTGTTCCTAAATAAACTATTAAACTATTGTTAATTATTTGCCTTAAATAAGAGGAGAGTTGCCAGAACCTTCCAACAGATCAAACATATTCTAAAATCAAATATTTAAGTCAATTAAATAAACCCTAATATCTGAAATCACATAGCCAATCCGCTACCGACACGATTTCGAAACCAACTCGTTTATGAATGGCGCGCGTCCTTGCGCGCACGCAGGCCGGGCAGGTGACTGCCCTTGCAGTAAACATGCGACCACAGACCCAATAACAAGTGCATCTGTCATGCGCTCGCCTTGCTTTTGTTTTAATAGCTGTTTGCAGCTGCTTGAGATCAACTGTGGAAGCTGCGCGGTTTTAAATGACAAGGATGCAAGTATTTTTTTGTTTTATGGTTCCGTACCTCAAAAGGAAAAAACGGAACCCTCATAGGAACACTTTATTGTCTGTCTGTCTGTCTGTCAAGACCCTTTACCTCGGGAACGCGTGGATGTATCGAGTTGAAATTTAAAAAAATATATACTCAGGTCTGCGGTCCCTTGAAGCTGTGAAAAAAATCAAACTTTTAAATTAACGAAAAAGAAAAGATTCGGCCGTTTACGTCGCAAAAAACGTACCTTTCGCCCCCTTAAAAGAATCAAAATTCAAAGGATACTTCCCGTTGGCCTACAGTCCTGTATAGGAAAAATTCTGAAAATTGTTGATTTGTACTTACGTCACTAAAAAAACATTTTTTTTCTATTCGATAAAATCTTCGAAACTCGATTCGAGAATTGAACTGTTTTCATAGATAAGTTTGTACGAAACCGTCAGTGCGCGAGTCCGACTCGCACTTGCCCGGTTTATTTTTTATGGCTTCGCAAAAGCATTTAGCCAATCGATGCAACAACACAAGACCAACAAGACAAGTTTAAGATCGAAAAGATTAGAAATAATTTAGTGTTTGATACAGAATTTGTTTTTCTTTAGAAGGAGCATAATCAGCCTTATATTGTTCCCACTGCTGGGACTCCAGGAGATCTGAGAGGACCGTAATTCACCACGCGGGCCCAGTGCGTATTAGTGGATGTCACATGTCTTCAAATATTTGGATCTAGAACATGCCGGTTTCCCCACGATGTTTTGCTTCGCTGTTTTGAAAGCAGTGGTGATGTGCCTAACTGGGTTTGAACTGGCAACCTACACTTCGTAAATCTGCTCCTTCCATAGAATGTAGGTGTAAAATAGATAAGGTATAAAAAGTACATATTTCTGCTATTCACAATATACACGGTGTAAATATGTCATTGGAAAGGCGTGCGAAGATGCTAATTGGTGATCCAAATTTGGTTAAGTCTAATTTACAAAGCCTTAAACACATGTAAAGGGTAGCCAGCCTTTCGATATTTTGCAGGGCATTTTTTTTATGCGCGTGAATTGCATGATTTGACTCTGCCATTTCATTTCTACCAACGTACGGCGAGTATCCATCCTGACGATGTTGAAACGTCTACGGTTCAGAGTAAGCGTCTTGCCTCGTCGTTTATACCGCGTACATCGAAGGACTGAAACAATTTGCCTGCTGCGGTTTTCCCGTTCGGTTATAATTTGTGTGTCTTCAAGGCTAGAGTGAATAGGCACTAAATAAACTAGTGCGCCTCACTATCAAAGATCGCATCAATGTTTTCATCAGGTGGGATTGCGGTCAAGTACTAGTTTAAATCACTTAAAAAAATATGCTTATCCACAAAAACCTTTAAATAAGTAAGCACGCTATAAGGAAGTACAAAACTGGACTGTTTATTTGCCAACGCAAACTTCAAGTTTAATGCCATCAAACATGCCAACTATAAAATTCTCTAATGCGCATACACATTATTTTCATATCTTCTATTGTATCCACACAACCGCAGAGGTTATAAATCAGCCATAACCATAATATTATCATAGCGGTTCTAGCATAGATCATGTGATCACTTCCCATGGCGATTGTAAGTCGTGGACTTTAGAACAAAAGACCCTACCTTCGTTTCTAATTAGATATCTATAGAAAAAGTGTTACTAATCAGATAAAATTGAATTTGAATTTATATAGACAAAAATTTTTTTTTAAAAATTTCGATATCCGTGGCGAATATGCACTATTTTACTTGGTTTCATATCTCTTTTTTCTTTGTTGTTTAGTGGGAAAATCATCCCATGACATCTTTGCGTCCTTGGGCGGGGCGGGAGATAGTGTCAGACTTTTACTGACAAAAAATCCACTCCTGTTCCTTCTTTGCCTTCGTTCCAGGGTCCCAGGGTACACTTTCAAATTACCCATGGCCCCAGCACGCTTCGACCCTGCTGAGTCCCTACGGTTTGCTGATATCTCCTTGAACATACCGTTATCGTTACTATGAATGCGTTAAGAATCTGTGCAACTTAATCTGGACTTCTGCCCTGCCTATGTTGTAGCAATTTTAGGAATGTACAATTTAGACGTATTCTATTAAACTAATATAATATGTACTCATACACTTATGAACTAAAATGTAATCGTAAGTGACTGATTGATCCATTGAATGCACAGCGGAATCACTGAACGGATTGCTCTGAAATATTGCACGCAGATGTGCTAAGAAAAGAATTTCACCTCCTAAGAGGATGAAACGCAGTTCCAAAGTTGGACACCTACGCGAGTAAAGCCACCAGCAGAACAAGCAAATTAGTTCCATAATCAGCCTTCTCTGAGTTGAGCGCTTACGCAGAGCTATGTGATATTTAATACCAACGCACCTGCGTATCCTTGAACGCTAATTAATGAACGGTCTAGTCATTTCGTAGCTCGCATTCACTGTTGAAGCGGTACAAATATACTCATATTATTCACTCAGCTTTACCAATATGCTCTAGTTTAGGCGTTTATAATCCGTCTATTTAGCGATGTATTTACTATCTGCCTATGCTCTTGGAGGTCATGTTTTTTGAATATCTATACTAATTAGTAAAGCTGAAGAGTTTGATTATTTGTTTGTTTGAGCACACTTATCTCGGGAACTACTGGTTCGAATTGAAAAATATTTTTAATGTTTGACAGCCCATTTAGAAAGAAGGCAGGAACGTAGCATTAACTTTGGGTTCGCGGGTGAACCCGCGGGGGACAGCTACTTACCTATAAGTTTGTTTGTAAGACGTAAATTCTGGAAGTATTCGAATACGATTCCTTTCCAATGTAAGAATTTTACACACAAATATTTTTCCAAATATTTTATTACTATTTAACAACATAGAATGTAACTCGAGTTCTCCTTTATCGTCCTTGTCTGTAGCTGAGTATGGTATAGAAAGAATCTAAACAAATCGCGCCGTATTATGTTCAAAAATTGATTTTGGGTTACCACAATCATAAAAGTCCCATAAATAAATAAATTAAATAGTTGATTATTGTAAATGCTAACAAAAAAAATATTACCCTTCTTGGAACCGGTTAAAAGTAGGTATAGTGCGCGGCAAATAAGTTGAATCCGTTGTTATGGGTACGCGTAGCCCCAGCTCGATTGATGCTCGAAAATCTGTTACTGCGCATTCAAGATCGATCGCCATTTTGGTTCAACTTATATTTCGTTTATTATAACGTACATATTTTCTGTTTATAGTTGGTACATTCTGAAACAAAAGCAGCTAAGCCACCTAGTTTCTAAACAGGAATCGTTCCGCAGTTCCTGCGCGCGCGCCAGGTGCGAGGAGAACATCTGCTGTTCCGCACAACTTTTTATTACGAAC
Source organism: Leucania comma (assembly GCA_958295575.1). Taxonomy (NCBI): domain Eukaryota; kingdom Metazoa; phylum Arthropoda; class Insecta; order Lepidoptera; family Noctuidae; genus Leucania; species Leucania comma. The sequence goes on from OY282480.1 coordinate 17,174,107, forward strand.
ACGTTTCTACCCTGCGTGCGGCGTGTTCGTTTAAACTGGGACTGTTGACCATTATTGAATTCAAGTTTCGGTATTCCTGGATTTTTCCGTCGTTAATAATGAAGTAGCTTGACTTTGCAGTTATTAAGAGAGTCATATATATTATACATGTCTAATATATAAGAATCTCGTGTCCTCTTTGTTATCGAACTTATCTGAAACTACCCTACTAGATTGGGCGTGCCGTACAAAGACTTTGCTTGACTTAAGTGTACTGCAGGCCATACATCTCTTTACATTGATGACTTAATGACATTAGTGTGATTTTGCAGTATTTAAGTGCTGTAAGTTTTAAAAGTTTTGTTGGACGTCATAATGCACATTTAGCGCTGCAGCGAACTTTTGTTTTAACGTTTCAGTATTGTGACAAATAGTTTCCATGAACGAGCTTGTCTATCACTTAGAATATAAGTCGATGAAAAAAATAGTCAATAGGAGAGATTTACAGATTGCCTACTCTATATTGTTTTACTTTCTATCTGGGTTCATAGCTTTTATAAAAAGTACGAATACGAACTGATCATCATTTTATTGCCCTCGTCCTATGCTATTTGAGTTCGGCATAACACGTTTTTTTCCCGCATTCTATCCTGTTAACCGTCATGCTAAAACTGCTGACTCTCTTTCTTTGGCCTCTCTCTCTCCCTATACACCTACAATAGTATACTCACAACTATATTTATTAGTATTTTACAGGTTGCATTTTGGAGAGTGTGCGCGGGAATTGCATGACTGGATTCCATTATCTTAATTCTACCATCGGACAACCCGACGTACGGCAAGTATCCCTTACGTTGTTGAAACCTCTACGGTCCGGACTAAGCGTTTCGCCTCGTTGTTTATACCGCGTACATCGAAGGACTGGAACAATTTGCCTGCTGAGATCTGACCATCCGATTATAATTTGGGTGTCTTCAAGGCTAGAGTGAATAGGCTTTTAATAAACTAGTGCGCCTCACCATCAATGATTGCATCACTGCTTACCATCAGGTGGGATCGCATTCAAGAACTGATTTATATCAAATAAAAAAACCTTTTTAGTAACATGCGTTTCATCCCTCCTCTTTACATGACCATACCACAAACAATATCCTTTCAACTTTTAAGCCACTGGTGCAACTTTCAATGTGATGCTGATTAATGTCTCACTTTATATATCCATTTGTTCCAAAAGAAATATAAATCGATGTTCCTGTTAATATCGAGTATACTGTCAAGCGTGACTGACTGACGTCGAAGATCGCTACCTGACAGTAATACATACAACAGACAAGTAATTAAACAATGTCTACTTTCTACTACTGCTATTATTGACGATCATTAGTAAACATATCGCAGTAAACACTTGTAGTTGCACATGCACTTACATAGAAAACAAAAATATAGATATTGGATTTTTTTTTTATAAATAAAGGGAACGTTGTCCTACACTAGGAGAACTCTTGTATCATACGTGTACTCACAAATATTGAAACTCACATAAACAAGACCCCTAGACTTAGAACAACTATCTGTAGCAGGAGCGTAGCTACCGCCGTATCTCCCGCAGCAATGACACGGGGACCCCGCGCTACAGGGGCCCCGACGTAGGCAAAAATTCACAACATGTTATCCACAACCGTCTCGTAGGGTAAACCAAGCATTTGTAAAAAAGCAAAATTTTTTTTTTACACGGGGCCTCTGTGAGACTATCTATGCCACTGATCTATGGCCATACATCATCATCATTTCACTCTAAAAAAGTCCACTGGCCAAATGTCGCCATTATGACCGTTCCTTCCGTTCACGCATCCATCGGATTTCAGCGACCCTCATCAGGTCAACGGTCCATCTTGTGGGAAACCTTCCAACACACTCATTATTAAAATTTGTTCTGTGAAGAAATCGAAAAAGTAAAATTTCTAAATAAATTCTTTGCCTAGCTCTGTATTAGGCCACGGGAATACTATTCACTGACGCTGTCATTAGTTCCTTACGTGAACTGGGCACGACACGCAAGATGGAAGGTGGGACATGGTCTGCGGAGAGACACCTACTGGACAAGCCTGCAGACCTAATCTACTTCTGGAAAGAGGTGGACCGACTGGAAAACGTCATCTAAATGATGGCCGCCATGGTTCACGCACAATGGTCCATTAAATCAAATCATTTATTTGCATAGAATGCAGTATTGTTCAATAAAGTTGTTATAAAAATATAATATTATTATATGTTTTCCACGACTTTCACACAACGCCATCTAATCCCAAAGTAAGCAGAGCTTGCGCTATTGGTACTAAACAACTCATAAACATACAAAATACATCCTGACACAGACCAAATAATCGTGCTCATTACAAAAAACATTTGTCTTGGCTGGGAATTTAACCCACGACCTAGAGCCACTAACCACTAGACCAACAGGCCATTCAATATACAACATGGACTAAATGGGGAAACAATTTCAATAGATAGACACCTACTAAACTGGGCCACATCCACGTTATACCACATCTTGTTAACATTGCAATATTTGCTGTAGCTCTTTGGTAAATGCTTACAATTTTATGGTTTATTGTGTAGCCAATTCTGTTATCTCTGACTGGATCAGTAAAAGTCGTGCTATCAAGCATGCAGGCGGACACAGCTTCAACAAACTCTCCTAATCCAGTTGAGCGACTTCCTACGTAAGCTGCACGGCGGTGGTCGGACTATATGTTAAGATTTAATGTCCTAAAACGATCGATTTGCAAATTTTTTTACATAAATACTCGTACTTTCGTTTTCTTTTTAATTGTATCCATGTGACATTTTTAATAGCTTCCTATAGTTTTATTTTGTTGTCTTCCTACTAATCTATATATATGAAAGAAAGTCGTTTTAGTTACACTATTTATAACTCAAGAACGGCAGAAATGATTTGTCTGAAAATTGGTGGAAAGGTAGGTTGGAACTAGGAGAAGGATATAAGATAATATATATATAGATATATAAGATTTTATCCCGTAAACTTAAAAGAATCAACCTGCTCATTTATTGGGATAGGGTAGAGTAGGGTAGGGTAGAATATGTTGGAGTAGGGTAGAGCGGGAGTGAAGCTGCGGGCAAAAACTAGTATTTTATATATGTGAAAATCAGCCCAAGTTATTGAGGTCAGACTCAATGATGTAATGTTTACCGAAGTATTAGAAATCAATTTATATACTTATTTTCATAAGAACCTAGGGTCTTGGACCGTTGGATGTGCGAGCACGAGGGGCCGCAAACAACTCAGCCTCTTAGACACTTTTAATAGAACGTGGTATCAACCGATGATTTATCCCTGTACGTACTATATATGCAAGTGCTTTCAAGGACAACCCTCAATTGGTGGGAAACTATTGCGACACATATTATTATTAATCAATCACTCCTCAAAAGCTTAATGGATTGAACTTGCAATTCCTTAAATCCCCGGATTTAATTGTCCTGTTTATGATTCCGGGATCTTAGAGGAGATATTATCAACTCTATGTTATTTACTTCCAGTTTGCACTTTATGTGGGATATAATTATATTTTACCTATTCTATCACTGATAAATCTGTATATATAAAAGTCCTGACTCACTCACTGACTCATCAACGCCCAGAACGTTGGAATATTTAAGTTTTTTTTTTTTAAATGTTTTCAAATAATAATTAAGTTTTTCCCAAAATCCATCCCCTAAGGGGATGAAACTGAGTGTATAAAATAAATGAAACTTTGTAGCCCCATTCCAAAGTTTGTATAGGGAAACTTACTCCTTTATGGATGAAGCCGCTAGCAGAAGCTGACACATGAGATGCTGTCCTCGTCTCATTAATAAACATCATAATTAAACGTTACAATTAGTAGATTGTTGCACTCGTGGTATCATTAGCATTTCGACAGCTATACATGAGATTCTACACCCAAGTATGATAATAAGAGTACATTGTTGACTAAAGCCCGCATACATTAAACTATCAATTAAATCAATCTTAATTGAAATCCAATCAATCATCACGCCTCGAGCAAAATAACTGAATTCCAAAGCGAATCGAAAGTTCACTCTCATTACATTAACCGACCAGCGGCCCTTACCACCATAAATTATAAACTTTAATCATCGCAACCTACTTTTACTTCAACTATATAACTATACTCGTTCATCAACAACAACAGGTTACCATAAACAAGTAAATTGATGTCTATGGAAGCTTCCGTGCTCTGTTTCCGTATTTTACATAATATTACATCATGTTTTATAATTTTTGACAGCCGAGATGTAATCGAGTGTGCCCATTGTAGTGATGTAATCACTTTATGAATAGACACGTTTTATGTAACGAAATGTCACATTTAGTTAACTTGGGTAATGATGAACATGAAGTAAATGGCATGTGAATATGTTGCTACATTGCGTGGGGCTTGTCATTTATCTTGTTTATGTCACTGACGGTGATAAAAGTTGGGCCTCGGTGATATTTATCATAAAGTAGATGTTATGTCGTCATAATTATGTCGACGAAAATGGATTATTATTCCACTTATTTATATGGTATATCAAGTTTTATTACTAATCGCACTTAACATTATACAACATTATTTTTAATATATGCGAAACCTGAATATAGTTTGTTCAATATATGTAACTGACTTGATTCCTATTATTTTATTTTTCTCCAAAAATATTGTAAGAAGGTCACAAGTTGGACACCACCGACATTAAGTACAATACAGGTCACGGCAGGCCATAGCGTGGGTGCGGGAATAAAACAACCCCTCAGTCGCCCTGATGGCCCGGTGACCATGTGTTTGTGTGAACAACCAGGTAACATAACAAGTTTACAACTTTGTGATTTTTTATGATACAGTTATAAAAATTTGTACATAGATCCTTTACATAAAAATACACGTGTTTAAAAATAAAGTTGTATAGGCAATATGTTTATGAGTGTGTGTTTTTCACGCACGAACGGCTAAACGGTTTAGTTTTCGTGATCGCTAACATGGTACATAAGTAGACCATGTCCTGGAATAGTACATAAAGTACTTTTTACCCAGGATTATGTTCCCTTGGGACAATTTATTTTTTCAAGAGACCGCTAAAATCAGCAAGTGTTACAACAAAAATGAAAAAGACAAAACATTTTAATTAACTTTATCAAGCGGTCAACGTAGCGCGTTGATGTCTTTTGTTCTACACATTGAATTAGGTACAAAAAAATCCTTAATTTTCTCGGTTAGAAGTAACAGTACTATGATCAACAAAAGTAATGAATATGATATAGTTAGTGAAGGAGCCGGAGTCACGGAGCGTGAACCGTGACGCTCTGGGCGACGACCCAGTAGTCGGCGCCGAAATTTTACCAAATTTTATCTTGCCTTACATGAGTTGTGGGGGAATTTCGATACGGTAGCTTGTAGGAAGACGGTTCAAGAAAGGTTACAGGGTCATGACTGGTATGTTTTTCTGTACTGGTAAGTGCAACAACGTATTTTCATATAAATTGATCATTATAGGATCACTTTGTTGTCTGTCTGTCTGTCAAGACATCCATCTTATGAATGCGTGGACGTATCGAGTTGAAATTAAAACCATATCTTAGGTCTGCAGTCCCTTGAAGCTGTGAAAAAATCAAACTTCTAAGTTAAAGGAAAAAAGATACGGCTAAAGAGAATCAAAATTCATAAGGTACCTAGATCCCGTTGACCTAGAATCTTGAAATTTAGCATGAAGCACGATGTTATAGCAAAAGTATAGGAAAAATTCTGAAAAAACGTAAATTTTTAGTTACGTCACAAAAAAAAAGGTTTAAAAAAATCTTCGTAACTCAATTTGGGAATTGAACTGTTTTCATAGGTTTTCTTTTTTTTCATACTGTTTTGAACTGTTTTCATAGGTAAGTTTGTACGGAACCCTCAGTGCCCCACACTTGCCCATTTTTTTTTTTGCATTTTAAGTTAAGTATGTATTTATAGATTATTTACTTTTGTTTTATTTATTTTTTTGGCTTGTGCGAGTTACAAATAAATGGTTTTCTTTTTTTGTTCTTACATGTCTATATGATATTATAAACTTGAATAAAGGCGTAAGATCTCAAAATGGCATCACACAAGTATTCAGAGTTAGTCATTTTCATATTTAATAAACATATCTACTAGTATTAGCATATAATTATCTATCTATAACACGAGAAGATAAATATATTTAATCATGTTTTTTCTCGAAACTTGTAATAAAACTGTGTATAATATGTGCTAAGAACGCTCTCACGTGTACACTTTTCATATAGAAATGCTTAGTTTTTGTGCAACGACTCAGTGCACGAAGAAAATTAGATTCAATCTTTATTATAGTGTGCAATTAAAGATATGATACCAAATCTTTAAATTACCTAGACTTGTAATTAGAAAATGAAAGATTAGTTTTATTTGCATGTAAACCTAAGATAATAAGCTGAAACTTTCAGTCGTCTGGTTTCTATCCACTAAAGAGGATTTCATTTTTGACATAATGTCTGTGCAAGTTTTACTTGTCTATGGTTAGTGGACCTGACTGCTATGCCGGAGGTCGTGAGTACGATTCTCAACCAGGACAAATGTTTGTGTGATGAGCACGATCATTTGTTCTGTGTCTATGTGTAATTTATCTTTAATATGTATGTATTTAGAAATATATAATTATGTTTATCAGTTGTCTAGTACCCATTTATTTTTTATTTTTTTTGGTGGTGGGTAAAATCATCCAATGACATCTCCCGCCCTTGGGCGGAGCGGGAGATAGTGTCAGACTCTTACTGACTAAAAACCCACCCCGTTCCTTCGTGGCCTTAGATACCAGGGCCGGGCTTTCCTTTCGGAAGCAAACCCTTGGCCCCAGTAGGCTTCGACCCTGCCTGCCTGCAGCTAGCAGGCTGGGTCTCTACGGTTTGCTGACAACTCCTTGAGGCGCGCGGGAACAGTGCGCGCCGTTGACGGCCTGGGCTTGGTCCGGATGATTACCGGACGGTTAGATAGCGAGCTACCCATAGCTCGCCGTCCGCAAGCCCGCGCCTACGTTGGCTGGAAATCAGGATCGGAATCCTCGCGGCGGCTGGGCCGTGAGGGCCGTTGCCTCTCGCGTGCGGCCTCCTCCTTTGCTAGCATTACTGCTTCGCAGAAGGAGGCGACCGCCTGCCATCCCTCCTCGCTCCGGACCATGGCCCGTACCAGGGCCTAGCGCGAGAGATCGCCGCTGCCGATCGCCCTCACGAGAACACGGCGATGCTCTGCCCAAGCGGGGCACACTTCGACCGTGTGCTCCACCGTGTCCTCCGGGCAGTCCACGCAGTGGTGGCACCCGGGCGTCGGTTCCGCACGAATCCGGAACAGGAACCTCCCGAACTTACCGTGTCCGGTGAGAACCTGGGTCATGCGGAAGGTTAGGACGCCGTGAGGTCTTTCCAGCCACGCCTCAAAGAGGGGCCTTACCGCCATAATTAAGGCGTGCCCAGCACTGGGTTGCGACAGTCGCAGTCGCCATTTCACCATAAGATCCCGCCGGGACTCTTTCCGCCATACCTCGACTTGTCCTGGCAGGGGACTTTCGCCCCGGCGTTGCATCTCCACGCGCTTATCGTGCATGTGTGCAAGGACTGTTGCCTCCAGATCCCATGGTGGCAGGCCAGCAAGGAGGCTCGCCGCTTCGCAGGAAACCGTACGATATCCCCGCACCATCCGTATGGCCATGACCCTCTGGCACGCGTTCAGCTGGTTCTTTGGCCTTTTTCTCTGCGTGGGCGCCCATACCGGTGCTCCATAAAGGGCCATGGACCGAACGATGCCTGCGTGGAGCCTCCGGCAGGAGGCGTCTGGACCCCCCAGATTCGGCAGGAGCCGCTTGAGAGCAGCCCCGGTCCGATTCAGTTTGGGGGCCAGACGTCGGAAATGTTCCTCGAAATTCCACCGGCTGTCGAGGACGAGTCCCAGGTACTTCATCGTCGACCCGACGCCGATGTGAATTCCTCCTACCGTTAGTTGGGAACCTGGTGGCGGCGCGTTCCGAGGGCCGTGAAAGCACATGGCCTCGGACTTGTGCAGCGCCACCTCTAGTCCCAACTGCTCGATCCTCTCCACGACTGTCGCAACCCCGCGTGTCGCTAGTTCGACCGCCGCCTGGTACGACTCTCCCTGTGCCAGGACCAGCGTGTCGTCTGCGTAGCAGACCACGCTGACCCCGCCAGGGAGGTCGCCGCGCAGCACGTAGTCGTAGCCGACGTTCCACAAGGGCGGCCCCAGTACCGATCCCTGCGGAACGCCGCACGACATCTCTCGCCGTCTCCAATCTCCCTGGTGACCAGGGTAGATTATGTACCTGTCTGACAGGTAGGCCTCGATCACACGACAGAGGTAGTCGGGCACCCGGTGGTACCGGAGTGCCGTTCCAATGCTACTCCAGGGCAGGGAGTTAAAAGCGTTGGCAATGTCCAAGGACACCGCCACGACACACCTGCCCCGGGAAACCGCATCCCCCGTCGTGAGGGCTCGCACGCGCATGATGGCGTCCACCGTGGAGCGCATCCTGCGAAAACCGAACTGTCCATCCGAGAGGTCCGGCCCCACCCGTGCTAGGCGCGCGACGAGGCGGTTTGCAACGATTCTTTCAAAGAGCTTGCCCACCTCGTCGAGCAGCACAATGGGCCGATACGCGGACGGAGAGTCCGCAGGGCGCCCCGGCTTCGCAATGAGGACCAGTTTTCCCGTCTTCCAGCGAAGTGGGAACTGGCCCCTCTCCATACATGCGCTGAAGAGCCCCCTTAGTCGAGGCCCGAGAGCCTCCATGGCCAGGACCCAGGCCTTCCCAGGCAAGCCGTCGGGTCCTGGGGCGGTATTTTTGGCACTCAGCCGTCGTACCGCCACTCTCAACTCTACCTCGGTCACCTCCGGAGTATTGTCGTCGTCGTCACCGTCGTGGTCCGCGTCAGACACTGCTGGTGGCGGAGCCATGAGCGGGGGGGAGTGTTCCCCTCGCGCAGGGAACAGAGTGTTCACCACACCCTCCACAACCTGGGGCCGGAGACTCTGGGTCAGCGGGGGAGCCCAGGGACGCAATTTCTCCCGAACCACCTTGTAGGGGCGTCCCCATGGGTCCCTGTTCAGAGTCCCCAGCCACACGTTGCGGGCCTCCAACTTGGCCCGCTTAATTTCTGCTCGGAAGGTGCGCTTCGCCACTCTGTAACCCTCATACAGCTCCGCCTCTCTGGCCTACGCATCCGGCGGGCGGATGTGGCGCCTGCAGTATCTGGCGTACCGGCGTCGCGCGTGATTGCACGCGTTGCGTAGTGCTGCAATCACCGGCGACCACCAGTACACTTGGCGCCGAGCACGTCCTGGACGGACTCGGGGCATTGCCGCGTCGCATATTTGCGACATGGCCTCCCGGAACCACTCCGCCTCGACGTCGATGTCGACAGGCCTGTCCGGTGCTAGCACCCAGGCCTGTACGGTCGCGGCTTCCAGGAGGAGCTCCCGGTCCATTTGCTTCAGCGACCACCGCGGACCACAGGGGCTCTGTCGAACCGGCGCGGCCGAGGTTTGGGCGGAGACGTCAAACCGGATGTACCGGTGGTCTGAGTACGTCTCCACCCCCTCCATCACGCGCCAGTCATTGACACACGGCGAGAGAGCGGGGCTGGCGAAAGAAATGTCCACCACTGAGTCGCCCCGCATCCGCACACACGTGGGGACAGAACCCCGGTTTAGGACGACCAGGCCCGACTCCAGAGCCCAGTCCTCCACCATCACTCCCCGCTGGTCCGTGTAACGGGAACCCCAAGCCAAGTTCTTGGCATTGAAGTCCCCGCAGTCTAGTACCCATAACACAAGCTTTGCTTAGCTCGGGATTAGACTGCGTTATGTGATAGTTGTGGAATATTATTATTATATTATTAAGTGTATTTCTAATGGGCTTTGATTTCTGGGACCAACACATATACATCCATATACCCCGTTGAAATAAAAACGCGCCCAAATCACCTGGTAATGGAACTCATGTCTAATTCAGTTTTTTTTAGGTGGGAAATCATCCAATGACTTCTCCTTTGGGCAGAGCGAGAGGACGTGTCAGATTTTTATTGCCTAAAACTCACTCTTATGTTCCTTCTTTGTCTTTCACTCCGAGGAACTCGGAAATTCCTTTCATATGCATAAATCCATGGCCCAAGTGACTTTCATAAGACTAAAAAAAGGACACACTTTAAGAAAAAAAGAACCTGCTTGAATGGTTAGGGGTAGTGGGTCCGTGCAGTCCAGATTACCAACCATCTTAAACCTATTGCTGAATGTCCTAGGACAGATTGCATTAGGAAGAAAGAGAAACATAACAATTTTTAATAAAAATAGGCTTAATGAACGCACTCAAGTACCCTGCGAAATTATTTCCTTACGGTTAAGCATTTTACTGCTCTAAATTAAGTTGCGAAGCCATTGAAAAATATTTATCACCGTGGCAAACGTGTATTTATCTAAATAACCTGAAAACCTATTTCATGAAATTGGATTGTAATGGTGTCTTAGGTAAATATATTGATGAATATAAATTAACTAAAATACATATTATTCAAAATCAGTCCTGAACTGGTGACTCGCCAAACAGGTGTAAAATTATGCAAGTTGCATTCGACAATATTAATATACCTGGCTAATACCTACACATTATATTAATAAAAAATAATAAACTCAACTACTACAGACAGAATGACATTTATAACTTAATCCTGTAATCACGCTTTTATTATAAAGGCGAAAGTTTGTTAGGGTGTGTGTTTATTGCGTTAAACGGCTGAACGAATTTGTATAAAATTTGGCCATTGGGTAGTGCATATACTGAAATGATGAGGAGTATGATCCCTTGGCAAAAATTGCTACTTTGACACAGTGACGTGCTAGCAGCAGCTAGTCCAATCTATATATATAAAAGCGAAATACCACTCACTGATTAATCACGAAATCTCAGAAACTATAACACCTACAAAGATTTTTTCAAAATCCACCCCCTCAGTTTGCATGGAGAAACCAACGTTCGCGCGGGCGAAGCTAGTAAGTTATATCGCAGAACATCGTTTGCCAAGGAAGCTAACACCAATATATTACGTCTCGCATAGATTACGATCTCTTCAACAGATACTGCTATTATTTATTATTACATGATATTTTCCACACGTATTGTGCTAAATCAAGCATTGTCATTGGTTAAGAGAGAAAGTTTTGGCTGCATTGTAATTAACAATAGAAATATTACTGACAAGTGACAAGCTTTAAGCCGTAAATCACCACGTATCGGTCAATCTATTCTGCTGTAATAAATTGCCTTTCTAGAATTGGTAGTTAACTTCTAATATTCACGCGCAACATGTGGAGCAATTCCACTAAAAAAACCTACAATGCTCTGCGCGTCCAGTGTAACATAACAACGCGTTCAGGGATTTGTTGGAGCTCCCATAGCGCTGCGGTGCCTCCGGTATGTTCGTCGACCACAGCACGGATGGCTTCCAGGTAGTGGTTCGTAAAAGAACGGACGGGTGGTCTTGGGTAAACAGTAGCACCAACACGCTTCTGGGCGTGGTGTCGGACAGAGTGGACAGCCAAATTCTGAGGCAGTGGTCGTTCATGCATGTCCAAAATAATTTTTATTTTAAATTATAGCACCCCTAGCCTACCGGTATTAGGGGTAGTAGCAACAGAATCCTAAAAATTACCTCTGAAAGCCCGGAGTCACCAGTGTGGGATAGGTTTATAAAACTACATGTTTTATGGACATTGAAATATGTAAGTCTAAAATAAATAAATTTTGTTATAAGTTTACCCTACTAACATAATATGGACTTGTATTTATTAATGTGTACTTAGTCTGAAATAAATAGTTCAATTTCATTTTTTAAATATCATTTAGGTATGATATTAGCCGATATAAGAGCCTGACTTCTTCTTCTTTTCGAATCTCTGGTTTAGTTTTCCCATAAAGCATTTGGGCCCAGTAGGTGACCACGTTTATAGCAGCGTCAGTGATGTTTTTAAGGTCCACCAAAATGCAGAAGTAGAGAACATTGGACTCTATAGTAAGTGGATTATCGTTTGGTCACGTCATGAGCACTGCACTCGCACTGGGTGTCGGGGGACTGAGTCACCAAGAGATATCCCGGTTTTTTTTTTTTTTGCGATTACCAACTTATTGCCCGGGGGCGTTGACATGACTCCTCATTTATTACAATATTTCCACTAATATCATCAAGCAATGTATTGTATGATGTGTAAATGTTTAATTGTTTGATACTTCTTCAAGCTCAAACGGATTTGGATGAATTTTATATCTTATCTTATGAAATAGCAGCCATGGGTTCGCTTCTGAAAGCCATGAGTTTACTTCTGAATGGAAAACCCTGGGCCCTGTAATGCAAGGCAACGAAGGACCTTCGGACTGGGTTTCAGTCAGAAAAAGTCTGACTCGCCCTCCCGCTTCGCCCAAAAGCGAGAGAAGTCATTGGATGACTTCCCGCTTAAAAAAAAATGAAGTAGCTTTTATACTGGATTAACATAATCACATATTAATAAAAATAATAGATCTTTATTGCAGACAACTGAGGCCCATAGTCCATACATAAAATACTGAAATAATTTTATAAAATATAGCATATTAGCTTATAATTAACTAATGCATATTAATAACTAATATCTAACTAACTGTAATGGGGGAAGTACTAAATCCTCGCGGGCGAAGCCGGTACCAGAAAGTAGTTAAGCTATAAAACACTAATTTAATGAACCCAGCCACCATCCACAAAATGCTCACATTTGATAAATTGTCCCCGCTTTCATTACTCAAGTGACACATAAACACGCAAGCGCGATATTTTTTCTTCACGAACCGCTCATTTACGTCAGTGCTTAGACAGTAATTAATACATAGTTTTTAAGATTCCAAGAGATTCAAAGCATTTATTTCAAATCAGTGGAGTAGCCTAGACCCACAGGGGCCCCGTATTAAAAAAATTGTGTTTTTTACAAATGCTTGGTTTACCCTACGAGACGGTTGTGGATAACATGTTGCGATTTTTTGCCTATTTCGGGGCCCCTGGTAGGGCGGGGTCCCCGTATTGGGTCATTCATACGGCAGATACGGCGGTAGCTACGCCCCTGTTTCAAATAAAACATTTACAAGCACTTTTGAAAGGAGTCAGTATGTCAGAAAAATTGATGCTAATTGCACATTCCAAAGCGTAGAACTCTATGGAGAAGGATGTGCAAGAAACTCCATGAACACTCTTTTTCAGTCATAAATATCTCGGTTACATGTTTCTTATCGCTGCATAATAGCAGAACAATGTTAATAAAAATAAAGATTTAAAAAAAAACTATTCACTCTAGTCTTGAAGATATCTAAATTGTAATTGGACAGGAAGACTGCTGCAGTCAAATTGAGATGATAATAGGTTACAATTCATAATGAGGTACGAAATCCTTGCGGGTGAAACCGCAAACAGAAGCTAGTAGAGCTATAAAACAGTAATGAAACCCGCTTATCTTCCACAAACCTCGTACATTTTATAAGTTGCCGGACGCTTTCATAATATAAGTGACACATAAACTCGCTAGGGGCGATATTTCTCCTTCACGAACCGCACATTTGCGTCAGTACTTATAATTATAGTAATTAACACTTATTTTTCAGTTTACTGCTAAATACTTCGTTAGTCAGATGATTTTCTAATTGCAATTCGCTTTTAATACTGTAGCTTATTTTATGTCGCAATCGCAGATATCTTTATGAGTCCGTAAATCTTTAATCTTTATCTTCTATTTATACTAGCTTCTGCCAGCGGCTTTGCTCACGTGAGCGTAGGTTTTATTTTTTAACCCCAGTTTCATCCCTTGAGTGTGTGTTTAGGGAGACGCGGCGCGTTGAGCGGTCCGTCGTGCATTGCCATATGCTTGTGTTTGTGCGTGCGATGACGCGGCCCGTAGCTGCAATGTACGACGAACACCCAACGCGCCGCGCAACGCGCCGCGTCTCCGTAAACATGCCCTTAGAGGACGAATTGTGGAAAATCTTCACTTAGCGCTCGCTTACGTCATAAAAGGAAAGTTTTTATTATACCAACTATATTGCGCGTGTATAGCATACTATCTTTTCGAATCGTTGGTTTTGTTTTACCTCATACTATCTTTTATATTATAAAAGATAGTATACTGTACACGCGTTTTTTTTTCATTATATTTATACCCTGGTTTTCCAAATAATATTTTTGTGGCACATATAATTTTTTTTTGTTGCATCGCCCATATTTCGTTGGTAGAAAAATCCAAAAGCATTAAGTAAATCCGGCTGCCTACCTTTATATTGCATGGACTTTTAATAAATAAATAACACTGCCAAAGTAAAAAAAAAATCAATAAAGCATCTTTACACGATACCTTAAAATAGTACACGAAGATAATGAGATTCTTAATTAACAGTCAACCCAGTAATTAAAACTAAACCATTATGTCAAGGAAAACAAAAACAGCTCAAGAAAGCGTGCGTGTCACCGAGTGTTACTAAGAACGTCATACAAAAACCATGATGAATAGTTTCACTGACTATTAAAATGTAATCAGAGCCGTGAGACATAAAAATTAGCGATCGGCAATAAAAAGTTAAAAGCTTTGCATAGGTCACCTTCTTTGTAGCGATACTTTACATGTGAATCGAAAGAATTTAAATAAAATTGATGTCAATATTACAAGTTTATAGAGTCCACCGAAACTGGTTTTCCGGCCGAAACCGAAACTGAAACTGAATATTCGGCCGTGGCTTCAGTTTCGGCCGAAACCGAAACCGAAACTCACGTGGTCAAGTATAAAATTTCATAAAGTACTGAAAGTTGGTGCATTTTACCCAATATTCTGCATTAATTAGGACATGAAATGGAAAGACGAGCCAAAGCAGGGTTATGATTTTTTTGTTAAAAATATCGCTGATAACGCAGCATGATGCTGAGATAGGAGCCTTTTGACTTCGCGTTAAGTATTCATAGATTAGTTACTTTTTATTTTATTATTGTTTTTCCTGTGCGAGTCACAAATGTTTTTTTTTCTTTCTTCAGATAGGGATCAGGAATTATGAAGTATCTCTTCATTCGACGATTTTTACGGACGGTTATTTGAGATTATTGGTTTTGTGTTTGGTTTATATTGATTATGTAGTATATATGGGCGGACGCTGAATAATGCGAAGTGGCAGAGAATGTGGTCTTGGTAGGAATTTTAATGGATAACGTGTTGTGGTGGCACCCGCCTTTCATGAAAGAAGTAGCGGATTCGAAACCAGGCAGGTACCAATGTGAATTTTTAAATTCATATGTAATTTCTAAGTTTATCCAAGACATTACTGACACCCTGTGCCTCGGTAAGTACGTAAAGCAGTATCTCTTGGTAGTCTCTAGGTAAAACTAGTTGGGAAAAGGCTAGGGAGATGACTAGGAAATAGTCTTATTTCATGGGTGTACACTTCGCACATATGGGCCACGTACACAGATCTGGGAGTGTCGATCTCCATATAATTTTCTATAGAAACTACACTAAGTAGAGCTACACTTAATAACGTCACACGACGTCAGCGTCGTTCTACGTACAAATCAGGCGTTGTCCACGTGTGCGTCTAATGTAGTTCTAGCTTTAAACTTATCACATACACAAAAATGTATGTTTCGTGAGAGAATCAAACCCGTAACACTCAGAGAAGGAGCTGCTTCTCTACGTGTTCTGCGCCATGCGTGCTTTTGCTATTTGAAGCAGATTTACATACATATGTATCTAACCCCACTTATTTATTCATTCAGAAAGATGATAATATCGAAAGAAATCATAAATTTTATTCTTTTCAAAATTACGCGCAAAAATTAGCGTTCTAAACATGTTATTCAAATACATCACATTGAGTTTACTTTGATCTCAATTTTGCTATTTATAATGTCACGCGTGTTACGGATATGTAACGTAACATTATTACAGGAAGGATACTAATATTAAATCAATAAGATTTTTGGATGAAATTCTATTACAACATGTAGGTAGCTATTAATATGTATATACCCTGCGGTTTTCTTTCCTCAATAAATGGGCTATACAATACTAAAATAATTCAATCCGAACCAGTAATTGATGAGGTTAGCGCGCTCTACCAAACAAACTCTCGTTTCATTCAACTGTGTTTGCTATTATTGTGGCTACAAAAATCTTAGTTTAAGTCTCTGAAAACTGTCTGATTATATCTATCTAGGTACAGTCGATTCCAAGTTAGTTTTAAAGTATAATAATAGACTGCAGGATTATTCAAATCAGTTTAATACTTTTGCTTGGATCGCACAGAAAAAAGTATAATAAGAATTTTATGAAGACGAAAGAGATAGTCGAAATAACAAATCATGACCTTTCTTTTGAGGATGGATAGAGGAGTTATATACTAGGTAGAATGCGTACTAAGTCTTAGAAGTATGCGTCCGCCCAAATACTTATTCCGAAAACTAGGTCCACGAATATTCAGGCCTAATATTTAGGCGTCTCGAGTTTTTTGACATCATCATTATTATCATCAGCCTTTTTAATGTTCCCACTGCTGGGACACAGGCCTCCTCTCTAAGTGTGGAAATGGGCCGTAATCCACCACGCGGGCCCAGTGCGGGTGGGAAATCATCAAATAAAGGAAATTCACTCACTCTGTGTGGAGCAAAAGGGAGAGTCAGACTTTAACCCACCCGTGAGGACAGTTCATGCCTGATAGATTACAAATAGGCCATAAGACCAAGGCTTCGCAAAAACCACCCTTTTCCAATAAACATGATTAAATATTACCTTATATGTATTATGTAATTTCCCGCCGCGAATGATGATAAACTCTCCATATTAGTACCTACGATAAATAAAATCCAGGTATTAATTGGCTATACTACAAATCACTTGCTAACGGTACTAAAGTCAAGTTATTATGTTACTAGAGAAAGTATTGGTCGTTTATTGTAATTATAAATTCAAGACGTTTTAAAACTAGTTAATTACTGAAACTGGTCAGAGAGGAAACAATTGACGGTCGTCTAGTTGTGTGTCCTTCAAAACGAGGTTTTTATTAACATTTAGTTTGAGCATATGGTATTGTATTGTAGCAGAGATGAGAATGTTCAAATAGATAAAGTGAGAATAGTAGATTATGTGACTAGAGGAAAAAGCAGTATCTTTAAGTAGCATGTGGCTTGTTCAATTCCAAACGAAACGAAGGTTTGTTTTAAACCTGAACACCACTGAGAGATCTAAATAATTAACAACCTGAATGAAGTGATGAACCTACTTTCGTCGTCCAAGAGCTGCGTTCGCAAGTCACGTATCTAATTCATTCTCACACCAATCCAAACTACAGTCCATTATTCATATTCGAACCAGTCTAGCGCCAGGGTATCCGCATTTAACATAATTATTTTAGACATATCCCGCTTAAGTAATTGGTGTACGGCGCCACCATTATGTTTTGGTCAAGCCACTCAAGACATAGACAGCTTTATCCTCTTGTTGGATACTTCTACTTTATACACCATCTATGAAATAATTAAAATATAAATTGACTAAAATTATTTATACACAAAGAAGAGAGGTCCCGTTTCCAGGATTGGCAAATGTGATATTGGTGCTCCCCTAAGAATTTTCTAATATCAGCACCTCGTGAAGAGTGAGTAAAAAATGTCGATGGAGTTTCTCGCACATTCTTCTCTATAGAGGATCTACGCTTTGTAACGTGCAAATTCAATAGTGCCTGTAAAAGGTTTTTTTGAAAAAGAAATCGTTTCTGATTTCTGACACTCATCTGTCCAACTCTTCGGGGAATAAAAATATAATTGAAATATCCATTAAACGGTAAAAAGCAGGAGCATAATCTGGAAACTTGGCTCATTTTTATGAGCTTTTGTATTGAAAACTTCTGATGTTCTCTTAGGTATTACATTTTTAGAACCCAGCAATAATTATCCTAAATTAAGTGTTGTTTATAAACAGTCAATAGTGCTGGAAAAATTGATCACATTGGGGCGTTGCTCAAGCCTAATCTTCGGCGAAGTTACCGCGACCCTGGAGCGAGGTGGATTTTATTCAGTGAAAGACTGATACTCCCTTTGGCTCCACACACAGCAGAAAAAAAAGAGTTATTTATTGATAACCCGCCCAAAAAAATAAGATTGGGTTGGGCTTGATTGTAAGTTTCATTTATTTTTTCCGGAGATTGTCTAAAAGAAGTTTGTGTTCATTTAGACCTCTTTTGTTTTACGTAAACGTAATCTTTAATCACTTGCTACATTTACTACAAAGAAGTCAGAACAAACCTTTACTTAAGTGATTAAAGATCTACTAAAAACGCAACAGTGAAAGCGCGCAGTGTTACGAAAAACTTCGGTTTGTGCGCTTAGCACGTAATTTATCATTCTTCAGCTTTTTACGTCCAAATATTTTCAACGCATTGCTTCTCGGCATCTCATTCATCAGTAACAAAAATTGTGTAACAAAAATTGTGAGAATCTGTCTATTATGTTATCAGAGGTTGGTTTCGGTTGCAGGTTTCAATAGTTTTTTGGCCTAAACTTGTGGAGCAGTTTAGTTTGGTTTTAAATTGAAACGGTCATTCGCATTTAGTGTTATATTTACTTATCCCAGTCTTACAAATAAGACACTTAAGTGTTGAGTACCGGTCGGTAACTGGTACTTGCTAGAGATTAGGTATATGATATGAATGCAGAGTGAATGGTGCTGTTGCCAAAAATACTTAAAAGCCTGAATTTGCCTGTACAGAACCAGTGTCCAACAACTTCCAAGTACTAGGAAAACATAAGTGCGGGGTAGCGCTGAGCACGACAAGGACAAGTAAGTAGTAAAGCGAAATGTTATCATTATGGCATCTGCGCCCGCGCGGACGACGGCCGGCTATTAGCGTCAGGTAGGTAAGTAAAGTCCTGGGTACCTGGTACCGCATTATAAATTCCTCACGCCAGAGCAAGGCAAAAACATCACGAGGAATCCGTTCGCGATTGCCGAAAGCTTTTTTATATTCTAAACAGAGCTAATGCTAATATGAAGTTAAACTTAAGCTGGATTCTAGTTTGTTTGGATTGGACGTTATGCCTTTGTTATATGCTAATACTTGTGAATATTTTTGATCTTTGGTGACTTATTTGGTAGACATTCGTGACTTTGTAGATTCAACAAGTTCTACTTATTGCATCCTATATGGCCTGTGTACCTAAAAGTAAAAATAAATCTTGGTTTACTTTATTTTTCCGTGTTGTAGGATAACCAGTTATTAAAATTAGCTATTTTAGGACCTTACATCGCTTGATAATACTCATTTTGGATTTCCGGTTTTGAGCCTTGTAGATATTAGTTTGGATTCATACACCTAAGTATTATGTATTTTGTTTCCTCAGTAAAGAGTCGGGTGCTTAAGAAAGGTAAACGTATTAGACGTGTGTGGGAATGTCATTAAATTTTGCGCCTAAATTAATAAGTGTTATTCAGTTCTTATAAATGGTTCATATAATGTTTTGAAACATCTCAGCCTCATTAAATGTCTATCAGCGGTTAACACCAACTTCCTTACACCCGTAGAGCCACCGGCAATAAACTTATTGCCCTTTAATCTAACCACAAAAGCTTGCAAACTTACAGTAAGCCTCGGTAGTCGATGTTCCTTTATAAGTCCGATTACCATCCCGCATTCAGATTTTATTACATGGAATATTAATTCACTGACAATAAACACTTGACGATCACTTCACATATAACACTAGTACAAGTGAGAGCATTGACTGAAGTCGAGTGAATCGCGGAATCACGAGAAAATATTGTAGCAGCGTGCAACACGTAAAGAATACGTACGGAGACTGGCGTGCGCATGTCGCGCCTGGAGGCGTTTGCGCAGCCTTCGCCGGTGGAAAGTTCATCGAACGAGTAGCTCCCGCGTGAAGTGAGACGTGCGATCACATGAGAAAAAGCCTTCGAGAAAATTTTACTCACCTGTTTATACAATCAAATGGGCATTTATAGGTTTGTGTGCTGCATGCGCGAATGCGATAAATGTGGACAAGGTTGCATACAAATGTGTCGGTATGTGGTTGAAATTCATTGATTGAGACCACCTGTGCAGGTACTTTTGTAGAATGATCCAGGGAATTTTTATTTTGTAAAAAAAACCCCAACGAACATTTCAGGGTTAAAATTCGACGTTAAGGAAATGTGTCAAATTTTACATTAGTCGCATTATTTATGATTGAAATTGTTTATATATCTTGAAATTCTGCCATTTTCCCAATTTCTTATCAAAAAAATTGAATGGAATAAATTTTTCAGAAAAACCAAAAGCTTTTATAATTAATATTTTTACGTTAAACGAAACGTTTTAATTTTTATATCTGTGAAAATAGTTGTCATTCTCATTCCATCTGTCAATTTTGTCATCAGTCCGGATGCAAATCGTGACTTTCAATTCTTGCAAGTCTATGTGATTATCTATTTGATTTCTAAACCTCAGTGTTTCGTGGACATAATTCATAATGCCTAAGGTTTCAGGTAAATACATTGCTTTAATGCTTGTTACTTCCATAAAATGCTACATCATTCTTTAAACATTTAGGTTATAGCTTTTTCAACTGTCATTTTACTTTTGATATTTTTCTTATTTTGCTTTTAAAATTCGCATAGTTTGTGCGAAGATTTAATTATTATCCAATAATAAATAATAAGATACGTTGGGCTTTGGGTGCTAAAAGTGCAATGTCATGACGCGGCCCATATTTGTCCGTAAAACATACCCGGCATTTTGTTATGCTTTCTTACTTATTAAACCTCTTTTAACCGTTAGCAAATAACATTGTTTATAGAATTGAATTGATTTTTTAACTGCACACAATACACAACGAATAAAATGAACACTTTTTCATGATTGTATTAAGTACTAATATGGCTACATTTCTTCCCCTCTACGTCCAAACACAAAAACAAAAGCATCTAGTAACAAAGCAGCAACTGATTAGATTTCTTTTAAGACACAATTGTTATTAAATTCTAATTTTACACTATACTTTTTAAGTCACCAAAATCCAACATATTAAAATTAAGTCTGTTTTCCCAGTTTCTTATTCAGTTGCAAATTCAACTTAGACAAGGTTAAAAATACCATACACCACCATACAAGTCTAAAAACATGTCTGATAATGTCAATGTAGTAATTAATCATCATAGCGGTTACAGTAAAGGTAAAATGGGGCAAGGAGCTGTATCCAGGAGTGGAGGTGAACACAGATGATGATCCCGTGGTGTTCAAGGCACAGATTTTCGCCCTAACAGGGGTGCAGCCTGAGAGACAGAAAGTGGTCTGCAAGGGAGTCACGCTGAGGGATGACAGCTGGGCCAACTTTAAGTTAACAAATGTAAGTTCTAATTGGGTCAGGTAAAAAAAATACAACATTACAAATTAGACTAAAAGTCATCTGTAGAGTGGTTCAGTAACCATAATTAATATTATTGGAGTCCTGTGTTGATCCACTAGTAGATGACATGCATTTGTTGTACAAGCAATTATCTGAAGTTGTCTGTTGTGAGAACTGATTTGTTCTATTGAACAAAATTTTAGTGTGTATTAAGCTTTCAAAGTGGCATACTAAAATAAATGCTAAACAGTGTTTATGTTTAGTATAGATTTTGCTTATATAAAAAAAAACATGTAAAATAAACAAACCTAACTATTTTTGCATTTGTATGAATATCATGGTAATTTGATTATACTGCAAGAGTTTCGGCAGCATTCCTTAAATTGTAATTTTACACTCAAGAACAGTACTGCTGCATAATTTATAAACACAGTAAAGACAATACCTTTCACATTTAATTTACTGCCTTTATAAATTGTGTGGTAGAGTAACATGTGGCTACTTATCAAAATCATCATTGAAAAAGTTAATGACCCACTTAACCTTGATAAATAATGTAAACATGTGACAAGGTCATTGAATCATTCAAATACCTACTGATTTTAAATAAACAAAGGAGAAAAATTATGCACAGGAAATGTAATTAAACTGTCAAGCCAGTATTCAAAGGGTTAAGAAGAAGATAAGCATTTTAATCATACACTCTTGACAGAGTGGACGTGGTCATGTCTCGGTGGAGTCTTGCGGTACCGCCTCTTTCACGATGTGACGCCATGTAGCTCTATGTTTGGCAGCTTGTGAGTTGTATGAGGTCTGTCCACCATATTGGAGAGCGTCCACACGATCTTTTTCCCTGGACTTTATCAATAGTTTCATCGAGTCTTTGTTATGGGTGATATGCCCGAAGACCTTGAAGATTCGTATTTGAACAGACAATATTGAGTTCTTTGAGGATAGAAACACTGAAAATACTAACACAATGTTTTTAAAAGAAATAGCATTTTTCTTAAGAATAGATATTCTGGCTATACCCACCACCCACCCCACCCACCATTTGTTTTGATTTCTTGATATTATAAGTGTTTATAAACTCACAATGTGGGTCCATGGTGTAAATTGGTTCTATAACAACTTATTCCAAGAGTAAGTCTATTTAGTTTTACAAAGAACCTCTGTGTAACATAATTACTCGGCAGATAAGTTGAACCAAAATGACTGTCGTTGCTATTGTTGTATTTGACCGATTGAGACCCGAAAATCTGTGCATTCAAGGTCGATCGCCAATTTGGTTCAACTTATATACCGCGTTTTGTGCAATCCGATTTGTTTCTGTGAAGTTTAGACCATTAAAGCAATTGTACTCTTTTACAGGAAAAGAGTACAATTGCTTTAATGATCTAGCAATTTGGTAACAGAAAGTTGTTTTGTTGTAGAATGCCCTGGTGCTGGTGATGGGCAGCAAGGAGGAGGACGTGCCGGCTGCGCCCGTGGAGCAGACGCGCTTCGTTGAAGACATGAACGAGGCCGAGCTCGCCACTGCTGTGAGTATCATATATTGTAACAATCACCAATCCGTACTCACAATAACTCTCTTTGTTTTTGAATTTTTTGCCCCACACTAGGAATTACTCCTGTATCGTGGGTGCGCTCACAAACATGTACTCACATGCACAAGACACCCACACCCGAAACAACTATCTGTAGGTCATATATATATGAACCCGCGACACGCAGCGTAGCAGCCTATCGCTCAACCACTGCGTCAACCGTACCGTCGAACTCTCTCTATTACGATTTCAACGATTTTGAGAAATTTGGTAAGTTCGAGCCCAAAGGACGGACAGGCACTTCAACTTCTCATTCGGCATTAACGCAGGCAAAGTCTGTGTCAAAAGCTAGTTTAAAATATAAGACTTGCTGTGTCCAGCTTTATAGTTTTTTGATCATGTCTATGCCATGATTACAATAAAAGTTTCTAGAAAAATACTTATTTCTGGTCTTTGTGACTCTCTTTTTTCTTAAATGCCATAAAAAAAATCTTTTTGTTACAGTTGGACTTGCCGGAGGGTCTGATCAACCTTGGAAACACATGCTACATGAATGCTACAGTCCAGTGCCTGAAGACAGTACCTGAACTTAAGAATGCCTTACTTAGTTATGATAAGTGTAAGTTATTATTTGTAGTTAACACTGCACATCTATTACCACAGCAGGATGGAGCTAAGCTGACGAAAATCGATATAGTTTTATGGAAAGGAAACAAGACTTTAACCAGAAGCCTTCTGCAACTGAACTGGATAGAGGCAGCCTGCATCTTATGGGCCCATAAATGATTATAATTGGTCACATAATAGATATTGTATTATTGTATGTGGGGCTGGTATCCACAACTACCGAGAGGCGTAGCTACCGCTATATCTGCCGTAACAATTATACGGGGCCCCCACCCTACAGGGACCCCGAAGTAGACAAAATTCGCAACATATTATTCACAACCGTCTCCTAAGGTAAACAAAGCATTTGTAAAAAAAAACACCATACTTTTTTTATGAGCCCCTGTGAGAAACTTGATAGGGGGCTCCTGTGGGACTAGCTACGCCACTGCCACAACTCCACTTCAAGCGCGTATTTTTCGCACGAGCTGGACAAATATGTCATCTCCTCAAGGATGGCCAGCAGCGCCTTGGTGTTACTAACTATTTCGCGGAGGGTACCTGGGGACCTTTCTTGAAGTATTTTGCCCTGTATCCAATAACCACGGGGCAACTTAGAAACAGATAAGCTTTTTTTATATGGTAAATCATCAAACAACTGTTCACTCTCTGCAGATTTTTACTTACTAAAAACTTACACTGTTTCTTGAGTCCATATTTTAACCCTCTAAAGCAAGTGTTACATTACATAATTTGTTCCATCAGCATCTGGCGGCGGCACAGCGGGAGAACTAACCTCAGCCCTGAGCGACACTATGTCAGCCCTAGAAGGTGGAGGCGCGGGGGCGTGCGCAGGCGCCGCAGCCAAGTTGTTGCGAGCGCTGCACGCCACGGCGCCAAGATTTGCGGAGCGCGGGGCTGGAGGGGGGTTAGCGCAACAAGACGCATCGGAGTGCTGGACGGAGATAATACGGGCGCTGCAAGCGAGGCTGCCTTCTGCACCTAACGCCCCTGCAGACAGGTAAGGCAGTTTGTGATATGCTCCTTAATGATCTGAATGCTGTATGTACATTGTTTAAACGTTTTGTATGTGTGGGTGGGATAACCACCATGTACCGGTGGCGCTACGCCGTACGTCTACTTTACTGCTCCAATGATAGAAGGGGCAATGCAATTACAATCCTCGCCGGATATATTACAGTTTTACGGTGTTTGCAATTATCTGGTGACATACATAGTATAGAGGTCGCTAATGTAGCCCATTATAATAATCACATTGTCCCCAGATCATCAGTGATCGAGCAATACTTCGGCGGCACTCTGGACGTGGAGCTGGTCTGTTCCGAAGCAGACGAACCTCCCTCTCGCACCAAGGAGACGTTCCTGCAGCTATCCTGCTTTATCTCGCAGGACGTCAAGTATCTGCAGTCGGGACTCAGATCTGTGAGTTATCTTGCTATATGCATAGAATTAATCAGAGTCATCCAAAATAAATTTGCTTAAAAAAATGTAGTGTCATCTGTAAACAACTCTAAATCATGGTTATCCTCTATCGGGTAAGGTAAGCCATTTATATAAATAAGAAATAAAAATGGGCCAAGAATTGAGCCCTGGGGGATAACGATTGTTACTACAGACCCGGATGATCTATTTCCGTTTCCGTCAATTCTCTGAATCATATCACTCAGATAAGAAGTAAGAAGATCCAGATTGCAGTTACGGATTCTGTAATGGTGTAGTTTACTGATTAAATTTTCATGGAGAACACAATCGAAGGCTTTGGATACATCGCAAAAAATGCTCCCATGCATTGTCCTAAAAGCTTACAACACCAACATCAATTGTTGAAAAAACTATGAGCCTGAGTTTGGTCATGGTGTCCACCTAATTAATTCTAACTGTTGATGTCTTATACTATAGTGCTAAATATAGATCTATACTGTGTTGTAAATGTGTTTTAATTGAAAACTTGTTATTAGCCTATATTGCTTAGCAAATGCAAACTCCCCTATTCCTTCCAAACTTCTCTATCTTTGGCGACTACTGGCTAAGTTTACTTCACGAACAAGAACAGATCGTCGTCATCACCTTGTCTTCGTAAATTAATTTGTTGTTTTTTTTTTCTTATAGAAAATGTCAGAGCAAATTACAAAAATGTCACAGACACTAGGAAGAGATGCGATCTACACGAAAACCGTAAGTCAAACTATACTGAGTCAGATTTCTCGTATAATTGATTATTTTGCCTCGATCTTATTCTGTGGGTACCATTCATATAATATTTGTTGCAGAGCAAAATCAGCCGTCTGCCAGCGTACTTAACGGTGCAATTCGTACGCTTCTACTACAAAGAGAAGGAATCCATCAATGCCAAGATCTTGAAGGATGTTAAGTTCCCCTTAGAGCTTGACGTGTATGAACTGTGCTCGTCAGAACTACAGGAGAGACTCACGCCTATGAGAAACAAGTTTAAGGTGATCTACTTTTTTAGGCCTTTTTAGGTTGTTGCGGAAAACCTTCAAAAGGCGCCAGGGATTTTTGGGGAAGATACCAGGGAGTGTAAGAATTTCACCTCACTAAAACTGCCCCGGTGGTCACTGTCAGCAAGTGGAAGGGCTCCCGTGACCTTTTAACCGCTTTTTCGTCAGAGATATCTGACATACACTCTCGCGGTTTATTCCGCCAGGTTCGCACATCCACGACCTAATACGTCATCTCGTCAGTTCTTCTGTCACCTAGGGGGATTGAAGTGCTAAACGAGATAGAGTAGTCTAATTGCAAACACACGACCTTGGCGAATAGAACACGAAAGCACTCGTCGGACCAATTCAACGCAAGCGAATATAACGTTAACCCAGGAACCCACTCCTTCCAGAGCCTCGCTGTGCACTGCAGCACGTGATCACTATGCCACTGTCCTTCTTGGGGTCGCTCGGTGAGAGGACAGTGTCCCCAATTTGAACGCCCGCGACCCCACGGTGGTGACTGTCCTAATGTGAAAGCTGAAGGTCCGAACGTGGCCAAACCGCTAGATAGCGCTGAACTCTTTTTTTGTTTTTTTTTTATTTTATTATTTGGTATAAACTAGTGCTTGCGATCCCACCTGATGGTAAGCAGTGAGCGGCGTAGTTTGTTCTGTTTTTAATATAAAGTCAAGGAAAATGGAAATAGCTAAAATCGGACCTTCCAGTTTATTGAACTAGACAAATTATGGCCTCAAACTTCTCCTAACTGACTATTCATGTCCCTAATATAGCGCTTAAATTTCCAACACGACCTTTCCGTCTGTCGCGGAATATTGAATAAGGCAAATATAAACAACAAAATCAAATGTGTCATTACCGTCGTTGTTGCTGTCTCCGCAGTATTTTAGAAGTTTATCATATTTTTTGTGAATATCGAAAATAATAAATTACATTTTATTTTATTATAGGAATTCGAAGACTCTAACGTGGAGTCGTCGCTAAGTACGAAGAACCACGGTGACAGTTCAAAGGAAGTTAAAAAGAAGGAGCCGACGAGGGCTGTTCCTTACTGGTTCCCTAATGGTAACATATTTTATTACTTCCCAAGCTACTTCTCCCCAATAAATTTTGTCCTGGTAGCTAAACGAGAGTGGTTGGTATTGAGTTAGATGGCATACAACTATAGTGTTTTTCCAAATATTTATTTATCATAGGTATAGATGTTTCTACCTGTTGCCAGTAACTTCGTCCGCATGATAGTACAAAGTTATCCCTTAGGGAAAATACCTTCCAGGATAAAAAGTATCCTGTGTGTTGTTCCAGGACATGGTCTACTCATAATCCAATTTTCATCAAAATCCGTTTAGCAGTTCGAGTGCCAAGTAACAAGCACACACACATACAAACCTTTACAATATTATTGGCTTCTGCCAAAAGTTGATTTCTCCATTAAAACTTCCAAAACCCATTTTTTTTTTTTTTTTTTTGCGCTTAGCGGATGTCTACATTATATGTGGAGCCTGCCAAATTTGTAGATGTTATAGTTTAGAGTGTTATTTCGCTTTTATAAATATAGATTAAGTGTGTTCAAGGTTTATCTGTAACAGTTTCGGTGATACAAAACTCTTCATTGTATATACGCTGATATACTGCGTTTAGAGAAAATTTTCGCGTTCCTGAGCGGAATTGCAGCGGTAATCGCGCTAATGATAGAATATGACTTGCAATCGGTCAGCGATTCTTTGACACGGTTCTTTTTATTTATTTAAGACGTCGGCAGCAACAATAGCGGGTACTACCGTCTACAAGCCGTGCTGACCCACCGCGGCCGTTCCTCATCGTCCGGTCACTACGTGGCGTGGGTGGCACGCGGAGAGTCCTGGCTGCGTTGCGACGATGACGCTGTCACGCCTGTCACCGAGGAAGAGGTGCTGAAGCTCAGCGGAGGAGGTGAGTCACATAATGCAACCCCAAATATAGCGGCTCGTTGGGCAACAACGCAGTGGACGAACTGGCCAGGAGAGGATCTAGTACAGTAGTGTTCGGGCCCGAACCCATTGTGCTGGTCTCCTTTGGTCAGCTGCGCAGTTCGCTGCGTGAACACACACATACACAAGCAGAGCGCTGGTGGTCCGTGACACCACGATGCAGGCAGGCCAAAGAGGCCATGCCACACCTTAAGAAAGCCCTCACCAAAAATACTCATGCGATTGGACAGAGGCAGCCTGCGCCTGGTGGCGGGGACCAGCTCTGGGCACTGTACACTGAACAAGCACTTTCACACAATAGGCATCACGGATAATCCCCTGTGCAGAGCATGCTTGGAGGGGGAGGAGACAATTTCGCATGTTCTGGACTGCACAGGGGTCACTGATACTCGCACAGGAACCTTAGCATCCCCGAACCTTATTGACGCCCTGGAAAACCTGAGAGGCCTAATCAGCCCCCCTAGCCAAGTTACAATCGTTTCGTTTTGCGTTAACGCTTGTAGTTGGCCACACCTCCAACTCCTTTGTTCGAACAAACGAATTGAGGGCGTGGCCAACTACAAGCGTTAACGCAAAACGAAACGATTGTAACTTGGCTAGGGGGGCAGGTTTTGGAGAAAGGTGGGCTAGTTAAAATAAACACACTAAAGATTTATTTATTTTCAAACTTGTACTATCTGTACAGGAAAGCCTAATGCGACAGTACAGCCAATATAAATAACTATATACATAATAATATAATTTATAACTAAACCCTTAATTAATTAATTTTAACCAAAGCTTATAACCGCTAGTGCCACTCTGTTTAATTCACTCAAAGTACAAATGAATAGGTCTGACTTGTCGTGTATGAGATTGAGAGTGCGAAGTGCGCATGTCAGAGGCGACTCTTTGAGCAGGTTTGTTCTTGCCCGCGGCACCACCAGCAGTGGAGGCCGAAGCCGGCGCCAAACATATCTGCCAGGGACACATAGACACAATAACTCCGACAAACCTGCATTATCCAGTTTTCCTCTTAGTACTTTAAAAATATAAAGTACAAGATTATGGCCGCCATGGCCCATGTACAATGGTCCGCATAGGACTAAGTGCGGAAACCATACTCAATACATACATATACACGTGCAACCCCAAAGTGTTCTCAGAAAGTGCTGTGACATTTTGGCATACTTTCATTTCAGTGATCTTATAGAAGACAGTGTCGTAGAGTTGAGGCCCACGGAAAGTCGCCTCCTTAGAGAAGTGCCATACAGGTGTTGCATGGAAAGGTTTTCAGGCGATCTCTGGTCAAGTTGCCCCGAGACAATTGCTGATATTAGCCAGGGGAAAATACAACACTCTCTTGCCCCATTCTAATTGTACTGAGCTATTTTAGACAATTTCCTAGAAAAAGATACTGAGCTCTTAGTCATCATCTTCCTTCTAACTAGGGAGGCAAGAGCAAGTCTTATATTTGCCAGGAGTAACTTGGCAAGATCTAACACCGTAACTACCTTAATATTGAACTTAAATTAAATCTTCTAATATTGTTACAGGAGACTGGCACTGCGCATACCTCCTCCTCTACGGGCCGAAGATCCTCGAAGTGCCCGAAGTGAAGGACAAGCCACAGCCGATGATAACCGAGCGCGACGACGAAGACCCGCCGGTCGCCCTCGCGTAACACCCCTCGTCGCTGCGTAGCTTCCATTTGTTCCAACCCGCTTGACTTGACTGCGACTCGCACAACTTTCTATAGCCGTGACTTCTGGGACAAGACATTCTATGCAAGTTTTTGACATATTGTCGCCGATCCTAACTTATAGTCGCTGTATTGTGATATTTTGTCGCCGATTTTGTGACGTTATGTCGTGTGTCCAACATTATTTCGCGTGTAAGTGAGATTTGGTCTCGATTTTGTGACATTTTGCCTCAACATTGTGACATATCGTAAGGTCGCAAGACTTTTTTCTGTTTGTTTGCTACATTTTACCGCGTGTTTATGGCTTTGGTCTTGTTACAGCGGTAAGGCCTGATGTATAGAAAAATGAAGAATCGAATTCACTTTGTACTTTGATATAATAGGTACTCTTGCGAAAGAATTTTCTTCCCTAAAAGACAAACGTTGATTTTCGGATTGCCAGAAGCCCCAAAAATAACATCAAACAATATCACACAAAATAAAGCTAGATGTTATCTCGTTCAAAATGTCTTTTTATACGGTTTTTACTTTCGTATTTTTCTAAATCGGTTAGGATAATGTCGAACTGCTTGTTACTGGCGATCGACCTCTCTAACTTTAGGATGATAATTTCATTACACTACCATTACAGAACTCGGCCAGAAATATTGCACACTAGCAGTCCCCCATAGTTTTACCCGCGTCTTTGTTCACTGCTTCGCTTTGTGTGGGTCGTAACGTATTCTTCACAAACCTGGCTATTTCATACAATTTTTTTTCCAAACCGACTGGTAGTTTTAGAGATTAACGTGTACTTTTAAACATACATTTATATAAAATAGTATATATGTCGTTGCTACTTTCTTTAGACCTTTTATTATCATAGAAATCCTACATCAATGATATCGCCAAACGAGGATATAGCGCATATATCCCCAAGCGAACGCGTTCGCGCGTGGATTTTGCGCAGTTCTGGCAAATACCAAGCGGACGGCATAGATTATAAAATATCGAGTGTAGGGTATTTATCCAAGAACTTAAATAATCAAACTTTTTCAAGTAGTCTATAGATATCGAAAATTAGGTCGAGAGAAAGTGGGAGAAAGCGCACACGCCGCAAAATAGGTATAATATAGACAGGAACTGTATGTATAAGATTGCAAGATTGTCTTGATTTACATTGAAAAGCAATAAACTACATTGTAATCAGAAGTGAACCCTTATATTTTTATTTATGAATTAAAGCATTTATATTTACACAATTGTTATGTATAACAGCAGTTTCCTAGCAAAAATTTGTTGAATTGTGCTGAAATTTAGACGTGAGTCGCGGGAAAAGTGATTCGTTAATTTATTGTAAATTGGCATTCTGAATGTTGATTGCTTGAGACTTTTTCGTTCAACTCATCTCAGTAAATATCTAGGTTCTCTATACAAGACGTATTGAATTTATAAGACTAATTATAATAAACAATGATCGATAATAAATTTGATTATACATTTACTGTTGGTTTTCATTTATAATACCTTTCTATTCGAGATAATGTTTTAGTTCGTAGGATATACCAGATCCTTGAGGTTATAAATACGAAGTCTCTTTAGTAAAATGCTTGTCATCAAACCTAAAACACTACAGATAAAAAACATTACGTTAATACCTATTTACTGTACTCTTTGGTTAAAACTACAAATGGTTCAATATGACATTTCACAACAATATTTACCACAATTTACCAAGAATTTATAAAATATGTGCTGGTGTATCTACTATTTACGTAAATTCCTAGCGAAATGCTTGGGTGTGTTATGCCTGCCGATATACAGGCTGTTCTTTTCAGATTGTAATCAAAGCAGTAACTTGAGATGCACGAGTTTCTTCGCTGGATTCTGTTTAGGACAAGCGTATTATTATTATTTGTTAAAGAGGATACCGTTCCCCAAAAATTTTGGGTTCTATTTGTCTTTAGTTTTAAGTGTATTGCTTGGTAAGTATTCGCTTATCAAATAGGTACCTATTCATAACCACAAATCTCGATCAAAAAAATACCTTTCATTCATCATTCATTTAATTGCAAATTACAAACATTGTGGAATACACAATGTTTGTAATAGATGACAAAAAGGAGAGCTGAGCATAATTGCTGGCCTTGTTACGGTAGAGCAACTTTATCTTCTGGACCATGTAAGCCACGTAGCTGCTAGGAAACTTGGCGTTCTTGCAAAGGTCCGGCGGTACTTCACACCAGGGCTGCTTTTAATGTTATACAAAGCACAGGTGGTGGATTACGGCCCATTCCCTCTCTTAGAGAGGAGGTCTGTGTCCCAGCAGTGGGAACATTAAAAGGCTGGATGATGATGATGAAAGCACAAGTCCCAAGCTTTGGACTCTGTGGAAAGGCGTGCTAAGAGGCTAAATGGTGATCCAGATCTGGTTAAATACAATCTACAAAGCTTTGAGCACAGGCGTAGGGTCTTTTGGCCTTTAAGGCCTTTCGGTGTTTTTACAGGATGTGCACGGGAATTGCACTTGATTCCACTATCTCATCCATCAGGCAACCCGACGAACGGCAAGTATCCGTTGAAACCTTTACGGTCAGGACCAACCATTTCGCCTCGTCTTTATACCGCGTACATCAAAGGACCGGAACAACTTGCTTGTTGCGGTCTTCCCGTCCGATTATAATTTAGGTGTCTTCAAGACTAGAGTGAATAGGCTCCTAATAAACTAGTGCGCCTCACCTTCAACGATTGCATCACTACTTACCATCAGGTGGGATCGCAGTCAAGCACTAGTTTATATCAAGAAAAAAAAACCGTGTTATTCTGGGCCGTAATACGTTGTTCTCATCCATTCTGTTCTGTCCACAGTCACGCTATCACTGAAACTAGAGGGGCACAACTACTAGCTAACCCAACCATAGCCTATCGTTCACCATCCTTATTCGAATAGATCGTAACTACGGTGTACTAGGATTATGTGATTACCGAATTACCATAATCGTATAAACCATTAGGAACACGTAAACCAATATGTGGTGCCAAATGCTTATTGGCATTGGCACCTCATATGTAAATTATATTCCTCCCTAAATTATTATTATTACAGGTATAGGGAACGCTATATCGATACAAGTGAGATGTATTTGTCTGCTTATATTCCCAATGTACTGCGGCAAGTCTGGTCGAGGAGTTCTCAAGGCTGTCATTTTGACTTATGTTGTAGCTGGTAAGTAATAATTTTGATTACCTTATACCTATATAAAATAGCAAATAATTATGTCGTGTAGGCCCTATAAAAACAGTTGTTAGGCTAAGAAATCACAAAGCGGTTTTTACCCGCGGTCGCCGCGGTTGCGGGCCCACAGTTTCTGTAGAATGCAGATATATATTATGTAAAAAATTAAAACACATTTCACGTTTTACGCCCACGGTGGGCGCAGTTATACCAACACTAATAGAATTTTTCAGTTCGAACCAGTAGTTCCCGAGATTACCGCATTTAAACAACAAACAACTCTTTATCTTTAAAATATTAGTATACATAGATTTTCTATTGCAACATATTCATATTATTTTAAAGTCATATATAAATCAGTTTCGAAAGTAAAATGTGAACAAAGTCGCCGATTTTAATATTTTAATATTAATTTGATTTTGCAATATTTTGCCTGTGTGTGACCGGGCACCGATCATTTCACCGCCCGTCTTGCAACCGCATATGTTTTGCGATAATCTCTCGCCAGCTTTGCGCGCGGCGGCTGCGTAAACGAGTAAATCAGCGGTCTCGTGATTTTTGAAATAAAGTAGCTGTTTCCTCTACCGCGGCCGGCGCGGGTAAAAACCGCTCCGTGACTTCTTAGCCTTAGCTACACAATTGGGTTTCGAAGTGGTCCTGGAACTCAAAGGAAAAGGAACAGAAAACTTTAATGCATCAAAATTGGTTACTTATTGAAATAGCAGTTAGCAATTTAAGTATTACTGATTTCCTACTCCAACTTGCATTTACTAGAGTAACAATAGCGCATCGGTTATTTGCTGACTAGCGAGAGGTCATGAGATCGAACCCAACCCGTTGTCGTTTTAATTGAACTCATTGAACATCATGACGTACAATACCACTCCGACTATGCACCGTAAAATGCACCAGAGACGTGCAGCCCACGTTGTTTGTAATCTAAATATAAAAACACTAAAACCAAGTTCTTGGGGGAGGCCTTTGCCCAGCAGTGTGAAAGCATAGGCTAATTAAAAAAAAAAACAAGTCGTGAGGACCAGCTTAGTGTTGTAACTAACCTTTTCTACGAAAGATGACGGTTTCTCTTCTTCTTTTTTTTTTATATATTTTATAAACTAGCACTTGACTGCAATCCTACCTGATGGTAAGCAGTGATGCAATCGTCGATGGTAAAGCGCACTAGTTTATTAAGAGCCTATTCACTCTAGCCTTGAAGACGCCTAAATTATAATTGGCCGGGAAAACCGCAGCAGGCAAATTGTTCCAGTCCCTCGATGTACGCGGTATAAACGACGAGGCAAAACGCTTAGTCCGGACCGTGGAAGTTTCAACAACGTAAGGGTGGATATTCGCCGTACGCCGGGTTGTTCGATGGTAGAAAGGAGATGGCGGTATCAAGTCATGCAATTCCCGCGCACACTCTCCAAAATGCATCCTGTAAAACACCGAAAGGCTGGCTACTCTACGCCTGTGCTCGAGGCTTTGTAGATTGGACTTAACCAAGTCTGGATCACCAATTAGCCTCTTCGCACGCCTTTCCACCGAGTCCAAAGCTGCCAGGTGGCATTTTGCAGCACCAGCCCATATGTGGCTGCAGTACTCCACACACGAACGGACTTGTACTTTGTATAAGATTAGAAGCTGTTCCGGTGTCAAGTACCGCCGGACTTTTGCTAGAACGCCGAGTTTCCTAGCAGCTACCTTGGCTCTGGGCTCAATGAACCGCCCAAAGTTGAGGTCTGAGGAAATTTCTACCCCCAAGAGCTGAAGGCGGTCGGTGCACTCCAGGGATACATTCTGGAAAGCAGGAGCCAAGGTGAACGGGCTCCTTTTGGCGGTGAACAAACACGCTTGTGTTTTGGCGGCGTTGAATCCCACAAGATTGGCTTCGCCCCATTTGGAGACTGCCTGAAGTGAAGCATTCGTCCGCTCCACCATAGCCTCTCTTTCAGACTGGATTAGCTCTTTACTAGCCCGAGGAGTTGGCAGGTATCTGTCTACAACTGTGCTATCATCTGCATACCCATAGATACCGGGTATCAGCAGATCGTTGATATGCAGGAGGAAGAGAGTTGCAGAGAGAACAGACCCCTGAGGAACTCCGGCATTAGTCGTCATGGGCTCTGATGAGCATCCGTCGACAACAACTCGGAGAGACCGTTCACTCAGGAAGTCTTTTACCCAACTAATCAGGCCAGGGGAAATGCCGTACGCTGGAAGCTTACTCAAAAGGCTAGCGTGCCATACCCTGTCGAAAGCCTTCGAGACGTCTAGAGAAACCGCAATCGCTTCCCCATTCCTCTCGAGGGCCTCGAGGGTTCTTAGTGTGTCGATAGCAAAACTAGTTTAATTTCTTAATTGTCTGGCCCAGTATTCAGCCACGGCAATGTCGTTCCTCTAACTACGCCTCTTAAAAAATGCCATAATTTGAATATGTGGTGGAAATTTGCCGAAAATTTTGTGATTGACGGTGATGATCCGAGCGTCCGGCCCTGATTTAAGCCATGCTACAGAGCGAGAGAGGATGAGAAACTTCAAAAAACTTGGCCTGACTTGCATCAGTTCATCATTTCTGCATCTATGCCTGGGAAGCACTGGAACCGCCTTAGTTACTGTTCTGGTGAGGACCAAAAGCTACCGGAACGAAAACAAAAAACTTTTTTTTTGTTATTTAGGGCCAATCACAAACATGGGTTTAAACGCAAGAGAAGTTGTGCGTGTGTACGCCTGCAGCACGCAACTGTCATTCAACTTGTCCAAGGAGAGGTATGAGGTCCTGATGGAGCCCCTCAAGAGGACCGCTCTCGGCCTGCAGAGTGAGATGGATCAAATGAAGGATGCATTGAGGTTAGGCACGTTTTATTTTTTTGTATCTGTGACATAATGAACATCCACTATGAGCTCAAATAAAGGCAGTAGGGTGCCAGATCTGACACCACATCTTACTACGTCTTTTTCCCCCGAGTCAAAACGATACAAAATTATTTCTGTTCCCTATGCGAAGGTGGTGTAGCGTTTTAGTCATGCTCGCGGGGCAAACTCGAACAGAAATTGTCGGCAGTGCGACACAAAATATGCAAATAAAAATAAAAACCTTAGATTCTGCGAAGAAGTTCGGTTCACTAAGACATTTTCCTACCTATTATTTACTGTTCACTAGGTGTTTGCGACCAGTGCATTAATTGTAATTTGGTTAGGTAGATGAAGGTAATTAGTGGATCTGGGCATGGCGTTCCAGGGGTGCCGACTTAGTGGGTGCTCGAAGGCTCGAGCAGCCATGAGTAATAAACAGTGGGTGCCGAGCACCCCTGTGAACAGCCATCAACAAACAGGTCAGTAATCGCCTTTTAGGGATGGGCGTTTTTTCATTACCCAAAGACCCGTTTAGCGCAGTGGTTTAGAGCGCCAGTTGAGACGCAATGGTCGCGGGTTCGATTCCTGCGCCAACACATATCTAATTATATTTTTATCAAACATAATTAGTTATGAAGTATGTAAGTAGGTTCAGTATGTAAGTAGGACATTTATTTATTAGTCGGTCGATCAGTGTGCATTAAATTGCTACTTTTTCGAGTCATCAAATGAGAAAGTTTCTAAAAGCCGACGCCCCTTTGGGGTTCTATTTAGACTCAATCCCAAGGTTTAACAGATATCGGTCAGTGTTATCAGGTAATCAATCAATCCATCAGGAATTTTTCATAATGCCGTGGTGCCGTGGCCGAGCCGGCCCGAGGTGTCTCTTGCGGCAGCGGCTGAAGCGAGAGGATGTCCACTTCCCCACATTTTCATTAATCTCTTTCACAGTAATACTTTGCTGGAGGGTGGCTGCTTCCCATTCCTGCTGGAGCTGCCGGGGTCGCCACTGCCGATCAGAATTATTTCCCTTGATTTTTGACAACAATAAGCTCATGTATTTATGTAATATATCTGTCGAAATACTGTGGGTACGCATCCATACGCTCACTGTGACTGCAGTTGTGATGTTGTACAATTCAATATAGCGACCGCCTTTCTTTTAGCGGACACATGTTGATAAGTTCGACTCTGACAAGTTCCATTATCATCTTCCTGCCCTCACCCTGTTATTAGGCGTCGGCGTTACATGTTTCTTTCTTCCATTCTACCCTGTAACCCGTCACGCTAACACCCGGAGGACACGGTGGAGCATACTGTTGAGGTGTGCCCCGCCTGGGCGGAGCATCGCAGTGTCCTCGTGGAGGCGATCGGCGGGCCTTGGTTCAGGGCATGGTCCGGAGTGAGGAGGGTTGGCAGGCGGTCGCCTCCTTCTGCGAAGCAGTAATGCTAGCAAAGGAGGAGGCCGACCGCATCAGGCAGAGGCAACGGGGCGCTCGCCCTAGCCGCCGCCGGGATTCCGATCCCGATTTCCGGCCACCGTAAGTGCGGGCTTGCGGACGGCGTGCAATGGGTAGCACGCTGTCCGATCGTCCGGTAACCGACCGGACCGAGCCCAAGTCGTCGACGGCGCGTTCTGTTCCCGCGCGCCTCAAGGAGCTGTCAGCAAACCGTAGAGGCCCAGACTGCTAGCTGCAGGCAGGCAGGGTCGAAGCCTGCTGGGGTCATGGGTCAGCTTCCGAAAGGAATACCCGGCCCCGGCACGATAGGCAACGAAGGAACGGGGTAGGTTTTTAGTCAGTAAGAGCTTGAGACTACTTTCCGCTTCGCCCAAGGGCGGGATTTGTCATTGGATGATTTTACCTACCATAAATAAAACCCGTCACGCTAACACGAACTCCCTTGGGTCTTGATTTCGAAAACCTAGTAAGGTAAGTACATCGACCATTTAAAAACCTAGTTAGTCTCTGGGACTTACTAGGTTTTAATTATGTTAAAGTGACTTAATAGGTTTTGAAGTGGTTGCGAGGGAGTAAATGGTGCACTTTCTAGGTATTATATTCTGCTTAAATGAAAGACTTAAAAGCTGGTGTTTTTGTATTTGGTAGGGACTTATTAGATTAGCAAGATTATGTAATAAAACGATTGTAAAAAGTGTCCCTTACTGGGTTTTGAAATGGGACAGCCGCTTTCTATCCATCTATCCACATGTATTCTCAACTGCCTTGGCAAGCGCCAAGCTTTGAAAGGTTTTTTTAGCATTTTAAATTGTCATTGTAGTAAATATAAAATATTTAAACCGTTCTTTTTAGGTTCCAGGCTAGCCTTCGACTTACCTGCGTCACAACACCGGAGCACTCATATGACCACCCGTGCGTGTGATGTTCCCTTGAATAGCGCTGCCGGTGACAGCAGCGGGTCAGCGATGAGTTATATTACTACAGTGGCATTATTTTTTTAATGTTGGTTAGGAAATAGTGTTTCCTTTCCTACGCACTGAAAAGAGGATATCTATGTCTAAAAAAAACTTCTGATTCATTTTTTTTAACCGTTTTCAAAAAGGAGGAAAATATTAGGTGAATTGAATATGTTTGTCATGTGTACGGAGGAATGAGACTCATTTTACTAAAAGAGCTATGAGTATAGGGACGTATTATATGGATAGGTAGAGAGGGAGAGGGAGGTCAAAGAAATAAAGGATGCATTATGTGAAGAATGATGTGAAAGAAAAACAAGTTAGTGATAGTGTAACGGGTGACAAGACAGAATGGAAGAGAAAACAGTAAGCTGATGATGTTTACTTCGTACCTTTAAGGGGGGATAGCGTGCAGCACATCAGCTAAATGGTGGGATTTGAATACTAAACATTTTCACTTGTCTAAAACTGTCTGGAGTTGTACTGACTCTTTACGTAATGTAGCAGTATCGGGTGTAATTATCTACATAAACACTTTTTTATAAATAGAAAATATTCATTAGTTTCTCACAACAGTGGCAACGTGGGAAGACCTCGAAGATATATTTGATTGCGAAAACAAATAATAATTACTTAGTAGGAAAACCCGAATTGATAATTTTGTTTATTTGTCATATCAACAAACAAACAGGCACTTAACTAATTATTTTTTTCTAATCATTAACTTAATTGCTTGACAAACATTCGAACCCTATAACCGTCCGTTTTGCATCGAATTGGTCTGACGAGTGTTTTCGTGTCCTATTCGCCAAAGTCGTGTGTTAGCGACTGGCTACTCTATCTCATTTAGCTCTTTAATTCCCACAGCTGACGAGATAGAGTATTTGATCGTGAATGTACGTCTCTGGTGGAATAAATGCGAGAGTGTGTATCATTCATACATCGGTCTAGGACGGTTAACACTAGAAGCGTGGTATATAATGTCATTTTGGCTATTTTGTTT
Organism: Leucania comma; assembly: GCA_958295575.1. Classification (NCBI taxonomy): domain Eukaryota; kingdom Metazoa; phylum Arthropoda; class Insecta; order Lepidoptera; family Noctuidae; genus Leucania; species Leucania comma. Next base: position 17,213,376 of record OY282480.1, read on the forward strand.
GCTACTGTAATATGAAGAGATGGTATACAAATGAAACTAGTAACTTATATTAAGTACAATACTTATTGTTATATACTGGCTTTTGCCCGCGGCTTCGCTTCCGCTCTGCCCCACTCTACGCCACTATGCCCTACTCTGACCTATTCTGCACTACTCTGCCCTCCTCTACCCTACTGTACCCTAATGTACCCTCCTTTACACTACTTTACCCTACTCTACAAAAAAAAAGAATTAAGGAAATCGGTCCAGCTGTTCTCGAGCTTTGCACTTGTTAAGCAATTCATTTTTACACATTCAGCGATTCATTTTTATATTATAGATATTACACATACTTTGGTGTACTTTGTGATTCTACGCATAATAAAATTGGAGCAAGAATACATAGGAATGGGTCTTTGAGCCGCCCGGGTTTCTAGTGTTAAAAGGTTAAGGCTGATCGTGCTACTGCCGATAGTAATTGATTTCCGATAATAATTTACTTCTAGATCAATTCGCGACATAGTAGCTCCCATAGAACGTGAGATAGAAGACACAGAAGAGGTAGAAATAAAACGACAACAGAACGACAACTTAGATGGTCTGCTAAAACTTGCCTCCCGCTCTAGAGATATTGAGGTTAAGTACCAGTTAGTATTACCATGGTTTAATTTAATATTTAGAATCGTTGCATTGACCAAGATTCAAGGGCGTCGCCAAGGGGTGGCAAAGGGGGCCACGGCCCCCTCCTAGAGGCTTGCTTTACAGCTTTAGAGCCTAGTTTAGGCACCAGTCTCCTACAATATAATGCCCATCCTATATGTTACCCTAGATATAAGGCTAGCAATTAGGAGTTATATTGTGAAAAAAAAACTTTTATTATTATTCATTATATTTCCAATAGACCCCCCCCCCCCTTGATTATCGGCTGGCGACGCCCTTGCCAAGACTCTTCATGAAACCTCGTCAAATCTTAGCCCAAAGAGATAAAGAAGTTATCTACCAATTATATAAATATTTATTTAAAAAAAAGGGAATCGAACCTCTTCATTATAGTGGATGGCCAATGGACCCGAAAGGTTCTCGAACCGCGACCGCGTATACCTTGACGCAAAACTGAATGGCTTTTCACAAGGCGGTCTATAGCCTGTTCTGGGGCGCGGCATTCTCCTGGATTCGCTCGAAGGAAGCCTAAGTCCAACTGTCACAACAATCATCATTCAGCAGAAATGATGATATTGATAAATAAATCGGTTTCTAGTCACGTTAGACGCTATTAAATCTTTATTTTCAGAAAAATACCCGAAAAGAGTAAAGAAGATCATATTTTAAAGCTATACGAAAAGAAGCTAGAATACAGATGTCAACACCAACTGACCGAAGCTGTTGCTTTGTGCATCGAAGCCTTCACTGAAGCGTATGAACATTGTTATGAGAACATGCCCAAGGTCGCGGCTTCCACGCTGTGCTGGCCTCTGAGGCTCTCACATGTCTGCCACTTTTTGGAAATCTTCCAGAAGAATGATACCTGTGATACTAGGAAGCAAGTAAGGCTTGTGAAGTCATGAATAGTGTTGCCAGGTCCAGTAAGTGAAAATTCTGGATTGTAGTATTCGAATCAGGACAGATGCTATAATTTCCAAAAAAACTATAAACGTACTAAGCCCGTCGAGGAGTGCTTCATCTAAGAAAGGCTAAGATTTCTTTTCAAGATCCATACAGAAATGCAAGACAGTTTGATAGACAAAAGCGATGGAATGTAAAAGCAAAAACATATTATCATTAATTTATTTGGCATTGCCTTTATCGTCCTGATCAAGAGTTAATCGGGCCAATGTTACTAAACTTCTGAAAATCGGGACTTTCGGCGTAAATCGGGTCACCTGGCAACACTAGTCAAGAATGTCAATCAATTGTTGAGTAACGTTCTTTTTTTCGAATCGATGGTTTCATTTCACTTTAAGTATTTGGGCCAAGAAGGTGATCGCGCGGTCAGTGGCATTTTTAAGGTCATCCAAAATGCAGATGTGAGTTTTTTTTTGTGGTAGGAAAAACATCCAATGACAAATACCGCCGTTGGGCGAAGCTGGAAATAGGGTCATACTCTTACTGACTAAAAACCTACCCCGTTCCTTCGTTGCCTATCATGCCGGGGCTGAGCCTTCCTCTCAGAAAACGGCCCTTGACCCCAGCAGGCTTCGACCCTACCTGCCTGCAGCTAGCAGGGTGTGCATCTGGATTGAGGGCCCATTTTTTAAATCCTTACGAAACGAAATAAAATTTACAGGGAATTTAGTTAAAAATTAGTAAAACGTAAAGCAATGACTCATAAATTTCTTAAACGTAAATTAAAAATGTTATGATTAAATAACGTGGGCCCTCAATCCAGACGCTTGCATAATGACGCATAGTCTAAATCTCGGAAAGTACTATGTCTGGGTTAATAATTTTTATTTAGGAATTTAGTTAAGAATTTCTTAAATATTTTAAGAAATTCTCAAATCTGTAGAATATCACATTACAGATTTATGGCGATTTATCTTGGGCCCTCAATTCAGCAATGTCATTTTTAAAGAATCTGCAAAAACTTAATTTATTTGACGAAATCCATCATACGACTTTAATAATATTTTAGTTAGATATCTCTATGAATTAGTAAAAAAGAAATAATGACCCAAAAGTTAATCGATAAAAAGTAAATGAGAGTTGAATTTTACTGAAACGTCTGAACTGAGGGCCCAAGATTTTCGGCTTTATTAACTAGACTTTACCTCATAGATTAAAGCAAAGAAGATTGAGGTTTTTAACTATTTTTTAACTAAATCCTGACGTATCGTCCGTTCTTCTAAATGCTATATTTTAAAAGAAAACCGATTTTTAATTTTGTATGGGAGAAAATTTTGTAGGGTGACCGTACTGTTCATCATATCTACACATTTTGTAAAGCGTAGACTAAAATTCTTATATTTGCAGATAAAAGTATTCAATCTCTACGATGATCTTATTTGTTTTTGTATTGTCCTAGATGCCTAAAGCAAATAGTTAAAAACGTTTATTTATTTAGCTTCAATAATATGTTTGCAAAAATGAAAGATCAATTAACCGACTAGTACCTAGCATTTTTTAAGTAGTCATCGTATCTCTGGACAAGATCTGGAGCACCAGCCACCGTCGTCAATCCGAAAATCAATCGACAGTCGAATTGATGTGATGAAAGATTTGACTCAGTCTGGTAGGCCATCAACGTCTTCAACTGCAGCTAACATCGTAAAGCGAAGAAAACAGTGACTGAAAATCCTCTTTAGAATTTGAAAGATATAGCTGCTGAACTTTCTGTGTCTCACTAGTCGACCCGTATCGTTTGAAACAATCACATCCGTAAGAAACATGTTGCCGCCCCAGAAGACCTAAATTTTCTCTAAAAACTTAATCGCATATGAGCCGGGCTGAGGACGATTCGATTCCAGCCTTGAAAGAGCATACTTTGAGGATCAACATTTTGTGTATTATTGACCTTTTCCCGTGACTTTCTTGAAAGAATAGTAAAATACCAATAAAAAAATCTTTACTCGTTTTTGTATTGTATTGGTTATTATAGATATCCAGTATTGTTCTATTGCTGTGCAAAAGCCATCGACTCTTTCTAATGGTCTCAGTTCCTTACTCACATTCCATTTCTTAAGAAAGACATCCAGGTCGGTTGGCAAACCTTGAGTTTAGACTTTTGGATGTTAGTCAAAGACCAAGTCTGTATACACCATAGGTCAAATGAGGAGAATACACATGTCCATAAGCTTACGCTTCAGTGATATGGGCACAGTGCCCTTAAATAGTTCCTTCATGGACCAGTACCGTTTTCAGGTATTTTCTGTTTGACCCGTTATTTATTTGTCTTATCTGGCCTAGAAAGAGACTACTTGGCCCAAGTAGATAATAGTATATTCTGGAACGTATTGTATATTCTGTCCGCCTACGTGTACGTTCCTTTTGGAGCTGTTGGTTATGATTTTGGTCTTCAACATGCTTATATTTAGTCTAACCAGCATTTGCTCTAGTCCTGTGGTTGTAAGAGAAAACTGGACAATCTTATCAGAGAAACGCAAATTAGTTAACTTCGCTTCGCCGATGACAATGCCCTTCTCTTACCTTTCGACTGCTAATGTCTGAAAGAATTGGTGAATAACTTTGGGGACAACGGGACGCCCTGTTTGACTCAATTAAGAGTTTTAAACATAGGATCTCTAATCTCTCTAACTTGCTGGAAGTATGTGTGGATTCTATTTTTGTTTTGTAAGGGAATTGAATATTGCTGAGTGTGTGATGTAGGAAATCATCCAATGACTTCTCCTGCTCTAGGGTGGAGTGGAAGGGCGTGACAGACTTTTCTTTTTTCCTTCCTTCTTTACATTGTGTCCCAGGACCCCCGGGGTCCTTTTCAGACAACCCTTGGTCTCAGTAGTAAATCAACTAATGTACCAAAAATAAAATAACGTTAAGTCGGGAAAATTTAATAAAGAAATTGGCAACACTGAAGAAATGGCGAATTGTTGTGTAGTGTTGAAGAAGGCGCGAATTGTTTTGAAAAAAAAAACAAAATTAAAAGTGAAATTTTTGTATTTACGTTTTTTGGATGATATTTGTGATGATGATAGGTGATGTGTTTCGCAGTTTTTCCTGTCTTTTATAATTTCGGCATAGTTTTATAACGCATGCAGTCAGTTCATTGTGTACCAATAAACAGACTGCATGCGTTATAAAACTGTCTTATATCCTTATTTAAAATTTATGTTATCAGATTTCCTCACTGATCAATAAACAAGTGACACCAAATAAAACATTATTTATGTGCGGTGGTGGTATTTTTTTAAAAAAGCAGCAAAGAGGCGCAACTTTTTTTAAGGTCTTAATATTTATTGGAAATTTCTATAATGTTCATAATAGTTGTTTATCTATTTTGACTTTTGACTATTGTGACTTAAATTCTGATTTGGACTTTAATCACAGAAGAAGTGTAACACGTTAACTTGCTCCTATCTAGTGCCATAAAACAGTAACCGTTTACAATTTTATGTCATTTCTTTCCCTCCGGAGCATGTTCGATACAATAATTACGATCAAACACGTTTTTTTTATTGATATAAACTAGTGCTTGACTGCGATCCCACCTGGTAGCAAGCAGTGACGCAATCGTTGATGGTGAGGCGCACTAGTTTATTTAGAGAGCCTATTCACTCTAGCCTTGAAGACATCTAAATTATAATCGGAAGAGAAGACCACAGCAGGCAAATTGTTCCAGTCCCTCGATGTACGTGGTATAAACGACGAAGCGAAACGCTTAGTCCGTACCGTAGAGGTTTCAACAACGTAAGGATGGATACTCGTCGTACGTCGAACTTAACATAATTACCGTTTTATAAATAAATCTTATAAGTTATTAAAGTATTTAATTTGACGGCGAAGAAGAATAGAAGAAGTCCAAACCACTTCAGTCATGACTCCTACAGTGACATTCTGAATCCCACTCCTCGATATGGGCTGGGTTAATAGATTAGATTTGTTTTTATTATATAATTGATTTTTCTTTAAACTTTATTAACATATGGTTTTTACGTATTAAGTACATACTTTTACTAAAAAAAAATTTATCAACGTGATATTTTTTCGCTTGTTTTCCGTACTCCTTTCAAACGGCTTTGCTTTTAAGAAATATGGTTACACAAAAAAAAATGTTTTTTTTTTTAAATCATATACATTTAACTCAAATGAAAAGATTTTACTGCGATCACCTGATTTAAGGTTACATACTACAATTTTATTTAAATGTATTGATGTATAGATTCAAACTGTTTTTTTTAATAATTGTTGTAAAAAGAATGTAAGTAAATAGTACTAAATCGTAAAAACTTGTTCAGACTATTTTTAAGTTAAATTTATGTATTAAGTACATTGTTTTCTTAGATTTATAACGAACGTGTTTTATTTACTGAAATTAATTTGATTGATTTTCGGATTGCAACATCGCTGGTGCTCCAGATCTTGTCCATAGATACGATGACTACTTAAAAAATGCTAGGTACTGGTCGGTTAATTGATCTTTCATTTTTGCAAACATATTATTGAAGCTAAATAAATAAACGTTTTTAACTATTTGCTTTAGGCATCTAGGACAATACAAAAACAAATAAGATCATCGTAGAGATTGAATACTTTTATCTGCAAATATAAGAATTTTAGTCTACGCTTTACAAAATATGTAGATATGATGAACAGTACGGTCACCCTACAAAATTTTCTCCCATACAAAATCAAAAATCGGTTTTCTTTTAAAATATAGCATTTAGAAGAACGGACGATACGTCAGGATTTAGTTAAAAAATAGTTAAAAACCTCAATCTTCTTTGCTTTAATCTATGAGGTAAAGTCTAGTTAATAAAGCCGAAAATCTTGGGCCCTCAGTTCAGACGTTTCAGTAAAATTCAACTCTCATTTACTTTTTATCGATTAACTTTTGGGTCATTATTTCTTTTTTACTAATTCATAGAGATATCTAACTAAAATATTATTAAAGTCGTATGATGGATTTCGTCAAATAAATTAAGTTTTTGCAGATTCTTTAAAAATGACATTGCTGAATTGAGGGCCCAAGATAAATCGCCATAAATCTGTAATGTGATATTCTACAGATTTGAGAATTTCTTAAAATATTTAAGAAATTCTTAACTAAATTCCTAAATAAAAATTATTAACCCAGACATAGTACTTTCCGAGATTTAGACTATGCGTCATTATGCAAGCGTCTGGATTGAGGGCCCACGTTATTTAATCATAACATTTTTAATTTACGTTTAAGAAATTTATGAGTCATTGCTTTACGTTTTACTAATTTTTAACTAAATTCCCTGTAAATTTTATTTCGTTTCGTAAGGATTTAAAAAATGGGCCCTCAATCCAGATGCACACGCTAGCAGGCTGGGCCTCTACGGTTTGCTGACAGCTCCTTGAGGCGCGCGGGAACAGTACGCGCCATCGACGACTTGAGCTCACTCCGGTCGGTTACCAGACGATCGGATCATCTCGTGCTACCCATTGCACGCCGTCAGCAAGCCCGCATGCAGATGTGAGGTGCAGAAAGAGAAACTTTGGGCGCTCTAGTAAGTGGACAATCGTCTGATTGTCCTCCTACCTACCTCCTAAATATTTGAAGTAAGCGAGCTGTCCTTCTTCCCGATACTGTGGATTGTTAGCGCTTATGTCAATTTCAATTTACCCTCAGTTTTCAAAAAAAAAAAAAAAAAAACCCTCACTTTTCAAGGTGAAGTTTCACAGAATATCACTACTGACATTTTTTTTGCAGATGGACCCCGGTTTTGGCGAAGGCTACGTCGCCCTAGAGAAAGCTAAACGAGAACTAGGAGGCAGTTTTAACAATGTCAACCTGAAATACAGAGTTACATTTGAACGAAACTTGTACGATATCCAGGTACAGTATGGCCGGCGTAACTTGGCAAGTCTGAAGTTAGCCTCTGCGAACTTCAGCGCTTGTGCACTCGTAAGAAATATGGTTTAAAAAATAAATACCAATATACCATTACCACCATTACCACCATTTTTTTTTTATTGTAATGCGTGCAATCAGGTGACCAATTTAGTTTTGGTTTAGCGTGAGATGTTGCAATCCCTCCTTCCATATACCTTGCAACTGAGATATTGCACTTTTGGCCCTTCCTTCAAGTGGTGCCATGCCTTTCGTAACCATAATCCTTTTTTCCAGGACGCAAAAGAAACAGGCGAGCGCGTCCTCCACTCCTTCGAAGAGAAGCACATTATAATGCGCGTGGTATTCGTCGCGCTGAACGTCTGCATGGCTGTACTGTTCCTGCGCATCGTGGTGGCCGCCGTGTCCTACCACGAGATGTACCTAACCAGCATTCACTATGACAACGTGTATATTACGGGCTACTTTAAGAAGTTGGATGAGAAGAGAAGGAGGAGGGACATGTTGACGTTGTTACCACTGAAGAAGGTAACAAAAGGTCCATATTAGGTGGTATTTACATTATGTGTATATCTGTTTGAATAACGTATGAATCAGACGAGAGTTCATCATCATCTCCCTAGCGTTTTACCAACGAGCTTGGGCCCGGCTGCGTATTTACAAAGTCTATACCATTAGAGTGAAAGTGCAAACTGAACTGGCTTAGCTTTTATTTGACAAAAACTTGACCAAACCCTAATCTATTATAGTACAGAAATTAACTGAAATCGCGTAGACTTTGTAAGATAAATTCATTCTAGCATTACAGCAACAAATGCTATTCAATTTGATACCGATCGTTAGCTTCAATAATAGGTTGACAGTTACATGGCAATTGTTATTATTTTAATATTAAAATAATTTAATTATTCGTTTCTATTCTGTATTTGATTGACAAAAAAAACGAATTAACAAACGAACTTTTATTAAGTAAGAAACAGGTACACACTACACACTTGTTGCGAGTACAAATAACAATAAAACTATAGTACATTTTGATACAAATGGGGAAAGTTTGTCATTGCAGCCGAGACGAAATTCACCCGAGCCGTACAGGCGAGGGTGTTATGAAGCCGAGTGCTGCAGTGACAAATCTCCACGTGTATCAAACGACGTTTTTCAATACACTTACGAAGAAATACGATGAAAAATCCACCACTAATCTATCTTCTATCGGAAAATTACGACGCATTTTTGTTCATTTTGTACTGAAGAAAATTTTCAAAAGTTACCTAATAATTTAGTTTTGATTTGATGGCAGCACGCTTTTTTACCTCAATCACATAAGCTGGTAGCGTAGCATCTAAAGGATTCTCTTCAAATCTTCTTTTTCACAACTATCAGAAATGAATAAGTTAGTTAATATTACTTTTTTCCCGCGCATAACCTTTGCAGGTTGAAGAAGAAGCAAAGGTATCAAACCGTATACATCCTAATATTAAAAATATAAACATTCAAATAATTTTGAATTTAGAACACAGATAATTGTTAATTTGTTGGTATTAACAAATTATTGCTTACGTAATCATGTCTATTTATTTTATTTTGTTCAAAAACACAATTTCAATTTTCATTCAATATTAAAACCTCAAAAATATCCGCCTCTTTGCTATAAAAAAAATAATAATCACTCTTGACCATGATGAAATAGGAATGAAAAAAGCCCTTATTTTGATAAATTGAAAAAAAGCACGCGGGTGATAAATATGCCATATCGAACCTAATCGTAGTGCGATAAAAGGCAGTTTTCGAGTAAGTGTATTGAAAAAATATTTTTTCTTGCGTCCTCTAATGTCAAATATAAAACGCAGATAATTATTTTTATCAAATTTACGATTAGTTTAGTATTTTTACAATTTATACGTAGTAACAGTCAGTCTTAATTAAGTATGGCACTTAAGCATAACACAACAAAACACATGATATGAAACATACTACTCGTATACTCGTAAGTAAAAGCATTGCTGAAGGAAAAAAGGCCCTAAAATAGAGTAACACAAGTAGACACTTTTATCAAATTTATGGGTACGTGTTTGAATATCGAATTTTAAAGTTGACAATGATCATAATGACATCAAACATATGGCTAGTAAAGTTAGGATTACAAAAATGTTATCGGAAGACAGAAGAACCATGGCGCAGTTATACTTAATCCTAAATAATTTTTAAGTTACGTTAATGTTTTTTAGCACTTGCTTGATTTTTTTCTATACGGATTTCTTCGATGATCATTATCATAACAGAAGTGATCGAACGGTGACCAATCGCGTTCACGATAAATGTGGCGGTGAGCCTCTACACGACTAGGTTTTGTCCGTGTATTTTCTTTGAAAATATCAAGGCAAAAAGCTAATCCATTTGAGTCAATTTTTTACTGAAATAGATTAGGTATTGTCGAGTAATATGCATAAACAAAAGCTCTTCTATTAGAGTCTGACTCGTGACTCAAATAGTATAGTCTTTGTAAATACGCGGCCCGGCTTAGTGCCCGTTCACGGACACGCGTCGCGTTGCGCGGCGCGTCGGGCGGTCCGTCGTACATTGAAATAGGTGTGTGTTTGCGCGAGCGATGTCGCGGCCTGCTGCTGCAATGTACGACGAAACGCCCAACGCGCCGCGCGACGCGCCGCGTCTACGTAAACACGGCCTTAGGGTCGGCTGCCAGTCCAATCGTCAGTCAATGGATGTAAAAAAAATTAGGTTCTGTCCATTTGGGCTAATGCCGAAAATTTAAATTACTTTTCAAGCTTTACGACAATCCTACGACAGACAATATTTCAGATCGTTTTTTAGTACAGGGCTGCGAAATGTTCGAAATACTTAGTTACCTCGGCCCTGAAAAGCAAAAGGGAACTGATGGAACATAGATGGGTTTTATTAATAAAATTCTGGCATGCCCTCTCGCTCCACTCAGAGCGGGAGATGCTATTGATGATTTCCCGCCTCAAAAAAGGTACCAATACGCTTTAATGGCAACAAATTACTCATATGAGTGGAAATTAGCTTACCTATAATTATAAATATGTATTTATAAAAGCTAATTTCCACTCACTGATTAATCACGAAATCTAGTTGATACTATAACATTCAAACTTAAAATATGGCGGGTAGGTTCCTTATAGGGCTACCTAGCTACATTCGCTAAGAACTTTACGAAACTCTACCCTAAAAAAAAAACGGAGATTGGAAGCTTTTATGGAGAAACTGACTTTCACGCGGGCTGAGCCGCTGGCAGAAGCCACCAACAGCCAAGCACTTAATTTTTGGTTTCTTAGATGGAGCGCTACAAATACATAGACATACATTCAATGTGGTACACGGCCTCGCCGCACAGCAAGCTGGTGACACAGATCTTAAAGGTGATGCTCGAGGTGGTGACGGCCACCACCTTCGTGATGCTGGACCGCCTGTTCTACGAGGCGCTGGCTGTGGTGCGCCAGCATGCACAGATTGAAGTTGTGCAGCAGGGCACACAGGATTTGAAGATTAAGGTAAGTATAGTACACGAAATTCTGTGACTGCACATTGAAGATCGATCGCCACTTTGATTCAACTTATATATCCGACTTATTGTAGGTGTTATTTCTAATTGTTTACGAGTTAGGGGCCATTCAAGTATTACGTAAGCAATACAGGGGTGGGGGGATTTTTGCTGTGCTTATTTTTGATGACATGGAGGATGAGGGGTCTATATAGACCGATGATTACATCAGCAGTGCATATATTTTTTTGGTTTTTTAAGAGTACGATGTAGATGTTTCATGTATGTATACAAGAAAGTGAGCCGTAACACATCATTAAGCAGCATGTACTCGAACATCTAATGTAATTAAAGACTTTTCTGTGTGTCTTCTTTGACTTGTGAGTCATGGATTCGTTTGTCATGGACTGGGAGCTGTTAATTTGACTACTTACGTAATACTTGAACGGCCCCTTATTCAATACTCAAAGAACCCTATTGTCTAGATTTCTAGAACCAACTAACTGGCATTTTTGATGGCACGACGCAGTGGTTGAGAGATTGACTGTTTCGCTGCAGATCCGCGATTTAGATTTACGCAAGGATCGAATATTTGTACGGCCTACAGATAATTTTACCGGGTTTAAGTGTCTTGTGCATATGAGTTTATAATTATGTTTGTGAACGCACCCGGAGTGCGAATATTTTTAAAATTAGTTTAAAAAAAGAACATTTTGAATCTCTCGTAAATTCAAAATGTTCTTTTTTTAAACTAAAATTCTTTTTGACCGACTCACACATGTAAGACGCCTGATTTGTACGTAGAACGACGTCAATTGTCATGGATCATGTGTAGATCTACAAGCCTAATTTCCATATAAAATGTAAGGAGACCAACGCGCCCAGATCGGCGTACGTAGCCCACGTGTGCGTGGGTCAAATGTAGGTCCCGCTTTTTTTTTAGGTGGGAAAATCATCCAATGACATCTCCCGCTCTTGGGTGGAGCGGGGGATAGTGTCAGACTTTTACTCACTAAAAACCCACTCCTGTTCCTTCTTTGCCTTCGATCCAGGGCCCCGGTGTACACTTTCACATCTTGACCCCAGTAGGCTTCGACCCTGCTGGGCCCTTACGGTTTGCTGACATGACACCTCCTTGAGGCGCGCGTGGAATGATATGTCCGTCGACGACATGGGCCCGGTCCGGATGGTTACCGGACGGTAGGACGGCGAGCTACCCATTGCTCACCGTCCCCGTTCGACGAGTTCCCGCTTAATTGAATTGTATATGAATACCTCAATTTTGTGAAATCATCAAATAACTTGTCCTGCTCTAGATGGAGCGAGAGGGAAAGTCGTAATTTTGGCAGCAGCTACTAATAAATATATGGTGACTTGTAATTAGTGACCGATACTTAAACACGTGATTGTAGTCATTATAAAAAATCAGCAAGTTCAGTACATTTTCACCACTTTTCAGGTTTGGTCCCATAGTAAAAGTTGTTTGTTATCATGACTACAATCACGTGTTTAAGTATCAGTCACTAATTACCAGTCACCCTATACGAGTATAAGACGTCCGCATGATCTTCTTTATTAATTTATCAGGTGGAAGGCACAGGTGTCCTAGCCGCTGTTCTTCGTAAGCTGGTGTCTAATTTCTCTTCAAGCCTGGGTGTACGTCACGAGGTCACCAACAAGCTGTGTGTGCCACATCCGCGTGCCATGCCTCCGATATACTTCCTAAAGATATACGGAGGATATGTGTGGATACTGTTACTGTTATATGTCAACCCTTATACGATGAGGCTCAGCAGGTAAGACAGAAAAGAAAAGTTACTCATTGTTATATTTTTTTCAACACACTTTAGGCACGCAATTTACTGTTTTTCGCACTAGTGCAGAAAAGTGAGCGAGCACAATTTATTACATTTATCGCATGAGGCTGGGTGCTAAACGACCCCCACGAGTCGCGCATCAACCCCGGTTTATTTATATTTTCGTTTAAGTGAAAAACATCGTTGATACACGTGGAAATTTGTCACTTCAGTACTCGACTAGGAAAGTTTTTCATTACCTCGGTGGTAATGACCAATTTTCTCTACTTGTATCAAAATGGACAATTTCTGGTCAAAGGTATAGTGTGTTGGGGTAAGAACGAAGCTGGGGTAAGAACATATACTTAAATCAAATATCTCATTTACTTGGCTACATATTTTAATATTTTTTTTTTTTTTGGGTAGTTAAAATCATCCAATGACAAATCCCGCCCTTGGCTGGGGCGGGAAATAGTGTCAGACTTTTACTGACTAAAAACCTACCTTTCCGTTCCTTGCCTTTGTCCCGGGGCCCGTGGTGACACTCTCGCATAACCTTTGGCCCCAGTAGGCTTCGGCCCTGCTGGACCCCTACAGTTTGCTGACAACTCCTTGAGGCGCGCGGGAACAGTGCACATATTTTAATACTAGCTACATTTTACGGCGGCACATTATTATGACGTGGCACGCAATGTGGAAAGCATTAAAAATATAGCGAATTAAGTGAGATATTTAATCTATACGTTATTACCCCAGCCATCTTACCCCAAGGCACCTTATTTGGCATTTGCATTCAGGTTTGGCTTTTTTACGAACGAGTACGGGTATTAAAGCGACTATATCCTAGCAACCCATCATCCCATCATGTTTGCACAGCGATAACAGTGCAGCTAAAAGACTGATAACACCCTTCCTTTTCAAACGGATCGTGAATTCGTGATAGCATTAATCACACTAATTTTACAAAAGCGATAGTTTGTATTTTGTATGTGCGGTGTCTACAATGTTTGTTCATGTTTGGAAGAGAGACACACGTGTGGATCACATCCTGGAATAGAAATTAGGAATTTTATCCTGCGGGGTTATGAAATTCCCTTGGGATTACATTCTATTACGGGTGAAACCATTCAAAAATTAGTACCTAAATCATAAAACGACCCAAACGACACTTTTTTGAGGTAGGAAATCATCCAGTGACTTCTCTCGCTCTAAGGTGGATCGAGAGGGCGTGTCAGATTTTTACTGTCTATCTATATTCACCGTTAAATTTTGGTCGTTTTAATCCCGCAGAGGGTCGATTTGGTACGTGAAACACTATCGATTTGTAAAGATAACAATGAAAAATAAAATTAAAAAAAACAGTTAAAGAAATTAATTTCGTACATGCGTATATTAATTCGAGTTTTTGAAAAAAAGTACTCTATTTTTTAATTTTTTCTTTACGATAATTATTTCATGTACCGAATCAACCCTCCGCGGGTTTAAAACTATTAGAATTTAACGGTGTATAATTACATCTGCATCTTTCAGTTACCCTTTACGTTCTAGACCCACAGGCTCTCTTATCCCCTCTGACGGATGATCCGCTGCTTACGCCATCTATGTCTGGGCCTGACGCATAGTAGGAGCTCGCCCAGTCAACTTGACTATGTGCCGCTATTGCAGCAATAACTCGTTTCAGACAAATCTGCAGTTATTTCTATCCTCGTCGGGAGAAGCAGCGAGTTTTGCATCTTTATAACGATATCCTCAAGAAACGGATGAAAATGGATAAAACATTGCGAAGGTACGATTCCCATTTTCTCTCCTAGAGAAGAGGCCTGAGTCCCAGCCATGGGAACATTAAAAGGCTGATAAGTGATTACGCTACGCTATGCTATCCCATTACTTTTTTTGTGTAATTTATGTTGTCCGAAATTAAACAAATTATCTGGAGCAGTACCTAAGTAGGTACTGCTCCATTACCACTGGGCCAGTGCCCAGTGGTAACGGCCCCGACTACGAATTGAAGTGTAAAAGTGTTTTTAAAAACCTGTTTGTGAAATAAATATCATTTATAATTTTATGAAAAAGTGTTTTTAAATACCAATTTGCAAAATAAATATCATTTATAATTTAATGTCTGCGTGCTCCTTCCTCACAATCTGAATAGTTAGATTAATAACCTATAATATTCATTCAGGAAAGCAGTGCAAGCCGTGCGCGCTCATTACCTCTCAGGCGAGAACCTCCTTAGCTTGAGGATGAAGTTCCCCTACCTGCTGGGTTGGTTGAACGCCCTGCCCGCTGCTAGGATGACCTGCCTTATTTGTGGCGAGACAGAACCAAGGAACAATGACAGTGAGAATAGTTTGAATGTCTAATACTTTGAATTGTATACTTGTAAGTGTTGGGGTCCTGGTAACCCGTCACACAGATATTGTTTGCCTCTCTTGGGCACTAGAAGTAGTTGCTAAAGTACCATTCTGTGCTAAAATCCATCCAATTCTGTGTAAACATCGCAGAGGGAGAGCCCCTCCCACGCCTCTCCCGCGTACAGAATAGGAGTATATCCATAGAAATATTTTATTTATGAATAAATCCCACATCTATGAAATAGGCATTCTTTAGCCCAGTCATACACAAATCGAACTAACTTCGTCAACTTATGCAATAAAGATAGGATACCTGCTAAAGTTTTATAATTGTAATCATCAATGTCATGTTAATAATTTAATCGGCAAGAAGTGAAAGGCTTTTAATATTATTTATTTCAGTAGGAAAAAGAATGCATCAAAGTGAGCACGAAAAACTTGTAGCATATTTGAATGTTTTGTTTATTTTATTGATCAATCTTATTGAAAATTAAAAGTCTCACTCACCTTCACCTTTTATCACTCTCACTCACTTCTATCACTCCTAGCGCCCATGCTTCTTATTCCAACTCCAAGATACCAAGATACTACTTTAACAAAAGCCACTTGGTGTCTTGGTGTAACTTTAAATACGAGTAGGCATCCTATTAGTCCTGTAGCTAATGTAGATTGGAGATTTAAGTTGCGTATGTACTAAATATTGCAACGCAGATTTTTTCGTTTATTTTCTTATCATCACTTTCAGGACAACAAGCATCAAGTCGTTGGCACTGCTGCTGCGTGCCGAAATGCCCGTTCGTGTACTGTGCGGAGTGCTGGAAGGAGGCGGGCGCGCGCTGCCTCGCGTGTGATCCTAGCCTTAACGAGCTGAGCGATGTGGACTCGCTCAGTGATGATGATCAACTAAGATATTGAATAAAACCTCCACTAACTCATTTCTGGAGTGGCAACCATATATCGGAAGACGCAGCGTTGGAAGGCCTCTCACAAGGTGGACCGATGACCTAGTCAGGGTCGCTGGAGTCCGATGGATACGAGATGCACAGGACCGGTCATTGTAGCGACGCTTGGGGAAGGCCTATGTCCAACAGTGGCCGTTTTTCGGCTGAAATGATGATGATGATGAACTCTTTAAATGACTTAAGTTGCAGTGGGCAGGGCACATTGCTCGCGGAACAGGTGGTCTATGTGGACGAAAATTTCTGCAGTAGCGACCATGTAACGCAGCTTTGGAATGCCTCCCACAATGTGGACCGATGACTTAGTGAGGGTCGCGGAAAGTTGATGAATACGAGACACATAGGACCGGTCGCTATGGCGATACTTGGAGGAGGCCTATGTCAACAGTGGACATCTTTCGGCTGAAATGATAATGACGACAGTGTAGGATTTTCAACTTACTGAACTGAGCCTATAGTTTTCAAAATACAACAGCACGAATCAGTAGTGTTAGGACTATCGGGCATTAGACCGCATTCTCACCAAGTTTATCGCTCGCTTACAATGAGCCACCATAATCAGCAATCAGTCGGGAGGCTGCCGTTGTTTTTTCATACATTTTGACCCTCACAGTCGGCGGCGGTTGGTCACGGGTGTTAGCTTCCAAAATATTTCCTTACTGCACTTCATTATTGCGTAGGGCAGCTGTTTTGTTTGTGAAGGACTTTAATAGCAGTTATTGATTAAGAATAAAATATTTATAGAACTACATAAAATGTTTGATTTTTGAATTCCAAAGGTGGACAACGTTTCATGTCTACACTTATGACTCTTTTTAACCGATTTAGAAAACGAGGAGGTTCTATGTTCGGCGTATTTTTTTATGTATTTTCACCGATACCTCGGTCAATTGTGGACCGATTTTGAAAATATTTGTTTTCGGTCGAAAGATTATAGTCCCGACTTGGAATATATCCGAATTGTATATGTTATATTGTTTTAATCTGATGATGAACTTCAAAGATATAGAACTGTCGTAACAAGTAAAATTGCTTTGTTTATACATGTCAGAAGAAGGAGGGGATACATATAGAACTAATCTGATGATGATGATGAAGCCGGAAGGTAGGTAAGATCCGGGATTCTGTAATAAATCAGTATATCCTAGCCGTGTTTGGTAATATTAGAATTGTCATGATGATTTAAGTTTGGCTGAAGGCGAACTAGAACTAAAAAGTGAAATAAAAAACTTTTAACAAAAAAAATGCAGCCGGCTTCAATGTAGGTAATGTCGGTTGTATTTTTTTTTAATAATAATTATTTATTTTACTTACAAAAAAGTTTTTGATTTTATAGTATTTTGCTGTGTATGTACTTATCTTTAAACTTCACCAAATAAAATACACTAAATTTTTTCATGTCTTTTTTACCCTTTATAATATTAGGGTATAACTAAAATTTATATATATTATTATCGATATTTATATTTAAAATAAATTTGTGTAAATAATTAACTTTTCAATATTTTTGACTCATCCCCTTTTACCTTAATTCACAAAATGCTAGATTATCTACTGCTTTTGTCAGTGTCATGACGCTTTCTTCTTTGCGTCGCGTCGACCTAGGTCCTCATAGCGTAGCCATTGTGACTCTCCCACAAGGACCAAATAGCCGATACCATTATTAAAAGTAACTTTCAATAAAAACACAACAGCATCCAACGATTCCAACACCAAGGGGCGTGGTGTCCCGGCCAGGCTTGACCGGTCGTACAGCAGGGGTGCAAAGGGAAGGGTGTGATCTAAGGGGTACAAAGAGATACGGGGTTCGTCTGTGCCTCTGTAGCAACGACTGCCTTGCCCTTGGTAACGCGTCCTTCACTTATTTGATCATAGGTCGACAAACTATTGATCCGTCTTCTAAATTTTGACAGACTGTAAGCTCTTGCGTTTTTAAATTAGATAGGTTTTTGAGTAGACATGCGGTTGTGGTTGTCTTTGTTCCAACTACCCCTTAGGCCGCGGCCATACTAGCAAGTCGACAATGATCAAGGGAAGAAACGGCAAAGCGAATAAAAAAACATTTTTCAATTCTGAAGCGTTTCGTGAGGCCGCCATAAATTATAGGACGTGGAGATGCTGTTTGCATCGCTGTTGCATATTTATATTTGACTAATTTGCGCCAGCGGCTTCATCCGCATGAAAATAGGTTTCTTCATACAAACTTTGGACCCCCTTTTCATCCCCTTAGGGATGGAGTTTCGTAAAATCTGTTCTTAGCGGATGATTACACCCTATAAGGAACCTACCTGCCAAATTTTAAGTTTGTAGGTGTTACAATTTCTGATATTTCGTGATGAATCAGCGAGTAGTATTTCGCTTCTAAATATATAGATTTAATTGATCGCCTTACCATAGCAGCGTTAAGATTTTTTGCGAGGACTAATTAATAAACATTTTGCCCCTTATATTGAATAACGCGAAGTTACAACCCCTAGTAATATATATGTCAATGCCTTACCTATATATCCTTCAGAATTAATTATCTACTTATTATTTTACAATTGTAGAGTACCACCTCAAAAGTAAAAAACGAGAAATGACTTTGCTGTCTATCAGTCTATCAAGACCCTTTATCTCAAGAACGCGTGGAGGTATCGAGCTGAAATTAAAATTATTACTCAGGACTGCGGTCCCTTGAAGCCGTGAAAAATCAAACTAGAAGTTTGATTTTAACAAAAAAAAGATACGGCCGTTTATATCGCAAAAAACGTCTATTTCGAGTCACTCTCAAGGGAATCAAAATTCATATATTCCCGTTGATCTAGAATAGTGAAATTTGGCATGAAGCAAGGTTTCATAGCATAAGTATAGGTAAAAATCTAAAAACTGAAAATCTGCAGTAACGTCACAAAAAAAATTACAATCCTGAAAATCTGCGTAACTCAATTCGAGAATTGAACTGTTTTCTTAGGTAAGATTGCAAGAAACCCTCAGAGCGCGAGTCCGACTCGAACTTATTTAAGTTTTGTATAACTTATCTCTGTTTTATTTTAACAAACCACAGTTCCATGAGATAGTTCTAAGAAATAAAACACTATTTAAAAAAACATAGACAACTATATTTTAAAACAGTCCATACTCCAGCTGTTCGCCCACAGTGAGGTTGCTTACAAACTGTATGTTCTCGGCGACGTCATTGCACAAGGCCGCTAGGCCCGTGACGCGCCCTTCTTCTCCAGGATTAAAGTTGTACACCAACTGGAAATGATCGAGAATCAAGTTTTTAGTAAACAAAGGGAGTGATTTATGTTAAACTAGCTGTGCCCGCAACTTCGTTCGCGTGAACGACGAAACTTATCACTGAGTTTTTTGTGTAAAGTGATATTTGTGTAGAACGTTATCTATCGAGCATACTTACCGGTATTAATACTTCTGTCTGGGCGCGGGCCTTTTGTGGCTAATTACAATAGAAATGGGTGACGTAACCTGCGACAAACTTATTACCTACTTATTTGCGGTTGGTACAGTAAATTTATGTTGTTGTGGAAATTAAGTTTGTTTTTTATTGTAAGTATATACTTTTCCTTGATAAAAAGTACCCAGTGTGGTGACCAGGATATTAAAGAATAATTATACCAAGTTTCATCGTAATCCAACCGGTAGTTTTTGCGTGATGCCTGAACAAACAGACAGACAGACAAAAAATTTTTTTAATCACATTTTTGGGTTCGGTGTCGGTCTAGTAACACACCACGCCATTTTTTTTTTTTTGATATTTTCAATGTACAGAATTTTTACTTCTACAGATTTATTATAAGTATAGATAACATGGATGCAAAACGCCATCCTATGTAATTAGACGCCCGTCCAATTATCGTACGGACCGAACCTAAATCATCGACAGCGCGTAGGCCACGCGCTCTTCAAAGAGATGTCATAATATGAGACTCGACGGGTCTCAACAAGAAAATCTTATCTAAAAATAAGATCCAATGTATTTTATTCCTTATAACAGAGACTCGACTAAATCGATAGTAATTTTTCATATACGATTTTGTTCTTGTTACCCGTCGGACTGATGTGTGACGGCTCAGGGCTGATGTCCGATAGGGCCGCGGGATTTCATGAAACCCGTGGTCCTAGACCGCAAAGGACAACTGAGGGACATAGTTGTGGTTTTAGTCAATAAAAGTGTGACACGTCCTCACGCTCCACCGTAGAGCGCAATGACTATACGAAAGAAGTCATTGGATGATTTCCCACCTCAACAAAAAAAAGCCTAATCGAGACAGCATTATGTCTAGTGCTAGCGTAATGTTACAACGATCACAGTTCAGACGGTGGGTAGACACCACGCGTAGATCCTGTGTAGACATTTCGTAGACCTTTCGTAGGCATCGGCGTAGCGCCGTAGATGTCTCAGCGATGTAGACGTCTCAGCGATGTAGACGTCTCAGCGATGTAGAATGGCTGCGAGATCGTTCGACATAGTTATAGTTACCGCAGCCCTGGCACGCAAAGGGCAACTGAAGGAACACAGGTGGGATTTAGTCAGTTAAAATCTGAGACTACGTCTCGCTCTACCCAGAGCGGGAGAAGTTATTTGATGATTTCCCACAAAATAAAAAGCGATATATAGTAACTGGTAATTAGTGAACGATACTTAAACACCTGATTGTAGTCATGATCACAAACAACTTTTACTATGGGACCAAACCTGAAATCGCGAAAAAAATCAGCCAAATTCAGTACATTTTAACCAGTTAGGTGTACACAAATGTACTGTACCTCTACCATGAGTTTTAAGCAATAGTATTCGTCGCTACTCGATATCGACGCCGTAAAGTTTTTGTATGGCAAATTTTGCAGCGCCTCTAGCGGTCACTTGCAGAACCAAAATTTGGCATACAAAATATTTACGCCGTCGATATCGAGTAGCGACGAATACTATTGCTTAAAACTCATGGTAGAGGTACTGATCAACAGATTTTTTTTCGCGATTTCAGGTTTGGTCCCATAGTAAAAGTTATTTGTTATCATGACTAAAATCACGTGTTTAAGTATCGTTCACTAATTACCAGTCACCCTATAATACACCTTTCCTTGTCGAATGGCACACATTTTCAAAGATATTTGTCGTTACGGCACAGATATTTCGTAAGCGTTGCCGTAGCAACAGAGATGTTGTAAGTGTTTGTAGCTGCGCAGATTTTGTAGCAGTGTGGAAGTTTCGTGGGCGTTGCCGCTGTTATAGGGTGGTGTTGTTTCGAAAACATCACAGCGTACGTAACAAAATCTTGTTAATACACTCTGTTTAACAAAGTCTTCTGCAGAAAATTTGGAACATGATTCTGATTTATTTTAGTGAAATTTTGCAGGTTTGGGAAAAATATTCATTCGACGAAAATCGAAGAAATGTTTCACTTTTGTATTGGTTTTTGAGATGTAAAATATCTGAAATAAGAATCCGTTAACGGCATCGCACTTCTCTACTACACTTGATAGTTGGTACATTGGAGTACCTACCTATTTGGATTTCGTCGCTGCCAGCGCTGCGCTCAGTACCTCTACCATGAGTTTTAAGCAATAGTATTCGTCGCTACTCGATATCGACGCCGTAAATATTTTGTATGGCAAATTTTGGTTCTGCAAATGACCGCTAGAGGCGCTGCAAAATTTGCCATACAAAATATTTACGGCGTCGATATCGAGTAGAGACGAATACTATTGCTTAAAACTCATGGTAGAGGTAAAGGAGTCAGGGCTGTTTTCTTAGAGAATAGCTCGGCTAACCTGAGAAGAACTTTTTATTCCTTGGACATCATATTTGAGATTCAGTGTGAAGACATTTAGTAGAACATTGGAACGTTCGACGAACGCCTCATATAGGTACGCTGGACCAGTCCCCTCTTATACGCTAGACCCGGGCCCCATGCACAAATTCCAAGACGCCAACGTACTTACCGATAGAAACTCGTCGTAAGTGATCCAGCCATCATTGTCCGTGTCTGCAAGATTGAACTTCTCTTTGCGAACCTCCATGCCGCTCTCATCACCCAGACTTTCCAGCACTGCACCGCTAAATATTTATAGCAATATAACATCTCAATTAGTTATTCTATTATTTCTACAACTGAGGCCATCCATCAACTGAACTGTTAAAGGGTTGGGGGATATCTTTCATTTTTGGCCAATTGGATAATTCTTGTCACGATTTATCCCGACTTATTTTCCGGTGTTGAACTTAGGCAATCCGCAAAATGTAGTGTCTTATATCCACTTCTTTTTGTCAGATAAAATGTCAGAAAGTTGAAAGGCACCAATTTTTAGGAATTAACTTTCATCGGTTTAGTGCCTCAGGGTGTTTTTAATATCATGCGGATTTATTCACGCATGCGGGATTGCTCCGCACGCGTAACAGCTAACGTCCTTTTCATACAAGTATTTATTGTAATGCGTGGAATAAGTACGTGGGGGCGTGATCCCCAACAGTAGCTCCACATGTGGAGCAAACCCGCATGCGTGATGAAAACTTAATTCACGACATTAAAAACACCCTTAGGGTGAGTTTCCACTGAAGTGAAGCTGGAAAGAAGAGGAGCGAATCGTGAATTGGCCAATCACAGTGCTCGAAATCTCCACTCCGCATCAGTGGAAACAATGTCAGCAAGTACCGACTTTGAAATAAAACAAATGAACACGCGGGCCTTAGCCGGACAGAACGGAGTCAGGTGCCGAACGGAGTGCACGAAGCAGAAGGGGTAGGTAACTCAAATCGACTCTGGGGATTACTGGGGAAACACTGGCCACTTTTCACTGCTCTTCTCCGCTCCACTCCGCCCAGCTGATTCAGTAGAAACGCACCCTTAAGGCGAAAGCTACGGCCAGCGCCGCCATGTTCACGGTATGGCACTGAACTCAACATTTTTAACTTATTGTTTTTTTTAATGCATAGGAGCATTATTAAGTCAAGAAAATAGTATTTGCTAAAATCGGACCTTCCACTTTATTGAACTTAGTCAAATTATTGCCTGAAAATCCGCCTAATTCTGTCTGTTCATGTAGTAGGAGGTCAGTTCATAGCGGTCATAGGAGGGAAAGCGGCTACACTTCATATTTCGGTTATTTATAATGGCAGAGTGATGTTACCACTCTGGCGCATAGTAGGTAAGTATCCCACCCCGCCCCGCGCAGTAATGCGATGGCGGTCGGTGAAGGCTGGTGGTTGTAACAACATAAATATTGTTATTGTACAGTACGACCGACGGATCTTAGCGCGTCTGAAGTTAGGTTCTGCTCAATTTTAGCGCTCAAAATAAGCGCGCCAAATAAATGATTTATAAAAATAATTACCAATTACAGTTGGTAACAGCAATAACAACTGCTATTGGCATTTATTTTTTCATATTTTTTCATTTGCACAAGCGCTAAAATTCGCAGAGCCTAACAGACGCGCCAAGATCCGTCGAACGTACTGTACGTTTTGTTAAAAAAAGACTAGTTAAGTTCATCCTGTTTTGATTGATTTACTAAATATTGAAATGCTTCTATTGCATTGGTATGCATACTTATTTATTTAGCTTTTTCCGTGTGGTAATAATTCCGGAATATGGTAGAAAGCGAGAGAAAATAATGATTAAAAAATATTGGAGTCCAAAGGCAAAGCGGCCTACTGACCGCTTTGGCCCTTAATTGAAATATATACTAAAGAAGTAGTTATGATTTTGATTGTTAACTAACGTTTGTCTGTGAGTTTACCCGTGTGGCCTAGGTTATAGGAATCGTGCAGTCTATTAATTTTGCTGGAATAATTAATTAGTAGACATCTCAATCAAGATTAAGATTAAAGTAAACATCACGTGAATTCATTACTGTGTGTAAAACTATAAATAAAAGTAACAACAAACGTACAAAATTCGTTTTTGAAAATACATTAGTTATTTGTTTTTTTTAGTTGGTCAACAACTTTAGAAGACTATTAACCGGGGGTCATGGGACGAGATTAGGATGTCGCGAGCTATTAGAGATGTTCAGGAATATCGTGGTTCAGTCTTTGTAGCCACCAAATATCCTATTGAAGTTTGATGACTACATATTTAGTTTAATTAGGGATATACATTTAAGACTGATTATGTTCAAAGCGAACATGAAAACAAAATGTAAATATTTTTGATCGAAGATAACCAGTTTGAGGGTATTTTGCAGTTATGAAAACTGAGACCTAGTTGACAATCAATCAGTTTTTTAATACATATGTTTTTAAACTACATGTTTAGTATTTTAATTTCATCAATCACGATATAAAATGCCATTAAAAACTATATATTTCATGTAAAGATTATGCTGGCCGCGTTGCCCTTACCCCTATGGCCGTTTTAGGCGAGCTCTCGGGCAAAGCAATTTTTAGACAAGTTGTCGTAATTAACAAATCATATGGTAATATTAAGATTTGAGCGAATTTGATTTACACATAATAGAAGTTTAATAAATTATCTTAATTAATAAATTAGTAATTTAACGAGATTTTTTCTGAACTCAAAGTTATGGTGGCTGCTTTGAGCTGACCTCCAAATAATTATTACTTTCAGGTGAGATTGCAGTCAAACACTACCAAGTTTATAAACAAATTAAAAAATATACCTATACCTAGTGCTTTACTTAAGCACTATAGTTAAAATCATTGCCATAATGCCATGTTAAGTATATAGCGAAATATAGTCACGTAACTTTCAACTTGAAGTAAATTTGGAACAACCATTTAATTCAATCACACGGCCAGTTGTCAAAGAGTTTGATCCAATGACACTACTATTCAGAACCGGTCTTTGTTGCTTCGTTAGCCAGTATAGGTTGCGTGGCTACGCTATTCTGGGAAATATCATTAACAAAATAAACTAACAAATCATCAAATCCGAGCATGCCATTGGACTGGTTGTCGAAGAGCAGGAACAAGCTGTGCAGGTTGGCGATGGTGACCTCGTTCCAGCCGGGGAACCGCTCCACCACCTTCTGCATGCTCCACCTGCGATCTTTTTCCTTCATCTCCTACCGTAGGTACAAGATTGTGACATATTTAGTGGTTTAGGTAAGTACGATAAAAGTAGATAAGGCAGGCTTCTCGAGCGCTATGAAGTTGTTTATTAAGTATTTAAAGATCACCAGTAGATACTAAATTGGTTGGTACACGCTTATACTTTCCTATGTTCCAAAGTGGCGATGTTCTTAATTTTGGGACTGATAATTAAATACAGGAGTTCTCAATCAATAATAAAGAAAAAAAAACATTACCAGTAAGTAAGCAATTTTTTTTTCGCATAAACTCACATTCGCGAGATACATAAATCCAGAACAATTACATAACCATACTAATATTTGTAGCGTACGGGAATTAAACCCACGACTCGCAATGCAGCGCCAACTGCAACCGTGCCTTCCACCAGTCATCTTGAAGTTTATTTAGATACATTACCAACTCAATGACGTTTCCAAGTTCAATTCCTAATTATCCAACAGATTTAACTATGCATTAAACATCTTACATGGTTATATTGGCGTTGTTCCGCTAGTCTCGTATAGAACAGGTCGACTAGCTTGTCGTAGTCCGTCTGGATGCTCCTCTGCTGATCTGCTACTTTCTTGTGAGGTTCCCCTGATGTCAACGGACTTCATTCAGTTATGTATATCAGATTGACCCAGAGATTAGTACTTCGAACATTGAGAGGCCCTGCTTAATGGCTAGAAGACTTCTAGTAATGTCTGACTAGTATAACCATAAGTATGACTGACTAATAATGTCCAACAGTGGACGTCTTTTGGCCGAGATGATGACTGTCCCAATGCTGAGCAGAGGCCTTTTGCAAGTCCTTCCCGAGTTTCTTCCAGAAATTATATACCTGTATAATTTTATAGGTGTCAAATGCTTCAGGCAGCACTACTTTTCACAGCAAGCATATTGCTGTTAACCTTTGGACTTATATTCAGACTCCGGACCACTAATTAGAAAATGCGAGACCTAATTTAGGAATCGAACCCAGACTGATCCCGCGCCGTTGCACATGCGTCCACTCGGGCAGTGGGCCAGATGACCTTACATTTTATGACCATATACTTGTACCTGTTGCACTAAAGTCCTCCTGTCTGTAAAAACAAATCGGTTTCCGCTTCACTGGATACTCGAAGAATCTGCCCAGACTGGAGAACATCGCACTGACTTGATGACCCATCGCCGGCCGGTTATATGATAGGTGTTCTATTTATATTTACGTATAGCACGTAATTTCCTTAAATTGCTTTTATTTAGTTTCAAAGATAATACAATAACTTGTTTAGTCTGCCCAACTGACAGTAAGTACTGTCAGAAATACCAACCAGAGCTTACAAATCTGTTTGGTTATGGTCTGCCATGAAGCAACAGCGGCCTATGGATTCAGCGACCGCCGACGCCGGCTCTATCGAACAAAAGAGTGAAGGACTACATTGAGGATGTCAGTATGTCCTAGAATTGAAATTTCGAATATCTGTGGTAACTACCAAATTAAGTTTTAAATCAGTTAAATGTTCATCAAAGGACCACATCAGAATCAATAAGTTTGTAGGAATATTTAACTTGCAAAGATATTTTACGGAGGAGAACAGACGAGAGCGTCTTCCTTCCATACTTGAACTTAAAGAACTTGGGTAAGTGTGCGGAGAAAAATAAAAGACCATTGTTCTATCAATCACTTGATTAATTTCTCATACAAAATTCATTTAAAAAATTTCAAAAATTTGACATTATATAGCGTCGTACATAAATTGATAGGATTATAAGGATGAATGTAATGTAATGTAATGATGCATGAATATGTATCGAAAGTAAAAATAAAGTTAATGAAATAACGGTAGGCAATAAAATAGTCTAAATTAAAATATAGGAACACTACTAAAAAAAATTCAGTCTCATTACACACATTAGAGATGATTACAATAATTACGTAAGCTAAGGTAGATAATATAATCTAGAGGGAATGTCTGTGGACTTCATTCCCAGGTACACGCCCTGTCGTCCACGTTGGCCCACTATTCACCGCTGACTGGGCCCCGCTGGCGACAGCCACGTCCACAGTCATTCCCTCTAGGCACTTATAATAGAACAAGACTGTTGTCCACTCGCTATGTCAATTCGTAAGCTGGACTACACTACATGAATATATGTATATGCAATTGCTCAAGTCGAACTAAATGTGACAGTGTTATGGACGCCTCTAAGATTACATTCTAGAGAAAACTAAAAATTAAATAAAATCGTAGACAACAGGCTTCTAAAGCGGTGATCAAACCACCATTCCACCATTCATGGTTACTTAACTCCGTCAGTCTTAATAACTTTACAAAAAAGAGGTAGTTTATGGTTGATCTTCGAACACCACTAGGTGCCTCGCGGGGTGTTAGGACCAAGAGATCTGGTCCTAGCGTCCAGCGAGCCACGTGTACAAAAATACTACTTACTGTTACACATTGATATTGACAATATCATTCATCCACCCTTTGCCGACGACGTAGTGGTCCTCTGCGTGCCATCTCGCAGTTACTATTGAAAGAAGCAAAGCAAGCATCGCTTCAAACAAGCTAATGCACGGTGCCCACTGACAAGATTTGCGTTTGATCTAGCAAGTAGACGTTTCGAGTTTGTAATAGCAAGTTGACTTGCCGTGATTGCTTCTATCGTGTAAGTCAGCTGCGGAAATAAAGTTGTGCAATAATCTTGCTAGTGGACATGGTGCATTAGGTGTGTCGATAACGCATAGAAAAGCCAAGCTTGGGATAGTCACAGCTCGATGACGTGACATTAGTCAATAGTTGTCGACTGTGGCAGCTTATCTACGCGCTATCTGTTGTAAGAAGCGAGCTCGTCTGCAGGGACACTCGCGAAGGGGAGATGGATGCACATAATTTCTACACTAAGACTAACACAACACAAGCTCCTAATTAAAGTTACAAAAATAGCACGAAAATGGCTTATTACATTCGCTAAAATCTCATAATTGTATCATTATTATTATGCAGTTTTAGTGTTGCGTCTCACTTCGCTCCCACACCCTTACCACAACATTGTGACGTGTCTCGACTAACTGCTGAAACGTTCCGAATGCTTTTACAATCGTCGTGATAAACATCAAAAACTTGTACAAAAATTATCATTAAGTCCAATATTATTTAGTTCTCAATTTTATTGTATTTATCACAAAACCACAATTTTACTGCTAGCAGCTAGCAGGTCTCACAAAGTACACATCGCTTCACGACAATGTACCTTTTGATTTTGTGATGATCGCCGAGGTATGTTTACTAAGGTCAAATTGGTCTAATATTATGCCTTACATATTCGGCAAAATATTAAATTAAATGCGACACTTAGTGTTACTTTACTTTCATGTCATCTGGAAAAAGTAAACACACTTTGGGATTCCACAGAACCATTTGAGTATCAAAATAATTTTAAATAAAAAATAACCGAATCATATCAAAATTAAATGCAGTCATAAAATTAAGTAATGCTTCAGCAGCTTTCAGCTCAGTTGTACAATAACGACCTCTGGTCTAGCTCATCTAGGTGATACCAATACGACTTGTCTGATGAAATGATAAAATTTACAATTTTAAACAAAGGTAACTTGTAGTTATGTGGTAGTCAAAGATCAGCGCGTAATATACCCTTCGTCAGAAGTTGCCTATAGTCCCTGCAAGGAGCTCTGAGACAGCATTCACACGGATCAGTTAAATTGTTCGCGACGCCGGCGCATTCTACGAATGCACCAGTCGCTGGCTGGAGGGAGTTGCTTTGCAAATCCGTTACCTAAGTTTCAAACGACAGTAGAATCAGTATTACTATAATTATGAGATTCGTTGTCGGCTAAAAAACATACTGTGATCAAGAAAAAATAATATTGAAAGTTTAATTAATAATGATAAAAAAATGCATTTCATGCAACACATTATTTTAAAAATAACGTAATACTTTATAATGGCACTGAACAAAAAGTAAACGTTAATTTCATCACTTATTTACTGGAAAAGATAAATATTTTTAGTTAAATTCTTTATGCGGAATTCGTCAAGTTAAGACGCAAGACACTGCACATACTAACCTAACTAACGCTTGCTCGGCACGGCTTTCGCTTTAACTATTTCAACTAACTTGGTGTTATCATATAGGTACGTGATTATCTTATTTATTAAGGTAAACAATTCACACTATTTTATTTACATTCCTGTATACGAAAATAAAGTAAGGCTATTACTTATGTACATTTGAAATGCGTTAACTGCAACGTTATAGTGGATAGGACACGTACTTGTAATGTAACGTGTAATGTAACCTGGGGTTTAGTGTAACAAGTTTCATGGACGCTCAACAAATAAAGGACAAACAAAGAAACTTATTCTATGGCAGTGATTAGATAAACATTGGTTAGAAACCGAGCGTTCCATTACACGAATACGACTGATCGTCTAATCATTAATGGGATGCGCGGGTCCATGGGCACTTCGTTACAGCCAGTGTTACATTACATGTTACAAAGTACTGTATTTAGCCTAAGAGAAGCTTTGCTTCAAAACTACAAAAAATGCTGAATAAGATTAAATTCACTTTAAGTGGGATAAATGTGATTACGATAATTAGTAGAAAAAGTCACTACACAATTGTACCTGATAACCAGAATTATTCACTTTGTAATGTTTCTAGGCTCTTGTAAAGTTACTATGAACAGTATGTAATAGAAAGCTTGTCCGATCATCGAGGTGGTAGCTGAGATCTTTATAAGATATTTATGCTAATCATAAACGAATATAAGATCAAATCTAATCGGTAAAGACTAGTATTGGAAGCAGGCAAATGTAATATACATACATATTTATGGCCACACTGATCAAGTCGCCCCGTATCACGAGCGTGCGACCGCTATGCTATGAGAAT
Source organism: Leucania comma (assembly GCA_958295575.1). Classification (NCBI taxonomy): domain Eukaryota; kingdom Metazoa; phylum Arthropoda; class Insecta; order Lepidoptera; family Noctuidae; genus Leucania; species Leucania comma. The sequence continues at coordinate 17,243,415 of OY282480.1, forward strand.
ATGCCCAGTTTAGGCCAATTTAGGCAAACATTGCTCATAAACTCATTCATTCGGTGATTTGGAGAACAATTAAAACTTGAACTAAACGCTATGCGGGCTACATTTTTATAGACGCCATCTTGACCAGCACGACTTTACAGCGGTTACCTTTATCAACAATTATTTAATAACAAAAAAATTAATACGCCCCTCTCGAGTCGGACTGGATGTCTATTACAAAATTGTACTGTTAGATATGGCTTATAGCGCTGTCGATACACATAGTGCACCATATAACAAGAATATTAGGTAATATATTTGTTTACTTATCCTATTAAGGGAAAGATTGCTAATAAATGCGAAAACCATACCTGCGCGAGCGTTCTTAGACCACGAATAAATAAAATGCACCCAACATTAAATCTACCAACGTCTTGTGACACATAGACTTCAAACAATAATTTCCCCCTCTTAAGTAATTAATTTCAGACTCATATTCCAGTCAACGTTAACTATAATTATCAGTACCTTAATTTATGTCTACTGTCCACACCGTTACTAGAAAATTTTTGTTTGAAGCATCGAAATTTTTAGGAATACCACATATTTATTTAAAAGACTTAATGCTAAAATAATCCTAAGTACAAACGTGAAAATGTATCTCTAGCCGTATATTAACTTACAGTAATTTTATTATGCTTTAGTTTACTTTATTGAGAGAAAGTTTAGCGTTGATTACGCAATATACGAGCTAATTACCGCGAAGGGATAACAAGAGCTACCGGACAAAGTACACCTCGCAAGAGTTGCTTAGTGCATATTAGGAGTATGAGAAATACTCTCTGCCCATAACGAAAGCATGGCGGTAATACAAGTCCAGGTAGCCCACAACACAATCGAATCTTTGCTGGTCGTGTGACTCAAATGAACTGCTTTATACAATTAGATTACAAGGGCACGTTCAAGCAGTAACTTGCAGATATAGTTTGTCCAAGTAAACCTTCTCAATTTATTCAAGCTAAACTTATTTCAATTCACTATAAATTTGATTTACTTATACATATTTTGGGGACTAACAAGCTGTAACAGTATCATATTATAATACGCAAATCAAAAGCGGAACGGAGGAAAAGTTTTGCAAAGAAACAACGGTGGACTAAAGGAAGAAAAGGCTATGTATTTTATGATACAAGTGTTTTCCTTGCTCATTTGGAGTGTTTCTCGGGGCAGTGTAAAGACTCTTATGTAAGCTAGCCTTGAGGCATAGCACAAAATTAAAGCCATTGCCTGCCTGTACATTATATCGAGAAGAAAAGCTTTTCCTCCAACTCAGCTCTGGATTCTGACATTAGATAATATACCATATAAGAATAAATCCCGTATAACATACATGGTTTTCATACAATCTGTCTTAACTGAACAATTCTCTAACTACATCTCATCAAAAACTGCGCAAATTGTTTGCAAACGATAAATTGTAGGATAACTTAGATCGGTCATTGTTTTTGAGACTTGACGTTAGAAAATAAATAATATAATAGATAATTATAACAGATTGATGCTAGGGCAGTAAGTGTGTCAAATTATTGAAAACCATGACGGGAGAAACTGCACACAATCTAACACAACGACTCGAGTGTACTTCGCCGTCTCGCAGACGCAGCTCGCATGCAACTAAACTTAGTTTAAATTAGTTATCTAACAATTATATTAAGTGAACACATACTGACTGAACACATATGGGATTATCTCAAAGTTATCTAACATACGTTTTGAAAAATATCATATCGATTTAATAGTTTCTTTTATTTTTTATTCAAAAGAATTTCACTATAATATTTGAACTAAAACGAAAAAAATTGTATACGACCACGCGAATAAAAACTAATTGAAATAATTATTAGTTTAGATAGAAGATTTTCTAGAAATTAACTAGTGCAGTGCGTGGAAATAGCTTGCGGAGACACGCACTCATAGCATTCGAATCTATGTCGTACGCGGGTGACCGAACGTTGACTCCACACCGTCAACAGGCGCTATAATCACTAATTATTATCAAAATAAATAAATCAGTTTCAAAGAACGCCATTCCATTCTCACTTCACTCTAATTCATTTCTAACATTACGTTTAATAAACCCGATCAAGCCGGCAGTCATAGGTTGCGACATAAAGAAAAATACGAAATAAAATAAAAAAAAACTTTCACATTTTACGTATGAAAATAAAAATATCACGTCTCATAAGCAAATACGACGATAAGATCATCAGCTTAGATTCCAAACGAAGTTCGTTTGTGTTTGTGTTACAATAATACTTAGAATTTTGGTTTCCGCGCGCGACCCCGCCCGCTCGGCCGCGCGGTGCCGCGATGCCGCCGCCCGCCGGTCGGCCCGGCGCCGGCGCAACTCAACTTCTTTAAGACAGTCTTCTAAAGTCAGTCTTAAAGTTTTATTGCATTGATTCTTTTGCTCATCATACATTTTCACATCCCATCGTATCAAGCCGCGAAAAAACAGAAGAAGCCTTCGAGCGATAGAAGTAACTAATACGAACATAATTCTAGCCGGCGCGAGCACAGCCACAGTGCGCGCCTAACTACATAAAAATATTATATGCACCTGAATCATTATGCAAAATAACTTATCATAAAAATACATATTAACGTCTGCATTAATTAATTAACCAAGTTAAAAAACGCAAAATATAACATTGTGGAAAAATACTTTTCAAGTTATCCTTTAATTTATCTCACATAAAAACATCTTTTACATCACATTGTGATTCTTTAAAATAGTTTATTTTTACGATCTGTATTCGATTTATTAGCGATACATCGCAGGGATCGGACCGGAGAGTATATTTATTTATAATTAATCGACATTAAATATTTAGTGCACCGACTATGAGTTTGGTGTGTTCTAAAGTTATACAGATTAATGACAGCTATTTATAATGGCGGCATCTAAATTACATTGTAAATTACACTGCAAACATTGTTTGGTCCTTAGAGACTAGTCAAGTACGGAAACAAAAATCAAAGTACTGGTAACGAAAAATTATATTCATCAGGACTCATGGAGAACACATGGTTTGCGCATCAACGTAGCTCAATGGGCAAACTAGAATTCTCCGCGCAAGCTATGCTCGATTGAATTTTTCCAAACGTTAATAATAAAATTGGCACATTGTCAAAATAAATCACAAATAAACGAAACAAAATAAAACAGCGGACCTTAGGTCCACGAACTTTGTTGGCCTTACCATTAGGTACAATAATATAGTTCTAATATACTTTGATGTATTGCTTGCCGTGGGAGGAGATGTCACGCGCGGTGTCGGGCAGCGTCTCGAACAGCACGACAAGGTAGCCATCGGGCGTGAGCGCCACGTCGCTGGGCCGGTCCTTGTCGTCCAGCCCCGGCGACTTCAGGTCCACGGCCGACAGGATGCGGAGCTCCGACGTGAACACTAAAACTCGGTGGTTCTTGGAATCGGCGACTATGATGCGTCCGTCATCGTCAGTCACTATCCCCGATGGGCGATTGAGTTCGCCGATTCCAGAACCTTCGCGACCCACACAGTGCAGCACTTTAGACAGAGTCGGGTCCACCATTAACAGACGATGATTCTCAAAGTCAGACACTATAATGTTGCCCGAAGTCGTAAAACACACACCTCTAGGAGTCGTAGGTCCTTTCAGCATTTTAGCCGGGTTAGCACCTTCAAACACGAACTTAGTTATGTAAGTTCCGTCACTAGTAAACAATTGAATACGATGATTACGCGTATCAGTCACAACTATATTTCCTATCGTATTTACAGCAACATCCCAAGGATATTGGAATTGTCCACACTCTTTGCCAAATGAACCGAACTTTAGAATAAAGTTACCGGAAGATGTGAATATTTGAACTCTATGATTGTCCTTATCAATCACAATGATGCGTCCGTAAGTGTCCGTGGTGATGCCAGCCGGGAGGTCAAACTCCCCGGGCCCAGTGCCTTTAGACCCGAACATTGCCTTGAATTCTCCTCTACTACCAAATATTTGAATACGATTGTTTCTTCTGTCGGCAACAATAATATTTCCTTCTCTATCTACACAGAGACCCCAAGGTCTGGATACTTGTCCTTCATCCTGTCCCTCGCGAGCGAACGAGAACATTGGGACTCCAGAAACCGGGCTTCGCGTTGGTCTCACGGATACAGACATCCAGTAACCAGGTATCGCTTGACCAATACCGCGGCCGGGGTGTGAATCCATAGCTAGACTTGATGAAATGCTGTGGTCATAATAATTAGTCGATCTTGTGTGCGAGCCATAGTCAGGTAATGATCTTAAGCTGCTAGATCCTGACATGTTATAATTTAGATGCTGAAAGCTCTGCGCCGACTGTAGTGACTGTAAGGATAGCAAGGACTGGCGGGAGTGTATCGATGATGAAGAGCCGAGTGAGTGCAATGAACTAGACGGCGCAGACTGCACGTCACACTGCCTTTTCAACTGATCCACTAAGTCGTAATTAGGAGGGATGAACACGATTCGTTCCTCTGTTACATACATGTTCTTAAACATACAAGAAAAATAGTCAACCTGAGCTCTTCCTTTTTCTTTAGCCATGAACAAATCGAGTCCTTCTGAGTCCATGCTCCGTACTAGAGTTTCATTTGTATGAGCTAATCCAGCTAATATGCCTCTAAGTGTATTCATATGATCTGTTAATTCATTCATTTTAGCCTGACGCATCTTTTCTACTTTATCCAATAAATATTTCTCACGATCTTCGATAGCTTGAGCATAACATCGCATCGCTTTCCTTATTTTCATGTTGGCTTCTGCCGTTTCTTTTTCATAAGCTTTCGACATAGCAACCGCGCGATCTATAGCTGTTTTTATCGCTTTTGTTCCTGTCTTTGTGTCTTCAATCGCTCTAAAAACACCTATACGACACATGTCAAGTGCTCCTTTAATGGGCGTATAATTATGATCTTTATGCACCCACAGCGTGCACTCCTGACATATAAAGACGATGCAAGGCTCACAGTAATATCTCACTTGATCGCCGTGTATGTCGCAGAACATGACTTCTTTCTCGTTATTCACAGAGTTAGGCCTGGCCCCAATGGGCGATATTTGGTGTATCGGGAGCAGTGTGTGCTCTCTAAGCTGGCAATCAGATGTAACTTTGTGACAACATTCATGACAAAATAGATCGTTGCATTCGAGGCAACGAGTCGTCGGCGTACGTTCCTCACAGCGGAAACAGGTGATGGACACCGACGAGGACGTGCCGGGCGAGCCGCTCGAGTTGTCTTCTTTGGATTGATGCTGGTGATTATTATTTGAGGTAACGTTGTACTCACGACTGATGGGTCCATGCGGGTTTTGCAGGGAGCTGCAGGCTGGCAGTGCCCAAATGTCGTATGGCATGCTGGACGATGAAGAGGTGGAGGCTGTGGTCTGCAAGTTCGACGGCTTGTTCATGTTTTCGAGGAGGTTGCATATGATGTGTGTCATAGCGATCGGTTCCTCCCGTTCGTTGGAGCTGTGACTGTGACCGGAGCCGCTAGCCGTGGACGTCGAAGGTAGACTTGATGCTAACGACTGTGTCAAGTTAGCGAACGACGTCATTATTCGCGTCGCTCGTTACGTCATTAGAACTGTAACAAACAAACACGGTGTTATTTTCGTGAAACACTGGGAGGTATTAATAATCATGACGGATTTGGAGATTGGAAAGCGCTACAGATGTTTTGGTGTGTAAAATACCACATGGTCTTTCTAAAATGAAAACTTCCAAACTTAATTAAGTATGACGTCCCTGTGGACTAAAATTCCATAAAAACAAAATAAACCTCTTAAAATTTACTCTAGGGATGTAAATTATATTAATCCTATCCACAAACAATAACGCATCAGTAAGTTGTAATGTAATAACTGTTATACTCACAACTAATAACATAACACGAGGAACATAATGTTACTGCTGGTGAAATTAATACAAAATGCTGTTACTATCACTAACACACAACAACTGATATATTTGACCAAAAACAAATGAATTAAACTAATAACAAAATGGACGCAGCAGCGCACCCCGTCGATGGCTCTGCGATGAACTGATGGTTGCACTGAATCTTTTCATATGGTGCAGTTTGCGAAAAAAATCCATCCCAAAATCTTTTGTGTGCGCCCTACCACTACCCCTTGTGATATCGTAGGTAAAGGCAGAGTGAGATAGCAACACTTCATAGACGCGGGTGCGATAGGGAGCGTCTGTGTGTCGCATTCCAAAATTTTCCATAATTTAGATAAGGAGGTTTGCTATGATTAGGGTTGGCAAGGGACGGGACTATGAACGCCGGAGTCAAAGAGAATTTCGCAAGTGTTTGGAATTTGTTTCCATTTTCCCTGTGGCCTAACCATGTGGAATTTTAGCATGAAGTTAATGTTTTTAATAATGATTTGCCGAGAGAGGTTGTTGTATGCGCCCAAGTTTACACACGTAATACGAATTATTTATAAAAATCATCCAAAACAGGATGTAAGTTCAGAACTTACTAAAACAACAACCAAATTCAACTCTAGGAGCATCTATCGCTGTCTAATAGAAAAAATCATAGAGCGGACGTGGGACAGAGATCACACGTAGTGTCATAGAAAAGAAAGGGACAGCAACTATTTCCTATTATCGAGATTTTGTATTTTGGGAGGCGCAGCGTTGGCGGCACATGCACCATGACCTTGTGAGGCGAGTGCGCGTGAGGCAGGTCTGGGAGACCCTACGCGGCCATCTTGACGCCCCCGCGCTCCCCGAACTTTATACAAGTGCGTAGGGTGCCGAAAATCGATGCCTTCCCTAGTTGCCTGCCCTTACTTTCTACGAAGGGCGAAACCGCGGATAAAAATGCCATAATAATATCACGATGAAAGAGTCCTTTTAGAACACTGCCGATTGTAGGACAAAAATAGAAAAATATTTTGCCCCAATTCTGATATAATTGTGCGATTGGGTTGAATTTCTGCTATACAATACATAAAGCTGTGCCAAGAATATTGAACATAGCATTTTTTTGGATAGTCGATCATGATTAAATTTATTCCCCAATTAAATCAACGAACAAGCCTAAGCAAAACATCTTAAACTAAAACTAAATGTAACGCTTGAAAGCGCTTACGAGAGAAGTTTAGAAACCTATACAGAAAAGGATTTGCATTACATCCCTTTAGGGCTGAAAGGGGTAAGATATTTTCACAGAAAATAATGCAGAGAAGAATAAAGATGTAATAAAAATAAAACCAGCTTCAGTTTTAAAGATTCTTGAATGTCTTTAAAACAAACAAATGAAGTAAATAACACTAATTAGGTGCGGTGACAATGAAGACGCCATTGTTATTATTATTTCGTTTTTAATGACATGACAAATAGTTTAGGTAATGCTAGTGATGCTTATCTTTGTTTCGAGACTGTTAACAAAGTGGATGAAAAAGTTTTTAAGCTAATAGAATTATCCAAAACGTATATTTTTAGATATCAGATATGTTAAATGCTACGCAGAATGTAAGAGTCGATTGAAGGAGAATCCGAAATCCGTAGACTATGGACTACTGACGCCATTTTACGCATAAGATAACACTCGGAATGAAGCGTCACTCACGTACATATCTAACTATAGACCCGTAGAATGAGCATAACTGAAATCAGTCAAATCAATAGAACAGCGATAACAGGCCCAAACAATGAAAATGTACCTGCGATACGTATAAAATAGAAATTCTTAGTGTAGAAAGGCATTTGGGTACACGCACACTAATAAAATAAATACAGGTGGTAGAAATGCATTGAAATGTATACAATATACCTCTTGTTACGCGCATACACATTTTCTAAGAGCAGGTAGCGTTCTTTGTAGATTTGTAGCAAAAAAATGAAAGCCGTTGGTTTTTTGTGGATTTGGTGTTGGAGTGAAACAATAGGTTTGTGCAGATCGGCCATCTTGCGACCGCTCCAAGGCTTCGCCCACCGCCCTTCCTAACAGCGCAGTGGTAGCTAACATTGCCAAAGTTTTTTTTTTTTTTAAAGCAGTTGGCAAATAAAAATATTTAGAAGGCAAAGATAAGGACAAAAATGTGCCCTTGTTGTTCCAAAAGTCGAAAAGTATTTACTCGTGTTTCCGTATTGATATTTTAGCGTACTCGTAATCTATACATTATATGAAAGGAGAAACTGACTGACTTGTCAACGGAGAGCCGAAATTACTGGGTCAAGGAACGTGATATTTTACACATGGTTTCCTTGTATGACGTCAACGAACACTAAGAAAGGATTTTTCAAAATTCGGTCCCTAAGGAGAAGAAACGGAGGTATAAAGTTTGTTTGGAGAAACCTAATTTCACGTGGGTGGAGTCGCTGGCAGAAGCAAGTATACAACTACACAATATAAGGGAATCCTCAGAAAATCTTGAAATTATATAAAACCAAATTGTTTTTACAAAAGCAAACCTTTGACCGAAATAGAACATAATATTTCGACGTAAACTCAAACAAAAAGGGTTAAATAAATTGAATATCATAAGAGTAACAAAAGCACGACTTGGAAGAAAAACAATTGAGTTTTACATTAATAAAATTAAAGTTTAGTTAATCTAAAATATTGAGTACCGCTGGACTGAGCCGGAGAAATCTACCTGAATGTACGGCCAGATGTGGGCACACTCGCTGGCAACAAGTTTCATTAAACATAACAACAAATGAAGATTTAAATAATACTTTGAACAGCTTTGTTTTTAAATTCATCGTATTAATTTTAAAAATCTTAAGATAAATTAAACATTACAAACATCTCAATCTTACAATAACTGAACATCAAGATTGAGACTGTCGACTATCTGTACCTATGCGCAGAGTACTAGAGTTGTCTGGCTACATAGCCAGGAAATATAGCCAAAATCTTGAACAGCTCATCGTAACTGGTATACTTGAGGGCAAACGACCATAAAAAAGAGGGGCAGGTCAGGTCTGCTCCTCACTGGACACCCAATTGCACGTCGCACTGCATGCAGCCAAGAACCGTCACAGATTGCGAGACATTAGTGATTTCCATCGGGGACTTCACGACTCTCAGTAATGAGGAATACGACTCGAAAACGAGGAGGAAATCAAACATTGAACGGAGATATTACAGCATCCATCAATCCAAAACATGTAATAAGATCGCCAAGAAGCGATTAATATTTCTAAAGCTACTCACGTTATTTGCAGACATAAAATATTGTATCTTTTTAGATATGTGAATCATATCCATCAGGTGATTGGTCTCAAGTCTGAACGAAATATGATACTCACAGCTTCGTTTGATACGCTTTCTAGAGATGACTAACGTCCGTGTTAGTGGATAGGTCGTTCAAATAAAGAGTTGACAACAATTTGCTATTAGGAACCTAAGGTAATATACAGCGACAGTGGAATTAAGACAAGTATTTTTTTTTTAAACTTATTATTGCTAGGCTCGCACTTGGCCACTATTTCACCTAATGGTAAGTAACGGTACGGTCGGCGATAGTTTGCCTAGTCTATCTATTCACTCTTAAATTAAAGACCCTCAGGTTGTAGCATTTTTTTAATGATATAAACTAGTACTTGACTGCGATCCCATCTGACGGTAAGCAGCAGTTTTTGCAGCTATAGACTCCGGCAGGGAATTCCACTTCTTAGCTGTGCGCACAATGAATGTGTTCTCAAAACATTTTCTCCGTATGTGTAGGATGTCCACCATGTATTTATCGGTGGTGAATCGCCTTACGTCTGGTGGTCTGATGATTATCAGGCCACCAGAACAGGCTTAGCGGAATTAAGTTACGCAATTCCGACACACACTCCCCGAATTGCAACCGGTAGAAATTTCGAACAAATTTTGTCTGACCCACTGAAGTTTCGAACAAAGTTTCTCGACTTCTTTATTTTCATAAAACTGAAAGTTTATCATCTACTACCCAAAACGCAAATAAATAAACTGGCCGTGTGGTCCCGGTTCCAAACGCCGCCCCACCACGTCCTACGGGTGTCGTAAAAGGCAGGCCAATCATCTGTGCCCTAATATCAAATTGGGATCTCTAGTTTGACAGAATTATATGATGATTGTCATTAGGGAATCCAATCCCGCACTTTTTTGCGGGATCAGAAATGCGGGAATACTCGTGTTTTTTCAAAGAAAATGGGTTTAGAGACGACGGCGACGACGCCATTTTGATTACATATCAGCTAGATCCAGCACAGCAATATTAAAATGCGATTTCCATGAACAACTTTCTACGGAACTCATGACTTTCCTGTAGAATTTGTACCTAAGGAAAATATTTTGATTTAATTTTTTTTATCTTACACCTAAATAGCCTAGGATCAGCCTTATAATGTTCCCACTGCTGGGACTCAGGCCTCCTCTCTAGGAAAAGGAGTGGGCCGTAGTCCACCACGCAGGCCCAGTGCAGGTGGTGGACATCGCATGTTTTCGCATTTTTGGTTCAAGGACATGCCGGTTTCCTCACGATGTTTTCCTTCACCGTTTTGAGAGTAGTGATGATGAAATAAATTACACAAAGTAATGCGCCTGGCTGGGTTTGAACCCGCGACGTACAACTCGTAAGTCGGGGCCGTTACCACAGCTTAACAAATTTTGAATTTCTATATTGTGTTGTGCGACTCCTATATCGGATGTGGAAAAGAACGTAATCTATTTCAGTTAAAGTAGCCTATCACGATTTTGATGCGGGATTGGATTCTTTAGATGTCATTGTATCTCTAAACACATGATTTGACAGCAATGAGATTACTCTATAAACTAAAGTCCTTCGTGTTGTAAATATTTAATCCGGAAATGCGAATCTTAGGACAGCCTTAGGGCTTAGATCAGAATTTCCGGAATGCGATGAAACTTTGTTGGGAATTGTTTGACGGGACAGGAAACGGCTGTGATCCCAACGGGATAAACTGTTCTCTTTGTGATACATTGCTTTAAGAGACTACTACTTCGTGATAATTTACGGAGTTTCACCGAGAATTTGGTTTCTCTACGTTACCTAAGCTATGCTATTTTTATGACCTCTTTGAGGTCGTGCCAAACTTACTGACTTAACCACACCTATATTCTTTCAGTTGTCGTGATACAACACAGAAATCAACCCATAGCACTAGTAGGCCCCTACGGTTTTGCTGATATCTCTTTGAGACATGCGTGGCTACGCGTCGTCGACGACTTGGGCCCAGTCCGGACGGTTACCGGACGCGAGCTACCCATTGCTCATCGTCCGCAAGCCAGTGCCTACAATTGCTGACCTACGCTACGGTTACCTTACAACCTAGTAGTGTCACCCGAACTTTCGGCTACGATATATATATATCGATATATAAAAAAACGACTTTAAGCTTAGTTTCACTTTGGACTGCTATCTGACCGAAACCTTCGACCCTGGAATGAAGGCAAAGAAGGAACAGGTGCGGGTTTTTAGTCAGTAAAAGTCTAAGACACCCGAGCTCCGCCCAAGGGCTGAAGATGACATTAAATGATTATCGCACCCAAAAAAAATGTAGCTGAAACTGAATTCAACAGTTTTCATTTTCCGATCATTGACAAGATTGATATGTTGTTTGTTATTTTGTCATTTATTTATGGGAATGATACAGTAAAGGGTAATTTTTTGTTTTGTACCTCAAATATCAGAGACTGTAAAATAATTATCTCTATGAAAGGAGAAACTAACTGTCTGACATACGCAAAGTCGAAACTAAAGGGACTAAAAGCATGAAATTTTGCACAAGGCAGGAACCTTTAGACGTAGGCGAGCACTAGGAAGGGACATTTGGAATTTCAACCTTTGAGGGGGTGAAAAGGAGGAATTTCGTTTGTGTGCAAAATCTCATTCCGTATGCCAATATACTTGAAGGTTAGCACAAACAGTAATGTAAGTAAATCACAAAGGTAGATCATCATTTGTTTTCAGAACTACCCACAATATAACAATTTAGGAAGTTTAAACGATTGAATGGATGATTCAAGATTATTTCCTCGGTTAGTAAACTTTGCACAAATGCTAGTCAAAATGAATAATAAAAAAACATACACACAGGCAAAGAAATCTGTCATTATTACTTTTTCAGAACTACCCTCCAAAATACGGTTTAAAGAATTTTAAAGTTTTTTTATGAAAACCACGCGAACGAAGTCGCTGGCAGAGTGCTAGTTATGATGTACTACGCAATATTAAAATAAAAAGAGGTTAACTGACTATTTTTTCTCTGAAACATGACCATTGATGGAAGTTTCATTTTCGACCGTAAACTAGTTTTGGTCGGACACTACTATAAGACTAATACATACATAATACAACAACCTACACTAGAAAACTAACCTCGTTAGATGTAGGTAAAGATGCTGTCTGTAAATTAACCTAGCGTTATAAACAACAATGATAAGATATGACTTAAAGACCATATAATACCCCAAAATATATCTTTTAAGTGTGTGTACGTATTAGAAAAGGTAGGCAGATACCTACGTAAATAATTCCTGATGTAACTCTATGGAAATCGACAATGACTCAGCTTTAAAAACATAATAACATAATCGATTATCAAAACCACTGATATCATCGATATTTTAGTATTTATCAAACAAAGGAATATTTGACAAGTGAGTACGTGTTGAGCTTTCTTGTAGATCCTTCAGTTTAGGGAAGACTAAAGGCCTCATAAATCCGGAATGGCTCTCTAGATTCATAATCTGAATTGAAAGACTGGAATGCCATACAATATCAGTATGCTCCAAAAACATTCTGATTTTTTCAGATTATGAATTTCTTAGATCGATCTGTTCTGATTTTTTCAGATTATGAATTTCTTAGATCGATCTGTAAGAATGATACTGACGAGCGATTGTGAATTCCGAACCGGAATTTTTCAAATTATGATTTCATAATGCGCGTATTGCCTTATATTTTAATAGAGCGGTGGAATCAGATTATGAAGTTGTTTAGTTGAGTCTTTAGTTTTAGTTGACTTGTAAAGACGTTTGCATGTGCCGGGAATCATGAGACTACTGATTAATCTAAATTTTTAAGATAATATGTTGTTCGGCAAGGTTTCATAAAATTTTTGAATATAAATCCAAAGCGCCATTCTGGATGTATGAAGCCAACCTAACAGTGCTTGATGAAAGTGAGAAAGATTCAAATTGGTATTCATGATCATATCATATCATATGATCAGCAGTTTGTTTTATCTGCTGCCAGATTTATTGCTAAATGATTTCCTATACTGGGATCTTATCTTTCTTTTCCAGAGCTTTGCCATCAGCTTACGTGGCTTATCTATAACAAAAGCACGATAGGGACCGGACATAATAAAGCACCAAAGTAATCGAATGTCAAGTTATTTACATTTATTTATGTTTAGTAATGAGTAAGTATTTTAAATTATTTTCGCTAGGACATGACTGCCTCGTGCTTCGATAAACTAAAGCCGTAAGTCCCAGTTGTCATTTGTAGGTCTTTAACAGTCGTTACACAGGTAGTAAGAATGCCAGAAAATCTGACCATCAGTCTTGTCTGTAGAGGCCCAGCCTGCTAGCTGCAGGCAGGCAGGGTCGAAGCCTGCTGGGGTCATGGGTCAGCTTCCGAAAGGAATACCCGGCCTCGGCACGATAGACAACGAAGGAACGGGGTAGGTTTTTAGTCAGTAAAAGACTAGTTCCCGCTCCGCACAAGGGCGGGATTTGTCATTGGATAATTTTACCTACCATAAAAAAACCATCAGTCTTGTGGACGTCTGATAGGTAATCGCTCCATGTAAAACATGGGTATTCAACCGCCTCCGGAGAAACTGCAAGCCGACCCCAAGCTAGTTGGGAAAAGGCACGGGAGAAAGGTATTTTAACTTGAAAATTAATCAATTTTGAAACAAAACTCTACTTGAAGGGTATTTCAAATTATCAGTAAGTCAAATAAAATTATAAACGCAAAAAGAGCTGTAAAACTTTTCTGGTTCAAATAACTTGACCTTTACTTAAGTTTTAAACTTAGTTTAACCAGTACCTACGTCACTCAAAAGCTAAATTAAACTAAGGTTTCTCGATCGCACTAAGGTTTCGTACATTTATCCATTTTGTGCGTCAAACTTTGCTCTACCTACTCACGCACCCGTTCGACTTAATTGGTAGGGTCAACAGCAACAATAGTGATGCATCATGCGTTGAAAAAAATACTCCCTCTATGGTATTGATTTCTACTCGTTCGTTTTTCAAAATGATCGGATATGTTGTGAAATAGTTCATGGCCATTTCTCTAATCTGTTGTTAGAAATAAACTCGAAAACCGCAGATTTGATTTTGATATTTCGGTAATTTTTTGCTTTGATATTTTAAATGTGGTCAAACCTTTGGCTTTTAGTTAATTCATAAATAATGAATTCTGCATCTCATACGCATAGATAAAATTAGAGGGGTGCTACAAACTTTAGCGTATCTTAGTAACCCTTGCCATTTATAGATTTTCTAACAAGCGTGTGACATACAGCAACTGACACGTCCTAAATATTAGACGACTCAAAAATTGCGATTTTTTTTTTTTTTTTTTTTTTTATGGTAGGTAAAATCATCCAATGACAAATCCCGATTTATTTAGAGCCGTAAGTATCCTATTGACGATTTTTGTCTTTACACCAAAATCTGATTTAGTTTTAGAATGTAATATTCTAAAATCAAATAAAACGAAAAATCGACAATAGGATACGTACGATACGATTACGTCGTAGGTTTCGTAGATGCGTAGTAAGTACGTATATACATATAGTTATGTACATATAATTGCGGAGTCCGCACGAGGGGTGAACAGCGCTTGGCGCATGCGATCTCGCATCGCTAAGGGTAGGCAGAATTACCTTGCTCGAGATTACAAGAAATATGCCCCCTTACACAGAGTTACAGAAATCAATAGTTTTCCTTAATCAACATTTGGCCTCAAGCTCCCTTTTGTTTTAAATGGATTTTAAAGGGGTCGACATTTTTGACAATATTTTTCTTTGAAATAAATGATTTTGTAAAATTGAATCTTTATATAAATATGCTTTTGTAATATTGTACAGTTCATTTCTATTATCATCACGATATGCTCAACTTGGTTTCCAACAGTTACAAGTAAAAATACGGTATACCTAACAAAAATAACAAAAACTGTTGATAATAGGTACTCATATTACTATCAAATAGTTTTGGTACTACTACCAAATACCTACTAGCAACAGTTATTTTTATTATTGGAAATTCTTTAGTTTTATTTAAGTACTTCAACTCAGTTAAGTCAATAAATACTGTACATTGTAGTACAAGTTTATGGTTTTTTTTTATGGTAGGTAAATCATCCAATGACATCTCCCGCCCTTGAGCGGAGCGGGAGATAGTGTCAGATTCTTACTGACTAAAACCTACCCTGTTCCTTCAGTGCCTTGGTTTCAGGGCCCTGGTATGCATTTTCATACTTCCCCAGAGCCCCAGATTAGGCGTCGACCCTGCTGGGCCCCTGGTTTGCAGACAACCCCTTGAGGCGCGCAGGAACAGTGCGCGCCTTCGACGACTTGGGCTCGGTCAGGACTGTTACCGGATGAACGGAGAGCGAGCTACCCATTGCTCGCCGTCCGAGAGCCCGCGCCTACGGTGGCAGGGTATCGGGATCGGAATCCCGGTGGCGGCGGCGGCGTGTGAACCGTTGCCTGATACGGTCGGCCTCCTCCTTTGCTAGCATTACTGCTTAGCAGAAGGAGGCGACCGCCTGCCACTCCTCCTCCTCGCTCCGGAACATCGCCAGTACCAAGGCCCGGCGCGAGAGATCGCCGCCGCCGGTACAAGTTTATAGTATGATACAGAGATATATTTTCAATTGTTACTTGCTTTACATTAGAAGAGCAACTATGAATATTTAATTCTATTTTCTAATGCTTACAAGGAGAAATTTTTCTTTACACAGTACAGAACAAAGTTGCTTTTCAAGTGTTTGTTTATCCACATATATATAACTCCTAAACCAAACTAAAGAATTTGATGCCGTTTCCACTAGTAAAAAGAGCAATAAATGAGGATTTATGTATATGATTTAAACCCCTGAGAAACCAGGCTGTTGCACCAGTTTATACTAAGATAATTGTATTTATAAACATCATGATCTTATGCATAATATTAACCCAAGTTTGTGAACATAACATTTCTCATATGAAACAAAAAGGTAACTTGAATAGCGGTTTTGATATTTATTGATGAATGACAGAAGAATAACTGTCTCATTCAATGACATGCTAAAACAGGATAAGAAGTCGCAAATACAATCATCTTTTTCCACAGTAATCTTTACTATTTGGATGTTCAATCAAGATCAACATATCCAAAATTCAATGTGTCTTTCTACATTTTCAATTCAACAAAATCTTGATTTTGTTACTAAATTGTCTGACTAACGCACAATGCAATAGTCTGCAAGACATTGCAATGACCTATTGAGGTCATTGATTCTCTTGTATAGCAATTTATGATTATACTTACTATGTGTGAATTTGCAAGTCTAAATGTTAAGATTTAAGACTAAATGTTCATATTAAAAAGTAGCTCTTTTTATTTTTAATTTTAATTTTCGATCACCACTTAAAAATTCAATACAAAATATTTATCAATGTCAGGTGCAAGTAAAAATTTAGAATATGGTTGCTCAAATGAGGTAGGCTTAACATAAGGTAGATTAAGAAAAAAAATCTTACTTGTAGGTATTTTCTCTCCAAATCAAAAAACTAAACTTTGAAACATTTTAAATTATTTTCAAGAATATTCACTTGTATTAAAAATATGATAAAATGATGACTACTCAAATCTCATGTCAGTTTTTTAAAAAGTGTAGGTACATTGACTTGCAACAAAGGTCACTGACCTCTCACCTCAATGGCCCAACAAGCAAACATAAATGGTTAGAATTATTTTTATTTAAAATTGGAATAAGGGGATGTTTTTAAAGCATAATAAACCAGTATTTTTCAGAGTAATGTACCATTATTATTAAGTATCTTTAGTTAGTTAAGGAAATCAAACAAATTAAAATAAATCCCCAAAGAAATTATTTAAACTAAGTACAACTGTTGTTCTAAATTAAAATATAAAGATGTTGACCAATGACAAGCATGGTTTTTTTTTTATTATGAAAGAAAATCTCAAGCCTCTCAAGATCAATAATGTAACTCTACCTTGAACTTTGAAGAGGGAAAGTGAAAAGGCCATGTTATTGATTCTATGTAAACTCAAAAGTTGAGTAGTAATTTTTATATTAAAAACACTTTATGAAAAATATAATTTTAGTGGGTAATCTCAGCCATATAATTAAAAAAGAAAAAACATTTTTTCATCATGAGCCTAATTCTTGGCTCATGATGAAAAAATGTTTTTTCTTGTTTTATTCATAAACAATAACATTATTTATTTTGGTGTATATTAATCTGACTTGTACTATAATGCGTAGGTATTAATAAACTGGCTGCTCTTGTAAGGACAATGTGTCGGGATATCTTCAATTGTTGACTTATAACTTACTATCGATACTTTTAATAGATAAAAAAAGATACCCCCTAATTTGCATTTTATGCATGGTATATTCAGAGTGATATTTCTTATCACGCGTGAAGTCTCATCTAGTTAAATATTAATCGCGAGCACTGTTTAAAGGACCTCTATAATGGAAATGCATGTAGAGATAAAATGAATCATCGCGGTACCTACCGATACTTACCGAAATATCTTCAGCCCTTGTGGGAGAACCGCTGAATCACAAGTAAACATCGGTACTACGCAATAGTGCGTATTCACTTTACATTGTCCATTTAAAACGTATCTTATTTGTCCCGTCAAAGATAATTATTCACGAAAATATTTTCTACTATGCAGGTAGATTGCACAAAGATAGCTTTTACAACGCCAATCAATATTTTAGCATAGAACATTGATTCTGATAATTTTATTGCACTAATTTTAAATACTGCTGAGCATCACAATCGCTTTTATTTCGCAATTATCGTTATATTTATTTATTATCATAAAATAACACCGTAAAAACATCAGCGGTGAATGAACGATCAATTGATTTAAAAAAAAATATTTGTGTTGCCTATGATAAGTTGACAACAATAGAGATGTTACTAAAGCCAAAGACAAATCAATTTAGTCGATTAGACTTGTTTTTCCTGCAGCTAGATTCTTTCCCACAGCTAGGAATACCTTATCAACATGGATTATCCATTATTATACAGTCGACGTCTTTTTTTTACGAAAATATATTAAAAAAATACTCAATATAATCTATAATTCTTTTAGTACCAAAACATGTACTTAAGAAACTTAAATACTAGCTAAGTATTTAAACTAAACCGATAAAAAAAATAGTCAAGATTTTTTCATTATTGAAATATTAAGAAAACTTAAAAAAAAAACTTAATAAATCGCTAAATCGATACGAAAATCGATTTGTGTGAAATACTGACAGACTGACAGTTGCTGTCAATATTTCGCGCCAAATGAAAAGTAACCTACTGTGAGTTCGCCGCGTTTGTTTATTAGTAACTTTGAAAACAACGTTTTAATTGTGTTTGAGATCATTGTGAAAAGAAGAAATGTCTACTCCACCAAAGCGCCCGGCATCACAGGCTTCGTCGGATGCTCCAACACCGTCGCGGAGGACTCGCTCGTCGCAACAACTTGTTGTTCCAGAAACTCCACAGCGTTCTTCCGGCACCCCTTCAAAAAGTACGTTTTACCTACTTATTGTAACTTAATTTCCATTTTTTTTTTCTGCACATTCCTGCTTATTACGTTGTAACTATTGTCGGAGTCGAAAGGTACAAGAAAAAACAAAACTTAATTTTCAGATGGAACCCCCGGTACTCCACGAGGGACCCCACAGACACCGGGCACTCCTCGGAGGACACCGCGTACTCCTCGGGGAGCACCGGGCACATCACCTGCTCGTGCCCTAGCTTCCAGTCCACTTGGTATGTGAAACTGAACTGAAATTTGAATGTGCTTGGCCTAAAATTTAATGTAACTAGTGTTCAAAAGTACCCGGTAGGTCTGAATCAAACTAAGTCACGACTTGTCCGGCCATGAGATGATATATACTGATCATGTGACAAAAAAAAGCCAGTTAATGGCATAACTTGACTTTTTTTTGCATTGAAATATATAGAAGATTAGGAAATTTTTCAGTGATTAGAATATATTGATAGTAGAACAAATATTAAAAGATTGATTGACTGACAATTTTTTTCTAATTTAGCATCTTAAAACTAAAATTTACAAAATTTCACTTAACTGCGCGCAGTATTGTTGAGCATGTTGCCATATACGACATATAAGTTGAACAAAAATTGCGATCAAATCAATTTTCTCTTACTGAAAGAAAACCTTAAATTTTTGTTAAGTAATAGATTTTAGGATCTTAATTCAATAAAGGGGGCTGCACATAACTATAGCAACAACAACCATTTCAGTTCAACGTTTTTTGCCATGTTTTTTGTAATAAATAACAGGATTTTAAAGTCTGTTTAAGGAGTTTCTTGCACATGCTTTGCAATAGTGAAGTTCAATTTCTATAAGTTTTTCTGGCTGACTGCATTCTTGACAGTTCCAATAAGCCTGTAAATGGTTTATCCATATTAATATTATAAATGTGAAAGTCTTATCTGTCCGTTACGCTTTCAAGGCTAAAAGTAGGAACCGTTTTTTTATGAAATTTGATATGGAGTAAGCTTAAAGGGCGACTTTATATCTGGCTTGACTTTGATGAATCCAAAATAATTGACATAACTACAGACTAAGCAGCTGCCAGAAGCTGCTTTTGAATAAATTCTTTAAGTTTGAACTCCTGGGAACGTTTGAATTCTCTGATCAGAAAAATGTTATTGAGTTTAATTTTATCTGGAATTTGTTGGTAATGAACACTCCCTTCATTAAGGTGGAAGTTACAGCCCCCACACAATTCTTAACATGATCCATTTTACGACCTAAACTGAACTGTAAAAGCGTCTATTACACCACTCGATATTCCACACAAGTTACTCAGTCTGTCTAAGGGCTATGCCTCACTGGGACGCCATGGCGGCGTAGCCAGATCAAGACGCCAATAAAAAGTATGGATTGGCTGCGTGGCCAACAGTTGCCAGGTGAGGTACACACTATAGAGCTGCATGCATTTCCTTGGTTGCGCGAACTGGCTGCGCCGCCATGGCGTCCCGGTGAGGCACGGGACTTAAAGTTTACTTCCGAGTAAGACAGTCTAACACTAAGCGACGTCGATAAAACCGATCTCAATATCGAGTGGTGTAATAGACCCTTTAAGGATGGAGCTAAAGGTAGTATGCATCATCCATATTTCATGTTTGCAAAACTGACATTTTTACGTGTAATGGTACAACTGAACTGAACCTGAATATGCCTGTTTTTTTTTTAATTATTATTGATAGGCTGGCGTTTGAATACTATCACACCTGATGATAAACGATGATGAGGCTGTCATTGGAGCACGTTTGCCTAGAAGTAACCTATTCACTCTTGACTTAAAGCCCCTAAGTTGGACTCTTCTAATGTTATGTTCTGTAGTGTTACATTTAACCACTGTAGCTATACTACATGAAAAGTCTGATAAGGTAGATATTGAGGCAGTTATTACTCAAATTACTGCTTCAATATCCATAATTTGACTAAGTTTAATAAAATTTAAGGTCCAATCTTTAGCACATACCATTTCAATAAAAACGTCAGCTGATCGAGGTCAATGAACTGTAGGTAGTTAGTACGCAACGACGCAATTTCGTATATGCGTATATTAATTCGAGTTTTAGAAAAAAAGCACTTTACTTTTTAATTTTATCTTTATAAATCAATAAGTGTTTCATATACCGAATCGATTCTCCACGGGATTAAAACAACCAAAATTTAACAGTGTATATATAGATTTAGGATAAGATTGAAAATACCACATAAATATTACTTCCAATAAGTATTATGAAATGATCTGTAAACTTGAAATTCCACAAAAGACATTGCACTAGTCAGCACTGTGAAAAAAATGTCAGCACTTTAATACAACTTGCCCAGTTTGTTTAAATCATTAATTTATACAAATCTTACCCTTGTCTGACTGCTGCTTATGTTGCAAGTAAAAAATTATAATTATAAAAGGAGAAACGTGTTGTTTAAATATTATAATTATAAAAGGAGAAACGTGACTGACACATCAAAGCACAGCTGAAATTACTGGAACTAGGAGTGTGCAATTTTGTAGGTACAAGATTTCCTTTTATGATCTGGGCGAGTACTAACAGAGGATTTCAAAAGCTCAGTTATCCTAATTAATTTTGTTCATATTCAGGTACAGATATAGACATGAGTTCCCCACTCAACTACGGCACCCCCAGTTCCCTGAGCACTCCTCGCTCCAACTTGCGCGGTGTCATGACACCTGCGAGACAGCGAGCAGACCTGAAGAGCAACCAGCATGGCCGCAGTGTACCGGCTCCTAGTGCTGCTACACCTACCAGAAGGGTAAGTTTTGCCATATACCTTAATTGGGCATGTTGTAATCACGGCGGTAAGCCCCCTCTTCGAGGACTGGCTGGAGCGGTAACACAGCGTCCTCACCTTCCGCATGATTCAGGTCCTCATCGGACATGGAAAGTTCGGTTCCTGCATCAGATTCAGGCGGAAGAAACGCCCTGGTGTCATT
Organism: Leucania comma; assembly: GCA_958295575.1. NCBI lineage: Eukaryota > Metazoa > Arthropoda > Insecta > Lepidoptera > Noctuidae > Leucania > Leucania comma. Next base: position 17,265,192 of record OY282480.1, read on the forward strand.
ATTGTGATGACTGCCCGGAGGACACGGTGAAGCATACGCTGGAGGTGTGCCCCGCTTGGGCGAAGCACCGCCATGTCCCGTGGATGCAATCGGCGGCAGGGTTCAGGCTATGGTCCGGGGCGATTAGAAATGGCAGGCAGTCGCTTCCTTCTACAAAGCAGCAATGCTAGCAAAGGAGAAGGCCGCACGCGTGAGGGAACGAACGTCCTCACACCCAACAAGAAAGAACCCTCCTTTGGAAGGGGCGCGCCACAATTGGGGCGATAAGGCCCATCCTTGTGGCGTGGCTGGAAAGACCTCACGGCGTTCTCAACTTCCGCACGACGCAGGTGCTTACCGAACACGGAAAGTTCGCTAAGTACCTGTTCCGGATTCGTGCGGAGGATTCGCCCGGGTGTCGCCACTGTGCGGAACATCCGGAGGACACGGTGGAGCACACTGTAGAGGTGTGCCCCGCCTGGGCGGAGCATCGCCGTGTCCTCGTGGGGGCGATCGGCGGCAGCGATCTCTCTCGCCGGGCCTTGGTTCAGGCCATGGTCCGTAGTGAGGAGGGATGGCAGGCGGTCGCCTCCTTCTGCGAAGCAGTAATGCTAGCAAAGGAGGAGGCCGACCGCATCAGGCAGAGGCAACGGGGCGCTCGCCCCAGCCGCCGCCGAAATTCCGATCCCGATTTCCGGCCACCGTAGGCGCGGGCTTGCGGACGGCGTGCAATGAGTAGCACGCTGTCCGATCGTCCGGTAACCGACCGGACCGAGCCCAAGTCGTCGACGGCGCGTTCTTTCCCGCGCGCCTCAAGGAGCTGTCAGCACACCGAAGAGGCCCAGCCTGCTAACTGCAGGCAGGCAGGGTCGAAGCCTACTGGGGTCATGGGTTAGTTCCGAAAGGAATGCTCGGCCCCGGCACGATAGGCTACGAAGGAACGGGGTAGGTTTTTAGTCAGTAAGAGTCTGACACTACTTCCCGCTCCGCCCAAGGGCGGGATTTGTCATTGGATGATTTTACCTACCATAAAAAAAAAAACCCTCCTTTGGAACACGCAGGGCGATCCCTGGCCACCATAGGCCCGAGCATGGGAAGCCTAGAGCGTGAGAAGTCATTGGATGATTTCCCACTTCAAAAAAAGGCTAGTAACATGTTAACACAGATCAATAACATAACGAAAAGCTAGGTTAGGTGTATGAAAACAAAAGAAAAGTTACTTTGCTGATTTATTATAAATATTAAATTAACTGTTACACAATACCGTATCTGAACATTATTATATCTACATTTTCAATTTGTCAGATGGTTACGTATGTTTCGGAACAGGTCCAGGAGTGGTAACTTGAGCCATCTCACTAGACAGTACAAGGCGGGGATGAGCACACTGATCTTGAGACAGAATACCATTGCATTGTTAAGGTCCGTGTCGTTCATGTTGGACATTTCTGTGAACGTTTTTCTGAAGTCTTCGGTTGATGGTCGTTTTTCACTCTGTTGAAATATTGATAAATTATATTTATTTTGCAAATCTATAGGTTTTAAAAAAACTTTTTATACATCAATATTTTTTCGTCAATTTATAACAAATGAGCTCGGTGTTTTCTAGCTGACTATTCTGAGAAGGAAGACACTCAAAGGTCAGTTTCTTTTAAAGCACTCAATGAATTTGTTACCAAAAAGTTTAATGTGTATGGGTGGTATGTTCACCATGTACCGTTGGCGCATCGCCATACGTGTGGTGGTCCAATGATGTATAGTACGTGGCAAATAAGTTGACAATCTGTTATAGCACACGGTAAATAAGTTGAAATAAAATGACCGTCGTTGTTATGGTTACGCGCAGTCTCCCGCAGTGCCGCACGATTGAGACCCGAAAATCTGCCACGTATTGTAACGGGCTTGACAGAATTAAGTGCTACATTATATATAGGCCTCAGCCTATCACAATTTATTGCTATATATGTAAACTTAACAGAGACTAAGTTAACATACCTTAGCAAATTCCACGTTGAATGCACAAGCCCGGCACAATGGACACACGATGTAATCCGGCTTCTCCCGAATCCGCCAATACTGTGTCAGGCACTTCTCACAGAACCTGTGACCGCACGTCAGGGCTGCCGGGTCCAGGATCGAAGACAGGCAGATCCTGCAGCTGCTGATGATTGAAGAAGCCTTCACGTCCAAGCTTATGAAAAAAAAAACGTGGGCCTGTCCAGTCAGTGCAAGCATTTGGCATATTGGTATAGATATGTCAGCATCTACAGACAGGCTACAACAAGCAATGTTCAACCATAAAGATCAACACTAGTAGGTGTTATTATGGCGGGTTCAAACTTGCGAAATGTAACTTACAATATTATAACATGCAACGAAAGAATTTGCCTAGTGTGGACGCCTTACGCGCATGAAGTGAGCATTTCAACTCATACGCGCGGCAATTCGCCATTTGTTGGTTTTGTCGTAAATGTTCGACGAAAACAGGTGCACAATGTGCATGGCGTGAGTGTATAGTTTGGTTTTAATACGAAATGCATACTGGAAACAGATGCGAATAAGAACATATTCGTTTCGTGAGCACGCTGCGTCCACACATATGAAATGCTGCCATCCCGTTACATTGCATGTTACTGTAACGTAACATGCAATGTAATGTAACATATAGCCTATATAGTACGCGGCAAATAAGTTGAGCCCGTTACTATGGTTATGCGCAGCCCCCATGCTTCGATTGAGACCCGAAAATCTGTTACTGCGCATTCAAAGTCGACTGCCATAATGGCTCAACTTGTGTACTGAGGGTTATACCCGCCTTTACAACAGCAATCTATATAACTATACAAACAATCACCAACCTAATAGCAGACTCGTATTCGCTCCTAGCGTATGAGGGTTTTATCTGCAAGTCACATGTAGAATCACGCATTTTTTCATATTTTTTTTTCTCTGCTTCTCACATTTTTTTGTATTTTTCCATGTCTTGAAAGAATGAGACGCGTCAGTTGATATTTTTCTTTTTTGTGACTTGTCAAAAGATTTGTTGTACTGAGAAGAAACAGGTTTAATCACCGAATACTTGAAGATGATCTTGCAGATTATTTTCAAAACCATCAATATTGAATAAGAGCTTCATACCATGTTATTGTACAAGAAAATATATTCCATCTATATAATATATGTTATTCTTTTCATACTTCTTGCGTCTCTTCTGTACCTTCTTGTAGTAAATTTTGCCATCCACGATTTTGTGTGCTTGCCTTGAAGTAACATTACCCTGAACTTAATATTCATAGATCAATAAAAAGACCAACTCTCTTTTGAGTCGAGAGTTCAGGAAATCTTTAAATAACTTTATTTAACCACAACAGGGAATGTAATTGGGTACTTGAGTCATTGTTTTTGTTTTTCAATTATTTGTTTCAAAAGGTAACTTTATCCAAAATCGCAGATAGAAAGAATTTTTCAAATCCGTTCAAAAGTAAGTTAGAAACCTTTTAACCCTGGTGGAAGGGAAAACTGTCTAGGAGCAGAAAAATGATGCAAAAACTACTATGTGACGTCACCGCTAATAAATTACGCGCTTACAAATGAGATAGCGAGATGTTCCTATCACGCGACTACTCTTCCTCATCCTCATATAGAAAATGCTAAATGCTGCTCTATTTTTTAACCAATTATGATGCGGTTTTCAAAAAAAAAAAAAAAATATATTTATGTAATTTGTTCTTAAATATAAAAATAAAAAGCAAGTACACAATTATTAAAATGAACCAGTTCACTGTCGGTAAAATCCGACCAAAGTCACGTCCAGCAGCACATTTCAATAACAATTACCAATTACCCTACAGGTCGACGACACCGGCGCTGAAGTAGCCTCGGGCGAGCCACAGCTGGTCGTGTGGGGTACGGACGTGGCCATCGCCGAGTGTCGCGACAAGTTCATCAAGTTCCTGCAGAGGTTCGTGGAGCCCACCGCTCTAACCAATGAACCATTGTACGAACAGAAGTTGGAAGAGGTGAGATAAATATTTTTCTAAAATCAATCAATCAATAGAATGAGTATCACCACGCGGAATTTGAAAACGATGATCACAGACGTTACCTACGTCTAAAATGGAATTGGGCGGGGTACATTAGCCGCATGCACACACCATTACACGATTCCACCGAGTTCGACTTCGGAAGAGGTGGCGAGATGACCTAAACGCCCAATCAGCCCTTGTGTGGTTCCAGGTGACTCGAGAAAAGAATAAGTACTTTTGGAGGTATGTGGAACAGAGAGTAAAGTCTCACATAACTCCGTTGAAAAAGTAGGATCCTCCAACCAGACGGGTGTTAGGGGTGGACTGGTGGGCAACTGCCCGATAGGATTTCGGGCTGTTCTATACGAGATGCGCGAAGCAGGATTAGTCCTTATGTGACCCCATAGTTATCGCTATATACTTAGAAGTTGGGGTAGGAGTTTGCCATGTAAATGTAGGATAAGTAAACTGGAAGCCGTCGCTAACATATTTTTCACAAATATCAATATCCAGTATTTCAGTTTAACCAGATGTAGCAGAATATAGAATGCCAGTATTTATCTGACCTTCACAACCCAGTAATTGGGTAATATGGCACCCCTTGGCAAGGCTGATGTCAGATTTTCTAACTTGACTGTCCATAACAAAGTTCAAAGATATTCAAATGACAGTCGGGATCAAAGGTTTGCCGTGCTTTTCGAGGCACGGAGGAAATTTGATATGCAACTAACTAATGGTCATCCATCCATGAATCCTCTCCAGAACCAGATTAGGTCTCCAAGTATCATCTAATAATTTGTAACCATTTACTTGTTTAGTGAAATTTCCTTTTGTTTGATGCATGTCATGGCAGCCTTTAATTAAGGCTACACTACAAAATGTGACAATGATCTTGAATCCTTACATGTATAATGATGTATGCTTTGTTGGTTGTCCTTTAATAAATAAATAATGAGGTGGTCTTTGAGAGGATTCAGTGATCGTAGGATCGCATGCGTGTATCGGTGACACACGTGCACTCGAGGAGCACGTGTGCGACCGTTTTCTCTGTCCGCTTGTTCTGTACAGAGGACTAACCATAACGATTATTATGTGGAAATGATAGATAGATATATTCTTTATTGTACACCAAAGATAAAATTACAATAGGAACTTAAAATTAATAGGGAGTCGCAATGGGCGGTCTTATTGCTAAAAGCGATTTTTACAGACAACCTTTGGATGGATTTGACGGAGAAAAAAATTATTTATTTATTAGGCAGTGTTGATGGTCCCCTCTCCTTAATATACCTGAACAAACTCATTCCAAAGTATATCAAAGTTTATTTCTTTTCCAGATAAACACATTAGAAGAGCCATTCCTGGACGTGGACTGTGAACACATCAAGGCTTTTGATTCCAAACTGCATCGTCAGCTTGTGTGCTATCCTCAAGAGGTTTGTTTCAAAATAAAAATACTTAGTATCAAACAAAAAGTTGTGTTGGTTTAATAGAACAAACATGGGCCTTACCATGAACGTGTAACTTACGTGTTAAAATGTCAGATGTGTGAGCTAGAAAGTGGGATGGAGCTATACACCCTATATAGCTCCATCCTTGTAACAGTTTAGGTTAGGTTAGGTCGTAAAATGGATCGGAGGAGGAGGAGTGGAGGTCCTAATTGTCCCACTGTTTACCATAAATGATTTAGCGCAACAAACACTCTAATAACGAAATTCTTTGTAACCGCACAAAACTTGGTTAAGTGCCCATTTTTGGCATTAGATTTCCCCCTGTTCCAGAATGTATTTATTTAATAATACAATAAAAACTTTAAACTAAAAATATACAATCGAGACTCATCGCATTGCACATTCGCGATTTCTTTCAGACAATCTGGAATGGATAGATATTGCTTGGACTCAAAATGCACTTGGTGCAAAAATTAAGATAAACAATTACTTAAGTGAAATAGAGTACATACTACATACATACATACATAGGCAAGGAAATAAGTGACGACTATGTATTCAAGCACTATAGTTACAGCCGGAGGCTACTTTAGGTAATTTTGGCGAATTATTTTGAGTTTGAGGTTGTATTTTAACTTAGTTCAATAAAGCGAAATTAATACCACTATTTAATACCATTTCCTTGAGTTATTAATGCTTCGAAAACACAAAAATCTAAATAAATTAAAAATGTTGAGTACACCGTCATCTAGCGACAGCTTGGCTGCTCTAGGGACCATAGCTTTCACTTCATATGTTATCTTTGTAGGTGGTTCCAGCATTTGATGCGGCAGTGAACGAATTATTCTTCGAGCGCTACCCAGCGGCCGTGCTGGAGCATCAGATACAAGTACGACCCTTCAACGCGCCACCGCGACACATGAGGGACTTGAACCCCGAAGGTGAGATACTGACTACTACAAACTACTAATACAACGAATGACTTCTGAACTTGAATGAGATGTAGGACTAGGTAAATGGTTCTGTTAGAGCACAATGGCATATTTATTTTATCAATGATTTTGTTTTAATAAACATAATTACAGGGGTTTAGGCAAAAAAAATCTGATAAATACTACTCAAATTAAAACAGGCTGAAATGTGTAAATCTGCCACTTCTGCGATTACTTTCGTCAATATATTCGACGAATATACGAATAAATTAGTTGTTTTTTGTTCCAGACATTGATCAACTAGTAACACTGTCGGGCATGGTGATCCGCACATCCAGCATAGTCCCGGAGATGCGCGAGGCGTTCTTCCGCTGCGCCGTGTGCGGAGCCGCCGCCACGGCCGAGCTGGAGCGCGGCCGCGTGCCCGAGCCCGCGCACTGCTCGCACTGCAACACGGCGCACTCCTACAACCTCATACACAACCGCTCGCACTTCAGTGACAAGCAGCTCGTCAAGCTGCAGGAGTCGCCTGGTAAGGGCTAGCTCAAATATGTTGTTTTCGTTCCAGAGATAAATATGGAATGTGTCTTGTGCCAGTAAATTACACTGACATCCAAGTGTATGGATGTCCATGTAATTTACTGGGAACTGAAAAAGCAAAATAGTTCTTGATAAACTCCATATACATATATTTGTTTTTAGGGTTCCGATAAGAGTTCTGTTTATTCCAGTAAAAACAGAACTCTTATAGGATCACTTTGTTGTCTGTCTACACCCTATATTTCGGGAACGCGTGGAAGTATCGAGTTGAAATTAAAATCATATGCTCAAGCCCCTTGAAGCTACGAAAAATTCAAACTCCTAAGCTAACGGAAAAAAAGTTTATATAATTAAAAACGTATATTTCGACTCTCAATCAAATCAAAATTACGGCACTTTCCGTTGACCTTGAATCCTGAAATTTTGCATGAAACAAGGTCTTACAGCACAAATATAGATGTAGCGACATCTATGGCGTCGATCTACATAATTTTTGGCATCGGTGTCGGGTGTCGGCAGCCAGTCAGAACTCACCTTAACGTCATTCCACAGACGACATGCCAGCGGGCCGAACGCCTGCCACGGTGAGCGTGTTGGCTCACGGAGCGCTGGTGGAAGCCGTGGCAGCCGGTGAGCGCGTCAGCGTGACCGGCGTGTTCCGCGCCGCGCCCGCCACCGTGCACCCGCGCAAGGCCACGCTCAAGGCGCTGCACAGGACGCACATCGACGCGCTGCACTACAGGAAGGTGCACAGCGACAGGCTGCTGGAGACCGAGGAGGGGTATGTACTATAGTTGCGTCAGCGTGACCGGCGTGTTCCGCGCCGCGCCCGCCACCGTGCACCCGCGCAAGGCCACGCTCAAGGCGCTGCACAGGACGCACATCGACGCGCTGCACTACAGGAAGGTGCACAGCGACAGGCTGCTGGAGACCGAGGAGGGGTATGTACTATAGTTGCGTCAGCGTGACCGGCGTGTTCCGCGCCGCGCCCGCCACCGTGCACCCGCGCAAGGCCACGCTCAAGGCGCTGCACAGGACGCACATCGACGCGCTGCACTACAGGAAGGTGCACAGCGACAGGCTGCTGGAGACCGAGGAGGGGTATGTACTATAGTTGCGTCAGCGTGACCGGCGTGTTCCGCGCCGCGCCCGCCACCGTGCACCCGCGCAAGGCCACGCTCAAGGCGCTGCACAGGACGCACATCGACGCGCTGCACTACAGGAAGGTGCACAGCGACAGGCTGCTGGAGACCGAGGAGGGGTATGTACTATAGTTGCGTCAGCGTGACCGGCGTGTTCCGCGCCGCGCCCGCCACCGTGCACCCGCGCAAGGCCACGCTCAAGGCGCTGCACAGGACGCACATCGACGCGCTGCACTACAGGAAGGTGCACAGCGACAGGCTGCTGGAGACCGAGGAGGGGTATGTACTATAGTTGCGTCAGCGTGACCGGCGTGTTCCGCGCCGCGCCCGCCACCGTGCACCCGCGCAAGGCCACGCTCAAGGCGCTGCACAGGACGCACATCGACGCGCTGCACTACAGGAAGGTGCACAGCGACAGGCTGCTGGAGACCGAGGAGGGGTATGTACTATAGTTGCGTCAGCGTGACCGGCGTGTTCCGCGCCGCGCCCGCCACCGTGCACCCGCGCAAGGCCACGCTCAAGGCGCTGCACAGGACGCACATCGACGCGCTGCACTACAGGAAGGTGCACAGCGACAGGCTGCTGGAGACCGAGGAGGGGTATGTACTATAGTTGCGTCAGCGTGACCGGCGGGTTCCGCGCGACAGTCCCACGTTTTTATTTATTTGGAATAACAAGACAGCACTGTAACTGCGCTTCCGTCACGCGGCACTTGGCGACTAATTTGAAGGCACCCTATGAGCCCAATTTGCTTGCTAGACGTAAAGCTACGGTCGCCCCACTCACTTTTAAGAAAAGGTTCTAAAAAGCTTGCGAAAAGGTTCGCTTTACTCGCTCTTCTCATGTGTAAGAGTGGCTGGATCACTTCTCTTGTAAGTAAGCTCGCTTTACTCGCTCTCCTTGATAGCTCGCCACATCCTTTGAGGATGCACGTTCGTATCATTTCTGAAATTACACTAAAAGTAGACTCGCTAAACTCAATGTAGCGTAAAACCGTTTGAAAGTTTCCAATTATATAAAATATATATTTCTTTTCCACTTCTGACATTCCATTAAATCAGTTTTAACTTTTACCATTTTTGTTCTATAATTATTTGTTTTTTTACACAGCAAGGAGCACCGCTTTCCGCCGGAACGCGTAGAACTATTCAAAGAGTTAGCCGCCCAACCAGACTGCTACGAACGTCTTGCGCGAGCCATCGCGCCATCCATCTATGAGAACTTGGACATTAAGAAGGGCTGTCTTCTACAGCTGTTGGGAGGCACTAAGAAGAACTTTAATGCCGCTGGACGGACACATTTCAGGTAGGCCCTTTGAACGCCACGTCAAAAAAGCAACAATTTCGTAATATTCGTTTTTGTGATCTTGCGGTCGACTTTAAATGCGCAGTAGCAATGACTGCCATTTTAGTTCGGGAGACTGTTGCGGACAAACGAGCTATGTAAATAAAATCATTCATTTATGAGTTAATAACATCGGACGCTCATGTACAAGGCTGGAGTACACAAGCTAAAAGATAGCCAATCCGGCTCAAAGGACCATTGAACCCTCTGCCCCCAACAGAAACTTATTTATAGCATACAATACCTTGACTCTCGATGTGAACAGACCGTAACACTTGCTTCTCTTTCGTTGTATATTCGGCATTGTTCACGTTACAGATCTGAGATCAACATCCTCCTGTGCGGCGACCCGGGCACGTCGAAGTCGCAGCTGCTGCGCTGGGTGCACGCGCTGGTGCCGCGCGCGCAGTACACGTCCGGCCGGGGCAGCTCCGCCGTCGGCCTCACTGCCTACGTCACTAAGGACCCCGACACGCGCCAGCTGGTCCTGCAGACGTGAGTATTAGCTGGTTGGATTAAGGATGGCAAAACAAAAATTCGTTATTATAACTTCTGTAGGATCGAAAACGACATTTTTTTTTTTTTTTTATAAAAATAAAAACGAGACCACAGAGAACTTTTCCAGCTCTGGTTGGAACGAGAGATATCCTGTGATATTCCAGAACATGGTCGACCCCAGTGCCCACCCAAATCCCTTCAGCTGTTTCAGCGTGAAGAGGTATCCAATATACACACTCCCACACCTTCCTCTTTACAATATTAATGTGATTGTGCTCATATGTATTGTGAATTTAATTTTCTGTGTGCTGCATTAAACATAGTTTTTCTTCGAATTATAAACCATGTTTAGTCATCTTCTTTTCCTTCATTTCCAGTGGGGCACTGGTGTTGGCAGACAATGGTATATGCTGCATCGATGAATTTGACAAGATGAATGATTCCACGCGCAGTGTTTTACACGAAGTAAGTATTGCAAATGTAACATAACTTTCCTCAATATAAGACTACCAGAGAGAAAAAAAAAACGTATGTTCCTCAAAGCTTAAAAGATAGGCCAAAAATGGGCCCACATTCCAAAGATATTTGAACATCAATGTGATATACCCTAAACGATAACTTATTTATTACGCTACTCGGTTATAATTAAATATGAATTTTTGAGGGACCCCATTTTTCGTAAAAAGCTAAAACTGTTTCAGTAAAAACGAAACTCATTTTTTTTTATTCGTTTTTTCAATAGAATTATTTAAAATGTGGTTAAAATTGTTATTATTATTATTATTATATACTTTATTGTACACCTCATAATGAACATAGGATAAATATTACAAAAACTAAGTGTACAATGGGCGGTCTTATCGCACAGGGCAATCTCTTACAGACAACCTTAGGATGGACTGAAACAAGAGGAGATTGATTTGGGGCGATCAGTGTACAAAAATCATAAATAATATTAAATACATATAATAATAAAAATACATATATACAATATCAATTAATAAACTAATAAATATCGAATATAAAATTAAGAAAGGAAAATAAAGAAATTTTATAGTGAGAGGTAATGTTCCTTCACCATAGCTTTAAAGGCCGATAGCGTTTGAGCACGCCTTACTTCAATGGGTAACGCATTCCACAGACAAGCTGCTTGAACAGTAAACGACTTGTCAAAAAAGGATGTGGAATGCATACGAATACTTAATTTCAGATCTTCCGATGATCTCAAGGACCTAGAATGTGTGTCACAAAGGAACTGAAAGCGTTCTTTAAGATAAAAAGGAGTAGAAGGATTAAAGAGCACATTATAAAGCAAAGAAAGTATATGAGCATTCCGGCGAAGGCGAATAGGAAGCCATTTGAGCTGAGTACGAAATTCGGAAACGTGGTCATACTTGCGCAAGCCAAATATAAACCTGATACAGAGATTTTGAAGTCGCTCAAGCTTGTCCAATTGGTTTTGAGTGAGATCAAGATAGCTGATATCAGCATAGTCCAAGATTGGGAGAAGAAGAGATTGTGCTATCGCAATCTTAGTGTTGATGGGAAGCAAATTACGAAGGCGCCTCAGGGACCCCGCCGAAGCAAAAAGCATTCAACTGACCTCCTGCAGCTGTTTAGTCCAAGAAAGACCGCTGTCGATATAAATCCCCAAGTTCTTGACAGTGTGACTTATAGGAATAATTGTGTTGTTGAAAGAAATCTGGGGAAGTGTCGACCAATCGATCTTACAGACCGTACGAGGACTACCGACAACAATCACTTGGGTCTTAGTGGGATTGATTTTCAGCCCAAACTCAGCGCTCCAGTCACCTATTCGAGCTAGGTCGATATTAATTGTCTCAATGGCATCGGTTAACTCTCCAAGAGAGGATTGGGTGTATATTTGGAGATCATCAGCATACAGGTGGTAGAAAGAAGATAGTCGTTGAGTGATAGCGTTAATGAAAAGTGCGAAAAGTAAAGGGGATAAAACGCCACCCTGTGGTACACCGGCAGAGGTGTCGCACCAAGATGAGAAAGATTCATCAATGCAAATACGCTGCCGGCGACCAAACAGGTAACTATGAAACCAGTCAATTACCGATGGAGATATGTTAAAAGAGCGTAGGATTCCGAGCAAGATGTCAAAATCAACTGTATTAAAAGCATTGCTAAAGTCAAGCAGAGCAAGTACTGTTAACTTTCCCATCTCCATGCCAGACCTAATATCGTCCGTGATATGCACAAGTGCTGAGGTAGTGCTGTGTCCAGGCCGAAAACCGGATTGAAAGGGATTTAGCAGATTATGCTTGGAAAGGAAAGAGCTAAGTTGCTGGTGTACAAGCTTTTCAAGGACTTTGGATAGGAAAGGAAGAATAGAAATGGGATGAGATTTTTTAGGTAAAGGGATAACTAGGGCATCTTTCCAATTTGTTGGAAAGACACCACTAGAAACAGAGAAGTTGAGGATGTAAAGGATGACAGGGAGAATGTTATCAAGGATAGGAATTATCATCTTACGGCTGATACAGTCACTACCAACAGCGTTGGATGTAATCGATAAAATACTCTTTTTAACATCACAAGCAGTAAACTGACTTAAGACAAATGGAGAATAATCAGGCGTCGGAAGGTTTGAAAGATGACTTAGAGTAGTAGCTTTGGTGGCCCTATTCAATATAGGCGAAGTAGAAAAATGACTATTAAGTAAATTGAAGTCTAAGTCTTTAGGAATTGTGTCATGAGACTTTTTTCCGATACCTAGCGATTTGAGAAATTTCCAGACCTTAGCTGGATCACCGTTCTGTACTGAACTGTGGATATATTGGCGGTTTGCATTCCTACACACCTTGCTGCAGTGATTCCTAATTGAGACATATTTTTCCCTGTTATAATCATTAGGTCGAATTTTGAACTTAAACTTCGCAGCTGCTTTTTTGCGTAACAAAAGTTTAATTTCATCAGTCAGCCACGGCGCTGGGAGATGTTTCACTCTCACAGCCCTAATAGGTGCATGTTTGTCGTAAAGCTGAGTAAGAGTAGAAGTCAGGACCTCAACTTGTTCGTCGACGGATGAGGCTGATACCAAAGGCGTCCAGTCAATGTTACTAACTTCCTCACGAAGACAATCAATGTGCATGCCATCAAAATTGCGAAGCAGAAGAGTTTTGGACTTATGCTTAGGTGGTCGAATTTTATAGGAAGTGAAAATTAAATCATGATAGGAAAAGGCGTCGGCTGAACATTGACCATGTTTAGCGACGTGATCAAGAGACGAGACGAAGATGAGATCAAGAAGTGAGGGGACAGAGTTAGGAAAATGGTGAGTGGCACCAAGATCGAGAATAGAGAGATTGGTAGAATTAATAATATGGCGTAGAGAAGTAGACCGAGAGTCATTTTTAAAGAGACATGTATTAAAATCGCCCATTATGATGCTATGACTGTAAGAAGGAATTAAAGCTTCTAAAATACTTTCAAAAGAAGAGAAGAAGTTAATTCGAAGAGAAGGACAGTAGTAGACCCCAAGAAGAATTTTTGAATGATGCAGTTCAACTTCCAGGAAAAGATGTTCACCGGCACTCGGTGGGGGTGGCTGAGCGGACATACTAACTATAGAAAAAGGAATGTAATCACGAAGATAAATGGCCACACCGCCACCACCACCCACCGCGCGGTCATTCCTTACAAGTTTGAAACCTGGAAGAGAATATGAGGAAGAGGGCAGAGAAGGCTTTAACCATGATTCTGAAACAAGAATTGCATGAATATTCTTACAGTCAAAACTGGCCAGCATATCAGCAAAGTGGGCCGGAATACTTTGGGCGTTTATGTGGACTACATTAAAATTGTTGTTTCTATTAAATACCTTAAATTTTTATTACAATTTGGGCTGCAGTTTTATACAATTAGAACAAAACATATTTATTATCATAATAATGTAATACCAAAACGTGTCGATAAAAAGTCAAATCCGTAAATGGATTAACGATTTGTCGACTTAACGTTTGATGTTGAAATAAACCATCCCCGCGTTCTGAGTTATGATAACATCGCTGTTAGCGCGTTAAAATATCGGTCACTCAGAAGTCTTGACGGTTTTAATGTTTATAATTCTGTAAATAAATACCTATTACGGGCGTCAATCATATTTTAGTCAATATACAACTTGACTAGTCACCTGCAAAACGTAAAAAACTTACGAAAATTTGAATTTCGCGTACTACCAAATGCGCTATAAAATGTTTATTAGTTTTGGTAGACTTTCCTGCATTTTGTTAATCACAGAATGATGTCCCTAGGTGATGGAACAGCAGACGCTGTCGATAGCGAAGGCGGGCATCATCTGCCAGCTCAACGCGCGCACGTCCATCCTGGCGGCCGCCAACCCCGCCGAGTCGCAGTGGAACAAGAACAAGACCATCGTGGAGAACGTGCAGCTGCCGCACACGCTCATGTCCAGGTCACTCATTGTTGAATATTGTACTAGCTGCTGCCTGCAGCTTCGCCCCCGTACGAGTTAAGAATTGTCTCAAGGAAACATAATCTCAGGGTAAAATACACGGCCAGGGTAATATAAAGCCGTGTTGAATTCCAAACGAAACAAAAGTTGTTAAGTCTTAATCTCGAACGCCAGTAAGGGATTTATCGGGGGGCACGGCAGTGCCCCTGTCAAGTCGAGCGCGAAGCAAACACTGCCGTACCATCCTTTACTGGAACCATTTCGCCGTATTTTCAGGCCCCTATTTGAGAACCTCTGGATAAGACCAGAACGCAGAAATTTTCGTCATCCAGTAAGCTATAATTGCATACTTAAAATTCATAAATTTCAAGTCTGAAATTCATTTAGTTCTGAAGTTAAGCGAAAGCAAAGTTTCGCATTTATGACACTCACTCACTCATGATCATCAGAATAGAACGAGTACTTCCCATAAACTCAGAGAGCTGAATTTTGGTATAGAGTTAGGGTTTAATGGCCACATAAAGGGAAAACTGTAAAAACTAGGATAATCGAAGATCTGGAGTACCTGGTGACCCTGATTAGAAAACACAAGAGTCCAACCAAACTATTAGAGATCGACATACCGCCTTTACAAAAAATATTCAACTTGGTGGGCCGCTTCATTTGATGTCAAAAATCGAAGGTCTGAAGTATCTGATGAAGAACCCTCAGCTGGTCTCAGCTGTATTAGAGATATGGTAATGCCCCCTTCTACTATTGGTACATAAAAAAATCGACTGTCATTGCAATATAATAATACGTTTCTACAAAAAGAAGTGAAATCCCACCAAAAACATTCTGTAAAAAACTAGCCAATTCTCGATGGAGATGCTTGTTTATCTCTAAAAAGTAATGAAATCTAGACAAAGTTGTGTCAAGTCTAAGGTTCCTTACTGCGATTTCTTTATTATTATAGTTAATGTTGTGTGACTTGGCCGTTGAAGGGTACACAAGGGTACAAAACCAGGTGCTCCATGACACTATTGCACCAATCTGTCGCCAGAACCACTACCCATTGACGATGGAAAATTGCCATTTGGAAAACGTTGATTCAATAACCAGTCAATTGTAGGCTTGATAAAGCTGCGTGTTTCAATAATACTTTTGTATAGGCGAGTCTGAAAAAAAACAGTATAAATAATTATTTCCAGTACAGACGGACTTCTAATCATTGATAGAAGTCCGTCTGTACGTCTATTTTATGTTAGATCGGTAGTCGATTTGACGCTCCAAAAAGAAGAGAGCAGAAGTCAGCATTGTCAATGCTGAATGCATGTGTTGCACAATCAACAACATCCTAAAATGAGACGGTATTCGATGGATTCGGTTGGCTACGATTTGATTCGACAGTATTCGGTTGGATTCGATCGGATTCGACTAGATTCGATTGGCTTCAATTTGATTCGATTGGATTCGGTTGAATTCGATTGGATTTGACAGGATTCGATTGGCATCAATTTGATGCGGCTAGATTCGTGTGGATTCGACAGGATTCGATTTGATTCGATTGGATTCGACTATCCGATTGGATTCGGCTGGATTCGAAAGGACTCGGTTGCATTCGATTGGCTTCGATTGGATTCGGATGGATTCGTTTGACTTCGATTTGATTCGATAGGATTCGACAGGATTCGGTTGATTGATTAAATTTGAATGGAACGATCGGATTCGACTGGATTCGGTTGAATACGACAGGATTCGGTCTGATTCGATTGGCTTCGATTTGATTCGGCTGGATTCGATTGGATTTGACAGGATTCGGCTGGATTAGATTAGATTCGATCAGATTCGACTGTATCCGTTTGGTTTCGGCTGGATTCAATTGGGTTCGACAGGACTCGGTTGGATACGAATGGATTCGACTGAATTCGATTGGATTTGGAAGGATTCTAATTGATGCGATTTTATTCAATTGGATTTGATTGGTTACCCAAGCAGCAAAATTTAAAGGTTTTATCAAACTTTATAAAAAATTAATAAAGTAATTAATTTATTTAATTCATACCCCAATTTTTTTTTCCTATTTTATTATGGTGACCATGAAATTGTAAAATGCGCTATGGTAGCGATTCAGGCAGTAAAATGGAGTTGCGAACATCATGTTATTGACAAAGTAAAAATGGTGCATTGTTGGCAACTGCAGACCTTCTATAGTACATTTAACTGGACTCGACTTCGATAGTTGCCATTGTGGTTAAATAAATTAGGGTTCCTTTAAAAATCAGAATGTTACAAGCAACTCTCATATGTGTATTAAACCTGTTATCTTTATCTTTTCAAGTGTTTTCACATTTGATCGAGTTATATAAACAAAAAATCTTTTTACAAAAAAAAAAAAAAATAACCGACTTCATTAAAAAAAACAAAGGATTAAAATAACTTTAATTTCGGAAGTCGGTGTTTCTTGGTATTGTTTGTTTCTTATTTAACACCGACTTCCGAAATTAAAGTTATTTTAATCCTTTTAGTGTTTTTTCTTCCATTTGTTTTGCATTGATATTGTTAACTTCAGGTTCGACCTCATATTCTTGGTGCTGGACCCACAAGATGAAGTTTTCGACCGACGCTTGGCCTCGCATCTGGTGTCACTGTACTACAAAGATTTCACGAATGCGCAGGAAACTGAAGATATTGTTGTGAGTATTCAAAAATTTCCTCTGGACTCAGCAAACTAAATTTTTTAAATTACCGTAACTAATGTAATGGATAAAGTGAGAAATGAGTATATTAGGGGAAGTTTGATAGTGACTGAAAAGTTGAAAGGAAATCGTTTGTCTTGGTATGGTCATGTGAAGAGGAGGGATGAAACGCATGTTACTAAAAGAGTTATGAGTTTACATGTGGATGGATGGAGATGGAGAGGGAGGCCAAAGAAGAGATGGATGGATTGTGTGAGGAGTGATATGAAAGAAAAGGGAGTTAGTGATAGCGTGACGAGTGACAGGAGAGAATGGAAGAAAAAAAACGTGTTTCGCCGACCCCAAATAAAAACGGGATAAGGGCAGGAAGATGATGATGACCGTAACTAGATTTTTTTTTTTTGTGAAACTCTCATTGGTTATGCAGACATTGAATTGAACAAAATTATAGATAACATATAATATATTCTCACAGTAATACAATATTGCTGATCTATAATACTCCATTCGAAATAAGATTAGACATTCAAATAAATGTAAGTTGTGGGAGGAACACCACTCACCACCGCCTGACTTCTTTCAACCCCAGGAACACCTGCCACTCGGATGCGATCTGCAGTGGCCTATATGGAAAGCAATCAATAGACCGCGCACCCAAGTAGGTCGTTGCAAACGCAACTTGGCAAGATGGGGGATTACAGACAACTCCGACACTCAGTGCGAGTGTGGTGCCATACCAAACAATGGCCCACTTATTTTAGTGTCCAAAATGTCCCTACAAATGCACCCTGGAGGACCTAAAAAACGCCACTGACGCCGCTATAAACGTGGCAACCTACTGGGCCCAAAAACTTTGAGGGAAATGGAAACCATCAATTCGAGAAGAAGGTTCAAACAAATCTCTTTTGTCGTCCATCCGTTCAAGCGATTTTGGCCTTTTAATGCGTTGGTAGTATGGTAGCAGTAAACAGTTGGTATTATAAACACTTTTTTTTTACTTTTAATGCCATCCTTATGTCTACGGAATAAAAGTCAAAATCAGTTAAACGAACTGTTAAAAAAAATGGTTGTTTAAATACGTAATCTTATTTCGATTGCAGTATACAATTGGCTACTATTAAAGTCTGTATTATTTAAACCTTTTTTCTTAAAATATTGAATTTTTTAGGACATGGCATTGATGCGAGACTACATAGCGTTCGCGAAGGAGCACGTCCAGCCGACACTCAGTGAAACCGCGCAACAGAGGCTCATCGACTCCTACGTCGATATGAGGTAACATTACAGAACGCCCGTCTTGTATTTCCCAAAGTAGTAGGGGGAGATCATGGCGTATGTATAGTACGCGGCAAATAAGTTGAACCAAAATGGTAATTTTGGTTCAATTTGTATGCCGTGTACTGTATATAAAGTTTAAATAAACAAGATCCTATATATATTTTATTTTGTTGTATCCAGACGCGTGGGCAGCGGTCGCGGGCAGATCTCGGCGTACCCGCGCCAGCTGGAGTCCCTCATCCGGCTCGCGGAGGCGCACGCGCGGCTGCGGCTCTCGCCCGTCGTCGAGATAGCCGATGTTGACGAAGCCTCCAGGTCATTCACGCTAATATATTTATTTCTTACTATTGTAGCTGACCTGACAGGCTTTGTTCTGTCTTAGCTATGAATTGTGAAATGCGCGAATGTTAAATAGCCGTCGTATTTTTTCTGCTATATTTTTCTTTCTATAAAACATCTTTTAAACAGTATACAAATCTTTAAAAAAAAAATAGAGAAATCGGCGAATCATTCTGAAATTATAGTGTGATCGAGACAAATCGGAATTCATTTTTATATAAATAAATAAGTCCATTTTGGACGTCGATCTCGTCGACAACAAGAAAGAATTCATTTAATTTAATTCCCTAATTTTTTACTATAACTGAAGTGGTGATTGGTACTTGCAGACTGCACCGCGAAGCCCTGAAGCAGTCGGCGACGGACCCGGCGTCGGGGCGCATCGACGTGGGCATCCTCACGACGGGGCTGGGCGCGGCCGCGCGCCGCCGCCGCGCCGACCTGGTGGCGGCGCTCAAGGCTCTCATCCAGCCCTACGCCAAGCCGCACACCATCACGCACTCCAAGCTGCTGCAGGAGATCAACACTAACTCACAACTTGTAATTAACTTTTATTTGCTTTATGGTTACTACGAAACATCAACATGCCAGCGTACATGACTCTTATTCTGTATAAAAACCCTATGCAAATATTAGGTATTTCTCGCTGAAATCCTTTGCGCTTAACTTTGTAATACCCAAATGCTCAGTTGAGTCAGATACCCCAGTTGATTCGACGAACCAGATACGAATGTATTTTGATGTGGCAATCAAGAGATATCAACCTCTTGACCACCACGTCTAAAAAGTAAAAGCACGCTCTCGAAACAAACGAGCAACTCAGCGATTTCATCCTTTAACAACAAAAATAATAAAAATATTCTTTTTTTAAGATTTATTTCCGTTTAAGTCTGCCATGTACTTGTGACCGTGGTGTACTAGACACATTTTACTTTGTCCTGTGCCAAATTTCTTTGTGCTACATTCACTAAAACACAAACTTGCTTCACTAAAACAAAATTTGTATTCTTTCAGACCGTGTCCCGCGAGCAACTAGACGAGGCACTCCGCGACCTGCAAGACGAAGGCAAAGTGACGATCGTCAGCCACACCCACCTGCGACTATGTTGATCTGAATGTTGACCACCATGTTGATTTAATTCGAATGTTCCATTTAATGTTGTAATCTATTCAATATAAGCCATATTTTTTTTGTAAAGTTGTTTTTTATCTGTAGCAGTCTCGGACATTAGGTTAACTCTGCGTAGTCGGCCCTAGAGTATTTTTTTATCAAAAACTACTGAGGTACTTATATTATTAAATAGGAAGGAAGGAATATTCCCATCGCCCTGGCAAGCTGTTCCCTGCTGGTTTTATAATGACCGAAACTGCGTTACGCGGGCACCCGCGCGGCCCCATACTTCAGTGCACCGTCGCACCTCCCCGCGCCCCGCACCCGTGCTGCTACGTAATAATACATTAAAGTTCTCCATCGACACGATTACATGTAAAATAATCCGGTTTCCGTGACGGGGACACGAGCACGGCACACGGTCGCAGGCGCACTCGCACACGCAGCGTCAAAAAAATAATGACACAATTACTGAGTGTACTGTGCTGGTTAGCCTGATCATAGTTTTTTTTTTTATATATATTGTGAATAGGTTTGCGCTTGACCAATAACTCGCCTGATGTAGCACGCTTGACTAGAAGTAACCTGTTCACTCTTGACTTTGGGAAAACGCGGCGTTACGCACGCGCACGTACGGTCCCATACTGCAGTGCTCGGCAGTAGCGCCCAGCCTTTTGCAACGTAATAATAAATTAAAGTTCTCCATTAACACGACTACATGCACACAGTTAAAGTTGAACTAGCGACACTACTCAGGTAATAATCCGATCACACGAGACACGCGTATAGTCACGCGACGGCTGCCCGCCTAATGCAGCGTTGGCCCCAGGTCCCCAAGTTGTTATGAAGACACCGACTCTGACGGAATTCCACTCCTTAGCTGTACACACAATGAATCCCAAAACATTTTTAGGGGACTGGCTAAAGAGCTTTTAAACTAGAAAATAATAAGACAACTAATGGGTGCTTTTTTCAATTTTGGATATGAAACCTTTTCTTCAACTTTCGTGAAAAATGAGGAAAAGAAACTTTTTCCAACCATAAATACAACTCTGAATTGTTCCTGTCCTTTTTATACACCGTTGAATTTGGGTCGTTTTAATCCCGTGGAGGGTCGATTCGGTACATGAAACACTATCGATTTGTAAAGATTAAATTAAAAAATAAAGTACTTTTATTAAACTCGAATTAATAAACGCATGTACGAACTTAATTTCTATAATTAAACATCTGCTGAGCGAGGCCAATAAACTGTAGGTAGTTGATAGTACGCAACGACCGACAAATACTTACAAAGTCATTGGCCCGTTTACTTATTAGAGTTTTAGAAAAAAAGTACTTTATT
The DNA here is from genome assembly GCA_958295575.1 of Leucania comma. Lineage (NCBI taxonomy): Eukaryota > Metazoa > Arthropoda > Insecta > Lepidoptera > Noctuidae > Leucania > Leucania comma. The sequence continues at coordinate 17,286,298 of OY282480.1, forward strand.
TTTACCCGACTGCGCTAGAAGGAGGGCTATGTTTTTTTTTTTAATTTTATCTTTAGAAATCGATAGTTTCATGTACCGGATCGACCCTACACGGGATTAAAACGATCAAAATTTAACGGTGAATAAAATAAGTTTGAAGTGCTTTAATTAGGTTTCATTTGACAAAAAAAAAATCTGGCCTTTTGGTAGAATTTGTTACCGGCCCCGCGTTGGCTTAATCCGGCACTGAAGTTAAGATAATAAGCATAAGGCAAGGGAAATAAAACACGTATTCAATAAATTATGTTTATTTACACAATATTTCATTCCGTGTATCAAAAAGCCTGTGGCTAAACAACAATACTCAACGAGCTCGCGTAACTCTACACATAGTCAAACAACACCGTTGTGCTTGTTAAGATGAAAGTTCATGCAAAATGTTTTGTGTTCGTCCTCTCAATATGCTCGACTATGAACTTAGTCATTTATGACGAATACAGCGACCGAGTTAGGCTAGAACTACATCGTGTGACACGCCTGATTTTTACGTAGGACGATGTCGCTTGGCGTGGATCAAGTGTAGCTCTACAAGTTCAGTTTCCATATAAAATGTATGGAGACCAACACGCCCAGATCAAACTGTGGGGTACACCTGCGTGCAGTGTATTTCTACATTAAAGGTAGCACTTAACTCATAATTGGATTTAGTGATGGCGATATGAGATCGATTAATCGAAGAATCGATTTCATAGTAAAAGAAAATCGATCTTAAACAATTAATCGCTTCTGGAAATCGATGTTCAAAACATGAAATCGATTTTCCCTTTTTTTTCTGCGGAATGCAACCATATTATTATATAAAAACATTTTTAGCTCTTTTTCTTTGGGTATGTTCACAGTTGGAGTATCAGTACCGTGACTTTTAGGACTTAGTACCTGCAACGGTAACGAAAGTCGATATTTTAAACTCGATTTATAACTAAATCGATTATTAGACTTCGATTCAAATCCATTCAAAAACTGATCTTTAGGAAGAATCGCCATCCCTGATTCGATTGACAAGCCAGCACATGCACGTGTATTTAATAGACTTCTTCACACTATGGTAGAAGATAATTTACGTAATTTGACGATTAGTCTTACCGCACACAAGACATTTTAGTGATATACTTTTAACATCTTAACAAAGTAAAAAAAAGTTGGTGGTTAGAAATAGTCTCGTTATTTTGTGATCCCTATTCTGTTCAAAGCAGGTACTGGTAGCTCCACAAGCCAAGTATAAAACCTTATAGAAGAGGCGACGCCAAAATTAACAGAAGTTTGAAGAACATTTTTCTAAAGAGGTTTAGAGGAAGAAGTGTTAGCCAATAAATAATAGTAAGTTTTAATTGAAGAGATGATTAGTTTTTAATACTAAAGGCACTGATATTTAGAATTAAAAATACCAGAATATGGAAGTTTACATACTTAATATTATACTGTAGAATTGGTCGTATTTTAAAACTTTGTTGACTAATAATAAAACAGTTTTGTTTTTTAAACATAATTAAAACATTTCATATTTTCATAGTCAAACTTCAACAAAATCATAGCTTTTTACCCGTAACCTTTGCTTTTATTATACATAAAACAAATCCTTCGAAGATTTTTATTTAAACATAAAATCATAAGTAACCCTTTCGTTTATGAATATAAGATTTTGTCGTCTAAAATAAAATAAGTAGAATAAACTGGAGAGGTATCAAATTAATTGAATTTCTACGTAAATTGTTAAACTGATCTGTATGAAGCATTAATATAGTTGACTCGCGTTAATTCGACAAAAATTTTGCAAGACTGTCTTGAATTACCAATGTTGGACTAAAACAAAGTATTGCTATCGACCCTTTGTAGTATGGAACTTATTTAGAAAAGGTCTACTTTGTCATTTGACTAATTATATATGTTTATACAATTGTCAAATCAAATATATATTATGTGTAACATAATATGATATGGGACTTGTGGCTTTAATTGATGGCTCTTAATAAACTAGTATGCCTCACCATCAACGATTGCATCATTGCTTACCATCAGGCGGGATCGCAATCAAGCAATAGTTTATAACAATTAAAAAAAAAATTCTAAACAAAAAATATCATAACGGTATTTTATAAAATAATTGCATAAAAATAACACGTTAATTTCAATTAAATTGTCTGTTATACATAGGCATGTTGTTGTAAGGGCGTTGTATTACCGCGAGTAAACTGTAAATTGTAAAAAAGGGTTTCGAAGATTCAATTACTTTAATACTTTCCTTCGTACTAATTAAGCTACTGCCTCTTGTGACAATCAAGCCACTTTAGGCCTAACTTAGTGTTGCCACATATGTGACAATTTTTGGACATTTTTAGTCGATTAAACAAAATCGACTAAATCAAACACACATTCATAGATCTCTTAAGAAAGAACAATAACAATATTCTTGTTTTAGTAAGAAGCAGTTAAATGGAGGACTCGCCAGTCTCTGAAATAGGGCTCTTAACATCTGCAGATATCTACAACAAGCCGTTATGGCAGTGACAAACCGAAAACCATTGGTATCTTCACACCCACAAATTGTATAAATGTGCAGCTATATTGCTGTCGATCGACAATTGATGAACATTATCCTACTGCTATGCACTACACTGGATTTCTGGATCGATATGAAAATCCGAATACATCAACTGACTGAAATCTAGATGAATGTTTAACCTTATCCTCCATTCACTACTCCAAAAAACACACACTCAACTCAAACTCAAAATAGTACAAATATCGTAGCTATAAAAGAATGTGCGTAACAATTTGTAATAATAATAACTAACGTACTGTTATTATCAAGAGGTTTGCGCTTCTGAGGTGGACTGCACCTTGCCGGGGAGGTTATCGGAGGTCACTGTGGTGGGAGGGCCCTCAATCGCGGTTGTTACGGCTGGGGTCTCGAGTGCGGCCGTCTTTTTGGCCCCGGCGAGCGCGGGCCGCGGGTCATGCGTGTCAGCGCGCGCGCACGCTTCTATAACGAACTTGTTGAACTGTTCGGGCTTGTCTAGGTATACATGATGGCCGGCGCCGTTTATTACCTGTAAGTAGAGAGAAAATTCAATTTACGAGTTATTTTTGTGATTTGAACATGATAAGTAGTTCTAACAGCATAAAAAAGCAGCAAACAGTAATTTAGTAACCACTTTTTTTTTAGGGGGGGTTTTTTTATGGTAGGTAAAATCATGAAAAATTCCTCCCGTTTTTGGAGGAGCGAGAGGGAGAGTCAGACTTTTACTGATTAAAACAGACTTAACTCTTGGAACGACTCCTTCAAACTATCCCTCAGACCTATTAGTATTTCACGTTTCAATCAAAATCATGCCAAAATGAACTATACTTAAAAATCGCGTCATAATCTTACTTTTAAGACGAAACACCTAGCTAACGATAGTCAACAGCGTCTAGACTATACTTAATATAGTATACAGTCTAGTGCTGTTGTTCACCCAAGAACAAGAGGCAGCGACAGCACGGTATTGGTGAGCACCGGATCGAGCTCTCCTAAATACACCGTAATATTTTCGTAGTTGTTTTCCCGCGGCAGAACGACTTGCCATAAGGAGTACTTTAGAAGCATAAAGTAAAATAATAAAAAAAACGACTTCATTAAAAAAAAACACAAATAGGATCAAAACAACTTTAATTTCGGAAGTAGGTGTTAAATAAGAAACAAACAATACCGAGAAACACCTACTTCCGAAATTAAAGTTGTTTTGATCCTATTTGTGTTTTTTTTAGGGAGAACCACCATTAAAAATTCACGGTGTATATTATAACATAATACCATACCTGAACAAAGGTATTAGCCAGTCCCCTATGCTCGACCAGCACCTGTCCCGTGCTGTTGTCCACCCAGGAGCGGGAGCCGTACAGCACGGTGATGGGCAGCGCCGTGTCGATCTCGTCCACTCGTCGTACCATCGGGTTCTTGGCCCAGCCGAAGCCCGTCATCAGAGTGTGGAAGGCTGCTTCACCGCTATGAGAAATTTACGATAATTTTTAAATGGTATGCGGAATAAAGCGCAAGGATAAGAAGTTAAGAACTCACGGAGCGGTTTTTATCCGCGGCCGCCGCGGTTGCGGGCCCGCAGCTTCTGTAGAAATAAAAACGAATTTCACGACGCGTTTTATGCCCGCGGTGTGCGCGGTTATTCGCGGCTCCCGTTGCACAGGCGGGCCATCAGCTTTATGGACGAAAATCGCAACCGCGACGGCTACGTAAGCGCACAAAAGCAGTCTCGTGAGTTTAGAAATAATGCAGCAGTTTCCTCTACCGCGGCGGGCGCGTTTGAAAACCGCTTTGTGAGTTTTTAGCCTAAGTCCCGCAAACCTCCGTTGAAAATGGAGAATCCTCCGACCGAGCGTGTTGTGTCTTGTCCAGGCAACTGCGTGATAGTTGCTATCGGGCTATTAATTACGCGGAGAAGTCTAATACCTCGTTGCAGGACTTAGTTCTTATGTGGCGTCATAGACGTCAATAGAATTAAAAAAAAAAAATGACTTGCAAGAGGATATTTGTATCAATCTACCTTTTACTTTTTTGAAGTCACGTTAAAACTAATTAATTTTAAATGAGGTTTCTATCAGCGATAACATATTTTGAATAGCTGAGCAAACAGTATTTTTGGAATGTAGTCTATAAATAGACATAGGCATGACTGATACCTTTTATAATTCTGATAGAGGTTTTATATCCTAAATATTGTTTTCAAAAAAGGTTTGGAGAGCAAATTACTATTGTTATTCTAATATCAGTTTTTGAAAAGCATCAAAAGCCTTCTGTGTTTGTGTAATCTTATAACAAACTTGTAAGTGCGGTGCCCGTGTTCAAAACATGAGCCACATGCTGGAATGCCCTAAGTGCCCATACAACTGCACTATGGAGGATTTAATGAGTGCCACCGATGATGCAGTTGACGTAGCCAACTACTGGGCCACAACAGTTTAGCGAGTTTGCCATCGACTCGAAAAGAAGAAGAAGAACAAACTTGTAGAGTCGGTTGTATTCAGAACTGTGAATATAATATGATGTGAATATTATCACTATCACTACATAGTATAAAACAAACTGGCTTCCCGCTGTCTGTCCCTATGTATGCTTAGATCTTTCTATAATATATTTAATATCATCCTTGTACCCTTGCGAAGCTGGGGCAGGTCGCTAGAATTTATATACTAGCGACCTGCCCCAGCTTATTATAATACTAACAATTTTCCCATGGGATTCTTTGACATACGGACTTTAAAACTCACCTAGGCGTCTGCGAGTTACATTGATAAATATACTCGGGTATGACCTTCTCCGCGTCGGGTATAAAGTTGAGGTATTTCCTGGATATGTCTGGTCGGGTCTTGCTGACCAGCCACTTGCCCGCCGGACCGGCTGCACGGACTGCCCACAGTGGGTTCAAGGGCTGGACGGCAGTGGCGATGGCTCGTACCCACAATGGAAGCTGAGCCTTTTCGTAAGCGTTTGGTGGACGTTCTGCGAAGCCCCAGGGGTCGGCTAGTACTAGATGGCGGACTCTGGAAAATAATGGTTTGGAGTGAGTTATGGAAGTCGCAGTTGGTTTATTTTATTTCATAGAATGTCAAGTGCTTGTAATGAATTTGTACGTGCTAGACATAAACAAGTACGTAGCCATATTGTTTTCATAATTCATTGAATGTAAGTATAATAGTAGTAGTAGTAGTTGCGGGAATCCGATGGATGCGAGATGCATGGGACCGTCCATTGTGGCGACACTTGGGGGAGGCCTATGTCCAACAGTCCAACACGTCTTTCGGCTGATATGATGATGTGGTGATGATGATAATAGTAGTTCTCCGAGTCTCGCTGTAGTTGAGTGACATGAGAGTTATTTTCCTGCTGCAGTCTTCCCGCCCGATTACAATTTAGACGTCTTCAAGACTAGAGTTAACAGGGTCTTTATAAACCAGTGTGTTTCACCATCAACGATTGCATCACTGCTAACCATCAGATGGAATCGCAGTCAAGCGCTATTTTTTTTTTTTTAAATACTATGATGTCTTTAAATGGTAGGTCCAGAAAATCTGGCTTCCTCTGCTAGTCTTTGAATGTCAAATCACTATTAGTTTCCTTTGAATGTTCTTCAAGCTCTACCGCTTTGTAATTACCTTCAAAAGGCGAGAAACTAAAACATGGTCTACTATCAATGTTATCTTTTAGGTTTAGTTACCTTTCAGGGTACTTGATAGCATACGCTGTGGCGATGTACCCGCCCAGGCTGTGTCCCAGCAGGATGAACTGACCGATGTTGACTTCACGCCTCCATTCCTCCACGGATTCCACCCACTGTGCCTCTGCCTTTTGCGCGTCCGACGCGAACTTAGGACGGGAGCTGCGGCCGAAACCTGCACAAAACGGGTCAAAATTAATTCTCTTACCAGAAGAACTGTGTGTACGTACTATACGCGGCAAATAAGTTGAACACCTACTTCAATTGAGTCCCGAAAATTGGTTATAATCCTCGTCACACAAGTTGAACCATCATGGCGGTCGATCTTGAATACGTAGTAAACGATATCACATCCGATCGATTTGATTTCCGATTTTTTTACATCTTGGGTGAGTGACACTTGGCTCGTTGGCCCAAGTCCAAGTTTCTTCCGCATTACAGTTTTACACGTGGAAACTTAAAATTACGACTTTTCTTTGTAATATATTTTCACGCTTCTATTGTTCAAACGGTACGAAGGTCAAATACGTCTCTCTAGCTATGTTTAAGTCCCAAGAAATAGAAGAAAATCCCATTGTCAAAATATGGCATTTACATACTGGATGTCGATATCGATCGATATCTGGTCTTTTATATACTGGGCTACCACTAAAACAAACCTAATGGAAAACAAAATAGCACGTTTCCAACTTGCCACTCACCCGTCTGGTCCAATTTTGACAAGGGGCAACTGAGTGGCTAAAAATCAAACGCACGACAATGCGCAGCATTCGTGCTAGCAATAACCAATGATCAAGAAAGAATAGTTAAATTAAAAAAATCTTACCCAACAAATCAATAGCATACACAGGCCTGGTGGCAGCAAACGAGTCCAGGTTAGGGCACCAGAGCGCCAGGCCTGCGCCCATGCCGTGCAGCATCACCAACGGGATCTTGGGGGACTCGTCGTTCAGCGATATCGTCCATATCTTGTCGCTCTGCCCTACAACGCTGCCTATGTCCACGTAGAAACGTTTGTATGCTGTTTTCAAGCCTGAAATAGGAAGTCTGCTTAAAAAAATTTTTTGAAGAAAATTGGACGCAGCTTGGATAGCAAAAGGTGCAAGAGGTGCTGAAATTGTCGCGATAGGTTGGTTCCCGGAATTCGTTACGCATTGTCCAACCCCATAAATCCAATTCATGCCCTAACCAAGTTTGAATTTGATAATAAACATGGTTTAAATGTTAGTAACTTTAAATGATGCCCTAACCGCGCGCTCTCCGCCCTCTATCTGGAAAACGATTCAATGTCTAAAAAAATTGAAACAAATTTGTAGGGAATTTAATCCTCTACAATATTGACAATTGTTGTATACAACAAATAGCGAAAAACCCACAGTTAATAAGAATAGATATTTCCAAAAAATCGTTTTTGTAACGGTAGATTTTGAAACAACTTTAAGGACGTCAAAATACAAGAATAATATACGAGTATAATAAGCTGGGTATGTCAAAATCCGAGGTGAACTTACTAAAATGACTGGACTGTATCGGTTCCACTTATTTTTTTTTTCGGTTTTCCGACCGTTTCTGTTACGGTTACAAAACTCCTTAACACTCCAATCAATTTGAATATTGCAACCTGACACTTTTATGTATTCGAAAACTGAGTTCATTATACCTCATACTCATATCTTTACGCCATACACGTTATCTAAGCATTTCGTTCAAAACACTATGCATGAGTCATGTCTATTTAAGAGGCGTATTACAAAAAAACACGAAATTGCAAGTTTTCTACGTTGAAATTTTAGGTTTTATGTTCGTTGTATGAAATAACAATTTCTTGGTTAATATAGTTCGTTTTCTCTACTACAATTACCTCAAAACTGATTTTAGATTAATTATTTAATTATTTAGTAATAAGCTTTCTCCCGATACATGTTTCGGCAAAAATTCACGGAGACATAATTTCTGAGCTCTAATTTTGAGATTCTACTAAATATCAGTCAAAAACAAAAATATTATTAGCTCTCAAATATCCTATACTTCAATCATAACAGGTAATATTTTCGTTATATGCCTTTTATGTAAAGAAAAAAAAAACTACGTAATTCAATTATCTACCGAAAAGGCTTCAAAACAAGCCCCAATATCTCCAAAGTTCTACATTATTTAGACTTCAAATTTATACCAAAATAATCATCAACATTTGCTTAAACTATAGTATTATTTTTATTTTTTAAATCGCTACTATTATTTTTTAATAAAATAAATAAAAACACTTTATATTTCACTGCGCCGGTCATCTGCGATTAGTATCGCGCGAGCGCTTGTCGAGGTCGGACCTATGTCAGTTTCTTTCCCGCGCGCTTTCGTTCCGATACTACCGTGACTACCGTCGTGTGCGCCGACTGTCGCGTAGACGCTGCCGCATTGCTATTGTGTGCGTGTGAACTACGAACGCAGTTTTTGATCTTTGTAAATATTTATTTTCGAACGGTATAATATACCGTTATATTGAAGTTATAATAAAGTGTGAACTTTATTATAACTTCAATTTTTTACTACACATAAATTTACTACAAATTTATACTAATTGAAATAATATTTCAATTAGTATAAAGTTCACACTTTACTAGTATACCAGATAGTGAACTTATTAAAGTTAGACTAGTTAAAGTCATGACTGGTTCTACCAAATTCAAGGACAGCTTTATATATCCAATAAAAATGTCTGCATACTTACCATATGGACTGGACCAGACTTTCCTGTAAAAACTATAACAATCTACAAAGACGACGAATTTTGGTCGTTAAAAATGTTACCCAAATTAAAAGCTTTTTATGAAAAATGTGTACTGCCAGAAGTTATCGACTCAAGAAAAGATCGATCAATGCCTTTGCGGGAAATATTTTTCTGATGTAAAAATATGATGTCTGACTACCAAATAATAAAATAAATAATACATTTTGTTGTTTCATTTATTCGATAAGATTTCAACCATACTATCATAAAATTAAGGCTAGACTGAAAATACACTTAATAAACTAGTTATCAACGATTGCATCACTGCTTACCATCAGGTTGGATCACAGTCGAGCACTAATTTATATGAATTAAAAATAAATATATAAAACTTTAAAAATCTATTTTTGCTATGAATAGTATATATTACAATCGATTGTTTATCGAATACTGCAGAATATTAAAAATATTTGTTTGAACATATTTAAATTAAAACGACATTTTAAAAAAATATCCATCTTCTAACCTCTTTCTGAATACTTCAATTACGAAAGATCAAGATCGTTTAGCCGCCGTATACACAATATCATAGTGCGAGCGAGACTGCTAGAAGCATGAATGAAAATATCGCTCACGTAGTTCGCCGCCCGCTCGATGCATAAAATACCTAAATTTGCGTAATGCCGAAATGTGAAAGGGCTCTTAAACGTCCGCATCAGTATTAGTATCGAGCGTGCGCGAGTTTTCAACAAGGAATCCCGCAATAGAGGCCCCCATTACGAATTTACGAGCTCTTGAGGCCCTTACTCCCATTTAGTGCCAAAAAACATTGTCTTATTTATTTATTTAAACTTAATGTACAATAGTGGTAAGTACATAGGCGGACTTCTTGAAGCTTACTCCTCGGTATCGGCTGAGTTAATAGATTTGATAAAAATATGTATTTATTATAGATTCATATCAACATACGATTTTTTCGTATGACTAATACCCAATAAAAAAGTTATAAAAAAAACAAGTTTTTTTTTAAACAAGATTTTGTTTATTTTGTTTTCACTACTCTTTTCAAACGGCTTTGACCTTTAGACATTATGTTTCCACAAAAAAATAGCTAGCTAAGTGTTCTTCAGTATGTATAAGCATGTGTATATCAATCAATATTTCGAAAAGAAAACGGATTTAAAGGTCAGCGGGGCTCTATCCGGGCGCAGCTGGCCGGTACTAAATGCACACATACTCGTACTGCCACATGTTCAAGGGACTATACGCCTTAACCCTTTGATTACCGGAATTAGAGACACAATAGAAAGACAATAGGCGTGCGGACACCGGTTTCCACTTGGGGCTTGACATTAGTGATGGAGCCATATAGGGTGTATAGTTTTATCCCTCTTTCTCGTTCGCACGCTTGACATTTTAAGACGTCATGGTAAGGCCTTAGATACTCGTAGCTGTTGTAGACACTCTATATCAGATCTTTTAATAACCGTATTTTTTTCTGCCGAGTCACGACTGCGAGGCAAAAATCTTAGCCTAATGTCATGTTTGATACTAAAATATGAGATGTAATTTTTAAGTGACCTTGTGTCAGGTTTCTAAATTGTTTAATTATTTAATTAAAATCTGTCCATTGTACACTTGTTTTTGTAAATGTTTATCCCGCTCACATTATGAGATCTACAATAAAACATATAAGTACTAATAAATTACTGTCCGAATACAAAAAATTGCAGGCACCTACCGTGTGAATCATTTGTGTGAATAATTATATCATATCCATTAAAAAATAATATCAAGTTTTTCTCAGATCTTGATATTTCTTATTTATTTATTTATGCACACACAAACACTTAACAACAAGAAAAACAAATACATATTTTATATGTACTGCTTATTTCTAGTGAAATTTCTTCCAGCAGACCTGCGACAGTAGAGTTGGATGAGAGATGTAGACGTTTCGTGATAATTATCAAAGTTTTTTAGGGGATATGAGAAATAATGGGTGTAGAGTGTCGCTGTCGACTCGTTTTTATCGTTAAATTTGCAATTGTTGAAAGATAAGGGAAGTTTCGAACTTAGTGTAGGTACTCATAAGATACTAAGATGTCGAAAAATCATCATTATTTCTGGAGTAAGAGCGCAACGCTATACGATATAAATACTACCGTCGTAATTGAAAAGGGCACAACCATGTTTTTTTTTTTCGAAATTGTGTTAAATACATATTCGGAACCAATATTTCTTCCGATACCGAATATTTAAAAAAAAAAAAACGAAAAATAACGACGCGACGACAGAATAGCACAACCTCTTTCTCACACCGGAATATAATGATCTTAAAAACAAGTGAGATCCACTGATCTGACAAGAGACCATCGGATGCCATCAGTGATGGGCCACTGCCCATCACTGATGGCATCCGATGGTCTCTTGTTTTGAAGGTTAACAACTAAAGAGTTTCAATTTGACTGCTTATAAAAATGTTAAGACAAGAGACCATCGGATGCCATCAGTGATGGGCCACTGCCCATCACTGATGGCATCCGATGGTCTCTTGTTTTGAAGGTTAACAACTAAAGAGTTTCAATTTGACTGCTTATAAAAATGTTAAGACAAGCGACTGATTGGCAAGATCTATTTCAACCAAGTACGAACCGAAGATTAGTTTCAAGGAGACATTATATTAATCATTAATCTTCGTAGGCAAACATATAAAAAATTTGCGAAAAAACGACCTCCTTACAATATTAGATAACAATTATGTACAATTGTACACTACCTTCCAAAAGTTTGGAGGCAATTAGGTAGAGTCAAATAAAAAAAAAACAATTGCATTTTTTTTGTATTGATCTTTAAATTAAATAAAAACAAAAAAAAACTAAAAACTGATTTAAACAAAATAAAAATACTGAATATAATATAAAAATTAAATTAGATTTTACCTTCTTCAAAGTATCCATTTTTATTATCTTTAACCTATCTTAATTTTTTCCAGTACCCTATCGATTAAGTCATAAAACACGTGTTTCGTCAATACAAAGAATTTATTATAACTTATGTATGAATGTGGAATGATAACTCTTTTGTATTGTGTAAACAATCATATAAGAACATAAAACATTCTATTGCTAATTTTCCCGTCTATTGTCAGTGACATTTTATTTAGAAACTGATGTACTTTTCAAACTTTTGGACGGTAGTGTATGTAATGCTTAAATAAATAAGGTAATCAACTTATTGTTACTAGGATGGATTTCGGAGCGAGGAATGGCAGGCTGTCGGCTCCTTCGGCGAAGCAGTAATGCTAGCGAAGGAGGCCGCCGGACGCGTGAGGGAACGGACTGCCTCACGCCACAGCAGCCGGGATCCCGACTCTAATTTCCAGCCACCGTAGGTGTGAGATTGGGGACGACGAGCAATGGGTAACTCGTCGTCCGGCCGAAATTATAATGATGATGGATAAGTAGATTACGTGACTAGGGAAAGTGGGACAGTGTCTTATAGTAACGGACGGTATGTTGAATTCCGAACAAAATGAAGGTTGCTAAGTTTTAATCCCGAACGCAGTGAGGGATTTATATAATTAACTCCCGAGCACTGCGAGTTGTGTAGCGACACAAACTTGGGGAGGCCTATGTCCAACCACGAACGTATTTGGGTTAAAACGATGATGATTATTGGTTAACTTTATTGTTTCTGTATTAAGCGAAAACGATTTTTTTTTTAATCCTGTTGGATGTTATATCTGACTATTGCTAAATCAAGCCACCCTTTGCTTTTCGACTAACTGTCACTGGGGCGATGGAGGCTAAGAGCTAACGACAATCCTAATATTTTCCTATAACTTAGGCAGTCGTTGCGGGAGGTCCAATGGACTTTTGCTAATACCAGAAACTGTTGCTGCTGCGTAACTAATATTCGATAACATTCCTCTGCCAAGGTTGAGTATTTACGGGATTACTAATCGCCAAACCAGCTAAGGTCACCTACTGTTTGAATAATTTTGATAGTGCCAATCTTATCGTTGCACTTATAGTAGGAAATTGATAAAAGTACAATAAATATTCGTTATTGAAACTAAGGAGGTTAAATAGGTCATCAACAAGTCTTTTGAAGTCTATTTTTTAATCATGTTTTAAATACCTTTGTCCAACATCACAAATAAAGAGCATTTTCAAACCGTCTAATATCTGTCTATATTAAATATCTAATTTACCTTTCAAATCTGATGGAATCTGTCGACTGAAATGTAACATCAAAGACCGTGTATGTAATCTATATACCTAGGCAATGTAAAGAATACGGTTTAAAGTAAGGATTTTATTTAAAGGTGGTGATAAAAAAAAAATAGCCCTAACCTAACCTGTCCGTGTCGGGGTGCCCTAAAATTACATCACCTCCTTCACTGCTCTCGTCTTTTACACACATTACCAGCTGCGCATTCGGTATTGTATAGATTACATGAATTATACAGATTATCAGTAACATATGTACAAAATAGAGAGTGACCCCACTACGCCCCCACTCTTCCTCATACCAATATTTGAAATCTTTTCAGAAAAAGGTTTTTTTTTAATAAAAGAATAATATAGATTTTTTTTATTCCGAGACAGACACAATGCAGCGACAAATAAATACTGGAAGTTACCCAATTAGGTACAATGGGAATGTAATGGTCATCGTACCACAGATGTACGTACAGATACCTTACAAATACCCGTAGTCTAGTTTGGTTGTTTATGTGGCATTCCAGGACATGGTCTACTAGCGAGCCAAATTTCATCCAAATCCGTTCCGCCAGTCGAGCGCATTGAAGTAGCTTACACAACTAACGCCTTTATATTATCAGTGTAATACTTGGATTACAAGAGCAGTGATGGCCGAGTGAGAGCAGTGATGGCCGGGTGGTAACGGCCCCGACTTACGAGTTGTAGGTCGCGGGTTCAAACCCAGCCAGGTGCATTACTTTGTGTAATTTATTTCATCACCACTGCTCTCAAAACGGTGAAGGGAAACATCGTGAAGAAACCGGCATGTCCTAGAACCAAAAATTCGAAGACATGTGACATCCACCAACCCGCACTGGGCCCGCGTGGTGGATTACAGCCCATTCCCTCTTCTAGAAAGGAGCCCTGAGTCCCAGCAGTGGGAACATTAAAAGGCTGATTATGCTATACTTGGATTACTAGTCCTTAGTAGCAACCTTATAAGCAAGGACTAAAATTTCGCCTATATCCTGCTTCAAAGTCCGAGTATATAAAAGTTCAATATACTCTGAAATGTGTCACTTATCACATTGATAACACGTCATTCTCCTGATTGTTATCAGCTCTGTGGGCTTGTGCGCATCGCGTACATGTAATAGTTACTTTATCACGACAACTCCATCCTGGAACATAATTGAAATGATAACACTGTGTCTGTTGAATAGACAGTGTTTTTAAGAAAGAATGAATTTTCTATGCTTTAACTTTTGCAAACAGCCCCCCCTAGCCAAGTTACAATCGTTTCGTTTTTCGTTAACGCTTGGAGTTGGCCACGCCCCCAATTAGTTTGTTCGAACAAAGGGGCTGGTTTTGAATTCATATTAAGAATTATTATGTCATGTTAATCAGTTTCAATTTCAATTAAAACAAAGTCGCTTCCCGCTGTCTGTCCCTATATACATAGCTTAGATCTTTAAAACTACGCAATGGATTTTGTTGTTTTTTTTTTAATAGATAGAGTGATTCAAGAGGAAGGTTTATAATGTATAATATATGCGTAGCTGGGGCGGTTCGCTAGTGTTTAATAATGTGAATACTATGATTATACGAAATATTAGAATAGAATAGAAATAGAAGCACGCTTACTTGAATGTAACTTTTAGACTAGAATATGAGATCTTTCCTTGTGAACAATTAATTATTGCAAATAACGAATTTGATTTGTTATGAATGAGTAATAGCATTTTTGTTCCTATTCCTTTGTGACCATTTTTTTAATAATAATATGGGCTTAGTTCCAAACGGAAGAAGCCGATTCAGAGAAAAGGAACGCAAAGAGAGCAACCTCTTTGGGTTCCCTCTTTCAAAAACACAGTTGGAGTTTAGTCTAACACTCTCTAAAAAGTCTGATACTCTCTCGCTCTCGGTCTGGGGAGAAGTTATTTAATGATTTTTCTCGCCTAAAATACGACTAAAAAGAGATCTACAACAGGCTAAATCCCAAGGAGGCTAAGTTGTTATGGCCTATTTACCAACAATATAGAACGCGAGCGTGTCATAGATGCATTCAACCTAATCTCCTGCGCATGCAGTCCCCTACAATTATAGAGACATTACCGTCCAGTAATGGGTATATTCCGGCAGATGGTGTCGTAAGGGGAGGGGTGGCAAAACATTAAATTTTACTGACCTCATTTTAAAGTGTAAATGGACTGTATTTTTTTAGCCAGGTTACATCTTTTTCAGTACGAATTATTATCTTTTTTATCTGATTTACAACATTTTAATCCGCTTTTTATATGCAGCCGCCATATTTTAACATATCATTACATATTAAAAACAAAGTTCCCCACCGCGTATGTCTTATCTGTATGAAAGTATGCTCAAAAATAACTGAACGGATTCTCAAGCAGTTTTCGTCTCGTCTTGAAATTTTTTGTTCAGAATTTCAGATTTTTTTTTCGTTTAACGAAGAAAATAAAATAAATTAATTAAAATAGCTTTTCTTTTTTTGAGGTGAAAATCATCAATAAACTAAAAAAATAACTACTCACACTCTCAAGTGAAGCGTGATGTTTGATTTTTAGTGATTAAAACCCATCTGTACTCCAACGTTACTCTTTGCGCTCCAGGGCCATGATAAGTCTTTCGAACATTCCGGACGAGCTATCCGGCTGATGTTGTAATATAGTTAACTCAGCGTATTACAGTATTAACTCCATTGAACTTGCCCTGCATGTTATTACATTTACTGCGGTCACGGTCACGAACATACACAACGTTATAACGTCTTATGTGCCAGTAATTGCTTAACATTTTGTAGTACTCTAATTCATCGGCAGTTAATGCCTTTCAAACGGAATGACAGTTAGGGCCCATACACGACTTCGGTCTTAGCGGCGAGCGGGGCGATATCGGTAGGCGATTGGTCGAGCGCACGCCGCTATGGCCGCTATGAGTGGCGTCGACCAATCACCTACCGATACCGCCCCGCTCGCCGCTAAGAGCGAAGTCGTGAATGCGCTGTTACGCTGCTTGCTATAAATACCTAATCGATGCAGTGTTTCGGTAAATCGGCATTTTCCCTACATAATTTCACGATAGTATAAGCCGAGGAGTAATTTTACATAATAATAAATAAATCCATGACAAATAATAATTTGATGGGAACAAATTCTACATTTCTTCATTATCTCCGGTCCTTACAATATAAATATGAAAAAAAGTCTTACATGATAATATTTTTTTCTCAACATTACGTAGCATCGCATCTGACTGCCGGGTCCAGCTGAACCACCCGCCGGTCCAACTAGAAAAATAAAACAAAAAAATAATAATTAAAACGAGAATCGGTAGACGGACATTTTAGACTAGACAAGAAGGCATTTGTTTATTGAGCCAAATTTTTAATTGTAAAGGAAATATTATTGTTTATCTTTTATGCGATAGTTTAGTAAAAGATACGATCTTTTACAACCTTTTCGACTCTCAACGGCGAGAAAGTTACATTTTGATAATGAATTTACGTACCGGAAGAAGCAGCGTTGGGAGGCCGCCTACAAGGTGGACCGATGACCTAGTGGGGGTCTCGGGAATCCGATGGATGCGAGACGCATGGGACCAGTGGGTATGGCGACACTTAGAGGACGCCTATGTCCAACAGTAAAAGTTTTTCGGCTGAAATGATGATGAATCTGCCCAGCCTTTTCTCAAATAAGCCGAGGTCGGCTTTCAGTCAAAGCGACTGCCTATTTGACCTCCAAAACCCAGTTACTGAGTACCACGATACCCCTTGGCAGAACTAATGTCAGATTCCCTTCTGACAGTTTTGTAACTACTGTCAAAGATAAGCTTTGCTTTGTCTTGTATATGACCCGAGTGGCTGAAAAGCATTTTAATAATCAAAAAAATCAATCGATCAAGCCTTGATAAATATGTTCCCACTGTTGGGACTCGGGCCTCCTCTCTAGGAGAGGGCATGGGCTGTAATCCTACTACTATACAGGCCCAGTGCGGATTGGTGGACGTCACCTGTGATTTGTTTGTTTCTAAGACATGTCAGTTTCTTCACGATGTTTTCCTGCACTGTTTTGAGAGCAGTGGTGATGAAATAAATGACAAGGGCCCGCGACCTATAACTTGTAAGTCGGGGCCACCCCTGATCTCGTATTTAAATAATAGACATAGTGTATTTATAAGTCAAACAATACTTTTATGAAAGGCTGTTAAAAAGTTTCAATAAAGTTTTTTTTTTCTACAGATTGAGATCTGAATAAATTAACACACAGATAGTTGGCTCAATAAACAAATTTGTTTCACAGATGAACACACATTTAACTAAACAATAAAAAAAACAACATAAAGAATTTAAATTGCAAATAAAAACAATGTTAATTACTTGGTATATTGGGTTAGCTGGTTCTAGACAAATAAGCCTTAGTATTGTTATCCGTAAATTAGCCATAGTTGATTAATTACATTGTAAAATGAACTATAAGCATAGGTCAGTAGGTACAGTTTGGCTAGAAACAAACAAGATTGATCTAAATCAGTCGTGAATTTAACAAGTAGTTGCTAAAATATATCCTAGACAGACTTTTTTACATTTATAAATACAGTTTTGTTCAAATACACGTTTCTATTTTAGAATTCAAATTAGTCTGCGAAAAAAAGTTATTCGATTTTTTTTTAAATCAAAATAATGCCAGACCTAATTCAGTATTGAATTATTGATTCATGTTTTGTTACAATAATCAATATTTCTCTTTGTTCACTACCGGTTGACCAGGCAAGCGAAGGTCACGTCTAGGCGTAGTCCAAGGCCACAAAGCAGTCATTATAAATGGTGACTAACAGAGCAAAGTTTGAAATAAATGCCCTATCATGTTAGAGAACCAGTAATAGGTACAACAAAAAAAACCTTGTCTTAATTTAAAATGGACATTCGCCTTTTTTTTGTGACGTAGGTTTTTTTTTATGTCGGTCATCTGATGGTAAGTGGTTAAAGCCGAACTATGGACATCTGAAATAACATATTTTTGTTTCGGTGTCTTCTACCGATTATAACCAACCCCTGTTCTTTAAGTTAAACAGCCCTGGCAGGAATACCGGGGTTACTACAATTATATTGTACTAAACATTTTTATGCATATCCTCCATTTCAAGAGAATGGAACTCCTACCGATTAAAAACGGTGTTTCTCCTGCCACCAATAGCCGGGAGTTCGGGTTTGCCTCGCGTATGCGCCGCGCCCCCAATAGGAGTAATTGTTTTAGCACGGACTATGAAAGCAAAAAAATAAGATCAATTTCGAATTAATAATAATAATTAGAATGTAATTTTCAAAGTTCCGTCGCGAATTGTTAATTTAAGCAATACGCTAAGCAAGGTCGTTTTTTATGAGAAGAATATTTTATTTTATATTTTGAATTAAAAAACTCTTAATCAAAAGACCACAGACTTGATGACTTGCAAAAATGTAAGGTTATTTTTGTTTCAATCGGTTTTATTATTTTGCTTGACTACTTTCATATGATTCTTATTTCATAAAATGTTAGTAATTCATGAGTATAATGAATACAAACCGAATTTAGGTATATTGTATAAGAGACATTATCTGTAACATCCAAATTTTACATTTCTTTTATTACTTTGATTCTAACAGAAAAACCCCATAATTAATTAGTATAGGTAGATAAATAAATAAAATAAATAAGATAAAGCCCAAAAGAAAGCATTGAAACTAAAATGGTGACATCAACTGGAAATATATCTTACTTCCATATAATGGATAAAACAGTTCCAATCCATGTCCTGCTAACTGTACTGAAATTTAAAAAGAAAAACCATCGATATTTTATTAAAAAAAAGCTAGTATAAATGTGAACAATTTGCTGGGCTATGCGGAGTACATAAACACATAAACTCAGAGTAAATTATTTGTATTATTTTTTAAATAGCAAAATCATGCTACTTCTAGGCAAGCAAGCTCAACCACATCATCACTTACCATCAGGTGAGATAGTAGTTGAACGTGATTTATCAATAAAAACAACGAAAAAAAAATTAAAGATAAAAATATATATACGGAAAATAGGATACACAAAACTTATTTTTTTTAAAACCATTTTTTTTTTTATTATGGGACAATAATTGTAATTATTATAAAGTATCTTGCATTCCTTCAATTAAATGTTTTCTATATCAATATTAGGAGTTACATCAGAATTTCATCAGTTCTGGTAGGTACTCGAAACACTTGAATGATGGTATGTGCAGCATTAAATGTGGGTTATGAACACAATCATGCTAATTTATACACTGGAAACATTCATGCAGGAACAAAAATTGACTCCTATACACAATGGTGTAGTGACTATTGCAATTAATAAGTACCTCTGATAGATTGAAGAAAAAAGAGAACTTAATTGGGCCAACTCCTTTAAAAAATCAAGATCCTTCAACTTACTAATAAACTGAAGAGTTTGGCAATAAACTTGATGACTATTGCATCACCATGAATGACAGTGCACAATTGTTATTTATAAATATACAATCTATCATCATGAGCTCATAGTGTGGATTTGAAAACTATTTTGTAAAAAAAAAAGAAAACTATTTTATTGACACAATTATTTCAGAAAAATATTATATTGACAACACAAGCTACGTGAGAATTTAATATATATAAAAATATCATGGCACAGTGTTTGCTATTTAAAACCTGTTGAAACCACTCAAAAGCGGTCTGACTGATTTTTATTACATTTTTTGTGTATGTATATTTAAAAGGTCTGAAAATAGATCATAGGCCATTTTTACTCTCGAACTTCCACTCTCCATTTCTTTCTTTGATAATTTTTATTAGCAAAACAATGTTTGCTGAGTCAGCTAGTTAACACTTAATTTTTTCTAAGTTTTCTAAATTCAAAATCTGTTCATTTCACATAGCTCTATGTGGGCACTTTAAGAAATCTGAAGCTACTGCAAGCCAATATATATAGGAGTCATAAAAACAACACACTTGACAACTAGATCACACAGAATGAACACAACACTTAAGCTAGATAACTTGCTTATTGTCGAACACCATTGGTGCCTGCTGAGTTATGTTATTATCTGTAAGAAGATCAACATAATATTATATATTGATTTCCTTGTACAACCATAAACAAAGTACAATATGCACAAGATAAGTTGAGCCAAAATGGAATGAATATGCAAAAACAGATTTTTGGGTCTCAATTGAAGTGGCACATAACCATAGCAATGGATTAAACTTATTTGCCGCATACTATACTAGTTATGAGCAATGCCTATGAATTTTATTTTGTGTTTCTTTTTTTCAACTAACTAATTAAAATTTGTATTTTGTGTTTTTTAACACATCATGTAAAGCTAGAATTTGTATGAAGTATGTTTTAAAATAATTAAAGTTATACTTTTTCTCTTATGTGTAAATACAAAATCATTTATCTAAATTAGGCAGACATCCAACACAGTCACATCAATGGTCAGCAAAACTGTAAAATATTTCTATTAGTTTTCATATTTCAATTTCAATGAAAAAATTAAACTTTTTTTAGTTTTTTTTTTATATAATGTTTCATATCTTGTCAATACTATATAAAATTATAAACCTGATTTGTAAGCATGACTTAAGTATTTTTTTATCACAAATCTTACATAGAGAAATAGTAAGAATTGTTTGATGCAATAGTTTGAAATTATCATTTCAAAGTATGATAACAAATTATTATCATACTTTAAGATGTCTTTATACACACATTTTATAATATTTATAATATAATTTAAACTATTTAGAATTATACTATAATTAACCAGGATGACGAAAACATGTTTCTTGAAAATTGATCCTGAGAGTCAAATCTCAAAACAAGAAAGTAAAGAATGAGCAATAACCCACCCTATTTTTTTAAGAATAATTACAGAATTAATATCATTGTTATACACTGATACTCTCATTTTAAACCACTAAGTTATGTATTTTTCCTTTTCTAATAAAGGAAAACTTTTGCATTGAGATTTGTAATGAAGGAGTTGTAATGTTTCTCAATTCATGAGAGAAAGATCAATAAATTTATATAGCTGCAGTGCAATTTCATAGACATGTAAGTGAAAGAATAAATTATGACTACGACAATTACCTTAGGAAGCCAATAATGACATGATAAATGAACGGCATGAGATATTGAGTCCAAATATAACAACATGGAATGTGAATTCTTGGCATAACAGAGGCATCAAGTGCGGACTGATGAATACCTATAAAAATATGAATTCCTAAATCATTACATTAAAAACAGTAGAAGCCGAGGCAAAAGCGGCTCGATGCGAAAATTATGAAGCAATTGCGCAATAATGATAGGCCGAAATAGATCCAGATCTCGAGATACAATACAAAATTAAAATATTTCAAGATACCTGGATTCCGTAGACTCAAGATTCAATTCACTACCCATTTGGACACTGGTACTAATTCAATAAACACATAACACTTCCGCGGTAGTAATTATACTATCGTTATCGGCACGATTTCAAATAAGCATGCTATTTCTTTAAATGCGTAAAACAAAATGCCAAAGCCCAAAAAATAAATTGACGATTTGACGTTGACGTACGAATTTTGCCACTGTCAACTTGACGTTTGTTTTTTTCTTAATATTGCGTTCAAAATATTATTGATTAATTTGACCTTTATTTTTATTTACTAATTTTTATGTTCTTTTTAAGAATATTTACATTACAATAAACTCATACTTTTCAAATTGTCAAGATATTATAAATTACTAACTACTCATTAAATTAACAATGCTTTGTTTCAACATACGTTTCCTAAACTTTCAATAAGTATCGAACTGCGATACTGTAGTTACTAATAATGCAATCAACTTTTAAATAATAATTGTACGCCGAAATTGAATAAATAAATAAATTAATATTAAAATACGAGACTATTTTTATTTCGTACTGGTACAACACTTATTGCTGCCATGGTAACAACTACAGAAACAGTAAAAAACAGATAAATAAATTAACATAATCAAAACAATACACGCTCGTGAACAAAAATGCAACTATCCACGGTTCAGCCTGTGTTTAAGTTGGAGTTGAATCATAAAGTCACGCCAGATGTGGTGACTATTGCGAAGTATGATGGAACGCACCCTTGTCTCACCGCATCTGCTGGATTTGATAAAGTTAATATTTTTAGTCAAATATCACAGGGACCCTTCGTAAATGCCACGTAAAACGCCACTACATACAAGTTTTTTTTTTTAACCCATAGCAGCAAAATGCTGGTAAACCAGCTGATGACAGGCCCTCAGATTTTACTATGCAATTTAAGTACCTACTTGACACGAAAAAAAATTTAACATTCTGTTTGCATGGTACAGACCGATTGTCAACATATATAGAACTGATAATTTAGTATTACCACTTAGGCTTAAATCCAGCGGCAATCCATTTGATACATTTAAATTATAACAGATTCTAAAACTCGCAGATAATAATCCATCACCCTCACGGAGGAATCATTAGCGGGCGAGCACAGCGTTCTCAGGCGCACGGAGAGGTGTCAGAACTGAACCTGAGCCAGGCTATTATAGCCCTGGCGGCTGGACCACTGCGGCCTGATACTGGCAGAGATATGCTGCTTATTGGGTCTCCTACTCAGATACTAGGTGAGAATATTGTTCTTGGGGATCGTCTGTTACTGGATCTTCCTCAAGTAATCGTTTCCTGTTAATAAATCTTACGTCTTTCCAGCCATTTTTAAAGATGAACTAAATAAACCGAGCACCCATTAGAAATAAACAGTGGGTGCTGAGCCCCCCTGACAATAGACATCAAGAAACAGATCAGTAATCGCTTTTTAGGGATGGGCAT
Organism: Leucania comma; assembly: GCA_958295575.1. Lineage (NCBI taxonomy): Eukaryota > Metazoa > Arthropoda > Insecta > Lepidoptera > Noctuidae > Leucania > Leucania comma. The sequence continues at coordinate 17,309,391 of OY282480.1, forward strand.
TTTTTTATTACCCGACGACTCGTTTAACAAGTGATGGCAAGTTCGATTTCCGCATCAACATAAATGTTTGTTGATGAAAAGATATTTATGTGCTATCATATCCTACCTTCATTAGTTTAGTATCGTACAGTACATATTGTGTTGCATTTTGTAGGTACAGCTGGTAGGTTAATTTTTCGAGTCATCAAATGAGCGTGAGCACCCATGAGGTTTTCTAAAAGCCGGCGCCCCTGCGATCCATGTTCATTTAAGCCTATAATTATTTACTTAATGTCAGCGTAGTTAAGCCCTAAAATGCCTGCAACGGAGCCATTTGTCATCAGTTCCTTTGCTGGGACCACTACCGAAATACTTTGCCAAATCTCAATTTGGTATTATATGTAATAAGTAGTACATGATTTATTCCAGCATACGATGTCCACGATAACACAGACCTTTTTTTCAAAGAGGCCCCTGACGGTGTCAATGTGATCATAACTGGTTTCTTCGGCAAGTACACAGAGACTCTGGCTATCATTGGTGGCAACAGTTCCGTGCAGGCTATCGACTGGGAGGGGAATGAAGTCTTTTGGAATGTAGTTAGTGGAAAAGTATGTGCCATGATCACTTTCGACTTTGATAAAGATGGGGAGAATGAGGTAAGAGAACGATATTAATCACGATCTGACAGCTTTTTACCCGATTGCGTGACGAAAGAGAGGGGTATTAGGTGTTTAGCTTGGTTGAAGTATAAACATAAGTTAAGTAGGTACCCGCTCCTAACTAGATGGAACCCTTACGTTCTACGAGTACCTATTTTTAGTGTTCGCATCGGTATCCTAAATGAGTGATTTTCATTTATTACAATTTGATTCTTTAAACCTGATTCAAGCATGTAGGTAAGTACAGTTTCAGGACCGCCTAATCATCACTATTGTTGAAGTGCCTTTACTTCTTTTTACTTCCAGCTTCTCATCGGGTGTGACGACTCATTTATCAGAGTTCTAAAGAACAATCAGTTCATAGCTGAAATCGCTGAAACTGGACCAATACTATGTCTGTCTCCTGTCAATGAAGTTAGATTCGCGTATGGACTTGCTAACGGTACCATTGGTATATACGAAGAGGGGATTCGACTATGGCGAGTGAAGGTATGTAGACTGAGGGTAGAAGAGATGTTATAGCGGTAAACCTCCACTGATTCGATCTTTTCTCTTAGTCAAAACAGAACGCCCTGGCCCTTCAATGGTCAGGCGAGACCCTAGCATGTTGCTGGTCAAACGGTCGAGTAGACTGGCGAGAAGGCACCACAGGAATTGTGTTACGACGGATCCAGATGCGCGCAAATGCAGCAGCCATGTTGTTAGCGGACTACCGGTCCGTTGGAGCCCCTGATCTTGTCTGTGTGTCTGATAGGGGTGAGGGTAAGTAAATTAGATTTGATGTTGTATTAATTTGAATTCAGTCCCCGATCCTTGCATAGCACATGATCCACTTTTACCTGTCAAGGATTTTCAAAGGGGTTTTCTGCAGATAGGACACCCAGCAGCGGACAATTTAGACTATCCAAAGAATATACTAGTAGTTATTAAGGGTTGTTATTTTTTACTGTAAGTTCTAGTACGTCTAAAACAAAAATCTAAGTTGTCAACAGTGTTAGGATATCCACCCTACCAAGAGAACACCGGCTTCAGCCCAGCCTCCAAGAATATACCATCAGAGGAAGATCGTTTAGCTATCACTGAGTTATTCAACAAGAAGCAAGCACTCATGGTGGAACTGCAGCACTATGAAGCTAATGCTACCAGTGGTAGTGGGAGTGTGGAGAGTCTGGAGCGGCCAACTTCGGCCATACCTACAAACACGAGGCTGCAGGTGGCTATCCTGCATACTGCTGATGAGGTACGTCCTTACTTTATACTTAAGGTAATTGAATACACATTTTAGCATTTCTTCTCACAGTAAGTGTAGGCTCTACTATCCTACACCTACAGTAAGAGCGATACTTCAAGACTACTAGCCAATGACAGCAACGATTTTCTAGTACATATACCATGTCACCGCGAAAGTGCCCATCAGTTGATTACTTTCCGCTTATAGCAATAGGTTAGAAAGATGTTGATCATCGGTAACTTTCGTAAGTAGGTTTACCTGTCGAATTCCGCTGGTTTTTCTTTTATTCAAGTGTTGACATTGTACGCTCTATGTATTGCAGGTCTACTGTCTGACCACAAAGTTCTTACAGAAGGCGTCAAAGAACTTGACTCGAGATTTTGTGGTGGAGGCACCTCAAACCACCCATAATTCCATATATTTTTCACACGCTCGAGCTACCCCCACCATGAAAATCTCTAGTCATTTGCCGCCTACAGAATAATAGCATGTTGCAAAATGAATGTATGTTGCTTCTAGGGCAATATACACCTAGCTGTATCAACAAACAATGAGACAATAGTCCGCGCAGCACTGGTCCTGGCGGAAGGTATCTTTGAGAACGGAGAAACTTTGGTGCGTCACCCTCAGCCCAGCCAGCTGAGATCACTGCTGCATGTGCCTCTGAAGCCTCCACGTGATGTTCCAGTTGACGTTCATATAAAGGTACGATCGTATTTCTTAAAGTCGAAGTGTGCCTAAATTCGCTGTTGTATCTCAGCGAACTCATAAATTTTTGACCTTATTCAGCTGAAGTCTTAGAAGTATCGTCGGTCCACTTCGTTAGATGTATTCTCCCAACAATTTCTCGGAAATAGTAATTCGACCATTGCAGGGGGGCATTACCATGACGAGTTAAAAGCTCAATCGTGCGATCGAGGAAGAGGGATGGATCTATATACACTCTATATAGCTCCATCCTTTTAACAGTTCAGTTAGTCGTAAAATAGATCGCGCTAAGAGCTCGTGGTATGGCCTCAATTCGTTGGCAGTAGTGTGGTCGCGATAGAAACAAGAGCGCATGTGGTCGCAATTACTTTCGTTTTTACTGTACCCACTGATTTTTTTTTTTGTACAGGCTCTCATTGGCTACCCAGATAGTGAACAATTTCACATTTTCGAGCTGACCAAACAACTCCCAAGATTCGCGATGTACCAACTCATCAACAAGGAAATTCGTAACAAAGGGAACAGCTATGTGACATTCCGTATCACAGAAAGGGTCCAAAGAATCTGCATTTGGATAAACCAAAACTTCCTACTAGAAGAAGAATTGGACCTTGAGACAGAAGAGACCAAGGAACTTCATATAAATCTTCTATGTTTGAGAGACCATTCCTTCCTGTGCATGGATTTTGGGCCTGATGGACATGTGAAGATTAGCACTCATGATATCAGGCTGGCTGGAGATCTGGTACAAAGTTTGGCTGTTTATTTGAATTTGAGTGATTTGCAGGTTTGTTCACTATCTTTATAGCATTTTAATCAACAACTTTTCTATAAATGTGTTTGTCACCTAACACCTCTTAAATAGCTTGATTGATTTGGACGATAATCTGATGTTCCCTGGATGATTTGAAAATATTATTGGACCTGATAAGATGTGCTGCCATCGAGATCTCACTTTTTTTCTGATGTAAAGCCCCATTCAAACAGGACATCAGAAAGCAATTTTAAAAGTAACATACATGTTTTTCCTATATTTTTTACATACACAATCACTTGTGCTAAGCAACAAACATCATACATATTAAAAAAATAAAATAGCAGGAGTGTACTTAAATAATTTATTAAACTTAAACCAATATTGCTTACAATCTACACTGAATAATGAATCTCACTGACCGTACAGTTCAACAAACCCAACACACTTGACAGGGTTGAAGAAGAACATGTTGTTGTGAGGTGGTTCTCTCTGGCTCACTGCCTTTACAACCTCCTGGCCAATTACTCCGCCAATAACAGCCGCAGCACCAGAAACTGTGCCAAATACATCTAGGAGTAGAGCATCAACAATAAACCCAACAGGCAGAGACAGTTCCTTCACTAGCTCATCTCTCATACGTAACAAAATTTTGGTATCCTCTTTCCTCTTAGCAGGGTCTGGGTTCCTATTGTACTCATCTTTGAAACGTAGTAAGATTTTCATAACAAAGTATGAGGGGTCACCGCGACGTAGCCTGGAACGCATCTCAGGTCGGGTCCAGTCCACAGATAGGGCGTTCTGTAGAGGTACGTATATTGCTCTGCGTTTCACATTAATACTGACGGTTTCTCGAGCATTCTTTTCCGCGTCATCAGATCCGCGTTTAACGGCTTTGTGTTGTACTATTTCTTCGGAATACTCATGGTCGACGAGGTCGGCGAACATGTAACCGTACATCCCCCAAACATCACCGCATAGGAATTTCTTGTTGCTGTCGCGGCAGGCGTTGTTGATGCGCTCAAGTTGCTCTTGTTTCAAGCCTGTCGCACAAACAATATCAAACTCTTGGAAGAATTTATCAGGAAGGTTATCTACAGACTTCGTCTCCGATGTAATCTCCACCATTGGGTTCAAAGCCCTCGCTTTCGTCAGCGATGCTTGTGCTCTATTTTCCCCGATTTTGTCAGGCGGGGCCAAAAACTGCGAATACAGATCTATTTCCTTTAGCTTCTCGTTGTCTAACAAACATACACTTTTAACTCCGGATAAAATAACATTCTTGGCAATTTCAGCGCCGAGGCCCGCTAACCCGATGATCAAAACTTTCGATGCACGTAACCTTTTCTGAGATTCCAAGCCCCACAGACGGATCTGACGGTCGTATTGTTCTGCCTCGGCTTCAGACAATTCAATATCGTTATTTTCAACCATTTTAATTTAATTTCTTTCGCAAAATATCTCAAAGAACCCGGTTTTTAACGATTCACAGAATTTGACAACTTCCCCACGCCGACAAAAAGTCAAAAACTGACGCGGCCGCCATTTAAATATAGAGGTGGCAGAAGAAAAATCCACGCCATATTAGATGGTAAAATCGACTAAATCAAATTAAAGTCTTTTACTTTCTGTACCATAGACAAATTTTGTTTTGGCGCGTGATTTAAAAAATACTTATTGTATACTTTCAGTCAGTGGCACAATTCCCAGAAGCAGAAAATAAACTTCGTGAGGAAATGGAACACGTATCCCAAATAGGAGAAATGAGATCTCGGTTAGCTGCAGAGACAGCAGAGCGCGCACAACTCATAACTGCACTGCTACCGGCGGCTCAAGATGCGGCAGCATATGATTTGTACGAGTTTTATACACATTTTTCTTATTATTTTATTTGTATGTAGTACCTAGTGAGTTCGAAGCGAGTTATTTCGTAAGAATAACATTGAAATTGACATTTATTTCTAGGAAGGAGATGTTGAACCGGTACAAGGAAGTGGTAATGCTGAATGAGGAACTTCTCACAGGATGCTATATCAGACGCTCTACTCAGGAGCAAGCAGTTATTGCTCTGAAAAGTTTACACACAATTTTGCAGCAAGCAGTTAGGCTCAGAGGTATATATATTTCGATTCAGGAAACCCAAGAATTAAATTGAGGAGGAATTATATACTACTATAGAATTCCTTTGCAATTTAATTCTTGTGTATGTCATAATTTTAAATCAATATTGATAAAATAAATTGTGATAATTTTCAATAATATTATCACAATTTTTTACTTTTTTACAGTTGGCAAATATGGCAAAGCAGTGGTAGCCGCAAGTAGAAAAGCAGTGCAAGATAACAATATTGAGGCACTAATCAAGATCATACAAGTCGGGGACTCCACAATGAAATAATTGTAAAAATATTGTACTTTAATTTATTATGTCATTAAAAAAACTTACAACTATCAGTCATTTTAAATAACAGATCAAAATTTAATGTGTACTTTACAAATCTCATCATTACTAATTATCAAATACATGTCTAAAAGATGTATAAAAATAAGGCACTAAGATGTTACTTTCTCGGACATCGATTTCACTGATTTCTGACACCTGTTTATTGTAAATTATCTAATTTGAATAGGCGTATTGCATGAATTATTCATAATAAAAAAAAAATGTTCAACAAGGCACTTTCTCAAAATCATGATTTTTAACCTTTACAATTCATACATGATACATAGCCTCCTTCTAAATCTCCTCTTTGCCTGCCTAATTTCGTCACGTTGAAGGCAAAGAATTCATATAATAATTTGCTTCGTGGCGTAATGCACATCGTCAGCACTAATATTCAACAGCAACCTCGGCTCAGCCGGCTTAGGTTCTAGTAGCAACAGTCTTAGAGCTGCCAGTCGTGTGCAGATGGCCTGGGCTTGTGATGGAGTGGGCGCGCGGATGCTCGGGGCGGTCTTGTACGGGCGGCCGTCCAGGGAAACTATGGCGGCCGCTGTTTGTAGTGCGCGGGACAGGGTCGTCTCATCTGAGCCTGTTCTTTCTACCTGAAAAAAAATATAACAGTTCAAGTATTTTGTATCGGTAAAATTAAACGCGCTCAATCGTTGCCTGTTTTTAAAAAACTTGTTAAGGAAAATTACCTGTCGCTGTGAATATCCATAGTCGTCATTTATATTTCTGTTTATAGTTTTCAATATGTATGTATATATGTATCTATTATATGATATATGTATATATCTGTGTATCTATTATAATATATTTGTATGATACTGGTTTTATCACATCATTGACAGCCCCATTTTTTGTCCAGGCAATTACTGTCCATTCCAGGTTGCCTGGAAGAGATCGCTGAATGCGATAAGGCCGCCCATTGTATGTATGTGTTTTAGTTTTTAGTTTCCTATTGTATGTGTAATGATGTACAATAAAGTATATAATAAATAAATAAAATATTAAAATTGTTCTCTATCTTAGTATTGTGTTGTATGTATAAGTTAATTGAAACACATCAAGAACAAGTTTTAAACGTTGCCTTTGTTGTGTGTGGATGTGTTTATAACAAAAAAGGATCTATTTAGTAAGATCGTAAAAGATGATCTGTGGGCCATTTAAATATTTGGCATGTACAGGAAATAAATCTGCTACTATCTCAGCAATATAGTTTAACAGCTTGCATGGATTTTTGTAAGAACAATGAGGCCCCTTAGGGCCTTGTAGATTGCCAAATAACAGGTACGGGAGCTCACCTCAGCAGCCACAGCCCTTAACATGAGCCTCTCAGCCGGCGAGCAGTTCCTGATAGCCCGCACAGCCGCGCTCGAGGCAGCTTCACCTAACGCTTGCTGCACTTCCTTTAGGCCAGCAGTCCCAGGCCCGGCCAGTTCTAATGCGCGGGAGCAGAGGGCGAGCGCGCGGCGGGCGTCACCGGATACTGCTGCTACTTTTCTGAAACAGATAGTTCATATTTATTAGTATTCATTGATCATCATAATATTGCTTATTAGGCCGTGTTTACGGAGACGCGGCGAGTTGGGCGTTTGTCATACATTGCAGCAGCGGACTGCGTCATCGCTCGCGCAAACTGGCAATGTACGACAGACCGCCCAACGCGCCTCGTCTCCGTAATCGAGCACTAAAGCAGGTGCCTGCACGGTTGCGTACAAAAGTGCTCCGTTGCGGGGCCAGTGCGGGTTTCCGTCGCGAACAGTGGTCCCCGCGCCCGTACATAGTTGCACGCCTCCGTGCGGCGGACGCCCGCACATGGGGGGTTTCAAAAATATTTTTTAACCATTAAAGGTAAAGAAGAGAAGAAAACAGATCGAATTATTTTATTACCGAAGTGGTGAGGTTCCCAAAAAACAAAAATATAAACACTCCAGTGGTGTGGTTGTTGACGATACACAAATGAAACGAACTCTCTCTGCAATGCGCGACGGGGACCATTGCGGTCCCATGGAACCCGTCTACGTGACCACCCACGTAGACGTTTGACGGGTGCCAGTCGCGATCGCCCGCTTAACGCAGTTTTAAGCCTTGTCGTCCATTGATGGACAAAAGCTGATTTTTCCCAAGGTACTTTTTTTAGGAAAATATAAAAACTGCTAATGATTTCTTAATTTTTTTCCACTTACAGTAGTTTTTTTTAAACAAAAAAATAAATAAAAATGCTTTACACAAAACTATATTGTTGCGGTTTATGTTGATATTAATGTCTTGTCAATTTATTTGGGGTCCGATCGCTATGTATTCTTCCATCTATTGCTATGCTATTTTTTAAGAGTTCTTTCTGAAGGAACTTACATTTTTTCAAGCATACCTGGCAATAAGCTGCACAGCATCAGCAGTAACATTAGCGCCCACCAGCCTCGTCGCCACAATATTCTGCAGCTGCGTGTGGGTGTACGGCGGGAAGGTGAGGCGGGTGAGGCCGAGGCGGGAGGCCACCCGGGCGGCCAGCGCGCGCTCGGGCAGGTCCATCGTGTTGGCGACGGCCAGCACGCTGAGCAGCGCCGTCTTGTGCGCCGCCCACTCCATGATGCTGTACAGGACGTCTTGGCGACGCGTGCAGAGGGCGTCTAACTGGACATTTTAAGTTATAATGATGAATTGAGCAAAAAAGACTGGCCTGTTGGTCTAGCAGTTAGTGACCCTGACGGCTATGCCGGAGGTCGTAGGTTCGATTCCCACCCAGGACAAATGTTTACGTGATGAGCACAATCATTTGTTCTGTGTCTGGGTGAAATTTATCTATAATATATATGTATTTAGAAATATATAAGTATGTTTATCAGTTGTCTAGTACTCATAACTCAAGCTCTGCTTAGCTTGGGACTAGACAGCGTTGTGTGATAGTTGTGTAATATATTATATATAATTCATTGGAGAATTTTCTGTCTGATTAATAGTACAGTACGCTCAAAGTATGTTGGGCACTCTGAAGTGGAAGTTCCGAACATTCGACGTATGATTAAAAAAAAAAAAAAAATTACTGCGCAGTCAATTATGCGAAGTTCGGAGTCAAGCTATTTCGGCCGTACTGTAATGGGGTGAATTTTGTAATTTGGTGGATAGCCAAATAGCGCTTCTCTGAGTCGTATTCCAATTAGCGATACTATGGGATGGCTTAACACTACAGCAAGTGCCTTTAAAATAAAATCGCCATTTGACAGTTTTCGATTTGGTTATCCTAATTGAAAGACCAGTACCTCTACCATGAGTTCTAAGCAATAGTATTCGTCGCTACTCGATATCGACGCCGTAAATATTTTGTATGGCAAATTTTGGTTCTGCAAGTGACCGCGACAAATACTATTGCTTAAAACTCATGGTAGAGGTACTGTATTGCAGATCCTAAACCGTCTTCTATTGTAAAAATTTTATTTAAAAAGTCTGTAGACTGTAAATATCAATGTAAGCAACAAATACAGGAATAATATTGGTTACCTCATCTACAAGCAATACTGTTGGTGTTCTTCTAGGTCCAGGATTTGTGAACCTCTTTTCTAATAGTGCACAAGCCTGTTCCCATACGACTGATTTACCTGTAAAACAAATAAAACTTTTACGATTTTGAACCTTATGCCTGCTGTAATAAAACACCTTAAAAGATTTGTTTTGTTTTTGCAACAACAAACTCAACCCTAGCTAGGGTTGAGCTACATCTAACGCATCACACTCTCCTATGTTCGTCATTTCCTAAAGCGACTAATTTTTATATTCTTTATTATCCTCTATTGGCCAACCAAAAATTATTTATACCATACGTTTTTAACCTGTTGAATACCGTAATTAGAGACACAATAGAAAGACAATAGGTGTGCGGACGCCGGCGTCCTCTCGGGGAATAATGAATTAATAATCTAAGATTAGTGTAACAATTTTTTACCCGTTAGCACCGCATGCCCTATAAACATATTAACTAAAACATACAATTTTAAATTAGCATTAAATGATAGAATATAAAACTAACTCAACATAAACAGCATCAATGTTAAGTTGTAAAGGTGAAAAATTGAAAACAAATGAATAGACAGAAATAGAGCGGGTGTGTGATAGCACGCGGTGGAATCAATAATACAAATGTTTATTTTTCGGACATCATGGTCCAACGGTTAGTATATATGAGACACTATTGTTAGTAATAAATATAAACACACTTTCTAACTCATATCTCCTCATGATGAAGCGGTCGGCAACCTTAAGGTAATTAGAGTCACCCGGTTACCCACTTCGCACAGCTTCGCCTAGTATTGCGGCTAGTATTCTTTATATGGACTTGTATGGGCATGCGCTCACTACATTGACTCTGTAGTGTCAGCGGATCGCCTCGGTCGTAAGTCCTCCACGCGCGAACGGCGGGTGGACCACTCTGTGACAACTCGTTGCTCGCATGCTTGCCTTACGTTGATAGCGCGTTGCCACTGCGCGGGTCCCGTAAACACACGTGTAGGCCTATTGTCAATTGTTAACGGACTATTCGAAAATTCGTGGACCAAGCGACGTCACTCGTTGACCACGCGGGGTCCACTGGTTGACGAAGCCAGGTCCACTGGTGGACGAAGCGAGGTCCACTGGTTGATGAAGCGAGGTCCACTGGTTGACCGCGCGACGTTTATTGGTGGTAACGCGGTATCCAATCGTGGACCACTTGTCGACAACGAGTGCACGCCGTGCGACGAGGCGGTGCGGGGTGAGTGCCGGGCAGCTCTAATAAGCGGTGGCCTTTAGTCTTACCAGTAAGCTGTTTGTATATCTGCACATAAGCCTGTCGGGGCTCAGCTATCCTCATGCCATTGACCTCGACCAGCTGGAAGTCAGGCAGGTCTACTTCTTCCTTTAAATACTTGAGTGCTGAGTTGACGGTTGCTGTCTTCCCTGTACCAGGTACACCTGATATGTACATGCATCTGTAAAAATAAGAATTAAGCATATTGTCGCGACATATTAACTATCACACAACGCCGTCTAGTCCCAAGCTAAGCAGTGCTTATGTTATGAGTACTAGACTACTGATGAACACACTTAATTATATATTACCACATACATACATATTATAGATAAATTACGCCCAAACACAGAACAAATGATTGTGCTCATCACACAAACATTTGTCCCCGGTCCCACTCTTTGGCATAGCAGTCAAGGCCACTAAACACTAGACCAACAGACAAGTCGAACTATGACTCAACTAAAATTGAAAATACTGCATCGTGATATTAGAGTTCTCCACGCGATTAGAACATATACAACAGTCCGAAATCAATTGTCGGGCTATTGCTCGGACTAGACACAACACTCATCTGATCGGACGATCCCCCCTTATATAGGCACAATTTTAGCAGTCCACGCGCTAGTGGCGAGTCGCCTATTTCCCGTTGTTTTGATTTAATCTAAGGGTATATGGGACTTTTCTGCACACCTCTAAAATATCAATAAGTCAACTTGTTAATCACAACTGGTTACTGTCACTTGCTGTTACCAACTTTATATGACTATTAGTAATTCAGCCTCCTACAACATTAAATTAGAATAAAGCACAACATAGTACACCCCAATCAGAAAATTAAGATATAATTATAGTTTACCCCCTCGGCCGACGTGGGTATTATTATTAGGTAATTGCGCGCTTTTTAGAAAATCAAACAAAAAATAATATTAATGAAATATTTTTTTTTCTATATATTTTTTTTCCAGGAAAAGAAACGGGAAACGGAAAAGGGCACGGAAACTTTACTTACATGCAGTAGGAAGCGTTTTTAAGAATATTCTGATTTTCTTGACATTCAAATAATATATCAGTATCAGTCATCGACGCACTACATTTGTAGCTCATCGGTACTGGTCATCATCAACACACGCACGTATGAAAACACATGTTAGTGACGCATAATCAAGACTTATTAAGAATTTTTTGACTAACTAAAAATACTACTTTCAGTATGTGCGTTTATTATGTTAAATGTTGTATATTATCTTTTCCAGTACAAAATTCTACCCGTTCAAGTAATAAGTAAGTAGATTTTTTTGTAAATATTAACCTTCCTCCCCCTGGCACATTTCACGACGTGTTTTACACCCGCGGTCGGCGCGGTGGTCCACGACTCCCGTTGCACCGGCGGGCCGTCTTGCAACCGTATGTCTTGCGATAATCACCCACCCCTTTTGAGGGCGAAAATCGCAGCCGTGACGGCCGCACTAAACTGCGGTCTCGTGAGTTTAGAAATAAAGCAGCTGTTTCCTCCACCGCGGCGGGCGCGGTTGTAAACCCGTTTCGTGAGTTCTTAGTCTAAATAAATAAATAGTCTAAGACTTCAATGACATTGAATGTTTGATTGATTGGCTCCTCATTTTGAAACACGTACATTGTTCTTTTAAAAAACTAATAAATATATATATATATATATATACTGCAGACACCATCCAGACCCCCATCCTTATATCATCAAAAATAAGCAACGCAGCCACCTGTACTACTTACGTAATACTTGAATGGCCCCCGTGAAATAATTAAACTTACCCACTAGTACCATCCAAAAGCTTAGATCTGACAAATGATAGGATTTCTTCCATTTGACCTTCTCTGCCAGGTAGAGACTTGTTTTCTTTTAAGAAATCTGGAAATGCAATTGAAGAAACTAAGTTAAATTGTCTTTTAATAAAAACCTTTTTTCATAGGGCGCTTTTAAAATAGTCGCAAGGTGCTGCGCGATGGCAGCGCGGCTGCAGAACGGCCGCCACGCTGCTTTGTTATTTCATATCTATACCTAAATAAACGACGCGCGGATTTAGCGCGGCAGTAGCACGTATTTGCAGCTAATTTGCCCATAAGGGTTACCTATAAATTACACATGTAAGGAGATACTAAAATGGACAGCATCAAAATGCAAAAATATTGAATTCTGCCTAAAAATTTTGAAAACTTATTGTCGTAAGCCATTTCTTATAGTGTATTACAATCATAAGAGTCAGACAAAAGCAGAGTTCGAAAACTTAACAACTATTTTTAAATATAATCAGTCTCTAGGGGTCTTTAAGTCAAGAATGAACAAGTTATTTCTAGGTAATCATACTCATATGGACTATCATCATTTACCATCAGGTGAGAAAGTGACCAAATGTGAGCCTATAAGAAATCATTTCTAGATGTAAAATTATAAAACATGTGACATCGCACTGGGGAGGGGGAAAGCCTTACAAATGTGTCAAGTAGTGACTAAGTCAAGGTATTGTAATTTATATGGTCCTTTATCTTCAGAAAAAGAATATTTTAAATGGTCTTACCATCAATATTATCAATAGAGTGAGCCCTATTATGTAATGTAGGTGTAAGCTGACTAGTCAAGATCCTTTTAGTCACACTACGCTTAGGAGTTTGAGCCGGTGTCCGAGTTTTAGGCGTTTTAGGAGTCTTCGGTGTCTTTGGCACTGGTTTAAAGTCATCATCACTCTCAGACATCTTACGTAAAGGTTTTCTAGGAGTTCTCTTCACTGGTGAAACTTCGGGTTCTTGATAGTTAATAGAAGCCTTTACTCTTCCCCGTCTAGTAGTAGGAGTACTTTTTTCGTCATCTTCAAACACTAAAACCTTTTTGGGAGTCTCCTCATTTATTATTTTAGAGATAGACTGTTTTCGTTTTGGTGTAGAGGGTACATGTTGCCTTATGATCAACGTTGGGAGGTCATCATCAGAATTCTCTTTAAGTTCCATACATAAAACATCTTCTATGTTATTTTTGGATAGCTTTTTAGAACTCTTTGGTGTGTCTGAGACTTTTTTTGGTGTTGATTTTGGGGTAACATTTTTAGGTGAATCTTTTTCGTTTTTGTCAGTTAATATTGCTCTCTTGAGCAATAATTTGGTGCCATCATTTTTGCTAACACTCCAGTTTTTTTCAGAGATGGATACTCTACTCATTCTTTTGACTAAACTACTGGGTGTTTTTGGTGTGATAGTCTTTGAAGGTGTTTTATTAGGTATACTTAATAATGCCATAGCTTTTCGTTCTTGTTCAAGGACTGGTTCTATCTGTACCTTGCGTCTGCTCATGGCCATAAGACGGTATCTACATATGTAATGGTATGGTTCATTTATAATTTCATCCATATCTTTTGTGATTGTTAGTGTGATGGAGCATTTCTTGAAGAATGTTTCTATTGAAACATCTTGGTTGAACGGCCGATGGTCTTCTATTACCTGGAATTGTTGTTGAAGGCTTTATAATTGTAAAATTATACAGCAAGTTTGGCTATCTTACATTCATTATGTAAGTCAAGTTCTTGAACTTGCAAGTTGGTAAGTTTCAAGAATAACAATTCTAACTGAACAAACACACCAAATAACAATAGACAGATTGTGGCTATTTGAGATACATTTTCAGTATAATTTTTGGAATTCCTATATCCAGCAAGTGATTTTATTTGAATAATAATAATAAAGTATTTAATTGTATAAAACATGGTATAAATGGTGTTACATAAAATGGAAACAGTAAAAACAGTTATTTTAGGACATAGCATGCATAATTTGAAAGTTATAGTATTAATCAAATTATAGTAATTTGAAGTGAGTAAAGAGCATCAACTCGATGGAATCTTACCTCTTTTTCATAGAAATTAATTGTTTCCATATTACTGAAACACCAGTTAGGTAAGTCACTAGGCCTTGAGTACCACTGAACTTTGGCTCTGAATGGATCACTGGTGTTTGTGCCATCTTCATATAATGAGATAATGCGAGCCGCATCACAACCTGCTTCCGTATCTGGTTCCGCCGCATCAGCGTTCGAAATAAGAACACAATCTCCAATTCCAGCTATGATGTTTTCAAACTGAAACTTCCTTTGTAAAAATAGCGAAAATATAAGCCGGAAAGAAAGACAAATTTATATTGTTGTTTTGCATTATTTTGTAGGTTAACTTACTCGTAATGGTGAAACGACGGGGTTAAACTCTGCGGTTCTTGTATTTCCTCACTCAGCCACGTTACTGTTTTCGGCATTACTCTTCTTCTAGGCATTTTGTTAGTAATTTTTAGATTATTTTAAATGTTTCTATTTCTTTAGGATCACCTGACTTGTCAAAACATTAATGTCATTTTTCGCGCCAATTAGGGTTGCTGATATAAAATCGACTAGACTAATCAAAGAATCGATTTTATCTATATGAATATCATTTTTCAATTAATCTGTATGTCAATACACACACACAGCAAATAGTACAAATTATTTGCCAGGTATTAAACAAATTGTTATTCAGATTCAAATCTAACATGCTTCGTAAACATCTACGGGAAAAATCACGATGACACAATGAGAGTTTTTGGCGGGATTTCTTTAAGTGAAGTTCATTGGCTGTTTTAATTATTCGCGAATTGATTCCTAGTGAATATTGTGATGTAAAGTTGGTGTAGTTTTGTATCTCAAGTGTCTGCGCAACTGGAAAATATGTGGAATCATTGAAACAGGCGTGATCTCGGTAAAATGGAGCTGAGAATTTTATTGTAGTGTTGATTACCACCTCAGCGAAGTTTGCCGAGAAGGTTGACTTGATATTTTTTTGCCCATTTGCTGCCAAACACTACAAAACAAAAAAACATTAGAACGTGTACATCCATATTCTAATGGTAAACCAAAGTTTTTACACGAAGACATGGCTTAAAAGACTTAGTATCCAAGCCAAAAATATTAACAAAAGACAATGACATTTCTGACATTACATTTACGTCAATGTCATAAACACGTGAAGATATTTGTTGGTTAAAATTTACAAAATAATTCCAAAATGAAGTCAAAACAGAGTAAAACACCACAGAAGCTATTATCAGATAAAATAGCTGATGCTCTAACAGTAAAACCTCGTGCTGATATAGAAGATGACCAAGTTTTTGGCACTAAACCAAAAACTGTTACGCGTGAAGATTTGGGTTCTTCGGACAGCGAAGTTGAGGCGGCTATTAGTGATTTCCGTAAAAGAAACGTGGGATTATTGAGCGAGGTTAGTAAGAAGTATGAGGGACAAGTCGTTTCTCGGAAAGATCTCGAAGATTCCGATGAAGAAGTTAGCAGTTCTGACGATGATTTGCTTCAACAGAAGCAACCTCAAAAGAGCAAACAGGACTTTTCTATCGACTCTGAAGGGTCGGAATCCGAGAACAACCTGCCTAAAACAAAAACTAGCGAAGAAAAATCATCAGATTTAGAAGATTCAGGATCAGAAGCCGAAAGTGAAGACTACAGCATCACTCAGTTCCAAAAACAATTAAATGGCGATTCAGAAGAATACGAAGAAGGGAGTGGTGATGAGGAAGGGAGTGATGACGAGGATGATGATGATGATGAAGGTGAAGGCTATGACATCAGTCAAATGGATGAACCAATGAAAGAAAACTTTGAACATGTAAAAAAACAGAATGTATCTGAAGAAGCTAAGAAGGGTATTTGTGTGAGGAACCAGCTGTTACTGTGGGAGAGCTTGCTGGAGATGAGGATACATATTCAAAGGTGTGTGAACACTGCTAATCAGATGCCAATGCCCAACACTTATAATGAGTTGAAGGAGAATGCGGAATTTTTAGAAGAAACTAATGCTACTAAAGCTAATGTCACCAATGTATTGGACAAGTAAGTTCAATTTTTGATCATCTTGGGTATTATAATTTTCAAAGTTTTTGTTTTAATAAAATGTTACTTTAAAGTTATTAACAATTTAATGATACTTTATTGTATTTGAAATATCTTTTATTTTTGTTTAGTTAATTTACCTATGTACATTTAACCGTCTGTGTCAGATTAGTACGAGAAGTGTTTGACTGGGTATTCTATAATCCCCATAGGTGACAGAATAGCTAAAATGCAATGAAGCATTTGATAGTGGACGTACAACCCTGGCAGAATAAACAGTGTTTGTTGGATGTATCCGATATAAGCGGTTAAAGGCAATTAAGGAAATAAGTTATGTAATTATTTATGCACTAAACCTTTTCATGTTATCTTTCCAGGTTACTCTCCCTCCAGAACCTACTGTTAAGTAAATATCCAGAAACTAAGACACTCTGTAATAAGAAACTAAGCAAACAACAGGCAGATGCAAAACAAACTGCGAAAGAAGATAGTGATGAAGAAATCCCAAGCGATACAGACAATGAGGAGATACCATCTGACACTGATGCTGAAGAGGAAACTTCTAAAGAAGTCCAAACACCTAAGAATAGGAATAAAAATCCACCAACCAAGAAACGTAAACTTGAAGAGTACGAAACTGACATTTCAACATCCCACAAAGCATTTAAATCATTCAGAGACTCTTCAATACAAAAATGGAACGACAAAACCCGTCTTGCAACCGCCACTAACATTAAAAATGCACCTACAAATTCAGTACTCCAACAAATCTCATATATTCTGTCTGATAAAGAGAAGTTAGTGAGACGTACACAGTTGAAAAGGTCCGAATATGATATTATTGGATACAAAAAAGATATACCAGAAGAAGAAAGAAAAGATCCAGAAGAGATAGAAGTAAACCCAGTAACAAGAGACCGTAAAGACAATGATGAATATATACCAGAAATTTTTGATGACAGTGATTTCTACCATCAATTGCTTAGAGAACTTATTGAATGCAAATCGGCAGATATTTCAGATCCAGTCCAGTTGAGTCGTCAGTGGATAGCATTGCAGCAAATGAGAAGTAAGATGAAAAGAAAAGTGGATACAAAAGCTACAAAAGGAAGGAAGATAAAGTATGTAGTTCACAACCAGTTGGTGAATTTTATGGCACCTGAGAAATCAGTCCAGTGGACTGATGAAAGCAAAAATGAATTGTATAGTTCTCTATTTGGTAAATTGTTTGAGCAAAGTAATATAGGGTTAAATGCCAATGTAAATGGTTTTAAGTTAAAAAATTAAATAAAAATTATTTAATTATAATGTTTGATTTTAAGTTTCCTTTTTTTTGACATGTGTGATTTTTTGCATTAAGTGTAAGTAAGTCTAAGTGAGATCAGTGGTGGCCGAGTGGTAACGGTAACATACGAGTAGTACGTCACGGGTTCAAACCCAACCAGGCGCGTTACTTTGTATAAATTATTTCATAACCACTGCTCTCAAAACGGTGAAGGAAAACATCGTGAAGAAACCGGCATCCCTGACATGTGACATCTACCAATCTGCACTGGGCCCGCGTGATGGATTACGGAGCATTCCCTCTCCTAGAGATGAGGCCTGAGTCCCAGCAGTGGGAACATTATAAGGCTGATGCAGTGCAATGCAATTTGCATTACATATTTAATAGCTTTCCATAGTATAACACATATAACATGTTAAAATGGCAAGCGTGTGAGCGAGACAGAGAAATGTAGCTATACACGATATATAGTTCCTTCTCTTTCAACAGTTCAGTTTAGGTCGTCAAATAGATCGCATTAAGATTTCGTGGTAGGGCTTCTGAACTTAATTTTGTCATATTATAGGTATGAGTACGAGTAGGTATTTATAGCTAAAATTCCGTTGCACAATTCTAATCCTCTCAAAACATTCAAGTTCTACCCAACCTGTTTCTTGCAACACCGATTCAAACTCATGAACCTACCTTGAATAAAACTGTAACAATAAATAAATCTATGAGCCGAGTGCTTCCGGGAGCATTGCGTAAGGAGCTCGGACGCTCGATGCGATCGTCCGCTGTTTGTAAGCGTGATGGGCACGTGCGCCCGCGCCGGTGTTCATGTCACGGTCATATGCGGAGCCGCGGTACTGCCCATATGTCTGGGGCTGTCTGTGATGGACTGTGGACCGGACCATGGACCTACTGAGTCATCGTAACTATTCATGACTGTACTGTTATAGGGACGTTATAGACTTATTATGGCCTCTCTAGCTTTTACGCGTGTAGCTCATCTTATATTGTGTCAAGAAGGTGAAGCAGATAACAGAGAATGCATGAGATATGCAATGAGATACAGTAGGAAATCATCAAATTCTATTGTTCCTGCTTGGGTGCAGTGAAAGAAAACTCATCTGTGTTTCTTCAATTAGCCTTTGCGTTCCAGGGCTACGGGTTGTACTATTACTTATTCTGTGGCCACGGTAACTTTTAGAGCATCCCACGACCCTGGCAGGCTTGTGCCCTAATCAGCCCCATCAAGAATACTCGGGCGTCTCAAAGAGATGAAACTTTTAAATAAGGTGCTTACATATTTTTTTTTTTTTTTTGGTAGGTAAAATCATCCAATGACAAATCCCGCCCTTGGGTGGGGCGGGAAATAGTGTCAGACTTTTACTGACTAAACCTACCCTTCCATTCGTTGCCTTTGTCCCGGGGCCCGTGGTGACATTCTCACATAACCTTTGGCCCCAGTAGGCTTCGGCCCTGCTGGAAGGTGCTTTCATATGGCTTAAGGTTTCAATAACTAGTAGATACCAATACATGATACTTTTATTATCACATGGTTTATTTTTTCATGCTACTTTATTTTGTCAAAAATAAAGCAAAATTATTTATTATAATGTACCTACTTAAAATGTTCTGATAAAAGCTTGAAAAATCTAACGTCGTTCAATTTTGTTATTGCAGTAAACCCCTATAAGTGTCAAACGATCAAAATATTGATGGTGCAACTTTGGCATCAGTTCGGTTTGACGAGCGCCATTTAGCACTAACGTAAAGGATCTAGGCTTGAGCAAGAGCATCCACCCAGTATCCTGAACTAGCGTACTCAATTGGCTAGTGTCAGTCAGAAAGATACAGGAGCGCGCTGAGTTTTGTGGTTTTGTGGTACTACCACGAGCTCTTAACGCAATCCATTTTACGACCTAAACTGAACTGGGAATAGAGCTGTATAGGGTGTAGGTATAGCTACATCCCTCTCATTCTCGCTCGTACGACTGACATTTTAACACGTCATGGTAAATGTTTCGTTTGAGACACCTTTTGTCTGCCACTTTAGGAGCGTGGAAGACAATTCCAGCAGAGACGCACTGCAGTGACAGAGAGGCAGTCATCATAACGGCTGGAAGTATATGCGTAAGCAAAGGTTGTCGGGGAAGGCAGTAAATATGCATCATAGAGTTAATTTTAAAAGCTAATTTTCTATTTGTACCTATTCGTATATGTAAGTATATAGTTTATTAATTTGAGCGTACATTGTATTTTATTTATGTTTGTATTCGTCTTCCTTCTCTTGTATTGGACCTACCTACTGTTTGTGACCAACTGACTGAAAAAAAATATCTGTGGACCAACCACTATTTTTCTCTGCGTCACCCAAAGGTTAATTGGTGGAAAATGCCGAGGCATTAAGTAAGTCCGCCTGTATACCTACTTTGGCGTAAGTAATGTACCTATTAAATAAACATTGCACTATAGAGTATAGGTCCCTAAATTTTCTTTTCTCTTTCTCAACCTTTTCAGACATCTTTTCAATCGTCCAGTTTTCCACGCGCCCTCAACTCGCTATCAGCCTAGCGGAGGTCGAGAGAGGGTTATCTGCCGCCTCACAAACAACACACATTATTAGGTATGTACATATGTATGTGTCTACCTATCTGCTAATAAGAAATCACTTTATTTTTGAGACACATAACAGAAACACACTGGTTAATTAACGCTTATGAAATTGCACACATTGGCTCATTGGCCTTTTGAACTGTCACGATGGGTCCAGTTGATCTATTTTGGGAGACGTTTTGGTGGGATGTTTTTCTATTCTCTTTGGTGCGTTGTATTTCGTCCCCTCTAAAATTAAGTTAATGTGAAATTTTTACTATTTTGGTGTACAATAAAGTTTATTCTATCCTATTAAAATAAATATGGGGTGGGATATACCTACTCTTAATATATTCATCATATTATATCGAATATCTATTATCAGAATCTTTTTCCTTCCTTTTTCCGTAAGGGACAGGAGGGCAATTTTTGCAGTGTGGCTTTTTTTTCTTGCCTGATTAAAAAGTATTGTTTGATAATATATCAACGATGTCTATTCAAAATAGATCAGTAGTTTTAAGGTGAACGCACACTTATCCGAGCAGAACGTGTCAAACGAATTGAAAGAAAACAATTTTTCTATATTTTACTCTGGAATCCTTTCAGATTCGGAAGGGTTTTTTTTTGTGGTGGGGAAAATCATCTAATGACATTTCCCGCCCTTGGGCGGAGCGGGAGATAGTGTCAGACTCTTACTGACTAAAAACCCACCCCGTTCCTTCGTTGCCTTTCATATCAGGGCCAAGCCTTCTTTTCAGAAACAGACCCTTGGCCCCAGTAGGCTTCGATCCTGCCTGCCTGCTAGCAGGCTGGGCCTCTACGGGTTGCTCACAACTCCTTGAGGATTGCGGGAACAATACGCGCCGTCGACGACCTGGGCTTGGTACAGATGATTACCGGACAATCGGACAGCGAGCTACCCATTGCCCGCCGTCCCAAGCCCGTGCTTACGCTGGCTGGAAATTAGGATCGGAATCCCCGCGGCGGCTGGGGCATGAGGGCCGTTGCCTCTCGCGTGCGACCTTCTCCTTTGCTAGCATTACTGCTTCGCAGAAGAAGGCGACCGCCTGTCACTCCTGCTCGGTTTGGACCATGACGTGTACCAGGACCCGGCGCGAGAAGATTCGGATGCTACGACGCAGTTAAGTGTACTTATAAATAATTCTAAAATTCTTTTCTTTCAATTCGTTTGACGCTTTCGTCTCGGATAAATGTGTGTTCACCTTTACGAATAACAAGTCATCATAAATAGCTATTTTTAAATTAGGAAAGAGAAACAAAAACCACTTCTTGCAAAAGCGCAAACTGTGAGTTACGATGTTCTTCCTGGTATGGCTCGATATTATTATTTAAAAACCTTTGAATAATACCTGTTGTATTGTATGTTTTTTACTTAAAAAATATTACAGAATCAGCTTCGTTTATGTTACATTTTCTGACAAAATGATATGGGGTTGCTAGTTCAGAAATCTAAAATTGATAAAAAATGGAGAATACTCTTGTATTTAATTTATTCATGCGTCCATTTTTTATTACTTCTATTGTAGCAACTATGTTCCCTAAATTATGACGATCCGGATTTTATGGCCACTTTGGGCATTTGCTCGGTTCGCCTCTCCCTGGGTCAAGCCCTGGTTACATAGTTATGTAACCGTCTGGTATGTAATGATTAGGTAATTCGATAATTGTTATTTGTAGGTAGGTGCTCAGACACTCGACCTGTAGCCTTCCTTCGAATATCTTGATTATTTATGGACCTAAACATTCGTTTTCTTAGTCTGGTGGTCGCACGAGCGGCGATTGATAAATAAATCTATTATATAGGGTGACTGGTAATTAGTGAACTATACTTAAACACGTGATTGTAGTCATGATAACAAACAGCTTTTACTATGGAACCAAACCAGAAATCGCGAGTTAAATCAGCCAAGTTCAGTACATTTTGACCAGTTAGGCAAACACAAATGCGCTGACCAGCAGATTTTTTTGTGCGATTTCAGAATTGGTCCCAACGTAAAATTTGTTTGTTATCATGACTACAATCATGTGTTTAAATATCGTTCACTAATTACCAGCCACCCTATATAAAACCAAATTCCACTCACTGATTAATCACGAAATCTCAGAAGCTATAACACCTATAAACTTATTTGGCAGGTAAGTTCCTTACAGGGTGTATATGTCTATACCCTGTAAGGAAAAATCTGCTAAGAGTTTTACGAAAAAAAAAAAATACCCTAAAAGGGTAAAACGGGGGTTGGAAGTTTGTATGGAAAAACCGACTTTCACGCGCACGATCCCGTTGAGCTAGTTATTGTATAAAAATGTGCGTGGATTAACTTAGATTATAAGATCCTTAAATGATTAGTCCTCATATTTATATCCTTCTTTTGCTGCGACCGACAATCACGATTGTTTCTTTTATAATAATAATAATAAAAAAATACCTTTATTTCAAGTGACACGACTCTTAGACATACATACAGTCTCAAAAACTCATAAAAACACAAACATATAAAGGTACAATGACATACATACACACACATAAATACAGCAACACAAACTAACATGACAACACTTAATTACACCCATAATTATGCAGACTTGAGCATTGCCGAATGTACGGGCAATCCAATCTGCATGGTAAATGATTGCTTTTGGCAATCATTTACCACCTAAATTGTGGAATGCAATATAGAATAAGGATGGGAATACGTGGATATGCTCTTCGGATTTTCAAGGATTATCTCTCTGATAGAACACAGTTTGTGCAGATCGATTCTTATGTAAGTGAAACCGCTTCTTTAACCTTTGGGGTACCACAGGGATCGATCCTGGGTCCTACTCTTTTCCTCTTATATATTAATTCCCTATGCCTACTTTCCCTACCTAACTGCGCCATTTTTACTTATGCGGATGACACGGCGCTACTCGTCAATGGCAAGAACTGGTCTGAGGTATTTCCTAGAGCTGAGAAAGCTCTAAATCATGTTATGCAATGGTTGTCAGGTAATCTCTTAACCTTTAATCCTAACAAAACGACCTACTTGACCTTTTCGCTAACATCTTCTTCTCAACCGTCTAGTGGACACCTTAATCTCAAAGCCCATACCTGTGACCCTAGTACTTTAAGTGTTTCCTCCTCACCCTGTGGCTGTCATACCTTAACCAGGTCTACGCAAGTAAAATACCTTGGAGTATATATTGATCCTTTAATAAATTGGAAAAATCACCTAACGGTCCTTACCGCTCGAGTTCGTAAGACCATCTATATATTTAAAAAACTTCGCTATTCCCTTGATTTCAATACTCTTAAAATGGTATATTATGCCTTATGTCAGTCTATTCTGACCTATTGCATAACCGTGTGGGGTGGTGCTGCCAAAACGCTTTTACTGCCTTTAGAACGTGCACAGAGAGCTGTGCTTAAAGTGATGTCTTTTAAACCCTTCAGGTATCCGACAGTTAAGCTCATGGATGACTGTAAAACTTTATCTGTGAGACAATTATTCGTCCTGGGAACAGTTTTGAGAAAGCATAGAACTCTAAAATACGACAATAGTGTAACAACAAAGCGCCGTTCACATGTAGTATGCCATTCCCCACAATATCGTAGTTCCCTGGCTGCAAGGCACCATAATGTGATTAGTTGTCGCTTGTACAATAAAATAAATAAAAATTGCACCATCTATCCACTCTCCAGATTCGAATGTAAAAAGAAGGTTTTGAATTGGCTTCTGAATAAATCATATGAGGATACTGAGGACCTACTTAAAATATAAACTATAATAAGAACCATAACCCTACATTATCATCTGGTACGGGCCATGGTCCGAAGCGAGGAGGGATGGCAGGCGGTCGCCTCCTTCTGCGAAGCAGTAATGCTAGCAAAGGAGGAGGCCGCACGCGAGAGGCAACGGCCCACAAGGCCCAGCCGCCGCGGGGATTCCGATTCCGATCCTGATTTCCAGCCAACGTAGACGCGGGCTTGCGGACGGCGAGCTATGGGTAGCTCGCTGTCCGACCGTCCGGTAAACATCCGGACCAAGCCCAGGTCGTCAACGGCGCGCACTGTTCCCGCGCGCCTCAAGGAGTTGTCAGCAAACCGTAGAGACCCAGCCTGCTAGCTGCAGGCAGGCAGGGTCGAAGCCTACTGGGGCCAAGGGTTTGCTTCCGAAAGGAAAGCCCGGCCCTGGTATCTAAGGCCACGAAGGAACGGGGTGGGTTTTTAGTCAGTAAGAGTCTGACACTATCTCCCGCTCCGCCCAAGGGTGGGAGATGTCATTGGATGATTTTACCCACCACCAAAAAAAAAAAAAAAAAACCCTACATTATCATACACTTCAATTCGTACTATACAATACATATTTACACACTTTACATTCTTAAATACACATACACACACATATATACACATGTAGACACACCATCACACACACTAACAGAATAACGTTTACTTATGTTTGGTTTTCTTTTCTTTTTTTTAATTTGTTTTCTCTTTTAGAACTTCAATCATGTACATGCACATGTTTCACTAATATCCTAAACAATTATATTTGTAATAGATCAATAAGAGCGAGGGCCCTGGTACCCTTAACACAAGTTGAATCTTAATTTGGGTACCAGAGTTCAACAAAATTAGCACTTCAATTATGTGAATAAGACTTCTATCTGTGTAACGCTGTGTGTATTAATTGAAAAAAAAAAAAAAAAAAAAAAAAAAAAAATAGTTTTTTTTTTAATGTACTGATGTTTGTCAATAAATGAATACTAGTATTCATTTATTGACAAACTTCATTTTAATACAAGTGCAAAAAGTTTATCATTGCGACCGAGGCGGAATTCGCTCGAGTCGTAGGTGAGTGTGTGTTATGGAGCCGAGGGATGCAGTGACAAATTTGCACTTGTGTCAAACGATGTTTTTCAATACACGCGCGGCTCGTAGGGGTTGATACGAAAATAATTTTATTATAATAAAATTGTGGCGGGGGCGAGCACGCGCACTTTTCTGCACTAGTGCGGAAAACAGCGTACCAATAAGCGGTGGGATAAAAGCAGGTTTTCGAGTAAGTGTATTGAAAAATATTTGGAGGAGCTCTATGTCCAACAGTGATAATTTTTCGACCGCAATGATGATGATGATGAATCCTTAACCTGAAGTCTTAATTAGTTGGTACTATGTATATTAAATAGGTTTCTAATAAGTAGACTTTTTCTAAATATGTATTGTTAATAAAAATAATAAAGTATTTATTTGCGAAAAACATGGTATAAAATGGTGTTACATAAAATGGAAACAGTACAAACATGCTTAGCTATTTTAGGACTTAGCATGCAAAATTTGAAGGTTATTTAGTAATATGTAGGCATAGTTTTAAACAAAATGGCAACGAATCAACATTTTTAGTTAGCTTATTGTGATCAGTTATAATCATCCAATCAATAGTTTAGTCACACGAGTCATAATTTCTCTTTCATCTTTGTTGTTCACAATTGTTCGAATATTTAACTGTCTGCCAGTAGGTAAATGGTGCACATGCTAGATCGCAATTCTAAGAAAGTTAATTTTAACAGTAAAATTAACAAGGCCACTGAATTTCACGATCACGAAAAACATTAGTTTTGTCAAAAAAGAAATAAAACACCGGCCAAGTACGAGTTGGACTCGCGCACAAAATGTTCCGTACCATTGACTAAACGGCGAAGACTTCAATGAAGAAAATCGGTTAAAAATACAAATTAAAAGGATCAAAATAACTTTAATTTAGGAAGTCGGTGTTTCTCGGTATAGTTTGTTTGTTATTTAACACCGACTTCCTAAATTTCGGTGAATTCGGTTAGTTCTTTTTTTGTAAAAAGTTTTTTTATTTTATTTTAAAAATGGAATGTTTGAATGACACTCAATTCTCAAAAAAAAAAAAATATAACAGATAAAAAAATCAGCCAGTATATCAGAATATTTCTACGTCGCTTACCAAATAGGAGAGAAAGTCGTCAAAGGCGAGCTTACAAAAGAAAACTGTTTGACGTACAGGTATGTTGTTTATTCTTCTTCCTACAATTCTGTTTGTTCTAGTAGTTTGCGTAAAAACAAACACTTATCGGGTAGGTACCTACGTATAGAGCTGCAGGCACCTTTGCAGCTCTCATCATTAACACGTCGATCCACAACTACCCAACTTGTTCATACAAAAGTAGACTCTAAACATCGGAATTAAGGCCTATAGTGGCGTGGATGTGAGAGGACACCGGTGTCCTCTGAGCTAGGACAGATTAAAAGCGACGTGTTTACGAAGTGCTTAACGAGTGAAACAATTGACGACAACGGGGTGTCCTGTGCGAGGGTGCGGTGCAAAGTATGAGCTGTAGCGAGGATTTTTTTTTATATTCCACAACTGTGACACAACGCCGTCTAGTCCCAACCAAAGTAGAGCTTGTGTTATGAGTACTAAACAACTGATAAACATCCCTATACATTTCTAAATACATATGTACATATTATAGGTAAATTACACCCAGACAGAACGAATGATCGTGCTTATCACACAAAAGTTTTTCCTGGGTGGGAACCGACGCCACGACCTCCAGCATGCAGTCAGGCCACTAACCACTAGACCATCAGGCCAGTCAAATTGGTTTTGCGTAAGGCACCTCATACACCTTACAATAATATTATCGAAATATATCTGATTGTACAATATTATTCAACATGTAGGGATAGTATTGAAACATTGCGCAATGATTTAACAAAAGTTTGAGCAATAAGTTTTACTGTGCAATATTATTGTAGGTGTATGGGGCGCCTAAGGCAGCTTGTACACGTTAAGGAAATTCACCGGGTTTATGCAAGCATATTCGTTTCGTTTCTACACACGACTGTGTACAGTACTTTGACGCTGACCAAGAAAAAAATCTTTTTCAATACACTTAGTCGAAATCAAGCTCTTGTCCCCCCGCTTTTACTGTTTTACTTGACTGTTTTCCGCACTAGTGTGGAAAAGGGCGCGTTCTCTCCCCCGCCACAATTTTATTGATATCAAATCATATCGCGCTGGGTGCGCGTCAGTTTCTACGAGGTGCGGGTCATCCCCCACAAATCGTAAGTGATTTGAAAAACCTCGTTTGACTCACGTGCAAATTTGTCACTGCAGCCCTCGGCTCCATAACACACTCACCTGCGGCTCGTGTGAATTCAGCCTCGGTCGCAATGACAAAGTTACTGCACTTGTATTAAAATATTCTAATCTGCGCTATGTACATCAATAATAAAAAGTGTTGCTTAACCAGAAGTGAAACTATAATATAAAATAATTATAAACGTAAAAAAAAACATTATAAATGTCTCTAGCTATTTTAAAATTTGCTACGACGCGGCCGTTTTGTAATCAGGATCACCCAGCAATTCTATCATCACACTAATATTTTAAAGGCGAAAGATTGTAAGGGTGTTTATTATTTTGTATGTTTGTAACTCCTTCACGCTGAAACTGCTGCAAAGATTTGAAATTAGGCACACAGGTAGACCATGTCTTGGAATAGAACATGTGACACTTTTTATCTTGGAAGTATGTACCCTTGGGATAATTTTATATATTCAGACGGGTGAAGCTGCTGGCAGAAGTTAGTACAAGGAATATTCACATTTACTTAGTATGTAATAAAAAATGACCAAAAACAATTAAATTACCGCTATCGCTCATCGCTCGTGGCACGACAAATGGTACTTCTGAGATAACATCTGGGCGGGCCGCCCGCCCGACAACACCACCAGTAGCAAGACCGCGCGCGTACGAAACAAACGTACACACAGTTATCTCTTATCAGTACAAAATCGATCACTAGTGAAAATAATCGACTAAATAAATCTCCATCAGTAAATAATCTAGTATTAAAAAAAGTGATGTGATTCGAAATTTGAAAATTAAAAGTGAAGTGAAGTGCTGGTTAGTGAGAAAAAAGTTTGGGTGTGAAAACTTTTTTGTAAGTAGTTTATTTTTTTTCTCGCTCTCTTTTTATGTTTAAATATGTTGGAATGCTTTTACTGGGAATGTTGGTTGTAAGTATTTTAATATATTTTTTTTATTTCAGCTTTTGATTATTGAATTTTTAGCTAGTAGTAACAATATTTACAAAACATTTTTTTGTCGTGTTTTTTGTTCAAAGATATTCGTACTAAAAGTTTTAAAACAGAGACATGAATTTAAAAGATAAAAAATAAAAATTTGCGAAATTAAAAACACATTTTGTTTGTGCAGTTATTTAGGTTTCTTAAGCACTTATAACGATAACAAGTATCGACTGATTGAGATGTTTTGAAGTTCTGCAATTATATCGGAGTGACATTTAATTTAAGCACTAATTGCCAACGAGAGATATTAATACTCTCTTCTATAAACAAACGTTAATTAGTCAATTGTCATGATTCTTGGCATCTACTGCGTTCTTTGCGCTTATTCGGATTATAGACGGACCCGAAAGCTGAGTTTGAAAGTCGAACAAGGGGTCCAATTACTGAAACAGTCTTTAAGCCATCTAAAAGTTTGTTAATTGTATCAAGTCAAACTTTCAAGTTGTTCTAAAACCTAATAAAATGTAACCTAATGTAAAAGTGTTATTGTCCATTGTGTTGACGTCTGAAATAAAAGTAGAGACGAAAGTGTTTGTTTTAGTGAAAAAAGGAACTTGTAACCAATACCTAAAGCAATAAACATAACTGATACTTATCTATGGAGGCAAATTATCTCCATGGTATTCAAACTTTTCCGCAAAACCATTTGATTCGTTTTTCAAAAATATTTTACAAGAATTCGTATTGTTTTCGATTTGGTTCGAACAGGGTGAATAGAAACGCTTAATATAAACAAAAATGTAAAAGGGGTTTTTTCACGTTATAAAGAAATTGTTTGCAGTACTTAAGTAATGAAATTGCAATGCAAAAATGGTGTAAACTTTAATAAAAATCAATATTAGGAGAAATTTGTGAGTCCTAATCTAAGTTTAGTTTCTATTCACTAATGTGTTCCTATTTACCCCTATACTATCCACGAAACTCTCGTCCAATAGTAGTCCTAAAGACTTTATTATTTTGTATTTGTCACCGAATTATTGCAAAACCCGTAAGTAAACGAAACATAGTTACATTAATTTGTACTAGTGTATTAGTACAGATTATGTAATTGTGTACCTATCGTTTCGTGTTATTTATATGAGAATAAATCTATTATATTACAAGTGTACAATAAATCAATAATCAACATTATTATTATTATATTATCTATTATATTAGTCTATTAGTAAATATGGTTAAGGATCACTACCTCTCTCTTGAACGTCATTAAGTACATTATTTCTCTGCTTTCATTTATATATCTATATATATTATATTGCTTGTATTATAGGTATTTTATTAGATATATATGTATATGTAAATAGTACACCAGAGTATATTTTTCTCCTTCTCTGTCAAATCTTTAATTTTTTTAAGGATTTATTACTCTATTAATTTTAAGTTCTATATGTAATTTAATTTTTGGTTTGCAATAAAATAATAATAATAGAATTTATTTTCAGACGAGAGTCCATATTAATCACATAAAATAACAGTCTCACATTTAAAACAACAGGATAAAATTAAATAAAAATCATCATCATCATCATCATCAGCCTTTTAATGTCTCCACTGCTGAGACACAGGCCTCCTCTCTAAGGGCTGATTTCATCATTCAATATAAAAACTTAGTTCAACTAAACTGAGCTCAGCGTAATCTAGTTTAAAGTCACGTATCGTAAACATGGGCGACAACAAAAGAATTGAAACTGCGTTTAGCGTAAACTAGGTTCAATTCATAGCGGTGAAACGCAAAATGAAGCTATAATCTCGATTAGTCGCTCAAACTGCGTTTTGTTTGATCGAATCGCGATTAGTTTATTGGTGAATTTGGCTCTAAGAGAGGGAATGGGCTGTAATCCACCACGAGAGCCCAGTGCGGGGTTGATAAAAAAATAAAAATCAAATTATCAAATATCAAATTTAAAACATTAATCATTATTAAGAATACATCTATCTATCTACATTTTTAAATTAAGTACATCAATTTCGGTGTTGCGACCCTGACTCTGCTGTAGGTAATTGTAAGTGTTTTTTTATGAAAATTAGCGAGATTGTCATCATTGTTCTAATGTGCAGAATTGAAATACTGATGTAATTTAGTATTGCTTTAAATAGAACCGCGTCTTTCTTTTAACGGGCTAAAGTTTTTATCCTTGTCACCAGTAAAATTCTGTAAAGGTAAAAAGGGTTTTGTCAATTGGGTTTTACATTGCGTTCTTTATGTTGTCGAGCAGGTTTTTTTGAACATTATGAAGAAATGATTTTGGAATTTATTTCAGAATTATTCAGATTGCGGCGGAGTGCGTTATGAAATCTATTTTCAGCACTTTCTGTTTGTTTTACTTTGTTTGAATTGTTCATCAATTTACAAAGCTATATTAATGCATAGGCGTAATATGTTCGTATATGTTACATACCGGTTTGCATCGTCCGGTACATACCTGCTAGGGTTGCCAGATAGTTTTTTCAGAAACTCTGGATATGCACGTGAAATTTTATAAAAAACGGAGCGAACCTTTTAACACAAGAAATTTTAATAAAAAAGGTAAGGAATTTAATAGTATTTTTATTAAAGTTTAAGATATTTTATTTATAATTTGAGTTCTGTTTGGCTTTTTTATCAATGATGAATAATAAGCTAAAAACAGATAATAAAAACGTAAATTCAGTGAAAGTTTATAGTAGATTTTCCTTGTTTTATTTAATTGTCTATCTGAAAATTTCATAAATTGGGATATATACCTTTACTAGTAGGTAAAAGTTTCGCAGTGGGACATGTAAAAAATCTGCCGCCCTAAACAAGTTACAATCGTTTCGTTTAGCATGAACGCTTAGAGTTGGAGATGCCCTTAATTCCTTTGATCTGACGTCATCTCAACGCTGACCTACGGGGTCAGAACAAAAGAATTGGGGACATGGCCAACTCAAAGCGTTCACGCTAAACGAAACTATTGTAACTTGGTTCGGGTGGCTGATGCATTTACGGGACTTCCCGCCTAAATCGGGACACCAAGTATGTACCTACAATAACCGGTTTCGACGCAGGTACGATTAAGATGGAACTTCCTAAATCGATATTGACTGTTGTACATTGAACATTGTTGTACTTTGGCGTTTTTTGTAGAAAGTCTCAGGTTACAGATGTGTAACCCGTGTACTAATATTGTGTCAAGAGGACAGTGTCCTCTTATGGTTATGTTTTAACTCAAAAAAATGGAGTAATGGAAAAGTATCACGGCTAAGTTAGTTCTATTAATTTAAGAATAATAGTCGCCCAACTTATAAAATGCACCTATTGGGGCGACGAAATAAAATCATTTGAAAAAAAGTCTCTTAAATCTCCATTTAAGAGCCTTTTTACCCGACTGCGCCAGAAGGAGGGTTATGTTTTTCGAGAGTATGTATGTATGTATGTATGTATGTATGTATGTATGTATGTATAATTGTTTGGCACGCTCTGCAGCCTGAACGGCTCGATGGATTTTAGCTTGAGAGGTGTCGTTAGATTCGTATTTACTGTGAGAGTGACACTGGGTATATCAAAATAAAAAAAAAACAAAATGGCGGATTTTTAGCGCCAAATTCAAATGTTTGGCACGCTCTGCGACCTGAACGGCTCGATGGATTTTAGTTTGAGAGGTGTCTTTAGATTCGTAATTACTTTGAAAGTGATATCGTAATAAAATAAAACTAAAAAAATAAAAAATAATAAACGGTAATTTAAAAAACTAAAAAACCCGACTGCTTTTCTGAGCATTCATGAAAAAGTCCTAAAACAAGAAAAAACTGGCAGTCGGGACCCATTCTAGAAAGTCAACCGTCTAGTCAATAGATTGGAGTAATCTGCAATGTAATATAGGTATGTGCTCTCAATTCTAGAATGGGTCCCGACTGCCAGATTTTTCTTGTTTTAGGACTTTTTCATGAATGCTCAGAAAAGCAGTCGGGTTTTTTAGTTTTTTAAATTACCGTTTTTATCAAATGATTTATCCTACCCTTTTTATAAAAGCAACAAGCTCCTTATTACTTGTTTAAAATGGGCATGAAATAAGTAAAATTAAAGAAATTAAAATCATAACATTATATATATTTATATAAACTTATTAGGCTTCTTTTACCGAGAGATATTGAACAATAAACTTTATTATTATCTCTGTAAAGTGCAAATGAGATTGCGCCTCAAAGACGCCTGAGAAGACGTTTCGTGTTTGCAACAATAGCTAAGCACGCGTTCAAGTTTGCACTTAATCGCTCTAATGATAAAGTTCATTATCCAACGTCAACAGTATCCTATGCTCTCTTTTCTCGGTTTTCAGTGAGTCTTGTGACCATTTGACCCATAAGAAATAATATCTATCATCACTGACCTGCAATATCAGGGTCACGGCATGTATCTTCCTTATAAACCAATCACAGCAGGGAAATTGTTCTATACTGTTTGTTGCTGTTCTGTTGCTGTTTGTTGCTCCTCTTTTTATAAAATAAAATAAAATAAAATACATTAGAAATAATTTTCTAGTTGATCTGCATTTTCTGAGACTTTCCTTCTAAAGAAAACTTGAGGCTGGAGATGCCAAGCCACTCCACTAATTTTTATGACAAGTCGTTTACAGTTCTAGCAGTGCGGCTCTGGAATGCTTTGCCCGTGTCGGTAAGGCAAGCACAAACACAATCCATATCTACCTTTCCTCTTGAACGTCATTAAGTATATTATTTCTCTGCTTTCTTATATATGTATATATATTATTTATTGCTTGTATTATATGTATTTTATTAGTTATGTATTGTATATATGTAAATAGTACACCCTAAACTACCTGCGTATCTTTTTCTCCTTCTCTGTCAAATCCATCCAAAGGTTGTCTGTAAGAGATCGCTTTTAGCGATAAGACCGTCCATTGTGACACCCCATTAATTTTATTTTGGTGTACAATAAAGAATACATCTATCTATCTATCTATCTAAAGGATCTTTTGACTGATCATATAGATTTTTCGATATTTTTTCTGATAATAGGTAAAGAATGTTCTAATTCAAGCTTGAGGAATATGAGTCTACTGTAGTCCTCTTCTGGCGCCATGGGTTGATTTCCGTAAAAGAAACTCGTGGTCCCGGAACTCAAAGGCAAAGAAGGAATATAAGTGTGGCTTTAGACGCTTTAGTCAGAAAAATCTAACACGTCCTCTCGCTCCGCCTGAGAGCGGAAGAAGTCATTATGATAATTGAATGATAAATGATATTTATTTTGCAAATATGTTTGCACTTTTACACGTTTATACTAGATGAGGCCGGTGTTTCCTGGCTGACTACCCTGAGAAGAAACACCGAAACAAACTCAAGGGCCAAAGTCTCTTTTGAAGTCCATACGGTCATATGTATTGGTCAAATCACATGAGAACCATGCAGATTTGTTTTTAGATGGTCTTCCTAAATAAAAACCTTATTAGAAGGTTTAGAACTAATGGTAAATTCTATCAGAAAAACAAGAGACAAACACTAATATTCGAATTTAAATAAAGAATATTGTCAAATAAAATTTAGGACAGCTGAGAGATCAATGAGTTAAGATGCTGCTCTGATGGTTCAATCCGAGATTACGGTAAACCTCTTTTGGTAAAAATAGGACATTTTTATCATGAGTAAAAATATTAAGTAAAAGAAAGGTTACGCGATTTTCTGAATTTACGTTTATGATTTTTCCACGAATTTTCCGCGAAACGACTCTTGTAAAATTGGATGAATTCTCGTCTCGTAAAAGTATAAATGGCTTGAATAATTTTTTGCCCATTTACATCTTTGAAATTTTTGTGATCATTTAACATTTTCTTTACTATATCTATACAATAATGCAGGTTCATATAACATAGTTTGATGAACATGTATCTACTATTTTTTTTTTATTATGAGGCGGAAAATCATCAGATGACTTCTAAAAACAAGCGCTTTAAGATCTCTCTGGACTAACCTGACAGCAGTGTCAGTTTAGTCCTATTCACTCTATTCTATTCACTCTTGCCTTGAAGTGACGGGAAGACCGCAGTAGACAAATTAATCCATTTCTTCAAGGTACGCTGTATAACAATAAGGCGAAACGCTTAGTCCGGACCGTAGAGGTGTTGAACTAGCTAAAGAACAGTTAAAGGATTTAGCTATAAACCGTTTAATTTAGTTAGTACGGAATCCTACAGTTCATTGGCCTCGCTCAGCTGACATTTACTTAAAGAAATTAATTTCGTACTAGCGTAAATTATTTCGAGTTTAAAAAAAGTACTTTATTTTTTAATTTTCTTTTTATAAATCGATAGTGTTTCATGTAGGTACAGAATCGACCCTCCGCGGGATTAAAACCACCAAAATTTAACGGTGTATAGGATGTATGTATGTATAGCTTAGCCCTCTTTCTCGTTCACACGCTTGATATAAAATATCAAGCGTGTGAACGTATTAGTAAGCATAGCATAGCATAGCATCAGCCTTATAATATTCTACTGCTGGGACTCAGGCCAACTCTCTAGAGAGAATGGGCCGTAATCCATCACGCGGGCCTAGTGCGGGTTGTTGGACGTCACATGTTTTTGAATTTTTGGTTCTAGGACATGCCGGTTTCCTCAAGATATTCCTTCACCGTTTTTAGGGCAGTGGTGATGAAATAAATCTCACAAAGTTATGCGCTTGGCTGGGTTTGACGTTTGAACCCACGACATACAACTCGTAACTCGGCCATAACTGCTCTCCGTAATAGAGAAAGAGCCACGAAAGAGCTTATTTACAGAGACGCGGCGCGTTGGGCGGTCGTCGTACATTACCATAATTATGTTTGTGTTCGTGCGTGCCTTGGCGCGGCCCGCTGCTAACGAACGCCCCACGCGCCGCGCAAAGCGCCGCGTCTCCGTAAACACGGCCTAAGGCCCCTGCTAATTACAAATCAGAATATATAGTCCATTAAGCAAGCTCACTCGCAGTACAAGTGTCACAACAATCCGTCTCTCTCTCCCGACCTTGCACCGAGTGAGATAACAGACCGATACACTCCATGTTTTATATTACCGGGTCATCTTACAACATTTGATTTATCTCAATTGATTTATCAATGTTTTAGGGCGCTCCAGCTAGATGTGCTTCTGTTTTATTTAATTGAATTTAAAAGGTTGTGTGTTGTTAGCTGGATTAATTTATCGGGATCACTCGAGAGAGTTACCTGGTCTACAGTTTCTCATAACTGCTTTTAATAGATTTACTTCGCATGTAGAAAATTTCAAAAGGCAAAAAAACGCGTCTCGCGTGCGTAGTGCACGCATTACAATAAATACTTGTATGAAAACTGAAAAGAAAAAACAACAAGAACATTTGCGGTGGTTACGCATGCGGAGCAAATCCGCATGCGTGATGAAATCCGCACGATATTAAAACACCCATATTTAGGTAGGTTTTAGTCAGGGTCTACTTATCCACGGATACGTAGCTTCATAGACACGTTATCGTCATTATATGATTGGAGTACGCCTGTTCACAGCTTACATAATATGTAAGCTGTGAGTTTCAAAGTTTTATATTATAAAACTATGAAATCGTACCTTCACGTCGTGTCGTTGCCGCAGGCGTACACCAAGCGTATAACAGCGAATACGCGTCGACAGTTGACAGTAAGGCACAGTCTTTCTCCACCCGAAGTGGGAAAGTTATTCAATAAATTCCCACCTAAAAAATGGCTTAAAATTTATAATGATTCTTTGTTTGGTAAAGGTGATTAAAATTATGTTTTTACTGAAACACTTTCTTGTAGATACATATCCAAGTTCTAGAAATAGGTAGGCTGTAGGTAGCTATAATTATATTAGATACAAGGTGACTGGTTGGCCCCGGCAGACGTTGATCTGCTGAAAATTTGGCTTATAGTAAAAAATTAGAACACGATTGAATGGCCAAAGCCAGATTCCGAAACTATCCATGGACACACTCGAATATACACGCCAAACGTCCAAAACAGTCAAGCCGTTTAAGAGTTAGGTGATAAACGCACGTACAGAAGAAATATAATAAAAATAAACACAAATCGTGTTATTTTTAAGAAAAATGGCTAACCGACATAAATAACATTTTACTTATCTAAAGGTTTCGACCTACTGGTGCGTGTCGTCCGATGTTCGAAACTATTTCGCTCGTGCGTTCACAACAAAAACAATTTGTACTCACCTCTATATTTTTGTATTTCACTCATTGGACCTGTCAGTGTTACACATGTCGTCTTATTTCTTCAAGAAGGGTTTTTTCGGAATACACATTAAAGAAAAGTGGATTGGATTTTTAGATCGTTTAGGGTTGTTCTTTTTAGAGCCTATTGTTAAAACTCCTCTGTCTGTCTGTCACCAGGCTGTATCTCATAAACCGTGATAGCTAGACAGTTGAAATTTTCACAGATGATATATTTCTGTTACCGCTATATATAACAGAATAAAACAAATATTTGAGTAGGGCTGCCATACAACAAACGTGTTTTTTTTGTTTTTTTTTTGCCTCGGATCGGCAATTTTTCACGTACCTTTCTCTTCTTTAGGTGGAGCAAAAGGGAGTGTCAGAATTTTAGTGCCTAAAACTCGCTCCTGTTCCTTAAGTTGCCCATTGCATTTAAGGGACATAGAAACTCTTTGGGTTAATCCGCAGCCTTGGCAGGCTTTACCCTCAAAGCCTGCCAAGGCTGCGGATTAACTCAAAGAATCATCAGTCCTTGAATCGGATAATGGGAATAAAACTTTGTGTAATTTGAGTAAATTGGATTTTGTAAATGCCGGAATAATCTGGAAATCAATCATGGATACTATCTGATTTTTATAATTACATATAATATATGTCAGAAATCAGTAATCAGAATAGTTTATTTCAAATAGACCAATTACAGGTACTTTTGAATTGTCAAAATGTCGGTCAGTCCATAAAAAAAAAGTGAAGCTAAATTGTTTGTCGAGAACTTAGTTTCATACTCTTTGTTCCTAGTATACTATAACAATGTTGCGACATCTATGTCGCTATATATTAACTATCCTGCAACGCGGTATCAGGTAACATAATACAACTGTCCGAAATCAACTATCGCACTGACTTAACATCCTGTTGTACTTACCTCTAAGCTGGTGACCCTCGACAATGAGTCATTTATCACTTCCTCAAGCTCTCGAGCGATGAGCCATACAGCCAGCACCCACGGCTTATATCGGTATTCTGACCACCAGCTTGAGTACCTGGTTAGACCTGGTAATCTTAGCTTCATTGGGGATCTTGGCTAAGCATACTGCATTTTCGGGCAGTCACATGAAGAGCCATGAAAAACCTCTCCTGGTTGACATCAGTTAAGACACTACCTCGCACAGCACCTCTTCGACCCACATCGAGTCAGCAGCACTACTCCAGCTCTCTGGAGCCAGCAGTATCATCCCAACTCACTGGGATATCATCACTCCGATTCACAGGTCATGTTTCTTGTATGGGAAAAAGATAGGATCACCCGGCCCTATAGTTCAGTCCAC
This sequence comes from Leucania comma, assembly GCA_958295575.1. Lineage (NCBI taxonomy): Eukaryota > Metazoa > Arthropoda > Insecta > Lepidoptera > Noctuidae > Leucania > Leucania comma. The sequence continues at coordinate 17,347,340 of OY282480.1, forward strand.
GGAATAAAGACAGTAGAGGAACTGCCCAGATACCGTGCGCGTGTCAACATAAAGGCTGAGATGCGCTACATTGAGCTGTTCCGCATTATTCCTGTATTCTTTGTTCTGTTGTTCGATCGCTCTTTTACGTTGGAATTATGATTATTTTCAGGAGTCATGGTACCGCTCTGGTATATACTATGATTTTTTATTAAACGAAGTAAAGTGACAGCAGTGGACAATGTCCAACTGTCAAACAACCATTGTTATAGCTGTCACTTTACTTCGTCTAATAAAAAATCATAGTATATGTAATATGGTAGTAATTAGTAGGCGCTTTATCAGTGACAGATTCCACGACTCGACAGACGACAGATCACACTCCAATGATGTAATTTTAAAAGGTGTTTCTTATCTTACCGGCTCATTAAAAATAATGTCGGTAAGAAATAAGAAAACGTAGGTATTGATAACGGAACTTTAGTAGAAACGAACTGAATAAAATGATGTCCGGGTCAAAAGATCCGATATAAAAATATATATTAATTGGATGCCAAAATCTCAACGCTTGAATTCGCCTAAACGTTCGAGTAAGTACTCGTACCTACTTAATAAGTATAAATAATAAGTCAAAAATATTTTTTTTACTTTATTTAATTAATTCACCCAAATACAATATACTTATCAACAACTACACTAATTAATAACTTAATAGACGTATATTACGTTATTTATTGTGCAAAAAAATTGCATTTCGGTCCATAAACGACAGAGTACTGAGGTCAAAAAAAAAAACATACTTGAACCGAATCGTCTTCCATTTTTGAAATCGGTCGAAAATCTAACTTTTCTTGCTAATATTAGCTTATTTGCAGTCGCAATTCTGTGAGATTCCCGACATTCTCTGTTGCGGGAATTTCGCATGACGGGATTACGTTTGACACATCAATGGAAAAATATGTTTCTAGTCAAAGTCAAAGGTTTATTGCTGAACACAACGCAATATGTACATACATTTCTGGGCGTTTGTGAATACGCAGGTCACTTTTGATTTTTTTAATGGGAGAATACGCAATTCACTGTGTTTGAGGCATTCAAAATTTAAATACAAATTCGTAGTCATATTTTAGATAGTCTTTAGTTAGTTTTAAATAGTGATTCTTTTTGCGGTTTTGATTTTTTTTTTGTTTTAGTGTAGTGAACAGATAAATTATAAGTTAGTAATGTGTTTTTAAATTAATTCAAATACAAAGTTTTGTTTACAAGATAATAAGGAAATATCTTATTAATATTTTTTATCTCGTAAACATGATTAATACAGTGAGATCATAATGTCAACATGTAAAACAATAACAAGATCCAAAATAAATGAAATAAATGAAGTACATCGGACTTAGATATTAATTATAATATTATATTAGGTTCATTTCAAATTAAAATTACGAACTATGTTGAAGAATATTATTATTTAAGTTGTTTGCACTAGTTTACAATTAAGATTTGGTGCTCTAAGTTCATTAATATTTATATTTTTTTATTTTAAATCCACAAAAATATTAAAATTGAAAAAAAAATGTTCTAGTGAAACCGCTATGTGCTCATCGCCGTTATTTCGGTTTTAAGGAATTAAAAAGCGATGTGTGTGTAAGAAATTGGTGATACACTTTGATATCTATTCTTCCATAATTTAATGAGTCACAAATAACTTTTGGCAATATTTTTTAAACGGTGTTCTCGAAACGGTGAAGGAAAACATCGTGAAGAAACCGGCATGTCTTAGAACCAAAAATTTGAAGACATGTGACATCCACCAACCCGCACTGGGCCTGCGTGGTGGATTACGGTCCATTCCCTCTCCTAGAGAGGAGGCCTGAGTCCCAGCAGTGGGAACATTAAAAGGCTGATGATGATGATGAATATTTTTTTTAAATAAATATTTTTGCATTGAGTTGATCAAAAAGCTGTAGAATCCGCTGAAAGAACGACATCTTTTATTTTCTGTCATTATTAAAATTATACAAGGTAGGTGCGTATTACCTACTTTCAAAACACTTTGAAAGCAGTGATGGCCGAGTGGTAACGGCCCTGAATTAAGAGTTGTAGGTCGCGGGTTCAAACCCAGCCAAGCGCATTATTTGTGTAATTTATTTCATCAACAATGCTCTCAAAACGGTTAAGGAAAACATCGTGAGGAAACCGGCATGTCCTAGAACTAAAAATTAGAAGACATGTGACATCAACCAAACCGCGCGGGGCCGCGTGGTGGATTACAGCCCATTCCCTCTCCTAGAGAGGAGGCCTGTGTCCCAGTAGTGGGAACATTAAAAAGGCTTACGATGATGACGAAAACTGTCCGCAAAACCTTGAAAATCATTATAATAATATAATAATAATAATAATAATATAATATATTCCACAACTATCACACAACACCGTCTAGTCCCAAGCTAAGCAGAGCTTGTGTTATGGGTACCAGACAGCTGATATACATACTTATACATATATTTCTAAATACATACTCGTACATATTATAGATAAATAACACCCAGACACAGAACAAATGATCGTGCTCATCACATAAACATTTGTCCTGGGTGGGAATCGAACCCACGACCTCCGGAATAGCAGTCAGGGCCACTAACCACTAGACCAACAGGCCAGCCAGTCATTAAATGCTAACGCTCATAAAATTCACATCTTCATCAGCTTTAATCGAAAAAAATGTATAAAAAGTCCGTCAAAACCGAAATGAAGTTAATTTCCTGCGATATGCCGATAGATATGACGTAACGATGTGACGTACGTACATGGAAGGCAAACAGTCAGTTTGTTGATTGAAACCTGATCTAATAAGATGATAAAGCCCGAAATAGGTCCAACTTGATTGACAACAAGTTCAATGAACGATTTGAAATGAATTCGAATTCATTATCTCGTTAAAAAATACTTCGACGGGTGTAAAGTGAAGAGTGAATGAGTAGGTTGCTTCTATCGTCGATTTCATCATCGCTTACCGTCAGGTGAGATAGTGGTCAAACGCGAGCCTATCAACAATAAAAAAGTGATAATCTATGTATACAAAATCGAAATACCACTCATTGATTTATCACGAAATCTCAGAAACTATAACACCTAGAAACTTAAAAATTGTCATTCCTTATAGGGTGTAGATATCTGCTAGAACGGATTTAATGAAACTCCACCCCTAAGGGGATAAAACTCGGGTTGGAAGTTTGTATGGAGAAATTGCCTTTAAGTACGCGGGCGATGCCGCTGGCAAGGCCTAGTAATGAATAAATCTTGTCCTATAATAAGAACTCTTGTGTCGAAACTCACATACAAAAACTCATTTATCCAAACTCGGAGCAACTATAATTTATAATTATATGTAGACCATACAATATTTGTTCCGTGCGGGAATTGAACCCGCGACAAGAGGCGCAGCAGTACAGCTCAAACACTGCGCAAAAAAGTGGCGTCAACTCATTAAGGCCTAAGTTCATCAAAATTAGTTCAGTAGTTTAGGTGTGAAAACGTACTAACAAAGAAACAAAGTAACTTTCGCATTTATAATATTGGTATAGATGAAATTAATTCTTTTTAGATTTCATAATTGTATGACAAACATATTTACATTAAAACTTAATAGCTATGTTCTGAGAAAAATCTTATCGTATTCCTAGAAACATCGGAGAAAAACAATATTACAAGTTACGACGTAAATATTATATCGGAAAAATCGTAGCAAGCTCATTAAATTCGTAGCAGTCCTACGAGAACTCGTAGCGAATTCGTAGCAACGTAGCCTTAACAAAATATTGCTTGTTATTCTCGACGCCCCCTGAGGGTCACGTCTTTTTTGAGTATGGTAATCTTTGGCACGCTCCATATTGATTTTCACAAATCAGGTATCGTAAGATCATCTTAATATCTGAAGTAACATACACAGTTTTGATTAAATAAAATTAAAACAAAAAAGACCCCTGACGCAAAAAAAAATAAGTTAATAAATTACTCTTTCAGCCTTTTAACTTCATTAGAAGAACCAATAAATATTTTGAAGATGAGCATCAATGAGTCGGGGGACCGCAATATGTAGAAGTTTATTTAGCTTTAACGAGTAGAAAATACCTAATAGTTTCAAATGTACGGTTCTTATTTTTTTTTTTGTATATCAATATAAAAGCCTACCTAGGTTCCTTACTTAGCGGTTCCTAATTTAAACTCCATGTACAGTAGTGGTACATAGGCGGACTTTATGCAACAAAGTATTCTCTACCAGGTCAACCTTAACGTTAAAAAATACTACACTGTACTAGGTGTGCACAATAAATAAATAATAGATATTTCAACACCTGACATGTGGAGAGCGGATCTTTGAATCTACCTACCTACTGCATTGTTATGTTACGGAAAGGATAACCACGGTAGGGTTGAAAACATTGGCAATTTACTTATTGGTGAAATGTGGTGTATACTGGGCATTTTTATCTTTGCCTTATGTTTCAGGGGATAAGGTAATGTTTATATAAACGCCTTGGTGGTTAGTGTCAACACTGCCAACTAAAAATATTACAAAATATTTAAAAAATATGCAAAGGCGTAAAGTAAAAGGCATGTGTTTGCTTTATGATATACTCAATGTATAGCAAGATTTCCCGGAACTGGTCGCACACTGACAGGTAAGTTTTACATTCTCCCCGGGGCGTACTCGTTGCTTGTCAAAGCTATACGTGTATGCCGCCGGGATTCCGATCCCGATATCTGGCCACCACAGGCACGGGCTCGCGGACGGCTAGCAATGGGTAGCTCTCTGTACGATCGTCTGGTAACCATCCAGGCCGAGCTCAAGTCGTCGACCGACGGGGCGTACTGTTCCACACGCGGGTTAAGGAGTTGTCAACAAACCGTAAGAGCCCAGCAGGGTCGAATCCTATTAGGGCCAAGGGTCTGCTTCTGAAAGGAAGGCTGGGCAAAGAAGGAACGAGGACCCACCCCGTTCCTTTTTTGCCTTCTTTGCCTGCTAGTCAGTAAAAGTCTGATACTATATCCTGCTCCTGCCGAGGGCGTGAGATATCATTGGATGATTTTTCCCATCAAAAAAAAGGTGTACATACCCCACTAGGCACTTTTGCTAAATAATGGAGAATGAATCGTGATTTCTTACAAGTAGATGTTTCTGAAACACAGATTTAAATTAACCTAGATCGGAGGGTCCGTCATCAAAGCATTCTGAACTACGATTAATTGCATCTTTAATAATATCTTACACATGAATAATATTGTTGAAAATAAAAGATCGATTTAGCTATTTTGAGACATATTGTGCGATTTTTTTTCTCGAATCGATTTTTGTTCTCGATGTAAATGCCTTTTTTGGTGTTTCTTAAGGACTCCCTTAAGTTGGTAAGTTTCTATTCTAGCAAATAATATAAAATATTTCATTACATGGGGTGGTGAGGTACCACCGGTGGTCACATGAAAACTTTAGGTTACCGAAGGCTTTCTTATGAGGTGTCGCTCTGATTGTTTTCAAATATTATATTAAAGTTTCAACTATATACAGTCTAACATTTAAATCTTTATAATCAATTTGATTTCCAAGAGTTTTGCCAGTTAAGATCCTATTTAGATGTTAAGCAAAAAATTCCAGCGCTCCGGAGTTTGATGGCGAAGTTTTAATTGGGTTTTTTCATTTGGAATTTCTCAATACTAACAGGAAATGTGACTTCGTTAGTGGTGGTTGGTAATAGGCTCGCTGCCCCAATTTATGAATTACTCCCGTATCGTGGATGCGTTTACAAACATGTAAACTCACATACACCTGATGCCCGGAACATCTGTAGGTCATTCCTTTGTTCTGACCATAGTAAAAACCTCAGATCTACGAATAATCGTTTACTACGGTGTCCCTCACATCGCTCTGGGTTAATCCACTCCTCCTTCTTTGTCCAGGCCATCTCTCTTTGGAATGCGCTCCCGTTGAACATCAGGATGGCATCCAGTAGGTACTCCTTTAAGGTAATGGCACGTGAACACACATTCGCAAGAAGTTGGTAGAATTATTGGCGTTGAATAATTGGATTTTTTTCTCAGAATAATTTTCGTTATTTATATGTATTTATTACTGTATTAGCTTTCTATTTGTTTGTTTACATTAAGTTGCACCTACTATACTATGTTTCTGCACCACCTAAGTAAACGTCAGCTGAGCAAGGTCAATGAACGCAAGTAGCACGTAGTTAGTACGCAACGATCGACAACTACCTACAAGGTCATTGACTGGTTAATTTAAAAAAAAAATTTGTACATGCGTATATTACCGCATGCGTACTTTATTTTATTAATTTTATCTTTACAAATTGATAGTATTTCATGTATCGAATCGACCCTCCACGAGATTAAAACGACCAAAATTTAACGGTGTATATATACTAGCGCTTGCAAGCGGCAACGGTGTATATATACTAGCCCTATACAGACAATATTACGTATGTTCGTGACAAATGTAAGCAATCATTAATCCTGTCGGCCGACAACGATATCATCTGGTTAACGGAGGTCGTGTTACATCGGAGAGATATGCTGTAAGAAGATCCGGATATACTCGTACATTGATGAATATGTGCTATGGATTTTCAAACTATATATCTGACCGTTTTCTTTGTTAACTTTTCCCTCTCTGGGTAGAGCGAGAGGGCATGGATTAGTATTTAATGTCATCATCATCATCTTCCTGCCCTTATCCCGTTTTATTTGGGGTCGGCGCAACACGTTTTTTTCTTCCATTCTCTCCTGTCACTCATCACGCTATTATGAACTCCCTTTTCTTTCATATCACTCCTCACACAATCCATCCATCTCTTCTTTGGCCTCCCTCTCCCTATCCATCCATCCACATGTAAATTCATAACTCTTTTAGTAACATGCGTAATGCATGCATACATACATGCGTGCATGCATGTATGTATGCATGCATTAGTATTTAATGTATGGAAGGCTTTTTTGTTTTGGTAATCTGTGGTACCTAGGCCAGTCATTGGCAATACATTCATATTATTTAGGTACCAGGTTAACAGAGTTGAAGGAGAGTTTTGTTTTAAACGTTTAACCATATTATGACTTTTTCGCGGTAGGGGAGCAAGAGGGCGTGTCAGGCTTGTTCTGACTAACACCCAGCTGTGTTCCTTTAGATGCCCTATGCATTCTAGCGCCACGGTAACTTTTTCGGACAGAACCGCTTGAAGGCATTGGCCTACAGGGCCCCCTCAGACCCTAGATTATGACGTGGGAGGCTAACAAATTATGTAAAGGGCTTAGAGTAGTTTGGCCTTTTCTTGTTACTTGACAGTGCTCCTGCAACCAGATTTGAAAGGTTTCTAACTTAATTTTAAACGACTTTGAAAAAAATTTCCTACTTGTGATTTTAGATAAACATACTTTTTGGTACAAATAATAAAAAAAAAAAAAATAAGAGAGCTGTGGTTGCGGACTGGTAACAGCTCCGACTTACGAGTTGTAGGTCGCGGGTTTAATCCCAGCCAAGCGCATTACTTTGTGTAATTTATATCATCACCACTGCTTTCAAAACGGTGAAGGAAAACATGAGGAAACCAGCATGTCCTAGAACCAAAAATTGGGACACATACGACATCCACCAATCCGCACTGGGGCCGTGTGATGGATTACGTCCCTCTTCTTGAGTGGAGGCCTGAGTCCCAGAAGAGAGAAAATTATAAAGCTGACGCTATGCTAATAGAAAAATGAGTTGAACACCCAATTTCTACGTCTATATATATATTTTTATCAATTATTTTTATAAATGTCAGCGCTTCAAATGAACAGCCTGTGTCCGATAACAAAAGTCACGAACAGAGTTTATTAATTTGCCGACTAAATTGCATGCAATAACTGGTAGGTAAATATTGTACAAGCTGTAGCCGCGGCGTCGCACTCATGGCAAAGCCCTTTTTTTTTTTAAGTATATAAAATCATCCAATGACATCCAATGACATTTTAATACTAGAAATAGGGACAAATTAGATCAATCACGATTCAGATTGGCTAAAGTACATAGTTCTTTTATGGGGTACTGTGTAAAATTTTATAATAAAATCCCACTTGAGATTCTCAATCTCAATGAGTCAAAATTTAAAACATGCATTAAACGCACACTATGTAGACAAGCATATTATAAATTGGAAGATTATCTCCTAGATAAAAATGCTTGGCTAAATGCCTGTCCGGCTCCACGTGCACAGCCATTTTTGCCTAATTAGTTTTTTTAAATACATATATAAATATACAAGATGAGATGACCCTTTTTGTATTGTTATTTCCGAGATGTTTTTTTTTAATTTATTTATTTTAATGAAGCTTTTGACAATTGATTACTTATTGTATTTGGATCCAATAGCATTGTATAATGTAGAAGCACTTTTTCAAATTTTGTGAATGTGAAGTACCATGGAGCATTTTTATTTTTAATTGGCTACAAATATATTTGAATTTACGAGTATGGCAGTTGAGAGTTTGTCATGCTCACTTAAATGTCTCGCTGATGGTGGCACGTGTAATTGGGTCATTCAGTTCCCTTCATTATGGTTGAGCTGAGTGGGGCTGGTGCACGCGTCATGCTCGTGAACGGGCGCCGTCATTTGAGACTGGTCATCTCTTAGCTGCCAGTGGCTTATTTCAATTTCTGTTATTTCAATTTCTGTTAAAATATTTGCATTTAGTATTTTCTTTCATTATTTATCTACATTGTGCTCACATAGTAGAAGCAACATGAATTATGTAACCAAGAATTATGTAGCTAATAATATGATTTAAAAGAGTGTCCATGGAGTTTCTTGCACGTTCTTCTCCATAGAGATCTACGCTTTGGAACGTGCAATTTAGCTTCACTTTTTTTTTTTGGACTGACCGACATTTTGACAATTCAAAAGTGCCTGTAATTGGTCTATTTGAAATAAACGCTTCTGATTCTGATTCTGATTCCCCCGCCCTTGGGCGGAGCGGGAGATAGTGTCAGACTCTTACTGACTAAAAACTTACTCCGTTCCTCCTTTGCCTTGGTTCCAGGGCCCTGGTATGCATTTTCATACCTCCCCAAAGCCCCAGATTAGGCTTTGACCCAACTGGGCCCCTACAGAGCCACATAAACATACACAGCTTTCAGGTTCAGTGATACTGTATAGATTTCCAAGAGCCGGTGAAAGATTTTTAAGCAGGTAAGGAAGGTAAGGATTATTTATTTGATCGACAAAAGGAAACCTTAAGGGTTTTTCTAATATCATGCGAATTTTATCACGCATGCAAAAAAAGGGCCCGAGTACGTATTGCACGCATTTCAATAAATACTTATATGAAAAGGATATTTGCGGAGGTTACGCATGCGGAGCAAATCCGCATGCGTGATGAAATCCGAACAATATTAAAAACACATAGCATTCGGAAAAGGATTACCGTTTACAACATATAGACATAAAAAAATATATTTTGGAACAGCAGTGGCTTAAAAATATGGTGTACTAGTTTCTGCTACCGGCTTTACCCATGTGTCGAAAATTATGTCAAGGGAACATAGTCTCCCCGAGATTGTTCAAATCAGTTACCATGACCCTGGAACTCAAAGGGTTTTTGTCAGTAAAAATCTGACACTCCCTTACGCTCCACCCGGAGCGAGAGAATATACCCACCTCAAAAAAGGGAACATACGGCCCTGATAAGAAGTACCCTATGTCCTGTACCAGGTTATGATCTACCGTGTGCAAAATTCATCCAATTTTGTTAAAAAATTTAATCGTAAAGGAGTAACAAACATACTTACAAGCATTCGATTTTTTAATGTTAGTGAGATTAGTGGGCTTTCATATCATTCGGCGACATTTTAATATATCGACACGACATTGTCACGTGGGCGATGGTAATTTAGATTGATAACAATTGACTATAGAGTACAAATATGTCTTTATGGTACTCATAGATAAAAAGACCGTTACAAAAAAAAAAATATAAGCGGTTTCTCTAACTGTGGCTAATTGAACTGTTGTCATTTGTTTACCTAAGTCCATAGCCGAAGTCTAAGCTAATATTATAAAGAGGCAAGATTTGATATTTTGTTTGTTTGTATGTTACGATTTAACTCAAAAACTACTGGATGAATCTTCACTGAAATAAACAGAGTTTTTATTTCTAAATACATGCTTATTATAGATAAATTACACCCAGATACAAAACAAATGATCGTGCTCATCACACAAACATTTGACTTGGGTAAGAATCGAACCCACGACCTCCGGTATAGCAGTGAGGGTCACTAACCACTAGGCCAACCGGTAAATCAAAGAAAAAAAATACTAATGTTCTCTATAGCCTTAGAAACCGTCCAACTAATGTGTTACTAACCGATTTATTACCGGCGAAGATGGTTTAAGACCTAATGAACAATGCATTAAAAAAGACTTTTTTCTAACAAATAAACTTTTTTTTATAGTGTAGTAGGAAACACCCAGTATTCGTTAAAATTTATAAATAAAAACCAATTACCGATATGTATGTAGGTACGCGCATAATTTTAGAACAGTTGCACCTATTTGGCTCCATAGCACACTGCGAATTTTGCCTCGGTCTCAATGAGAAACTTTCTGCATTTGTATCAAAATGTACTATAATTCAAAGTTGAATCCATAGGATGTGTGGGCGTTCAAAGTCTCGACTCAGCGTAGTTTGGATACTACAGTAAAATTAGTAATAAATAATTGGTTAACATCGGATTAAAACTCAAATCACCCAGTTTTAGCCCAATTGGGAAAATGGGTTATTATATTACCCGTTACCCGTCTACCCATCTCTAATCATATGAACGGTAACTTCAGAAGCTTAATTAGAAAATGACAGCTTTAGAGGCATACTAAAGGCCCTCATCGACGAGCGAATAAAACCGCGGTCTTATGGCTCGTCGGTAAAGCTCGCCGGTGTATCATTGCAATACGAACGACAAGATTGGCGCGCGGTTCGTCGTATTTACTTCATTTTCTACTCGGCTCGTCGTTCAAAACTGTAGTGGCTGATCGACTTACGAGCCAATACCGGGGTTTTATAGAACGTCGGTTTTACTCGCGGCTCATTGATGCCGATCGACTAGCTATTTTTTTTTTATATGGTAGGTAAAATCATCCAATGACAAATCCCGCCCTTGGGTGGAGCGGGAAGTAGTAAAACATTTTTTAACGACAAGCCGAGTAGAAAAAGAAGCAAACACGACGAACTGCGAGCCAGGCTCGTCGTTCGTATTGCAATGATATACCGGCGAGCTTTACCGACGAGCCATAAGACCGCGGTTTTACTCGCCCGTCGATCAGGGCCTTTACTCGCTAGTCAATCAGCACCAATGAGCCGCAAGTAAATCCGACGATCTATAAAACCGCGGTATTGGCTCGTACGTCGATTACCCACTTAACAATAAAACAAAAGGCAAAATGTTTTATGACAAATAAAAAACAATTGAATTTAAATTGAGTTTGGTCTCTTTGTAATGTAAATAAAGTTTGTTTTGTTGAAGCAAGAAGCTCGAAGTTTGCGACAGCATGAAATTAATTAAGTTATATAAAAACACCAAATACACTCAGGCGTCGAAGTATTCCTCCACATCGCTGTCATCCGGAAACGTACCCAGAAGACTGGCAGCATTGCCACGTTGAATGGCAATGCTGATTCTAGTTATGTCTAGTTTACATTCTTAGTTTAGTTTTTGTGTACATAGGTTTAGTATAAATTTTGAATTAGATTTAATAATATGATTTAATAAATAAATAAATGATGAAATTAAAAAAAAAAAGAGTTATATAACCACAATAAAACCAATTACATAGTTAGACATAACTAGTATTAAATTTGAGTTTATAGGGTTAGCTATAGACGGGTTATAATAAGAAGTTCGAAGACGGTGGAAGTTTTTTTTGAGGTGGGAAAATATCCAATGATTATTCCTGTTCAAGGTTGGAGCAGGAGGGCGTGTCAGGATTTTACTGACTAGCGAGCTACCCATTGCTAGTCGTTCACAAGGAACCTACGGAGACCGAGGATCGCCCAAGTTGTGTTTGCGAAAACTGTGTTTATAGAATCCAAGACCATTTTTAATTTCTTAAAAATCTTCCTTGTGGTGAAAGTATTAATGAATATAAGCAATTTTTACTAAGGAAGTATTCTTTGAAATATGAAAAGAAAAAAACAGCTGTCCTCAAACATAAACATGGATATACATCATTTATGGCATATCAACAACAAAAACCTGAATGTATAAACCCTTACCTTAACCTGATGTATAAAACATTTATGGCATATCAATGACATAAACATGGATATACATGTATATTACATTTATGGCCTATCAATGACACAAACATGGATATACATGTATATTACATTTATGGCCTATCAATGACACAAACATGAATATACATGTATATAACATTAATGGCATATCAATGACACAGACATGGATATACATGTATGTTACATGTTCTAATACCAATTCAATTTTTTCATAAAATGATGTAAAGGAATTATAGTAGTCAATAGGTGTGTTTCTTACAAGCTAATGGTACCTGGTAATAAAATTAAATAGCCTATAAGCTATTAGTAGCCAATTTGTTTGCTCAATTTGCACACCGTAAATGGCAGAAAGTGATGCCTACCTTTTGATTATCCAATGTGTGTCTACCACATTTGTTTTTATGACCTGTAATGGCTACATTCAAACAGATAAAGATATTGCATTGTATAATAAGATTAATAACTATTGCACTTTTAAATTGCATCTCAGACTTAAATATGCGTTTGATAGCGATTTGGATGTATCATGCGTTTTATCGATTTAAGAATCTCCTTTAGGACACGTCGCGAGTATCGCGAGTGGCAGGGTGATTTCTGGCCACCATAGACGAGGGTCCGGAGGACACGGTGGAGCACAAGGTAGAGGTGTGCCACGCTTGGGAAGAGCATCGCCGTGTCCTTGTGGGGGCAATCGGCGGCGGCAGTCTCTCGCGCCGGGGCTCGGTACAAGCCATGCTCTCCGGAACAAGGAAAAGTGGCAGGCTGTCACCCCAGTAATGCTAGCAAAGGAGGAGGCCGACCGCATTAGGCAACGGCGCACACGCCGCCACCGCCGCCGGGATTCCGATGCCGATTTCCGCCCACCGCAGGCGCGGGCTTGCGAATGGCGGGCAATGGGAAGCTCGCTGTCCGTCCGTCCGATGATTGTCCGGACCGAGCCCAAGTCGTCAACGGCACGCACTCTTTCCGCGCGCCTCAAGGAGTTGTCAGCAAACTGTAGGGGCCAAGCAGGGTCGAAGCCTACTAGGGCCAAGGGATAGGCGAAAGTGAACCCCGGGGCAGTCGAGTCGACGACACGTAGTGTTCGAGTCCACGTCCACGTACGCCTCAAAGACATGACGGCAAAATTTAAAGGGCCGGGTCGGGCCGATCCCTGCTAGAGCTGCGGGAACGTTTGCGGATGTTTTTAATATCATGTGGATTTCATCACGCATGCGGCTTTACTCCGCATGCGTATGTCTTTTTCATACAAATATTTATTGTAATGCGGGGAATAGGAACGCGGGGCGCTTGCGGGTGCATGCGTGTGTGATGAAATCTGCATGATATTAAAACTCCTTTAATGTTGGCCCTAGAACGTAAGGGTAATCGAAGGACTAGTGCGCTTCACAATCAACGATTGCATCACCATCCATCAGGTAAGCAATCGTTGAATCCCACCTAATGGGATTGCAAGCACTAGTTTATATAAATAAAAAAAAGGAACATAGGTGGGTTTTAGTCAGTAAAATTCTGACACGTCCTCTCGAAATTGTTGAAAATGATTTCTCATTTCAAAAATGAATCTTCTTCAACTCTGTTAGCCTGGTACCCAAAGAGTATGTAAAGTTATTGGTACCTACACTATAATTTGAACGTATTGTCAATCTCAAGACTTCCACAGATTAAATATTAATTTTATCTGTGGTATATCTACAACCTATAGTGCGTTTGAAATAAGAACAGGAACGTCAAAACGAACCTCTATCTGTCAAATATTACGTGATAAATACTGTATGCAAATAAACTTATTTGCGTACTTTTTTTTTTTTTTAGCCCTTACTGACCCACTGCTGGGCAAAGGCCTCCCCCAAGTCCTTCCAAACCTTCTTCTTCCGCGCCGTCTCAAACCAGTCCTCGCGGTACGCGTCCAGATCATCCCGCCACCTCTTTCTAGGCCGGCCTCGACGACGCTTTCTTCCCCCAGGTACCCACTGTGTGGCGACCCTTGCCCAGCGGTATTTGCGTATCAATAACGTTTTTTTTACTTTGTTTAACCGAGTCTTACACCCGTAGTTTTAAACAAATAAAACTAATTAATTGACTAAAAGTAACTACTTAAGTAACAATTTGTATTCTATCGTTAAGAAAAATTGAAATTTTTAATGATAATTTCTAACCTCAAGTTATGACATAACTTCTTAATAAATACGGGTGTTAGTTAGTTTCTAACAAAAACGAAAACGATGAATATAGCTATATTAGAACATAGGTATTTATAATTTAATAAAAGGCGACAATGCCTAAAAAAAATATGTTAATATAAATGTAAGACGACATTAACATCAAGTGCATTAGATTTCTGGTAGCACTTGCGACATACATTATAATAGCGAACCCCACTTTGAGAATCGCTGATCTATATTGTTTGTACACTTAGGGCCGGACAACACGATGCGTTGCGGCGCCGCACCGCAAATATTTCGACGAATCGGCGGGGTCACTAGTGATGCTACCCCGCTCGTACGGCCGCCGCTTCGTCGAAATATTTGCGGTGCGGCGCCGCAACGCATCGTGTGGTCCGGCTCTTATACAGTTTCAAAGAAGAGAACTTCTACAATGACAAGCGGTGTGATTTTAGAGATACACGAATCTATTTTTAATTGCGTCGAACTCGTGTAAAATAAGCTTCGCGTAGTGTACCGGAAAATGAATACACAACACGTTAGCCGCAAAATAAAGTTTGCGGCTCGTTATATTTTCAGAAGCTACACTCTTTGAGCAATGTTATTTTGGAATTCGGAAATAAAGCCATTTTTTTCTATCAGTGTATTTTTTACGATGGATCCGAAAGTGTGGGAGCATTTACGGTAGACAAAACTGTTGTTAATGAGAATCACATAACACGAATATTATAAAACCGAAAGTGTGTGTGTGTACTCGTAGATATGTTTGTTTCTTCTTCACGCTCAATTGGCTGAACGGATTTGGATAAAATTTGGCATACGGGTAGACCATGTCCTGAAACAGCATATAGGATCCTTTTTATACCGAAAGTATGTTCCCTTGGGACAATTTTCTACTTTCACGGGCGAAGCCGCTGGAAGCAGTGGTAATCGATGGAGATTCACAACGAATTGTCGAATCCTACGATTGGATGTAGCTAAAAACTAACATGACAGATTAAAAAGACTTACGGTCCATCAGTTGTCATAATTATTTCAGACGAAAGACGCCCACCACAGGACTTTGTCCCCTCTCCAAGCGTCGTCAAATTGACGGTTACTGAAACTTTGTTGAAAGTTTTTCCGTTGTTGAAACTTTTACGGTCCGGACCTACACTGCGTACATCGAAGAACTGGATCAGTTTGCCTATTGCGGTCTTTCCGTCCGATTATACTTTAGGTGACTTCAAAGCTAGAGTGAATAGGCTCTTAATAAACTTGTGCGCCTCGCTATCAACAATTGCATCACTGCTTACCATCAGGTGGGATTGCCGTCAAACACTAGTTTATATCAATTAAAAAAAAAGTGACATTATACGACCAGTAGTCTAGGTTGACTCAAGACACGTGTTACTACTAAGAGTTGATTTCATTATTCAATGTAAAAACTTGTTCAACTAAACTGAGCTCAGCTTAATCTAGTTTAAAGACCCGTGCCGTAAACATGGGCGACAACAAAAGAATCGAAGCTGAGTTTCGCGTAAACTAAGTTCAATTCATCGCGGTGAAACGCAAAATGAAGCTATAATCTCGATTAGGCGCTCAAACTGCGTTTTGTTTTATATAATCGCGATTAGTTTATTGGTGAATTTGGTCCTAAGTCGCCTCACCCTATAAATAGGTATATTGTACACAACAACACAAGGTATATTGTACTGGGTCGGTCGACTCGTCTGTAGGTAATTGTCTAAATTGTACTGTAATGGGGCTTAAAACGTCGACGATACACCCTTTTACGGACACGAGAGACTTATATATAAATAATATCAACATATCAACTTAACAATGCCAAATGAATATATCATTTGGCATTGTTATGTTGATATTGGGTTACAGAGATGCTAATAAGGCTTAGCTGCTACTTTGAAGTTTGGACATAGAAGAAGCCCTTTCGTGAAACCAGCGCTGTGTGCTCATCGCATTGTGCATGAGGGCACAGCTTTATGCTGAGCGTTCGGCCGTTTTGCACGGATGTGGCGCATATCTTTCCTATATAATTTTATGTTTGTCTAGTTTTTGGTTGCGTCATTCCGTGTAAATAAACTGATTTTCTTTCTTTCTTTCTTTCTTTCGTGTTTCCGCAACGCACAGGATAATTTAACGCCATCGCAGTGATGCTTTCGAAGAATGACTTTTTCTCACATTGCCTCTTTCGTTTGTCTATTTTGCTTAATGTCGCGTTAGTAACTTAGAACAAAGAGTTTAGAGTCTAGTCGGTTTCGACGATTGATCTCTTCCTCTATTTTATTTTTAATTCCGACTGTCCACGCGGACAATGTCGCTGGAAGAAGCTAGTACATAATATACTAGTGCCAGCGGCTTCGTCAACGTGAAGCACGGTTTCTCCATATAAACTTCCAAACCACGTTTTACCCCCTTAGGCGTGGAGTTAGTGGTTGTGTTATAGTTTCTGAGATTACGTGACTAATCAGTGATGGGTATTTCGTTGTTATATATATAGGGTGACTGGTAATTAGTGTACGATACCTAAACACGTGATTGTAGTCATGATAACAAACAACTTTTACTATGGGACCAAACCTGAAATCGCGAAAAAATCAGACAAGTTCAGTACATCTTGACCAGTTAGATGAGCACAAATGTATCGACTAGCAGATTTTTTTGCGATTACGATTGCGATTATACACACCCTATATAGATATCTATAATAAATCTACCTATATGTATTTCATCACACTAATAATACAAAGGCGAAGTTTGTTTGTATGTGTGTGCGTTTGTTTGAAACTCTTTTTCGCTCAAAAGGCTGAAAGGATTCAGTAGACCGTGTTTTTAAATAGCATATAAGCAAATAGGATACTTTTTGTCTCATAGTGTTCCTTAGGGATTGTTTTTTTATTATTACGCGAGCGAAGCAGCTGGCAGAAGCTAGTAGATTGTAAACAAAATAAATTACGTTCCAATGAATGGATGTTGTTATTAAAAATTACGCGTTCCATGATTCACGAGGTGGATCGAGCAATAGATAATATTTTTTATTGCTTCCCTTGTTTATGATGAAGCTAGGAAGTTACGTGGTATGTTTGTTGGGTTTATCCTCATTTAGATTACAGAACTTTTCAAGAAGATAAAAAACACAACCGAATTTTGCCGTCTGCAAGCCGGAGCGGGCTTGCAGACCCATAAAATCGGAGACCCTCGATAAAATTTACCAGATCTTCATTTAACATAAGCCTATAAACCTAGTAAATTTGATTAGACCCCAAGTCCCCAAGGTTATGAATTATTGAACTTGTAAAATAGATTGAATAAAATAAACTCAATAAAAATTAAGGGAACCGATAGAAATACTCGGAATCTCACAAAACATTAAAATAACTACATATGTAATTTACTTTTTATTAACTTAGGACCTTTTTTATTTTCATGTTAAATGGTTAATTTATCGTCACAAAAGGTATTGTTATATGTCCACAGAAAACTTGGCCCTGGTATAAAAGACAACGAAGGAACAGGAGGGTTGTAAGTGAGTAAAAGTCTGACATTATCTCCAGCTCCGCCCAAGGGCGGGAGATGTCATTGGATGATAATCCCATCTTAAAAAAATATGTCTATAGAATTCATACAAAAACTTATTTCTTTTTTCTCCGATATTTTCAAAAGTTTTAAAATATTAAGGAGTATTTTAAAATATTGTCAAATTGCCGTTCTCAAGTGATGTGACCAAGGAAATGGCTGCAATATTGTTCGAAAAAGATACCATGGCCCTGAAACGCAAAGGGGTCACTGAAGGAATAAGGGTGTTTTCGATATATCATTCAAATATAATACCTAAATATACAATACAAGTTTGGGCCTGTGAGTAAAGCTAATGTAGGTATTACAATACGTACTATAGTATCTGCTATTAGATTTATCCAAAATCAACGCAAACTAAGTTAATAATTATATTATCCTACTGAGTCGATGTTGCCTCAGCCTCTAATAATATTAAATTGTGACATTGTGAGACATGCCACAAAAACAGCAACAGAAAATGTGCCACTGTTTTACGTGAAACTGAGTAATTGATGAACAATCACGTTGAATTTGTTTCTGGATCTCACCTCTATATTCCTTTTGTATTTATGACGTTCGCGAAACTGGAAATGATAAATATACGGTAGTCTATGGCTGGTGTTTACGTGTTACGAGTCCCAGTCTGTTACATGCTTCTTCTACCGTTTCCCGCCCTTAGCGTTAACTGACAGAAGTCAATAGTGACAGCTACCGATCTGCTTCTGTACATAAGAGAGTAAAGTGTTTTATCAAGATCTATTTGACATACAATATAGGTATAATTTAACAGATTATTTATCTTTACACGATTCCTATCTCTATTAAATTGAAGTAAAAAGCGATTACTAGTTTTCAAGGACTTCTAGATAATAGGTATATTGCCCTGTAAGAAAGAAATTACTGGAATGGGTAGGTACATTAACACCTACTGAACTGATTGACAGCGCATTGACACGATGTAATTTAATTCGAATTGAAATCGAATTCTAAAAGCGATAAATCGAAATAATTATCGATAGCCATAAACTTGAGTGTGCATAATAATATAGAGTGACATTAATCGTTCTCGTTAACTGCGTAAAAGATTATTCGCGTGTGATTGGCTGTTCAAAGTTCATAATGTTATCAGCGTTTGAGAAAAAAACAAACTTATTGTACTAATTTGAGCACATTTTATACTTAAACGATTTTTATTTAGATCCTAAAAGAATTTTGATGGAAAATAAAATATCTATTTGGTGAGGTATTTTATTTATTTGAGATGGTATTTTTAACGAAACGATATTTTTATGTTAATGGGGTAGAATTATGACAACTTTGTTTTTCTTTTTTCATATTTTTAAGTAAAGAACGAACGTTTTCTTTAATAGAAAAGTTCACACTAACCTTGAATTAAATTATGTCAGTCGGAGTAAAGTGGCCTCCATAAAAATGCCATAAAGAGTAATAGGATTAATTGAAAGTAATTAGCAGTTTATTTCGTAACAATCGTCGTTAAATTGAGCTTATTGTGTTACATTTTATTTTTTTTAAGTTGTAAGTACTTTAATGTTCTATGAGTCAATATTTGTTGTCACGATTGAATTTATTTTATCTCTACTACTATCTGATAGTGAAGGTTTCAAGTTTTAAATCAATGTATTTCCTGGAAAATGAAATATTTTTCCGCACAATAATATCCATACAGTCCTATATTATAAAACAATGTCCCCCACTGCATTTGTCTGTCTTCATGAACACAAAAACTCAAAAACCACAAAATGATTTTTTCTATGAATGAATGAACGATTGAATGAATGATTTATGAGAAAGGTTTAGGTGAAAAATACAGGCATATTGCAGTAGAGATAAGCTGAGAATTTCAAAGGTTTTTACACGTATGCGAAGCTGGGGCGGGTCGCTAGTGTATTATAAAATGTGTGATAGTAAAATTAATTCACAAACTGAGGTATTTCATTTTAAATCGATTGTATACATTGTGTATTATTTGTTTCTATGTAAGTACCTTTGTAAAGAATGAAATAAAATGATTAATTATTATTAAAGTTTTAATTATCTTGGTTTTGACAAACATTTTTTGGGTTTTAACCTGATAGGATTGTCAGTTAATAATTTTGATACAAGTAATTCAACTTCAACCCAGGCTTGCTGAAAAAACCGAATAGGTCTAGGCAAGCGTGCTCCATCGTCAGTCACATCATCGCTTACCTTCAGGTGAGATAGTGATCAAACGCGAGGCTATCCTCAATTATAATTTAAACAAATCATCTCCATCATCACCTTACTCATCTATAATCAATAATTGTTGAAAAAAAAAGGCTCAATATGTACCCTTTTTTTCAACAATTATTGTTTTTTGTTTTGGAAAGCTCACGTTATTGTTTAAATTCCTATTGAAAGTTCAATCATCGTGTCTGACGGCCTGGAAAGTTTGCAGATTAAAAATATGTTATTTATGCTCTCGAAAACATTTTCTGTTTGAAATTGAAAACTGGAGAAAAAACTAGTCTACGTCTACAGCATAAATGCAACCGAGTGGCTATTGGGATTAATTATATTAATTAATGCATACCAAATATGATTCCGTATTTATGTGTTCCGTATCATGTAGCTACTATTTTTAAGATTTTTGACTATAAAAACCATAACAATATAATTAAAAAAATACACACTTATCAGGATTTTTTTTTAGCATTTTTGTCCCGTATTCGTCAGGATTGCAACGTGAAAAAATTAAAAATAATCTAAATTAATATACGAGTATCAATAACGTCTCTCTGCGATTAGATATTTTCTTGTTTTTTGGTAGAATCCCATAGAATACTGATACTCCGTGTGTTGTCCTCTGTATAACTTTTACATCTGCAGCCTGTGGGTTTTTTTTATGGTAGGTAAAATCATCCAATGACAAATCACCACACGTTTGGGCGGAGTGGGAAGTAGTGTCAGACTCTTACTGACTAAAACCCTACCCCATTCCTTCGTTGCCTATCGTGCCGGGGCTGGGTGACCCCAGCCTGTGGGTCGGATATACGCAGCGGGCATACAGCGACCTGCGTATCCAATATAACATTGCATTCAGAGTATTTTAACTATTTCAGCTATCCTGAGTACACGTACAATTGAATAAATATGAATATTATGTTTTTTTTTTTTTTTTTTTTTTTTGGTAGGTAAAATCATCCAATGACAAATCCCGCCCTTGGGTGGGGCGGGAAATAGTGTCAGATTTTTACTGACTAAAAACCTACCTTTCCATTCCTTGCCTTTGTCCCGGGGCCCGTGGTGACAGTCTCGCATAACCTTTGGCCCCAGTAGGCTTCGGCCCTGCTGGACCCCTACAGTTTGCTGACAACTCCTTGAGGCGCGCGGGAACGGTGCGCGCCGTAGACGACCTGAGCTCGGACCGGTCTGTTACCGGACGGACGGACAGCGAGCTACCCATTGCCCACCGTCCGCGAGCCCGCGCCTACGGTGGCCGGAAATCGGGATCGGAAACCCGGCGGCGGCGGCGGCGTGTGCGCCTTTGCCTAATGCGGTCGGCCTCCTCCTTTGCTAGCATTACTGCTTCGCAAAAGGAGGCGATCGCCTGCCACTCCTCCTCGCTCCGGAGCATGGCTTGAACCAAGCCCCGGCGCGAGAGATCGCCGCCGATCGCCCCCACGAGGACACGGCGATGCTCTTCCCAAGCGGGGCACACCTCGACTGTGTGCTCCACCGTGTCCACCGGGCTGTCCGCACAGTGGCGACACCCGGGCGTCGTCTCCGCACGAATCTTGTACAGGTACGGACCGAACTTGCCGTGTTCGGTCAGCACCTGCGCCAAACGGAAGGTGACGACGCCGTGGGGCCTTTCCAGCCACGCCTGAAAGAGGGGCCTTACCGCCTCGATCGTGGCGTGCCCAGCACGAGGTTGCGACAGTCGCTCTCGCCATTTCACCATGAGATCCCGCCGGAGCTCTGTCCGCCATGCCGCGACTTGTCGCGGCAGCGGAGTTTCGCCCCGACGTTGCATCTCCACACGCAAATCATGCATGTGCGCAAGGACTGTTGCCTCCAAATCCCATGGTGATGAATATTATGTTAGGTTATTCGTTTTCTTTCTCTTTATCCCTTGGGATGATTTTTTAATTTCATGCGGGCGTATCCGACGTAAAAGCTAGTAAACATTCTCAACAAATAAACGTTGGGTTATTTGTTGAGAATGATGTCTACCGGGAGTTGTTCAACCGCTTATTTGCAGTATTATTATACAGAAAGGGAGGAAAAAAGTACTCGTATCGGTACCCTTTTGAAGCTTTCGTTTGGCAACTACAAACAGACATCTTATTAATATAAAGAGGTAAATCGGTTGGATTTTTTATGAAGGATAATCCCAATTTTATTATTTGATTAGAAAAATATTTCAAAGCTAAAAAGCTACATTGTTCTTGATTGTTCCTTTTGTTAAAAATATCGAGAAATAGCTTGTCACGCTAATATTCTAATTTGGCACACGGGGGACCATGACTTTTAATCCTGGAAGTATGTTTACTTCCAGGATCAAAAGTATATAAATACTGTCAAAATACACTCCTCGCGTGTGCCACATTTATTGGGATATTTTTCTACTTTCACGCTGTTCTCCAGCGCCACTGTTAGAAGCTAGATTCGAATGGAATACAAATATATTTACCCAAACGACACAGGGACCCTAAATGACGTTTTACAATCATCATGATTCCTGGGTAAGAGAGAGACGGCGCTATACGGGACGTATATTTTTTCACCGGATTTAAGATGATTTTTTTTTAAAACGTTATATGTTATAATATAATATTCCACAACTATCACACAACGTCCTCTAGTCCCAAGCTAAGCAGAGCTTGTGTTATGGGTACTAGACAACTGATAAACTTAATTATATATTTCTAAATACATACATTATTATAGATATATTACACCCAGACAAAGAACAAATGATCGTGCTCATCACACAAACATTTGTCCTGGGTGGGGATCGAACCCACGACCTCCGGCATAGCAGTCAGGGCCACTAATCACTACCAACCGGCCTGTCATAGCTTATAATTATAGCTTTAAGACGTCATGACTTATGGTAGAGGGTCAGTTTTAGCAAATACCTATTAAATCTTTATAGCCGAATAACAATACCATCAAAATTCACTGTAACAGAGCAATAAGTCCATAACGTTATTATGAGTGTCCTATATAATACGATTAATTTGTTGGCCACTTATTGACTTTCACAAGTGCCAATGGTCTTTATTCTGATCATAAAACCCGACGACGGATTAATGACGCTAGGATAAGCTCGGGATTCAATGAGCATTATATTTTATTAAGGTAAAGTGGAAGTGACAAACAGTTAACTTCGGTTTTCCAATTATGTTGGATCAACCGATTAGAATTGTGTAAACACAAGATTGCACATACCGTATCGCATTGCACAATCTTCAACAACCTCAAAAAAGACGTCGTTGAAGATTTAATCAGATGTTTTGTGCTTCAATCTTCAAATACTTATTATAGCATATTTTTTAAGGTGGAAAATCATCTGATGACTACTCCCGATCTGGGGACGGAGCGGGAGTGTCAGAATTGACTGTCTAAAACCACACCTATAGTCCTTCATTGCCTTGGGTTCCAGTACCTGGCTTTTTCAAGTCAACCTATGGTCCCAGTAGATTTCGGCTCTGCCGGAAACCTACGGTTTCGCTGATGCGCGAGGAACACTACGCATTACTGAAACTGACTGGGTCTCACTGGCCGTACTATCGCGTTGAAGTAGCATGGCGATCCCCGGCTACCGTAGGAGCAAGCTTAAGGACGACGAGTAATGAGTAGCTCGCCGTCCGCGCGTCCAGTATAGACGAAACCCGATTAGCCGTTCCACGTGTATGTGAAAGAAATGTCAGCAAAGGGGCCGATGCGCGCTAAACCCACGGGGAATTTCTGAAAAGGAAATCTGTGATTCTAGAACGCAAACGGCTACTGAAGGACATAGATGTGGTTTTAGTCAGTAAAAGTCTGACACACTGTAGGTAGGGGTACCCTAAAGTACAAGAAGTCATTGACTGATTTCCGACCTCATAAAAGATACACATTGTATGTCAATTTTATGCTTCAGTGACACGTGTCGCTTGGTACTTTTCCTTCTTTGAGTATATTATTAGGTTATTACAGTTATAACCAGTGCTTCAAATATATTAATGGGAGGAATGTTTACAGACATGAATAACCTATTACAGACTATCATAAAATGGAGTCTGGGCGCCGAATATCTTGACGACAAGTATCTTGATTAACCACAGTAATTAAACCAAGATTTGTCGAAGCTCGTCGAAGGTCAGACAGCTTCATTAATAAAAAAAATTCGATGAAAACCGCGTTCGTGATAAATTGGGATTAATAGTCAACATTCTTAGTACAATTTTGCAGGAATCGTGGGTTTAAACTAGTTTGAGCACTGAAGCACAAAAGAGAGATAGTACAGAAGACATCTACATAGGTGTCGCGCTCGAGCCACGCACACATAGACAGCGCTCACGGACACGATATCTTGTACGTGACTAAACCGCGCTAAACCAGTGCTAGATCACGGAGTACTTTTTCGAGCGATCGCCGAGCGTAGGTATAAAAAGTGGAGTACATACGTGAGTTTGACTTCAGTACCTATCTATTTTGTGCCTGGGGCTTTGCAATAAAAAAATTTCAAGAGTACGAGCGAGAAAAAAGCATGGAGTTTTACACCCTATATAGCTCCATGCCTTCAATAGTTTAGGTCGTCAAATGAATTGCGTTAAGAACTCGTGGTAAGGCCTCTGGTTTCGGTTGATATAATAAGGTCTGAAACAGTAATGAAGTTTACTTGTAGTTTTCTGCGTGAATAAAGTATAAACGTTTCCAGGTAGCTTCTATTATGATATTAGACTTTCTGTGGACGAAAATAAGTAACGAAATCGATGGATTATTAATAGATAATCCATTTAGTCGATTTTGTTTTCTTAGACATAATATTGAGTTATAAGAAAATCCCTGAATACGAAATTACCTTTGTTTTGAGATGGGAATTCAATAAATAAATACGACCGTTCAAGGTGGAGCTACTAGCTATATAGCATTAGACAGAAGATAAAAAAGATTGAGAAGAAAGAAGAAGAAAAGCGTGCTTGGACGGGGAGGAGACAATTGCGCATGTGCTCCTGAACTGCACAGGGATTACTGATACACGCACACGGACCTTAGGATCCCCGAACTTCCTTATTGACGCCCTGAAAAACCTGAGAGGCCTAATAAGTTTCTGGAGAGAGGTGTGCTAGTTGGAATAAGCCCACCAAAGATTATTGCCGCCATGGGCCACGTGTGCGGAAAGTATACTCAGAAGATAGAAAAAAGTTTTTTTATGGTACACTTTGTATTAAAAGTAGAATACATGTATATTGTACTTTATTACAGTTAAGATTTATGCTGAATTTATTATTATAATAATAATAAGACTTTATTATCTCAAAAACATCAGTAATAAGTTTACAAAAATATCTTAGGTGCATTAAAGAATTGGCATCGACACAGAACATAAAATATCGCAACTGGCATCTTAGCTAGGTTACATGATAACCTGTGTCAAAGACACCAGTGCCATTTCCTACAATAATCAACTTATATACCATCTGTTGCCTTGTATTGTGTATAATTCATATGTTTTATAAGGAGGAAACTTATTGATACGCCATTTTAAAAGAAATTGTAAAATTGTTTGAAATAAAGTTATGTTTATTAAAAAGTTTAAGTTAGTTACTTTCATAGTGTCATGTCTTACGGTATTTTGCTATGGGGAAGGGCTGCAGACATAGAGTCTATTTTTGTTCTGCAGAAGAGAGCCATCAGAGCCATATATAGACTTCGCAGACGCGATTCTCTTAGGGAACTATTTAAGGAAATAAACATTATGACGGTCCCTTGTCAATATATCTATGAGAATATTTTGTATGTTCGGAAAAATATTCATCTTTTTACTAAGATAAGTGACAGGCACAATTTTAATACTAGAAATAGGGACAAATTAGATCAACCACGATTCAGATTGGCTAAAGTACATAGTTCTTTTATGGGGTACTGTGTAAAATTTTATAATAAAATACCACTTGAGATTCTCAATCTCAGTGAGTCAAAATTTAAAACATGCATTAAACGCACACTATGTAGACAAGCATATTATAAATTGGAAGATTATCTCCTAGATAAAAATGCTTGGCTAAATGCCTGTCCGGCTCCACGTGCACAGCCATTTTTGCCTAATTAGTTTTTTTAAATATATAAATATACAAGTTGAGATGACCCTTTTTGTATTGTTATTTTCGAGATGTTTTTTTTTAAATTTATTTATTTTAATGAAGCTTTTGACAATTGATTACTTATTGTATTTGGAACCAATAGCATTGTATAATGTAGAAGCACTTTTTCAAATTTTGTGAATGTGAAGTACCATGGAGCATTTTTATTTTTAATTGGTTACAAATATATTTGAATTTACAAGTATGGCAGTTGAGAGTTTGTCATGCTCACTTAAATGTCTCGCTGATGGTGGCACGTGTAATTGGGTCATTCGGTTCCCTTCATTATGGTTGAGCTGAGTGGGGCTGGTGCACGCGTCATGCTCGTGAACGGGCGCCGTCATTTGAGACTGGTCATCTCTTAGCTGCCAGTGGCTTATTTCAATTTCTGTTATTTCAATTTCTGTTAAAATATTTGCATTTAGTATTTTCTTTCATTATTTATCTACATTGTGCTCACATAGTAGAAGCAACATGAATTATGTAACCAAGAATTATGTAACTAATAATATGATTTAAAAGAGTGTCCATGGAGTTTCTTGCACGTTCTTCTCCATAGAGATCTACGCTTTGGAACGTGCAATTTAGCTTCACTTTTTTTTTTTTTGGACTGACCGACATTTTGACAATTCAAAAGTGCCTGTAATTGGTCTATTTGAAATAAACGCTTCTGATTTCTGATTTCTGAAAAAAAAAACATTAAATTTACTTTTCCAAAAATTTAGTATTTACCTTGCAATAAATAAATTTATTTAAGCAGGTAATGTTAAAATTTTGTATGAAACTATTATTTATTAAAATTGTTTGAAAAATAAATGTTGTGCATACCTGAATCTATGAACACTTTTGTCTAATGCAGAAGTGAATGGAGTAGGTATAGAGGAAGTGTCTTTTACTGATTAAAATCTACGTGAGTTCCTTCAGTAACCCTTTGACTTTACCTTTGTTGATAACTTGTCAGTTAGTCCTAAGATTGCGTCATTTCCCGCAAATAAAATGTATTTCTTTCTTTGTGTTCCAAAGCCGCAGTAACTCTTTCGAACAATCCGACGGCCCAAAACACAAAATTACTTACGTTCCGACTATTTTTGTAACGAACTTTCACGTGGGAATGCTGGTGGAAAAAGGAAAAACTATCAAACTATTGAATTTTTCTTACATAAAGTTGTTGGAATTCGGATTGACGATTGATCAAAACGCGGTAACTTCGGGTTTTGTTATGATTTTTCTTGTTTCCAGCCGAAGAAATACTGACGCGAAGATATGTTTTGAGAATTGGTTCGATGTTTAGAAACTTTCGTCATCCATCATTCATCCACGTTGTCCACTGTTGGACATAGGCCTCCCCAAGCGTCGCCATATTATACCGACCGGTCCTGTGCGTTTCGCATCCATCGGCTTACCGCTGCCCTCACCAGGTTATCGATCTACCTCGTGGGAGGCCTGTCAACGCTGCGTCTTCACTCGCCACTCTAGAACCATTCGTCCCCATCGACCTTCTGTGGTGCTATTCTCTAAGAAAACGCAGCGCTGCCGCAACGACAAACCTCCAAAATAGGATACATTGAATTAACAATCCAATGTATACGTAGATTAGGTTGACAATCCAATGTATCCTATTTGGGTGTTCGTCGTTGAGGCAGCGCTGCATTTTCTTAGAGAATAGCACCACTGTTCTGCGAGCAATGAGCCATTTCAATCTTAAGATTCTTCCAATCCTAATTTATCTCTATAATTCATTTAACAGCTAGCTTTAGGTCACGACTTCATTCGAGTGAAAGTTGGTTATTGCAGACGCGAAATCAAATTCGAAGTCAGATAAAAAACAGCCTATGTCCGTCCTTCGGATTCAAGCGTACTCTGTAAGGCCGTGTTTACGGAGACGCGGCGCGTTGGGCGTTCGTCGTACATTGCAGCAGCGGGCCGCGTCATCGCTCGCGCAAAGACATACATATTATAATGGCAGTGTACGACGGACCGCCCAATGCGCCGCGCTACGCGCCGCGTCTCCGTAATCGAGCACTAACAGTTACAACAGTCATCGAAGTCGGTTCAGTAGTTTAACTGTGAAAGCTTAATTCTTTGCTTTAGTGTTGATGCGTAATAAGTATGTATCGATACTGAGATACTCATGTCTGTACGAAAAGAAATGTTACCGAAAGGGAATTTTTCGACTATTCGTACCGTGTTCGAGGATGAATCAACCGCAATTTGATAGTATTAACGCTCGACGCTTCGGTGGTTGTTTGTGAAGTAGTTATATACTCGTACCTATAATTTTTCGTAACAGCACCATACCAATTACCTACTTATTCTGTGACCATACTACCAAACATTTGTCAAATTCTTAAAAAACTGGTACTTTTAGACTACTAGTACAGTGCGAATCCAAAACTGTCCGATTTGGCACAAGATTACTTTCCTTCCCAGGTTGGTTGATTGAAAGATTATACATTCGAATTGGTCCCATAAAAATATCTTTATGATCTGATGATGAACTTCGAAGATATAGAACGAAACTCTTCAAAAAATCATAGCAGAAATGTCGTTTTTATATGTATGTTCACCGATATCTCGGTCAATTGTGGACCGATTTTGAAAA
This sequence comes from Leucania comma, assembly GCA_958295575.1. Lineage (NCBI taxonomy): Eukaryota > Metazoa > Arthropoda > Insecta > Lepidoptera > Noctuidae > Leucania > Leucania comma. The sequence goes on from OY282480.1 coordinate 17,376,319, forward strand.
TTTTTGCTTTTATTGAAAGATTATACTCTCGAGTAGGTTTCATAGAGATATTGTTTAGATCTGATGATGAACTTCGAAGATATGGAACGGAAGTCTTCATAAAATCATAGCAGAACTGTCGTAACAAGTAAAATTGCTTTGTTTATACATGCAGTCAGGTAACTGACTGAAGGAAAAGGGGGAGAGGATACATAGAACTGATAATGAAGCCAGAAGGTAGGTAAGAACCGTAATTTTATAATAAATCAGTGTATCGTTGTCGTGTTTGCTATTATTATAATTGTCATGATGATTTGATGATGAAACCGAATGGCGGAAGGTATCTGATGAATGGAAGACGATATTACTAGAAAGTTTACGGTTCTGTGAGAAGACAGAGTGAAAGGTTTAATTTAATTTAGTATTAATGGCTATTTTGCTGTACTAAATAATAATAAATAATTAAAAAAAACCTATCTATTTAAGTTTGGCTGAGGGGTATTTCAACTAAAAATTGTGAAATAAAAAACTTTTTACAAAAAAAATACAATCCACTTCAATGTAAAAAAAAAACACACAAAAAGTGCAAAATAACTTTAATTACGGAAGTCGGTGTTTAATAACGAAGAGACTAAACTATTATAGAAACACCTACTTCCGTCGTTTAATATTTTTTATTTCCATATTTTTATTGGAATTACATTATAAAAATACGTCCTAATGACCTTTTGAAATGAATTCAAAGTTTTGTTTGTAAGAAGTCAATCCATTAAAAGGTTTTCACATTGTTTGTGGGGGTGTACCTTACAAAATCTATTGGCTCTCTTTCATTATTTACACAGCTAATTTTAGCTTTATTTGAACGTCTTCAATTGGTCAATTATGTTCTGTGGAGGTCTAGACTCGTTAAACCGAGTAGTATAAGTAAAAGATTTATTTACGTATAATATCTTCTATATTTTGATACTTATAATGAAAAATGTATTTCACTAATTAACTATAATTTATATTTTTAACAACTAAACCAGTAAATTACTTAAGATATATGACTGAAAATAATAATATATATAAAAGAGTATTAAATGAATTCATTGGGCATTAAATTCATCCACAAATCAATGGGAAAGGTGCTTAGAATGCTGGCCGCTAGTAATACGTTCACTAACAGAATGACACACATATACACCTTTAAATTTTGGTCGTTTTAATCCCGTGGAGGGTCGATTCGGTACATGAAACACTATCGATTTATAAAGATAAACTCAAAAAATAAAGTGAATACTTTTTTTTCTAAAACTCGTATTAATAAACGCAAGTACGAAATTAATTTCTTTAAGTAAACGGGTCAATGACCTTGTAAGTAGCTGTCGGTCGTTGCGTACTAACTACCTATAGTTCATTGGCCTCAGTCAGTTGACATTTACTTAAAGAAATCAATTTCGTACATGCGTGAATTAACTCGAGTTTGAAAAAACAAAGTACTTTATTTTTAATTTTTATCTTTACAATTCGATAGTCGTTCATGTACCGAATCAACCCTCCGCGGGATTAAATCGACCAAAATTTAACGGTGTATATTTAGTCTCATAACATAACTCGTCCAGTTAATTGCCAGATGGCCACTGAAATAAATCTGCTAAGTTCAGTACATTTTGACCAGTTAGGCGAACATAAATGTACAGAACTTGGCAGATTTTTTCGGGATTTCAGGTTATCATGACTACAATCACGTGTATATGTATCGTTCACTAATTACCAGTCACCCTATATATTGTCGATTGAGATCAGTTACCAAAACATGATTTTCTTCCCAATTCACGATAAAAAGGGCGGCAATATATTTGTAAGAAATATCTATCTATATTATGAGCCAACGAGTAATATATTTGTAAATAAAGGCAGACAGATGTTACATTCGATAGACGAGAATGTGTAATATATCAGAGCATGAAAAATATGTTGATCTCTTTACAAGATTATTTTCGTAATGATCATAAAATCATAGCTTATTAAAATAACATTATTAAATCTTTCTATAAGTAAGTCTACACTTGTTTTGTTGCTTAGATTGGATGTGACGCATATTTTAGTTATTTGTGTTCCTTTTTAGTTTTTTATGAGGGTTGGAAGATTCGAAGCTCTAGATCGTGGTGTTGGCTCCTAGAATCTCACCATCACACACACACTATATAATATTTAAACTAGAACAACGTTGGGTTGAAACACTAGGGCCATGGGGTCCGAGCGCTCATCGAGTTGTTTGTGATATTAGCAAACAGCTAGTCGACTCTTCCCGTGACCAGAGGGCTGGGCTTTTCATCGATCAGCGAATCAGCATTGCCATCCAACGAGGCAATGTTGCCAGCGTTCTGGGCACTTTTCCTATTGATATCGATGTGGATGAATTTTTTGATGCCCAATAAGTTCTTTTTCTACCCGTTTGTACATATTTAATTTGTATATAATACCTATTAAGTCTTAATATATATTTGTTATTAAGCAGTTGTAAAATTTAATTAAATAAAACTAGAGCAATATTTTAATCTATACTACACTATAATAGAAAGCTTTGTATTTTTGTTTTTAATGAATAAACTTAAAAACTACTGGACCGGATCGTCCTATTACATCTTCGCATCAAAACTGACATACAAAGCGTTCCAAATAGGAATAGGATCGATTGCCATGTTGTGACGTCACGTCATACTGTCAAATCGAAGATATTAGGTAGGACGAGCAAAACAAGAAATTTATAAAATTTAATTTGTTTACGAATCGTGAATGAAAATAGTATAGAAGTATTAGAAACCAGTTCTTCAATTTTGCTTAAGTCACTGTGTGAAGTGTCTGAGTAGTGGCACATGGAAGAAGAAGGCGAATTGTTCCTAATAATGAAAATATGAAAGAAAATAGTTTAAGTTATTAAAAAAAATAACGGTATTTAAAATTTTTAATTAATAATTTTACTACAAAAACTTAATTATTACTCTATTCTTCAACCGAAAACAAACATTAACTGCTAACCTAACAATCTAGTGCTTATCTTCTTAAGTGAGTCAAAGTCTAAATTACTTTCATAACTTTATAAGTTGCTTAAACAAAGTTACTTTGTGTAATGATTAAAGAACATACAAACTCTTTTTATTCATTATTCTGAACACTTCGGAAGTCTACGGTAGATAGAACTTAGAATAATTTGGAAGTTTTCTCGTTCGGAACGTTAATTTTACTATTGCTTTCTTTTCCAGTGTGTTAACTATGACATAAACATGAGTTTTAACTAAAGTTAATCACACTACTAACTCTTATACATATTATGAAGGTAAAAAAAGGTATATCTTTGTTACTTCTTCACGCTAGAAAGGCTGCAAGGATTTCGTTGAAACTTTGCACACAGGTAGTCCATCTGAAATAGTACATAGGATACATAGGTACTTTTCGATCCGGAAGCATGTAGGCTTGGGATAATTTTCCTCTATCACGTGCAGCGAACAGCGAACTCGCTGCCAGCAGATATAGTTTGTAATATTAATTAGATAAATCACCAACATTTAAATAATAACTTCATCGCAATCTCGCAACTCTCACCAGGTGCTCGGTTCACCTTGTTGCAGGCCTTCAAACGCTGATTCTTCGCGACTCTAGAACCTTTGGTCGTGGGAATGTGATGGATGCGTAGGACCGTTCGTTGTGGTGGCACTTGGGGGAGACCTATGTCCTGAAATGATGATGTTGATGAATAATGACTATATTTTGGGTGGCATAGATCCATAGAAATCTTTTATAAATATTTTTTACGTTATATTTACCTTGACTAAGGCCAATTTAGACGGCGCGAGTTTCTCGCCTCTAACGTACGATAATCGTAAGAATACAGAAAAAGTTTCTTCGTCTAAACATTCATACCTAGTCCGTGCGAGTTTCTTGTCTCAAACATACGATTCTCGCCTGAGTGGACGAGAGAGAGGTATGACTTACCTCTCACTCGTCCACTCTGGGGAGAATGGTTTGGTTCGAGAAACTCTCACCGTCTTTAGAAGGGACAGTGAAAATGTACGGCTATTGCGTTTAGAATGCTGTTAACAATTACAGTGTCATCAAGCAATTGATTCATAAAACTCATTAGATCCATTGGTTTTGAACCCATTTCACATCAGTTCCTACAGTCGAGCCCAATGAATACCCGAAAACGATTGAATCAGTAAACATTAATTGAAAGCTTAAGAAGATTCTACGAATTTGATATTAATCCTGGCTTTCTGAGAAAATAAAATTATTTCTTCGACATCTTCTCGTAAAATGTTTTTAGGCGATTTTTATTCGACGGCAATCTTTTAGGGGTTGAAAATATATTACTGTAAACATTTTTTTACTGTGAGACATTTCTAATGGCGAGCTAAAAGAAATAGGCATTTTTTTTATGTTAGGTAAAATCATCCAATGACAAATCCCGCCCTTGGGTGAAGAAGCCCGCGCCTACGATGGCCGGAAATCGGGATCGGAATCCCGGCGGCGGCTGGGGCGAGCGCCCCGTTGCCTCTGCCTGATGCGGTCGGCCTCCTCCTTTGCTAGCATTATTGCTTCGCAGAAGGAGGCGACCGTCTGCCATCCCTCCTCACTACGGACCATGGCCTGAACCAAGGCCCAGCGAGAGAGACCGCTGCCGCCGATCGCCCCCACGAGGACACGGCGATGCTCCGCCCAGGCGGGGCACACCTCTACAGTGTGCTCCACCGTGTCCTCCGGGTGTTCCGCACAGTGGCGACACCCGGGCGAATCCTCCGCACGAATCCGTAACAGGTACTTAGCGAACTTTCCGTGTTCGGTAAGCACCTGCGTCGTGCGGAAGTTGAACGCCGTGAGGTCTTTCCAACCACGCCTCAAGGATGGGCCTTATCGCCCCAATTGTGGCGCGCCCCGAAAAAAGTTGCGATAGTCGCTGACGCCATTTCGCCATGAGATCCCGCCGGAGCTCTGTCCGTCATGATTCCGCCGGAGCTCTGTCCGCCATGGCAAGGTCGGAGTAGTGGTTAAGTGATTGGCTGCTTCGCTATTGTCACGGGCTCGATTTTCGCACGGAATAAACATTTGTACTTGTTTTTTATTTTGTTCGCATTTGACCGCTATCTCACCTGATGAAAAGCGACTATGCGGTCGACGATGGAGCGCGCTTACCTAGAAGTAACCTATTCACTCTTGACTTAAAAGATTCCCGTGTTTTGCATGACTTAAAATAGTGAGGTTAAGATCTCACAAAGCCGTTTTCGAGTGATTATCATAAGACATGCGGTTACGGCCTGCCGGTGCAACGGGAGCCGCGAACAACGGCGCATACCGCGGGCGTAAAACGCGTCGCGTGAAATGTGCTTTCTACAGAAACGGCGGGTGCGCAACCGCGGTGGCTATATTTGACTAACAATTAGGTACCATCAAAGGCACCTCCGCCTGACCACTGCTAAGTTCATTTTTGCTTGCACCCGAAATTAAAACTTGAAAGCGTTTGTTTGGCGCCGCCGCAGAATTGAAGTGAGTTTATTTTTAAGTGATCAGGCAGAAATGACCGCGTCTTTACATTATTCTTGGCAATGGAACGCAAAGGGCAACTGAGGGAACACAACCCGCTCCTACGGTGGCCTGGGATCGCCTTCCGATTCCAGACGCTCGGTTCGTCTTGCGGTGGCTGGGTCGTAGGGTTGACTACTTAGCATAGCTGAGGAAATGTTTCATACTTGTTTACATAATTTGTGGTCTGCACACAAGTATTTAAAATTACCTCAACTGTGCAAGGTGAAAACTTGCTTAGGTTTAAGGAAAACACGCTGTCTTTATTGTATACAAAACTTTAGAAACCAATTTTAACTTAAGTTGATGATATACCGCCGAGTTTAGTCCATAGTTGAGAATTTTAAAGCAAACCGTAATGCGATATGAATTTTATAAATGAGGGCAACTATAAGTCCACAATAGAACTTAACCTACGTAAATTAGATTAAACAAGCTAAGAATGAAAAGATTAAGCAGAATGTATAAACATAATAATATACAATACAGCATATAATATAATAAAAAATCATCCTGAAACTAGTATGTTCAGAATCAGAAACGATTTTAGCTGTTTTGCAAATAGGTAATTTTTTCCCTAAAATAATTCTTCATTTTGTAGGATAAAAAATTACCTATTTTCTTTTTTTATGGTACATAAAATCATCCAATGACAAATCCCGCCCTTGGGTGGAGCGGGATGTAGTGTCAGACTCTTACTGACTAAAAACCTACCCCGTTCCTTCGTAGCCTATCGTGCCGGGGCCGGGTATTGCTTTCGGAAGTTAACCCATGACCCCAGTAGGCTTCGACCCTGCCTGCCTGCAGTTAGCAGGCTGGGCCTCTTTGGTGTGCTGACAGCTCCTTGAGGCGCGCGGGACCAGAACGCGCCGTCGACGACTTGGGCTCGGTCCGGTCGGTTACCGGACGATCGGACAGCGTGCTACCCATTGCACGCCGTCCGCAAGCCCGCGCCTACGGTGGCCCGAAATCGGGATCGGAATCCCGGCGGCGGCTGGGGCGAGCGCCCCGTTGCCTCTGCCTGATGCGGTCGGCCTCCTCCTTTGCTAGCATTACTGCTTCGCAGAAGGAGGCGACCGCCTGCCATCCCTCCTCACTACGGACCATGGCCTGAACCAAGGCCCGGCGAGAGAGATCGCTGCCGCCGATCGCCCCCACGAGGACACGGCCATGGGATGCTCCGCCCAGGCGGGGCACACCTCTACAGTGTGCTCCACCGTGTCCTCCGGGTGTTCCGCACAGTGGCGACACCCGGGCGAATCCTCCGCACGAATCCGGAACAGGTACTTAGCGAACTTTCCGTGTTCGGTAAGCGCCTGCGTCGTGCGAAAGTTGAGAACGCCGTGAGGTCTTTCCAGCCACGCCTCAAAGATGGGCCTTATCGCCCCAATTGTGGCGCGCCCCGAACGAGGTTGCCATAGTCGCTGACGCCATTTCGCCATGAGATCCCGCCGGAGCTCTGTCCGCCATGCCTCGACTTGTCATGGCGGATAAAAAATTACCTATTTTGATAATTTCTTGATAGCGTCACTAGAGTGTTTATGCTTGCGTGCGCGCATATCTATACCAATGATCTACCAGTGTTGTGCGTTAATACCTATATTATGTGGCGTCATCGACCTATATTCTTACGAACATATAAGTATATCGACGTGTGGCGTCAATTTCTTAAAAAAAAAATCTACCTACATTCATTTTATGTAATTTGGGATTTCAGCGCTTGAATTATGATTGTAACTTAATTTTCTAATTTGGATGAAGTACATGTTAATGTTTTATATAATAAATAAAACCTATACATATATATTTATGGGTGATGTTGACAGGAAATGTTCCATAATTCTTTCCCTGATACCTCCGACGAAGAGTCATTAAATGTGCGTGGAAGAGAATTTCAAAGGCTGATTTATTTTTAATTGCGCGCCCCCATAAAGTACCGCTGCGTTGTTCAAACAGGACCAAAATGATAATGTAGGTAGATAGATACCTTCCAATGTACGTACCTATATTATCCTACTAATATCTATTATAAAAGCGAAAGTTTGTATGTACGGATGTTTGTTACTATTTCACGCAAAAACTACTGAACGGATCCCGATGATACTTGGTACACAGATAGACCATATTCTAGAATAGCACATAGGGTAGTTTTTGTCGTTTTTGTCGTCATGTTCCCTTGGAATAATTTTCTATTATCGCGCGGGTGAAGCCGCTAGCAGCAGCCTGTTATTATATTTTCGACAGGACAAAGGAAGGAGGCTTTTAAGCTAATGACGGTAGCAGAACAATGATCATAATGAAGTTTCAAATTTAGCCAAGGTTTCTGAAAGTAAGGACAGCCTTTCCAAATAATGAGTTTGTTTGAAAAGGAAAATCAAAAATTTATATCTGTCAGCGTTCCTGTTTGGGGGATTATTTGAAAGAGTTACAGTAGCCCAAAACGCAAGGGCTTTTTTAATATCGTGCGGATTTCATCACGCATGCGGATTTGCTCCGCATGCGTAACCTTTTTATACAAGTATTTATTGTAATGCGTGCAATACGCACGCGGAACGCGATTTATTGCTTTTTGAAATTTTCTTTATGCAGAGGAAATCCGCATGCGTGATGAAATCTACATGATATAAAAAAACGCACAAAGAGCGTCCCACCCGAAATACATTTTGACTGTTTTTCATATAACCGCTCTTACCACAGGTGGGATTAAGTCTGTAAAAGTCTGACTCTCTTTTATGTTCCACCCAGAGTGGGAGATATTAGTAAATAATTTCTCAACTCAAAAAAGCCACACTATCACAGTGTTGTCTTTCTTAACCTAAAGGTTGACTGGTAGAGAAATGCCTTGTTGCATTAAGTCCGCCTGTGTACCACTACTGTAGGTACATGAGGTTTAAATGAATAATAAAAAAAAAAACAATGACTAAAAATAAGTGATTCAGCATGAGGTTCTAACTTCGATTCCCGGGTCGGTATCAGTGGTATTGGGTTTTCCTACTTGGGATTTCTCAGTATCATCCTGGAGTCTAGATTTATACTTGTTTCTTGTCAATTAGGTTCATCTCCTTTTATCTACAAGGGCGAAATATGACTTCTGCCAAACTCTTTAAGGAATGAAGGCGTGATGTTTACGCCATTTTATTTCTTCTACCTATAAACACACTGATACTTGTCGATGTCTAAAAAGTCCTCATTTACGAGTACCCAACATGAGATATCATCGGATTTCATAATATGATTGAAGCAACAAACACATAAAATATTCGTTATAAATAAAATGATTTATGACTACTAAATATTTAGGTTAGTAAACTAAATATACGGTAAGCCACATGATCGGAACACGCAGTTTTCTTGTAACATACTAACTGTTCCCCGTGGCTTTGCTCCTGTAGGAAAAAGCTACAGGAATCGAGCAACTTATTTTTTTACAACTTCCCACGTACTTATAAACCGCTAAAAATTATGAAAAACTTAATTAACTATACTATGTATATCTATATGCACTTATCACTATATCATAACTAAATATCTTAAAATCATCATCATTATCATAATTTCAGCCGAAAGACGTCCACCATTGGACATAGGCCTTCAAGTGTCGCCATGACTGGTCTTATCCTTCTCGCATCCATCGGATTTCCATGACCTTAACCAGTCCATCGGTCCACCTTGTGGGAGGCCTTTCAACGCTGAAAGTACTGGCGGCATTGCCACGTTGTATGGCAATGTCGGCACAGTCTTATACTGTAGTTACATGACGAAAAATAACAACTGTCTCTTACTTCCACAGACTCTTTTTTCAAACAAAATATTAACGAAAAAACATACAATTTTTCTTTTTTCTTATATCAGTTTAGATTGCGCGTCAGTCAAACCCCAATACGTTTTCTACTACGTCAGTGTAATTTTATACCTACACATGCTCTAAAATGCTGGGTAAGAGTGTTGTTCTACCGGGAGCGGTGGGATTGTTCAAAAGAATCATTACGGTTCTAGAACGCAAAGAGCAACTTAAGAACACGAGTGATTTTTGACAGTCAATGTTTGACAGTTGCTCTTGCTCCGTCCAGACTGGGAGGGCTTCTTAGTAAATATCATATGCGTACAGCTAAGGAGTGGAATTCCCTGCCGGAGTCTGTGTTTCGTGATGGCTACAACCCGGGAATCTTTAAGTCAAGAGTGAATAGGTATCTTCTAGATAAGCGCGCTCCATCGTCGACCGTCGCTTTCCGTCAGGGGAGATGAGATAGCGGTCAAGCGCGAACCTATATAAAAAAAAAGAATATTAACCACAAAAAGAGTGATGTTCTACCAGACACATATAAGATAGCTAGACGGTGCGAGGCATGCGTGTAGTAACGTTGTGATTATCTCCAAAGCTGAGCGAGGTGCTTGCGTGGATGTGTAGCGAAGCCGTGAAACTCTTTTAATAAATACTGTAGTAATCACTTTTCGCTTGCGGCTCCCGCATAAATCGCTCGTTTTTTTTGTATGTACAAATTCCTTGCTCCACTAACCCTTTCTTACTTTTTTCACATGGAAAATCATCAAATGATTTATGTGGGATAAATCATTTCAGGATTTTCTGGGTGGAGCGAAAAAGAATGTCAAACTTTTGTTTAAACTCGTAATGAAGCAACATATGCCCTTTGCGAGGGCCATGCGAACTTTTCCGAAGGAATACGAAGGATGCCCAATTGCCCAGTCCTTTTCCACGAACCAACACAAGTTAGGAAAACGAAGTGATCCCATTGGTGGATTATTCCTCGCATACTACTTAGCTGTCTTGCACAATTATAGTGGAAAAGAACCCTAAAACTAAGAATTAGTGAAACAAACTAAATAGAGTAGTACACAATTACACAAGTTTAGTCAATATTGTGAAACGAGATCCGAGGGAGCGTATTGTATTGTGTAGCACGTGCGAATTTTACAAATACCAAGAAAGAGGAATTTTCTTGAGTCTACATTGTATTCCAAAAATAGAGTAGAGTAATTATTATAGGTTAGTCTTATTTTCTATTTATAGTTCATTATTTATAACTATAATAATATAATTACCTATCTATCTATCTATCGTCCTATAATTTAGGTGTCTTCAAGCCTAGAGTGAATAGGCTCTTAATAAACTAGTGAGCCTCACCATCAACGATTACGGGGGGTACACTCCCCCCCGCCCATGGCTACGCCAATACCGGCAGTACCTGACGCGGACCACGACGACGACGATGTTCCAGAGGTGACCGAGGTAGAGATGAGAGTGGCGGTACAAAGGCTGAGTGCCAAGAATACCGCCCCAGGACCCGACGGCTTGCCTGGGAGGGCCTGGGTCCTGGCCATGGAGGCTCTCGGGCCTCGATTGAGGGGGCTCTTCAGCGCATGTTTGGAGAGGGGTCAGTTCCCACTTCGCTGGAAGACGGGAAAACTGGTCCTCATAGCGAAGCCTGGGCGCCTTGCGGACTCTCCGTCCGCATACCGGCCCATTGTGCTGCTCGACGAGGTGGGCAAGCTCTTTGAAAGAGTCATTGCAAACCGCCTCGTCGCGCGCCTTGCACGGGTGGGGCCGGACCTTTCGGACGGACAGTTCGGCTTTCGCAGGATGCGCTCCACGGTGGACGCCATCATGCGCGTGCGAGCCCTCACGACGGAGGTGCAGTATCCCAGGGCAGGTGTGTCGTGGCAGTGTCCTTGGACATTGCCAACGCCTTTAATTCCCTGCCCTGGAGTAGCATTGGAACGGCACTCCGGTACCACCGGGTGCCTGACTACCTCTGTCGTGTAATCGAGGCCTACCTGTCGGAGAGGTATATCATTTACCCCGGTCACCAGGGAGAGTGGAAACGTCGAGAGATGTCGTGCGGTGTTCCGCAGGGATCGGTACTGGGACCACCCTTGTGGAACATCGGGTACGACTACGTGCTACGCGGCGACTTCCCCGACGGGGTCAGCGTGGTCTGCTATGCGGACGACACGTTGGTCCTAGCGCGGGGAGAGTCGTTCCGGACGGCGGTCGAACTAGCGACACGCGGGGTTGCGATAGTCGTTGATAGGATCCAGCAGTTGGGACTCGAGGTGGCATTGCACAAATCTGAGGCCATGTGCTTTCACGGCCCTCGGGGTGCGCCACCACCGGGTTCCCAGCTAACGGTAGGAGGAGTTCACATCAGCGTCGGGTCGACGATGAAGTACCTGGGACTCGTCCTCGACAGCTGGTGGAACTTCAAGGAGCACTTCCGACGTCTGGCTCCCAAACTGAACCGGACTGGGGCTGCTCTCGGGCGGCTCCTGCCCAACCTCAGGGGACCAGACGCCTCCTGCCGGAAGCTCTACGCGGGAATCGTTCGGTCCATGACCCTCTACGGGGCTCCAGTATGGGCACCGTCGCTGCAACAGCAGCCGAGGGCCCAGCTGAATGCGTGCCAGAGAGTCATGGCAATACGTATGGTGCGAGGGTACCGAACGATTTCCCGCGAGGCGGCGACCCTCCTTGCTGGCCAACCGCCATGGGATCTGGAGGCAACAGTCCTTGCACACATGCACGACAAGCGCATGGAGATGCAACGCCGGGGCGAAATTTCGCTGCCACGACAAGTCGAGGCATGGCGGACAGAGCTCCGGCGGGATCTCATGGCGAAATGGCGTCAGCGACTATCGCAACCTCGTTCGGGGCGCGCCACAATTGAGGCGATAAGGCCCATCTTTGAGGCGTGGCTGGAAAGACCTCACGGCACTCTTAACTTCCGTACGACGCAGGTCCTAACGGAACACGGAAAGTTTGCCAAGTTCCTGTTCCGGATTCGTGCGGAGGATTCGTCCGGGTGTCGCCACTGTGCGGAACACCCGGAGGACAAGGTGGAGCATACTGTAGAGGTGTGCCCCGCCTGGGCGGAGCATCGCCGTGTCCTCGTGGGGGCAATCGGCGGCAGCGATCTCTCTCGCCGGGCCTTGGTTCAGGCCATGGTCCGAAGTGAGGAGGGATGGCAGGCGGTCGCCTCCTTCTGCGAAGCAGTAATGCTAGCAAAGGAGGAGGCCGACCGCATCAGGCAAAGGCAACGGGGCGCTCGCCCCAGCCGCCGCCGGGATTCCGATCCCGATTTCCGGCCACCGTAGGCGCGGGCTTGCGGACGGCGTGCAGTGGGTAGCACGCTGTCCGATCGTCCGGTAACATACCGGACCGAGCCCAAGTCGTCGACGGCGCGTTCTGTTCCCGCGCGCCTCAAGGAGCTGTCAGCAAACCGTAGAGGCCCAGCCTGCTAGCTGCAGGCAGGCAGGGTCGAAGCCTGCTGGGGTTAAGGGCCGTTTTCTGAGAGGAAGGCTCAGCCCCGGCATGATAGGCAACGATGGAACGGGCTAGGTTTTTAGTCAGTAAGAGTCTGACACTACTTCCCGCTCCACCCAAGGGCGGGACTTGTCATTGGATGATTTTACCTACCATAAAAAAAAAACCATCAACGATTGCATCACTGCTTACCATCAGGTGGGATCGCAGTCAAGCATAAGTTTATACAAATAAATTAAAAAAATGTGGTATAACTCTGGAGTTATGTGTAGTTGATTACAATAATTAGGGAACATAGGAAAGCCAAAAAAAAGTTACCTAAGTAAATAATGTTGGTATTTAAACGATTTCAAAAAGGAAAAGTTTTTAATGGTTTCTCACCTCAAAAAACAACAACAATAATAATAAAATAATAATATATTCCACAACTATTACATAACGCCGCCTAGTCCCAAGCTAAGCAGAGCTTGTGTTATGGGTACTAGACAACTGATAAACTTAATCATATATTTCTAAATACATACATACATATTATAGATAAATTACACCTAGACACCTAATGATTGTGGTCATCACACAAACATTTGTCCTGGGTGGGAATCGAACCCACGACCTTCGGCATAGCAGTCAAGGGCCACTTACCACTAGACCAACAGGCCGGTCGACAACAATAATTGAACATTGCAACATTGGATACCCTCGCATACTTTCTTTCACAGAACACAAGAGCTTTATATACCTTCCATTAGTCCGCAAACACATCACATTCAAAATAAATGAATTTTATTCGTGAATTCCATTTGCGAATATCGTACCTACGTACTACTAAAAAGCTGTACCCTTTTTACTAGTAGAAGAAACACACAAAATAAAAACACATGATGCCATAAGTTTTTGAAATTTTAATTGAAAATTCCGTATTTTTTAAATACGGAATAGAATAAAATAGAAACGGAAAAACGAAACGGATTATGCATTCGGCATACTGTTCTTCGGAATACGACCCCGATATAATACGGTTCTTAAAAAGAATAACTGCGCAGTTAATTGTTCCGAGTTTTCAGTCGGGTAACATGAGACCGATTTTTTATTTTCTTTTAGGCTTCGCGCTGTTTGTGCATTTAGCCAGTATCAAGTTCAGAAAATACTTCGTTTTAACATTCATTTTGAACTTTATTAGAATGATATTCTAATGTTTTTGCAGTAAGTATTTAGTAAATTAATAATAAAATGTATACTTCAGAACATGACAGTAATTATTACATAAAGAATCATATTTTTTTTTATTTCAGCTGGACGTGGACACTATATGTAGTGTTGCGTAGTCGCTGCAACACCCAGTTTGAAATGCTTATTTGTTTTTTCAAAGATGCTGGAGTAGAAGCTTAAAACTTTAGAGTCCCGCTGTACAGAGTCTAATAAAACATTACATAACAAATCAGTTAGTGTGTCAATATGCCACCGACTGTAGTCCATCACAATAATTGTGCCAATAAATGTGTCTGCACGCGAATTTGATTGCCATAACTCTCTGAGAAGGTTGCCGACCACTGGCTGGAGCGTAAAGTTCAGACGGCCGTGTGTCGTGGGTGTGTTCATACGCAGTTCGCTGAGTTACGTAGTTTGTCCTATGTCAACACTTGGGTTGTCTGTCTCTGTTTGTTTAGTGGCTCAAGGGTTATACACAACCCCGGTGAAAATATGACAGAGCGAAGTCTTTGGAAACACATATCTACTCGTATAGCATCGTGCAAACAAAAGTGGTACTGAACTTTGGTATTTAAATTACTATTCTTTAACTTTTTAATTTAATCTTATTAGCTAGATTATACGTTTGTAATCTGAGTGTCAGTATTTTTTCGAATATTTGATATTCATCAATAATTGATTCAGAGAGAGCAGTGGTGGCCGAGTGATAACGGCACCGACTTATTAGTTGTAGGTCGCGGGTTCAAACCCGGCCAAGCGCATTAATTTGTGTAATTTATTTCATCACCACTGCTCTCAAAACGGTGAAGGAAAACATCGTGAGGAAAGAATCAAAAATTCGAAGACATGTGACATTTACCATGAATTACGGCCCGTTCCCTCTTTGAGAGGAGGCCTGAGTCCCAGCAGTGGGAACATTAAAAGGCTGATGATTCAATAAAGAACTGGACATAGTGTTATCATATGGGTACCCAATTTTCTAAGACATTTTAATATGAGAGGGGTACCCAATTGATGTTGTTGATGCTGTAAAAAAAATGATACGCTCTTCTGAAAAATCGACTTTTTGGCATTTGCTTTAGAGGTGCTTTATGTATGAAAAGTAAAATTTTTGCTGCAATTAACCACCCGTACCGTAGTTTGCCGTGAAGAAAACCGTTCTTCTTAACGGTAAATGAAACTTATAAATTAAAGTGTCTATCGGGTTCGTTACTTAATTTTCAGGTTTTAGATTTTGCTCATGTCTGCTTCGGAAAGTTTCGGACTTGTTCCGAATAGAAAGTGAGTTCTTGATTAGTCTTACCTCTAAAACGTGGTGGTTAAGAATACATAAGATAGTATAGTTGCTTTGAAAACATGTTGTAACAGTTTCAATTGTTAATACTGTAGCTTACAATTTACGCGAAACTTGAACTGTAGTCTTATAGCGATTTAGTTACGCAAATAATTTCGCAAAAAAGTTGATTAAAACAATGGTTAATTATAAAAAACAATATACCAGTCGTGTAATATTCCATTGTGGAGCAAAAGACTTTTCTGATGAAGTGACGCAATTTTTTAGTAGCCTAAATTAAAAGCAAATTTTAAAAGTAAAACATTAAATCTCAGGCGTTTTATTTTTTATAAAACGCACGCTGCACGGTGTCTACATCTCCTTTTTTCCAATTCTTCTTCCGCAGGTGTATGCTAGAAGAGATTTCTGTATAAATAAGCATCACCTATGTACCTATTTTTCTGTTTCTGTCTTCTTTTCTTTTATTATATAGGGTGACTGGTAATTATAATAGTGACTTATACTCAAACACGTGATTGTAGTCATGATAACAAACAACTTTTACTATGGGACCAAGTCTGAAATCGAGAAAAAAATCTGTTGGTCAGTACATTTATGTTCGCCTAACTGTTCAAAATGTACCTACTGTACCTGGATAATTTTTTTCGCGACTTCAGGTTCAAATAATCCCTTTAAAACATTTTATTATTGTTTAATTTTAAAGGAAAATATAAAATTCATCTTGGTTGACGTGGCGTCGTAATGGACTTCTCAAAAACGCATGAGATGACAGGAGCCTGACTGGCACAGAAATCAAATTAATTTAACGTTTATGGTTTATATTTAGCCGCACTCCAGAATTCAATTCTCTTGCTATCAACGGAAGAGAGTATTTTCATGTAGGATGTATTTATTACCTTACGCTTTGATTCCGATACAATATTCTTGGTATAAGAATGGTTCCTTAATAAAAAATCTATAATACAACATTAGTTATAGTATAAGCGAAACCTAAAACACGTGTCATCGTTCGTTCACGTGTATTTTTATGTAAAGAATCTATGTACGTTTCAAAGCTGTATCATGAAAAATCACAAAGTTTAAAGCTTGTTATGTTACCTGGTTGTCCGCACAAATACATGGTCACCATGGCATTCGTTTGACTGAGGAGTTGTTTTGCTCTCACATCCAGCTGCACATAATACCCGCTATGATCTGCCGTGACCGGTGTTGTACTTAGTGTCGGTGGTGTACAACTTGTGACTTTTTTTTAATATAGGTATTTGGGAAAAAATCTAACATGGTGTAAACATTATTGGAATCGATTCAGTTACTGATTTTGAACAAAATATATATTCAGGTTTTGCATTATATATTAAAAATAATGTTGTAAACCTAAAAAGGAGAAACTGACTGATATATCAACGTACAGCTGAAATTGCTGGGGCTAGGAACGCGAAATTTTGTATAAGGTTTCCTTTCTTTGACGTAGTCGAGCACTAATAGAGGATTTTCCGAAATTCGTCGACGGCGCGTACTGTTCTCGCGCGCCTCAAGGAGCAGTCAGCAAACCGTAGAGGCCCAGCCTGCTAGCTGCAGGCAGGCAGGGTCGAAGCCTGCTTGGGTCATGAGTCAGCTTCTGAAAGGAAGGCCTGGCCTCGGCACGAAAGGAAACTAAGGAACGGGGTAGGTATTTTGGTCAGTAAGAGTCTGACACTATTTTCCGCTCCGCCCAAGGGTGGGATCTAAATAGGATGCTCTCGTCATTGGATGATTTTACCTAACACAAAAAAAAACCCTAATCCAAAGTTTGTATGGAGCAACCTATTTTCACACGGGTAAAGCAGCTAGCAGAAGCTAGTCTATACACGGATAAATTATATATATACGCATGTAAGAAATTATTTTTTTAAAGTATAAATCAGCTGAGCGAGTTCAATGACCTGTAGGTAGTTGGCAGTCGTTGCGTACTAACTACCTACAGGTCATTGTACTCGCTGTATTATATAATAAAGGAGAAACTGGCGGACTGACCTATCATCGCACAACCAAAACTACACAAGGTCCATTTATGATGAAGGCGAGCGCTAAGGGAGGGTTTTCAAAAATTCACCCCCTAAAGGGATGATAGGGGGTTCAAAGTTTGTATGGACAAACCTACTTTTACGCGGGCGAAGCTGCTAGCAGAAGCTAGTAGATATAGTTATGTATCTGTAAGACACGATTTTTTTCTCAAACACCTGAAAGTTCAGGAGTGGGGGCTTTTTACCCCACTTCTAGGTAATAAGTACTCTAGTCTTAACGTACGCGTGACGTCATCCAAAATTTCAATGAACTGTATCGTCTTATTTTTTTGGTTATGTGAAAAAGAATAAAACACGCGTCTATTATATTTTTGTTTATTTTTATTGCAGTCTAGTCTAAATGATGGGAGCTAAAAGAATCTCTTATAGCAACTTTCAAGAGATGAGTCGAACGGTTTTCTGTCGTACATTGTCAAAATCTTTGAGATTCGGGAATTATTTACACAGTAACCCCCGATTTCTGATTTAAGCATTTGAAATTGAGAATTACTCAAACTCTACTTTAGCCTGTAAATCTGTCAAAATTTGGCATTTAAGTATGGTTTGAGACGTTCTTAACTCAAAATACTCAATTCAGAAACCCGCCCAAAGTCATTTATTTCACAAATAAACAATTATATACATTATATAAAACACTTAGTAATTAAACCTATATATACACTAAAACCTACTCCTAACTAAAAAAATGGCGTCATAAAACTCCTCCGCACAGTAAGTTGGTACGGAACCAGACTTTGCCGGTTTTTTTTATCATTTACACCGAAACCAATCATTAACCAGAATCATTTACCATATCTTCTTAATTGTATTTTTATAGAATTCTTTATAAATTCTTCTCATCGGGTTCCGTAATGCGAATTATTATTTTTTTGCATCAACGAACTCAAGCACTTTTTATGTTTAGAAGCGGTCCTGAAGTTCTTTAGTTAATGAATAAATAATATTGACTTGATGTTCCGTATAATATTGAATTTTTTTGAGTAAAACTGAAGGTCTGACACTCGTGGTACTAAAACGCGAAAGGTAATTGAAGGAATATAGATCAGGTGTTGTTTTAGTTAGATGATATCTCACCTCAAAAAAAAGTACCAGCCTGTCTCATGCATATTCCGCCTTATTCCAAAACGTGATCTAAAATAGTTCCGGGACTATTACTAGGTTTAATACCGATTAAACGCTATCTAAATGTAGTTTTCGGGATCATTACTAAATTTAATACCAATTAATACTCTCGAAAAACATAACCCTTCTTCTGGCGCAGTCGTGTAAAAAGCTATCTACGAGTAAATGTATTTCCATGACTATTATTAGGTTTAATGCCAATTAAAACTAGTAATAGTCCCGGAGTTAATTTTAGATCGCGTTTTGGAATATGGCGGATTATGTTTATGTGTCTACTGTATTTTTTTGTGGAGTACTGACTGATGATACGCATCTCGAGAATACCACCAAAAGAGCTTTATTCGTATGTAACTCAATTTTGCTAAATCAATTGTGAAAGCCTTTGTCTAACCTTCAGACAGTTCAGTTGCTTTTTATTTGAAATGTTAAGTAATAAGCAAAGTGCATTGACGCCAGATAAAAGCCATAACTTCGAAAATTGTGACTTCTATTTAATAGTCTTTAAAATACGTAGATTTAAATTTGCGTATGAGCTGTGATTTTGCGCAATTTATTTCATCATCACTGCTCTAGATAGGGTAAAGGAAAACATGGTGAAGAAAAAATTCGTGAGGAAACCAGCATGTCCTAATGAATAATTCGAAGACATGTGACATCCACCAACCCGCACTGGACCCGCGTGGTTGATTACGGTCCATTCTCGCTCCTGCAGATGATGCCTGAGTCTCAGCAGTGGGAACATTATAAGGCTGATTTTGCTATGGTAAAAAAAACAATTTATTTTTGTAAAATCCACAACAAAAAACAACAACGACAACATTAAAAGAAACTTCATGACTACGACTTCCGTATATACTTTTTAGTTGGCTCATAGCTCCTTTATTCTATGGATTTCTGGGTTATCTCAACCAACCAACTTTTACACATTTTGCTCTTTTCGTTTTACTTTGTGTTTCCATTCATACTATTTTAGGGACAATTGTGACTTTTGTTTAATAGTTTTCAAAGTATGTGTTAAAAACTGTTTTCTTTGCCAACTTTTTCATTTGCCACTATATAAAGACCCGCCTTTCTTATCCAGCCTATTAACACATTCGTATCAAGCAAGCGGCATCATAAAATAAAATGTCTTTAATTAGAGTGCGGTAAACAGAGGATAATTATCCAGCGTTAAATCATAAATCAATTCTGGGTTCCGATAGCGGAGTCACACGGGTCATTTAATATGCGGATCTGTCACGCGTCCGAGCGTATGGTCTTGTCTCTGGGTGACTAATCTACATATATAAAAGCGAAATACCAGTCACTGATTAATCTCAGAAACTATAACACCTGGTAGGTTCCTTATAGGGTGTAGACATCCGCTAAGAACGGATTTTACGAAACTCTACCTCTAGAGGGGTAAACCGACTTTCATGCGGGCGAAGCCGCCGTCAAAAGCTAGTGTTTTATATAAGGACGTACTTATTTTTATTGAGATTGAAGTACCTATCATCACTACACATTAAAGTTCTCCATCGACACGACTACATGCTCACCGTTAATTTTGAACTAGCTACAATGCTCAGGTAATAATTCGGTTTCCGCTACGGGGACCACTGTAAATGCCGCCCATCCCTAAAAGTCGATTACTGATCTGTTTCTTGATGTCTATTGTCAGGGGTGACCGGCACCCACTCTTTATTTCTCATGGGTGCTCGAGCCCCCGAGTACCCACGGCGTTGGCGCCCTGCTTCTCACTCATAACAGACGTAATGACTGCCGAAGGTCAGTTCTGTTCATCTATTTCGTACTAAATCTATCATATCCGTGAATAAAATCTTGTGTTTACAAAACGGCTTGTCTACATTTGTGTTGTTGAAGAAATCTAATTGTGGCGTAACATGTTATTGATCAGAAACAAACAATTCTGCTCTTTTCTTTAGATGACTCATAACTGAATGTTGGTGTTAACATATTTCAATCTTGTTTCGATAATTTTCCTTGCAGTCTTCTCGAGTGTCAAGAATAAAATGAATTATAAACTTATTTTACTTTTCTCATACTCGGAAAATAGATCTGAGGTTGCCTTAGGAACGGATAGAAAGTAATACTTTTGAAATCCAGCCCCAAGGAGGCCACGAGCACGAGCACGAGCAAGGAGGACGGCGGGCAATGGGTAGCTCGCTGTCCATCCGTCCGGTAACAGTCCGGACCGAGCCCAAGTCGTCGCCTCAAGGAGTTGTCAGCAAACTGTAGGGGCCCAGCAGGATCAAAGCCTACTTTGGGGCTCTGGGGAGGTATGAAAGTGCATACCAGGGCCCTGGAACCAAGGCAGTGAAGGAACGGGGTAGGTTTATAGTCAGTAAGAGTCTGACACTATCTTCCGCTCCGTCCAATGGCGGGAGATGTTATTGGATGATTTAAAAAAAAAAACCCAGGGAGAATTGCTTTCAACTGACATCTGCCAAATTATTAAAAAAGAACTAGTTGTATTTTTCCATTTCTATTAAACCATGTCCCAATTTGCCATACAGCCAGTCAATTACAGCGCGATGTAAGATGAAATAACAAAAATAAGTATGATTATATATACTTATCTTTGTTATTTCAATTTTGCTCTATGATATATTGAAATAATTGAAAGTAAATTAGATATCCTTGACAGCCTACTTGCTTTGCGTCGAAATATCATCGTCGTGCGCAGTTGTTGTGGCGGATATGTTGCGGGTGATGGAGTACTACATTCGATTCTCCGATGTAACAATGTCTGGCCAAGCTCGCCCTTGGTTTGGTGCGGAATGTGATCGTGCTAACTAGTGATGAGCCCCTCACTCGTGAGGTACCTCAAATGAGTAACTCGCCTCGACGAATTGAAAGAGTTACTCGATTCTCAAATTTGAACCACCTCATTCAATTCCTCATGAGGTTTACAGAGTTCTAGTGCGACGCGCACAGTGAGTATTTTGTCTGAGAACTCGCGAGGCGAGTGACGAGCAACATTGATGAGTGAGTGAGTAAATTCCGTTGAATTTTGGTTGAAATAGAGTACTAACATTATTTATAGCGTTTAATGATTATGAACCTTAACTCCGTAAAATAACGTCACTAATAAATATTAACTACGTGGTTGTTTTGTTGCATTTCGCTCTCTCCCTCAACGCAATTCGCGGCGGTTGGCAAGATTTTCTGTCTCTTTCACGCTCGGTGCTTCGTAACTTTGACTCGTGAGTACTCGTGGAGTCGTGAGGCGCCATCCAATAGCTAGATCTGTACAAACACCTCGCCTCAAATGAGGGGTACCTCGTGAGTACCTCGCGAGGTAAAATGAGGGCCTCCCTCATTCTCACTTTTATTAAGCGAGTTACCCAACACTAGTGCTAACGCGCTTAAGCACGCGGCATACCAGGCATGGGCCGACTCGTATGCACAAGGCGAATGAGAAGTCAGAAGAAGAGAGCCTTCAACAGAGCTGCCAAGTCTTGCTAGAAGATGATGCGGAGATCTCGGTTCGACCTCATTAGCCGCATCGGAAACCAACTCGTTTTATACCATGCTAGTATTTTTATTCATAATAAAAAGCACAGTGTTTACCTTGGGTTAAAGTCGTTTAGTCCATCAAGCTATTGGCGCCCACGCTACACTCGGGCGCCATACCCTTTCTCGGGTATGAATAAGTCACTTTCACCCTTATGCTAACTTGTTACTATTGAGCAAACAGACCAACAGATAGGGTTGTCTCAGCTGTGTAGCTACCACGTTGTGTCAACTTCGAAATCACATTAACCAATTACCAGTGAAATCGCATTATGATAGGCGCTATTTATAGTGTCGATATTCAGTGCGGCGCGTGTGTTGGTAAACAATTCGTGTCGGCTGAAACACGCGTTACAATGTAGCGACATCTCTATCGGCACATAGGAATTAAAATTTAAAATCCTACATCGTGGTTTTAGAGTTCTCGGCGCGAACACATACAACAGCCCGAAATTGACTATCTGATGTCTGGACCAGACACAACACCTTTTTAGTCGGAAGATCCTCCCTTTTCCAAGGAGGTACACACTTACGTTGTTGAAACTTCTACGATCCGGACTAAGCGTTTTGCTTCGTCGTTTATACTGTGTACATCGAAGGTTTTCCCGTCCGATTATAATTTAGATGTCTTCAAGGTTAGAGTGAATAGGCTCTTAATCAACTAGTGCGACTCACCATCAACAATTGCATCACTGCTTACCATCAGGTCGGATCGCAGTCAAGCAATAGTTTAAATATATTAAAAAAAAGATTTATTTATATTTTTGCAAGTGGGAAAATCATCCAATGAAATATCCGCGCTCTTGGGCGGGGCGGAAGATAAGTAGTGCCAGGTTTTTACTGACTACCCCAGTAGGCTTAAGTTGGTATAAGTATCAGCTGATTATGGGGCCAAAAGCTTCTGAAGTTTTTTTGGTTTTATCAATAGATGTTTCATTATCAAACAGATGGCGCCAAGGAAGGTGTTTTTCTAGGAGAGGAACAGAACAGTCTTTTAAAATAAATCTATTATTTAGTTTAAACCTTTAGAATGGAAGGTGAATGTAAGTTTAGGATTTTAATGGTTTAAACTACTAAACTTATATTTAACTTATATTATGTGGAGAAGAGTAGGTATCGAGGGTTCCGACTAACTTATGTAAATAGTTCAATTCCCGAATCAAGACTCGAAGGTTTTCCGAACCGAAAAATGTATTTTTTTTTTTGACGTAACTGCAAATTCGTATTTATTCCTATAACTTCTTGTGATAAGAGACCTTGCTTTATGCACAAAGGAGATCATTTATTTTGGTCCAAATTCAAAAGTGCCGGCCAAGAAAAAAAAATATAACAATCTGTTAGAGCTTGACCCCTTGAGCATTTTTTATTACTGCATCAAAACTGTAGGACCGTTGCCCTGGGTTTTATTTAAGTTTTAAAAAATCATTTTCCGTACATTTTTGGTAACATGAATTGTAAAAACAAAGAGTTAGAGCTTTCAGAATAGAAAGTTCCAGGTAGCTGCCGTTTACCATCACACAATGTGGTGACTTCCCCTCCCCTAGCCATTGAACGCTCGCCCCACCTCGAATATCTTATCTGTTACTTTAGTAGGTACCTGAAGCAACGCGTATGATATTGTATCACTCCCGTCCCAATTGATCATGGATGGGAAGACCAAAATCTACCATATCGAATCAGTTAGATTCTATCCCCGATTTCTTGAGTCTCAGTCGCTGACACGACAGCAGCGTTCGATTCACAGGACCACGAACGATCCGTCCTGAATGATTTTTCAGGGGCGATCACAGTGACTGATGACCATCGCTTGAAACTCCTGGGCGATGTATGTGGTCTGAAAACTGAAAAGAATGCAGCTCCCGGCGAAGTAAACAAAACTCAAGCAACAGAGCAGCGTGCCGCGCGCTGGGATAAAATGTGAGCTAGAACCCGCTCACCTCGCCTTCTAGCACCTTCAGAGGAAGTAGAGGCTTCTATGTCTGTTCTTATTCGCCCCGATAAGAGTATCGCTTTCGATAACTGTGACAAAGCGATATGCTGTATTTTCTACAGTTACAATAACAGCCTACATTGTTCCATTATTTCTCTAGTCCTCAACCAATAGACAAAACTCACCTTGATATGAGAGACGCTAAAGTTGAACGTAGAGCTACCCTGGCACTCATCGAAGATTCTAATGATCCTTTGTCCCTCTTTATCTCAGAGGAGGTGGGGAATATCATCAAAAAGCTTTAGCCCCGGAATGACCTCGGCTCTGACGGTGTCATCAACAAGGTGTTTAAACTCTTCCCATCACAACTCATAATACTAATGAGCGTCGTCTTCAATGGTGCATTAAGGAATAACATGTTCCCCCAAGCGTGGAAAAGGTCACTAATATGGGTATTCCTAAACTATGCAAGTCCGAGTCAAGTTTGCCCCTCCAGCTACCTTTTCATCAGTCCATTCAATGTCCTCGATAAAATCTACGAGAGGCTTATTTACAAGCAGCGCAGAGATTATGCTGAAGTTAAGAGTGTTATTCCCAGCGGTAGTTTGGTTTACGAATCGAACAAGTCCAGCGATTCGTTGAACACCAATGCGCTGGTTTCCATCAGAACGCGATGATGGACGTCTAGTTTTTTGACTCAACGAAAGCTTTTGACAAAGTGTAACATAATGGTTTATCATTTAAGCTATATCAACTCGGTGTGCCAGATTGTCTAGTACTCATCTTGCGAAACTTTTTATTGAATCGTACCTTCCGCTATAGCTATTGAGCAAGCGGGATTTGTCAAGGGTAGAGGAACAAGAGAGCAGATACTAATTCTTCGACAAGTAATCGAAAAGTCTAGTGAGTTTAACATCGCACTCTATATCTGCTTCGTCGACTTCCGCAAGGCCTTCGGTACCGTGAAATGGCATATTCTATGGGACGTGCCAATTCAAATGGGAGTACCGCTCCACCTAGTTAGTCTCATACGCCGACTTTATGAGGACGGAACTGCGACTGTTCGTATAGACGACGTTGACTCAAAAATCTTTTACACCCTCGCTGGCGTTCGACAGGGTTGTATATTGTCTCCACTCCTGTTCAACATTTATACAGAGTATATAAAGATAATCGTGTTGGAACAGTGGGACAAAGGGATCTCAGTGGGAGGTAGAAAGGTGTCTAACTTGAGATATGCCGATGACACTACCCTTCTAGCACAATCGAAGGAAGATATGGAACACCTGCTGACACTTTTAGAGACAACAAGCCTCTCCTTCGGTCTTACACTCAACAGAGACAAAACCAAGATGATGATAGTGGATCGAGCTGTACTGAATCATCCTGATATCACTGTGATTGCCAACTATACAGTTGTTCAATCGTATGTATATCTTGGTTCCACCGTCACGAACACTGGAGGATGTGAAGATGTGATTCGAAGGAGATGTGCTATACCACGATCTGCTGTTGACAGGCTGAAAAGGATCTGGTGCAACCGTAACATCACTAAAGCCACGAAAGTCCGCCTCATGAGAAGCTTGGTCTTCCCAATATTTCTTTATGGCGCAGAAACGTGGTCGGTTCGCCTCAAAGACCGACGCAAAATCGATGCACTCGAGATGTGGTGCTAGCGGCGACTGCTGCGGATCCCTTAGACAGCGCGATCCTGGTACGAATCCTTAAATATTTCGGTCACATTTTTCGCAACTAAGATTCCATGGAGCGACTCGTTATCCAGGGACAAGTGGAAGGGAAGCGGTCACGCGGGCGCTCACCTACGCGTTGGATGGACCTCATCAGAGCTGCAACACAAAGTTCCATAGTCCAGTGTTCCCGAGACGCCGTTAGTCGGGATAAGTGGAGACACATCGCGGGAGCCTCACTCGCCAACGAAAATGCAACATCGTCAACCACGACCACTGTCAAGAGTGAGCGACTAAGGAGGAGGACCTTCCACTATTGACTACCAGATGGTAGCGCTCCCTCTATGCGATAGTGGGGAGATCTCCTCACCTCCCATACGAGCAGGAGTTCTTCAAGGGTCTCCCTCTGATCACCACATAACTATACCAATCCGATCCCTTGGGATAAGCACGCTCGTTGTGATCCTAGATCAGCATTTGACCTTAGCTGAGTACATAAAGCAAACTTGTACGTATGCGTGCCGCTTTCGCACAAAGCAGGCTCCACTAAATTCTGCCAACCCGTAGGTATGGTCGCATTTTTAATACGCTTACTCCGTCTTTGCACATGCAAAGCCCCGCCATCTCCATATAAGGCAAATACTTCAAAAGCGATTCCTAAAAATCCGCGGAGCCTATCATGTCTAAAATGAGAGTTCTTTTTGACCACAAAAGGGGTTTTTAGGGGAGATCATAAAATCTCCATCATCCAGCATTTCTTTTTTGAAACGCTTTCCAACGTTTTCTTAACACTACTATTAGACACCGCAACCCCACCTTCTGATATTGACCGTCTAAAATGAGTGATTTTTGAAATTCGCCGTCATATGCTTTTTTTATTATGATTTTGGGTTTAGAAAATGTTACTGTGGTTCTAAAAGATAACTATATGGGTACTTGTTACGACATTTCTAAACAATTAAAGCATTGAGCATTACATATACCGGTATTTTTATACTCCGAAAATCTCAAAAAAAAAAATTTTTTTTTTTTAAATAACGCAGTAAAGACACAGCTACAGACTGGCTGTTGTATTTTGTTGCATTTTTTTTTAAAGTATTGTTATGTATAGGATATTTCATTTTTTGAGAGCAATTTTCTTTGAAAACCAATCATTTTTGAACTTAAATAATACCGAGGCTAATGCTCCCACAGCATTCTTGCCATAATAAAAAATGTTCGTAAGAACAAGTTCTAACAGAATATTGTATTTTTTTTCTTTGGCCGGCACTTTTAAATTTGGACCAAAAATGTATGGACCGTGGGTGATGTCCTTTCAGGATTTAAAATTAACGTAACCTATAATCCCTTAGTATGTCTGTGGTCCAACTTAACGCAGCGGGCGTACAGCGAATTGCGTGTGCAATACAACGTACAACAATGCTTTCAGAATACTGTTAGGGCTTCCGCGGTTTTGTAGTACTTCGGCTATGTTTGTCGAGGCTCGGATGGATGATTTTTTCGCGATCATACGAAAGCGGAGCGCTTCTATATTGAGTCGCCAACAAAGAAGGCCGAACAGTCTCCTGAGGGTATTGTCCGAGCGGAGGGACCTGTCCCTGTTAAAGAGGTGGATGCAGCTTCATGTTAGCGCTTCTCCTCGTATTGTTTGACTGTGTTTATTAATTGTTGTGTATGTCTAATTTCATGTGTTAACTGTATTATTTCATTCGTGCTATTTATATTTAATTTAAATGTATGACATTATTATTGTGGTTTTAATATCGATTTTTGTTTAATGCTTTTATTTATTTTTTGATATAATTGATTTTAATTATAATTTTAATTTTATGTAATTATGTACTAGTATGTCTGAAATAAATGAATATTATTATTTTTATAAATTTATTTATCTCAGGACCCTGAGGTTCTAGACCTTTGGAAGGCGTAAGAGGAGCCGAAACCAACTCGCAGAGGCCCTTTAGGTACTTTTAATGGGACATGATGCCAACCGACGATTGTCCCTGTACGCGCAATGCTAGTGCATCCAAGGACAACCCCCGGTTGGTGAAAACTATTCTGACATATGGAAAATAAAGACAATAGGGCTATGGTTTTTGGAGTCTTAAGTGGACTGGTTACCAAGAAATATGTGAAAACTATGGCCCCTGCCAAAACGATATTATTAATATCCATCGGTAAACAGGCAGGGGGTGACTTGCACACTCAATAAATGGGCCCCCAAAAACGGCCGCTAGCACGAAGTGACGTAGCAACAAGAGGGCAACATATCCTGAGGTGCTTGAGGAGTGGAGAGGTATACCACGGCTTTCAGGACAATCCCGGAAGTGCGGTCAAGATCCCTACCAGCACCTTACTGGATTATACATCCTTCTCCCGAGCATGATTGCTCTTGCGAATCTCCACTCAAACCAGCCAATAAAGGCAAGAGAGAGGTGGGAGCTCTGTTCCTCGTCAGTGTTCACTACGGCCGGCCAATATAGGCAAGCTGGAGATGAAGAACGAGAATTCTCCCGGGAGATAGGGTCCGTGGGGTCGCTAATGCCCAACAGTTCGCCACAAAACTGCCCTGCGGATTGTATCTCTTTGTCTGACCCCTCACCCTAGGCAAGTTACAACCTAGGGTTTATTGGAGCACGCAAGCCCCATCACGACGTCAACGTAGAGATACAGTTATTATTATTATAAATTTTGATTATCTTGAGAGTGTCGAAATATACGTTTTTTGTGACATAAACGGCCGTATCTTTTTTTGTCGTTAACTTAAAAGTTTGATTTTTTCACAACTTCAAGGGACCGCAGACCTGAGTATACGGTCAACTCGATATCTCCACGCGTTCCCAAGATAAAAGGTCTTCACGTCAGACAGACAACAAAGTGATCCTATAAGGCTTCCGTTTTTTCTTTTGAGATACGGAACCCTAAAAAAACAGAGTCAAGTAGGTAACCAATTTTATTGTGTCGCTTCGCGTCACGAGTAACCCTTTTAAACGCAATCCATTCTAACTATGTAGTTGCCTATATTGGTAGGATGCCGCGGGTCTTGGTGGGACCAATCAGATTCCACGAATATCTCTTTAGCAAAAAACCGATACTTTATTGGAAATGTAGCCTTGTTTTATATCACTCAAATACAGGCTCTATTCCTAAGAGCTTAGGGCTAAACGTCTTCAGCAAGGCATTTATTCATTTTCGAGATAGCTCCGGTTCATTTGACACAAATTCTATAATGTTTCCAAGATTTTATTTAAGTAGATACTCTAATGGCAGTTGCACACTCCAAGCTAAGGTTAAGGACCTTCCTCTTCCGGAATATTTCAGTTTAGCATGCGGCTTATGTACCCGGCTTTAATATTTTAAACGGCTGAACGGGTAGCCCGCGTAATGGCTTTGAATCGGCTTATAGGATACTTTTCAACCTGGCAGTTACATGCTCCATTGGTATAACTCTCTATTTTTCTTAGGCGAAGTCGCCGGTAGAAGTTAGTATGAAGTTAAAATAAAGATGAAAACAGTGGTAGCCGAGTGGTAATGGCCCCGACTTACAAGTTGTAGGCCGCGGTTTCAAATCCAGCCAGGCGCATTACTTTATGTAATTTATTTCATCACCATAGACCACTGCTCTAAAAACGGTCACCGTTTTGAGAGCAGTGGTCTGTGGTGATGTATAAAACATCGTGAGAAAACCGGCATATCCTAGAACCACAAATTCGAGGACATGTGATGGTTTACGGCCCATTCCCTCTCCTAGAGAGGAGGCCTGAGTCCCAGCAGTGGGAACATTATAAGGTTGATACTTTGCTATGCTAAAATAAAGGCTCCACGTAGTAAAAGTTAAATATTTTTAGAGTTGTGATGTATTAAAAGACACCTACAAAAGACTGTCATGTGTGTTGTCATGATTCTTCGAGTCGACCCTCAAATATCGATTAACACGTTCACTGCCACCACATTTTTCTTTAAGTTCATAGCGATGCCGCCCTATAAAATCACGCGGACACGCCAGGCGTGTCGGCGGCACTGCATCTCGTTAAACTTGGACACGCTAGGCGTGTCCAGTGGCACTTCGATAGAGTTAAATTCTAAATCTGTCTTTTTTTCGGTTTAGCGATGAGTATTAGTTAGTTTGCCATTCGCTGAGCAAGAATAAAGGTGATTCAAATACGGTCGTGAGATTTAACCTGGAGTTATGGCTGAAAATAGTTTTTTAGGTAAGTAATTATCGTAATTTTGTAAGAGATCATAAACATTTTGTGCTTATTTTGAAATATTTCATAATATTAACTTAGATAACTCAATTATTGCAATTTTAAGGAACGATAGGTTAGGTACCTATTATATTTTAGTTGAAGATAGCGTATTTATTTAATTTATTGTTTTCTATAATTTTAATTTTGTAAGAAATCATAAACATTTTGTGGTTATTTTGAAATATTTCATAATATTAACTTAGATAACTCAATTATTGCAATTTTAAGGAACGATAGGTTAGGTACCTATTATATTTTAGTTGAAGATAGCGTATTTATTTAATTTATTGTTTTCTATAATTTTCTCACATAGGATATATTTTTTTAATATTAATTGCCAAAAATAGGGGTAAGGGAGGCATAAATACGCAACTATGCAGCCGTGTGCATGGCTGCGAATAACAGAATAAATGATAATAGCAAATAAATATTATGAGCGGGGACGATTATGGAAAACAGTATTAGTACAAATTATGTTACGGCAAACAAAACATTAGGTACCCTCCTAAATGATAATTTATTTAATAAAACGATTTTTATAAACGGTATAACTCGCGTATATTAATCATTTATATATTCTTGACGTTTCAGCGTTCGTGGTCGCAGGCAGACCACGAACCACGAACGCTGAAAAGCTTTCGAAACGTTTTTTATGTCTAGTGCTCGCGCAAACCTAAGACTTTATTATGCTAATTTGTTTACTTAATTGTAAGTAATAGTATTTATTTGTTTTACTGCAGATAATCAGGAAGAATGCTCTGATAACTATCCTGAATGTAGTCAGTCAATATTACAAAACTTTCCATTGAAAAGGAAATTTGATGGTTGACGTACTTGTGACACAGAATCAACAGACGGTAGCCTAGATGAAATTACTGATTCTGATGAATGTGTTGCAAAGAAATTGAAAACAGATAAATTGCCAATGACAGAAAATAATGATTCTTTAGGTGAAACCAAAACAAGTCCTGCATGTTGTGCCGCCAAAAAATATTTTAACGCATTATTTGCAAAAGATTTAAAAGCCGAACTGAATACAGAAAACGAACTACCTCCAATTTACGCCCAGTTCGAGCATGATTTGGGTATAATGCTTGCTTTTAGACTTAGAAATGTGCCCGCAAACAGGCGATTGGAATGCTATGAAAAATTAATTCGCACAATAAGACAGTATGAAGATTGAAATAAAAGACAAAGATTAAGACAAAAAGATTTTTATTGATTACAAAAAAAGGAGAACGGACAATCAGATTTGGAAATATAAGCTGTGATTAAGAGTATACCTAATAATTATATATTAAGTATTTTTTATTTAGGAATTAAGTACCTACCTAATCATATTTTGTAATAACTTTGTTATATGTAATAGCAATCAAGACATACTGAAACCATGAAAACCTGGACAATCTGGGCTATCAGATAGAACATCCTCTCTGTTTTTATAAACAATGTTACAGTGTCGATAATAGGCTGTGATTAGAATATAATACTGATACATATGTCATATATGTATATATTTTTTTCAAAACATTAATAAATAATCATATATTGTGGTCCACTACATAATAATGAGACTGATTTACGTAGTAAAAAAAAAATTAAAACTTTAACTGGTCTTTCATTTAGCTTAAGTACTTCGAAATTATAACTGAATAATTAATATTTGTGATATGGTTTGAAGCATTCTATGCACAAGCCTGGCTGTTGGGGACATTTCTCGCAAGTAAACAATGTTGCTACCCTTTTTTTTTTCGTTGTCCAGCAGTGGGCGCATCTTCTTCGCTTAGTTTTGCCTTTTGTGTCTTTTTCTAATTTCATAATGCAATGAACATTTGTCCCCAATGGAAGTCGCAAATCCGGTATTAAATGAGGCTCGATAATAGATTTTATTACATTTAATCTAAAATCATATAAAGATATCTTGTTATTCGCTGAGTACTTATTGTACAGGAAGAAAGAATTTATTAATATTATTTGCATAATGTGGATTATAACTTTTTTATACCACCTAAGACTCTTGTGTTCACATGAGTAATACGATAGCATTTGGTCATGTCGATCAATGGCACTCATATTTTCATTGTAATATTTAATTATTTGGGGTTTAAGTTTAATTTGCCCCCTGCGATTTCTGGTACTATCTAAATTACCATTGTATTTTGTTGAGATAGCCAATACCTCCCGTTGATCCATCCATTTAATTATGCAAATGTTATTTTTATGTAATATGCATAACTCACCCTTTTTTAATTTTGTTTTTAATAATGTTTTAGGATTGCCTTGCCTCATTTTTCTCAGAGTTCCTGTACAATAAGTATGTTTATTATATAATTCATCCACCAGACCCACGCTTGTATAAAAATTATCTATGAACAAATGGTGTCCCACATTTATATATGCATCCATTAAATGTTTAACGACTTTTTTAACGTGGTTTGTTCCACCAACAAGCATATCAGAGGCACCCCCATACAGATGCAATTTTAGCACAACCCCTAGCTGATCGGCAAGTGCATAAAACTTCAGACCATACTTATTTTTCTTTCCTTTCATATATTGTCGACATTTTAATCTTCCTCTCCATAACATCATTGATTCGTCAATCACTATATTTTTAGTGGGATAATAAATTTCTAACATTCTTCTATTGAAATAATCAATTATTGGTTTTATTTTACAATTGCTTGTAGTTCCTCCTGTATTGACGCACAACATTCTTAAAATTAATAAAAAAGTATTACGCGACATTGCTTTAGAAAATACTGGTTGGTTAAAATATGAATCGGTTTTCCAATAATCTGATAGTCGATTTATTTTTATGAAGCCCATGTGGAATAATAATCCAAAGAATAATTTTATATCGCTGCAACTTATGGGTTTCCAAAACTTAGCTCTGCTTTGTGCACTTCTGCTTGCAGGTCTTTCCTTTTCCCCGTACTCGTTGGTAGAGCGAGTTAATAAATTAAGCAGTTCTTCATTGCATAAAGCGTTAAAATAGCTGATTGGTGTTTCAGCTATGTTTTCTTGGAGACCGGTTGTCTTGGTGAAAGGAATTTCGTTATATTGACCAGGATTCCCTGGTTGCCATTCATCGTTAAATGTATCAAGAGGTAAAGTTTCTTCTAGCTCATTTAAATCTATTTGGCAGTCGTCGTCATCTGTATCTATCTCATCTAAAACATTTTCAGAGAGGATCCCTAAGAGCTCAGAGTCAGTTAAAGCTGAAGGTGGCTGGTTCAAGGGCGGAGTTGAATTCGAAGATTCCATGGCTCCTACAGTGTCTTCGATCCAAGGGAAATCCCAATTAGGGCTTTCCCAAGAGCAGGATGGTAGTGGATTCTCGAAGGGGTCCATAACCTAAAAAAAAACAACAAGAATAAAAAATATGACGAAACGGTTAGCGCATTGGCTGAGCGATTGACTGCTGCGCTGCGTGTCGCGGGTTCGATTCCCGCACGGAGCAATTATTTGTATGGCCTACAGGTAGTTGTTTCGAGTCTGGCTGTTTGTGTACGTGAATTTAAATGTTTGTAAACGCACCCACGATACAGGTGAAATTCCTAGTGTGGGGCAACTTAAAAAATATATATCCTGGGAGAACTTACACATTTTTTTAAAATGTGATCGCATTGGAATAGTAATATTTTGTTAATATATATATTAATATAATATTTTGTTAATATATAACATTAGGTATAAAATACACACTTGTAATAATAATACAATTTTTTTATGTTTTTAAGAAATAAGTATTTAAAAATGTAATTATATGTTAATCCTTACTAATACTATAAAAGCGAAAGTGAGTTTGTTTGTTTGTTACGTCTTCACGCCTAAATGGCTAAACCGATTTTGATGAATTTTGGAACAGAGATAGTTGGGACCCTGGAGACGGACATAGGCTATTTTTTTTAAAAAGATTGTGTTTTGAGTGAGAAAGAGGGAAGAAAAGGGAAAACTTAACATTGCTATTGCAAAAACTACAGGTAGCAGGTACCTGCAAATCAGAAAAGGGGAACTGTGTTACCCCGAATATAACGCGAGCGAAGCCAAGCATTTTTTTTTTAAATGTAGGTACACAATTATACGACGTCATACACTAAATATCTGCATAATTAAAATCTTTAAATTCAACAACATTCCGCTGCGCGAACGCACACGATTATGTGTGTGATTATTTCACACATTGTTATGTTTGAAATAAATTGTACTCACCAATTTTGTAGACAGGTATATCAGTTCACTGAAAGTAGACTAAGTTGAAGTTGTTGGCAGCAGTCCCGAAACAGTAGCCGATGTCTTCGTGAGAGCAATCAAACAGTCCCGAAACAGTAGCCGATGTCTTCGTGAGAGCAATCAAACAGTCCCGAAACACTAGCCGATGTCTTCGTGAGAGCAATCAAACAGTCCCGAAACAGTAGCCGATGTCTTCGTGAGAGCAATCAAACAGTCCCGAAACACTAGCCGATGTCTTCGTGAGAGCAATCAAACAGTCCCGAAACACTAGCCGATGTCGTCGTGAGAGCAATCAAACAGTCCAAAAATATAAGCCGAAGTCGTCGATAGAGCGATCAAACAATATTCAGTAAACGTAAGTTACGGAAGGAACCGTCACACATGTGCTATGTCGAAAGCTTCGAACACTGCACTAAACAAGTTTAACTGCCGGCGTGAGAAAATATTTGTCAACAAAAGCTTTAACACAAATAAAATTACAAAAATCTTACTTAACGGGCTTATTTTAAAGTTCAAATTCAAAAACCCAAGTCAAAGCTACAATAACAAACAACACGTGCGCGATCTTGCCGTTTTGTTCAATCTTTTGATTCTTTCTAACGCTCTTAACAAGCGTATCTCGCGTACTCGCTCTAAGCTATCCCTGGCCGCCGTCCGGCTGGACCGGTTTGGTGGGAACTTGGACGCGCCCCGAGTGTCGATTTTATGTAGGTAATTTGCAAAGGTATCTATTTCAAACTACGTCAAAGTTGGAAAAATATATGCGAACAGTAGAACTTATTTTAGAAACTTAAACGGTAGGTATTTAGTTTTATACAATCATTTTATCTAGGTAAGTACGTTACCTAGATAAAATAATATTGTATAATAAAATAAGATACATCTTTTTATGGTTTTCATTGCTCAAAATACCACCGGTAAGAAATACCACCGGTAATAAAAACAGTAAGTATTTTGATTTTTTTCACATAGAACATACACACGTACCTAGTAGAAATTATTAACGAGCGAATAACAGTGAAATACCTACTGTTTTAACAGTACGGTTGTCAATCCAACCAGTTGTTTATTTAGGAGATCTTACCTACTTACCGTAAATTATTTTGTACAAATTGGTCTGACCGAGGCAACGGGAGTTCACACAGTAGGTAGTTATCTTTCAGTCCTACTCGCCTTCTTATTTCTTGGGCTTCTACCTACTTGACATTCAATAAATTATCTTCATATTAATTGATTTTTGTAAATACGTACATTATTTTAGCTATATTATACGTCTTAGTACAAAGGTTGAAAATCTCTGATTAACTTGTTTAGGTGGACACGCCTGGCGGGTTCTCGGCGTCACATAATCACTTAAAAAAAAAAAAAAACTAATTAAGAGATTTTTCCGGGGGCCACCTCAAAAATCCTTAGGATATAGCTAAAGGATTATGTACTGAGTATTTCAAAAGGCAATTTTGGCTAATTTTCGAAATATCACTGAAACATTTAGGACACGCCTGGCGTGTTCGAGGCGTAGTTATAGAAATTCGCAAGAACACGCTAGGCGTGTCGGCGGCATTGAACGTGTTAATATCCGCCTTTTCGTGCATGGAAAAAGCTTGGTATTTTTTACCGAGTGCTTTACGAGTGTTTATGTTGGTAGATCAAAATAAAGATTTTCATTATTAAGCAAGTACCCATACATAATAACCATTATCACAAATTGATTTAATATTTTAATAGAATATTTTCTTCGAAGATAATTAGGCAAGTACATTTATGTTTTATGTGATCGAATTATTCCTTATTTTAATAAAACCTGGGGCTATTTCATTATCAATACTTTAATGCTTTAACAGAAATCTGTAATAGAATATTCAAAAGACTTTTCTTTATGGTCAACATGACGATAGGAAAATAAAAAAATCTAGTTTATGCAGAAGTTTAGGCTAGCACACCCTGGAGCGGGAGAGAACTCACAAAGCGGTTTTCTCCCGCTGCCGCCACGGTAGCGGGCCCGCAGCTTCTGTAGAATGCAAATATATACGTAAAAAATTAAATCAATTTTTATTATGCATGTATTATATATATAAACCTTCCTCTTGAATCATTCTATCTATTAAAACAACCGCATCAAAATTCGTCATTGTATCAAATGTAGGTACTATAATTTGATAGCTTGAAAATAAATAATATAAACCTACTTGGTTTTCGGTAGCCGAAAGGCCTTTATGTTTTTAATTTGATGTAGAAACAAAATATACAAGAGACTTTTATGTTAACTATTTCTCACTTGTCGCAAACGTGGTGACAAAATGATAAATTGAAATTAAATAAGTACTACTAGTGTACTAGTGTTACTATATATTTTGGTGTACAATAAAGTTTATTGTATTGTATTGTATTGTACTCCGTGAGTACTCCACTCTGACGAGATAAATTCGTAAAAGTTAATACCTACGCTGAATTAATTTTTTCTTTAGATTGATAATGATAAGGCGGGTTTCTGAATTGAGTATTTTGAGTTAAGAACGTCTTACACTATACATAGATGCCAAACTTTGACAGGTTTACAGGCTTAAGTATAGTTTGAGTAATTCTCAACTTCAAATGCTTAAATCAGAAATCGGGGGATGTGGGGACAGTGTGGTACACTGTAAGAACCGGCGGCACGGTGCCCCAGGCGGCTGAAGAAGCAAGAATGATATAGGAAAATAATTGTAAAATAGGGATTTAGAGATGCTTTTTAAAATCCTCAGGGCCAGTCTTTCATCTGAAATATTTTTGACATATCTTTGTCAACTTGTCTTTGTCATCGTACCCTTATCTAGGTAGATACCATGGATACAGTACAATATCCCCAAATAATCTTTCTGTTATTAAGTCAAAGAGAACGCTATGAGCTGCAGGATTGTTCTAAAGAGTTATCACAGCCCTGGAAAGCAAAAGGTAACGTCTTTTACTTTGTGTTTTTAACTTTGCTGTATCTGTCACGAATAACTATTTTTCTAACTTGAGGATTTTATAGTCAAGCTAAAGTTTGACACTCCCTCTCGTTCCACCCAGAGTGGGAAAATAGTTAAACTCTATCTATGTCATTATAACCATCATTTAAGCTGAAGACGTTCACTGCTGTACATGGGCCTCCCCCATGTGTCGCCATAACGACTGGTAGAGAATGCCTTGTGGCATTAATTCTGCCTATGTACCACTACTGTACATGAAGTTTAAATAAATAAATTCCCATGACCCTCACCAGGTCATTGGCCCACCTGATTGTCTAACTCAATATTATATTAGATTTTTTATTTTGCCAAGTCTGGATTTAGAAACGAATTGTTTAGTGAAAAAAGCGGGATTCTTTCGTCGAAAGCTAATAATAAAAAAAGTATGTAATCAGAAGTTTTTAAATATATTTTTTTCTGAATTTTAAATTAAGTTTACGTGACAATAGATAGCAAAAATAATCATAGAAAATTTATTTTAACTAAAATATGAAATCAGATTTACCTTATCGGCGGGCGCGCTTCCTCAGCACGCTGCACGCACGGTCAAGTTATCCCCGAAACGCGGGACTGAGCCTGTCCCGCGCGGAAAATTTAATTTTGATTTAAAAATCGGGACGTTCCGCCAAATAGGGCAACGCTGATAGACATTTTAAAATTCACAGTCCCTGTAACTACACTAACCATTTTTACCTGGAACAAACGAGAAGTACTTATATGGATATTGAAATCAAATCACAGAGAAATTTTAGTGCAGGAGCTGGCCCTGCTCACAGATCCTATAGATAACTATAAACTACCGTTTTAATTTCCATCTTATATAGTCAATCAAAAACAAGCTGAAAATATATATTCTTTTTACAGATCACATTAAGTATTATATAACTTAAATGACTAGATATACTAATTTACATAAATTACTGAAATATTAATTAAATACGGAAATATAAAACACAACCTAACTACGTATATGCAAAAATAAACACGTGTTGAAATACTCCTCCACATCGTTGTCACCGGGGCAAATAGAAAACGCGCACAGGATACAGGCGGTATCGCCACGTTGACTGGCAATGCTAATTCTTTGGGTAAAGAATGAGCCAACACTCTAAATCATAAATCATTTATTACAATTCTTGTCAACCGTAAACATAAGTTTTACAGATAAACGTCTTGTCCAACCACTGTTATTTGTTTTACGGATTTATAAAACCAAGGACCTAATTTCTGAGAAGCTACCAGATTATAAGTACCAGCTTTAGATTGCCTACGGCAAGTTATAAAAGGCCACTTTTCAATTTCCATTGAGTTACCAAAAAAAAAAGTCTACATATTTTTATTTGAATGTCGCTTTTTCTAAGCCTATTCTTGTATGGATCACAAAAAATACCTACGCGTAATTTTTTTTTTTTTGTGAAATGTAGCAAGGATTATTTTATTGGGTGAAAACCTAAAATTCTCGAAACCAGCAAAGTAACCTTAATTAAACGAAAATAAAACAGTCGACTCGAGCTCGGTCCGGTCGTTTACCGAATGGCCGGAAGGCGAGCTACCCATTTCTCTTCGACTGACTATACCACCTGTGTTAATTCAGTGTTCCTTTCGTAAATTCCGCAGACAGTTTCAATAAGACTTTATTTTAGAACAGCTTTTGTACAACAAAATCGATTGGAAGGGACCTCAAATAGTTTGTGTGTACCCTTTCATTACAATACAATGCCAACAACACCCTTTTAGTGGCTGGCAAACAATGATCTCGTAATTATCTCGCCCAGATTTGAAGATCAGATAATGGATGGCTTGAATGGTAAATGAAAAGGGTAGGTACCTAATATTGAAAGCTAATCTAGTTACCAGACTAAGATTGGCTGGTTAATCAGACGGTAATTTGAGTAGCTGCATGTTATAGCTATATTATATAATATGATGATATTTGACTGGTCTGGGTTAGTGGCCCAGACAGCTATACCGAACGTCGTATTATAGTTAAATTACACACAGACACACTAAATGATCGTGTTCATCACAAAAACATTTGTCTTGGATGGAAATCGAACCTAGGAACTCCAGCCCCCTAGCCAAGTTACAATCGTTTCGTTTAGCGTGAATGCTTTGAGTTGGCCACGCCCACAATTCCATTGTTCTGACGTGATCTCAACGCTCAGTCACGTGGTCAGAACAAAGGAATTGGGGGCGTGGCCAACGCCCAGCGTTCACGCTAAACGAAACGATTGTAACTTGGCTAGGGGGGCAGCAAAGCAATGTTTTTTTACTAGCTTATTTGTTGAGCATCAACTTGCTTCAAAAAATACAAAATACGAAGCCCAGTGAAAAAACCATCGTGAAGATACTATTAACACATTTAAAATCCAATTCAGCAAGTATTAAAAAACGTACCTAAAGGGATCCAATTAATTTGCAATTAGGCTGCGGTTGTAATCAATTTCTACGTAAATTGGATTGAACCGATTTATCGGCGAGATGTTCTGACTAGGTACGAATCGAACACGTTATTTAATAAAACCTATAAATATTGTAATCACATTCATGTTTGAAGGCGAAAGTACAGAGGGACCAAAAGCTTTTTAATTTTCAATCAAGGATAAAAAACTACATAAAAACTGTTTATTTACTATGAATTTAAAATTTCCGAACCAGGTTACAGCAGTATTAAAATAACCGTGGGTCCCATATGGACGGCTCAATTAAAAAAAAAATATATATATTCCTGATTGTATACTTTCATAATAAATAAACAGTTTTTATCTAATTTATCCAGTTTTTTTAAATCTTTGTTTGAAAAATAAACAGACTTTTGGTCCACTTGTAGTTATGTGTCTATGTTTTTTATTTCTTCACGATCGATGAAGTCTGGTACACGGTAAAAAGTACGCTATGTGCTGTTCCAGGACACGGTCTATCCATGTCCTGGAATAGAACATAGCACACTTTTTAATCGGGAGTATAATTTTAATCCTTCCCTATGCGATAATTTTCTATTAACATGTAGGCGAAGCTACTGGCAAAAACTAGTCATATTAAAAAAACCAGGCAAGTGCGAATCGGACACGCGCACTGATAGTTTAATTCTCGAATCTAGTCTCGAAATTATTTCCAAAATCATGAAGTTTTTTTTGTGTGCGGTTGCTTTTACATTTTTTTGTACAAGACTAGGTATCTTACAGATATTGGTTTCGGGTCTAGATTTTTTGTATACATACATAAACATGTAAACTTACATGAGTTTACAGGTTACTTAAATACAATAACACACGATACAGGAGTCTTTCGCAGGGAGGGATAAAAAAATGGTTGCGTTATTGTTCACAAAAGTAGTGAACAGTTGATATTTTTTGATATTTGTAATGAAATTTATTTCGTCATTTTACATAATAAAAAATAAACACTTAACTGTATCGTTATAAATACACACTAAATAAAAAAAACCGGAAAAAACTCAAAATAATCTAAAATATGGCGTCGAAAAATGCCTCCACATCGCTGTCGACTGATTGTATCCAAAAGGCTGGCGCCATTGTCACGCTGTATGGCTGTATGAATGTATGGTAATGCTTATCTTCTTATCCTCTGCCCAAGGTAAAAGCCAGCCTTTGGATCAAGTAATTTGTGGTTTGGTAGATTTGAACGAATATTGTCAATGAACATAAAACGACCCTGTATTTAAAACTCATTTTTTATTTTATTTTTTTATTTTTATCTTTTTGATGACAACCGTTCTTCTTGATGTCAACACCTGCCAACGCCGAAAACCAGCGCTGTGTGCTCATCGCATTGTGCATGAGGGCACAGCTTTATACTGAGCGTTCGGCCGTTTTGGACGGATGTAACGCATATCTTTCCTTTATAATGATTATTGTCTAGTTTTTAATTGCGTCATTCCGTGTAAATAAACTGTTTTTCTTTCTTTCTTTCCTTTTTCTTTCTGTAGTTGTTTGTCAGAATTTCGGTCGTAATTAAATAGATTACGTAGGTAAATTGGACAGCTTTTGAATGTCGCGATGTTTATACCTTGGATACATTATTCATCAAAGAATATCTTCTTTTATAGGGAAATCTATCGGTAAAAGTCCCTGATAAGATTACCTCATAGGTACCTGTCTTCATACCTCCACGGGTTTGGGTTTAGTTGTTATTCAGATACGTTTTGTGTCATTGATTTTTGTTACAAAATCACGATACACCGCATATTTATTCCACCTAAGGTTGCCTTGTATATTTTTTATTTAGTTGATATAACCTGCAATCCCACCTGATGGGAAACAGTGATGGAATCGTTGATGGTGAGGCGCACTAGTTTATTAAGAGCCTATTCACTCTAGCCTTGAAGACACCCAAGTTATAATCGGATGGAAAGATCGCAGCAGGCAATTGGTTCCAGTTCTTCGATATACGCGGTATAAACGACGAGGCCAAACGCTTAGTCCGGACCGTAGAGGTTTCAACAACGTAAAGGTGTATAATAGCCGTATGTCGGGTTGGCCGATGGTAGAAATGAGATGGGGGAATCAAGTTATGTAATTCCCGCAAATCACATGTCTTCGAATTTTTGGTTCTAGGACATGCCGGTTTCCTCACGATGTTTTCCTTCACCGTTTTGAGAGCAGTGGTGATGAAATAAATTACACAAAGTAATGTGCCTGGTCGGGTTTGAACCCGCGACCTACAACTCGTAAGTCGGGGCCGCTACCACTCGGCCACCACTGCTCTCAGTGTACAATACATGCATGTTATAGTAGAGAAAAGCTGAGAATTTCAAAGATTCGTAACATCCGTGTGAAACTGGGACGGGATGCATGTTATTTCGTTTACTTCTAATTGAAAAATTCTTTAGTTGTATTAAATAGCCCATTTATCGAAGAAAGCTATCACCCACAGGAGCGGACTAGTAACTAAAGCTTTTAGTCTCGATACATTTTTGATTCCCGGGAAAAAAAGTCGAGGCTCAACCCAGTTTCGAGATTGAAACCTCGGGATAGAGCTAGTATTACATATATATATGTTTCGCTTACAGACGATATGATTTATTAATGATTTTTAGTCATAATGGCTATGCACCTTTAAATGGTCGTTAAAATCCCGCGGAAGGTTTTTTTTTTTTTTTTTATGGTAGGTAAAATCATCCAATGACAAATCCCGCCCTTGGGTGGAGC
The DNA here is from genome assembly GCA_958295575.1 of Leucania comma. Lineage (NCBI taxonomy): Eukaryota > Metazoa > Arthropoda > Insecta > Lepidoptera > Noctuidae > Leucania > Leucania comma. Next base: position 17,418,605 of record OY282480.1, read on the forward strand.
GGGAAGTAGTGTCAGACTCTTACTGACTAAAAACCTACCCCGTTCCTTCGTTGCCTATAGTGCCGGGGCTGAGCCTTCCTCTCAGAAAACGGCCCTTGACCCCAGCAGGCTTCGACCCTGCCTGCCTGCAGTTAGCAATCCCGCGGACGGTCGATTCGGTACATAAAACACTACCGAATTCCTTTTTTTCTACAAGTCGAGTTAATATACGCATGTACGAAATTAATTTCTTTAAGTAAACGAGTCAATCACCTTGTAGGTAGTTGTCGGCCGTTGCGTACTAACTACCTAAAGTTCATTGGCCTCGCTCAGCTGACGTTTACTTAAAGAAATTAATTTCGAACAAGCGTAAACTAAATCGAGTTTAAAAAAAAGTACTTTATTTTTTTATTTTTCTATCGACTCTTGCCGTTGTTGTTATTTAGTTCAGATAGTTTTTTTAAATGTTAAAAATCATTAAATGACCTTCGCTATAGGGTGGAACTACAAATATTATTATGTCAGTCAGTCAGTTTCTCCTTTTAAGTATTTATTTAGATTTGTAATGGGATAATTAATGAAAACCGGCATATCCTAGAACCAAAAATTCGAAGACATGTGACATCCACCAATCCGCACTGGGCCCGCGTGGAGGATTACGGCCCATTCTCTCTACTAGAGAGGAGGCCTGAGTCCCAGCAGTTGGCTGATGATGATGATAATGAACTAATGAGAATATCTTTTCCCGGAAGCTAAATTGTACATTTTTTAACCCAAATTATCAATTAGGAAAGTTGATTAACCCATCTTGTTTATATTATAGCCGGGTTCATCAAACGGTCGTGAACTCCAGTGAGCCCGTGAGCGCGTTAATGAAGTAATTAGCAACTGGCTTATATTATTTATCATTTAAACATTGTAATTTAACAAAGAGATGATACTTCCACTTGAACTACCGATTCCAGCCACCGATGGCGCGGGCTTGCAGACGGTGAGCAATGCGTAGCTCGCCGTCCGGCCATCCAGTAACCGTCCGGGCCGACTCCAAGTCGTCAATGGAGTGTAGTGTTCCACGCGCGCCTCTAGGAGATATCAGTAAAACTGTAGAGGCCCAGCAGGGTCGAACCCATGGTCCTGGAATGCAAGGCAACGAAGGAACATAGGAGTGGGTTTTAGTCAGTAAAAGTCTGATACTGCATCCCGCTTCGCCCTAGGTTAGATGATTTCCCACTTAAAAATTCCATTTGAACTACCAATGCCACGAGGGATTTCTGAAAGGGAAACCGTGTTCCTACTAGAACGCAAAGGGCAACTGAATGACATAGCTGGGTTTTTGTCGGTAAAAGTCTGACACGCCTTCTCGTTCCACCCTAGAGCGGGAGAAGTCATTGGATAATTTGCCACTCATTAGAGACACAATTAAAAAGCATTATCTCTCGCGTAGATCTACGCTCCTGGCATTCAACGGGAATCACGACATCTCAGTAACTACACTTAAAATTTGGTAGGTAGGTTCCTTATAGGATTTTACGAAAGGGTGGAGTTTCGGGGGTAGCTAAGGGGGTAAACTGTAGGGGCCCAACAGGGTCGAAGCCTACTCTGGGAGGTATGAAAATGCATACCAGGGCCCTGGAATCAAGGCAATGAAGGAACGGGGTAGGTTTTTATTCAGTAAGAATCTAACACTATCTCCCGCTCCGCCCAAGGGCGGGGGATGTCATTGGATGATTTTACCTACCTAAAAAAAAAGCCCTAAGGTGGTAAAACGGAGGTTGAAAGTTTGTATGGAGAAACCGAATTTCACGCGGGCGATGCCGCTGGCAGATGCTAGTTTTATATATACTTTTGTGATTTTTTATTATATAGGGTGACTGGTAATTAGTGAACGATACTTTAACACGTGATTGTAGTCATGATAACAAACCACTTTTTATAAGAATCTGCTGGTCAATGTATTTGTGTTCGCCTAACTGGTCAAAATGTACTGAACTTGCATGATTTTTTTCGCGATTTCAGGTTTGGTCCCATAGTAAAAGTTGTTTGTTATCATGACTACAATTACGTGTTTAAGTATCGTTCACTAATCACCAGTCACCTTATATTATGTACTAATATGTATACTCCATTCGCAATAACATTAGACATCTGAACGAACCTTTTTATTGTCCGTTCAACCGATTTTGACGTTTATTACGTTGGTGGAATCAGTGCCATGAAAATGGTAGCCAGTCAATAGTTGGTATTGTAATTGTTTTTTGCTTCCATTAGCATCCTTATTTCTACGGAATAGAAGTCAAAATCGGTTGAACAAACAGTAAAAAAGGTTTGTTGAAATGTCTAATCTTATTGAAAATGGAGTAAGTATTATCGCAGAAAATACATAACTTCACAGTTATTTCCAAATCGGAAAGACGAAAAGGTCACGTGCGACTATTTTAACACAACAAGAAAATGGTGTTGTGTGTCACGGACATCGGACACGAGCCAATTCTAGAAATATCGATACGGAAATATTAAATAGGGAGGATTTTGTGAGCAAGTGTATGCTTTGTGAGTGTATGATTCAAAAGTACAAATGTGGTAGAAACGAACGGCAGAGCAATAAAAAAAAACTCATTTTCACTAAACTTACTTGAAAACCTGCTCTTATTCCACCGCTTTTAGGCACGCAATGAACTGTTTTCCGTACTAGTGCAGAAAAGTGCGCGAGGTTGCCCCCGCCACTATTTTATTACATTTATCGTATTAGGCTGGGCGCACGTCGAGACCCTCGAGGCGCGCGTCAACCACCACGAATCTTAAGTGTACCGAAAAACATAGTTTAACACACGTGCAAATTTATCCCTGCAGCTCTCGGCTCCAAACTAACTCGCCTTCAGCTCGTGCGAATTCCGCCTCGGTTGCAATGACAAACTCTGCACTTGTATCAAAACGTGTTTTTTATTATTCTTCTCAATGACCTGGCCACAGCGGCTTTTACTATTTACGTAAGTTCTTCTTCTTTTCGAACCGATGGTAAACTGGGTAAACTATTTGGCTATTTGGTTATTTAATGCCCGACGCAACGCAGAATTTTGCGATGTGCAACGCGATGCAAATTCCAGCGTTATGACGTCAAACTTGGTGACAATGATGCAGTTTGTTTCTAGGCCATCAAATCGAACGTTTGCTCTTTTTATTTTATCACAAGATTTTCAATTTTTCATCAAAAATTTAATGTAAAATATTTCAAACAAAGATATTGCTTCTGAATATTGCGCTGGCGCACTGCGTTCGCCAGCGCAATATTCACGTTTTTTAATTTCGCGTTTTTTTCGCGTGTTAATTAATGTTGGCAACTATTGGACCACACTGACTTCAAATATCGCCCCACAATTATTTGTTGTGATATTAGTTGGGCCGTTTTCGAAACAGTAATCTAATACATGTGTAATCCAAGATCCACTCTAAAAAATCACGAAGAACTGCTTACCCTACAGAACGCTCCTTTTTGCGGCGCCGCAACGCAACGCTCAAAAACGCATTGCGTGGCCGCATGGCAACGCAACGCGTTTATGTGTTTCAGCTCTTAATCCTCCAAACTGCAGGCAGATTGAGGTACTTTGTGGCTCATATAAGTTTACGTAAGTTTAAAATGAGTTTCATGTCGAAAAAGGTCAGATGCCCACGTCCTTTTCCTGACGTCAAATCCTTTGACGTTGATCACGTGATCAGAACAAAGAAATTGGGGACGTGGCCAACTCCAAGCGTTCACACTAAACGAAACGATCGTAGCTTGGCTAGGGGGAAAGGTCTCAAACTCAAAGTGCAATATACGGCAAGAAATTCGAGCATATTTTCTCAAATATTAGGTAATTTACAAGATGCTTAGAAACACAAACAAAAGGCTTGAATTCCGTTTATATGTATATGAATAGTGGCACATAATAATAGATTGTAATAAAACGGAAACTGTGACGTAAGAGAATCGATACAAATATTATGAGGCGAAGTCAAATGTTTATGTACACAAAGCGTGATATTACTCATATCATAGTAGGTTTGCGTACTAGTTCAAACAAATAATGAATTCGCTCAACATAACATTGTATTCGTAGATGGATAGAGATACATAATAAAAGAAAGAGATTCGGTTATTGTTGATTTTTAGGATTCGGTACCTCTGTCTACAGAAACGAAACTCTAATCATCTAATGGAATTACTTTGTGGTATGTTCTTTTTTCACGACCCTTGTTCTCAGGAACGCGTAATATCAAATACTAAGGTCTTTTTTTTTTAGATGAGAAAATCTTCCAATGACATCTCCCGACCTTGGGCGGAGTGGGACGGTGTGTCAGACTTTTACTAACTAAAAATCCACTCTTGTTCCTGCGTTGCCTTTCATACCAGGGCATAGTTTTCCTTTCAGAAGCAAACCCTTGGCTCCAGTAGGCTTCGACACTGCTGGGCCCCTGCGGTTTGCTGACACCTCGAAGTGCGTGGAACAGTACACGCACATCGACTTGGGCTCGATCCGGGTGATTACCGGACGGTCGGACGACGAGCTACCCATTGCTTGACGTTCGCAAGTCCGCACCTAGTGAATAGGCTCTTAATAAACTCGTGCGCCTCACCATCAACGATTGCATCACTGCTTAACATCAGGTGGGATTGCAGTCAAGCACTAGTTTATATCAATTTAAAAAAAAATCAGAACAGGTGGGCCTAAAATAGCTGTTTACTTGCTAACCCGATTGATGACGTCACATCCTGTCTTAACTATGATCTGTCAAAGGCATGAACTGCTAAACGAGCGTTAGCGAAAATTAAATATTAGTCATAGTTTTCTGAATTTTTCTAATTTTCTTCACAACTTCCTTGATTTTTTCATTCATAAGAACCTTCTCAAAACAAAATACAATAATATGACAGTTAGCGAAATTGGTCCAGCCATTCATGAGTGACGACGTGACCAAGGGAACTAGGGATTCATTTGCTTTTGATATGATTCAGCTGACCCGACGAACATGAATTGTCAAACGCATGAACTGTCAAACGCATGAACTGTCAAACGCATGAACTGTCAAATATGCGAACTGTTAAACACTCAAAGATTAAGTATAATTTCTGCGCTACTTCATTAATTTTTTCTTTCATATTAACCTTCTCTTTCACGCGTGATGAAATGGCCAAGGGAAATAGGGATTCATTTTTATACAACATTATTTTTAGTATTATTATGCGATACCTGAATATAGTTTGTTCAGAATTAGTACCTGAATCGATTCAACCATTTTTACACCATGTTATATTTTTTCCCAAACATATTTATAAAAGGTCACAAATTGTACACCACCGAGAATATGTACAATACAGGCCAGGCAGGTCATAGTAGACATTAAACAACAGTGCACAGCTAGGTGCGGGAGCAAAACAACTCTTCAGTCGCCCGGATGTCCCGGTGACCATGTGTTTGTGTGGACAACCAGGTAACACAACAAGCTTATAGCTTTATGATTTTTCATGATACAGTTATGAAACTGTGTTTTGGTTTTCGTATATATTAAAAATAAGGTTGTGTTTATGGATAGATTACGTAAACTTATCCTTAGTCTATCTTAAGTTTATGTCGATGTCGGCACCTCAATCAAAGTTCTTAAGGATGGCGATCGATTTAATTTTGTGGTATACGAGCGGCTCTGTCGTTCCTCTTCAGTTTGGCGCCTATTGACGACCAAATTATGTTAGATAATTGCTTTCTAACTTCGATAGACTCATCAAGGTTTAGGTATTTTGTACAGCTCTATAGTTTAATCTGAGCGTCCAATTCTTCAAGTACTGAAAATTCTTGGGTACGCCAATTCATATTTTGTTAACCCTATCGAAGTCTTACCCTATTAAATGGCTATTTCATGAGAAATTCATTCAAAAGGGTTAGCTGAACTGAGCGATGTTATAGATGTTTTTTTATTTTTGTTTTTATTCCGTAAATAAATACGTGTATTCACTCTTAACTTTAAGATCCTCAGGTGGTAGCTATCAGTAAACAAAGACTCAGGCAGTGAATTCTATTCTTTAGCTGTACGCACAATCAATGTGTTTCCAAAACGTTTTGTGCGCACAGGAGTTATGTCCACCATGTACCGGTCCAAACTCGAGGCCCGCAACGTGTGGCTGGAGTCTCTGAACGTCGATCCGTGGGGACGCCCATACAAAATGGTGATGGAGAAACTCCGCCCATGGGCTCCCCCGCTGACTCAGAGTCTCCGGCCCCAGCTCGTGGAGGGTGTGGTGAGCGCTCTGTTCCCTACGCGAGGGGAGCATACTCCCCCGCCTATGGCTCCGCCACCAGCAGCGGTGTCCGATGCGGACCACGACGGCAACGACGGCAACAATGCTCCAGAGGTGACCGAGGTGGAGATGTGAGTGGCGGTGCGAAGGCTGAGTGCCAAGAACACCGCCCCAGGACCCGATGGCTTGCCTGGAAAAGCCTGGGTCCTGGCCATGGAGGAACTCGGGTCTCGACTGAGAGGGCTCTTCAGCGCATGCATGGAGAGGGGCCAGTTCCCGCTTCGCTGGAAGACGGGGAAACTGGTCCTTATCGCGAAGCCGGGGCGCCCCGCGGACTCTCCGTCCGCGTATCGGCCCATTGTGCTGCTCAACGAGGTGGGCAAGCTCTTTGAAAGAGTAATTGCAGACCGCCTCGTCGTGCACCTGGCACGGAAGGGGCCGGATCTTGCAGACGGCCAGTTCGGATTTCGCAGGAGGCGCTCCACTGTGGACGCCATCATGCGCGTGCGAGCCCTCACGACGGGGGATGCGGTGTCCCGGGGCAGGTGTGTCTTGGCGGTGTCTCTGGACATCGCCAACGCCTTCAACTCCCTGCCCTGGAGTTGCATTGGTAGGGCACTCCGGTACCACCGGGTGCCCGACTACCTCTGTCGGGTGATCGAGGCCTACCTGTCGGACAGGTTCATCATCTACCCCGGTCATCAGGGGGAGTTGAAACGGCGAGAGATGTCGTGCGGTGTTCCGCAGGGATCGGTACTAGGGCCGCCCTTGTTGAACATCGGGTACGACTACGTGCTGCGCGCCGACCTCCCCGACGGGGTCAGCGTGGTCTGTTACGCAGACGACACGCTGGTCCTGGCGCGGGGACGGTCGTACCAGGCGGCGGTCGAACTAGCGACGCGCGGGGTTGCGACAGTCGTGGAGAGGATACAGCAGTTGGGACTCGAGGTGGCATTGCACAAGTCCGAGGCCATGTGTTTTCACGGCCCTCGGAGCGCGCCACCTCCGGGCTCCCAATTAACGGTAGGAGGAGTTCACATCGGCGTCGGGTCGACGATGAAGTACCTGGGACTCGTCCTCGACAGCCGGTGGAACTTCAAGGAGCATTTCCGACGTCTGGCTCCCAGATTGAATGCGACTGGGGCTGCGCTCAAGCGGCTCCTGCCGAACCTGGGGGGTCCAGACGCCTCCTGCCGGAGGCTCTACGCAGGCATCGTTCGGTCCATGGCCCTTTACGGTGCGCCGGTGTGGGCGCCATCGCTACGAAAGCGAGTGGCGGCCCGGCTAACCGCCTGCCAGAGGGTCATGGCCATCCGGATGATTCGCGGATACCGTACGGTGTCCTGTGAAGCGGCGAGCCTCCTTGCTGGCCTACCACCATGGGATTTGGAGGCAACAGTCCTTGCACACATGCATGATTTACGCGTGGAGATGCAACGTCGGGGCGAAACTCTGCTGCCGCGACAAGTCGCGGCATGGCGGGCAGAGCTCCGGCGGGATCTCATGGTGAAATGGCGAGAGCGACTGTCGCAACCTCGTGCTGGGCACGCCACGATCGAGGCGGTAAGGCCCCTCTTTGAGGCGTGGCTGGAAAGGCCCCACGGCGTCGTCACCTTCCGTTTGGCGCAGGTGCTGACCGAACACGGCAAGTTCGGTCCGTACCTGTACAAGATTCGTGCGGAGACGACGCCCGGGTGTCGCCACTGTGCGGACCGCCCGGTGGACACGGTGGAGCACACAGTCGAGGTGTGCCCCGCTTGGGAAGAGCAGCGCCGTGTCCTCGTGGGGGCGATCGGCGGCGATCTCTCGCGCCGGGGCTTGGTTCAAGCCATGCTCCGGAGCGAGGAGGAGTGGCAGGCGGTCGCCTCCTTTTGCGAAGCAGTAATGCTAGTAAAGGAGGAGGCCGACCGCATTAGGCAAAGGCGCACACGCCGCCGCCGCCGCCGGGTTTCCGATCCCAATTTCCGGCCACCGTAGGCGCGGGCTCGCGGACGGTGGGCAATGGGTAGCTCGCTGTCCGTCCGTCCGGTAACAGACCGGTCCGAGCTCAGGTCGTCTACGGCGCGCACCGTTCCCGCGCGCCTCAAGGAGTTGTCAGCAAACTGTAGGGGTCCAGCAGGGCCGAAGCCTACTGGGGCCAAAGGTTATGTGAGACTGTCACCACAGGCCCCAGGATAAAGGCAAGGAACGGAAAGGTAGGTTTTTAGTCAGTAAAAGTCTGACACTATTTCCCGCCCCACCCAAGGGCGGGATTTGTCATTGGATGATTTTACCTACCCAAAAAAAAAAAAAAAAACCCATGTACCGGTGCCTACTGGGGCCAAAGGTTATGTGAAAATGTTACCCGGGGCCCTGAGACAAAGGCAATTAATGGAGCAGGGTAGGTTTTTAGTCAGTAAGAGTCTGACACTATTTCCCGCCCCACCCAAGGGCGGGATTTGTCATTGGATGATTTTACCTACCATGTACCGGTAGCGCTTCGCATTACGTCTGGTGCTCCGATGATAGCCTGCCTTTCTGAAGTTATTGATTCTATCCTTTTATCATCATTATCATTTTATCCTAAAGACGTCCACTTTTGGACATAGGCCTCCTCCAAGAGTCCCCATAACTACCGTTTCTGTTCGTATTGCATCCATCGGATTCCCGCAAGCCTACCAGGTCATCAGTCCACCTTCTCGGAGGTCTTCCAAGGCTACATCTTCCGGTACGTGGTTGACGCTCCAGAAACTTTTGTCCCCATCGGCCATTGGTTTTGCGAGCGATGTGCCCTGCCCACTGCCATGTTAGTTTAGCGATTCTTCGGGCTATGTCGGTAAACTTGGTTCTCCTTCGGATATCTTCACTCTATCCTTTACTTTCGTCGTTACATCACAAACTCATCATCACATCACACATTCCTACATTAGCCACTCTTCGCTCTCATACATCAAATAAAACGAGCATTAATATTGAAGAAAATAACGCGACTAATCTCAATATGTTATCACCAACATAATTACCTACTTGTCGCTGATTTCCGCGTCACTGTTATTTATCTCATTATTTTATTTATAAGTTAGACTCTACAATACTTATTATAAATAGATATTATAGTTTGTTAGAATATGCGTGCACACAAATAAAATAATTTAAGTATGCCGTACCTAAAGTGGACAAAAACAGAACCGTTAGTGCTTGTTTACGGAGACGCGGCGCGTTGGGCGTTCGTCGTACATTGCAGCAGCGGGCCGCGTCATCGCTCGCGCAAACACAAACATATGACAATGTACGACGACCGCCTAACGCGCCGCGTCTCCGTAAAATAGCCCTTATACTGTTGATCAAAGCCCTCACTTTGTTGCCCGTCTGTCCGTCTGTCTACCAATACAATGGCTGTTACTTTAGTTTGTCAAGAACGCATCAATATTTGTGGTTTCCCCAACTCTGATTTAAGAGGCAATCACCTGGAGCCCATACACCTAGTCATTAAGTGTTTATTGATGGAAAACCCAATAACACTATGCGCATACCGGGATTTGAACCCACTACCTAGCATTAGCTCTTGCGAGTACTTGACACAAAAAGTCATTCGCATAATAATCACATCACACTAATATTATAATGCGAAAGTTTCTATGTCTTTATTACTTCGTCACGCTCAAACGGCTGAACGGTTTTGGATGAAATTTGCCACCTGGATAGGCCATGTCCTGGAGTAACACATAAGATACTTTCTGTTCTGGGGTCATGTTCCCTTGCGATTATTTTCTACTAAAACGCGGGTGAAACCGCTGGCAGCAGCTAGTATAAAAGATAAGGGGCTTGAATTAAAAGTTTAAATGCTTTAAAACGTTTATTAAAGTATCGGAAATCCACCCTAAAGTCTGCGGGTGACTCAGATTAAATGCAAAAGCAAACAATAGAAAATTCATCAGTTGTAATAGATGTGATTTGTTTAGCCTGCAGCGTTCGAAAACTTTTTGGTTTACAAATGAAGAACTTCACCCTGCGCTTATAGACGGGATTATAAGCGTAGGAAAAAAAGTTGCCAGGCTAAAATAGGCTTGAGCGGGTCGCATCAGCCGCATGCACTTGAGCTTGGGCAAGAGTCACCTCGAAGTTGGTACCTGAGTATGGACGACGCCATTGAGGTCGACCTGCGAAGAGGTGGTGAGATGATCTAGTCGCCTACCACTAGGGCTGGTTCAAGGTGTCTCGGGAAAAGTATACTTGGCAGAAGTTGGGGAGGCCTTTGCCCCTAGCGTTTAGAAAGTATAGGTTAAAAAGAACCCTTCAAATCCATTAAAAGCCAGCCTGCAGCCTTCAAACTGCTATTTCGAATCATAACTCACCCAATAATTTATTAATTTAATACTTTACTCAAACAATTTTGATCCAACATAGCCGAAGTTCACGCACGGATGGTTTTATTGTGATTCAATGAAAATCATTTCAATACAAATTGGAATTCTAAATTGTTATTCAAGGTTTGTTTATAACAAGACGGCTGTTACTGAAAAAACTTTCTTTTTATTTCCACTTTCAAACTTTTGAAAAAAGCTTTGGGAATTCGAATTCAGCGGTATTTTAACGAGTTCCGTTTAGCGGTTATTTTAATTCCTCTCAAATTGTTTCCTAGTGAATATTATTATCTAAAATTGGTGTAGTTTTAGGTTTTAAGTGTCTTTTCAATTCGTAAAGAACACACCGAGATCGTCCCCTCATCTCCTGGGTTTGCTGCACCCCTGTGTCGCTGTACAGGGCGCCAATTCTGTATTTTAGGGGCCTATAGCTAGGGCATACGGCAGACATGTCTTGCCCAATCCTATTGAGATACATTAACGATTTGCGGTTTGGAGCGCGGCGGTGTTTCGAACGTGATAAATAAAGTACAAAAAGAATATAGAGAAAAAAGAACGTGAACAAAAAGCCACGGGCTCTAACTCTATTAGCATGAATGGTATCAAATTATTTATCAAAGTCACCACTAGAAACTGACCGCTCTTAGAAACTAGTGAGATATGTTGCACTCTTTTTGAACTTCACGCTGTTAATTTAAAACATTATTGTTCAGTATGCTGTTCTCCAAAGTACGTTAGTAAACTTTGTATGTTTTTTTTATGATAGGTAAAATCATCCAATGACAAATCCTGCCCTTCGGCGGAGCGGAAAATAGTGTCAGACTCTTGCTGACTAAAAACCTACCCCGTTCCTTCGTTGCCTATCATACCGGGGCTGAGCCGTCCTCTCAAAAAACGGCCCTTGACCCCAGCAGGCTTCGACCCTGCCTAAGGTTTTAGAATTATAGGTGTTGGTCATAGACTAATCCTGTGCTCTATAGGTCAGGATGGGGAGAATCCAAATGTCCATCAGTCCATCTTACTTGTTTTATTTCATTTTATTTTAGTAATAAGGCACACTAACGTTTACAGAATTATTTAACACTGAACTTTCAGAGTATCACACTGTGTAAACCAACCGATTACAGGCGTTCACATCATTCACAGATATAGACGACTATATATATATAAAACCACGTACTTACATCATATCTTACGCTTCAGTGGCATGACCAAAGTGGCTTTTACAAAGCCATTTCATGGACCAGTAGCTCTTCCAGGCTTTTTCTGTTCGGGGTATTTCTTTATCTTGTAAACTTTTCTTTTCTTGTACATAACTGCCTTTTAAACACAAACTAAGACCTTTGTTTGTCAACGTTGTTTTGATTAGGGATAATCCTTTTCTTCAATCATTCAAACTTTGTCTTTTTCATATTTAACAATGGCGGTTAATACAATAGTCTTCTGTGACGTCACCAATCTCTGGCCCCGTTGTTCAGCTGAAAATCGGATTATAATAGGTTTTTGTTCTAAAACGTCAGCTCGTTAGGAGAATATAGAACTAAATCTATATTATATACTAGCTTCTGCTAGCAGCTTCGCCCGTATGAAAGTCGGTTTACCTCTTTAGGGGTGGAGTTTCGTAAAATCCGTTCTTAGCGGAAGTCTACACCCTACATTATTAACATTATTTTTTATTTCAAAACTACTCCCATAAGACGATTTAAAGTGTATTGATTTCATGGAGGATTTCTATTCTTATGGTTAATTTACATATAAACCTACGTAGAATAAACGAGGACGTAGCAAATCCTTATTGATTGACAGTAGTGTCTACAACACTATTCACTGTTCCACAGACAAGAATTTTGCTTCACAGAAGGTTTACTTCCAAGGTTGTATGGTCGTTCAAAAGAGTCACGCCAGCCCTGGAACGTAAAGGACAATTATGTAATCCTTGCTAGCCGTTCAGCGACTCACCGTCGACGACGGTTGGTGCTGAAAATCAGCGCTGTGGCTCTGTCCAACACATGAGCCCCAGCAATTTGCTGAGCGCTGGCAGTTTTGCACGGTTGTGTCACATATCTCGCACTATTATATACACCGTTAAATTTTGGTCGTTTTAATCCCGTGGAGGGGCGATCCGGTACATGAAACACTATCGATTTGTAAAGAGAAAATTAAAAAATAACATACTTTTTGTTTAAACTTGAATTAATTTACGCATGTACGAAATTAATTTCTTTAAGTAAACGTCAGCTGAGTGAGGCAAATTAACTGTAGGTAGTTAGTACGCAACGACCGACAACTACCTACAAGGTCATTGACTCGTTTACTTAAAGAAATAAATTTCGTTTATGCGTATATTAATTCGAGTTTTTGAAAAAAAGTCCTTTATTTTATATTTTTTTCTTTACAAATCGATAGTATTTCATGTACCGAATCGATCCTCAGTGGGATTAAAACGACTAAAATTTGGTGTAGAACTGTTTTTGTCTTATTTTTTAAGGTATGCGCCTGTGTCCCAGCAGTGGGAACATTAAAAGGCTGATGATGATGATGATGATGATGCGCCATGTTTGGTGTAAATAAACTCATTTTTTTTTTAACTAACGCACGGAATACGGCTGGGTCAGTCAAGTAAAAGTCTGACCCTCCCCACACCGAGAAGGTGGTTCCTTGATGATTTTCCAGCTCAAAAAAAAGAGAGTTCATTTCTTGAAACTGAGGAACCGACGATCTTATTTGTTTGCGTCTTACTAATGAGTATTTAATGAACGCCATTAGCCGCCGCTTGAAGAACGTCTATGCTTAGTAGTTGACTTCTTACATCTGAAATTATGATGATGAAATTGTGACACTAATCGGAGATATACTTATTCCAGTAAAGTTTTTTTAGAATGTACATTGTACGACTTGTACGAGTATACAAACTAAAAAGGCTAAACGCCCTAAAGCCTTATAGGTAAATAACTCCGTTAATAATGGAGAAAATTAGGGTGTTGTGTCTGGTCCGGGCTACTGCGTAATATTTTTGATTTCGATCTGTTTTACGGGTATGTACTAATTGCACAGTGATGCTAATACCGCGATTCAGGGTTTAGAAGTTAATTCCTATGTGGCTTTATAAGGGTATAGGGTTTCTTCCTCAACCTTGTAGCCTCCAAGGGGCCTGTAGCAAATTCTACCAGAGGGCCTCTAAATCTCCTGAATTTTTGTAATGAATAACAAATTAAAACTTCATTAATTTATTTTTCTAACAGTCGCGGGCCCTTATGTAACGATGGGTCCATGTCTATAGGTAGTTGCCTCCATTGCCTTTATGAGAATTGTGGTATTGGTTAAATTTCATAATGGCACTGGTATCTTACATTTTTTTTGTATTATATTCGTACGTCCAAGCGAGGCCCATCCCACTGCGTGGGTCAAGTAGTATTTGCTACTATTACTACGTGGCTGATCTCTCTAGCACTAAGGTTAGATTGAGCCATTTGTGCCCCCCTAGCCAAATTACGGTCGTTTCGTTAACGTCAAACGCTTTGAGTTGACCACGCCTCCAATTCCTTTATTCTGACGTCATCTCGACGCTCAGTCACGTGGTCAGAACAAAGGAATTGGAATCGTGGCCGATTCCAAGCGTTCGACCTTAACGAAACGATCGTAACTTGGCTAGGGGGGGTAGTTCTCAATAAAAAGTTGAAGTGTATGTACCTTCTACTTCGTCCTTATGATCTGGTTGGACCTGCTAGCGTCGCGTGACGTACCTAATGAGAACCGCGTGAGAGATTGCAATTTTTCTTGGTGTTCTTACTTACGCAAATTGTTGCAGCTTACCTGATCGATGTTCTTAGATGTCTAGTAAAGTCTAGTTGATGTAGTTCATGGTTTTGCAGGCTTGTCTAGGGCTTAGTGGTATGAATTTATTCATCCACTAATATTTAAGGGTTTTTTTTTTATGGTAGGTAAAATCATCCAATGACAAATCCCGCCCTTGGGCGGAGCGGGAAGTAGTGTCAGACTCTTACTGACTAAAAACCTACCCCGTTCCTTCGTAGCCTATCGTGCCGGGGCCGAGCATTCCTTTCGGAACTAACCCATGACCCCAGTAGGCTTCGACCCTGCCTGCCTGCAGTTAGCAGGCTGGGCCTCTCCGGTGTGCTGACAGCTCCTTGAGGCGCGCGGGAACAGAACGCGCCGTCGACGACTTGGGCTCGGTCCGGTCGGTTACCGGACGATCGGACAGCGTGCTACCCATTGCACGCCGTCCGCAAGCCCGCGCCTACGGTGGCCGGAAATCGGGATCGGAATCCCGGCGGCGGCTGGGGCGAGCGCCCCGTTGCCTCTGCCTGATGCGGTCGGCCTCCTCCTTTGCTAGCATTACTGCTTCGCAGAAGGAGGCGACCGCCTGCCATCCCTCCTCACTACGGACCATGGTCTGAACCAAAGCCCGGCGAGAGAGATCGCTGCCGCCGATCGCCCTCACGAGGACACGGCGATGCTCCGCCCAGGCAGGGCACACCTCTACAGTGTGCTCCACCGTGTCCTCCGGATGTTCCGCACAGTGGCGACACCCGGGCGAATCCTCCGCACGAATCCGGAACAGGTACTTAGCGAACTTTCCGTGTTCGATAAGCACCTGCGTCGTGCGGAAGTTGAGAACGCCGTGAGGTCTTTCCAACCACGCCCCAAGGATGGGCCTTATCGCCCCAATTGTGGCGCGCCCCGAACGAGGTTGCGATAGTCGCTGACGCCATTTCGCCATGAGATCCCGCCGGAGCTCTGTCCGCCATGCCTCGACTTGTCGTGGCAGCGGAATTTCGCCCCGGCGTTGTATCTCCATGCGCTGGTCGTGCATGTGTGCAAGGACTGTTGCCTCCAGATCCCACGGCGGTTGGCCAGCAAGGAGGGACGCCGCCTCGCGGGAGATCGTTCGGTACCCTCGCACCATGCGTATTGCCATGACCCTCTGGCACGCATTCAGCTGGGCCCTCGGTTGCTGTGTCAACGTCGGTGCCCACACCGGAGCCCCGTAGAGAGCCATGGACCGAACGATTCCCGCGTAGAGCTTCCGGCAGGAGGCGTCTGGTCCCCTGAGGTTGGGCAGGAGCCGCCCGAGAGCAGCCCCAGTCCGATTCAGTTTGGGAGCCAGACGTCGGAAGTGCTCCTTGAAGTTCCACCAGCTGTCGAGGACGAGTCCCAGGTACTTCATCGTCGACCCGACGCTGATGTGAACCCCTCCTACCGTTAGCTGGGAACGCG
The DNA here is from genome assembly GCA_958295575.1 of Leucania comma. Taxonomy (NCBI): domain Eukaryota; kingdom Metazoa; phylum Arthropoda; class Insecta; order Lepidoptera; family Noctuidae; genus Leucania; species Leucania comma. The sequence goes on from OY282480.1 coordinate 17,434,436, forward strand.
GCGGCGGCGCACCCCGAGGGCCGTGGAAACACATGGCCTCGGACTTGTGCAGTGCCACCTCGAGTCACAACTGCTGGATCCTGTCAACGACCATCGCAACCCCGCGTGTCGCTAATTCGACCGCCGTCACTAATATTTAAGGGTGAACATTTGTGAGTACGGCCACTGGGCCACCACTGCCCTCTAAGGATGTTTTTAATATCATGCCGATTTCTGCATGATATTAAAAACATTCTTAGAGGCTTTCACGCATGTGGATTTGCTCCGTAAGCAGAAAATTTCAAAAGGCAAAAAAACGCATCGCACGTACGTATTGAACGTATTAAACTAAGAATAGGACATTTGCGAAGGTTAAGATCGAGTTGAAATTTTAGACAGTCACAGTCTATCCTATGAGTATGGAACTTGGTAGTGGAGGTCTGATAAGCAGTCGCTCCATGTCATACAGGCTAAATACCTGTTATTTAGCCGCATCCGGTTATAGGTACTGAAAGCTGACCTCAAGCTAGTCGGGAAAAGACTAGTGGGAGGGGAGGGGATGAACGTAACAGAAGACAGCATAATATTTAATAGTCAATACACGTGTTGACAAATAAATTGTCTCCCAATCAAAACAACATTTCAAATAGTGTCAATTAAACGGGTCAGGTCAGTATCTGACGACGCTGTGACACGCCCCCGCATTTGTGACAGCACTGTGACGTCAATCGATCAATTGGACCCAGCCTACTACGTGGTTTTTAATGCTGGCCGTATATATGTAAACATGTTCAAGAAATGTACTTTGAAGAAGCCTAGTAGGACGGCACTCAATATTACGATAATTTGACGGTACCGTTGGTGCAGTGGTTGAGTGATTGGCTGCTGCGCTGTGTGTAGCAGGTTCGATTCCCGTCCGGAGCAAATACACCCCTATTTTTTAATTAGCGCCCAAAAAAATGGGGCTCAATCAGTACCCGTTACTGATCATATTTATGTAGTCAAAAGTACAAAAAACGAAATCCCAAAATTGTCCACGAAAATTTGTCATTATTGGTAAATTCATAATTGTAAATTCATCATTCATAACAACTACTACTAGAAAATACTAACCGCAGTGTTTTTCCATTTTTATTGACATTCTTTCATTCATAAATAATAACCTGTACAATGTTTCCATAAATTGAGTGAAATTTTGGGATACAAACAAACGCTCATAACTTTGCTGTTTATGAATATTATGCATTGAGACTGTAATTAAATAATAACAAGACTTTACTAATAAGCCCTTTAAGTATTTGCCGTAATTAAAAAATAGTGGTGTATATGTATGCCGTACAGATTTTATATACACATGAGTTTATAATATGTTTTTCTTAACATCACCTATGTATAGATAGATTATAATCTGCCGAAAAATAATGTACCTATTCATTATGTTACGGATCACAATCTTATGACATTTTGCTTCCAATATTTTGTTAAGTGTTAAATTATATAAACGTAACACCCACATGTTACTCGTATTTTATCGATAAGTTCTTTTATGGGATGAGATCTGCGTCCTGAAATACAGGCTCGGCCTAACTCAGGCGCGGTTGTACGTTTTTATTTCTTATGATCAATTCCTTGCTCAAAATTTGTACACTATTATGGAGGGAATTAAATTATTATTATTATGATATTTTTTAATAATATACATTTTTTTAAAATTAATATAATTATTTTATAATCTCGCGAGTTAGATTATTATCCGACAGTATTTACAATTGTATGGTGACATAATGTAGATACTAACGGTTCCTATAGACGTTGTCTTACCCGAAACCTGGCTGCAGTGCCACCTGGCAGATCCAATAGTGCTTTCAATCCCTCCACAGACCCACTCAAACCGCGCGCCTCAAGGAGGTGTCAGCAAACCGTAGGGGCCCAGCAGGGTCAAATCCTACTGGGGCAGTGGGGCCTTGGGTTATGTGATAGTGGCAAAGGAGGAACTGGAGTGAGAAGCCGTTTAGGACGATTTAGGTAACATTGGTGACATACACACAAAAAGTAGAATAAAAAAAATGTTATTAAGATTCAGAGTTCCGGACTGAAACCGTCCAACGTCCGAAGTAATACTGATCCGATATTCGGTCTTCAATATTGCTTCGATATATTTACATTGAAGGCTGTTCTCTGCCCGAACATATAGCCTATAAGTCTGCTTACAATTGCGAACGGTATTCATTCGTACGCTATTGATCGTTGACCCATCTATCTACCAAGTGAGGATCGTGAACAGTTTCCTTAGTGTTTGTCTCCGATTCTTTTTGTTTATTGCAGTATTTATTAGAAAATGGATCGAGTTAGTCTTCTCGGCAAGTTTTGCTGATGTACTTAGTTAATACTACAATAAAATACTTAGCTCTATTCTGCCGCACCAATTACAAATACACAGTAAGGAAGGATTTTTGGAAAATTTATCTAAGCTACGAAGATGTAGGCGCGTCGGTCTCCAAACATTTTATGTGGAAACTAGACTTGTAGAGCTACACTTGATCCACGCCACGCGACGTCGTTCTACATAAAATCAGGCGTGTTACTCGGTCGGTCGTATGGCAGTGTTCTACGCGCGCTTCAATGAGCTATCAGCAAAGCCGTATAAGCCCAGTTGGGTCGATGCCTGCTAAAGCCACGGAGAATTTCTGAAAGTATAACCGTGTGCCTTAGAAAGTAAAGAGTAACTGAACAACACAGGGGTGGTGTTAGTTAGATTTTTTTCTAGTAGTTCGGACAAAAGTCCGGCAAACTCTCCCGCTCCACCCTCGAGGGGGAGAAGTTATTGGATTATTTCCTACTTCAAAAACAAACTCCATTTTTGTTAATTGAGCAGGCAGTTGAGATAAAAATATAAACCAATTTTATATAACAATGTAGGAATAATTAAAACAGCCACTGAACGCCACTTGAAAAAATCCAGCCGTAAAGAGAAGTTTACGGATGGATTTTTTCGAATGAAAAATTTGCTTTGCCAACATGTGTCAGCATGTGTCAACATGTGTTCAGTTATTTTGACGTACGTCTGGCAATTTAATTGGTATTGTTCGTCGGATCGTTGAGCTCCTTAGTAGTCTTAAGTTGAGCTATACGAATGCTGACAAATGCTTGCACTGACTGGACGGGTCCACTCAAATCTGTATGGTTCTTTCCTCAAAAGACCATCTCAGACACTAATCTGCATGGTTCTCATACGATTTGACCATTACATGTTTGCTGTATGGACTTTAAAAGAGACTTTGACCCCTGAGTTTGTTTCGGTGTTTCTTCTCAGGGTAGTCAGCTAGGAAACGCCGGCCTCATCTAGATTAAACTGAAAAAAAAAATTTGACGTGTAAAATTGTTTTTGAAAAACCTATTTGCAAAAATAAATATCATTTCATCATTTCATTTCATTTCATTTGTGTTGGAGGTGGGAAACAATAAGTAATCTACTAGCTAAACTTGGCTTCCGTAAGATAATAAATGAACAGAATAAAAACCACAAAATCTTTTGATCGAACTATGTCCCATAAAGGAAAGCCGAATAAGTACCAAGTTTTTTGACCTTGTACCGGATAACAACACGTGTAACATGGTCTGTGAGAGTTACACGTTTTTCGATGGACGGCACGCGACCTTCCATAAAAAAACGAAATCTACAAAAGACATGGTCATTTATGTCAAATACAAGTTAAGGACAAAAAGGGACACAGGGATGTAGAATTGTAGATGGAAAATAACTTTGATGAATCTAAAAAAAATTGGTCATTATTTTTATTCAATGTTCTGTGATATCTTTTTGTAAATAATCATCTTATAGCTTCTTCCGGTCTAGGTTCAGCGAGATGGAGTGTCACAGTGTGACTTTTATGAATAAAAAAACCTACCTATGTTCCTTCAGTTTCTCTTTGCGGCGTGGTAACTCTTTCACACAATCCTGCAGCCTTAATGTGATACCCCAAGTTTTTGTGTACCTGGGACTCGTCCTCGACAGCTGGTGGAACTTCAAGGAGCACTTCTGACGTCTGGCTCCCAAACTGAACCGGACTGGGGCTGCTCTCGGGCGGCTCCTGCCCAACCTCAGGGGACCAGACGCCTCCTGCCGGAAGCTGTACGCGGGAATCGTTCGGTCCATGGCCCTCTACGGGGCTCCGGTGTGGGCGCCGTCGCTGCAACAGCAGCCGAAGGCCCAGCTGAATGCGTGCCAGAGGGTCATGGCAATACGCATGGTGCGAGGGTACCGAACGATTTCCCGCGAGGCGGCGACCCTCCTTGCTGGCCAACCGCCATGGGATCTGGAGGCAACAGTCCTTGCACACATGCACGACAAGCGCATGGAGATGCAACGCCGGGGCGAAATTCCGCTGCCACGACAAGTCGAGGCATGGCGGACAGAGCTCCGGCGGGATCTCATGGCGAAATGGCGTCAGCGACTATCGCAACCTCGTTTGGGGCGCACTATTGTAGAGGTGTGCCCCGCCTGGGCGGAACATCGCCATGTCAATCGGCGGCAGCGATCTCTCTTGCCCGGGCCTTGGTTCAGGCCATGGTCCGGAGTGAGGAGGGATGGCAGGCGGTCGCCTCCTTCTGCGAAGCAGTAATGCTAGCAAAAGAGGAGGCCGACCGCATCAGGCAGAGGCAACGGGGCGCTCGCCCCAGCCGCCGCCGGGATTCCGATCCCGATTTCCGGCCACCGTAGGCGCGGGCTTGCGGACGGCGTGCAGTGGGTAGCACGCTGTCCGATCGTCCGGTAACATACCGGACCGAGCCCAAGTCGTCGACGGCGCGTTCTGTTCCCGCGCGCCTCAAGGAGCTGTCAGCAAACCGTAGAGGCCCAGCCTGCTAGCTGCAGGCAGGCAGGGTCGAAGCCTGCTGGGGTTAAGGCCGTTTTCTGAGAGGAAGGCTCAGCCCCGGCATGATAGGCAACGAAGGAACGGGGTAGGTTTTTAGTCAGTAAGAGTCTGACACTACTTCCCGCTCCACCCAAGGGCGGGACTTGTCATTGGATGATTTTACCATAAAAAAAAACCCCAAGTTTTTGTAATGTGAATTTTAAGTAAACACCTAATCGATTTGTGTTAAAAATACTTAAGTTTGACACGTCCTCTGGCTGAAGATCAAATTAGTATTTAGCTTGAATACTAACTTTGGATTCTCAGTTCTGAAACCGGGTGTATGTGTTAAAGGGAAATGACGATTGTATGAAGTGGAACGTCTGAGGAAATTGCTAGCCATTTTTGAGGCTAGCAATTTCCTCAACCAAGCCTTTTCTTAAAAGATGTCAGTGCCAGATGCTATCTAAACAAAATAGGGCAATATTGATGATTTCTGCACAAATGAGGCACAAGTACAGACGGCCACATTTATTGATTACTAACTTTTATAAGGTACTAACTTCTGCCAGCGGCTTTATCCGCATCAAAGTCGGTTTCTCCATACAAATTTCCAACACCCGTTTTACCCCCTTAAGGGCAAAGTTTCGTAAAATCCGTTCTTAGCGGATGTCTAAACCCTATAAGGAACCTATGTGCCAAATTTTTAGTTTGTAGGTGCTATAGTCTCTGAGATTTCGTGATTTATCAGTGAGTGGTATTTCGCTTTTATATATAAGTATGTATGTATAATTATAGATTTTAATTTGAGAAGGGTAGGTACCCAATTGATGCTGCTGTCTGAACTTGCTATCGTAATTTAAACTTAAGTGGCGTAAATGATATTCGAAGCCTGCTGGGGTCTTGGGTCAGTTTCTAAAAGGAAGGGCCGGCCCCGGCACGATAGGCAACGAAGGAACGCGGTAGGTTTTTAGTCAGTAAGAGTCTGACACTATCTCCCGCTCCGCCCAAGGGCGGGATCTGTCATTGGATGATTTTACCTACCATAAAAAAAGTGTAAAAGTTTTTTTGAAAACCTATTTGCAAAATAGTAGTATGTTTGTGCTTTTATGCTCCAACAGATTTCGATGAAATATACATAGTAAGTATGTACTTATAATACTTTTTATTCCAAGCCGATAATAGCAGCTAGTATGGACAAATAATCTTTGAATAGTTTATTCATGTTGGCGATTCCGAGTAATTTTTTATCGATATTAATTTCTTTTTCTAATTTACATTCTCTGAATCTCGATAAGCTCCTGGAATATAAAGTTTGTTTATTGAGGTGGAAATTCTCAAATAGACTTACCAGACTTTAAATAAGTAAAACCCATCTGTGTCCTTCACTTGCCTTTTGCGTTTAACAGCCACAGTAACTTTAGTGAATAATCCCGCAATTATAGGGGTTGATCTGTAATAACTCCTTTATTAAAGAAATTAAAAGAATATACAGATATCTTTGTATTGATTTTGTAAACTTATTGCTACCCCTCAAGCGCCGATTGTACAACTTGAATGACCTTGAAAAACGTAAACTGTACACACGGGTGTACGAAATTCATTCAGCTGAAAATTTTGGTTCGTGTTTCCAGGAAAAAACAAAAACATTTTTCATTAATTTTTTATGTGATATTCTAAAAAGCGCGCAATTACGTAATAATAGTACCCTCGGCGGCCGAGAGTTAATGCATATTGGCGATGCCAAGTTCGAAAGAGTGACCACGGCTTTGGAACGCAAAGAGCCACTGAAGTATTACAGGAGGATTTTGGTCACTGTCACTCCACTCAGATCGTTAGGCAGTAAAAGTAACCCTCCCTTTCACTCTACACAAAGTGGGAGAAGTTATTTGATGATTTCCTACGAAAAAAAAAGGTTTTTAAAATTGTATAGCATTGTAAAAAATTCACGTCACCTTAACTTAGAATACTGTTTTTTTCCAATTTAAAATTTATTTGGCATTCTCTCAATATCACTTAGTATATGAGCCATAATTAAGTAAGTAATTAAGTAAGCTCTGTAATACTTAAAGTAATTAAGATTAAGTCACGGGATAAAGTTGCAGTCTGAGATACGGTCAGGTCATGACCTGACTGCTTACTTTTTCAGTGATCTTAGAGGTCACAAGGAGTTAGTAAGTGTAGGAGATCATATTTCTTCAATATTTTATTTGTAACTTGGTGTGATTGCTTTAAAATAAAATAAAAATGAATCTGAAAAATTGGGATTCATGTTGCCAGTAACATGTTTTTTTTTTGCTTTTGCCCGCGGCTCCCCATACATAAAATATAGCCTATGTAAAGAAAGAAAGAAAGAAAAAATATTTTATTTGGCACGCATGGATACACACACTGGAATAAACTCAGGAATAAAGTACTCGTAACTTTCTATCGGTGAAAAACTTTTAGCAATTGGCCCATTTTTGTTTGTTTGTTTCAAAAAACGTTGCTCCAAACTTAGAGATTACTCTTGTATCGTGGGTGCGTTTACAAACATGTAAACTCACATTTGACTGGCCTGTTGGTCTAGTGGTTAGTGGCCCTGACTGCTATGCCGGAGGTCGCGGGTTCGATTCCCAACCGGGACAAACGTTTGTGTGATGAGCACGATCATTTGTTCTGTGTCTGGGTCTTATTTATCTATAATATGTATGTATTTAGAAATATATAAGTATGTTTATCAGCTGTCTCGTACCCATTACACAAGCTCTGCTGGTCTGTGTTGTGTGATAGTTAAAAAAAACATATATAAGGCACCCAGACCCGGAACATCTATTTGTAGGCTTTCAGAGATTACCTTCTGCAAACAAAAAAACCGGGCAAGTGCGAGTCGGACTCGCGCACTGAGGGTTCCCTAAACTATTCAGTTTAGAAAAAAATGATATTAGAAGCCTCAATATCATTTTTGAAGACCTTTCCATAGATACCTTACACGTATGGGATTGATGAAAAAAAAAATTTTGTGTTTCAGTTCTAAGTATGGGGAACTCCCAAAATTTATTGCCTTTTTTTCTATTTTTGTGTGAAAATCTTAATGCGGTTCACAGAATACATCTACGTACCAAGTTTCAACAGTATAGTTCTTATAGTTTCGGAAAAAAATGGCTGTGATATACGGATATACTGACGGACAGACAGACAGACATGACGAACCCATAAGGGTTCCATTTTTTGCCATATGGCTGCGGAATCCTAAAAAACAAACCTTTCCTCTTTATAATATTAGTGTAGACAAAGGCTTTTGAGACAAAACAGTAAAAGTGAAGATACTCCTATACGCATATCTAAAACATGCAAGGTGACACTTCACCTTCAAAATGCGCGGTTTCCTCTGTTTACAAAATTAACCGTATCCTTGAAACTGGAGGACTAGATACGATTACGCAACACCGGAGTCATATTATTGATAGATAAATGGTTAAACTAGACATAATTATTGACAATTCACTTCAATCGTCAACGTCGAGCATGGTTTAAAAGCTTGTTGCTTGATCTAACGGTATCCAACGAGATGTTGGATGAAAAGGCAACGCGAAAAAAGAGAAATAACGCCTGATAACTCTGTTGGCATTCGGTGATTCCGTGATTTACTCGAATATTTCACAAAACTTGTTCCAGAAAATACTTTTTTAATCCCCTTAATAGTTTTTTAGAAAAATAGTACATTTTCAGAGGTCTATACTGGATTAGTTTTACACAATTTTATGTTTTTATTTCCGTAGTAGCCTAGATAATATTCACAAGATATCTGTGTATCCAAAATATGTGGAGAAAGATGTGTAATAATATTATCATCTCATAAGAGCGGTTGTATGAACAACGTTGGGCTTTTTACCGTACATTACCATATGTTTGTGTTTGCGCGAGCGATGACGCGGCCCACTGCTGCAATTTACGATGAACAGCCAACGCGCCGCGTCTCCGTAAACACGGCCTAAGGCGACACACAAAACGGGGTTACGCCGTCGCATCAAAAAAAAAACTGTTGTCTCGCATGAGGCATCCTTAGTTTCGGCATCGTATCGCGTTGCAGTTTTGTGTGGGAGCCCTAAAGCCCTTAATCTTAGGAGAATACAAGCGTAGGTACCTACTACAAAATCACTCTGTTCGCAGCATTAACTTTGTTAATCAACTTTTATCCTACTAAAGTGGAATGAATAGCATTTTGATCTAAACTCAAAATCAGTTCGTTTTAATGTAATTTTTCAGTTCCATAATTTGGTTCTTGCGGACCATGGGTGGTCCACGGACAACAGTTTAGGAACCACTGCTATTTAAAAATCTCATAACTGATTTAACACAAACACTGTCCTCTAATTAAAGTACCCCATTACAAGTTCATTGACCGTTGCTTAATTATTTAGAAATTCAATGCGAGATTGGAACCGAAATTGACTTTAAAATGGAAACCTTTTCACGAACGGAAAGGTTATTTTGAACGCTCTCCTGATTTGTGTTACTAATCGGAAAATACCTCGATTTTCACTAAAAGTTAGATAAATTAAAACCCAGTAGAAGAATAATGTAGGTAGTACTAGTTTTTTGTTTTTTACCCTTGCTATGTCCTTCTTTCGTTTTTCATTTCATGTTATGTTGAATTTTGTAGTTAGCGCCAGCAGGCCACATCATCTTGCTAACTCTGTATAATTATTGGGTCACCAAGATACAGGCTTTGCCTAGTTTGAGAACCTTTGTTAATCTGTGTAATTTCTGAACTTTCTTATGTAATTGTATAAAACTGTGTATGTATCAATAAATAAATAAAATGTACTAAAATAAATAACAATAATGTTTAACATTAGAAACCTATGGTAGCTGCCAACGGCTTCACCCGCGCGTGATTGTAGAAAACTTATCCCAAGGAAACATAGTTCTAGGACTACACCAGAACATGGTCTGCCCGTGTATCAAGTTTCATCGAGATCCGTTCAGCCGTTCGAGTGTGAAGAAGTAACGAACATACAGGCATACACCTACACACACACTCACAAACTTTCACCTGTATAATATTAGTATGACTACCAACTATTAGCAGTTTCACCTGCGCGATAGTAGACAATTATTCCGAAGGATCTTTTTTATCTTGGAAAATCATCCAACGACTTCTACCGCGGGCGGAGCGAGAGGGCAAGTCAGACTTTTACTGGATAAAACCCTGTTCACAGTCTACCCGCGAGCCAAATTTCATCCAAATCCATCCAGCCGTTGAGCTTGAATGAGTATGAAACATACTTAAGTATTTCCATGCAAACTTTGCCTTAATAATATTAGTATTATTCATATTCGTGATTATTACCTAAAGATTAACTTTACTCAGGGTTTTTTTCCAACACATTATGACGTTATCCACAGGCCATTTGAGTCAATCATGACCTACACTAACATGAAGCACATTGAGAACAAAAGCTGCCACTGTGACATCACAATGCAGGTGCTTTTATCGACACTAGCATGGCGCCTCCATGACCTTGCTAGACAATGGGGACTCTTTAGAGGGCGTCATGACCTAGCCATGAGAGTAGGAGATACGAAGTATAAATATGTTAATGTAAAAGCCTTAACTAAGGTAAATAACAATATTTGATTTATCAAATACTTATGGTAAAAATTCGAAAAGTTCCACCAATTACTTTGTCTTACACGCTTCTATATCTATCACTATGACTTTTACCAAGATTGCCATTCAATAGCAATGATATCAAGCGTGTGGAGTTCTCTAACAACAACTTGTGAGTGTGTTTGTGTGTGTATGTTTGTTACTTCCTCACGGTTGAACGGATTTAGATGAAATTTGGCACACGGGTAAAAAAAAAAGCCTGAGATACTTTTCTTTTTTTTAAATATATTTTTCATTACTCATGTTCAGAAAGTATTTAGGTCTGAAGTTGTCTGAGGAGTGAGTTGAAAGTAAAACTTTTCATCCCTAGGGAGAATCACTTTGAACTGACAGCTGTCAAATTATAAAAAAAAAACTAGTACCTAACTTAACAAACTATATTTTCTATCTTAATATAGAAAATAAAATGTATAGAAAGTTGGGACATGGTTCTCTCCAGTGTCCCAACTTTCTATACAGCCAATCAATTACAGCGCGATGTAAAATTGAAATAACAAAGAATATTTTTTTTTTTATATAAAATATTCAAGAAAAATATTATACTATGATTTTTTATTAGACGAAGTAAAGTGACAGCTATAACAATGGTTGTTTGACAGTTGGGAATTGTTATTTGACAGTTGGGCATTGTCCACTGCTGTCACTTTACTTCGTCTAATAAAAAATCATAGTATAGGTAACAAATTTTTCTCATATTAAGTGTGATTAATGTGATGTATTTTGAGTAATGAATAAAGTTTATTTGAGTCATTACACATTATTTTTTTACTTTTCTTTCTGTCTCCATTTGATTTCCATAACAATATATATACTCGTACATATACACCGTTAATTTTTAGTCGTTTTAATCCCACGGAGGGTTGATTTGATACATGAAATACTATCGATTTGTAAAGAAAAAAATTAAAAAATAAAGTACTTTATTTCAAAAACTCGAATTAATATACGCATATACGAAATTAATTTCTGTAAGTAAACGTCAGCTGGGCAAGTTCAATGACCTGTAGGTAGTTAGTACGCAACGACCGACAGCTACCTACGCGTACTTTCGTACATGCGTAAATTAATTCGAGTTTTAAAAAAAGTACATTATTTTTTAATTTCATCTTTACAAATCGATAGTGTTTCATGTACTGACTCGACCCTCCACGGTATTAAAACTATAAAAATTTAACGGTGTACATACAGACCGTTTCCTACGGCAGGGATTTAGACCAACCTTCCTATGAAAGAGAGTTTTGCAGTGGGCAGTCCACCAAGCGGGTGAGGTGTAGCTTCCCTAAACCATCCATATAAAAGTCTGAGTGTTCATTTTATTCCAGTTCTATTGATGTTATTCCAATTAATTTTATCTTTACAACTTTGTTGTGATCGTTCCTTCAAAATTAAGTTACCTACAGGTCAGATGCTATCGCAGCGACCGGGAGGGAATGCAATCAGCGGATAAACAATATTACGGGCATATTCGTCAATATTGCTATATTTTCGCTGGTTTTTAGAAAGCTGATATTTACAGATCAGTTTACTTATTTCTGCTCTAATAAAACATTTTTTTTTGTTTGACTTGAGCGGATTTTGATGAAATACGGGTAGAAATTTGGGTAAAAAAGCTACTGGGTTTTCCATTAGGAATTACTCTGTAGCAGCTCGAAGTTCAGAAGCTCGGAATTTCCTTGCGTGATCGCATCAGAAATGAAAATATCCACAGGAGAACCAAGGTTGCCGATACAGCAAAAAGAATCGCCAAACTGAAGTGGCAGTAGGCAGGGCACATTACTCGCAGAATAGATGGCCGAAGACACAGTGTTAGGAGGCATCCTACAAGGTGGACTGTTGACCTGGCAAGGGTTGCGGGAATCCGATGGATGCGAAACGCACGGGACCGTTCATTGTGGCGACACTTTTGGGTGGCCTATGTGCATCAGTGGACGTCTTTTTGGCTGAAATAGTGATGATGATAATGAGCACGTAGTTTGGAAGTTATTAGCGTGAAATCCTCGTGCCTCGGTAAGCACGAAAGCTGTTGGTCTTGCGCCTGATTTCTGTCCAGTCATGTCGTGGCTGTACTTTCGAATTGTAAGAGTAAAGGAAATGAAAATGCATTAATGTTTGCACACATTCTTGTGCAGTATAGCATCTCAAGGATCAGAGAGTCCACCAGTGATTGCGCACACACTTGTATACTATAATATCTCCTGAGTACTTGACTAATTTCTATTTAGATTTGCCAATGTAATCAAAGTTCGGTCAGGGGAATATCTATATATATATAAAAGGGGAAACTGATTGACTGACATATCAAAGCACGAAACCAAAACTACAAGGCCTAGAAACGTGAAATTTTGCACAAGGTTTGCTTATATGACGTAGGCGTAGTAGGCGTAAGGATCTTCAAACTTTTACCTCCGAAGAGAGTAAAACGGGGATCCGCAGTTTATTTAAAAAAAAAAAATTTCACGTGGGCAAAACCGCGGGCTGAAGCTATTTACTTATATAATGCTTTGCTGAGAGTATTACAAGACCACTAGTGCATCCTTATCTGTTTGTCCACAGTTCCCGAAAAAACACGCTTATCTGAAAAAGAAAAAAACAGTTTAATTTGTTTACATGGTCAATGGCCCAATTAACGAGCGTTTACGACTAACTGTCGATTAATATTGTACAAGCTTTTGTCTGTAGCGGTACGTGTTAATTTATGACTTTATTATTTGTTTTTGGTCTCAAGCCGTAATCTTGATACTTGACATTTTATAGACTCGTCTGGAACACACATATAAGCTTGATAATTGTGTCTTAAATGATATCTTGAACCGCCAAAGTAATTAAAACTTTTAAGTCTTATAGTCTTTCTTTTTCTTACTTTTTTTAAATACATAAAACTAGAAACTGACTGACACAGCGCACAATCGAAACTACTGGGTTTGTGAATGTGAAATTTTACACAAGGTTATTTTTTCATGAAGTAAGTACGATCACTAAAAAAGTGTTTTTGAAAATTCAACTTCAGGCGGTGAAAAGGAAGACATCGTTTGCATGCAAAATTTTATTGAGGCATTGTACTTGAAACTTACTATAAGCAGTAACTCAAGTAAATACAAAAGTTTTTATTATTCGTTTTACAAAACTACCCCTGTAAAATTATTAATGAGTATTGAAAGTTTGTAGGTATGACAAAATCTTCTTCCTTAAGTAAATAAATTTGAAAATCCAAGAGAACCAGTGATTTCGTAAGGAGCGTCCGACTTACTCGACGGCTTGTTCAAGAATGACATTCGTAAACATCGCTCCTCCAAACGATTTCGCTCACGTTACATTAACAACATCACAACGTTTCACCTGGCTTCACCCCCACTCCTGGACTATGAAATCAATTGAGTATCTACATATAAACTTTCGTCTTTAGTCATTGATATATTATAAGGGAAGATACGTTACGCGCTAACATCGCAATCACAAAACCTGGACTCGAAACTCACATATCTACACTACCACTGTAGTCACTGTTAGACAAGGACAGAGATAAGAGCCGGCGCTGTTGTGCGAGCAAAATAGCGTTAGCCGCCGAATGTGTGTGATCGTCGCGATCGATGTGAAGTAGTGACCATTGTCACAATTTCAGCGGTCCACGCGCTAGAGGCGAGTCACCATCTTCCGTGATTTAATCTTAGTCAAGCGTGTATATATTAAAGTATATAAGTGCGGTACTCATATTTCGGTATTTCTTGTTTCAGAATCACGGAACGTTGTACTTGCTGCCGCTGATTTAGTTGAAACTTGCATTGGTAAGTTGACGATATTTTTTATCTAGCTTAGAATCGAATAGAATCATTCATTTCTGAGTATATGGTACATGCGTATCTTCATCTTAAACAGAATAAAATATATACTACATTTTCCGGTGTAGAAATTAAAGCAATATTTATTTGGTAAATTAAGTACCTGTTCATAAATAATTCATTATAAAAAAAGCATTTTTTAATGAGAAAATGTAACTTTAAGGACCATGTTAATTTATTATTACTACACTACACTAAATAATTATCAATGATTATATGCATCCCAAACGAAAGTGATTAAAACCCAAAACTAAATTACACGGAGCATACGGTGGAGGTGTGCCCCGCTTGGGTGAACAACACCGTGTTCTCGCCAGCAACAACCTCTTGCATCAACCTATGCCTTTGGTACAGGCAATGGTCCAGACTGAGGAGGAATGGTAGAAGGTCGACTTCTTCTGCGAAGCAGTAACTCTAGTGAAGGAGGCAGCCGCACGTGTGAGGGAACGGACTGCCTCACGTCTCAGCCAACTCGGACCCCAACTCCGATTTCCAGGAATCGCAGGCGAGGACTTGCGGATGACGAGCAACGGGTAGCTCGCGGTCCGGCCGTTTGAACCGATACCGAGTCGTTAACGCCACGTAGACACAACAAAACCATAACAACCTAGCACCCTACTGGGCCTCTATGTTCCCTATTGCCTGTCATCATCTTCCTGCCATTTTCCCATGTTATTTGGGGTTGGCGCAACACGTTTTCTTCTTTCATTCAGCCTTGTCACTCGTCATGCTATCATTAACTTCCTTTTCTTTCACATCACTTTTCACACAATCCATCCATCTTTTCTTCGAGAGCCTGTAAATAATAATAAAAAAAGTATTTGGGAAAGCATATTTATGTCACAATATTTAACTATGATTGTAGGTTAAACGGTTCAGATTAGGCTTTTCTACGCCCTTGAATAGTGTTATACGTGTAACAATTTGTCTGAAAGCTTTCATGCCTTTGTTTACAGAACTTCACCCAGCTACATGAATATGCTAAGGCACATAAAATTTTACAAAAAATCTGTTGAAAGTCTTCAATCTTGCTAATAGTTACTCTTTTCAAACGTTAATCCTACTAGTTAACTTATCCATTTTAAGTTATTAATGTTATTATAGGTATTATTAAATAAAAACGGATCTCTGCTAATGCAAATAATAATTATACATAGAATACAATATCGTTTAGAATATCGTTTATTTATAAAAGCGGAACATGTAAACTAAAATACATAAAAACAATTAGGTATAACATATATTGCATTTTTATACTGCTATATAATAGAATTAATTTCGTCAATAACACCTAATAGAATTGGGTAGGTATAGCAAAAATAAAATGGAATACAGTGTACAATACGCGGCATTAATCAAAATTTCATATAGATTTTCGGGTCTCAATCAAATTGCGGCACAGTGGGGGGCTGCGCGTAACCATAGCAATGACGGCCATTTTTAATTCAATTTATTTGCCGTGTACTAGGTACTAGTACTATAACCTGGATTATTTGGATTTCAAGGGATTTTTGTCACTTAGTGGCTTTTCATCTAGCAAGTTTTCGAAATACCAGTTTTAAAGTGACGTTGTCATTTAAGTGGCCCCGCGGAGAAAATCATAACCAATATGGCGGACAATTTCATAAGAACGGTTTAAGAAAAAAACTGTTTAAAATTAGCTTGTTTATTTTAATGTTTGGCCAACATAAACATCATCACAAACAAACAATGACAAATAGGGGCATATTATTATTGAAAAAAACATCACAACATCGTGAGATGTGAACAAAAACAAGATGTAACGTTATCGCATTTCGGAAGGTCGCAAGATGACCCGGCTATCTGCTGCCAACGTGAATAGGTCGCGGATTGGCGTGATACATACAGTACATAACAGGGATTACACATACACGATAGGACAAAAGATGATAAACAGGAAAACTAATGAGATTTACACTTTTTGTTGAAACCTTGTGTTTAGGTGATGTTATTTCTGTGATACTATTTTCTTTAATAAACATAGGCGTAAAAAGTTTATTGGATATAAATTAACTGGTGTCAGACTTTTACTGACTAAAAGATATAGTTGTTCTTTCAATGGTCCATTTTCATTCTAGAGGTGCGTTGACTTCCGTAGCTCTTCATTGACGACTTTGCAGTGATAATCCTAGGTCACATGATTTGTTTTTTTAAAGGAATAACTCCTGTATCGTGCGTTCACAAACATGAAAACTCACGTATACAAGACACTCAGACCCGGAACACTAATCTGTAGGCCATTCAAATATTTTTTCCGTGCGGGAACCGAACCTGCGACCCGCAGTGCAGCAGTTAATCGCTCAACCACTGCGCCAACCGTTTGATCGTTTGGTCGATTTGTATATTATATACATATCTACTTTATCATTTCAGTATACAATAAAGAATCTTGTACAGACTACCGATTGAGATCGTAAAGACTGCATTGCCTGCCTGGCAGACTGTGTGGTTACTAGCCATTTGTTGTCATTACATTTTTAAACCGATTGTAGGAAGAAGCTGTCAATTTTCTCGATATTATCCCATCACAGCTGTCTTGAAATTTCAGACGGAGTTTAAGTTGAAGATATTTTAAAACATTTATTTATTAAAGCATATCATCATGACACCCTTACTGACGCGTCCAATGCGATATTATAGTAAACACTTAAGATATCCTTATTTAATTAACTGTTATACAATAAATTATAAGTATACCTTTTTCAACAAACATTTAAAAAACATGAAAATGACATATCATAATGATGTTTAACAGATGTAACCGGGTTGTTCCCAAAGGTCCACGAGTCTATTGTTCTAAAAATGAAAGTTCGAACATTGTACCCAATGAGTCCGTGTAATTTTAAAATATGAAATATTTTCTTTCCCTACGAGTCCATGAGAATGTTTGGTACAGTCAGCAGTAAAAGTTTTGATAAGGGATAAATTTTTATTATTTCTATTTCTATGAAATAAAAGACAATGAATATTTCACTTACACAGTACTTATGAAACGGTAAACATTACTACATACATGCCTTCAAAGAGGTGAACAGTCATACACATGAAAAAAAAAAACAGTTATTAATATTATACACTAAAATAGTTTTAAAAATTATAAATTACAGTTTCAGAATTATCAAAGTAAATTAAAATAGTCGTAGTTGGTAACTATTTCTTTTACAAACTGATTAAAACAAACAAGAAATTATCTTTGCTGACTGTACCTACTTTGGACAAATCTTGTGGACCCGGTGGGAATTGATGCAGCAAACATAGTTTTTATTCATGGAATCGGTGGGAAATGAAGAAAAATAGAATCATGAACCTTTGGGAACAACCATGTAACCTACATTACAAAACACGAGTAACAAATTTCTTCTATTATAAGTGTTAATTGTTACGTAACTGGTCACTGGCTGACTGCCAATAGGTCACCCCCCACGGGGGCTGCTAGGGTAGGAAACTAATTGACCGCTTATAGCAAAATGGGATTAAGATATCTGATCGCTACCCTAGAAGATAAACATTATTATGTAACAGTAAAACGGATTAAATTCTGTAAAGTGAAACCTGGTCACTACAATTGTATGATTACTGAAATATAACTTTGTAATAATTACCTTAATAACATATTTAAAAATCAAACATGTAAAATAAGTAAAGTCAATTTATTTTTTGTGGAGCTTTTACAGTGTCTGACAGAAGTTTTGGTCCCTGGAAAGTGTCTGACACTTGTGATACTACTTTAAAATAATATTCTACAAAACATATATAAAAATCAGCCATAAAAAATTAAGTTAAGTAACTCTTATTTTTAGTTCCCTTTCTCACCTGGTACCTGCCCAGGGCCCCGTAGGGGGTGTTCCACAAGCACACAGGTATTCAAAGTACAGGAGACACTACTGAGAACCTAAGGCCAACTAAAATTAGCCAGATCGTTTACATGATGACCTTATCACTGATGTAGGATTTGTATCTATGGTAATAAATGGTCTAAAGAAAGTAGAAAAAACGAGGATTCAATCCTCATTTTTTCTACTTTCTTTACACCATTCAGCAAACTTTAACGTTTAAAATGATCTGGCCGGTTTTACTTGGCCATAAATGGAGGGTACAATTTCTATGATCTGGCCACGACATATGCATATCTGTATACAAATCAGCCCACAAGGATTTATCAAACAGTAGTAACTGCTTCACTCTCAAACGATTGAATGGATTTCGATGAAATTTGGCACACGGGAAGATCATTTTGGAATAGGATTGTGACATACATTTGGAGTTGGGTTCCCTTGTGATAATTTTCAATTTTCATGGGAGAACGCCACTGACAGAAGGTTGCCATATTTTTTTATATCTTCATTAAATAACCTCAACCTAATAATGTTCAGTAAGATTTTATACTATCAGCTTTCCACAATTATTTTGCTAAGTTAATTTCAGGGAACTCGTGTCTTGAATATTTCGAGACAGGAAATATTAAGGTACTCATTAAATACCTTTCTGCGACTATCAGAGGCTAAAAATTCGCTGTTAAGACTCGTGTTTGAGTACGCAAGGAGGGTGATACACTGGGTTGGTAATGGAGGTAAGAAATAATGTGTTGTAGGGGTCTTAAAGTCAAGAGTGAATACGTTACTTCTAGGCAAGCTGCTCCATCGGGGGCCACATCATCATCTTACTTGCGAAAGAGTTTTGTGACTCCATATTTTAGTTATTCGTAGTTAGCGTAGGGTTTTTTTTTATTTTACTGTAATATAGTTAGGTAAGTAGGTATTGTTCGTACTGCTATGTTATGTGCAGTCCTGTGCTCTGTGAAAGGTTTTTCTAGCAGCAAGGCTTTGATATTAAGTTCTCTTACATGTATATCGACGCTTGAAAGGCAAAAACTAAGCGGCATTGAGTTTACAGGAGAGTAATTTAAAGTTGAAATGTTTGGTTAAAAAAATATTAAAATTTGCCAAATGGTCGGATTGAGATGGACACATCTTTCACCAGTAAAATGCTACAATAACATTCTCTTTGTTATCACTGAATAACATAGGCCAATATATTGTCTACTTGAAGCCGCTGGCAGATGGTAGTAGGTTCCTAATAAAACAAAAGCAGTTCCCTGACTGTCCAAAGGTTATGTGAGACTGTCACCAAAGGCCCCAGGATAAAGGCAAGGAACGGAAAGGTAGGTTTTTAGTCAGTAAAAGTCTGACACTGTTTCCCGCCCCACCCAAGGGCGGGATTCGTCATTGGATGATTTTACCTACGTTAAAAAAAAAAAAAAAAAGTTCCCTGACTGTGTAGCTACCCTAAAATATATATTAAAAGACTTGATCGAGTCTCATTCTGTAATTGCATTCTGTTTATTTAAATAACGACTGATATTGAGTTCTGAGTTTATTTTAAACTTCAGCTGGGCTCGGGTTTGCTCTTCGTTATTTGATACCGACTTTCGAAGTGAGGAGTTCCGTTCCATATCTTCGAAGTTCATCATCAGATGATAAGAATATTTCTATGTGACCGTTTCACACCATGGACCATTTGGACCGTTCAATCCAAAAACTAATTTTCGAAATCGGTCCGCAATTGACCAAGAAAACGGTGTAGCAGTGTTGGCATCAACCGATTAATTTCTTTAATCAATTAATTAATCGATTAAACTAATCGCGATTAAATTTAATCAATAATAAATAGTAATCGTAATCGTGATTAAATTTAATCAATAATAAAATAGTAGATAATCGTAATCGAGATTAAATTTTATCAATAATAAAATAGTAATCGTAGTTGAGATTAACTTTTTAATCAATAATTTTTAATCGTTAATTGAATTTACTTTTGGCCAACACTGCGGTATGCATCCATAAAAACTACACTTCTTTTAGAAGTCTCTTGAAAAAAAACTGTTATTATACTTGTACTTCACAAGCAGCAATTCAAGGAAACTATACGACTTAAAATTGGGTAACAGCGTTTAATGAATTCTGTGGCCGCCTGTAGCCGTTTAAAACGGTTTTTAATGTACTGGTATGATTCTAGGAAAACCTCATAACGGCGCCGTCACTCTACTGGGCCCAACTAGTTTAAATTACCCTTAGTTTGCTCTCTTGAATATAAGAGTCCTGTTTATTATTACATTAATTATTATTTCCATAAAGGTAACTAAGGTTCATAGATAATATTCCACAATTATCACACAACGCTGTCTAGTCCCAAGCTAAGCAGAGCTTGTGTTATGAGTACTAGACAACTGATAAACATACTTATATATTTCTAAATACATACATATTATAGATAAATTACACCCAGACACAGAACAAAATGATCGTGCTCATCACACAAACATTTTTCCTGGGTGGCAATCGAACCCACGATCTCCGGCATAGCAGTCAGGGCCACTAACTACTAGACCAACAGGCCAGTCAAATACATTACATACAAACATAGATAAAATACATAATATTGAATACTAACAGAATAATAAACTTATGTAGTTTTTTCTTTTTCTTACATGGAGATGCTGCCAGTCTTCTGGTCACATTTCCGGATAACAGCGATGTGGAGGAGTACTTCGACGCCTAAGTGTATTTTGTATTTTTGTGTTATTACATTTTATATTTTTGTGTTATTACATAGCTTTAGTTTATATACTTAGTTTAGTTTATATTTAAGTTTCTTAAATATCTATATGTTTATTAATTATAAAAAAAAAACTAAAACGAATAAAAAAAACAATAAACTAAAATTATACGACTAACAGCGGCGTCGTATTTCGCTACGTGGTGTCGCGTAGCCGTCCTCGGCAACGTCGATATACGACACCTTTCGGCCAAAAGTCCTCTCTCAAGATAGTGGTTCTTTGAGATAAGACGTTGTTCGAGATAAGAAAGGCTGTCCCTTTCTTCAGAAATGTTCCCTGATTTCCATTATTACCGGATTTTTTGAGAGATTTTAGTTAGTAAAAGTTTGATACTTTATCTCGCTTTTTGGTATGGTTATGTGAAAAGGAGGTATGAAACGCATGTTACTAAAAGAGTTTGCAGGTGGATAGATGGAGAGGGAGAGGGAGACCAAAGAAAAGATGAATGGATTGTGTTAAAAGTGATATGAAAGAAAACGGAGTTAGTGATAACGTGACAAGTGGCAGGACAGAATGGAAGAAAAAAACGTGTTGCGCCGACCCCAAATGAAACGGGACAAGAGCAGGAAAATGATGATGAACTACGCAATCAGGGTATTTTCCTTGCCTGCCAAGGCTACGGATTGTTAGAAGGAAACTGTAGGATCTAATCAGTAAAATTTTGACACTCCTTCCAATTCCACCCAAATTGGGAAAGTTATTTGGTAATTTTGAACGTAAAATAAGAGTACTTTCCTTACAAATATGTATATATTCCTTCACGGTAAATCAATACTCATGGTACAAATCTGTTTACCTTGCGCCGTGAGTCGTAGTAAGCTGGCAACACACGTATGTTCTGCTCGTCAAGATCTTCAGATAGGACTAACGAGGCGTCAGCTGCCACGGGTGACCTTTGGGGTCGGTTCGACCCCGCACGAGCTGCAGGACAACAACTAAAGACTAGACGATATTATCGATGATACGGGACTGATAAGGATTATACTTAGGTATTGAATATTGAATAATAATATTGAAGCATGTTTTTTGTAGAGCAGTGGTGGCCGAGTGGTAACGGCCCTGACTTACGAATTGTAGGTCGCTGGTTCAAACCCAGCCAGGCGAATTATTTTGTGAAATTTATTTCATCACTCCTGCTCACAAAACGGTGAAGGCAAACATCGCGAGGAAACTGGCGTCTGGTTCAGAGACATGAACCAAAAATTCAAAGACATGTAACATTCATCAACCCGCAATTCAAAAACCTTTGGATTACAGTCTATGCCCTCTCTTACAGGGGAGGCCTAAGTCCCAGCAGTGGGAACGTTATAAATTAGTATAGATATAAATAAACATGCCTAAATGGTTTGGCTAAAGCTGGTTTGTATGTATGTGTGTCTGTGTGTTAAGAGCGGCCAATCAGAAATACATTTTCATACAACCGCTCTTACGTGATTATGATATTATTACACATCTTTCTTCAGATATTTTAGACATAAAGATATCTTGTGGATATTACCTAGGCTTCTAAAGAAGTCAAAATATGAGATTGTGTAAAACTAATCCAGTAAAAACCTCTGAAAATCTGCTATTTTACCTGAAGTTTTGCCCTCCACAATGTACTTACATATAAAAAAATACTTGTATAGAATCCTTACACATTTAATCGAGATTCTAAATAATGTCAATTTTTCTCAAAAACTTTTAAGGGTTTTAAAAAAACACGTATCTCCTGGGACAAGTTCTGTGAAATATTCGTGTAAATCACGGAATTACTGAATGCCCACAGAGTTTCATGGCGAAATGGCGTCAGCGACTATCGCAACTTCGTTCGGGGCGCGCCACAATAGGGGCGATAAGGCCCATCCTTGAGGCGTAGTTGGAAAGACCTAACGGCGTTCTCAACTTCCGCACGACGCAGGTGCTTACCGAACACGGAAAGTTCGCCAAGTACCTGTTCCGGATTCGTGCGGAGGATTCGCCCGGGTGTCGCCACTGTGCGGAACACCCGGAGGACACGGTGGAGCACACTGTAGACAACTATAACACAACGCCGTCTGGTCCCAAGCTAAGCAGAGCTTTTATTATGGGTACTAGACAAGTGATAATTTATATATTTCTAAATACGTACATATTATAAATAAATTACACCAAGACACAGAACAAATGATCGTGCTTAATACACAAACATTTGTCCTGGGTGAGAATCGTACCCACCGACCTCCGGCATAGCAGTCAGGGCCACTCACCACTAGATCAACAGGTCAGTCAAACACTAAATCACACACGAGTAAAAACTTGATAGATAAGTATACCGTTGGCTTACAGTGTAGGTATACCTCGTGTCTGCAATTTTAGATTAATTTATTTTTTTACATTTCTGGAAAGAAAAGCTCGAAACTCACCATGTTGTATCACGAAAAATTTTGATTGGTTACTTGTAACGTCGTCTAAAAGTTAACCACATAACCTTCTCGAGACAGTTCGGTGTGACAACCTCGCAACGGCGCGCGGCGCATCAGAATTTGTCGAAAAAAATTAAAAACAAGATAGTCCGGTCAAATTCTTGTCGTCTAATTAAAGGAGAGTACTTGCGTATTCAAGACTTTGTAACCAGATTTATCTATCTACAATTTACTCTGAAATACTCCTCTTTTACAATCCACAGTGCCGCACTAAATATATATACTAATATATACATACATATTATGTGCCCATCCCAGTTGTCGGTAAGGGTCGGTTTTAAATATTTGAAAAATTCACGTGTAAGCACATTAAAATTAAGTAATTATAAAGGTCTTATTCGGGATTTTTGTGCCTCCTAAAAAAATATGTTCTTCGCAGTTACGAGGTATTCACTGTAAGCCATTGATACGCAGAATAACGAGTATTTTAAGAGCGTCTAACCAAATATAATTCTACCTAGATACACCGGTCTATTGAAATGAAAACATAACATTGTCTAAAACTAATCCAGTAAAGACATCTGCAAATCTGCTATTGTGTGTGAACTTATATCACGTGTAGTAAAAATATAAAAAATATATCTATAGAAATCTTGCGCACTTACAATTATTAAGTTAACAATAGGCGGTCTTATCGCTCGATTATATTTATCCCGAGAGAATATTCAATCAATCAATCAATCAATCAAATATGTTTATTTGTTACACATAGGTATAATGTTAGGGTACATGGTGTTATTTACAAAATATTGTATCACTATGTATGCCTCACTGGGCATACAAATATAGCTTACCTAAATATAGTTATAGACTATGTTGATACAGTTTGAATATTAATAATTAGTTAAATTTTAGCCATATCCTTAAATTACTAATTAAATGTATAGTTATAGAATATAACAAATAGCAGAAAACAAAATATTTTTTTTCCAATAAAAACAAAATACGTCGCTTTTAACAATTTTTTGTAACTAGAATAGGCTGCTACTAAATAAAACGGATAATATTGAGTTAGGAAGTTTATCATTTATCTTCTAAATATTCATTAATACTGTAATATGCTTTTTGTAGTAGGAATTTGTAGAGTGTGTTTTTGAAGTATCTTACATCTTTTAAAATTGTTATGGATCCCTTGGGATAACATTTAACGTTCACGCGAGTGAAGCCGCCTCTCAATCCGTATAACCTTTCTAAATTTTATGGAAAAGTCACTTAATAGGGTTAACTGAACACAAAGGGTTATATTGATGATTTTAATGATTATTACTCAGTAAAGCGATATTTGTTACGGCCGTTAATCATATTTTAATATTCATAAGTTGAGTATGAGTTTGTTTCGGTGTTTCTTCTCAGAGTAGTCAGCTAGGAAACACCGGCCTCATCTAGCTTAAAATGACAAAAAAAAATTGACGTGTAAAAGTGTTTGTAAAAAACCTATTTGCAAAATAAATATCATTTATCATAAAATCTGACACAGGTCAGTCTAAAAAAAAATAAGTAAATAAAGAATTCGTGGGCTACCGTGGCTCTTCTCCCTAAAGTGTTCCAACCAATAAGATAACTACGAGTATTTTCTACACTCAATGGAATCAAAAGTCATAAAGTAACTCAGAATCCTGAAATATGGCATAAATCAAGGTCTTATAGCTCAGATATAGTAATCAATCTGAAAACAGTGTTTTTACGTCACAAAAAAACTTTTTCCATACAAACTTTGCACCCCTGTTACATCGCCTTAGGGGGTGAATTTTGGATAATCCTATCTTATTCTTTCTATACACACAAATTTTCAGTGTGACAATATAGGCTGGGCATTGATAAGTCATGGTCTTTGTTTTTATATATGTATAGGGACGTGTAATTTAGGGCTGGCCCTTCAACAACTAAACACCGTTAAATTTTGAGCGTTTTAATCCCGTGGGGAGTCGATTCGGTACATGAAACACTATCGAATTGTAAAGATAAAATTAAAAATTAAGTACTTTTTTTTAACTCGAATTAATTTACGCATGTACGAAATTAATTTCTTTATGTAAACTTCAGCTGGGCGAGTCCAATGACATATAGGTAGTTAGTACGCAACGACCGACAACAAAACAAAAGAAAATCGTACATGCGTATAATAATATAATTCGAGTTTTAGAAAAAAAGTTTTTTTTTGTTTTATCTTTATAAATAGATCATGTTTCATGCACCGGATCGACCCTCCATGGGATTAAAACAATTAAAATTTAACGATGTTTAATTTTAACTGAGATATAACAATGGCAATTCGACAGCTTTAGTAAAAAGAATATGTGCAACAGCCATATGTATTCTTTAGATAAGTTATAGACTACTGAAAAATCAGGCCTTAATAAGTTAAACTACAATTTTCTACAATACGTTAATTAATATCAGTCACAATTAAAACCGCAAGATCCTGACGTCTTTGAAGGAGGATACCTTATGGATTGTTTATACATTAAGAAATTTCTTTTAATATGAAATGAGAGCTTTGCTAAATTGAACCAAACGGACTAATGGAAAGCGATCTTCTCAAACTTTTATTTGTCTTTACGAAACGATTTGACCATGGGCTTATCTTTGTATTAAAATCTTATTATGCAAAAGAAATCTTACTATTACATCACTGTCTTTCAAAGTTACCGCGTTGATGACAGTGATGTACGTGCCCAAATGACTGGTACTGTGGCTACCAGTCAATTGGACACGTTTCCGATGTGTCCAGTTGAAAGCTATGTTGAGGATTTAAGAGTATTTTTTTTTTGTTTAAACATTTTTTTTTCTAATATTACCCCACACCAGAAACCGGGAATTGAACCCGCAGCGCAGCAGCCAATCGCCAAGCCATTGCAATAACCGCACCGTCATGGGCACGCCAAACCGTTGGGGCACAGTAGAGAAGATGCTCTGACTGACTAAATTCAACTGGTTTTAGTCACTGAAAGTTTGACACCCTGTCTTGCTACACCCAAAGCGGGAGAAGATATTTAACAACACCCTCCTCAAAAAAGAAAAAAAATATAAACTATAAAATAAAATAAAAACTCACACAAAGGTTAGCTGGGAGAAAACTCATTGTTGAGTTAAGCTCGCCTGTGTACATGCATTGTCCAACTACTGTGTACTATATTAAATGTTTTGAGTACAATAAAGAATAAAAGAAAAACTATGAACTAATGGTTATGACCTAAATGTTACTCGTAGTTATGTATCTATTATTATCTGTATTGTCGCAGCGTTATGTTGTTTTATTGGGTATCATAAGAGTAACTATATAGTAATGGAAGCTTTGTAGTCGTTACTCAACAGGGACAATACCATGACGTGTTAAAATGGCAAGCGTGCGAGCAAGAAAGAGGAATCGAACTATACACCCTGTGTTAGGATCTAGATTTGGACTTAAATAAAAGTGGACTGTAAAACTGACTATGTATATCCAGGTAAATTATAGGAAAATTTGTAAGGCGTGCGTGCGTCGTCGGTCGTTCTTGCTAGTGAAGTGTGGTGGGTACGCGGCCCCGCTTGCTCGCGCGTCGTGTCGCCCGACGACTGACGAATATCGACGGCGTCCGAACACTCTGTGTAGCTCTATCACTTTAACAATTCAGTTTAGGTCATCAAATGGATCACATTAAGATCTCGTAGTAGGTCCTCAGTCCTCCTAGCTAAGTTACAATCGTTTCTCAGACCACGAGTATCCTTTTCATGCCCTACTGGGTCCCAACGGTTTGCTGACATCCCTTTGAGGCGCGTTTGGAACACTACGCAGTGTCAACAACTCGGGCTCGGTCCCATTACTCGTCATCCGCAAGCCTAGGTCGTGTTTACGGAGACGCGGCGCGTTGCGCGGCGCGTTGGGCGTTTCGTCGTACATTGCAGCAGCGCAGCGCAAACACAAACATGGCAATGTACGACGGACCGCCCGACGCGCCGCGTATCCGTAATCGAACACTTAGTGCTTGTTTACGGAGACGCGGTGCGTTGCGCGGCACGTTGGGCGTTCATCGTACATTGCCATATGTTTGTGTTTGCGCGTGCGATGATGCAGTCTGCTGGTTCAATGTACGACGAACGCCCAACGCGCCGCAAACGTTAAGCCCGCCTTTTCACAGTATTTTAATAAGTGCATGGAAGTTTTAATAAATAAATATCAACAAACAACCGTTCGATGGAAAAGAAAAGCCCTCCAGCATAATATTAATTTCCATTAAATTACGTCTAAAAAGGATCTTTTATTACAAACATGGCCGCGTTGACATCGAGCTTATTAATTTTATTGTTGTCTGATAATTTTAATAAATGGGCCCTAAGTGTACACACCCACGCGAATCTCATCTACTGCGTCACAATTTGATGCTATTACAACACTTAACCATCTTAATTTTAAAGTCGATAATTGTGTGAATAGTTGTGATATAATGTGAATGTAGTTGATAGGTTTACTTAATCGTGCAATTAATACTGATGAGGTCGTAAGGTCGCTTGTTTATAACTTGATGTTTTGCACAAAGTAATGTTGTGTTTCATTGTCCACAATAAACTTATTTGTCATATGATTATTCTGGAATATCAATTTAAAAGCGGGTAGGCCGCTGCAGGCATAACTTAGCGAAATTGGGTTTTATAGGACTGTCGGATACCCAACGTGGGTGCGGTGCCCCTGTTCAGATCATGAGCCACAAGTTGTAGCGCCCCAAGTACCCATACACCTGGACTTTGAAGGACTTAACGCAGACCGCAGTTAACGTTGCCTTCTATTGGGACTCGAAAAGTAGAACAATCATTTGAAACAATTTTCATCTGTGAAAACTTCCGTAGAATTCCTTTATCAAAAACATTGATTACGAATATGGTGTCCACAGAACAACGTATTGTTCAGTAGGTGCAAGAAAACTTTTGGACCTAGAAAGCAAGGGGCAACTGAAGGACACAGATGTTATAGTCTGTTAAAGGGTAACACAAGCCGGGTCCCGCTTCACATTAGAGCGGGACAATTTACGGGATAATTTCCAACCTCTAAAAAAAAAATCCTATGTAAGAGATTTTCCTCACATGGTTATCACGCCTCTGGCTTTTATCTCCCAAGACCCTAAACAGTGATGTACCAAATAACCCATATTTTACAAATCAATTATTTGATTCGTTTTGAAACCACGCTTGATCATTACTATTAGCAGGTTTATCATCAAATGGGGCGTCGACCCGGGCGTTCTCTAGTAAAGGTCACGAACCTGATTTTATTACCTACGCGAAACTCAATTCTAATATCATAACAATGCTCGAAATGATCGCAAAAAGTCGCTGTCGTAATATTTTTATGATCTAAAATATTTCAATTTCAAATTTATCAAGAATTTGTCGTAGCTTTCGTATGAAATTCTGCCTAATAACTTAATTTATTTTTAATTAGGTTAATTAATGAAGGTTTTTTTTAATTCCTCGGATTTTATCTAAACTTCTTAACATGTCTAGGTATTTCTTAATAACAATTTTACCCAATGAAGTTATCATTTTGAATTACCATACTTCTGAAGTAGACATAATTATATCCATGAATATTTTAAAAAAATAAGTTACCGTGATAGGGGTTGGGGAACTTATATGCTTATTTTCTACCTATAAAAAAAATAGAAAGAAATATTAAGAAATAAATTATCGAAAAAGCATCAAAGACTCATCGTGGTAAAATATTTCTATAGAAATAATTACCAACACATCGACACCGCTCAATGTAATCCAAAAAAACTGTTTCAGTAACAAACACCTTTTTCAATTACAATTTTCTAAAAAGCTTTATTGAGGAAATAAAAATACATCGAACGGAAAAAGATTTTCCTGTAAAAGAGTGAACTGTGTGTGTAAAGTGCTCTGGGAATATAATTGATTTCTCCGTATGAAATGTCCTTATTCATTAATTAAGTGCCATAAACGCGGAATGTATGGACTTGTCAACCAAAACTGGAGTTAAATCCTCTCTACGGTCCGAACTAAGCCTTTCGCCTCGTCGTTTATACCGCGTACATCGAAGGACTGGAACAATTTACCTGCTGCGGCCTTCCCATCCGATTTTAATTTAGGTGTCTTCAAGGTTAGAGTGAATAGGCTTAGTAAACTAGTGCGCTTCACCATCAACGATTGAATCACTGCTGACCATGAAATGGGATCGCAGTCAACAAAAACAAAATTTTCCACATTCAGCACCTACGGCGTTTGTTTTTTTTTTTTATGGTAGGTAAAATCATCCAATGACAAATCCTGCCCTTGGGCGGAGCGGGAAGGTAGTTTCCAATGATAGTTTATATTGTGAGTTTCCTTGTACCCATAGATACCAACTAGCTACATACTATAAATATTTCGAGGAGACACATTCTAAGCAATGTGTCATGAGAGAATTCACAGAATCCATGTCGATTTATTTCCTCAATATTTTTTGTTTGCTGAAAACTAAATTATTTTTATTTTGTTTTTTTTTATGCACGTAGTTATGTTGAGTATAAATAATTATAATCGGTAAATGTAAATTTGTAATTTTTTGTATACAAAAATGAGAAGTGTTTTTTTTTATATTTTGATATCATGTCAATTACGTGGAATAATACCTAGTGTGTTGCATAGTTCTTTTTTTATTTTAAAGAAACGACTCGCTTTTTATCTGTTGGACGCCCCAAGTACAACACTGAAATTATATAAATAATTTCACCTTTTCTGTCAATCATCTTCTACGTGAAATTTAGCTTAACAAGAAGTTTGCTAATTTGTAGAAGAAACATTTGATGTTTATGGAGACAAAATGTTTCAGTAATACTTATTGTCACTTGTCAGAAACAGGTTTGTTTACATTATATTTATCCTTCCTTAGCCTTACGTCCATACATTGTATAATAAAATAGTCTCCCACCGCATTCGTCTGTTTATCTGTTTACTATGAACTCCAAAACTACTGAACAGATTAATGCGGGTCTTACTCATAGTCAGAGAACTCATTTTCCAATAGTCACATACATTTTAACTTGGAAATATGTATGCCTTTTTGTCATATTTTATATACAAAAATTGTCTCAAACCGCCGACTTTATTATTCAAGTAAAAGTGACTATTGTAAAATCGGCCCACAGTGATTCATAAGGATGGCTAAAGTATATAGTAAGACAAACATTCTTAGAAATTCTCTATAATAATTAACTGCATTATTTAAATTTTCAGTTCGCCGCCTTTTAAATGTCCGGTGCGAGCTTTTATAAATACGCCACTTAAAAAAAAAATGCGCCCCGCCCCTTCTATGAATTCGCCCTGTGCCTGGGCACCGCTGACACCGCCCTAGTTACGGCACTGATATAATTATTGCAGAGAAAAACCGAGAATTTTTAAAGATATAAAATGAACTCGGGTGTCGCCACTGTGCGGAACATCCGGAGGACAAGGTGGAGCATACTGTAGAGGTGTGCCCCGCCTGGGCGGAGCATCGCCGTGTCCTCGTGGGGGCGATCGGCGGCAGCGATCTCTCTCGCCGGGCCTTGGTTCAGGCCATGGTCCGTAGTGAGGAGGGATGGCAGGCGGTTGCCTCCTTCTGCGAAGCAGTAATGATAGCAAAGGAGGAGGCCGACCGCATCAGGCAGAGGCAACGGGGCGCTCGCCCCAGCGGCCGCCGGGATTCCGATCCCGATTTCCGGCCACCGTAGGCGCGGGCTTGCGGACGGCGTGCAATGAGTAGCACGCTGTCTTATCGTCCGGTAACCGACCGGACCGAGCCCAAATCGTCGACGGCGCGTTCTGTTCCCGCGCGCCTCAAGGAGCTGTCAGCACACTGAAGAGGCCCAGCCTGCTAATTGCAGGCAGGCAGGGTCGAAGCCTACTGGGGTCATGGGTTAATTTCCGAAAGGAATGCCCGGCCCCGGCACGATAGGCTACGAAGGAACGGGGTAGGTTTTTAGTCAGTAAGAGTCTGACACTACTTCCCGCTCCGCCCTAAGGGCGGGATTTGTCATTGGATGATTTTACCTACCATAAAAAAAAAGATATAAAATGAAAACACCCGTGTGAAGATGGGCGCTACAATTAATGCGATGCTAATTGGGAATAGTCTACTCGAAGAAGTAAACAAATAAATACCTTTTTACAAAAACCGTTTAATAACGTTTAACTTAACCGGTTACAAAATATGAGTAAATCCATTCGAGAAGATCCGTTTACGTTTGGATACACTAATGATCAACCCAATATACTTACATTTCTCACCGAACGATCCTATTTGAGCAAATAAATTGCTTCAATGCTTTAAAATGTCGATAAGAAAATTTGCCGTTCAAGTAATTGAAAACGTTTTTCAATTTGGTTTCTTTCTATTTGTCTATTTATTTATTGCACCTACCATGTTAAGTTACTGCACCACCCTAAGGTCAACTGGTAGAAAATACCTAAGGCAGTAAGTCCGGCTTTGTAGAGTGTTATATGCATAAAGTTTGTATAAATAAATAATGAAACGTTTTTAGGAAGTTTTCAAAACTTAGGGCTCTTTTAAAAAAATATTGAATAGGTTTGTAGTCAATTTTGGTTTTTCAGGTTTAATAGTATCGTTCTAATCGAGAAACTAAATGTACAACACTATGATGCTCGAACATAGCGGTCTAGTGCGGCGCCCGCGCTGCCGTCGCGCGGCACTTCGCGGCTAAATTGAAGGCCCCAAAGTCCCTTGAACATCTGGGCGGAGTTAAATACACACATACTCGTACTGTCACCTGCACCCACATAGAGCCTCGCTGACCTTTAAAACCATTATCTCTGCGAAATATTTATTGATTTACATATGCTATGACTGTACATTCTGAAGAAAGCTTAACCAGTTTTGTGTAAGATCAAAACTGTTAGAAAGGAGTAGGGAAAACGAAAATTTGTCAACCTAATGTACCTATACATTGAATTAACAATCCAATGTATAGGTTTATTAGGTTGACAATCGAATGTATCCTATTTGGGTGTTCGTCGTTGAGGCAGCGCATTAAAAAAACATTTAAATATATAAAAAATAGTGTCCCACCGGTATCGGGAACAAGGTCCAAGCTACCGGCGCGGCGGTCAGGGCTCCAGAGAAAGAAACCTCCTAACAATACGAGCCGTGTCCAGGAGTACCGCTACCGTATTATTATTATTATTACCAATTTATCAATTTTGGGTTTGATAAGTGGCGCATCAAGGCCAACAAAGACAAATCTGTCCACGTTACCTACACTCTCAGACGTGAAACTTGCCCACCTGTTCTTTTATATAATGAACGTGTCCCACAAGCTAATGATGCAAAATACCTGGGAATGTACCTTGACCGCCGACTGACTTGGCAAAAACATGTATGGACCAAACGCAAACAGCTTGACACCAAAATTCGAAACCTGTACTGGCTGATTGGACCGAAATCTCAACTCACTCATAACAGCAAAATACTTGTCTACAAATCCATCATCAAGCCCATTTGGACGTACGGCAAACAGCTTTGGGGCTCAGCAAGCAACAGTAATATTGCAATACTGGAGAGGTTTCAAAGCAAAACCATTAGAAAAATGCTAAATATCCCCCAGTATGTTAGCAATCAGTTCATGTACATGGACATCAAGCTGAAAACCGTCTCTGAGGAAATCGAGCCATATAGCAAAAGCTATCAAACCCGACTGAAAAAACACAGGAATGAACTAGCTTCGCAACTGCAAGGGCCTGGGAGTTTCACTTTCTCCCGATTGAAAAGAGACAGTGTCCAGGAGCTGGCGGAAAGATTTTCTAGATAAATTTGAGAGATGCGTCACTGGACAAATCTACTCACCAAACCAAAGACAGATTCCAGCCAGCACATTGGATTATTGCTCCAGAAGCAGATTGCCAATTAGCAGCAGAAAAAAGGAAAAAAAAAATACCAATTAGTTATTTGATGATTTTCAACACGAGAAAAAATAAAATTATTCTATTCAGTCGCATAGCAATCAGCACGAAGTGCTACGGCGTAGCATAGTGCTACGACTAAGTAGTCTCTATTCAAAATTAAGGCCAGCTATATTTAAACCCATCAATTTTGTTACAATGAAAATTGTGGTTCAAGATCAGCTCCGATTATTGCCATTTAAACTTTATACACTTGTACTTAAGGTCGTATCTAAATTGTCAATATTCTGAAAGTTCAAATACAAACTAGCGACATGTTAGTGAGTACGATTGTGCTTAGCATTTAGATGAGACATTTTCGCTCCCATGTTATCGTGTGAACTCATGCGTTGATATTAGTTACTTAGTAATTACAAGAGACATTAATTAATGACTAAACTATTACGAGAGGATGAAAATAAGTTAAGTCTTCTCACAGAACCGCAAACTTTTTAATAATCACTGTTATAGTTTACTGGCCTATTGATCTAGTGATTAGTGGTCCTTACTGCCTTGAATGCCGGGGGTTCGATTTCCACCCGTGACAAATATTTGTGTGATGAGCACAATCATTTGTTCATTAGTTCTGTGTCTTGGTATTTATAATATTTATGTTTTTAGAAATATATAACTAGGTATGTTTATCAGTTGTCTAGAACTCATAACAAAAGCTCTGCTTAGCTTGAAACTAGACATCGTTGCGTGATAGTTGTGGAATATTATTATTTAACAATTTATTTATCTCAGGATCCTGAGGTCCTGGACCTTTGGAAGGTATACGGGAGCCGAAACCAACTCGCAGAGGCCCTTTAGGTACTTTGAATGGAACGTGATGCCAACCGACAATTGCCCCTGTACACGCAATGCTAGTGCATCCCTGCTGGTGAAAACTATTGTGGAATATTATTATTATTATTTTAATAATATCAACTTCCATTCATCAGCAAACAAATCCAATCCAGAGTTGGTCTTCACGAGCGCGTTGAGCATCGTTAGCATACGCGGTAGAGGGGAGGTGGATCGAGCTACAGTGCGACAAAATGGGACCTTAAATAATTTATGCCTTTTAGAGCGATTGTAATTATTCGGTACAAATATTTAACATAGTTATGTTATGTAAGTCGGAAGGATCAGTGTAACTAGTTGGTGCACAGCAGAACACTTCGAGCAGCCCTGTGCTATATTTTTGCATAAAATATAAATAAAATAATTAAAAAAAAACTGGGCAAGTGCGAGTCGGACTTGTGCACTGAGGGTTTCGTACAAATTTATCTACGAAAATAGTTCGATTTCAGAATCGAGTCTCAAAGATTTTTACGAATCGATAAAAAGTTATTTTTGTGACGTAACTACCGTTTTCAGACTTTTTCCTATATTTGTGTTATGAGTAATTGCTTCATGCCAAATTTCAGGATTCTAGGTCAACGGGAAGTACCCTATGAGTTTTTTTTCCCTTGAGAGTGTCGAAATATACCTTTTTTGCGATATAAACGGTATGTATCATTTCAAATCGATACCGATATCGATTAATCAGTCAGACAGATCTTATAAGGGTGCCGTTTTTTCCTTTTGAGGTACGGAACCCTAAAAATGTTATAAATAAAAATATCAGAGCAGTAGTGGCCGAGTGGTAACGGCCCCGACTTACGAGTTGTAGGTCACGGATTCAAACCCAGCCAGGCGCATTTGTATAATTTATTTCATCACCACTGCTCTCAAAACGGTGAAGGAAACATCGTGAGGAAACCGGCATGTCATAGAACCGAAAATTCGAAGACATTATGTGACATTCATCAACCCGCACTGGGCCCGCGTGGTGGATTACGACCTATTCCGTCTCTTAGAGAGGAGGCCAATTGAATTTTGCGCAATTCTGGCGAATACTAAGCGGACGGCATAGATTATAAAATGTTGAGTGTTTTATTTATAGGGTATTTATCCAAGAACGTATATAATCAAACTTTTTCAAGTAGTCTATACAGATCGAAAATTAGGTCGAGAGAAAGTGGGAAAAAGAGTACACGCCGCAAAATATAATATATAATATAATATAATATTTCCACAACTATCACACAACATCGTCTAGTCCCAAGCTAAGCAGAGCTTGTGTTATGGGTATTATAGATATAATATGTATGAATTTAGAAATATATAAGTATGTTTATCAGTTGTCTGGCATAACACAAGCTGTAATTGTGGGTGTAATTTAGATAAATTACACCCAGACAGAGAACAAATGATCGTGCTCATCACACAAATATTTGTCCTGGGTGGGAATCGAACCCACGACCTCCGGCATAGCAGTCAGGGCCACTAACCACTAGACCAACAGGCCAGTCTATAAAATAGGTATATATATAGACAGGTTAAAAGGCTGATGATGAAAAATGTCATACAATTAATATCAAAATTCAATTTACAACAAAGTAAACAAGAATAAACTTTGTAAAGGATGTAAACACCGAAACTTAGGTAACTGGTACGTACAACTTCAATTCTTAACTAGCTCTGAAACTTATCCCGTAGTATTCCAAATTGTAGTACTACTGCCACACACAAGTTTCAACTTAATAACTAAGTAAAGTCCTTGCTTAGTTACCAAAACAGGTGTATTGAGAAGCTTAGGAGAATAACTTAAACTTGCTTCGTTTAGAAAGTATGTTGTTGTACTAACGAGTAAATAATATTTCTTAAGCAAAATCATAGATGTTTTTAATATCGTGCAGATTTTATCACGCATGCGGATGTGCACCGCATGCGTAACCCAGCAAATGTCCTTTTTATATAAGTCTTTATTGTAATGCGTGCAATACGCATGCGGGATATGTTTTTTTGCATTTTGACATTTTTTGCATGTGGAGCAAATTCACATACGTGATGAAACCCGCATGTTATTAAAAACATCCTTATGTAGCTTTTTCCAGTCATTCCGTTCCTGTGGCGTAACCGACTAAAGCTATGCTTAATTAAAAGTACTGCGGAAAAAAATGTACTGGTCAGTACATTTATGTTCGCCTAACTGGTCAATATGAACTTACTGATATTTTTAGCGATTTCAGGTTTGGTCCCATAGTAAAAGTTTTTTGTTATCATGACTACAATCACGTGTTTAAGTATCGGTTACTAATTACCAGTCACCATATCACTATATTTTGCCAGCGGCATCGCTCGCATGATAATAGATTTTTCTGAACACACTTTGGAATCCCGTTTCATCCCCTTAGGGGGTGAATGGTGGAAAATTCTCTCTCACTGTTCGTCTACGTCATAACAGAAAACTTTGTGCAAAATTGCACAGTCCTAGGCCCAGCAGTTTCGGTTGTGCTTTGATATGTCACTTCAGTTTTCCTTTTATACATAGATGAAGATAAAATGGTACCTACTGATTTCTGCTGATTTTAATTCGGTTTAGTTTTTTATCAAAAGAAATCCAACTACATATCAGAAAAAATAAATGAGGGCCATTTTTTTTACTTGATATAAACTAGTGGTAGACTGCGATCCCACCTGATGGTAAGCAGTGATGCTATCGTTGATGGTGTGACGCACTAGTTTATTAAGAGCCTATTCCTTCTAGCCTTGAAGACACCCAAATTATAATCGGATCATCTAGTTAAAAGTGTTTTTTAAAACCTATTTGCAAAATAAATATCATTTAAACCAAACCTTTGTTTTTACAAAGAAATTATGATTAACTTTGAAACTCAAGCAGTTGACAAGTCAAATAATTATAAAGTTCTATGAAATTAACTGACGAAAATCAAATGCGTGTAATTAACCCAATTCTTCGAAAATTGAATCGACTTACAATCTCGTGGACCACAAAGTAAAATTAACAGGATTTTCAACGAATGACGAATGAGAGTCGTGTTTTGTAGATTATTTCCGCTACTTCCTTATCATCATCGTCATTTCAGCCAAAAGACGTTGACAGTTGGACATAGACATCCCCCAAGTGTCGCCATAATAATCGGTCTAGTGCGTCTCGCATACACACACACAGGTCACTGATCCACCTTGTGTTAGTCAATGTTAAATTTTAATTTATTTATTTTGTTCTCTAGATAGCAATATGATTATAAATGTACATAAGATAGGTACTTAAATATTCAGTAACTATTGACATTAAACCTAATTTCGTACGTTTTGTTTAACATCGCAGCCAATTTTGAAATAGAAGCCTTTTAGTCCCACACAGTCTTTTTCTGCTTTTTATTTTTTATGGTAATTGTATTTCTATTTTATTTAAGTTACTCACTAAAGTTTAGATATCATGTTTATTTTATTCTGTTGTTTGTCCTGTACTAGTTTTAAATAAATGTTGTTTCTTTTTCTTTCTTTCTAGATACCTATTTCTTTTTTTATCGTCTAGTATCTCGGTTTTAATAATAATATATGTATTTCGACCCTCACAAGATCATAACACACACGTAATAAAAATGTCAATAAAAACATATACAAAGTCAACATACATAAATTAATAAAACACCTAACATGTATTTACAGATTCCGATTGATCAGTAACCGCATAGAGCATGCTTCAGGTATCTTATATACATTCCTTAAATAAATAGAAAAAAAAGGTATCTTATATACATAAACAAAGTACACACGGGCGTTGAAGTACTCCTCCACATTGCGGTCATACAGAAACGTGCCTTGAGGACTGGCGCCATGGCCTCGTTGAATCTTTATTTGAAGTATTTAAATTTTCTTAACGTACTTAAAAAAATTCAAGCACTGCAAATACCATTTTAAGAATTTTCACTTTATTACAGTTAACTGACACCATTAACTTAATATTATTCCAACATATTTATGTTGAATGATGATGATGATGATGATGATGGATATTAAGTGAATGGTGTCAGATAAATAAGTCTTTATAAATAATATTTGGTTTGCCTTTGCCAATATAAATAAATGTATGAGACAACATTTTTATTTTTTTAAGGATTTGAACTAGGAATTACTCTGGTACTGTAGATTCCTTCACAAATATATATAAAGTCACATGTATAAGACACCTGGACCCAGAACAAGTATCTGCAGGCCATAAAAAATGATTCTGTGTGGGAAACAAATTCACAGTAATTATTAATTTCTGGGAAGACTTAGGGCTGATTTCATCATTCATTAGAAAAACTCAGTTCAACTAAACTGAGCTCAGCGTAATCTAGTTTAAAGACCCGTGTCGTAAACATGGGCGACAACAAAAGAATTGAAACTGAACTAGGTTCAATTCATAGCGGTGAAACGCAAAATGAAGCTATAATCTCGATTAGGCGCTCAAACTGCGTTTTGTTTTATATAATCGCGATTAGTTTATTGGTGAATTTGGCCCTTAGTCTCACATCTAACATGTAGGTGTGACTTCCCACCATTTCTCCTTGAGACCTCCAATCATCTATGTTACTATGTCGGCATCTTATAATTATGACATGGCAGTTCTCTAATTGGTCAATACCAATTAGAGATCTTCCATATCACATAATTATATGAGCAAACACTTTTGTAAGCCTTTTCGAAATTAGAATGTCTAATTCCACAATAATATACTGGTGACCTGAAATACAGACCTCGAGCTCAGTTTAGGCATCAGTGTCCCAAAATATAATTCCCCTCCTATATGTTAGCGTAGAAATAAGGCTAAGGTAAGTATTGCGGAGAAATAAACTATTTTTAATATTATTATTATTCCGGTTATTCGGCTA
This sequence comes from Leucania comma, assembly GCA_958295575.1. Lineage (NCBI taxonomy): Eukaryota > Metazoa > Arthropoda > Insecta > Lepidoptera > Noctuidae > Leucania > Leucania comma. The sequence goes on from OY282480.1 coordinate 17,473,464, forward strand.
TAGAAAGAAACCCGCACACTGGAGATTCTGTACAAACTTACCTATGTAAATAGTTAAATTCCTGAATCGAATTTCGAAGATTTTCCGGGTCGCACAAAAGTAGGGATGTTTTTATGATGTAACTACATATTTACACTTTTAGATCTTTTCTTATACCTACTTGTGCTATGAGACCTTGCTTCGAGCCAAATTGCAGGATTCTAGGTCAATGAGAAGTACCCTATAGGTTTCGATTTTCTAGTGAGTGTCAAAATATGCGCCTAAATGGCCTATTCTTTATACTTTGTTGACATAGAAGTTTATTTTTTTACTGCTGCTTGGATAACAGATTTTTTTATTTATATAAACTAGTGCTTAACTGCAATCCCACCTGATGGTAAGCAGTGATGCAATCGATGATGGTGAGGCACACTAGTTTATTAAGAGCCTATTCACTCTAGCCTTGAAGACACCTAAGTTATTATCGGACGGGATTTAAGCAATTGATATTTATTGCAGCTCCGTTTATGCCGACTTAGGTTCAGAATCATCAACTACATTTCATTGTGACTCGCAGAGAACAAACAACAAAAATAAAATCATTAATTAATTTATCAATAAGCATTTATTATGTAAAGTACCCCTTGGTTTATCCGTTTTTGATTTCTATTATAAATAATAATCTTGCGAGCATTTTACCGAAAACTAACCGACCGTACTATTAAACAAATATTGTCTTAAAACCTAGTTATTCTATGTAGATCTGACTATTTTACTGTTCGAGATTCTGGCAAAATTATTACTATATAATTTTGCCTAGAGTAATCGAATATACCCTCCTAATTAGTACGCAATAATATTGAGGAAAAAGTACAAGAAACCACGATCAGAAATATAATAAAGGATCAACCCTCAGCCTCTCGGCCTCGGGTCTTAATTCTCGAAATAGCTAGTAAATGGACCTTTAGATGTTTTTTAATTAAAATATTGAGTCAGTTAAAAATAGACTTACACCAATATTTCAAGTAAAGGGTGTCCAGCGGGATTTTTTTGATTTGAAAGTTAAATAACTAATATAAGAATGAGTGTAGATCTTTTATTTTATTTTTAAAATGTGACCAAGGTATGCGGATTTTAATTTTTTTAAATAATATCTTCCAAATGTCGTCCATTTCTTGTAATGCACTCTTCTAAGCGAACCTTCATATTGGGATGTACGCGCGAACAAAGCTCTGGGGGAATAGCAGCGAATTCACGCCGGATATTTTCTTGAAGGGCAATTATTGTACGGGGGTTATTGCAGTACACTTTAGATTTGAGGTAACCCCACAAGAAAAAATCACATGGCGTTAAATCCGGCGATCGAGGTGGCCAGGGTATGTCTCCGTACATGCTTATTAATTTTCCAGGGAAAATTTCCCTTAGCCTCAACATTGAGATCCTGGCAGTGTGTGGAGTTGCCCCATCCTGTTGAAAATGGGTTCTATTCGTGCGTCTGTTAAACATTTGCAATTGCGGTACCAAAAAGTCGTCAAGCATACGGCAGTATACCGAAGAAGTGACAGTTTTATTCTCACTAAAAAAATATGGACCGATTATTCCATGTGCAGAAATCGCGCACCATACTGTCGTTTTAGGGCAGTGCAAACTCTTTTGATGCCGTTCCTTTGGATTGTTGGCGTTCCAGAAACGCATATTTTGTTTATTTACATAGCCCCGATGTGGAAATGGGCTTCGTCGCTAAATAATATGTTTCCAAGTGTTCTGGGAGTCCGAAAACGTTCCAACATCGTTCGGGCGTATGTTTCTCTTAAAACATAATCACTTTCATTTAGTTTTTGGACGATTTGCATTTTATAAGGATGAAGTTTTAATTTCTTTTTCAAAATCACATGGACAGTTACTTTTTGATGCCTGTAGAAGCCGCAATCTTTCTCACTGATTTTCTGGGATTTCTGATAATTTCTTGTTGCACCTGTGCCACACGTTCTGGCGTTGCTACTGATGTAGACGGTCCCGTTGACGACCTATTAACTACTGTCCCTTCTTGTCGAAATCTTTGTACCCATGACCATATAAGCTGTGTGCTCGGACCATCGTTTAATCGTCGAATATCGAAGTGGGAACAGAAAGTGCGACGCGCTTGAACTAACGATTCACCACACTTTAAATATTGCTCAACTGCAAATGCACGGTGCGCTCCCGACCAATGACTCATATTTACCAACAAATCCGCAAAGATATCACAACCAATTCTACCCCTCCCGCGCCTCTAGCCCCACTAATACATAAATAACGATAACTTAAAGTTGAAAAGTTTCCGCTGGACACCCTTTATATGTAGTCCATTCCATCATCGGACTACAAGACGTACAGTGTTGCGCCATCGGTACATGGTGGATCTAGCACCCAAACGTAGATAATCAAAGCGTTTTGGGAACACTTTAATTCTGCTTATAGCTAAGGAGTGGAATTCCCTGCCGGAGTATGTGTTTCCTAATAGCCACAATCTAGAGGTATTTAAGCCAAAAGTGAATAGGTAACTTGTAGACATGCATGCTCCATCGTCGACCACATCATCGCTTACCATCAGGTGAGATAGATGAAACGCGAGCCTTTCAGTAATAAAAAAAAAACTTTAAAAAAATCGACTTAAAAAAAATACAATAAAGTGCAAAACTATTTTAATTTCGGAAGTCGGTGTTTCTACAATAGTTTGGTCTCTTTTTTATTAAACACCGACTTCCGAAATTAAAGTCACTTTGCACGTCTTTGTTTTTTTTTTTGTAGTGGCTTTTTTTGGTTTATTATTACACACTTTGTAGTTGCAGTACCTCTAAGCCAAACTTAAATAGATACCTTCCGCCATTCAGTTCCATTATCAAATCATCATGACAATTTAAAAAACTGAGAATTTCCTTTCTTTTGAAGTCGGTTAGAATACCAAAACCTTCTCCTAAATTTGACAAATATTCTTCTGAAAACCGTATCAAAATCGGTTCGGCCAAACCCGAGAAAATCGCGGTCAAACATAATACATACAGGTCAAACTGAGAACGTCCTTTTTCTGAAGTCGATTCAAAACTTAAGTAATTTGCGGGTATATTATATAACCTTCGGCCAGTCTCTAGAATTATCAGGATGGAAGCAAAAGCTCCAGCTTTTTGTAAAATACTAGATCGCTACGCAGATTGAAATTTCGATCCGTACCTATAAGTTAAAAAAATCTCGTTCAAGAAGGTACATCATATATACATTTACCAAAACAACTTTCACGTCCCAGTGGATGCCAAACTAAAAGCCGTTGCCAATAGTAACAAAAATTTGAAGCAAAGGAAATAACACTAAAAGGAAAATACATAGGTTTTCTTCTTTGCTTTGTGTCTACGGTAGATAAATACACTAAAAGTGTGATGGCGTCTGCTTAAGTTAACAGTACAGCCGTCATTGGTAAGGTGTTCTAGTAGGGGGTTTACGGCGTAGATTTAAAACAATCCACTTCACAATCACTTTTATTTCAGAGTAGATATAATTTAATAATTACAGACTTAGGTGTAGAAGCATCAGAACTGCTCGCCGGGTTGACCAAGACTGACGTCCGTAAACATCACTCCTCCAAACTGGAATCATTTGGGGGGGGGGGCGACGTTTACTCATCATGTGACTTGTCTATAAAGTCACAACGTTTCACCCCACTCTGGTACTAAGGAATCGATTGAGTGTCTTATTACTAAAACTGCCATAATCGCTAGCAAGTGTGTAGAAATGTCCCTCATTCAGTCACATTCATGAGATGAATTTGGAATCTTTCCCTTGCTTGCAATTAAGGAAAATATTTGAAGCTATAATACCTAATACGGATATTATTAACTTATATTTATAAACTAACTAGCTGCCTACGGCTTCGCCTGCGCGTAAATAGAAAATCGGGCCAAGGTAACATCTACTCCTGGAATAAGAAGTATCTTATGTGCTATTCATAACATGATCTACCTGTGTGCTCCATCCAAATCCGCACAGCGATCCACGGACTGAGCAAGCCAGTTACTTAACTTTAACGATAGATCCGTGTAGCCGTTATCCAGCCAAACCCTTACAATCTCAAAAAAGCAAAAAACGATAATTAAAATTAGTAACATAAAGCTCCCACCCAGACAAATATTTGTGTGATGAGCACGATCATTTGTTCTGTGTCTGGGTGTAATTTATCTATAATATGTATATATTTAGAAATATTTAAGTATGATTATCAGTTGTCTAGTACTTATAACACAAGCTCTGCTTAGCTTGAGATCAGACGGCGTTGTGTGATAGTTGTGGAATATTATATTATATTATTCCTTACAGCCGAGTTGAAAAACATTGGTTACTCGTAAGGTTTATATTATATTTGCTAGGTCTGTTTACATATTTCCAACCTTAGTAACGTTTTAATATTAAACTAACGTAGAAAATAAGACTTTTCGTACTCTGTTTAAAGTATCTATGATACTCGTACCTTTAGGTTAAGGCTCAACTCCCAAAACGGGGCGACTAAGTACTGTAAGACGCACTGTTGGAAGACCAATCATTGTGGCGACACCTAATTGGAGGAACTCTATTTCCTGTAGTGGACGTCTCTCAGCTGAAAGGATGTTGATGCATGTTACTGTACCATCAAAGACACATCCACCGAGTTCCGCCTGACCACCGCTAAGTTCATTTTTGCTTGCACTTGAAACGAAAACTTAAAAGGGTTTGGTTTGGCGCCGCGTCGCAGAATTTTAGCAATTTTTTTTTAAGTTATCAAGCAAAAATAACCGCGTTCTTACATGTTAATCTTTTCCCACGAACTCTTTTCTAATTTTACCTACTCATTATACTAGTTTTTTCACTACATATTATTACTATTATGTATAGTATAAAACAAAGTCGCTTCATCTTTAAAACAACGCAACGGATTTTGATGCGGTTTTTTAATAGATAGACTGTTTCAAGAGAAAGGTTCATATGTATAATACATGCATAATATATTTAATATCACCATTGCACCCGTGCGAAACTGGGGCGGGTCGATAGTGTTTTATAAGATTAAATATCAAAAACAGTATTTTTAATTAAACTTCCATAACAGAAAATTCACTGTCATCCCCTCGACACACATATCGCCCCCCACCACCAGCCCAGCCAGAGAAAAATCGAAGAAGAAAAAGTGATAAACGTGAGGAAGCAATTGATTCATTGTGTTACACACTTTGCGTAACAGGCGCAGACCCTGCACTCGAAAAGGATTTGGTCACGGCCACCCGAAAATCGGTCAAGTGTGTAGTGATAACGACCTAGTACTCGTATTCAAAAGAAGGGAAAAGACAAAATTAAACATACTACGTATAGTTGTACTAGCTTCATTTTTTTGGAGTTGGAAATCGATGACTTCTCTCGCGCTTGGCTGGAGCGAAAGGGTGTGTCAGGCTTTTACTGACTAAATCCCTCCTACAGTTGCCCTTTGTGTTCCAGGGAAATGGTAACTCTTTAAAAAAAAATCTATAGCATAAATTTTGCTGTTAACTCTTTGAGGCGCGTGTGGAATACTATGCTCCGTCAATATCTCGAGCTCAGACCTTAACGGATGGCTGAACGGCGAGCTACCCATTGCTCGTCGTTCATAAACCTGCGCCTACGGTGGCTGGAGATCACTCTCCAACTCCCACTGCTCACCAGCGATTTCTCCCGTTTGAGAGTCGAAAATCATACCAAAGGATAACAGGATAACAAGTATCCTGTAACTTATTTCAGAACATGAAAGAGTAACAAACATACACACATACACACGTAACTTTTGCCTTTATAATAGTGTGATAGTGACCTACTTTAAAACCAAATGACAGTTTATACCAAATGTTGACGTATCACAAGCGTTAATACAGCTCAATCTGTAAGAGAAGAGGAGCGGAAAGATAATTCTTTAGGCAAATTACATAATGTACCTACCTACGGGTTACTGTGATAACTTTATCTGTTTTAACACTCGATTGATTTTGTTTTTTAAGAGGACTCTTCCCGGGTGTCGATTGCGAATCGTTCTTACGTTAACGTGATTGAAACGTTTACCGCGTTTGGCTCTCTGATTGGTTAACAGCTTGGAGCAGGCCAACAGGAGCGCCGAACGTAAACGTGTCGTAAAAGTAACTTGCACTAAGCACACTGATTTGTCTATTGTCAATGTGATCGTTGTCAAAAAAATTGTTGTTTCATCCAACGCAATGTTTGATAAAGAGAGAGAAATAACGCCTGAAACTTTGTAAGCATTTGGTTATTCTTTCACTCATTCGCATATTTCACAAAACTTGTTCCAGGAAATACAGGTTTTTTTTAAACTTTAAAAGTTATTCGATGAAAATTATATAATTCGGAATCTCGATTATAAGTCCAAGGTGTATACAAATATATTTTCTTTGCTTTTTCAATTATTAATTATTTATGAAGAGTCAAGCACGCCAAATAGCAGACTTTCAGAGGTCTTTACTGGATTCGTTTTTACACAATTATATGTTTTGAAGCTTAGATAATATCCGGAAGATATCTGTATATCCAAAATATCTAGATATAGATGTGTAATAACGTCATAATCATGTAAGAGCGGTTGCATGAAAATGTAACTCGAGTTGGGCACTCTTAAGTAGAATACAATAAGCTAATACGTCATAATCTACCTATTGGATTTGTTTTATGAAATAATGGATAAATGTTGAACGACAAGGCAACAATAATATAATTATGTTATTTTCAACATTTTACCTGCACAGCTTTGACAATTATCTTGCCATGTGTGACGTTAACTCTTTCTTTTATGTGGCCATTGACTTATATACGAACCTGTTAGATATGTAAATTAACAAACGTGGTTGGATTGATTTAGTCCCGTATTCGTGATTCATACGAAATTACTTTTTTAAATTAGTGAAAAAATATAACTCGCGCCCGACAACTGTTCTAATTCTCATCTGACAATTTTATTCATTTTTAAAATTCGATATAATCTTTAAATCATATATTATGTACCGGTAGTTGGAAACCATCTAACTACTACTCTGCTTTATTTATAATAACCATGTCCTGTGCTACTTATAGGTAATGCGGACATATCAGAAAGTGATCAAGTCTAAGATCTGCCCACGACATACACTATCAATATTTGTGCAAATAGGTTATGTATATATGGCTTCGAATTTTTATATCTAGGACACACTACACGCCATAGATGTATAGCGTCACATAAGAACTAAAACTACGAAATTCTGCATCGCGCAATTTGTGTCATCCGCGCAATTTGAGTTCTCCGCGCAATTTGTGTTCTCCGCGTAATTTGAGTTCTCCGCGTAATTTGAGTTCTCCGCGTAATTCGCGAAATCAACTATCGGGTAGTTGCTCAAACCAGGCATGACACCGTCGGTCGAAGGACCTTCCCTTATCAAAGGAGGTTTGCGGGACTTCACACTCAGTTCCGCTTACTTCTAAAGTGGTTTCCTCACGAAGTTTTCCTTCACGGTTTTGTGGGCAATAAGTTACAGTTGTGATGAAATAAGTTACACAAAAGAAAACGTCAGCCTGGGTTTGAACCTACGATGTTCAACTCGTAAGCCGGGACCGGTACCACTGGGGCACCACTGCTTACACTGGAAAAAACCGTTCAGTTATTAACGGGTATGATATGGTTTTGATACGGTCTAGTGAGCCTAGTAGCTCGTATCCTGTTCTTTCCGTGCTTGAAACGTTCCTAACACGGTCGTGGTATGATACGGTAAATCGAACAGTTTCCTTTAGTCTGTGCTGAATAAACATATTTCCTTTTCTTTTTTTCGCTTGAGCACAGTGTATTGGAAAGACAGTTAATAAGTATAACAAAAACTCCTAAAACGTAATGATGATTTTCTTCATTGTTTTCACAGCTCCTGAACACAGGTCACTGGGTTTATTTGTTTAGGTGATGTTAGCCTTAGTTTAGAGACATTTTTCTTGGAAGGTCCAACCTTCCAATCCTAGAATGTGATTATAGATAGGCAATTGTTTTAGTTAGAATTTCATATTCCCTTTGGAATATAGTGTTTTGAGGCTTTATCAACACAATTTACCAACTTTGGACTAAGTATACATCCGTTAACCTTAGGAATTGCTTTAATCTTCGATACTTTTATTATATTTTATTCTACCAGTCTCATCACCCTCGTGAATGTAAAAGAACATATCATAATAATTTGTGCTATTCTCAGACTGGTCTACCAGTGCACCAAATTTCATCAAAATCCGTTCAGCCGTTCGAGCGCGAAGAAGTGAAAAACACACATTAACAAACTTTTTTTTGCCTTTATAATATTAGTTTAGTGTAACTTCTCCCAAGTAAAAGTTGAGAAGTATAACTAGGTAACTTATTCTTGGAAAAAAACAGTATTCTTTATTTTCTTCCAGTACATAGAAAAAGGTCGTAGGTGGGGTTGTAGGTAAGGGGTAGGTAGGTGTAGGATAGATAAAGGCTGTTTGTAAAAAAAAACTTAAGCGATAAGACCGTCCATTGTGACCCTATTAATTTTAAGCTCTACTTTAATTGTGTTTATAGTATAGAAATATTGTAATGGAAAATACGTTACGCGCTAACATCCCAATCAGAAAATCTAGACTCGAAACTTACACATCTATGATCAGTGTCATCACAGTTGTAAACGTATATTCACTGATAGACAAGGACAGAGATAAGAGCCAGCGCTGTCGTGCTAGTTAAATTGAAAATTGTACCAATGTAACATACTCCCAGGATAAAAAGTATCAGTTGTCTAGTACCCATAACACAAGCTCTGCTTAGCTTGGGACTAGACGACGTTGTGTGGTAGTTGTGGAATATTATTATATATTATATACTTGCTAATCTACGATATGGTCTACTTGTGTGCCATCCAACATACACATGCTCACAAACTTTCGCTAATACTAGTGTGTTTATTCGAAGATGATTCTTGATCTCGTTCATTTCAATGCTGGGCGGAATTCTAAAAGCAATCGACCAAGTATAATTGTCCAATGAGGAGTGTTGTAGACACGTCTGCCCCGGACAACAGAAGGAATAAGAGTACTCCCCACGCCATATTTGCTACGTAATTAGATATGTATATGCAACAAGGAAAAAAATAATTGTAGTGTTTTTAAGAAACGTTCGCATCGAATCAGTCACAATCTGACAAAAACACCTCTAATTCCCCAGAATTCTTCTACCTTTTCACAAGTTGTTGACATTGATCGTCGCTGACAACGCCTTGAATTTGAAACTTTCTGAAGTAAGGAAATTGGCCTTATTAAACGTAGGAAATTTTCCTATTAATTTCATAACAAAATTGTACTTGCTTTACCAATTATCTTCGACAACTGAGCGGACGAACCCGCAGGCGACTGAAAACAATAATTACCAGATTCTAGTATTCGCACCGTTTGAGGGTCTCAGCAGCCACAGCGTGCAGCGCCAGCTCAGCGTGAATTACTTGGACATAAGATAGCGCCAGGTCGTCAACACTACAGGTGCTGTCTCGCACCAGAGGTCTGCCCACGGTTCACTGGACCAGTTTCTTGCCATCTGGTTTTTATTTTTTGTGTGAATCTTCTTCTTTGCGTGTCGATGAACTCAAAATAAAATTTTTCTGATCAATATTTTGCAACCTGTACCGCTGCCTCATTCGCCTCATACAAATCCTGTAAAGTGCAGACTATTTTGTAGGATGGGCAGCACAGAAGGTGACGCATGTCTTGTGTAGCGGCACTGCTAGCACTCGGTAATGCAGAGTCTAGCTGACTAATCCTTTGACCACGATGACTCAAATTTTTGTGTGAATGAATTCGAAACGTTTTTACCCAATTTTTTTTATTATTTTATAACTTGTATCGCGCATAGAATTAAAACTTCAAGATTTGTGGATAAACTGGCTTTTCAAACCCAAGCCCAAACCTTAGTAAACTAGAGCGCTTCACAATGAACAATTGCATCACTGTTTACCATCATGGATTGGTCACAGGTGGGATTGCAATCAAGCACTAGTTTAACAATTAAAAAAAAAACAAGGGTCCCAAAATGTCTTTGTTTAAATATAGTTACGTATCACCCTCGATCACCATAACCAGTTATTTATGTACGAAAATATAAGTTTTATTAATTGTTCCCATTTTTAGTTATGGAAGACGATTAAGTGATGGCTTTTTTTTTTTTTTTTTTTTTTTTTTTTTTATGGTAGGTAAAATCATCCAATGACAAATCCCGCCCTTGGGCGGAGCGGGAAGTAGTGTCAGACTCTTACTGACTAAAAACCTACCCCGTTCCTTCGTAGCCTATCGTGCCGGGGTCGAGCATTCCTTTCGGAACTAACCCATGACCCCAGTAGGCTTCGACCCTGCCTGCCTGCAGTTAGCAGGCTGGGCCTCTTCGGTGTGCTGACAGCTCCTTGAGGCGCGCGGGAACAGAACGCGCCGTCGACGACTTGGGCTCGGTCCGGTCGGTTACCGGACGATCGGACAGCGTGCTACCCATTGCACGCCGTCCGCAAGCCCGCGCCTACGGTGGCCGGAAATCGGGATCGGAATGGAACGGTTGGCCAGCAAGGAGGGTCGCCGCCTCGCGGGAGATCGTTCGGTACCCTCGCACCATGCGTATTGCCATGACCCTCTGGCACGCATTCAGCTGGGTCCTCGGTTGCTGTTGCAACGTCGGTGCCCACACCGGAGCCCCGTAGAGAGCCATGGACCGAGCGATTCCCGCGTAGAGCTTCCGGCAGGAGGCGTCTGGTCCCCTGAGGTTGGGCAGGAGCCGCCCGAGAGCAGCCCCAGTCCGATTCAGTTTGGGAGCCAGACGTCGGAAGTGCTCCTTGAGTTCCACCAGTGATGGCTGTCGTAATAATTTGATTGTAATACCACAACGACGTCACGTTGAAACCTATTTTTAGGGTTCCGTACCGCAAAAGGAAAAAACGAAACCCTTATAAGATTACTTAGAAAAAAGATACGGACGTTTATGTCGCAAAGAACGACACTCTACTATATTTCAACAGTCTAAAGAAAATCAAAATTGATAGGGTACTTCCCGTTGAACTAGAAACCTGGTCATGAAGCAAGGTCTCATAGCACAAATATAGGGAAAAATCTGAAAACTGTAAATTTATAGTTACGATTCGGAAAAATCTTTAAGACTCAATTCGGGAATTGAATTATTTTCATAGGTAGGTAATTTGTACGGAACCTTCAGTGCGCGAGTCCGACTCGCATTTACCCGGTTTTTTTTAATATTCAAATACCTTAATTTTGAGTTAGGTCTAGGCTATTTGTAAGTTTTGACCACATACTTAAAAAAAAAAGTTATACTAAATAATACCCTAATAACGTCACAGTCACTTTAAAACAAAGGATAAACTAAAAATAACTAAACAACACTGACTTACTGACCCATTTGCTTATGAAAACATGAGAAAGCACTCAAACTTTTCAACTGACACTACTAAGTGACTTAGGTATGACGTAAGCAACCCTGGCTCTCAGCTTAATCGTTGCCTTACAATACTTCGACCCCTGTCCGACCTGTTCATTCATTATCTCGATAACAGAATCTTTAAGAGCACCCAGCCCGTGACGACTTCCCTTACGTAATTATGACGCTATTACACATCTTTTTCTGGACATTTTGTAAACAAGAATATCTTGCGGTTTTTATCTACGTTTCTTTTATCTGATATTTTGCACAATTACGTGAACTTTGGCTCTTCATAAAGTACTCATAAAGGGCATTGCCTGAAAGTTTCCCCACCCACCAACAGATTAGACAAAGGTGTCATTCGAAGCGTCTTGTTGAATCGAGTTTTTCTTAATTATGGCGACATATCTCAGAAGTATGCGGTTTAGGTTTTATTACACATTATATTTTAACCAAACCTTACCCAAGTAACTCAATATACTCATAATATAGTACTGTCATACATTTTTGAATGCGGCTTGGAGAGCCCCGATTCTACAAAAATATTTGACAAGGGGCATTGCGTAAAACTTTTCCCAAAAATGACAAATGTTTCAAATCTGTTGGTGGGTATCAACAGATTTAAAAAAGGTGTCATTCAAAGGCGTTAAGGTTAAAATATAATGTCTTATGTAATCTAAACCCCCATACTTTTCAGGCGTGCCATAATAAAAAAAAACTCTATTCAACTAAATACTTCCAATGACACCTATTTCAAATCTGTTGGTACCCACTCTCTCCCTCTGGTGGTCACAGAACTGATATGGGACAGACGTCATTTTTGAGAGCAGTTTTACGCAATGCATTTTGTCAAATATTTATAAAGAATTACGATTCAAAAATTTATGCCAGTACTATGTTATGAGTATATATAAGGTCTAAAATACTTGGTTTAGGTTAGGTTAATTTAATATATGTCTTATAAGTCTTCGCCATAATAAAGAAAAAAACTATTTTACTAGAAGCTTCGCATGACACCTGTTTCAAGTTCGTGGGTGGGGACGGTGATCATACAAAATCCGGCATCCTCCTTTAAAATATATTTTATATTTAAATAGAGATTCTGAATGACGTAAATTTTTAATTTTTTGAACACTTTTCTGAATTATTCGAGGTAGCGACGGAAGATACCGAATAGCGATAATGCGCTACCTTTTTTGTGTTACATCTTTATCAAACATTGCATTGGATGAAACAATCAGCAAGCTTTTCAACCACGCTCACGTTTGACGATACACGGACCGGGGAAGGCCCTCTTAAGGGTTGAATTAATATAATGTCTCTGACGGATAGTACTGATTGAACTGGTTTGGAGAGGGAATACATTATTTATGTTAATTAAAGGTTGATTAAGGGTAGAATCTGTAACGATGATGGTGATGATGTACGAGTAACATTAGAGTAAAACGTACTGAGAGGGGTTTTATTTTTGTAGGTGGGAAAATCATCCAATGAGATCTCTGCGCCTTTGGGCGGGGCGGGAGAGAATGTCAATCTATTACTGACTAAAAACCCACTCCTGTTCCTTCGTTGCCTTTCATACTGGGGCCGAACCTTCATTTCAGAAATCGATCCTTGGCCCCAGTAGGCTTCAACCCAGCTAGGCGCCTACGGTTTGCTGACAACTCCTTGAGGTGCGCGTGGAACTTGGGCCCGGTCCGGACGGTTACTACTGATGATTTTAAGTATTATAATTCCGTAAAAAATACTTATTACACCCGCGAATTATATTTTAATCAATTTAGAACTTTATTCTGACCTGCAAAGGCAAAAAAACTTAAGAAAATTCTAAATTCTTGGCCTATTTTGGCGCTTTAAGATGAGTTCTAATTAATTTTATTGCGTAATTATTTTTTTGGTCGAAAGTAATCGTAACGTCTTCTGCTCTGGGAAAAACGAGAGGTAGGGTCAGGCTTTTACACACAGGAACTCACACGGTAACTGTTTAAAACAAACCCGTAGCCTAGACAGATGTCGGCCCGGACAGGCACCGTCACTTTTTGCTGACAGCTGTTTGAGGCGGGCTTACCGGGCTGGTTTATCTGCCCTTTGGTTTATTAGAAGTCCCTTTGTGGCTATTAAAATGCAACGCTCAAGTTACACAATTTGTTAAGGGAGAATTACTCACTTAATGTTTTCTGTATTCCATTTTTAAGTGTGATTTTGGTATAATCATTAAACTACGTCTAATATACTCAAGTTACATAATTTGTCAAGAGAGAATTTGAAATTTAATATTTTCCTGTAATCGCCCAAACCGAGCCCTAGTTGTCGACGACGCATAGGGTTCCACGCGCGCCTCAAAAAGATGTCAGAAAAACCGTAGGGGAGCCCGCAGGACAGAAGCCTACTGGGGTTAATCGGTCGCTTCCAAAAGGGAAACACTGGTATGCAAAGCAAAGAATGAACATCAAAGTGAGTTTTAGTCAAAGTCTGACACCCCTCGCGCTCCACTCAAGAGCGAGAGAAGTCATCGGGTGTTTTCCCACCTTAAAAAAAACATTTTCTGTATTTCTTTTTTAAGGGTGAAATAGATCGACCAAATGAACTTAAAAACAATGCGTAAAATGAATGCTGAAGTTCCAATATTTACAGTTACTCGTACATCAAATTATATAATTCAAAACTGAAAATACTAAGGCGGTAATTTGGAACACAAAACAATTAATTGCTGACCCAGTATTTAACCTCAAAGTCTCTCTCGTGAAGCTAAAGCAATCAGATATTAAAGACTCGGCAGAAATTTTTTAATCTTTATAAAATTATTTAGATGAAGCAAAAGTTTCCCTAACTGGGGGTTCCCTTTTTGAAAAATCGAATGGTTCCTGGCTGGTATACAAACGACCTTTATACCTTTACTTATTTATATTGTATGAAAGATGTGTTTATATTCATACAGGTATATAAAACAACAGGTATGAGACCTGACTTAGTGACTCATCGTCGCCCAGCCTAAACCCAAAACTGATTTCTTTTACAAATATTGTTTACGTAAAAAAGGAATGAAGTGGAATTTTTTGAAATGTAAATTTTAAAAGCGGCCGATCCTAGATACATTCACGGTCATATCTGCCTGATCACTTAAAAAAAAATTCGCTTGAATCCTGCGGCGTGGCGCCAACCCAAACTTTTGAAGTTTTCGTTTCAAGTGCAAGCAAAAATGAACTTTGCGGTGGTCAGGTGGAAGTGTCTTTGAGTGTACATTTTTATACAACCGCTCTTACGTGATGATGAGGTTATGAACATCTTTCTTCAGATATTTTGGAAACGCAGATATCTTGTGCATATTATCTAAGCTTCTATAGAAAACAAAACATAAATTTGTGTAAAACTAATCCAGTAAAGAACTCTGAAAATCTGATATTTTACGTAAAATTTCACCCTCCATAATGTACTCATATATTAAAAGTATTTAAATAAACTACTTCAATAGAAACTTTATGCATTTGATCGAAATTGAGAATGACGACAACTTTTTTTAAAACTTTGAAGGATTCAAAAAAAAGACACGTATTTCCTAGAATTAATTTTGTGAAATATTCGAGTAAATCACGGAATTACCGAATGCCAACAGAGTTTTCATGCGTTATCTCTCTTTTTTCGCGTTGCCTTTTCATCCAACACCGCATGAGATTGCGTTAAATGATAAATGATATTTATTTTGTAAATAGGTTTTTTACAAACACTTTTACACGTCAATTTATTTTTTCTTTTTTTGTCAGTTTATGCTAGATGAGGCCGGTGTTTCCTAGAGGTGTGTTAGATTGAGCAACAAGCAAGCTGTAGCTGAAGGACCATCTCACCTTTACTAGATCATAGAAATTGAAGGTCGTTGTCATGTCCCAAGAATTTATATTAAATAAAGTTTATAAAAGTACTAACAGAATATAGAAATTCAGACCAGTTTTTATCATAACTATTTTTGATAAACGGAATTCTCTCGTCTCTCGTCTGTTAAAAGTTTCTTTACAGTATTTATTACTATGGTTACAAGCTATTTTAAGGTTTATTAGAGAACGAAGGGCGAATTTTATCAGTCCAAGACAAAGAAATTCTTCATTTATTCATTAATAAATGTTTAAAAGGTTTTTCGTTGTTTGAAATATATATTTTTTTAGAGAGAGATTTAAAACTTTGTTAGAAGAACATATAGGAAAACAAAGACGATATCTAAAAAAAAATCAATTATCCCTTATAATATTTACAATACACGTCTTTCAAATAAATCTGTTATTACAAGGAGATATGAAAAAAAACGATTATTTTTCTGCGTAGCACGGTGAAGGCTACGTCAGCTACGAGGCTGGCGATGACTACGCCGTAGCACCGACCGTAGCAGCTGCGTAGACAAAACTGCTTAGGTAATGGACTAATTATGGCAAAAAAATGCTTACATTTGAAGGAGCACTGCTATATAATAAGATACCCTCACGCATAAGGAACCTTCTCTCATTCAGCGCATTTAAAACCCAGCTTAGTCATTATTTAATCGCCAACCAAACATCACTCGAAAAATGAATGCGTTGGGTGGGACGAGTTTCGGGTAGTTTTTTAATGTTTTTGTGACCATTGTTATCCGCTGTTTTGATTTAATCTAAGTTTGTGACGGATGTTGTCGAACCTAAATTAGTGAATATTTAAGTAATAATTATTGTTCTCAAGTAAGCGACATGTAATGTTTTTATTGAGAATAAAGTTTCTTTAAACCTAAACCTAAACCTATTTCGATTCGATATTATTGTGAATATAAGACTACGACTTAAATATGAGAATCACAGGCGTGGCTACCGCCGTATCAGCCGTATCAATTATACGGGGCCCCCGCGCTACAGCCCCCACGTAGGCAAAACTTTGCAACATTTGCAATAAACCAATCATTTGTAAAAAAGCACCATTTTTTTATACGGGGAACTTTTGTTTCAGGCCCCTGTGGGCCTAGCTACGCCACTGATGAGGATTGTTTTTTCTTTTACGTATTTTTATAGTACTTATGTCTGTCAGTTTGAGTACGTTGTGTGGCCTGCGACTCAAATGTCCATTCTTTGGTATTACTCGTTAAGTCGGTGAGCTCCTTAATAATCTTCAGTTGAGTTACACGAGTACTGACAAAAGCTTGCTTTATCTGGACAGGTTCACTTAAATCTGTGTGGTTCTTTCTTCAAAAGACCATTACATGTCTACTGTATGGACTTAAAAAGAGTTTTTAACCTCTGAGTATTCCTTCCCTGGGTATTCAGTTAAGAAACATCTGTCGTACAAGATATCCATGAAAAATACCTACTTTTTTTTTTAGTACACAAATTCTTTAATGATTTAAGGTGGTGTCTCTCCAGGGCCCGATTTACTTTTCCACACTGTATATAGGGTTTGTCTTAAATAAGCTTTTGTAAAAGATTGAAATTACCTCGATTCTCAACTTCACAATTTTTATGCTGACATAAATTGACTAACGAAGTCATTAAAAACATCTATAGTATACAGCGTGAAATTTTAGTGGTTGTTTTCCCGCGGCAGAACGAAAGTGGTGATGAAATAAATTACACAAAGTAATGCGCCTAGCCGGGTTTGAACCTGCGAGCTACAACTCGTAAGTCGGGGCCATTACCACTCGGCCACCACTGCTCTCCATAAGGAGTACCTACTTTCGAATAATACAGTAAAAAAAAAACAACTTTTTACAGTTTTTACAAAAAAATAAATAAGCGACTTCACTAAAAAAAGCAGTACCTTTGTACATTTTTTTTTTCATAATGCTTTATCTCCTTAACATTTAAATGTGTGTACATAAATTATAAAATAAATAAAAAAGTCCACAAATTTTTTTTAAATAGTTTTTATTTTATTTTTACTGTATGCTTAGAAAGTAATCCTTAAAGCAAGTCGTTTTGCCACGGGAAAATAACCACTATTTCACGGTGTACTCGTATACTATTATTTTATGGTTTTAAAAACATCTGTCTTCTTTTGTTACAGCCTACAACGAATGCCACACAACTTGAAAATGTCACAACCCGCCCAGCTTCTCAAATAAGTTCCAATTCTCCAATCATGGATATAGATGAGAAAGTATCGGGGCCCGGGGGGGCCTCACAGAAGAACTGGTCACATCTGAACACCAGTGATGAACTGCCTCTGGACATGAGGTTCAACCATGGGCACATGGTGTCCATGACCGTGTATAGTGTGCTGATGCTGATATCAGCGACTGGGAACCTGACGGTGCTGTCTCAGTTGATGAAGCGGAAGAGAGCGGGGAGGGCCAGTCGGTTGGATGTGCTGCTCATGCATCTAGCCGTGGCTGATCTTATGGTAAGCTGTTTTTGATTTGTATTTTCACTTTTTCTGAAAGATTAGGTGATGCCAGATGCCATTCGCCCTTAGTTCCCAGTTTTGGGTCTTCATCATCATCATCATCATTATTTTAGCCGATAGAAGTCCACTGTTAGACATAGGCCTCCCCTAAGTGTTACAATAAACTCCATCGGATTCCTGCAACCCTTGTCAGGTCGTCGGTCCACCTTTTCCACGGTTTTGTATCTTAACTTAAAAAAGGCTTTTTTTAAGTAATCATCCAATGACTTCTCCCGCTCTAAGGCGGAGCGAGAGGACGTGTTAGACTTTTACTGAATTTTTGATATGTTCACTTTGTTAAACGCAGATGGATATTGGAAGTCACTATCAACTACACTGTACTGTAGCGACATGAATGTCGCCACATAGTCATCCAATATCCATCGGGCAGTTGCACGATTGATGACTTTTCTTTTAAAACCACAATAATAACAATAGTTTATTGTTTTACATTATTTAGATGGGACACTAGATACTCCACTAGGATACCCTTTTTTTATGGTAGGTAAAATCATCCAATGACAAATCCCGCCCTTGGGTGGAGCGGGAAGTAGTGTCAGACTCTTACTGACTAAAAACCTACCCCGTTCCTTCGTTGCCTATAGAGCCGGGGCTGAACCTTCCTCTCAGAAAACGGCCCTTGACCCCAGCAGGCTTCGACCCTGCCTGCCTGCAGCTAGCAGGCTGAGCCTCTACGAAGCAGGCTGGGCCTCTACGGTAGGATACCCTTGCGGTATCATACTTAGGCTTTCTCAACAAAAATATTACTTATAAGTAGATAAAACAACATATTTTTTAATTAGAGATTTTCTCACCTGGCAGGTCTACTTAACTCTCCCATAAAACACAAACAAATTTCCAACTGATAAAGTGATAACATACTTCAAACTCCGGATCTGCTCGACAGAATAATCTTATTGTAATTATTTATACACCGACCGATCGAGGCACTTAATGCAGATCGTAACATAATTTACACAGCATTAGAATATCAAGTACCGCAGATAAGTATCAGCGATCTGTAACAAGCTCATCTTTTATGTATTTTGGTTCAGATAAACACTGGAGTTTAAAGATGAGGTGGTTTTCTTTGAACTTTTATCTTGCACACGAGGGTTCCGTAGTATGAACCGAATATTTCATGGTTTTTTGTACTGGCACCTGGGACTCCTTAACTTTTTTTTATTTTAATTTAATTTGTTGTTATAGTAGTAGAAACACGCACTCGATATAATCATATAGATTATATACCAAATAGCAATAGCAAATACCAATAGTGTTTCATGTACCAAATCGATCCTCCACGGGATTAAAACGACCAAAATTTAACGGTGTATAAAAAGAAGAAACTGACCGACTGCCTTAACAATGCACAGCCAAAACTACTGGGACCAGAAACTAGAAATTATGCACATTCATATTTCGATGTATTTTATGTAATTCAAACTTTAAGGGGGGTGAAAAGGGGAAACTTCGCACATATTCCAAAATAAAGGAATAATAAAGACTGGCATTATTACTTTTTCAAAACTACCCTCAAAATACAGTTTATTGGGTGGTACATTTTTTACGGAAACATTCTCGCGAATGGAGTCGCGTGCAAAGTACTAGTTTTGAAACAGGTTAATCAGTAAAAAGTTTCTCACATAAAAAACTTATACATTTATTTATTTATACGCGTTTAACTACAAAATCGGAAACTGAAGACATGGAAACTCATTAGATAAGAACTCATCAACATTCCTACTCAACTTCTGAGCCGTGAGTTCATAAGTATCGCAGACTGCTTTGAAGAATCCCAGAGCTGTGAAGGACGTCATTTGAATAATGTTATTTTAAAAAGTAATTTTCCTGTCTTCAGTGTTTTTTATTTGTTTTTTTTTTATTTGATATTAACTAGGGCTTGACTGCGATCCCACCTAATGGTAAGCAGTGATGGAATCGTTGATAGTGAGGCGCACTAGTTTATTAAGAGCGTATTCACTCTAGCCTTGAAGATACTCAAATTATAATTGGTTGGGAATTCAGTCCTTCGATATACGCGATATAAACGAAGAGGCGAGACGCCTCATCCGAAGTTTCAGATTTAGTAAAATAACGCAAGATTATGTAAAATATTTTATCAATTTTTTGTGCATCTTCTTTCTCAGACACCTAGTACATTGTGAGCTCAATAATCTATAGAGTTAGAGGATACAGCCCGCTGACAGACAAATGGATGGACAGACGACGTACAACGGAAGCTTAGTAGAGTTCGGTTAATTACGAAAATCTAATAATAATTGTTTGGTTGGAACTGATAGATTTAATTTATTGTTTGTAATGATTTTTGTTTCAATGCCAATACTGATCGACTGACTGAGTAAAAGTATCCGTATAGTATATAAATTGAAACTTTTGAACATTCCCGAAGCACAGAGGTTACGTGCTATATCAATTCCTTTCGGAAACGTATTTTAAAGCCTCATATCTGAATTTCTTCTTATTTATTATTCTATCTTATCTTGCTTACATTAAATTTAATAATACGAGCATATACATCTTAAACAAACTAAAAATAATAATATGCACAAACGGGTAAAAAAAGAACTCATAGGGCATCAAAAAATTTATCCACATCGACGTCAATGGGAAAAGCGCCCAGAAGGTTGGCAGCATTGCCACGTGATTCATCGACTGAAGAAAAGCCCAGCTTTCTGATCCGGTCCACAAAAAAGTCCACCCCTATCTTGCTTAGGGCTTGTTTACGTAGACGCGGCGCGTTGGGCGTTTGTCGCACGTTGCAGCAGCGGGCCGCGTCATCGCACGTGTAAAGACAAACATGGCAATGTACGACGGGCCGCCCAACTCGCCGCGTCTCCGTAATCGAGCACTTAGTATGTATTTATCCAAAATACATTTTTAATACACTTACTCGAAAACACGTTTTAAGCACACAATTTTCGCACCAGTGCGGAAAAGTGCGCGAGCTCGCCCTTGCCACAAATTATTTTATTTAATGCACAACTTGGCTCCATAACACCGCGAATTCCGCCTCGGATGCAATGACAAACTTTCTCCACTTGTATCAAAATGTATTATTGTATAATACTTTTTCCCTTGTAGAAAGTAATCCATTTGTTGGTTGATATTATTTTGTGTCCCTCAAGGATTCTCTTACGATTCCTTCGTTGTGGGTCGCATACGTATCATTTCTGTCCTACGTGACGTGAATAACAATTTCTACACGTACTGTACTGAGGTATCAGGCGCTAATTGCAACAGAATTGGATTCCATGAAAAGAATTAAGCTAGAACTACATTAGACCGATGCACACGTATAACACGCCTGATTTGTACGTAGAACGACGTCGCGTAATTGTAGCTCTACTAGTCTAGTTTCTATATAAAATGTATGGAGACCGACGCGCCCAGATCGGCGTGTGTGGCACACGTGTGCGCGAAAAAAGCGTAATGTCATTGGTGCGCGATAACTATATACAGTTATCATGCACCAATGACATTACGCTTTTGTTTTATAAATCAAGCATATACAAATATAGCATTACTTGATAAATCAAGCACGAGATTTAAAAAAATACAAAAGTAAAAATATTACAACTCTTACCTGAAACGCAAGTTCGACTAACATCAAAAACTCATTTCACTAGCCCCAACATCAAACTCTCATTTCTATAGCCCAACATCAAACACTCATTTCTATTACAACATTACACTACATTTCACTAGCCTCAACATCAAATCCCTATTTCACTAGCCCCAACATCAAACGTCTATTTCACTAGCCCCAACGTCACACCCCCATTTCACTAGCCCCAACATCACACCCCCATTTCACTAGCCCCAACATCACACCCCCATTTCACTAGCCCCAACATCACACCCACATTTCACTAGCCCCAACATCACACCCCCATTTCACTAGCCCCAAAATCATTGCCCCATTTCACTAGCCCCAACATCACAACCCCATTTCACTAGGCCCAAAATCACAGCCCCATTTCACTAGCCCCAACATCACACCCACATTTCACTAGCCCCAACATCACACCCCCATTTCACTAGCCTTAAAATCACAGCTCCATTTCACTAGCCCCAACATCACAACCCCATTTCACTAGCCCCAACATCACAGCCCCATTTCACTAGCCCCAACATCACAGCCCCATTTCACTAGCTCCAACATCACTTTTACAACGGTTAGCAGTATTGTTACAGGTGACGTTCCTAATGATGCCACTGGAGATCGCGTGGGCGGGCACGGTGCAGTGGCTGGCGGGAGACCTGATGTGCCGGGTCATGATGTTCACGAGGACCTTCGGGCTCTACCTGTCCAGCTTCGTGCTCATCTGTATAGCTGTTGATAGGTGAGTGAGAACTTTATTAATGAATGTCTTCAAATGCCTTTGTACATTATGTCAAGTTATTGTGTTTTAATTTTAAATTTTGTGTACAAAATATCCAGTTAATTGATCGTTTTAATCCCATGGAGGGTCGATCCAGTACATGAAACCTCAGCTGAGCGAGTCAATGCCCTGTAGGTATTTAGTTGACCTACAACTGCCTACAGGTCATTGAACTCGCTCAGCTGATCTTTACTTAAATTAATTAATTTCGTACATGCATAGGTATATTAATTCGAGTTCAAAAAAAGCGGTCAAGTTCGAGTCAGACTCGCCCATGAAGGATTCCGTAATAGCAAGTAACATTATATAAAAGTTCTGGTAGTTCATTGTAACTTTGATCAATGTTTTAATAATAGTGTATTAAAAAAAAACTATTTACTAGATCTCATTCAAACCAATTTTCGGTGGAAGTTTGCATGGTAATGTACATCATATTTTTTTTTTAATTTCATCATTCTCTTATTTTAGAAGTTACAGGAGGGGACACACATTTTACCGCTTTGGAAGTGTCTCTCGCGCAAACTATTCAGTTTGGAAAAAAAAAATATTTGAAACCTCAATATCATTTTTGAAGACCTATCCATAGATACCCCACACGTATGGGTTTGAAGAAAAAAAATTTTTGAGTTTCAGTTCTAAGTATGGGGGAACCCCCAAAATTTTTTGTTTTTTTTTTTCTATATTTGTGTGAAAATCTGAATGTGGTTAACAGAATACATCTAATTATCAAGTTTCAACAGTATAGTTCTTTTAGCTTCGGAAAAAGTGGCTGTGACATACGCACGGACAGACGGCCAGACATGACGAATCCATAAGTCTGTTTTTTGCCATTTGGCTACGGAGTCCTAAAAAGCAAATTAATTTTATCTTTACAAATAGTGATAGATAGTGTTTCATGTACCGGATCGAAAAAAAAAACCTCCACGGGATTAAAACGATAAAAATTTAGCCATGTGTAAAGAATTAAAGAGAATTACAATTCAAATAAGGAATGGTATGGAAGAGTAATATAAAAAAACAGGGAGTCGGTAATATTGTGACAGTTGACAAGATGTATTTGCTACTATAGTACATATGTAATGCTAGCAAAGGAGAAGGCCGACCGCATTAGGCAAAGGCGCACACGCCGCCGCCGCCGCCGGGTTTCCGATTCCAATTTCCGGCCACCGTAGGCGCGGGCTCGCGGACGGTGGGCAATGGGTAGCTCGCTGTCCGTCCGTCCGGTAACAGACCGGTCCGAGCTCAGGTCGTCTACGGCGCGCACCGTTCCCGCGCGCCTCAAGGAGTTGTCAGCAACTGTAGGGGTCCAGCAGGGCCGAAGCCTACTGGGGCCAAAGGTTATGTGAGACTGTCACCACGGGCCCCGGGATAAAGGCAAGGAACGGAAAGGTAGGTTTTTAGTCAGTTAAAGTCTGACACTATTTCCCGCCCTACCCAAGGGCGGGATTTGTCATTGGATGATTTTACCTACCCAAAAAAAAAAAAAAAACTTTAGTACATATCAAAGCTACAAGGTTCATCAGGGATAATTTAGTTGTATGAAAACTAATACCTAAGTAAATCAACTGCTGATTTCAAACTGACGAATCCAGCTCGAATATGTCTCATACATCATACAAATCTGTTGTAGTATACGTCAATTTTTTTGAATTAGGAAATCATCTAATGACTTCTCCCGTAGCAAGGGCATAGCGAAAAGGCGTGTCAGACATTTACTGACTAAAACCACACCTATATGTTCCTACAGTTGCCTTGCGTTCTAGAACCACGGGTTTCACATCCAAAAGCCGACCCATAGCCACAGTAGGCTTTCGCCCTGCTGACCCACCTGTGACCTTCTCTTGCCCTTCGCCTTCCAGGACCACGGTAAAGCTAGAACTACACTGCGCGCACGTGTGCTACACACGCCGATCTGGGCGCGTCGGTCTCCTTACATTTTATATGGAAACTAGACTTGTAGAGCTACACTTGATCCTACGCCACGCGACGTCGTTCTACGTACAAATCAGGCGTGTTGTGTAATGTCGGCACATTATGAATGAAGTTCTAGTTTTACTCTTTCAAAAATTTATGCGACCCTTGTATACGTCATAAAAGAGTACTTGTTGCGTAACACAAGAAGTATGTTCTCAACCAACCACTAGGTTCTGCAGCATACCACATTATAGGCCTACTTTGAACTTTCAACGAGTAATTGCTTTGAACTTTTTTAAAGAGCTGCTATATCCGGCCGGATGTGAACACTCGATCTACAATTGAAGTCTTGACCTTCAGCAGTTTTCTTGAAGATAGATCTGTTCTATATTCAAGACTGTTGTATATTATTATAATTCTTGATAAGTACAACTGCATTTCCCCATTAAAAAGCAGTATGGGTTTTAATAGAATATAAACTTGGTATTTAACAATTCATCGCAAATTCTGAATTCACGCATAGATAGTACAACATGTTCCCTTTTATGCACCTACCATATGGTCTCTTCACCACCCTAGGTTGACTGGCAGAAAATGCCTGAGGCATTAAGTCCGCCTTTGAACTTTGTGTTGCATGAAGATTAAATAAATAAATAAATGGTACATATGTGCTGTATGAAGGTGGGTCTACAATAGAGGAGCCGAGTACATATAGTTTCGTTCGTGCTCGGCTCCTCTAGAGTCGGTCCACACTACACCAATTTGAGCTCGGCTCCTCTAACGTAAACCTTCCTTTTGTAAACGTAAACCCATCTCACCTTTTTTTATAATCTACTATTATAAATGAAAACTGGTAACAATTTCCATTAGGTGGGTGTCGGTTTATTCACCAAGCTTAAACCTAATCTATATTAAACAAATTAGTTCAGATTTTCGTTAAATTACGTAACTTTAAATTAGAATACACGAGAAATCTCCCTTTGTTATTGTTTTAGCAATTAACAACCTGCCAAAGGCAAATTGCAAAAGTATTATATGTGGAAAATTAATATCCGAAGTTTTTAATGAGAAACAGTAGCTATAAAAGTTTGCGTGTTTGTGTGAGTTTCAATAAGGTGTGTGAGTCTAAGGGCCTATTGAAACAGTTGTAATATTAAAGCAGTTACAATACGCGACATAAAAGTTGAACAAAAATGGTGATCGACCTTGAATGCGCAGTAACAAATTTCCTAATTAAATGAAGTCTGAGTTGTGTATACTATTTCTACAATTAATTAATTAAATAAATAAAATAATTTATCAATAATAAATATTACCACAATTGAGTTTTCAAAATTCATTATTTCATTAAAATTAACTAAATATAAAGGGTAGATTTTTATGACGGGTCAGTAAGGGTAGGTTAGGTTTTTTTTTTTTTTTTTTTGGGTAGGTAAAATCATCCAATGACAAATCCCGCCCTTGGGTGGGGCGAGAAATAGTGTCAGACTTTTACTGACTAAAAACCTACCTTTCCGTTCCTTGCCTTTGTCCTGGGGCCCGTGGTGACAGTCTCACATAACCTTTGGCCCCAGTAGGCTTCGGCCCTGCTGGACCCCTACAGTTTGCTGACAACTCCTTGAGGCGCGCGGGAACGGTGCGCGCCGTAGACGACCTGAGCTCGGACCGGTCTGTTACCGGACGGACGGACAGCGAGCTACCCATTGCCCACCGTCCGCGAGCCCGCGCCTACGGTGGCCGGAAATTGGGATCGGAAACCCGGCGGCGGCGGCGGCGTGTGCGCCTTTGCCTAATGCGGTCGGCCTCCTCCTTTACTAGCATTACTGCTTCGCAAAAGGAGGCGACCGCCTGCCACTCCTCCTCGCTCTGGAGCATGGCTTGAACCAAGCCCCGGCGCGAGAGATCGCCGCCGATCGCCCCCACGAGGACACGGCGATGCTCTTCCCAAGCGGGGCACACCTCGACTGTGTGCTCCACCGTGTCCACCGGGCGGTCCGCACAGTGGCGACACCCGGGCGTCGTCTCCGCACGAATCTTGCACAGGTACGGACCGAACTTGCCGTGTTCGGTCAGCACCTGTGCCAAACGGAAGGTGACGACGCCGTGGGGCCTTTCCAGCCACGCCTCAAAGAGGGGCCTTACCGCCTCGATCGTGGCGTGCCCAGCACGAGGTTGCGACAGTCGCTCTCGCCATTTCACCATGAGATCCCGCCGGAGCTCTGTCCGCCAAGGGTAGGTTAGGTAACCTAACCGTTAACCGTTTGTTTAGTTACAGGAGACCATTCAAACACTTTTTTTAAATATTGTGAACTGCATTCACAAATTTTAGAATAAAAATTGGATGGTATAAAAAAAAATCTAAAATAGAAAAAACAATTGTGTGCCTCAAAAAGTCAAAATTCATGTAGGACAACAACAAAAACTCACACATGAATATCACTGTGTGTTAAAATTTGTTGTGATTACGAAATAAATTACTCAGCTTGTACTTATTGTAACTTTCTAAAACGAACTAGTTTACCTAGCCTGCCTAGTCTACCTATTTACTAATTGCTTTCATTATCGTTACAGATACTATGCCATCTTGAAGCCTCTGAACGTGACGTGGGAGGCGCGCGTGCGCAGAGCCCTGATCATCGCCTGGGTCTGTGCCGGGCTCGCCAGCCTGCCGCAGAGCTTCATCTTCCACGTGGAGGAGCATCCCGACGTTAAGGGGTAAGGTTATATTGTAGAAAACTGTCTACTGTGTGTGTGTGTGTGCAGCGCACTGATCACTTTATGGGTCTGTCTTTTTGCTGCAAATTTGGTCTGACTTTTGCAATTTACAAGCTTTTATTTAGTTTCACCTGACCGATGTTTGTCTGTGATCAAATCTTGCAAATTAAATTTGATCCACTTCCCGGTTACCAATTGAGCTGAAATTTTGCATGCATGTTGTAAATCGCGTGACAATTCAATATTATAATGACATGAAACTGATCTGATGATGGAGCTGGAAGGTGGCCACAGGAACTCGGTTGTAAACGACACAATCCCTTCGAGTTTGAGCTCGTTTGATTTGTATTGACGAGTATTTAGGTGCTAGATGGTTACTAGGGTCTGATGATGAAACTGAAAAATAGCCATAGAAGCTCGGTAATAAGCGCAGTAAGATAACCACATCGTGTTTGAACTTTTTGGAGTGGTCTTGTATTAACATATAAGTATATACTGCGCTATAAAAGCTTGCTAAGAAAAAAATATTTTTATTAAAAACTTGTTTAAATTAAAACAAAAATAACTAGTATCTCTAGCTTGGGGTTCGCTTCCAGTTTAACTGGATTCGGTGGAATAACCGTGTTTTACATAGAGCGACTGTCTATCAGACCTCCACTACCCAGTTACTGGGTAACACAACACTCCTTGTTACTTTGATAGTCTGATGGTCAGACTTTCTGGCGTCTGACCTATAACGACTGTCATAGATCTACGAAGGACAACTGGAACCAATGGGCTTTACGTTCTTTCCGAGTAATGTCCTGGAAAAACTTAGAAAATTATAAATGAAATGAAAAATTTACATTGTTACTTGCCCGGTTTCGAGCCCGCAACCTTATGCATGAGAGATGGGTGCCCTAACCACGAGGCTATCGCGACACTAACTTCAGCGATTACTGCAAAACCCTACCTGTCTGCGGCTAGCACGCTGGGCCTTTACGGTTTGCTGACAGCTCCTTGAGACGCGCGGCAACAGTACGCGCTGTCGACGACTTGGGTTCGGTCTGGTCGGTTACCGGTCGGTTACCGGACGGTCGGACAGCGAGCTACCCATTGGTCACCGTGCACAAGCCCGCGCCTACTGTGGCCGCAAATCGGGATCGGAATCCCGGCGGCGGAAACCATGTTTGGGTTAAAATATCATAAAACCGTAACCAACACATGATTTTAGGGACAGTTAGCACACTTCATTTTTGATCGGTTGAAACCCTTACAACTTCAAAGACGTATAGAACTGATGAAACCGGTCAAAAGCCTTACTTTAACAATAAATTGGAATAATTGGACGTGTATGAATAAAACGTGTGTGGATTAAATTTGAAATGGGGTCAGTGTAACTGCCCTGGGAGTTTGGTGACTCATTTGATAAGGTCAAATGAATCACCACTGGATTTGAGATCAACCACTAGGGCCGACGCCTGCGAAATTGAAATAAAAAAAGAAAAGAAAGAAAGAAGAGTTTATTTACGCCATATATTCAAAAAACAATCTATATAATAGAGCAAGATATACGACATATCCGCGCAAAACACGCACAGCGCTGATTTTCAGCACCAGCCGTCGTCGACGGTAAGTCGTTGAACGGTTAGCATATATTACATTTTATGTACCAAAAACCGAAAAGTGTTCCTGTGGCCCTGAAAGGTAAACGGCAACATAAGGAACACTAGTGGGTGTTAGAGTGTAAAAGTGACACCTCCACCTAAAGCCGGTGCGCGCTTCCGCGAATCCCGATTCCGTCCACCGTAAGCGCGGGTTTGCGGACGGCGTGCAATTGGTAGCACGCTGTCCGATCGTCCGGTAACCGACCGAAACGAGCCGAAGTCGTAAACGGCGCGTTCTGTTCCCGCGCGCCTCAAGGAGCTGTCAGCAAACCGTAGAGGCCCAGCCTGCTAGCTGCAGGCAGGCAGGGTCGAAGCCTGCTGTGGTCATGGCTCTGCTTCCGAAAGGAATACCCGGCCCCGGCACGATAGGCAACGAAGGAACGGGTAGGTTTTTAGTCAGTTAGAGTCTGACACCACTTCCCGCTCCGCCCAAGGGCAGGATTTGTCATTGGATGATTTTACCTACCATAAAAAAAACACCTCCACTCAAAACAAGAGAAGTCTTTTGATGATTTCTCACCGTAATAAAACCCCGGTATGTCGAGAGAACGAAACTTTTTCTGACTAAAAACTGTCCGTTTTCCTTCAGATGCTTTTCATGGAGGCATATATGTACTTATTTGTCGAATTATGCCGAAAAACTGCGTAAAGTAATCAAAGATGAAAGAACAAGCGAAGTTAGCTCAATTTGAGCCACCTCGAATACAGTTCGACTTTCTTTTGACAAACGGTTTTTACGGTCTAACAAGATTAATTTATTATTAGTAAAGGATAAAGGAGGACTGATCGACCCCAAAGGAAACAAAGTATTTCAATTATAACTTATTATATTATTACATTTTATTATCCTTTTATTTATATTACCGTAGCTGTGTTAAATACCTAGTAGATATTCCTTTATGTAAAACTAGCTTCTGCCAACGGCTTCACCTGCGTGGAAGTTGGTTTCTCCATACAAACTTCCAAACGCTATTGATTTATAAAAGTAAAATTAAAAAGTAAAGCATTTTTTTATTAACTCGAGTTAATTTACGCGTGTACGAAATTATTTTTTTAAGTAAACGTCAGCTGGGCGAGTTCAATGACCTGTAGGTAGTTACCTAGTACGCAACGACCGACAACTACCTAAAAGGTTATTAACTCGTTTACTTAAAGAAATTAATTTCGTACATGCTTATATTAATTCGAATTTTGCTTTATTTTTTAAATTTATCTTACAAATGCGACAGTGTTTCATGTACCGAATCGACCCTCCACGGGATTAAAACGGTCCAAATTTAACAATTTAATGTTTTATACATATGTATTTAGGTGTATTTAGTCTATTCGAATAGCTAGCTATCTGCCATAGTCCTCTTGTTCTAAAAGTAAATACGCTACTGGCAAGAATGACTTGATTAGCAACCGAGATCGACAAGTGGATCGCATTCGATCAGTTAGTCACCCCTGCTGTAGAATATATTCGCGGAAATATAGTCGCAAGTCAGGAATGTACTCAATACCGTTTGATCTGATGTTTCATAAACACGTTCTAATAGAAAGGAATCCGGCGTAATATTGGCAGTGTTTCAGCCAGATTGTTCTACATTTGCGCGTAAAATTTATCCGGTAATCTAGAAGATAACACAAATGTATATGATGATGATCTGACGAGCGATGATGGAACGCGTCTGAGCTCTTGTAGTATTGGAGCTAGAGAATCGGATGTGAGGGTTTCAGAGGTTAATATGTATTGTACTTTTGCATAAATAGTATAGTAAGACCATGACGTAACACATTATACTAATTAACGGAAACGTGTGTTTTACGTTACGCTTCCTGTGAATATTTGATCGAAGATACATTAATTTTACTGCAGGGGAAGCAATAAACAACATTTAAAACTGGCACTGAGCAATGCTTAAAGCTATGAAAATAAAGAAGCATAGCTTAATCTGCCTTATAGGAAAAGCCGTAATTCACCATACGGGCCCAGTGCGGATTGGTGGATTATGTCTTAGAATTTTTTATTCTAGATTCTAGGACATGCCGGTTTTCTCACTAAGGTTTCCTTCACCGTTTTGAGAGCAGTGGTGATGAAAAAAAATACACAAAGACGGCCTGGTTGGGATTGAACCCGCGACCTACAAGTTTTAAGTCGAGGCCACTGGGTCACCACTGCTCGCTGGTTGGTGAAACACAATTATTATGAACCCATGTTTTGCCCTTTTTGACGGCTTGACAAAGCAACTTGAGTTTCGAACAAGTTAGTTTCTGAACTATACATAACATGTCCGGAATAAATTACCTAAATAATACCACATCAAAGTTAGTTGCGTAGTTCAGTACAACAATGCGGCCTCACGTCTGTGAGGCCGCATTGTTGTGCCACGAAAAACACGAAAGTCGACTTTAATTGTGGAACAATATTAATAAATAATATAAAAGGGTCTAAGGGCCTCTACGAGTTCACTTCGGCCCCTCGTACACCTTCCAAAAGTCCAAGCCCCTAGGGCTCTGAGATAAATAAATAGAATTAATGTATACTTTTAGAGTTCCGAAAATGACAAACTCCGGTTTCTGTTTAAAGTAACTTTATTCGCTCAAAAAGAATAAAATATTCACTTCTATAAGAAAAACAAAAATGAATTAAAGACTAAGTTAAGCGACGGTATCGCAGAAAGAAAAAACGAAAGCATAATTAATGTAAACTTAATACTAAGTATTAGAATATGGTGCTTTAATAGCTTTTTAAAAGTTTGAAGTGATTTCGATTCCTTCATGTCTTTAGGCAACTGATTATATAACACCATTTTGTCCAGTTAGGCGAACATAAATGTACTGAACTTGGCAGATTTTTTTCGCGATTTCAGATTTGGTCCCATAGTAAAAGTTGTTTGTTATCATAACTACAATCACGTCTTTAAGTATCGTTTACTAATTACCAGTCACCCTATATAGTCCAGCTCTTTAATATAGGTACGACAGTTCTACCGTAATTTGTTGTTGTTGCTCTTAAAATTGTATGATTAGCCTGCCGTCGTCATGCGCTTATGTTCTTGTATTCTTTTTGTACATATTATCTGTGTATGTATATCTGTATTTATTATTTTTACGTACCAATATACAAGTATTATATTTTTAAATCTGATAAATATTCATTTGTATCTTTATAAATCTTATCAGAGTTTTCAAACTAGCCTATAAATCATGTCAAACTTATTTAAAGCGTATGAGACGTTCTTAACTTAAAGCGGATGCAAAGTCGAAGCCAGACAAAAAGCAGTATATCCTTCTTTAAACAAATTTGATCATTGATCAGAATTATTTTAGTACCCTGTTTAACAATGAAAGCGTAACAACTTTAACATTATAATACTACTTTAACGATACACGAAGCAACTTTAACATTTACAATGTTAGTAAGGATATACGGCTATGTGTAACTTTAGTAGAGGTCAGCGTGAGGGAGAGGCCATCTTCTTGCCACGGTTGCTGCAAGAGAGACCATAGGAATCAACAATCGTAGAGCGATTCCCGATTATCTTAGGCGCGGCCATGCGGACGGCGGCCAATGGATAACTCGCCGTTCGATAGCCCGCCAGGCCCGATTCGACGACGCGTTGTGTTTCACGAGTATTACAAACAGATGTAGTGACTGGGCCTACCAGCGCTTATGTGATGCCTGTCTAGGCTGCGGGTTGGTGCGAAATGCTGGAATGCAAAAAGCTACTGAAGAAAAAGGAGTGATAAAAGTCTGAGACACCTCTTGATTCGCCACCAAAAAAAAATATGCAGATGTAATCCAAAAACTAAAGCTGCTCTGTAAAATTCCACCATCACCATCAGCCAGTACCACTAATAAAATTTACATTTACGATATCAATCAGCATATCCAATATCCATATATTTAATGGCGTTCCTTAAGTAAAAGAAACGTTCTACGCCAGCCGATACGCCAATCGTAAAACTGTATTGATGTGATAGGGTTGTCGAGCTTGCTACTAGATGTAGAGTACATTTACATAAACACGGCTAGGAACTCTATTTGTATTGAGGTAATTTCCGTGTCGTATATAAATAGTTTGTTATGCATAAATTACATCGTTAATGGTCAGCAGTATTTAAACCTTTAACAGCTTGCGTTGTGTTGATCCGATGAGTGTTTTCGTGTCCTATTTGCAAGAGTCGTGTGTTCGCGACTAGGTACTCCATCTCGTTGAGCTCTTCAATTCCCATAGGCTTTTTTATGGTAGGTAAAATCATCCAATGACAAATCCTGCCTTTGGGCGGAGCGGGAATTCCCATAGGTGACAAAAGGGCTGACGAGATGGAGTTTTTCTCTTTTGTTTGTTAGAATCATTAGACTAAAATATTTTTTATTAAGCTAGCTAGTTTTTACTAAGCTCCTAGGGAAAGTCGATTTGGTCGTAGATGTGCGACCCTGGCGGATTAAACGCGAGAGTGTTGAATATATCCGACGTAGGTTGTTTATAGGTTAAAAATTGGTAATTCCTGTCTTCCTGTGGTTTCGCCCGCGTGAATGTAGGTCTCTCCATAAAACTTTGAACACAAGTTTCATCCCATCAGGAGGTTTTTTTTTATGGTTGATAAAATCATCCAATGACAGATCCCGCCCTTGGGCGGAGCGGGAAATAGTGTCAGATTCTTACTGACTAAAAACCTACCCCGTTCCTTTATTGCCTATCGTGCCGGGGCGGAGGCTTCCTTTCCGAAGCTGACCCATGACCCCAGCAGGCTTGCCTGCAGCTAGCAGGCTGGGACTCTACGGTTTGCTGACAGCTCCTTGAGGCGCGAGAGAACAGTACGTGCCGTCGACGACTTGGGCTCGGTCCGGTCGGTTACCGGACGATCGGACAGCGTGCTACCCATTGCACGCCGTCCGCAAGTGGTCCGCGTGGTCGGAAATCGGGATCGGAATCCCGGTAGCGGCTGGGGCGAGCGCCCCGTTGCCTCTGCCTGATGCGGTCGGCGTCCTCCTTTGCTAGCATTACTGCTTGGCAGAAGGAGACGACCGCCTCCGGATCATGGCCTGAAACAAGGTCCGGCGAGAGAGATCGCTGCCGCCGATCACCCCCATGAGGACACGATCCCATTAGAAGGTTAATTTTGGAAAATGCCTACGTCATAATAACTATCTGCGTGACAAATATTAGCACAATCCGTTCAGTGGTTCAAGCTGTGTGTTGATAGATCAGTCAGTCAGCAGTAACACTTAACAGTTTTACATATACCTATATAGGAGATAAATAAAAATAAACGCAGTCTTATTTGTAAACATGAGATGAAACAGTAGATGCGGGAATCAAACTTACAACACGCGGCGCAGCAACCAATCACTATACCACTGCCCGGAAAGGACTGTTAAAAACGATTTAATGGACAGATAACGATATATTAGTGTTCAGCTTGTGTTAAAACCCTTAATAAAATGTTTATTAAATTTTTATTCTTTTGTCGAAATACATAGATTTAGATTACTTAATCTTAAATTGACATAAGAAAACCCGTAAGTATTAGAAGTAAAAGGCCATCTCTTATTCATAACTTTTTTAATTTTCTTCCTTCAGTCAGAAATGGTTATTAGAAATACTAATCAAATCTGAATAAAAATTACAATATTGAAATATCTAGGACGCTAAAAATACTGAAGAACACTTTTATTCAACGACAAAATCAAACTAATTCATATTTCATTTCGAAGTAATGAATTGATTCAGATTAAATTGAGTACACTTAAATTTATATTGGGATAACCCACCATACAGTCATTATGGCTCTCGATAAGGTAATGTTATACATTACATCATAAAAATAATTCATTTATTTCAATCATTTCATCCGAGAGCACACTACTACTATAAACATTTCTCAATCTGAATTAAAGGTTATGGCTGCTTGCTGATTATTCCAAAGAGTTACCGCGGCCCTGGAACAAAAATAGGAACTGAAGGAATACATGTGGGGTTTAGTCAGTAAAAGTCTGACACTCAATCTTGCTCCATCCAGAGTGAGAAAAATAATTAGATTACTTTCCACCACAAAAAAAACTTGGATGCCGGATAGCGGGATTATTTTGATATAGTTACTGCGGTCCTAGAAAGCAGAGAGCAGTGGTGGCCAAGTGGTAAAGGTGGTTCAAACCCAGCCAGGCAATATAAATTTATATTACTTTGTGTAATTTATTTCATCATCACTGCTCTCAAAACGTTAAAGGAAAACATCGTGAGGAAACCAGCATGTCTTAAAACCAAAAATTCGAAGACATGTGACACCTGCACTGGGCCCGCGTGGTTGATATCACCTATTCCCCCACCTAGAGACCTGAGTCCCAACAGTGAAAACATTATAAGGCTGATGCTATGCTATGCTAAAAAGCAAAGGGCAGCTAAAGGAGCAAGGTTAAGCCCTTAATAATCTGACACTACATTTCGCTCCACCCAGATTATGGGAAGTTATTTGATAATTTCTTACGAAAATTCTAGTACATATACATTTCAGCTGTCTTTGAGATGACAAAGCGATGTTTCTAGTAATACAGAAGTCTTAAGGCGCCGTATACACTAAATCTCAAATTATGCCATCATCTTTTCTTCCCAATATCAATAAAAGTTACGAGTCCTCTAATGTGATTCGGTAATAAACGCTCGGAAGTTTGAAAGTGATTGATCGAATATCAATATACGCTTACAAGTGAGTTTGTTTTATTGGTTACGTCGCGTCGGTACGTCAATGATTAGGCCATGAAATGAGAATAATTTTGTGTATTTATATTACCTACTTTTGATTGTAAGTAGTCACTTTATAAGTACTAAACGATTTGAATGTTAAATTGTTCTGAAAATAAAACATCTTCTGATGCTTAGGCATCGTTTTTGGCTTCCATTTTAGCTTCACTTTTTTGACTAACCGATATTTTGACTATTCAAAAGTGCCTGTAAATGGTCCATTTGAAATAAATGAGTTTGTTTTTGATTTTGATATTTTATTTCTTTTATTTATACACAGGAGTGTTCGTAAGCGTTATGAGGCCCCGTTTAGAAGAACTTGGAGAGCCTTAAATTATAATTTAGGTATATTCAAGGCTAGAGTGAATAGGCTTTTAATAAGCCAGTGCGCTCCACCTTCAACGATTGCATCGCTGCTTACCAAAATGTGGGATCGCAGTCAAGCACTAGTTTTTATCATTAAAAATCAATCTTCTAAGTAAACGGAAAAAACAGATACGGCCGTTTATATTGCAAAAATACGTATTTCGATTTCTCAAGGGAATCAAAATTCATAAGGTATTTGTCGCTGACTTAGAATCCACAAATTTGGCATGAAGTAAGGTTTCATAGCACAAGTATAGGAAAAAATCCAAAACAAATGTGTAAATTTTTAGTTACGACACAAAAAAATATGCGATTCGGAAAAAAATTCATTCAACTGTTTTCATTGGTAAGTTTGTACGGAACCCTCAATGCGCGGGTCCGACTCGCACTTACCCGGTTTTTTTTATATAAACCTGGATAATAACCTTTAAAAAAAAGTGCTTGACTGCGATCCCACCTGATGGTAAGCAGTGGTGACATCTTTCACTCGTTGTTTTGTGTCGTATTTGGAATGTTGTGAATTCGCTCTACATTTAGGTATATCCGAGTTTTTGATTAACTTTAATAATAATAATATCACACACACTATCACACGTCCTCTAGTCCCAAGCTAAGCAGAGCTTGTGTTATGGGTACTAGACAACTGATAAACATACTTATATATTTCTAAATACTCGTACATACTTATTATCATCGACCTATATTCTACATATATATCGATGCTTATTATAGACAAATTACACCCAGACACAGAACAAATGATCGTGCTCATACTCAAACATTTGTCACGGGTGGAAATCGAACCCACGACCTCCGGCATAGCAGTCAGGGTCACTAACCACTAGACCAACAAGCCAGTCATATATAATAGTGTTTCATTTGCCGTTTCTGTCTCGCGTCGGATTTTGTTTCTGATTCCGATAAACCAAACGTAAAAGCTATACTTCCGATCCCTAATACCTATCTAATTATTTTTCCAGATACTACCAGTGCGTGTCGTACGGCTCGCTGCCGACGGAATGCCACGAGTTCGCGTACTTCCTCGTGAACATGATCCTCATGTACGTCATCCCGCTGCTGTCCACGCTCTACTGCTCCTCAGCTGCACTGCTGGAGATCATCCGGAGAGCTAACACTTCTAATGGTAGGAAACGAAAGGGACTCAAACTGCAATGAATTGAACCAGGCATGGGCCAGGTTATCGAAAGATTATGAGAGATTACCCAGATAAGCATCATTACCCATATTATGATTATTTTGCATTACCGAGAAGTGCCTGAGACGATTGATGAAAAGTCAGAATATCTCTTTCGTTATAAAAAGACCATCTCGGACACTAATCTGCATGGTTCTCATATGATTTGAAAATTACCCACATATTTACTGTATGGACTTTAAAAGAGACTTTGACCTCAGTGTTTGTTTCAGTGTGTCTTCTTAGGGTAAAGTCAGCTAGGAAACACTGGCCTCTAAAACTGACGAAAAAACTGACTAATAAAAGTATTTTTACTACCTATTTGCAAAATAAATATAATTTTATCAATATTTTCTCTTTCGATTGCAGATAAGATGCGTCGAAGCGGCGTGGGCATCCTGGGCAGAGCGCGGGCGCGGACGCTGAAGATGACTGTCACCATAGTTCTAGTCTTTTTTACTTGTTGGTCTCCCTACTACTGTTATTGTTTGTGGTATGTTTATGGTCTTTAAGTTTCAATTATCATCATCATTTCAGCCGAAAGACGTCCACTATTGGACATAATGTAGGCCTCGACCGGGTTTGTGCGGCTCGCATCCATCGGATCCACTGGATTTCGTCAAATTCAAAGCACTATATAGGCCCCAAGTATTTAATACGCAACAGCTTTAAAAGAAGCTTTGATCTCCGAATTAATTTCGATGTTTCCTCTCTCTACAATTGGTATAGGATGGTGCTGCTGCCAGTTATCGGATTCATACAATGATAGCTATCTATCCTTTTCTCTCATCTTGAACATGCATATTTTCGTCCTACTCTCATCCTACCCATGCTATGTAATAGTACATTGTTACCCTAGGGGTGAAAGTAACTTATTTAGTCCCGAGAAGAAGTTTGGCGTCCGAGCGAAGCGAGGTCGCTAATATTCGAGGGACTAAATAAGCCTTTCACCCGAGGTAAACACTGTGCTTTTCATTACGAATAAAAGGAAAATAAAAATAAAAACCTGAGTCGTCATCTAAGGTCGTCGTATGATTTTAGGTATGTTTCTTTTGATTTAGGCCGTAAAAAGTTTCCGACTACTGCTTTAACCTCTTCTCTTAGGAATCAGGCGTTGAACCCTTAACTGAATCTGATTATTGTGTAATTACAAAATTTCTTACAGCAAAGATTTAGTAAAGTACTTACCTATAAACAAAATTCTACAACAAGTTTCCCGCCCTTTTGTTTTTTTTTTCTGTGGTCAATCGGCTATTCAGCCATCATTTTTCATTTTTATCAGTGAAAAATGGTAACTATTTCTCATATCTATGTTAGTTTTAAAGAATTAAAGAATTAATTGAAAGTAAATTATAAATAATAATGTAATTAAAAAAAAAATATAGATACTTATCTCTTAATTTCAATTTTACATCGCGCTGTAAATAACTGGCTGTATAGAAAGTTGAGACATAGATCAATAAAAATGGGAAGATAGACTAGTTTTTTTTTTAATAATTGGCAGCTGTCAGTTGAAAGTGATTCTCCCTAGGGACGAAAATTATTACTTTCAACCCGCTCCTCAGGCAACTTTAGACCTACTTTCAGCGTATGAGTATATAGATATTATTATTATTATTAAATTAAAACTTACTATACTCCATTTGTTTAGGTACTTTACTAAATGTAAACAATCTTGACATGT
Source organism: Leucania comma (assembly GCA_958295575.1). Lineage (NCBI taxonomy): Eukaryota > Metazoa > Arthropoda > Insecta > Lepidoptera > Noctuidae > Leucania > Leucania comma. The sequence goes on from OY282480.1 coordinate 17,511,963, forward strand.
CTTTAATCTAAAAATTATCTAAAATTTTTATCTAGTAAAATAATAATATCACATCCTTTCTGATCTCCAGGTACTGGATTGACAAAGAATCTCTGAAGAGCCTGGATCCAGCCATCCAGAAGGCAATGTGGCTGTTCTCGTGCACCAACTCGTGCGCCAACCCCATCGTGTACGGCGTGTTCAACCGCAACAGATGGACGTGGCGCGCTGGACGGGTGAGTTACTTTGTAAGTCGCCACCATCTACATTTTTTCATTACTCATACTCAGAAAGTAGGTCGGACATTGCCTGAGAGGGGGTTGAAAGTAGCCCTAGGGAGAAATGCTTTCATATGTACCCGTGTATGTATCCGTGTATGTATCCGTATATGTATCCGTGTATGTTTCCGTTTATGTATACGTTTTTGTATTTTAGTGAAGTAGATAAGAGCCTGTGCATAGTAAAGCGCTCTAGAAAACCACGCGGTAAGCATTGAGAAACTGGAGTTTCGAAAAGTGACAAAAATACTACTTTAATACAAAAGTTCGATAGAGATTCAAGGCATAATGTGAGAGGCAACCTCTTAACTTCAAGTTGAAATTAAATTTGACATATTGAAATACGCAACTAGATGGATGGATTGTGTGAGGAGTGATATGAAAGAAAAGGAAGTTAGTGATAGTGTGACGGCTGACAGGATAGAGTGGAAGAAAAAAACATGATGCGCCGACCCCAAGTAATATGGGACAAGGGCAGGAAAAAGAAGAAGAAATTGAAATACGCAACTTAATTCTTAATATTAACTAGTGCGGCCCTTTCTGGGAGGGAAATTATATATACAAATCTTAGTCGTTTATCGCTCTTTTTTACTGAAAACTGCGTCAAAATCCACGGCGTAATTTTGGAGAAGGTTGCGGATAAACACGAAAAGCGACTTTGTGTAGGGATTTCTATAGGGATTTTTCTAGAGATTTCTACAGGGATTTCTATATCTTCTACAGGGATATACCTATAGAGGTTTCATTGAAGGCTCATAAATATACGGTCATTGCATTACTAACACACACACTCACAAGGAGATTGATGACGCACTCCTAAATGAGCTCATAGCTTGCGGAATGATTGCTATAATATTATCAATAAAATCGGTCACCTACTTCTCCACCTCATATGAAGGTAATATGAGGTGGATAGGGAGGTGATCGACCTTGAATTCTTAACTTTGATCAAGATCCGAAAGTCAAAATATTAGGCTACAACTAGTATAACTATTACTATAACTACTGTAACGCAACGTAATAACATCTAATAGGGTAACTGCTAGCAACTGCTACTCAAGCTAAATAACCCTATGGATGCATAGTTCATTACATAACTAACAAAAGCATAATCACAGCGCTTGTAAGTGGAGACGACTTAATTTTTCAAACGAGTAGAAAGTCTTTAGTAAACTCTATGGTTCCGATATTTTTTTTATTTCAGAACGTCCGATGTCGAAGCGGCAGCATGAGGCGAGGTTCAAGACTACCTTATGGTGAATCTATGGAAATTTCAGCAGCAACCCTGGCTAGAGCAAGAAACTCTATGGGAAGCGAGAGGAACGGCCGCCGGGACTCCCCATACAACACACAAAACGGATCACAGAAACATTGGAACACCATCAACAACAACCATGTCAGTAACGGCATGGTATAGCTATCTCACTCTCTCTCGCCTTATAATTGTGCTATAAATACCTTTTTGGGAAAATCATGACTAAATTCCGAAGGACATTCGTTTTAGATTTTTTAATTTGCCGATAATATGGTGGTCGATGCATTTAGATACGACCTACAGGTTGCCTTTATGTTAAATCAAAGATAAAAAAAATGCTTGTCGATTTATTTGATCAAGACTATTCAGTCGTTGTTTATGGTTTTGATCTGTCAGTGGTGGGCAAAAAATAACGGTTATTATTAACGAGTTACGTTATTTCTAAACGAATTCTTTTATTTTTCTGAGCATGATAGTTTGTTGAAACGGGGTTGAAATTGTTATTGAATTCCTATGTGTGTAAAAGAAAGCTTTAAGGTGGAGTCTTGAAAACATATCTAGGTCGCGATAAGTTACACAAAGACTACGGTTCGTGGGGTTTGTGCCATGCCTTGTGAGTAGGTTTATTGTAATGTTGAGTGTTACGCACTGATATGTAACATTCCTATAAGTGACTTAGTTATAAATATAGTCTTTAGTTATTTGCTGATAGCTAGTTTAATGAGGCTTCATCGATTGATATTGTTACTCGTTATAATGGCAATTGACTTTGATTGTCTATTTCCTCGACACAACTAGGATACTCATGACTTTCCAGCATGTTAAGTAAATACATTCCAATGAGAACGCGCTTAAGTTATTACGTATATATTTATTCAATAAGACTGACTGACAGACGATAAGTCCTTAGTAGGTATTTTGATACCAACACTAATTGTTATTTCTTTGAAGGTTGTTTTTGTTTAAACTATAGTTTTAATGTAAAGATTCTTTTATTTTTTTGTTTAGTAGTGTAAATGTGTACCTTGGCTGTGAGGTGATAGAGACTCAGCTCTATACACACAAAGAGATATGAAATTTTTGTACCAAATCTTAATCCTAAGTTAATGCAAGAGCTAATTTTTTTTAATAAACTTGAAAAGAACTTGTGTATTTTTATAATCCCGTAAAAAAAATAAAATTTTCACACAAATATTTATTTAAAATAACATCCATTTTAAATAAAAACAGGGAATCATGAGCCGACATCAAGTAATAATTTGTAGTTACATTACAATATTTGGTATGATTTCAAACTCGGTAATATAAGACTTAGTACGACAATACATACACACAACGATAATACATAATCATAACAAAGTAAGTTATTCCTTACCACATAAATGATATTTGTGTAAAGATTCAATAGATGTTATTAGACTTCCGTTAAGAATATCTTCGTCCCACGATAATACAATCGAATTTCATTTTTAATGTTAATATTAAAATAACGGACTTATAATAATTAAAGTGCGGACTAGAGACTATTATGAACATTAAATCTACGTACATAAATGTGATTATATAATATTTTTATTTGGTAAAATATCTTACTATTCTTATAGCTTACAGCTAATATTTGGCCACAATTTAAATGACTTTCCTTCTGCTGTGGTCGAAAACATAAATTATTTTGATATAATTTACTTTGTCGTAACTTATTTAAATAACTAGTTTTCTAAATTAAATTGCTTTAGAGAATCACTTGGTAACTCATACATTACTAGGGACTGTTTCACCAATTCTGAGTTTAAATGAGATTTAATCAAGGTTGGTTGAGATTTTTACTTTACTCTTTTTATTTAGTTACATACAACATGACGCGTTAACATATACAAAAAAAAGATAAAATTGTTTTACTCTTAAAAAAAATATCATATTACAAGTGGTGAAACAGCGGAGAAAATAAATAATTTTCAAACTACTAGGGGTAAATTTTTATATCGTTTGTAACGATTAAAACAATCGATAACAAATGTAAATAAATAGAAACACGACACTAAGTGTCATGTATTCGTTCGGAAACAACTGGAATGCAGACTGTCTTTTACAATACAACTTCGAAAATTACTAACAACACATTTTTGATTTTACCGACATTTCAATGTTAATTTATAATAATATAGATGGAACTAAGCAATGCAGTGAAACGATATTAAGTACTTTTTCGCAATAACGAAACTTGTCGAAAAGTACTAACGATTCAATCAAAACTACAGAAAATATTGAATAAAACATTAAACAATATCAAATTAACATCATTGTTGGTAAAATCAAGTCTTTGTGCATAAAATTCCTACTTATAATACAAACACATTACATACACATTTGACTTCACTAATGTACATTCATACAAAAATAGATGGAAAGTTTCAGCTACAGGTTTTTAAATGTTTCCAAAGAATATTTTTCTGTACGTTACTTTTGTGTGCTCCAACACTAGACAAGATCTATCGAATATAAACTTTTCTAAATTTTGTCTCAAAAATTCCTTAAAAAATGACAGGAAAACTACTGTAGTAGCAAAATAGCTGAAAATATGTAGTAAAAGTATCATATGTAAATGTGATGAAAGTACAGAACTTATTTCTCTTAACGAGAATAAATCAAAAGCGATCTGTACACATATTATCTTCAAACTCGCCTTGATTTAATGTAGACACGAATAGTTAAGATAAAGATAGTCGAAAATACTACACATCATCACGACAGCTACTTTAAAGCTACATAAAATGGCACATATAGAACACACCGACACGTTATATAAGCTCCTTCTAACATTTACTTCAATGTTTTAAACCTAAATACTGAATATTTGAATACATCATTTTGATAACCAACACTTGGTAATAAGAAAATGTTTACGGATTGAAACATGAATAATACGGTCCATAGATAAATCAATTGTTCCAAAAACAAGTCATAAATAATATGCATAAATATATTTTTATATAAATATAAACATAGATATTATAAATACAGAATTTATAAAGGTTTTCAATAAAATTATTTCAAAAATATTTTACATAAATAAAATCATACATCACATAATAACAGTTTAAGCTGCAACGTTATTATCCTAAAAATAACGGTAATTATAACTTATTTGAACACAAAACAGTTTTCGTATGGCGACGGATTGGAAAAACGAGTTACATTTTACACGTTGTTTTTTAGATGTTTATCAAAGACATAAATCAAGATTAAAATTAACGACTTGATAATATTTAAACAATTTCGTCAATGTTTAACACGATATGATTTGAATTTAAAGCTTTTGTCTTGTACTTGTTTTTTATCTTTCGTTATAACTCAGAACCGTTTTTACCGTTTTTAAGTGGATGTTTTTCAATCAATCGTTACGCTATTCCATATTCTGTCCATAACAGTCAGTAAGGGACGTATATTTGTGGTGTTTTTGCTCAATGGTCTCCTTTCTCGAGCTCGGTGAGCTCATGGGTTGCCCCCTCCCGGAGGGAGGGTACTCCGTCTCTTTCGTTGTTGAGGGCGCGTGTCTTCTCTATGTCACCCTGGGATAGTGACGTCACTATGATGGCGCCCAGAGCATCGCACACCACGTTGATTGTTGTACGGAAGCGGTCGCTGGAATAAAATAAAAATTGATTTATTTAAGTATGAGTAGGTATAGTCACAAAAAATTAAACTTTATCAAAAAGTGCGGGCTAGTTTTTGAAAGATATGTTCGTTCGTCAGGTGACGAATTCGCGAAGAAGAATTTGCGTAAAAAGTTTACTAACATTACATCTACCTGTATTTGAGTTGGAAGGACTTTGATTTAATACAATAATATGCAACACTCCTTTACATATTATCAAGATTTAAGACCTCTTCGTGCTGTCTTTTATAGATCATTTACATTTTATAGAACATTCGTCACAAGTAGTCATAAGCTGAAAAGTTAATCAACCAGTCTTTTCAAGGGCGGTAGTGTTACCCGGATACTGAGTGTGTGGAGTTAAGATAGATAGTAAGTCCTTTTAATAATGGTATTCAGCTGTATTCGGTTACAATCGAACCCTAGGTAAATGCTTTATACTCTGTTAAAAATGTAGGTACTGGTTGTTTTCCCGCGGCAGAACGTAAAAAAAAAAGTAAAAAAAAAACTATTTACAAAAAAAAGAAAATAACCGAAATAATAAAAGGATCATAACAATTTTATTTTCGGTAGTCTGTATTAAATAAGAAACAAACAGTTTCTTGTGTCTTCAGCGGTTTTTTTTTTGTAAATATTTTTTTTTACTTTTACTGTATGCTCCGAAAGTACTCCTTATGTCAAGTCGTTCTGGTGCGGGAAAATAACTACCAAAATTTCACGGTGTATATCGCAAAAATAAAATAAAATATTGCCATATTGAGTAGGACGCGCGCAAGCCCCACTACTACATCAACGTAGAAACACGGCGATGTAGATTACACATTTTTTCCAGTAGGCAAATATACAATTACGCAAATGACATCACAACAGCTATGTAATTTTAAACAATTATAATTGATAAAAGGGCGTGATGACACAATTCATCAAGTGGCTTGTGAATAAGCTGTATCAATTACTAGTAACTTTATCCTTATTCACAAGTATATGTAGGTATGCGTAGGTATGTGTTATTTACAGTAGATCCGAGACCCATTTTGAAATATTTCAACAAAGATCTATAGTTCTAATGCACCATTGGACAGATTCAGGAATATAATCTCTCAGTGATGAAAGGGATTTGGTTCTACAAAATGGTTTGGAAACGCTAGTGCAGCGGGAATGGTTCAAAGAATTACCGTAGCCCTGGAAAGCAAAAAGAAACTAAAAGACACAGGTGGGTTTCCTACAACTCTATTGAACCATCCAGTTATCGGCCTTAGTGGCTTTTGCCATTTGCTGATGTATCTTAGCAGCGCGCGTGAAACACGATGTGCTGTCGACCACAGCCGTCTTTATCGAACTGCCAGCTACCCATAGTTCGCTGTCAGCAAACCTGCTTGCAGCGGCCGTGAGTCGCATTACGACTACCTCTTACAAGCATATTCATCATCATCATCATTTCAGCCGAAAAATGACCACTGTTATACATAGGCCTCCCCCTCGCATCCATCGGATTCCCGCGACCGTCACCAGGTCATCGCTCCTCCTAGTGGGAAGCCTTCCAACGCTGCGTCTTCCAGTACGCAGTCGCCACTCCAGAACCCTTCGGCTACATCGACCGTCTGCTCCGCGACAAAGCAATAAACATATAAATTAATTCATAAAGGTACACTTACAGTAGCCAGTCCACAGCGAGGATGATGGAGACGTCCTCGGCGGGCAAGTTGACGGTGTCCAGCACCATGACCATGGTGACCAACCCCGCCTGCGGGATGCCCGCCGCTCCTATGCTGGCAGCCGTGGCCGTCACACTGGGAAATACGTCAAATTGTTTATATTAGTAATCGTAGGTAATATGAAGCTTTCTTCCCAATTGTGGAACTACACAAAACATCAAGTGTTCAGAGTGCCTAGTGTGAGTTTTACGTAAACGCGATCGACATATATATGACGTTCAGCTCTCCGACTTCAAGCTTTTACCCAATCAGAGAACCAAACTCGGTTTCTATCACGTTAATGTAAATCAACTCGCACTCAGCGTACGGATCCTTACGAATCTATTCGTTTAGTTTCGTGTAAGTTCGTTTAATTAATACTTTTACCCCCACTAATGTGCAGTGGTGGATATAAAGGCGTTGGCATTTTCTATGTAGCACTGGGTGATGCAAAGACTTACTATTGTTAGTAAGTTGACACATTTAACGATATTAAAACGGTGTACGGATAAGGCATCACATATCCTATTTTGAAGTAGGATATGAGTGTCAGAACAAACGAAGCATTCAGCTCGAACTCTGTGACAGCAATGTGCTTGTGATGCCTCTGGTACTGCAGGTGTAGTTTCGTAGCGACATCTGTGTCGCCACATAGGAACTAAAATTTTGCATAAACATCATTAACACCTTCCCAAAATGCACTCATTCTCACCTGACAGCAATAATCTTGCCGAACGACATCTCGACCTTCCGGAGCTGTGCGATGAAGATGGCGGCGACGGCCTCGTAGAGCGCCGTGCCGTCCATGTTGATGGTGGCGCCGATGGGGATCACGAAGCGCGTGATGCGCGGGTCCAGCCCCATGTCGTCGCAGCAGCCGATCGTTATGGGCATCGTCGCTGAGCTGGAGACAAGATATGGAAAGAATGGAACAGAGTAACTACATAGATACTCAAAAGCAACGATCACAAACTTAAAAACAATAATAGAAATAGCATTATGACAAAATAAAATGATTGAAAAGGTACTGAAAGTAAGTATAAGTAATACTGAAAAGGTTACTAACGCAACCAAAGATATTATAAGTAAACTTATAAAATCATTGAACTTAACATTGTATTTAGTTGATAGGTATATGAAATAGGTAGTGGAAGGATTTTTGTAAGTATGTTGAAAGAATAACAAAAAAAAATATAAAGAAATTTAAAAGAGATGAACCATTTGTCTTTAGTATTTTTGTGATTTTGTAAATATATACTGTTGTCACAATGGTGTTATTCTTTAGGACTAAGGGCCCAGTGATGTTGATATCTGTAAAATGCTCTTTCCGTTCATTCAAGTTAGAGATATATCATATTGGTATTACATAGGCAGATTTATCGTAAATCTCTAACTAGATAGTCAAACAGCCGGTCTTTATTGTAAACATCTCAATTTAAAGATTCAGATGGAGTGAGCCTCACCTTAATTGGAGTGATTCTTCCTTTTTTTATTGGGAATCAATCAAATAAATTCAGAATATAACGCACCATTAATCCAGCCCTAGTCTTTATTGGACTGAGCTATCGATCCCCAATGGATTGGAGTGAGCTAAATACTCAGTTCACGTAAGTTTTTAAGGACCACCAGCATTTTTAGATACAACTTCTTATTTAAAAGCAAGGGAACAAAGATGTCAGTTCTATTACGCACCTTGAAGCAGTACCAAAAGCCGTAGCCATGACCTGTCCCATCTTCGCAATGTACCGACAGGGGAGCTTCTTGGTGGCCAGGATGAACAAGATGCTCAGGGTCCCGAACCCGTGGAGGAACAGCCCCAGCAGCACCGTCATAAAGTACATGCCCAACCGGCCCACCAGCTCCGCAAATGAATCGATCTCCATAATCTTTGCTGTCACCAGGAAGAACACGCCAAGTGGTGATAGCCTGGAAGTTATAAAGGTTAATATTATTTTGACTGGCTCGTTGGTCTAGTGGTTAGTGACCCTGACTGCTATGCTGAAGGTCGTGGGTTCGATTCCCACCTAAAACAAATATTTGTGTGACGAGCACGATCATTTTTTTTCCTTTCACTTTGTTTGCATTGCATTGCATCAGCCTTATAATGTTCCCACTGCTGGGACTCAGGCCTCCTCCTGTCCAGGAGCTGTCAGGGCTCCTCTTGTCTTTGTTTGTATCTGGGTACTTATCTACGAGTATAATATGTGTGTATTTAGAAATATATAAGTATGTTTATCAGTTGACTCATAACACAAGCTATACCTAGTTTAGGAATAGATGCGTTGTGTAAAAGTTTTATAATTTTATTATTATATAAATTATTTGGCCATTTTATCGGCCTATGTAGATACAAGAGTAGATAACTAACCATTCATAAACCTGAAAAACCTGACCTGAACTTCGGTTATAGACTCTTGACTCTCTAACTAAATGCTACTTATACTCGTATGTGGTACCGGCCAAACTCGATTTTAGGATAAACTAATTTAGCCTAGGCCAAACCAGTTCTCCCTACGGCTCTTATTTCTAGGTTTTTTTTTTTTACGGTAGGTAAAATCATCCAATGACAAATCCCGCCCTTGGGCGGAGCGGGAAATAGTGTCAGACTCTTACTGACTAAAAACCTACCCTGTTCCTTCCCTGCCTTGGTTCCAGGGCCCTGGTATGCACTTTCATACCTTCCCAGAGCCCCAGACTAGGCCTCGACCCTACTGGGCCCCTACGGTTTGCTGACAACTCCTTGAGGCGCACGGGAACAGTGCGCGCCGTAAACGACTTGGGCTCGGTCCGGTCTGTTACCGGACAAACGGATAGCGAGCTACCCATTGCCCGCCGTCCGCAAGCCCGCGCCTACGGTGGCCGGAAATTTGGATCGGAATTACGGCGGCGGCTGCGGCGTGAGCGCCGTTGCCTGATACGGTCAGCCTCCTCCTTTGCTAGCATTACTGCTTCGCAGAAGGAGGCGACCGCCTGCCACTCCTCCTCGCTCCGAAACATGGCTTGAACCAAGCCCCGGCGCGAGAGATCGCCGCCGATTGCCCCCATGAGGACCCGGCGATGCTCTTCCCAAGCGGGGCACACCTCTACCGTGTGCTCCACCGTGTCCACCGGGCGTTCCGCACAGTGACGACAACCGGGCGTCACCTCCGCACGGATCTTGTACAGGTACGGCCCGAACTTGCCATGTTCGGTTAGTACCTGCGCCATGCGGAAGGTTACGACGCCGTGAGGCCTTTCCAGCCACGCCTCAAAGAGGGGCCTTACCGCCTCGATCGTGGCGTGCCCAGCACAGGGTTGCGACAGTCGTTCTCGCCATTTCACCATGAGGTCTCGCCGGAACTCTGTCCGCCAAGCCGCGACTTGTCGCGGCAGCGGGGATTCGCCCCGGCGTTGCATCTCCACGCGCAGATCGTGCATGCGTGCAAGGACTGTTGCCTCCAGATCCCATGGTGGCAGGCCAGCAAGGAGGCTCGCCGCTTCGCGGGATACCGTGCGGTATCCCCGAATCATCCGTATCTTATTTCTAGGTGGTTATAAAAAAAAATGCCCACGAAGACTAAGTCCGTGTCGGGGTGCCCTAAAATTCTTACTTCACTTCGCTCGCGCGTGGGCTAATATTGCAGGTTTGGCCTAGGCTAAACTAGTTTATCTTAAGGTTTGGCCGCTATCTTATACAATATTACGATTATTTTTAGTATAAGCGAAACATGAATATAGTTTGTTCAGAATAGATTGTAACTGAGTCGCTTCCAATCATTTTAATATTATATTATATTTTTTCCCAAAAATATTTTAGAAACGCCACAAGTTGAATACCACCTACACTAAGTACAACACAGGCCACGGCAAGTCATAGCGGGCAATAGGCACCTAATACAGGTGGATAAGAGATCAAAACCACCCTTCAGTCGCCCGGTTGTCCCGGTGACCATGTGTTTATATGGTCAAGTAGGTAACATAACCAGCATAGAACTTTGTGATTTTTCCTGATACAGTTATGAAATTTTATACATAGATTATTTGCATAAAAATATTAGACCCATGTTTCGGGTTCCGCATAATATACTAAAAATATGGTTGTAAAAAGTTTTATCACAAGTATGTTACCGATCCTACGGTCTCTCTCTCGAAATAATCATTGGTTTGGGTGATTGGGAAGCACAAAATCAGTTCTCCCCTATGTGAAGTGAGAGATAATGTTAGACTCTTACTGACTAAAACCCACTCAAATTCCTTTAGCTGCCCTTTACATTCGTGGGCCTCGATGACTACATCAAACCATCCCATAGATGTGAAAAATTTATGTCTATGGCCTACTGACCACGGGCGCTTAGCTTCATAAACGTGTATTCGTCATTATATGCGCAGTGTACGCCTGCGTGAAGCTTATACACCACTATTTTTTGATTATGGCAAATACTTAAAGGGCTTATTAGAAAAGGTCTTATTATTATCTAAGTAAAGTCTCAATAAATAATATTCATAAACAGCAAAGTTATGAGTGTTTGTTTATATCCCAAAATCTCACTCAATTTCTGGAAACATTGTACAGGTTATTGTTTATGAATGAAAGAATTTCAATAAAAATGGAAAAACACTGCGCTTAGTATTTTCTAATAGTAATTGTTATAAATAATGATTCAATTATGAATTTACCAATAATGACAAATTTTCGTGGACAATTTTGGAATTTCATTTTTTGTACTTTTGACTACACGAATATGATCAGTAACGGGTACTGATTGAACCCCATTTTTTTGTGCACTAATTAAAAAATAGTGGTGTATACAAAACTTTAAAATTCTATAGGCAAAGCGGCAACGCCACGACATTACCGCTATGTATACGCGTCTATGAAGCTACGCGTCCAAAAATACTAGTTCTTACTTACCAAATAACCCATCCAGTGATGATCATCATGGCTTCCGATAGAGCATGGAAGAACTCCTGCAGCGGCTTACTCTGGTCGCCCATCTTGCCCAGAGTGATGCCCAGAACGATACTGAAGCAGACCAGACCCAACACGTTGCTGCCGCTCTGGTACTCGCCTGTTATCTGATACGTCTCTAAATCACCTAGAAAGTGCAAAAATGAAGATAAGAATTAGAAAAATAAAAAAAAAATTGTTTTGCACTGAACATGGGACTTACTATGACGTGTTTAAATGTCAATCGTGTAAGCGAGAAAAGGGTGATGGAGCTATTTTTTTTTTTACAACTATCACTCAACGCCGTCTAGTCCTGTACTAGACAACTGATAATCATACTTATAAATTTTTAAATCTACATATGTAAAATAAAGTCGTGTTGGTTACACTATTTATAATTTAAGAAAGGCTGAACCGATTTGATTAAAAATTGGTGGGAAAGTAGCTTAAAACCACGAGACGGACATACTTAGGTTGATTTTATCCCGTGAAATAATAATAAAAATTAATCCAAAATCTGCTCATTTAATGGTATAGGGTAGAGTAGGGTGGAGCGGGTGCGAAGCCGCGGGCAAAAGCTAGTTATAGATAAATTACACCCAGACACAGAACAAATGATCGTGCTCATTACACAAACATTTGTTCTGGGTGGGAATCGAATCCACGACCTCTGGCATAACAGTTGGGGCCACTGACCACTAGACCAACAGGCCAGTCAAAAGCTGTACATCCAGCTCTAACTCTTTAACAGTTCAAAGTACATCGAGCGTAAATAATGATGAATTCAATTACTTCAGTGACGTGGTCCTGAATAGCTGACTGTTCTATTTATGAATAAAGACTCAACTCTTTTGTTCACGAATGGAACAACCATTCATCATCATTTTGCAATAAAACTCATTGTTCAGTTAGTTCACGAATTGTCTGCACGCGGTCGCTTAGTGCTGTTAGCTCGCTGATTTAAGTTTTTTTCTTAAATTAGTGTTCGGTTACAATATTTGATAGGGTATTATTGGTAGCAGATCCCCATCTTGTTAGAATTCTCTGGGGCCTTGGGAAAGTATGGAAATATATACCAGGGCTCTGGAACAAAGGCAATGAAGAAATGGGGTAGGTTTTTAGTCAGTAAGAGTCTGACACTATCTCCCGCTCCGCCCATGGGTGGGAGATGTCATTGGATGATTTTACCTACCATAAAAAATCCTTATTAGAATTACATTTCCATTTTGAAAATTCAAAACATGGTCTCCATCAAAGATCATGGAAGGGGTTCCATGATCTTTGATGAAGGCCATGTTTTGGGTGGGAGTGGGGTTGGAATTCTTTAAAAAAAACCCCTCCAGCTCTGGATGGAGCGAAAGGGAGTGTCAGATTTTACTGACCCTCCCGTGACGACTTTTGACGTGGGCCTAAAATTAAGATTACGTTACTTGCTGATATTGTTTTTCTAAATTTAGAATTAAAGTTCAAATGTGAACAAACTCTACTTTAGCCTTTAGCAAGTACATAGAGCAAATCTGTACAGGTCAAATCATATACCAAGCTTGTTAGGCGAAAAGAAAGTCGTGTCATGTTTTTCTCTGCGCCAGTGTGAGCTGAGCCTAGCATAACATTAAAGCTAAGTGTTATGGGAAATTAAACAGTCGGGATATTAAAACAATCTACCTAGTCGACTTCTATTGTCGGTCTTGTCGAACACGAGCCGCGTGCGGTAGGACGCGATCGTCGCCTGCGCCAGGTTCTCCGGGAATACATTTCTGAAACAAACAAACAATAGCTATATATATTATGTACTTGCTGCTGCCAGCGGTGCGCTTTCAACAGTGTGAAAATAGAAAATTGTCTTGAGATACAAAATCCCGGGATAAAAAGTGTCCTTTGTGCTATTAAGGGTTTGGTCTACTCTACCCGTCAAAGTAGGTCATCGAATTGTAGGTCGCGGGTTCAAGCCCAGCCAGGCGCATTACTTTGTGTAATTTATTTCATCACCACTGCTCTCAAAACGGTGAAGGAAAACATCGTGAGGAAACCGGCATGTCCTAGAACCAAAAATTCGCAGACATGTGACATCCACCAACCCGCACTGGGCCCGCGTGGTGGATTACGGCCTATTCCGTCTCTTAGAGAGGAGGCCTGTGTCCCAGCAGTGGGAACATTAAAAGGCTGATGATGATGCTGATGATGATGATGATGATGACCCGTCAAAGCAGTAATGCCGCCGCAGGGATTCCGATCTCGATTTCCCGTCACCGTATGCGGCCCCGACTTAGGGCTGATTTCGTCATTCACTATAAAAACTTAGTTCAACTAAACTGAGTTCAGCGTAATCTAGTTTAAAGACCAGTGCCGAATATGGGCGAAAACCAAAGAATTCAAACTGAGTTTAGCGTAAACTAGATTCAATTAATAGCGGTGAAACGCAGAATGAGGCTTTAGTCTCGATTAAACGCTCTAACTGTGTTTTGTTTTAAATAATCGCGATTAGTTTTATTGGTGAATTTGGCTCTTACTAGTTGTAGGGGTCAAACGCAGCCGCAGCAGGCGTTTGAGCATTACAGGTCATTTCTTTTCCTTGAGGGTGTTTTTAATATCGTGTGGATTTATTCACGCATGCGGGATTGCTCCACATGCGTAGCCCCGCAAATGTCCTTTTCATACAAGTGTTTATTGTAATGCGTGGAATACGGGATGCGGGGCGTGATATCAGGCAGCAGCCACGCAAACTTCTTCAAAATAACACAAGTTTGCTCCACACACGTGCGTACACGTGTTTAGTTGACTGCCCTTGAACCGGCCGCGATAACAGTCCAGATTGCAAAAGTGCATAAGTGGACAATAGTCACTGGCCCTCCGCCAGCGACCACCGAGACACATGAATGATGATTAACCTATTTTCTTATGACATGCGTGTCTTCAAAATTTAACGGAAGATTTATACGACGAGGGGCCACATACTATGACTTGTTAACAAGTCAGCCCCCCTAGCTTATCTGTGGTAACGATCTTTTTGATAAGCGTGAACGCTTGGAGTTAGCCACGCCTCCAATTCCTTTGTTCCGACGTCATCTCAACGCTCAGTCACGCAGTCAGAACAAAGGAATTGGAGGCGTGAAAAACTCCAAGCGTTAACACTTAACGAAACGATTGTAACTTGACTAGGGGCCCAGTTGTGCGAGCAAGAAACAGAGATGGAGCTCTACCTGGCTGCTATAGGGTAGCAGGGGTGGCCAACTTAATTAGAATTATGATCTACTGCTTACTAACTAGACTGTGAGATCTACCAGTTACAAAATCAATTTAACAATAGTAATACATCAATTAAAACATATTTTAACACAACTCTTCAAAGGTTCAAATTATGTTAAACTTTCAGTCTTTCATATGAAATAAAAAAAAATTGAAAAATATGCTAAAAAATCGGGTAATCGAAGATGAAAGAACGAGCGAAGCGAGCTCAAAAAATTAAGCAACCTGCCTTGAAGTTCAATTTTCATTTGATAAACAAGAAGTTACGGGGTGACAAGATGATAATAAGACTGTAATAGGGCCCAATAGTGCTCGATTACGGACACGCGGTGCGTTGCGCGGCGCGTCGGGCGGTCCGTCGTACATTGCCATATGTTTGTGTTTGCGCGAGCGATGACGCGGCCCGCTGCTGCAATGTACGACGAAACGCCCAACGCGCCGCGTCTCCGTAAACACGGCCATAGCCTGCTGCCTCACGCCATAGTTCTCTCGGTCTAAAAGTAAATACGCTACTGCTAGCCGAGATCGACCAGTCGATTGCGATCGACGGGTTGGCCACCCTTGCCCTATACATACAGCTCCATCCATTTAACAATTCAGTTTAGGACGTAAAATGTATCGCGTTGAGCTCGTGCAGCGCTCCTGGTTCAGAAATAGTGAAAGATGTTTTTAGAGGTCTAAGGAACCGAGTGTAAAGTCTCCCAAACCTCCGCTGAGAAGGTAGGTCCTCCGACCAGACGGTTGCTATGTCTGGTCCGAGCATCTGTCCTATAGTTGATATCTACTTGTATTTATTCTAATAGCGCGATGCAGGATTTTGAATTTAAATTCCTACGTGGCGTCATCGATTTTGTAGTTAAGTAAATATGATTTTGTCTATTGACTACGTTCATCATCATCATCATTTCAGCCGAAAGACGTCCAAAGTTGGAAATAGGCCTCCCACAAGTGTCGCCACAATGAACGGTCCTGTGTGTCTCGCATCCATAGGATTCCCGCAACCCTTGCCAGGTCATCGGGCACCTTGTAGGAGGCCTTCCAACACTGCGTCTCCCGGTACACGGTCGCCACTCCAGAACCTTTCGGCCTCAATGGCCATCTGTTCTGCGAGCAATGTGCCTTGCCAATTGCCACTTAAGTTTGGCGATTCTTCGTGCTATATCGGCAACCTTGGTTCTCCTGCGGATATCTTCATTTCTGACTCGATCACGCAAGGAAACTCCGACCATAGCCATTTCCATTACCCTTTGGGTGACTTTAAGCCTTACGATGAGGCTTATTGTGAGGGACCTCGTTTCGGAGTCATATGATATCTATGTTCATATTTCATTTTAATTTACTGCCACTCATATAAAAATATTGTGGTTTCAAATTTTCAATCTTATTTTCTTAAAGCATGGTCATGGTATATAGTTAAGGTGGTACTATGTATGTATGTAGGTATTTACCTACAATACATAGTACGTCAATGATGTACATGGTACGTAAATAAGTTACGGCGTTCAAAGGTCTACTATATTCATAGGTACTTCTTTTTCTGACTGACAGGAAAATCGCTATTTTTGTTGTGTAATATGACTAATAACAAATATTATTGATGCAAATAAATAATTCTCTATCCTATTATTGACATTGAAATATTTTATTTATCATTTACATTAATTAAAAATAGGTAATTCACGCATTAGCTATTATTAACAATAATAATATAATGACGTATTTACATATTTTAAAAGTTATTAGTAGTTTTAATAGATTCACTTGAACTAATTTTTGTTAGTAGAGTTACTTGTATATTTACTGATATGGTATCTGGTACCTGATATCACATTTTGAGTAAAGAGGAAAGTTGGAAAACCAATTAAAAGCTGGGCTTTTTGAAGGTCAATCATCAAATGACTTTTCCCGCTCTAGGGCGGAGCGAGAGGGCGTGTCAGACTTTTACTGACTAAAACTACACCTATGTCCCTTCTTTACCTAGCTTTCTAGGACCCAGGGTTTCCCTTTCAGAAGTCAACCCATAACCACAGTAGGATTCAGCCATGCTGGGCCCCTACAGTTGTGCTGACAGGATGATGAAATAATAAAAAATGCACGAAAAGACTGTATGAACTGTGGTATGAACGAAAATAAACACAAAGAAATATGGAAACAGCTGGGCCCTTACATAATATTTACCGGCACCTAATTAAATGTTTAACATAATTACCTAGAGCTCTTCAAATCTTACCTAGGCATAACAAGTACATGTATTAAATGTGTCTTTTCAAAACACATTTAATACATGTACTTGTTATGCATGCTAGTGTAGACCCATAGTCCCCCATAGACCCATAGTTCATAGGCCTTGAAATCTAACTTCAAATTTCAGCTTTTAAAGACTACAAGGTGATTCTTTGAAACTGAGAGGGCGTCTCATTCGTCTGGAATAAGTTTTTTATTTACAATTTGATATTTTTATTTGCATATTAGTTTTCCCCGATTACTAAATGTAGTTTTAAGGCACTCATTTGCGCACAGTCGCGTACGACATAAAATAGACAGGTACGAAAGCTAGGCCAGATGAATGAGAACCAACAAAAAATCTGTGACCTTGTTTACCTGGAGGCCCTGAAACGCAAAGGGACACTGAAAGGACAACTGCTGGGTTATAATCAGTAAAATTTCGACACTTTCTCCCTCCACTCCGAGCGGCAAAAGGTATTTGATGATTTCTTAGCATAGCATAGCAGCCTTTTTTTATTGTTCGCACTTCTGGGACTCAGGCCTCCTCTCTAGGTGGGGGAACCGGTCGTTATCCACCATGCGGGCACACGGATTGGTGGATGTCATAAGTCTTCGAATTTTGAGTTCTATGACATGCCGGTTTCCTCACGATGTTTTCCTTCACCGTTTTTTAAAGCAGGGGTTATGAAATAAATTACACAAAGTAAAGCGCCTGGCTGGGTTTGAACCTACAAATCGTAAATAAACGCCGTTACCACTCGGCCAGAGGTGGCCGAGCTCTCGATGACTTTTTTTCACAAAAAAAAAAATCTACAAAAATGACAGTTTTCTTAGGCAACTTCATTTTTAAGAGCAAATCCATCGGCCCAAAAATTAAGAGGACTAAATGAATTTCGAGAAAATCGAATCATTCCATTTAGAACCGAAAGTGGCACCCGCCGGAGGCGACCGCTGCCAAATATAGTTATAAGGTGGAAATATACGGAATTGCCAAAAGAACGGAGTTTCATCGCTAGGACTTGAAACACACCTAAACATGAAAGGCCTGTATCACGGCCATTCTCCGACAAGCAAGTTTTACGTGTCCGGGCTTGCATAATCCGTAATATAATCATATTCAATCATGAATTTTTTTTATATGTTAGATAGTATCCGTATCTAGCTGTAAACAAAAACATTGGCTTCTGTTTTAAGTAGTTAAGACTAAATTAATTAAACCTATGTTCAAAGAACCTCTGTTCTCTAATTACCGTGGTGTGTCCGCACACCAAGTTAATGTTAAAAATTGCTTGTAATTTTTGTAACGTACATCATTTACTTTGATCCATTCAACGTTTGAAACGGTATTAAGCAACGTGTATCGTTTATCAAAATGTGGACTCAATAGAACCAGTCTATAATTAACTATCACTAAGTAACCGCATGTCCAGTCGAAAGTTATAATTGCCGTGACATTTTCTGTTCTCGGGTGCACACCCCTAAATAACAATATTTTGCACATCACTACCGTATGTGTCGCGTCTGCTCAGCATGTGCCGCAGCCCATCAGCAGTTGCTCGTCTCTAATGTTAGTGTACCGCCAATGAAGCACGTGAGTGTATAATTACCGTGGCCTTGGTTAAAAACTTTTCTAATTACCGTTGTACTTATTTTAACACTTGATTTTTTAAGTTAGACCCAAGTTAATCATGTAAATGGAGACAGTACTTTGGCCTCCTTACGTTGTAATAAGCTAATATTTACATACTGTGTCGGTTTTTGACATTTTTAAGAAAATCTGTCGTTTTCTAATTTCCGTATACTAATTACCATATGCTTATAATTACCGTTGTATGTAAAATTAATACTTTTTACGCCCTTGGGTGGAGCGGGAAGCAGTGTTAGACTCTTACTGACTAAAAACCTACCCCGTTCCTTCGTTGCCTATCGTGCCGGGGCCGGGTATTCCTTTCGGAAGCTGACCCATGACCCAAACAGGCCTCTACGGTTTGCTGACAGCTCCTTGAGGGAACAGTACGTGCCGTCGACGACTTGGGCTCGGACCGGTCGGTTATCGGACAATCGGACAGCGTGCTACCCATTGCACGCCGTTCGCAAGCCCGCGCCTACGGTGGCCGGAAATCGGGATCGGAATCCCGGCGTCGGCTGGGGCGAGCGCCCCGTTGCCTCTGCCTGATGCGGTCGGCCTCCTCCTTTGCTAGCATTACTGTTTGGCAGAAGGAGGCGACCGCCTGCCATCCCTGCTCACTCCGGACCATGGCCTGAACCAAGGCCTGGCGAGAGAGATCACTGCCGCCGATCGCCCTCACGAGGACACGGCGATGCTCCGCCCTGGAGAGGTTTGAGAAGTTCGAAAAGGCGGCAAATAGCTTAAATTTATCTAACATAGTGCGATTTATTTAACCAGTGCATGTTGCCAGTGATGACATATGGCTCTGAAACGTGGTCGCTTACAATGGGCCTCATAAGAAGACTTAAACTCACCCAAAGGGGAATGGAAAGGGCTATACTTGGAGTTTCCTTGCGCGATCGAATGAGGAATGAAGATATCCGCAAAAGAACCAGGGTTGCCGACATAGCACGTAGAATTGCCAAACTTAAGTGGCAATGGGCAGGGCACATTGCACGCAGAACAGATGGCCGTTGGGGCTGAAAGGTTCTGAAGTGGCGGCCGCGTACCGAAAGACGCAGCCTTGGAAGGCCTCCGACAAGGTGGACCGATGACCTAGTCAGGGTCGCTGGAGTCCAATGGATGCGAGACGCACACGACTGGCCATTGTGGCGACGCTTGGGGGAGGCCTATGTCCAACAGTGGACGTCTTTTGGCTGAAATGATAATGATGATGATCTAACACAGACAGTTTTTGGGCTCCGTGTCTCTTGATTCCAACGTTTTCCTTTAAAATCATGACAAACGTTCCAAATAATAGTATTAAAGATAAGAAGAATCTATTTTTAAAACATTAATATTTATATTCTGTTTTTATATTGTTTTTTGTTTGCTTGTTATTTTTAAATAGAAAATTACTATAAAACAAGACTGATTGAAAATTATGACATACTAGTCGAGTGTATAATTATGATGATTCTTTGTCAAGTAAAGTACTTAGTAATATTAGTATAAACCAATCTTAAAAGAGCTGTGAGTAGCTTTAAGCGAAAGATAGATCTATCTTTATTATCTAAGAAGATTTAGAATATTATTCTTTTAAGTTCCATCCTACTCAACTTTTTTTATAAATATCGTTTCAACAAACTAAAAAAAATACCAATTAAAACAATGTTTGTTTTATTCAGTTTGTTTTTACCTGATTTTCATTGAAAGTGTCTAATTTTTAATAAATTATAGTAATGATAAAGTGTCTTTTTTGTACTATTTATTATGGTTATGAGGGACATCTTGAATTCTATTGCTTTAATTATAATTATATGTGTACAAATTATTAGTGTGTGTTATTATCATTTTATTATATCATATTTTACATAGACTTGATGATATTTTCTAATTACCGTAACATAAAACTTTTTTCTTTCTAATTACCGTACTCATAAAATTTTTTTAGTCTCAATAACTAGAAAACCACTATTAATTGTTACATGCCACATTAATTATTGAATTCGTATCTTTGATTTCTTTCATATTTTAATGTGTTTAAGTCAAATCAGTGAAAAATAAAAAAAGTTACGGTAATTAGGCAAAGAACGCCGAATTGGAGAATGACCGATCACCTCAAGATAGGACAAATTAAAAAAAAAAAATCAATTAAGCACATATTATTTTACAAACGTGATTTGAAGATCACTTTTTAAGCAAAAAGATGCTCGTGTTAGTTGACTCCGCTCTTCCACTTAACATGCAATCGCAATCTAAGGATTAAAAAAAAAGAACAAATATCTAAAAGTAAAATAAAACAAGTACAAAAAGGAGCGCCCTTGTGTAATGTATGTGAGTGAGTATTGGATGAGAATGAGTGTGTGTGTATGTAGTTTAGTACTATAACGATTGTAACTTAAATTAAGGTTTCGGTTTAAGTTTAGTTTTCGTTTTGAAACCGAAAAACCGGACAAACGAGCCAGTTTAAAAAGCCCGAGTTATTTTAGGGTTCCGTACCTCAAAAGGAAAACACGGAATCCCAATAAAATTCTGACACTATCTCCCACTCCGCCCAAGGGCGGCCGATGTCATTGGATGATTTTTACCCACCGAAAAAAAATAAAACCCTTATAGGATCACTTTGTTGTTCGTCTGTCCATTATAATTTGAGTGTCACAAGGCTAGAGTGAATAGGCTCCTCATAAACTAGTGCGCCATCAGCGATTGCATCACTGCTTTACCATCAGGTAGGATCACAGTCAAGCACTAGTTTATATATTATTAAAAAAGAAAAAAAATCCTCAAAAAAAGCTCCTTGCTTTGTTAGCGGTTCCGTTACTACAAATCATGCACGTGTGTTTTCTCACTCAACAGTTACTCTTGCCTGTCAGTGATCTGATCAATAGGCGGGTCCGCACAGAGCGAGCAGCCTCGCGAGGCATTTGCCGCGCTAAGCAGCTCGGTTAGTATGGACTAGTAGTGTTCAAAGTTGCTATATGGCAATCACTTGCTTAATGCTATATGCTTTATATTTTAAGCAAGCTATTTTATATGCTTTATTATAAGCATGCTTTTTTTATAAGCGTACTGCGACTGCGTAAGTGCGTACGTGCGACCGTGCGTAGGTACCTACTTTTACGGGCGCCAAACGGGTGGGAGCGACTATAGGTAGCAACCGCGGTGCATCGCGTTTATGAATTTATTTATTACGATAAAACGGAACAGTAAAAAACAATGAACTTTCCTTCATACTTTCCAGGCTTAGAACTGTCTATAATTGATTAAGTGTTATGATGAAATAAAGAAGTATATTAGTATTTAATTAATGCAATTACAGGCATACTTAAAAGTTCATTGATTGTATTTACAAAAATCAACTACTTACACAGTACATATTGTCAATTTTTTACTTTTTATTTACACTAAAAAGCACGAAGTAAAATAATATTTACGTATATTATATTACGTGAGCCGTCCGAGATCACGGATTAGCCAAATCGCAAGCGGTGTGTAAGACGATTAATCGCGACCGAAAGCAATCTCTAGCATGCGACGATTGGCCGCCCCACCACACCGCGCGCGCCGCGCTGCTATTGCTTTCATGCTTTGCGATTTGCGATTTTGTGATGCGCGACTGAGACAGAGAGTGCGATGTAAAAAAGCATTAAGCAAATAGCAAGAAGTGAGAGCCATGATAGCATTTGCTTTTTGATATGTATAAAAAGCACGGTGCTTTATTTTGCTATATGCTATATTAACCACCACTAGTATGGACGTGCCTCAGCCGAGGCAAGCACAGTTTTTTTTATTAGGGCTTGGCCGAGGCACGTTCACACTAACCGAGCTGCTTCACGCAGCAAATGCCTCGCGAGGCTGCTAGCTGTGTGGACCCACCTATTGACTATTAAACTTAAGATCTGGTTCCAGTTACGTCACAACACCTGATGTCCACGAGTCACGAGAGCAGCACTGTCTTATTCTGATTGATGTGGTTGTAGGGCTGTCAAGAGTAGCTATTAATTTTTTTTTTTAGAGTTTACAAACATTAAGACAAGGAATAACTACTTGTTACATAAGCATAAGCATTTGAGCCTTATAATGTTCCCACTGCTGGGACTCAGGCCTCCGCTCTGGGGGTGGGAACGGGATCCAAACCGCCACGTTCGCCCGCAGTCCGAATTGGTGGATGTGTGTGAATATGTCTATGAATGTTAGGTTCAGTGTAGATTTATTTAATTAATCTTCAAGCAACACCGACCTACAAAGGTGGACTTGATACCTAAGGTATTCTCTACCAGCCTGCCTAGAGAAAGACCACATGCAAGTGCATAGGCATAGGCGTGAGCACATTCGCAAGAAGTTGGTAGAATCATCACTGCATTGATTGGGTTCATTTTTCCACAATAACATTGGTTATTAATTATGTATGTATATTATTATACATATTATTGCACTTATTTCTATTTATTTTTTCTTTCTTTTAGGATACACCTGCCATGTTATGTTTCTACATCATCCTAAGATCTGACTGGTAGAAAATGCCTAAGGCATTATACGCATTTCCCTTATATCGGACATTGCTGTAGCAGACATGTTGCGGAATATGTCTGTTAGTGTAATGTATTTCTTTATGTGTAAATATGTTCTGTTTTTGTGATTGTTGTATGAGGCTATTGGTTAGCTAAAATAAGTGTATTTTTTTAATATTTTATTAAGTTGGCCTTCGTAAAGTGTCTTTTACCAGTGCATAGAGTTTTAATCTTTATATAAACCGTTAAATTTTGGTCGTATTAATCCCGCGGAGGGTCAATTCGTTACATGAAAAACTATCAATTTGTAAAGAGAAAATTAAAAAATAAAATACTTTTTTAAACTCGAATTAATTTACGCATGTACGAAATTAATTTCTTTATTTTTATCCCGGTAAATAAAATAAATCCTAAACCTGCTCATTTATTGGTATAGGGTAGGGTAGAGTAGGGAAGAGTAGGGTAGAGTAGGGTAGACTAGGGGAGAGTAGGGTAGAACGGGAGAGCCGTGGGTAACAGCTAGTAAATAAATAAAATAAATATTATTATTCAGTTCGTTAAGAACGATTTTACTGGTAGACATTCGATTAGTGTACGCAGTAGGGCAGCCCTGCGCACCCGTATGTAGGGCGCAGTATAAATACGCGACTGAACGAACGAGCGTGAACTATGGCGCGCAACGTTCCTCTCACACCGACCGGCTGCAATTGACAATTACCTATCTATGTCGCCATGTTTCACGCTGTCACGCAAAGCATGTCATACATTGTGCGTGACAAACACGACTAATGATTGTCGTTGATGAATCATGGTAGAGAGGCGACCTAGGACTGAATGCATTATATCAATATAGGAATATACGGCTTTGCCATCGGCTACTCCCGCGTAAAAACTGGATATTTATCCTAAGGAGCTTAAGTCTATAGCACTCAGGGAAGTCAGGTATAATGCAGCTACTCTAAGGCAGCTACATATTAGTTTTTATTCCTTTTAATCATTATAATATTTTTTTATTATAAAAAAGTATATAAAATTTAAAATAGTTCACCGAGATAGCATAGGGACCAGGATCCAAGCTACCAGTGGTCAGGGCTCCTAAAATTCTGAGAGAGAAATCTCGTAACCATACGCGCCATCTCCAGGAAACTACTACATCTGCTTACTAGAACAAACTCTTGATCCGACTGCCCTGCGAGAGCCTCCTCAGAATATTGGTCGAAGTTTTTTATTTAGCCTTTTCCCAACTATGTTAGGAGCAACCGTCAGCAAATGACTAGCGAGAAGGAGTATCAGACTTTTAATGACTAAAACTCATGTTCCAGAGCCACGAAGACTCTTTGGAATAACCCCGCAGCCACAGCAACCAGTCCTAAACTATCTACAGCAACTAAAGGATGAAAGGTTTTAAACAATTGCCACATTGTAACTGCGTGGAGGAGCGGGCAATGAAGCAATAAATCAGGTGTTGGGCAATTATGGTCGATAGTGACGGCGCTGACCTCCGATCTTTGCAGACCAGTGGAGAGCGGTGCTATGGTAGCAATTGAATTATTGTTTTATTTTATTCTTGCTGAACCGTCAGTCTTCCTTCTGTCAAAATTAAGATTAGAATGACAATTTTACAGATACATTGCAATGGTAAGGATTGATCCTAATATTGACAGCAGTTTAAATGTAGATCTAATAAAGAAATATTGTAGTAAATTTTGATACAGAATGGGCAAGTTTTAATTGCAG
Source organism: Leucania comma (assembly GCA_958295575.1). Classification (NCBI taxonomy): domain Eukaryota; kingdom Metazoa; phylum Arthropoda; class Insecta; order Lepidoptera; family Noctuidae; genus Leucania; species Leucania comma. Next base: position 17,537,083 of record OY282480.1, read on the forward strand.
CTGAGGTGGAATTTTCGCTCGAGCCGAAGGTGACGTCGTTGTTAACTCAAGAAGTTGCAATGACAAATTTCCACGTGTATCAAACGATGTTTGTCAACACACATACTCGAAAATAAGTCACAAAGATTGATACTACTTTGTAAGAAATAGTTCGCGAAGCGACAAGGTCGAAGAGCAACCCTTCGATCAATCTGATGTGTAATAAATTGAATAGGTTTGAAATAATATACCTACTACATTGCGTACCTAAAAGCAATAAGGTCAGAAAGTTGTCAAATAAATGTGTTTTTATTCAATTTTTCTCTTCATAGGGACAAAAACGTTATTATTTAATTTAAATTAGCTAAACAGATTATTTTATTTACAGTTTAAAAAAAACGATTTGCTTTTTTATTTTCATTGTTGGCAATAATTCGCCTTCTTCTTGCATTCGCCATAACTTAGGCACTACACACAGGGATGCAGAGACGAGCGGATTGGAAGACCAGATTCTGATTAAACTTTCTCGTTTTGCTCACCATACCAAACTGATTCAATTTGACAGCCATGTCGTCACAATATGGCGCTAAGTCGATTCTATTCTTATTTGAATCACATGGCAGGTTTGAAGATACGACTGCGTGTTCTAGTACCTACCACTGCGTGTCCTAGGTACTAGAACACGCAGTCGTATCATCAATCCCTTTTTAAACATTCATATCATTGTTATTTATTTATAATAATAAAAGTGTACCTAACTGACAACCACCTATGTACCTACTTACCCCGCAGGGTGTACTAGTAATTGCAGATTCCTAAGTCACAAGATTTATTGATACGTCAATTAATTGATTGAATGACCAAGAAATCAATCAATCTATTCCTAAATAATCCGAGCTTCTGCCAGCGACTTCGCCTGCTTGAAAATAGAAAATGATCTCAAGAGACATACTCCCAAGATAATAAGATCTTCCCATTTGCTATTTCAGGACATGATACCAAATTTCATCCAAATCCGTTCAGCAGTTTGAAGAAGTAACAAACACAAAACGTTTACGTTTATAATATTAATGAGACAAAACCGATTGAATTTGACAACCATGAATGACGTCACAATATGGCTCTAAGTTTATCCTATTTTTATATGAATCACAGAGTGCAGTCGTATCATCAATTCCTTTTTAAACATTCATATCATTTTCCCTTGCTTATAATTAAAAGTGTAACTGACAACAACGTCATTCGTTCGGAACCGGAAACTACACGCGTGTTACCTCGAAACACGTAATATTTAAATCATGCATATCATTTGTCGTACTAATTCGGCCGGGTCGGCCGGATGGCGAAATTACCCGCTATGTAGCACCTATTAAGAGTATTAAACCAATCATCCCGCGTCATATTATGCGAATTGTATGATACGGTCTAGTTAATACGACTGTCGTACGTTCTAGAAATGTCATGCGGTTTTATTTATATCAAAATGGAGACAATTACCTATGTAAAACTAGCTGATAGCCTGAGTGTGTTACTTCATTTAATTTTGTTTATTTGTTATAAAAAAGGATATTTTTTTTATCTATGTTGCTTTGTTCGAATGGTCTAACACTGTCTTTGCGTTATCGCCTTTCTGGCGCAACGGGTGTGGGGTTCATCGATTGGATGGTTTTAAAGTCTAACTATAGATTTTTCTGAATGTTTAAGCATTATGATTACAAGCTAACCTCGCAGGGCATACTTGTAGTTGCAGATTCCTAAATTACACGACTTATTGACTGATTGATAAGTCAATTAATTGATTGATTGACAATGTGATCACTCAATCAATTCCTAAATAAAACGAGCTTCTGCTAGCGGCTTCGCCTGCGTGAAAATAGAAGATTATCTCAAGGTAACATACTCCCAGGATAAGATCTTCACCATTTGCTATTCTAGGACATGATCTACCTGTATACCAAATTTCATCCAAATCAGTTCAGCAGTTTGAAGGAGTAACAAACACATACAAATCAAACTTTTGCTTTTATAATATTAATGAGATTATGACAATTTACCTATGACATTGCCGATTTTTAAAACGGCTTGCTTTGAAGTGAATCTTTGGATGGACTAGGAATTACAAGTTCAAATAAAGTATTATATTAAAGATACGTTATTCTTTTAAATTAGGAATTTATTGATTTCTTTGTGTTTTCTGTAATATCGCTGTATTTATAACCATGAAAGCTAACAAAAAAAACGTTTTTATTAAGAGTTCCGACGCACAAACTAGCATTTCAAAGGGCAAGCAATATCAACCTATCGCGTAGCTGCCCGGACCTGACATACACAACACCCGTCTGGTCAGACCATCCTTCCTTTTCAACGGAGGTTTGCGGAACTCTAAAAATTGTTATTTAAATAGATACATAGCTAATCCAAACATCAAAAACCGAAAAATCAATGTACTTATTTAAAAAAATAACAATCAACAAGGGTCGTATAACTTCGAGGTTCAATAAAAAAGCTTGCCACAAAATTGCTGCGGATAATCCCGCCCCATTTTCTATTCAAACGTCCCTCTGAGCATAGAGTCTTTTCGTTCCCACTTTTGTATAGAAATGTACCTTTAATATTATGTTTCCTTTTCTTAGGAATATGAGAATATATTTTATTATATATACTAGCTTCTGCCAGTATCTTCGCCCGCGTGATAGTAGGTTTTTAAACTTTGGCACCCCATTTCATCTCTGTTGGGGATGAATTTTGATAAACCTTCTCTTAGTGAAAGAAAGAAGAAAATATTTTTTTTGTTTCGCGGAAATAGGCGCAAATTTGGGACTAACATATTATAATTATAGTTTGTGAAAAATATGCGCCACGTCCGCGCAAAACAGCCGAACGCACAGCATAATGCCACACAAAATGCGAAAAAAGAAAAAATGCGATTAGTCTACGGCGCTGGTTTTCAGAGCGTGCCGGTCGGTCGGGTAGTGCTCGCCAGCATCATAACAGGAAGCCTTGTACAAAATTTCACGCTCCCAGGCCTACAGTTTCAGCTGTACATTGACATGTCAGTCAGTCAGTTTCTCCTTTTATATATAAAAAGATCCACGGTCCGGACTAAGCATTTCGCCTCGCTGTTTATACCGCGTACATCGAAGAACTGGAACAATTTCCCTGTTGCGGTCTTCCTGTCCGATTATTATGTAAGGTGTCTTCAAGGCTATAGTGAATAGGCTCTTAATAAACTAGTGCACCTCACCGTCAACAATTGCTACCATCTAGTAATATCGCAGTCAAGCGATAGTTTATATAAATAAATAAAAAATAACATCCTAAGGTTGTCTGGTAGATCTCACTGTTAGCGAACAACATTGTAAAAAAAAAAAATCTGTTATATTAATAATATTAGTATCGTCCTTGGAACCCAAGCGTATTGATTCACCATAGCAACTTCAGACAGCTACCTTCCAGGAAAATTTAATGAGCTACAACTTATGTAGGCGTCTTGCCTACATAAGTTGTAGCTCATTAAATTTTCCCAGACACGTGTAAGGCATTATATATTTTTCTTTCGCAATTATTTCGTTTTCCTTAAATGTCTATTATTGGCCTTTATCACTGGGGGCCTTGGGCTGAGAGAATTTCGAAAAAGTTACCGCGGCTCTGAAACGCAAAAAGTGACTGACGGAACACGGCTAGGTCTTGGTCTGTAAAAGTCTGACACTCCCACTTGCTCCAGTCAGAACGGGAAAAGTTATTTAGTGACGGAACACGATTTTTAGCCGAAACCGACCCGTAACCAAGTATTCGGTTTCTCTTCTGGTTTCGGCCTTAAACAAAATCGGAACCGAAGATGACTTAACAGAAAAACTATCAACTTTTTTTAAAATAATATTTCAATATTCTTATTTTTTAACTAAGTTTTGATAGAGTTAAGAGCTTAAGTTTGTAGTTTTTACTTCGACAAATACTAAAAAAATGATTTAATTGACGATTACACAAAAAATACACATAGACGAATGCGATTGTCAATTTTTAGGTCTTTATCACAACCGTCAGCATAAAAACGCTATATCGAAATGAATATTTGGTCACTTTTTACCCGAAACCGAAACCTCAGCCGAAACCAGTTTTTTGGCCGGTACTAAACGAAACCGAATCTTCAAACGGTCTAACGGAAAATAAAAAGAGCATTCCGGGCCGACCATTTTAAGAAGTAGGTTACACGAAACCGAATCAACAATTTTATAGATCTTCCTGTTTTTAATCAAATGGTATTTTATAGTAGACTGTCACTGTCATATATTATTTGAATCTTACTCCGTATCGTCAACTAATAGATTGAAGAACCTCGATTAATTCAAGAATTTAAGCGTTGCCAAAAATCATAAGATATGATCTTGACTTGAGCATCATCATTCAACACATGTCCAAAAATGCAAATATCCTTCCTCACGTTGTTGAAACTTCTCCTATCTGGACCAAGCGTTTTGCCTCATCGTTTATACCGTGTACAAAGACTGGAAAAGTTTGCCTGCTGCGATCTTCCCATCCGATTATAATTTAGGTGTCTTCAAGGCTAGAGCGCCTCACCATCAAGGATTGCATCACTGCTTACCATCAGGTGGGATCACAGTCAAGCAATAGTTTATATGAAATTAAAAAAAGGCACGGAAAACGGTCCTGGACGGTCGACATTCGATGTCTTTGGATAAAGCATAGAGAAATTAAAAAAATAAATCCAATACAAACACGAACCTGATCAAATCCAGCAGTGTATCAGATGTAAGTGTGTCCTTCACGATGAGCTTGGTCGTGTTGGGCTGGGTGTAAGCCTCCGAAGACTTGCCAGGCTTGATGGTGGTGACCAGGGCTATGCCCAGCATCACGGCGCACACCGTCGTCGTCATGTAGTAGATGATTGCACGGAGACCAACCCTGGAAGGAATGAGGAGTCAGTTGCAGCTTGGTACTGTTGACTTTACTAGTGAAAAACTGGAATATCCTTTTTGTGTATTTTTTCCAGTTTTTCACTAGTTCAACACCTTGTGAATGATGGGAACTTCTACTTCTGACCTCTGCAACAGTGTCTTCACAAAGTAGTAAATAGTAATGCAGTTTAACCAAAATCTATATAGGGTAACTGGTAATTAGTGAACGATACTTAAACACGTAATTGTAGTCATGATAACAAACAACTTTTACTACGGGACCAAACCTGAAATCGCAAAAAAAATCCGCCAAGTTCAGTACATTTATGTTCGCCTAACTGGTCAAAATGTGCTGAACTTGGCAGATTTTTTCGCGATTTCATGTTTGATCCCATAGTAAAAATTGTTTGTTATCATGACTACAATCACGTGTTTAAGTATCGTTCACTAATTACCAGTCACCCTATTTTATTTTTTTTTTAACGTAGGTAAAATCATCCAATGACAAATCCCGAAATAGTGTCAGACTTTTACTGACTAAAAACCTACCTTTCCATTCATTGCCTTTGTCCCGGGGCCCGTGGTGACATTCTCACATAACCTTTGGCCCCGGTAACCAGTCACCCTATATAAGTACAATATGTAACTGGAATAATACACATCCTTATACACCCCAAATAGAAAATTAAGGATGTTTTAATATCATACGGATTTCATCACGCATGCGGATTTTCTCCCCATGCAGAAAATTTCAAAAGGCAAAAAAAAAGGCGTCCCGCGTGTGTATTGCATGCATTACACTAGATACTGTTATGAAAAGCATATTTGCGGAGTTTACGCATGCGGAGCAAATCCGCACGATATTAAAAATACCCTACGGTTCAATCATAATAATTCAAGCACTGAAATTTTACTTAAATGAACTTAGGTAGTGTTTTAAAAAAAAATGTTATCCTAATTGCAGGCACAAAATATGGCGCACAACATATCTACACACGCACACACAAATACCTACACTAGTTACGCAATCAAAATTTATCAAGAATTTATAAAAATAGGTTAAAAATAACTGAAATCGATTCAGTCAGTTTTCTTGGACGTAAAGTTGCTTTCAGGTTGTGCGTTTATTTTTTTATATCTTGAACAGGTTCTTAAACCTATGTTTGTCATTGGACGAATTGAAATAAAAATCCACACACTTTTTTGTGGTCTGGTTTTCGCACTATGTCCTTGATGGAGATTATCAAACTTTTTATGACCTTCCAGCCCCTACCAATAACAATGGAAACCAACTGGTTGGTTCCATTATAATTGGCAAAGGCTGGAAGAAGTCCCTTTGTTATTCTAAAAACAGAACTTATTTAATGCATTCAAAACTTCACTATACATAGTTTGGTGTACACACACAGTATACATGGGAGTGTTAAACTGCATACAAAACTTTAACACACCTATGTATATTCTTTAAATTCAAGTATAAATGAACTGATAACACAATATTCCCGATAGAAACTTAAAACCAGATCGAATTGTTCATATCAATGTTACTTTTTAGTAGAAAGTTGGAAATTTACAATCTTCCGCGAGCCATATCGCTCGTCCAATATGATTGCTTTCTCTTGCAGACCACAGGTCGGGAGCCACTGGCCTTGATGGACCACGAAAGTTCGTATCACAGACCTTTAACAGAAATGTAAGTACTATCAAATAAAAACCAACTCACTTGCCAGATAAGCTCAGATCCAAGGACCCTATAGCAGACACGATACTGGACACCAGCAGGGGCACTATCAGAGACTTCAGCATCCTGAGGAACAGCTCCCCAGGGTACTGGAAGTACATGACGTCGCGGCGGGACCACTCCTGGCCCGAAGCCCGGAGCCCGCAGCCGAGGATGGTCCCGGCGACCACGCCGATGATGGTCAGCATCGTGAGGAGGTTATCCCACACGAAGGACGAGCAACGGTTTCTTCGGATTTGGAGCGGCATGGTGGTTCGTTGTTGTTTCTGAGGGAAAAGAAAATTATACATATAATTTTTAATATACAAGCTTTTCGTAAAAAACAAAAGTAGTATTATAATTATATAAAAGGCAAAGTCCTGGCTCACTCACTAACTTATGAATGCCCAGCCTTAATCTTTGGACCTATACTCCATCTGTTTAGGTACTTAACTATCTTCATATGTCTTTCATCTGAAAATTGTCCAAAAATGTTTACAGTTACCTATTTTCCTAAACCGATGTTCGGTAATTAACAAAATTTAAATAATCTTTTTATATCTTCTATACTATTTAAAAAAAAAAAAAAGACATAGTAAGATTGTTTATGTTTAGTTGAGTACCTAAACAGAATAGGTATAGAACGCTAAAATTTGCACAGCGGTTATTAAATGATGTATATAAAAATTAACAGAAAATTTACATGAACTCACACCGTTAGTGGATGAAAAAGAAGGTTCAAAAGTTTTTAAGGAAAAATCTACTTTTATGCTGACGAAGCCGCTAGCAAAAGCTAGTCTATTTATTATAAATATTCATTGGTTATAATGTCAAATCAAACGATGACTGTAAAGCACCAAGAAGACACCGGTGTCCGCACACCTATTGTGTTACTATTGTGTCTCTAATTACGGTATTCAAAAGGTTGATTATTTAGTGTACACAAAAACTCAACATTTAGTACACAGTGATTAGACAATTCATGTAAAAAAGCGAGCTTAACTCAAAAAAAAAAATCTGTCAACAAACCTTTGAGTGACAGAGAGAAATCACATTCGAGGGTAGGATCCTAGTGTACAATATAATGTATCCTACATAAATATGTCGAATATGTACACACCGTTAAATTTTGATCGTTTTAATCCCGTATAGGGTTGATTCGGTACATCAAATCAAACAATATCGATTTGTAAAGAAAAATTTAAGTACTTTTTTTTAAACTCGAATTAATTTACGCATGTACGAAATTAATTTCTTATAGTAAACCTGTAGGTAGTTAGTACGCAACGACCGACAACTACCTACAAGGTCATTGACTCGTTTACTTAAAGAAATTAATTTCTTGCTGAGCGAGTCCAATGACCTGTAGGTAGTTAGTACGCAACGACCGACAACTACCTACAAGGTCATTGACTCGTTTACTTAAAGAAATTAATTTCTTGCTGGGCGAGTCCAATGACCTGTAGGTAGTTAGTACGCAACGACCGACAACTACCTACAAGGTCATTAACTCGTTTACTTACAGAAATTAAAAAACAAATGAAATGATGATGACTTTGATTTAGTTATATTGATTTTAATCGCTTTTATGAGTGTTGTCTGTCTTGTACATAACCCTTTACGGAGTGATTCACCTCAATACATTTCATTACTAAGAACTATTAGTTTCAATTTTTTTCGCTCTTTTTTTTAGGAACAGTATTACCCACATTTTATTCTTTTTTTTTCGTTAGTGGCCGGTTTAATTTTGGAATAAATTCATGTGATATACGTATAATTTAATTGTTTTAGGTAGATTAAATTATGAATTCAATTTGTTTTCCAAATGGTTTTGACATTCTAAATGCAAATCACATTATTTTTTAGGGAACGCCCATACCACATTAGATCCTTAGAGACAGAATGACTTGCTCTACGTGAGGGTTGTATGATATAAAGGTCATTATCCAGCAGTTGGTGTAGAAACACATTTAATAACAGCGTCTTAGTATTTGGTTCTGTACAGTCCCATTGAAATTTCACTCAAAGCGATTGAGTCCATTACAAACGCAGTTATTCAGCTCAAAACACTAATTAGTTTTTAAACATGTTCTCGACTAGACTATCAGAGCTTCCTGGGATTGTCTGAGACAAGATTGACCATAAATCATAATAATTATACGCTGATAAAATGACTAGACAATGCTTATCGCTCCCGATGAAATCAGGTCGCGTGGGGGGCTACGTTTTAGATTGGCGTGGGACATTTCACTTTACGGTAGTTAATGCGAAACGACTTCTACCTTATTTATTACTAGCTTTTGCCAGCGGTATCGCCCACGTGAAAGTCGGTTTCTTCATACAAACTTCCAACCCCTGTTTTACCCCTTAAGGGTGAAGTTTCGAAAAAATCCGTTCTTAGCGGATGTCTAAATCCTATAAGGAACCTACCTACCAAATTTTAAGTTTGTAGCTGATATAGTTTCTGAGATTAATCAGTGCGTGGTATTTCGTTGTTATATAGGGTGACTGGTAATTAGTGAACGATACTTAAACACGTGATTGTAGACATAATAACAAACAACTTTTACTATGGGACCAAACCTGAAATCGCGAAAAAGTCTAACTGTTCAAAATTTATTAATAATAGTAATAATAATTTAACTTTTATTTCAGACAGACTCGCTCGTACATAGAAAACAAAACCAAAAGTACCAATGACAATAAAAACACAATAAATTAAAATGTCATAAAATAAATTAAAATGTCATAAAATAAATTAAAATTATTAAAAAGTAAAAGTTAATGTCAATAAACATTAATTGTTGTTGTGTAATGTGAACTTGACAGATTTTTAAATCAATATTACTCGATAAACGATAATTCTTTGAACAGTATATAAAAAAAGACGATGTGGCCCACTTTCTATTTTAATGTGATATGTTAATTTACATTTAAGTATAAGATCTATTTTCATTTCCTTTTTCTTTTATACTTAAAGCCCTTTAAAATCAAATTAGTTCTGTGGAAGTATATACACAGCCACTGCCAAACAAATCCAGGACATATCCTGATGACACAGTATCACAGGCCACCCTACCGTGACCGCGCTGCGTTCCTCGGTTAATATTAGGAGGAGCACTTGGCAAGCACGACGGACTATTGTAGTCCACCCGACCACGTGCGCTAATAACACTCGATAAATTGATGCACAAGTGACCAATCACAAACTCATACACAGACCTTCATTCACGCTTATATTTGCAGTCAGATATTCACGTCGGGGTTTAATATTTATTTTAGCATTCTTTTCCCTAGGATTTCACCTGCCCAAGCAGAATGAGCAGTAACCACTATTTTTTGTGGTAGGTAAAATCATCCAATGACAAATCCCGCCCTTGGGCGGAGCGGGAAGTAGTGTCAGACTCTTACTGACTAAAAACCTACCCTTTCCTTCCTAGCCTATCGTGTCAGGGCCGGGTATTCCTTTCGGAAGTTAACCCATGACCCCAGTAGGCTTCGATCCTGCCTGCCTGCAGTTAGCAGGCTGGGCCTAGCAGTAACCACGTGAAGATATCATCAAGATAAGAAAAAAAGGAGCGCCGTTTGGCCGTAGCTTGATATCTTTATAGCATAATCAGCCTTTTAATGTTCCCACGGCTGGGGCACAGGCCTCCGGGAATGGGCCGTAATCTACCACGCAGGCCCAGTGCGGGTTTGTGAATGTCACATGTCAAAGGATTTTTGGTTCTAAGACATGCCGGTTTCCACGATGTTTCCATTCGCCGAAGCAGCCGCATGAGTTGGCTGTGTGTGAAGCAAAACTAGATGGAGTGGACTAAACTAAACTGCCTTACCATGTCTGGCATTTTTAATAAACTGGACCTATTTGGCGCAAACGCACACAATGTTAGTTTTATCCTTATTTTTTATCTTAAGTGTCTACATGTTATTTCTGCATTGTGTGTGTCTATGTGTCAAATAAAATATTCTTCTTTCGTTCTTTACTTTCCCTATCTGAATTTTTACTGGTTTAAAAATATCCCTACTATTATATGTTGAGCATTTTCTGACCAATTTGTAATCAGAAGATACTAGACTACTTAATAATTGTTTCTCTGAGGTTATGCTTATAAAGTATAAGTTCTCTCTCAATCTTCTGATGTCTTCTTTGGGCAAAGAACGTGCCAGCCCTCTGGTCACGCAAAGAGTCGATGAGTTCGGTGAGACCGAGACCACTTAGAGAATCCTCATGACTCAATCGTTTCGACCCCAAAAAGACTAGTTAACACAGATAGTTCATTTTTAGTATTAGGTACAAACACTCATGATAATAGAAACGATTGTTCTTTTCGCATCATCAGCCTTTTAATGTTCCCACTGCTGGGACTCAGGCCTCCTCTCTAGGAAAGGGAATGGGCCGTAATCCACCACGCGAGCCCAGTGTGTGTTGGTGAATGTCATATGTCTTCGAATTTTTGGTTCTAGGACAGGTTAGCTTCCTCACGATGTTTTTCTTCACCGTTTTGGAGAGCAGTCGAAATTCACAAAGTAATACGCCTAGCTGGGTTTGAACCCGTGACCTACGACTCGTAGATCGGGGCCGTTTCCACTCGGCCACATAATTAATTATTATCATCATTATTTCAACCAAAGACATCCATTTTTGGACTTTGACCTCTTATTAGTGTCGCCACAGCGATCTATCCTGTATGTTTCGTATCCATAAAGCCTAACCAAACCTTGTGGGAGGTCTCCCAATACACTGATATCCAGTACAAGATCATTACTCCAACATAGAGACATAATTAAGCCCCTAACATAGGTAAAAAACGGTGACATTTTCCTGTGAAAACTTTCGTCCAATCACATTGTCATTTTTGCGTAGCTGCGCAGGCGCACGTGGGAGCATGCGCGAGTGCGCGACCCCCCGCGCGGATGCCGGCGCGGAAATCTTTATTTAGCGGCATCGCTATCAATCCGCGGCCCCCTTCGCTCACACGCACCGTATGCCCTCATCTACCTACCTGGTACTACGAACTGTGACAAATGAGCTATAGTTTTCATTTGGTTTTTCACTTTGAGGTAGGCAAACAAGAAAAAATAAAGAAAGTAGTCGGGTAGGTTGACGGTAGGGGTCAAAAGTGCAGCAGCACTCTTCCGGAGCTAAACTACCGATTTTTTTGGTCGATTGAATCTATTGTATAGGTTTGCTCAGCCATGAGAGAGTGAACTTTTAACCTCAGACTGGAGTTACTTCTATAGTTCTTTCTCTTATTTAGGAACTGGCAAAACGTTGCTGACTTTACTGTTTATCTACTACTGCAAGGACTACAGTTGACAACTGTGTAAATGTTATGCTATGAGGTTATCGTAATTATATTTACATTATATTCACGCCTTTATGAATTTAAATAACTGGACTTAACTCATGAAAGTTCTATCATATAGGCACACATGACCTACGAGGAATGCCTAAGTGCTGTAAAGATTAGGCACATTGTCAGTAAACAAGAAAGTTGGCCAAACCGCCTACTTGTGGGCTGCCCCGGATAACCCATGTGGACGTCTTGTAATGTGCCCTGATGAAATTTTCAGGTGTACAAAGTGTTCAGTCTACTTTACGCTAGAATCACTCCTTTGGACTCTTTTTTTTTCACTTAGGCAATCATAAAACCACAAAATTTTGCTTCTAATTGTTCATTTCCTACAAAGAAGACGACACAAAACCGTACTAACTGGCTTCGGTGTATCTAGGGCTAATTATAACAGTAATTAAATGATTGGTAAAGTTATCTGTATTTTCACGACCATCATACAGTTTCAGATCGCTAGCCCAACACCCTGGAGAGGGCACAACCCCCTCGACTTCGTCGTCGAGCCGAGCATCAGACTGACAAGGAGCCGACCTGCCGCCATGAGATGTGGAGGTACCAGTCCTTTCACGCTTGCACGACTTACGCATGGACATGCAACGGCGAGGCAAAACTCCGCTACCACGACAAGTCGCGGTATAGCAGACAGAGTTCTGGCAAAATCTCATGGCGACTCGGCGACAACAACTGTCAAAACACTGGGCACGCTTAATCATGGTGGTAATGGCTGGAAAGGCGTCACTACATTCTCACCTTCCGTATGCACGCTTCAAACAAACAGATGTGACCATTTTGCGGAACATCCTGAGGACACGGTGGAGAACATGGTGGAAGTATGCCTCGCTTGGACGGAGCACCACTGTGTCGCGGCGGGGGCGATGAGCGGGGCCGACGTCTTGCGCCGGGGCCTATTATAGGCTTTGGTCCAGAGTGAGGGGAAATGGGCGGCGGTCGCCTCTTTTTACGAAGCAATAATGCTAGCAAAGGGGACGGCTGCACGAGTGAGGGACGAACATTCTCATGCTCACGCCCCAGCCGGTGCAACTCTGACTACCGACCACAAAAGCAAAGCCGTCTGGAATCAGTCCAGACCGAGCCCTAGTCGTCGACGGTGCGTAGTGTTCCACACGAGTGTCAAAGAGGTATCAGCCACCATAGGGGCCCAGTAGGGCAAATGCAAGATTTTTGTGGGATTTAAAATTAAACGGGTAAGTGGTGGAAAAGTCATTTTTTTTTATTTTTGTTTTCGCTACAACATATATATTTTTCTTTCACGCTCAAATCGCTGATAGGGTTTGCATGGAATTTGGCACACGGTTAGACCATATCCTGGAATAAGACATAAGATACATTTTTCCCAAAACTTTTCCTCTTGGGATAATTTTCTACTTCTACAGAAGCTAGTCAACTCATAACAGAGTATGTTTGCGAACGCCTCGTCGATTCTGCCGCGTGCGGTCGCACTTCTACTTGGCTCTTGGTTTCGCTCTATTAAGGGCGCATTCACGACTTCGGTCTTAGCGGCGAGCGACGCGGCAAGCGGCACGGTGAGCGGATACGTATCGGTAGGCGATTGGTCGACACCACTTATAGCCGCCATAGTGGCGCGCGCTCGACCAATTGCCTACCGATACCGCCCCGCTTGCCGCGCCGCTCGCCGCTTTGACCGAAGGCGAGGATGCGCTGTAAAAGACGATGATGAATTTTAGCGATTCGGTACGGCCAGATGTAGTTCAAACCTAAAGGAGATCATGGCCTTTTGGATTTGATTGACCATAATTTAATCGTAACGGTAATAAGTAAGTATCGTTGTCTTTCGCATCCCGAAATACTTACTATTTCGAGTCTCGCTTTCTAGTGAAACAGTACTGAAATTTGGAACCAACCTTTGATAGCAAATATTCGTGACGTGCAAATATTTGTGCCTTGAATCGATTACGTGACCCCTAGCACAAAAGGTAGAAGTACCACCGCTGCCTCCTTTCATGTTGGTATTTGTCCCAATCTCGTTAAAATTGGGTTTCGTATCTCAAAGGGATACCTACCTACTTAGGATCTTGTAACGCTAGCTCTTTCCGATTTCGGTCCATAGGACCTTCATTAAATAGGATATGTAATATCTGTATTATTATTATACTAGCACTTTGCCAATGACTTCGTTCACAAAGATGTTTTCATAAAAAATTTAGCATAATCTTACTTTTAGGTAGTTTTAATAACGATAATGACGGTCTTTATTATTTATTTTGATTAGAATTTGTGCAACTTTAAATTGAAGTAACCTGACAAATAAGATTCTCCTATAGATATAACCTTTCATCTTCTTAGTCGTGGACTCTTGACGGAGTGGTCGTGTTTAAAACTCAAAAGTACTTATTAATTTCACATAGGCCTAAAATAAATCGCTTCTAATTTTAAAAAATCCTTAGTTTTTACGAACATACAAAATACTATCTAAGATATAAAGTGAAGGCAGAGTCAGTATATCTATTTCTTTGAATATGTTTCTAAGAGACTCGCAAGGGCCCATTTTGTAAATAGCCCGGATTGCTTTCTTTTGCAAGATGAAAATTGATTCAACATCAGCTGCAGATACCCACAACAAAATTCCATATGACATAATACTGTGGAAATAGACATAATTAAACTAACCTAGCTGTGGCTACATCTATCAATTGCCTTATGTTTCTTACTGCATATGCAGCTGAGCTTAGTCCACTGAGAGAGTTCTAATGTAAGGGCCCTATGGCATTTTTTTTGTTTTTTACAACGCTTTCTAGTCCCAAGCTAAGCAGAGCTTGTGTTATGGGTACTAAACAACTAATAAACATACTGTATCTTCTAAATACATACATATTATAGATAAATTACAACCAGACACAGAACAAATGATCGTGCTCAACACACAAACATTTGTCCTGGGTGAGAATCGAATAATCATGCATGGTAAATGGTAAATCTATAGTTATACCTAAAAATACAGTTTCCGCAATAACACCAAACTTTTTGCCGTCAAGAATTACATTGAGGTAATGAAAACTTAAGACATTTAGTTTTGTTCGCATTTAGTAAAAGGTTATTAGCTACTACGAACCATTACGTAAGAACAGTCAGACTTTCGTTAACTTGCAAGACATCCGTATCAGACATCCGTATCTTTTGTATCTATTTAAAAACTAAGAGAAGTGTCATCGGTGAATAGAATTATATCAGATGAATTAGCTATCATGTAAGTAAGGTCGTTAATATAAACCAGAAAAAGGAAAAAGCCGATAACTGAACCTTGAGGCACGCCCATCTTTACTAAAGACCCCGAAGACGTCGCCCTGTTCACAGTATCTTTTTGCTGCCCGTAAGACAGGTAAGAAAAAACAAGATCAGCAGATTGTCCACCAATCCCGTAATGATGTAATTTACAGATCAGAGTATTATGGTCAACGTAGTCAAATGCTTTTGAGAGATCACAGAATATGCTAATTGCATCCTGGGATTTTTCCCAGGATTCCATAATGTGACTGATGACTTTCACTCCTGCATCCGTCGTTGACCTTCTAAAATGACGGTTATGTCTGTGAAGACCATGTAAAATGACGGTTATGTCTGTGAAGACCATGTAAAATGACGGTTATGTCTTGGTCGAGTCTTATGCCACAACCTCTCTCATGATGCATCGCCATGCAGGTCTGAGTTTGGCGGCTTGGCCTAAACTCCGTGTCAGCGACCATAAATGGTCGTTGTTCCCCGCGTGTAGTCGCGCGCATCACGATCGTGAATGAGTATATTTTTCCGCATAGGATAGACGCGCACAGTGAACCAAAATAATTTAATACTCGCATAAAAAATTATTAAGAGTAGTATGATTAAGATTTCATATGAATATGGTTCATGGAGCGTGTGTTTCAGAAATAAATATTGAAAAACGACCAAAAATGTGCAAAAAAAAAAAAAGGCGAAACACTCTCTGTTTGGGCAATAATTGCTTTGACTTACTTTATTATTTATCACTGAAAAAATATAGTATATCTTTAACTATACAAATGCATTTAAAAATAAAATCTTTTTAGGTGTATGATGGGCATAGATGCCTATTATCAACCTCCTTCCAAAAATCCCTTCCTAGTGTTCGCCTACATCAAAAAAGGTAGATAGATACCCTTGTTTTATGAGTCCTCCCATAATCAATCAATGCTAAATGGATTGGATTGTGTCAGAATTTAGTCAAAACAGATCAATAAAATATGATACACCGAACTACAAAAAAGCGTTTCCAGCGCTGAGTATTTCAGCTTCAGCAAAGCACGGCTTAATCCTCACTTGTCCCGTTTCGCGGCTCTCAACAAGACGCTGATGTCGACCTGTATTTTGAGCGGGATTTGAAGCTAATAACACCGTCTTATGGTAAGGTAGAGAACCCTGCCTTTTACAAAATAAGGTAATATTCATACGAAATACAGCAATCAGTGGAGCAGTGGTGGCCGAGTGGTAACGGCCCCGACTTACGAGGTTAATTTTTGGGCAGATGTATTTGCTCTTAAAAATGAAGTTACTTAAGAAAGCTGACATTTTGTAGATTTTTTTTATGTTAAAAAATCATCGAGAGTAGAGGTGGCCGAGTGGTAACGGCCTCGACTTACGAGTTGCAGGTTCAAACCCAGCCAGACGCATTACTTTGTGTAATTTATTTCATCACCACTGCGCTCAAAACGATGAAGGAAAACATCGTGAGGAAACCAGCAAATCCTAAAACTAACAATTCGAAGACATGTGACATTCACCAACCCGCACTGGGCCCGCGTGGAGGATTACGGCCCATTCCCTCTCTTAGAGAAAAGGCCTGTGACCCAGCAGTGGGAACATTAAAAGGTTGATTATGCTTATGCATACGAATTATGTATGTAAGTATCACGGAGAAACTATTTCTTTTTTTCCAGGTCAATTTTAGAAAGTAATTAGTTTTTTATGCTAAAAAGTAATTTTGTTAAACATTTAAAAAAATAGCGGCACTGCCGCTGCGGCTGCTGAGACCCTTAAACGGCGCAAATACTGTAACCTTATTGGTAATTACAGTTTTGAGCCGTTTGGGGTCGAAGCGTTTGGGTCATGGGGTCCGAGTGCGCGTCTCCTTTTTAAGGAAATTTCACGCCGTCTGATCGACACTTTGCGTGACCAGAGGGCTGACTCGTTCTTCGCCCGAAGAATTAGCATTGCCATTCAATGTGGCAATGCTGCCAATCTTCTGGGTACATTTCCAGATGACAGCGATGTGGAGGAGTACTTCGACGCCTGAGTGTACTGTGTTTTTGTAATATATGTACATAAGTAGGTTTTAGTGTAAATAGTTTAGTTAATATTTAAGGTTTTGTACATGTGTAGATATAATTTTAAAAAAATAACTTCAATTTTGTTTTCATATTTTTATTTCACATGGGCACGTCAGAAAGTGCACGATTCCAATTGGTCGTTTTCTATGGAGAAGAACCGGCAAGAAACTTCATGGTTATCCATTAGAATGCGGATATAACATATTGTAATGGTAGTAGTATTCGTTAGTATAGATATAGGTACCTCAAAAACATGCACATATATATCTTTGACTGGCCTGTTGTTCTAGTAGTTAGTGGCCCTGACTGCTATGCCGGAGGTCGTGGGTTCGATTCCCACTCAGGACAAATGTTTTTGTGATGAGCACGATCATTTGTTCTGTGTCTGGGTGTAATTTATCTATAATATGTATGTATTAAGAAATATATAAGTAAGTTTATCAGTTGTCTAGTACCCATAACACAAGATCTGCTTAGTTTGGGACTAGACGGCGTTGTGTGATAGTTGTGGAATATTATTATATATATATAAAACAAAGTCGTGTTAGTTACACTATAACTCAAGAACGGCTGAACCGATTTGGCTGAAAATTGGTGTGCAGGTAGCTTAAAACCAGGAGAAGGACATAGGATATTTTTTGTATCCCGTTAAACAAAAAATCCAAAACCTGCTCATTTATTGGTATAGGGTAGAGTAGCGTAGAGCGGGAGTGAAGCCGCGGGCAAAAGCTAGTCTAATATAAAAGCGAAATACCGCTCACTGATTAATCACGAAATCTCAGAAATCATAACACCTACAAAGTTAAAATTTGGCGGGTAGGTTCCTTATAGGGTGTAGATGTACGCTAAGAACGGATTTTAGGATACTAGGGGTGGCTCTAGGGAGGTAAAACGGGGGTTGGAGAAACCAACTTTTATGCGGGCGAAGCCGCCGGCAGAAGCATGCAAATGGTATCGAGTGTCTTCTCAGCAAGCTTCTCTGAGGTTGTCGATAATACAATAGAATTCTCCGTTCTATTTTACCCAGATATCGTGCCTCTTTCAATTATATTCTCCAGTTGTCAATTTTATTCAACTTGGAATCAATTAGTGAATAATTAAATCCCGTCAAAAACCGTTCTATCACTTTTTTCTCGATGGTGACGCTTGGGGAGAGGGTCTTTTTTTGTCGGCGGGAAAATCATCCAATGACATCTTCCGCCCTTGGGTGGAGCGGGAGATAGTGTCAGACTTTTACTGACAAAAACTCTCTCCGGTTCCTTCGTTGCCTTTCATACCGGGGGCAAATTTTCCTTTCAGAAGCAGACCCTTCGCCCCAATAGGCTTTGACCCTGCTGGGCCCTTATGGTTTTTCTGACAACTCCTTGAGGCGCGCGTGGAAAAATACGTGCCATCGACGACTTGGGCTCGATCCGAACAGTTACCGGACGGTCGGATGGCGAGGTACCCATTGCTCACCGTCCGCAAACCCGCACCTACGGTGGTGGACGTCTTTTTACGGTTGAAGTGAGGAATTTTTTTTCGAGTCCAAGCATAAAGTTTAGGCTAATTGTCCTGTGACAGTTTAGTAAATAAATTCTTAGTGAAGTTTAAATTCACTATGGCATCTTGTCAAATGGTATCGACTAAGCCAGCTAAGGTTCAAAGGTGACTTTGTACCTGTTTTTTTGTGTTCTTCTTGTTTTTATTTTAAACCGACCAGTTTTACACAGGTATCAAAAACCTTTTAAGTTTTCGGCTTTTCTCTACTATAACCTAAACCTATTAACCTTTTGAATACCGTAATTAGAGACACAATAGAAAGACGGAGTGGAGGGTGGAGACGGTGTGCGGACACCGGTGTCCTCCCGGGGCTAGACAGTTATGAATACTACATTAAAATCATTCCGTGGTTTTTAAGTTTATTACGTTCATTCAAACAAACACATAAATATGTATGTATGTAAAGATGTGCGCGCATGTACATAAATTGTTAAATAAATAAAATAATAAATGCCCATTCTACAAGGCAGTTTTTTAAGGAGGAAAACGACCTTAAACCTCCTCATTTTTCCTTTCTATAAGTATGTACGGAGTCTTTTGCATGAAGCTCATGAAGCTACCCAATCAACAGCGTTATCGTATTAACTTTTGTGTCAATTAAGAAATAACAGTGCTTGTTTACATTTTTCTAATCTTACTACAGCTTGAAAGAAAGTGTAAACAAAGCGTAAGAAGGCCTCCTGCAAGGTGGACGGATGACCTGATAAGGGTTGCGGGAATCCGATGGATGCGAGACGCACAGGTCCACTTATTATCGTGACACTAGAGGGATGTCTACGTCCAACACTGGACGTCTTTTGGCTGAAATGATGATGTGATGAATAGGTACCTAAATCAATATTTTTTTCTGGAAGTTTGTGTCTCATCACTCACATAAATCTAATCCCTTCAGTTTCACGTCTTGTAATGTACTGTGGTGGGTGGAGACGTAATAAAAGAGCTTTTACGTATTATACTATTATTATATTGTTAATAGGAGCTCTCTTAAACTAATATCATAACATTACATTAAATTCTTTATTTTTTTCTCATTGACAGTCTATCACAAAAACCTTGTTTCCAAACCTAACTTCTTTTTAACTTACCTAAACCTTCAAAATTAATACTACGTGCCAGTTTGCACGTTACCCATATGACCTGCATACCCACGTTTGCATATGACCTGCATGGTCGTCACAGTACCTAGAAATCATAAATATTTAAACCATGTCAGTCTCCACATCCAATCGGACCCTAGCAACAAGCCGGGACATCATTAAAGAAGGTTTTATTTACACACACACAACAAAGGCAGCTCCAGGTACTTTGAAGGACACTTGTTGATTGCGCCCGCCTCACCCCTCCACCTGCCCTCCACGCCCGCCCTACGGAGGCTGCGTGGGAAATACCCTCTCAGGGCCACTACGACGGATAAAGTACCTTATTAGGGCGCTTTTCTATGAGCCGAGACTTTGAACCTTAGTATAAGTGCGATTGGTCGTAGATAGAGTTACAAAATTTTATGCAGACGTAACATTTTTGTTTTCGTATTTTTTTTAATGATATAAATTAGTGCTTGACTGTGATCCTACCTGATGGTAAGCAGTGATGCAATCGTTGATAGGAAACGCACTAGTTTATTAAAACCGAAACACTCTTGAAGACATCAAAATTATAATTCCATCTAATTGTTCTACAACGCGGAACATAGGCGTCACTACATCAGCCAGTCCTGTGCTTCGGATCATGGGACAGCAAACGCTAGCTATAATAATATAATTAAATTGTGAACGGCAACAATATTAACATTTAAAATAGCGACTAATCCGGTTTTAAAGGCCCCTCATTTAACTATATACTCTATCAATGTAACATAATCTAAAAATCAACAAATCGAAACAAAACAAGTCACAAAGTGGAAAACAAAAACGATAATGCTTTTCCACTAACGAAACTGAATTCGAGCGTCCCTTGGGATTCCACGAATTTCGGATTATGCCGAAGCCCGGACATCAAACACAGCAGCCATTATTTAATTAAGTCCTGTAATGTTCCATTGAATTGATGCCTCATCAGAAGGCTTAAAGTCACCCAAAAGGAGACGAAAAGTTTTCTTGCGTGATCGCATCAGAAATGAAGATCCAAGGTTGCCTTCATAGCCCGAAGAATCTCCAAACTTAATTGGCAGTGGGCAGGGCACATTGCTCGCAGAAAAAAGTACAGAAAAAAAACTGAATTATATTATTTCATTAATAACAATCAAGATCCCGTTAGTTCCTTTGTTGTTGTGTATATTAATAGTAAAATTTATTTTGCTAAGTTCAAAAATATAAAAAAAAAACATCTTTTTAGTAGCTTTTCGTGGCGAAGTTTATGTTTCGAAGATTAAGGGTAGAGCAGTTTTTAAACTTAAATGCATCGATAATAAAGAAGTAGAATAAGAAAGAAGTTAGGCTCTGCGAACTTTAGCGCTTGTGCACTCGTAAAAAAATAAATGTTTTGAAAAAATAAATGCCAATAGCAGTTGTTATTGCTGTTAACAATTGTTATTGGCATTTATTTTTATAAATCATTTATTTGGCGCGCTTATTTTAAGCGCTAAAGTTCGGAGAGCCTAACTTCAGACGCGCCAAGATCCGTCGGCCGTACTGCATATAGACCACTAATAAGTTCTTTATTAGTGGTCGATGCTTAAATAAGTAGATACAAAGAATCAAGGTAGTTTGGAGGTATGCGGAATAAAGAGTAAAGTCCCACATAACTCCGTTGAAATGGGAGGATCCTCCGACCAGACGGGTATTATGTCTGGTGAGCAACTGCCCGATAGATGATTTTTGGGCTGTCGTTGGAGAACTTCGATTGCGCGATGCAAGATTATGTTTCTTATAGTTTTTATGTGGCGAAATAGATGTCACTACAGTAGATTGAAAACTGCACAATTCAATAACACTATACAAAGGTTGGAAGTTAAGTTTACGATTAAATTGATTAATTTTTTCAATTTGTTGGCACCGTTACCGCAGATTGGCTGCTGTCCTGGGTGTCGCGGATTCTCGCTCGGAACAAATATTTGTATAGCCGTTTCGGGTCTGGGTATGACATGTTTGTAAACGCACCCATAATAAAGGAGACCGGACCGAGCCCAAGTCGTCGACGGCGCGTTCTGTTCCCGCGCGCCTCAAGGAGCTGTCAGCAAACCGTAGAGGCCCAGCCTGCTAGCTGCAGGTAGGCAGGGTTGAAGCCTGCTGGGGTCAAAGGCCGTTTTCTAAGAGGAAGGCTCAGCCCCGGCACTATAGGCAACGAAGGAACGGGGTAGGTTTTTAGTCAATAAGAGTCTGACACTACTTCCCGCTCCGTCCAAGGGCGGGATTTGTCATTGGATGATTTTACCTACCATAAAAAAAACCATAATAAAGGAGTAATTCCTAGTGAAACTAGGGAAACCTGAATATTGTTTGTTCAATATCAGTAACTGAATCGCTTCCAAACATTTTTATAACATGTTACATTTTTGATAAAAAATATAACATGTTGTAAAAATTTTAATGCCTAAGGTATTCTATACATTGCCTAGGTACTGTACAGAATACCTGAATTATACAGACAGAGGTAAGATTATGTATACAACGTATTTTTTAGTATAATATGCGAAACCTGAATATAGTTTGTTCAGAATCAATAACTGAATCGATTCCAATCATTTTTACACCATGGTATATTTTCCCCAAAAATATTTAATAAAGGTCTCAAGTTGGATGCCAACAACACTAAATACAACACAGGTCATGACAGGTCATAGTAGGCATCAGGTATCAGCGCACAGCTGGGTGAGGGAGCAAAACAACCCCGCAGTCGCTCGGCTGGCCTTGTAACCTTGTGCTTGTGTGGACGACCAGGTAGCATAACAAGTCAATTACTTAGTAATTTTTCATAATACAGTAATGAAATTTTGTAAATAGATTTTTTACATAAAAATAATAGACACGTAAGCAGAGGTGGCCGAGTGGTAACGGCCCTGACTTACGAGTTGTAGATCGCGAACTCGAACCCAGCCAGGCGCATTACTTTGTGTAATTTATTTCATCACCACTACTCTCAAAACAGTAAAGGAAAACATCGTGAGGAAACCATTCACCAACCCACACTGGGCCCACGTGGTGGATTACGGCCCATTCCCTCTCTTAGAGAGGAGGCCTGTGTCCCAGCAGTGGGAACATTAAAAAAGGCTGATGATGATGATGAATAGACACGTATTTCGGGTTTCGCATATATTAAAACTTATGTTATATATTAGATAGACTATTTTATAAAGCTGAATAAAAAAATAGCACTAAGTATCCATGGGGTTTAAGTTGACTCCACACCAAATTTCACCAAAATCGGTTCACTTTAGAGTAGTTTTTTTTACCAACCCATTTTTTAAACGTTACTCTCAAGGTCAAATCTGACTGCAAGAACCTGCAAACCAGGAAACTAAAGCTCCATCACATCGTGTTTACGAGTGTCAAGAATTAATCCTAACGAAGTATGGCGAATGCAATTTGCGACAACGAGCATTTCCGCTCGGTGCCAAGGCGAGCCTGCCGGTGTCAACATGTGGATTGTGGAGGGCCTGCATGCCGTGCAATTTATTGACTTATCTAGATTATAACATGTAAGAGAGATTGATTGGCTTAGTGATATATTAAACCAAGGATAAGGATTAGATGGAACAGAATGGGCAGAGCATCGCCGTGTTCTCGTGAGTGCGATCGGCAGCGGTGATCTCTCGCGCCAGGCCCTGGTACGGGCCATGGTCCGAAGCGAGGAGGGAATGCAGGCGGTCGCCTCCTTCTGCGAAGCAGTAATGGTAGCAAAGGAGGAGTCTGCACGCGAGAGGCAACGGCTCTCACGACCCAGCCGCCGCGGGGATTCCGATCCTGATTTCCAGCCAACGTAGGCGCGGGCTTGCAGACGGTGAGCTATGGGTAGCTCGCTGTCCGACCGTCCGCTAACCATCCAGACCAAGCCCAGGTCGTCGACGGCGCGCACTGTTCCCGCGCGCCTCAAGGAGTTGTCAGCAAAGCGTAGAGACCCAGCCTGCTAGCGGCAGGCAGTCAGGGTCGAAGCCTACTCGGGCCAAGTGTTTGCTTCTGAAAGGAAAGCTCGGCCCTGGTATCTAAGGCAACGAAGGTATGGGGTGGGTTTTTAGTCAGTAAGAGTCTGACACTATCTCTCGCTTATTCGCTCATTCATTCGCTGTCATTGGAAGATTTTATACAACACCAAAAAAAAAATGGAATAGAATATTCATAATCATTCATCATTTCAGCCGAAAGACGTCCACTGTTGGACATAGGCCTCCCCCAAGTGTCACTACAATGAACGGTCCCGTGCGTTTCGCATTAATCGGATTCCCGCAACCCTTGCCAGGTCATCGGTCCACCTTGTAGGAGGCCTTCCAACAATGCGTCTTCGCCAGTACGTGATCACGGCCATCTATTCTGCAAGTAATGTGCCCAGCCCATTGCCACTTAAGTTTGGCGAGCCTACGTGCTATGCCGGCAACCTTGGTTCTCCATATCTTCATTTCTGATTCGATCACGCAAATTTTAATAAACTCCGAGCATAGCCCTTTATATTGCCCTTTGGGTGACTTTAAGCGTTTACCTTCGTAAAGAAATTTTTTTTTGTTTTACCCAGAAATCGAGACAAATTCGTCAAATCAAAATTCGTTAATGATATAATAGGATATTTTATTAAGATGTACATTTCGCTACATTTTACTCGAGGGCAAAACAACAGACAAATATTTAAATATGGAATAGGTACTCGTAGCTCAATATTACTAACCATCACACAATTTCCATTGTCAAAATAACATCTAAATGTAATATTGTACCTCTAACATTTTGGAGGTATGCGGAACAGAGAGTAAAGTCCCACGTACCTCCGTTGAAAAGGGAGGATCCTCCGACCAGACAGGTGTTATATCTGGTGGGCTACTGCCCGATAGATGATTTCGGGTTTGTTCTATATGTTCTAATCGCGCGGAGAATCTTACTTGCGCGATGCAGGATTAGTTCTTATGTGACTACATAGATGTCGCTACAACAATATCCACCTTTTAAACGAGGGTAGCCTTCCCACTTTTATCCTGAGTTTCCTCCAGAGTCTTTTTGATATTGTTGATCCTAATATTCAAAACGTTCCGGGAACACATTTATTGTGCGTACAGCTAAGGAGTGGAATTCCCTGCCGGAGTCTTTATTTCCTGGTAGCTATAACCTGGAAATCTTTAAGTCATGTGTGAAAAGTTTACTTCTAGGCAAACGCGCACCATTGTCGACCACATCTCCGCTTTCCCTCAGGTGAGATATTGGTCAAGCGCGAGCCTATCAACAATAAAAAAATATATACATCGCTTTTCATCTCATTCAGCCATCCAACAATATCTACTAGCACACTGAATTCAATTCAATTGGCGCTCTACAATTTGCGAGGGGATTCCTCGCATCAATCTTGCATTTGTCTAAAGGGGCCGTTCAAGTATTACGTGAGCAGTTTTTGGAAAATATTAAAAAACCCTGGCCCCCGTCGTCTGCAAAAGTAAGAAAAGTTCTCATTCCCCCCCTCCCATGTTTACGGAAACATTGGTGACATGCATTTTTCAATGTACTCTAGTTTCTTTATTAGTTAATTGAGCAAAAGTTACAAATCCAAAAATAAGAAATAGGCTTTAAATAGAAAAACTAAAAAAACACTTAAGTATATTTACACTTGCATCTCAATTCAAATTAACAGTCATCAGTTCATGCCACACAGTAGATGTTTGCTGCTCAGTGATGTGTGTATACTCACTTTCGTGTGAATTTGAAAAATCGACATCGTTCAATAAAAAAAAAAATACTGTTAGATAACGTAATCACCATCGAGACCGCCCCATCCCCCATGTCTACTACTCATACTTTAATAGGTATCAATTATGAACCGTATTGTTAACTTAGCAACAACGGAAATGTTTGTTTTATATTTGTTTAAAACGAAAAATTAGCATGAATTTTTCGTTAAATATCTTAAAATTCTGGATGTGTCGTCTCTTACTACTTTTGACTATTGAATATCGCTCCTTTTTTTCGGTAGCCATATTAAAAACGGACCTTAAATATTTATTTTGCCATGATTCTTTTAAATTGAATTTTGAGAAACCAACATTGAACCTACATAAGTGAATCAAAAACTCAAGATAGACGAAGAAAGCTATTTAAAACTTTAAAAACCCCTGGACCTAAGTTTATGTAACATACATCTTATACCATACGAGTCTCATTAACGGTTGAACCGATTTTAGTCAAAAATGTCAAAGAACCATTTCTAAAAGACCTGTTTTCAAATAAAAAACCACATCCAAATGGATTTATCCGTTTATGAGCTGCGATGCCACAGATAGAAGACACACACATACTCGTAAATTTTAACTTATAACCAAACAATGCTTCTCTTTTTGCGTCAGGGGTTAAAAATAAATTTTGAGAAGTAGGTATTGCATATTCTGTATCTACGTGTTCCGAAACTATTTCAACACTATTTTAACAAATGATACATGATTATTGATTATTGACTGATTAGTGGGATGATCCAAATACCCTCGGAATACTATGAATTTCTTCGATCACAAGTTAGAACGGCCTGTCGTTGGTAAAATAGTTTTTCGAAAGAGCCTCACTCAGTTCTTATTCTTTGCCGAAACTTAGCAAATGAAAAGAGCGGACGTAAACTTTATACAATTACGAATTTTCCTTTTTCAATTTGCCCGAGTGGAAATACGAATAAGAGCAGTCTTTTGAACTATTGTGGGACAATGGATGGACCAAAAAGGTCCTTCCATTGACCCAAATACAAACTATATTTATTTTTTCGGTTGAACTTTGGATGACCGCGAAGAAATATTATCACATCTCTAAATAAGTTCTGGTCAACTGGTGTTAATGTACTTATTAACTCCATGCTGTCAAATAAATTGGTATTCTAAATGATAAATGATATTTATTTTGCAAAAAGGTATAAAAACATTATTTTTTTCGTCAATTTAAACTAGATGAATCCATTATTTCATGGCTGACTACTACGCCAAGATGAAACACCGAAACAAACTCAGGGGTCAAATATATAATTATTATGTAATGGTCAAATCATATGAGAACCATGTAGAATGGTGTCTGAGATGGTTTTTTGAGGAAAGAGCCATATAGATTTGAGTGGACCTGTCCTCTCAGTACAACGATTTTTCAGTATTCGTTTAGCTCAACTCAGGACTACTAAGGAGCTCAACAACTTGGCCAACAATACCAAAGAAAAGATATTTGGGTAGGCCGCAATAATGGTGTTAAATTTAATTCCATTTTTAAATAATTTTATAGATAGTTAGTGCCTATTTTAACACTGGCACCGACAAATCTGCTTCAAATAGAAAAAAAGAGAGCATTGTTAGTGTCAACCAAAATTCCGCGCGAAATAGGCGGACATGAAATGTTGAAGTATGGTCGCGGTCCCTCGCAAACTAGCTGCCTGGCGATTGATAAAAATAGAGCAATAGGGGGGATTGAATTTGTAATTCTATCCGGCAGTGAAACCACTTGTTTTATTTATTGATATACACAGCTGAAGTGGGCAATTCCGTGGAAGCACTGAGCTCTTCCTGCACAAATAGTTCGAACTCATCTGGTCTAGATATTTTAATAGAGGTGGCATTATTAATTTGAACTATAAATTCTTCTTCTAAATGGTACACTCTTAGCGGAGTGGTGGTTTCTCTCTATATCTGCATTCGATAAGAGAGCACTTCGAAAATGTTTCAATGAGATTTGTGTATCTGGTGATCGGCCCCGAAAATGTTTGCCCTCTACTGTTCATCGTAGTACTAATCGTTTTGCAGAGCTTTCTTCACGGATATCATGTCCAAATATCTTAAAGATTCATCATCATCATTTTAGCTAAAAGGCGTCAACTTTTGGATAAAGGCCTCCATCAAGTCTTGCCATAACGACCGATCCTGTGCGTCTCGCAACCTTAGAATTCTTATTATGATTGTGGGAGACTTTTCAACACTACGTCTTCCGGTACCTTCCGTCCCCTTTAATCATCTGTTCTGCAAGCAATGTGCCCTGCCCATTGCCACTTAAGTATAGCGATTCTTCGGGTTATGTCAGTAACTTTGGTTCTCCTGTGGATATCTTAATTTCTCATGTGATCACGCATGGAAACTCCGACCATAGCACTGCCCATTGCCCTTCGAGTAACGATTTACAGCTTCCTTGAACAGTCGTACTTGCACAATCGAAGAAAGACTTAACGCGAAACTCTTTCAAAACTATACACACCTATATCTACAGGAGCAAAATTGGGCATTACTGAATTAGCTAAAGTAATTAATAGGTGGTTTTGGTTCCAATTATTGCGTGTTCTACAAAGTTTCCTGATTCAATTTTAATCCCAAAATCCAAGAGATAAGAAGTAATCAATGTTATCTACCTTTCGATACAACTCATTAACATGAAGATGTTGATCATTTTGTGCAAAATAAAAACGACGTAAATAAAGATTTCACCCTGCAATAGAAAATTTTCTTCACCCTTTGTGGTTAATTAAGTAGCCATTGGTAAGTTTCACTACTTGTAAATTGAAGCCTCTATCAGAAGATGATGGTCAGCCTCATTTTTACATGGGACTATAATATGCATCGGAAAACAAATTTTCTCTTTACAGTTCTTAAAGATGACAATTAATCAATTTCCAAAAAATATTGACATCTAAGTGAACTCTGTAAAGGAGTTTTTCAGGGTATCATATTGAGTCCAAGATTGACTAGAAAACTTGCTTACAATGTAAAGTGATGTTGTTAATAAAATAATCAAGGACTAGGACATTTATCCATGCTTTTCGCTACGATTCGTCAAACGCACATAAATCAATAAAGTGAAGTATTAAATATGTCATTCTTTACTCGAATACGTAGTTTTATGAAGCATGCACGAATACATTATATAACCTAATATATAGGAAATCACCGACACATAACTACATGGGATTATCTAAATAAATACATCTAGCTAAATATGTCAAGGATTTAACATAGCAACTCATTAAGGTAAATAAATAAGTTAATGGAAATGGAAGCGAAATAATATGGGAATGGCACACAGTCTCAAGTCAACAGTTGGCAATTTTCCCGCGCAACTTGATCCAGCCAAAATGAGATACTTGATTTTGCTTTTAAGGAAAAGCCATTTATTATAATAATGTTCCAAGACACAATCACTTATGAATAGTATACAAATATGTACATAATATTTGCTGTAAATTTGGTAGCATATTTTTTTTTAAACTGCGCAGGAAGAATAACATTTAGATGCCATTGCTTGTTTTTTTTATTACGTATCAAGATTAATCTAGTATTTACTCCTAATATTTACGATTAACTAATCGCCCATTCAGTTAATTCGATTTAACTATAACGAACACTAATTTATTGACTCATTTTAATTGATAACAAACGCAATTTTCATTACACGATAACGCGTCATTTTCCAAAATTTTTAGTTACAAAAATAAGAGTGTTTTATGCAAGAAATATATATTTAAAGAATAAGTTTTTTAGTACTTACCGTTCACAATAAAAACAGCTGGGTTACAATACAGTTATCACAAATCACTAGTTAGTTTTAATTGTAAACCGCATCACTTTCGTTTTCGAGCGGTCGACGTTGCGGGCGCCACATGCGTCGCGGTCGCCAGTCGGGACCTCACTGACAAGCCACTCTGTCTGGATATCCTCCTGGCTAGGGATCAGGAGACGGGGGGATGGGAAGGGGGAGGGGGACGTGACGATTGATCTGTACTTCCATGTCCTGTTGAATGGAAAGCGCCCTAATGCCAGTCGCGGTCGTCCTACGGCTGGAGTAAGCGATTCGCGAAGATTTATAGCGACGATGACATAAACGAATTTATTGCTTGCGTTGGAATTTTCATATAGTTCGCTTTACAGCTTCTGTTGCCTGGGTTGGTTTTTGAAAGGAAGATTCGGCCCGGTATGGAGCGCAACGAAGGAACAGTAGTGGGTTTTAAGTCAGTAAAAGTCCGACGCTATCTCCCACCCTACGGAGATGTCATTGAATGAATTTCCCACCTATAAAAAAAAATATTAGCAGCATTGTGTACAGATAGTTTTGTTAGCATTGAGAATGCGATAAAATTCTAACTTTATTGCTGCCTAACGTTTTTTAATCAGTCTCTTGCGTCATTTAAACTGAATTACAGGACTGTCTCTTCCTTAAGGGTAACGGGTCTATTACACCACTCGATATTCACACCGATTTTGTCGACGTCACGCAGTGTAATAAGGGTTAGAGTGTCTTAATCAGAAGTAAAATTTAAGACTGTCTGTGTAACTTGTGCGGAATATCGAGTGGTGTAATAGACGCTTAAATATTACAATCCAATGACTAACAAGGACTAACTACCTACTTTAACAGCTTTATATTTCATTTATAAAGACTACATACAAAATTACAAATAAAAAGTTTGTTGGAATAAAAATACATGGCTTAATAATATACACATGTTGACCTCTTCTACTCGCAAAATCCTAATCTAAACCGACGATTTTCAACATCTCAAACAGTTCTTGGCTCATAACCTGATAGGAACTTTCCGCCGATTATTAGGATTTTCAATAAATTAACGTCATCATGATGAATTTTGAGACCGGTAATTTCATAATCCGAATTTCAATCTTTAGATTGACTTGGAATTATAAGTTCAAATAAAATTTAAATTAAAGGTACGATAGCTTTTTTCCGAAATTAGGTATTGATTGATTTCTTTGTGTTTTGTATTTTCTGTAATATCACAGTACTTTTAAACATTTTTGTATGAAATTTAAGAAAACGTGTAGAAGATAGTAGTAGAAAATGGGTGGTGGTAGGAGACCCAAATATACACAAAAAAGAATCATAAAAATCGGTTAATCTGTTTCCCAGGAGTTCAATAACAAATACTGTGATACGAGATTTTTACATATTAGATTATTTATTAACTCTGATATTTATTATCTCTGATATTTATTTAGAGTTTTGCAAAGTAAAAATTCATCACCTTTACAGAATCAGAATCAGAATAGTTTATTTCAAATAGACCAATTACAGGCACTTTTGAATTGTCAAAATGTCTGTCAGTCCAAAAAAAGTGAAGCTAAATTGCACGTTCCAAAGCGTAGATCTCTATGGAGAAGAACGTGCGATAGAAATGTGGGAATAAAACTAGTTTTTTTTTAAATAGTTTGGCAGCTGTTAGTTCAAAGTGATTCTGCCTAGGGATGAAAAGTATTACTTTCATTCAACCCGCTCCGCAGGCAACAAGAAAGTAGGTCTGAACCTACTTTCGAAGTGACATACTTAAGACTAACATAATTATAACAAATTACAAACACTATGGATAAAAAAAACATAACCCTCCTTCTGGCGCAGTCGGGTAAAAATTCTCTCCTTACTATGGCGGGATCGGCTTCCAGTCTAACCGGAAACAGCTGGGTACCAAGCTATTGACATGGAGACATGGACTGCGTACCTGACCAGCAACTGGGTAACACAATACCCCTGGGCAAGGTTGGTCAAATTTTCTTGCTTCTAACTATCCGTAAAGACTGTCGAATATATAGAAATGACTTTCAAGTCACGGAAAAATCTCGACATAAAATTAACAAACGACAACAACGAATTCCGCTAATCCAATTAACCAATTGTTAATGAAATAAAGTTAGTAGTAAAATAAACATTTCGTAGCTAAACTTAGCAAGTCAAGACTTACGCCTTCATCGCGCTACGAGACCTCGCCGACGATGACGTAGGCAGGTAACACTTCGTAGGCGGAAGCTACGAATGTGCTACGCTCAAAGGTCGTAGCAAGAAATGAAAAGCTTGATACGGAAATAAATTATTAGATACTTATTGGTTCTTTTTATCTTCAGTATTCTTAAGTATTTAATTAATTAGCGGGAATGTTTGAAAACCCTACAAGGGACGCAATGTTTTATTTCGGACTACATCAGAGAAGATTAAAATTAATAAATTAAATAAAGCGACATCATAAAGGAATATATTTTTAATCAACCTCAAGAAACCGCGAATTACCGCGAGCTCTTAACGCGATCCATTTGACGACCTAAACTGAACTGTTAAAGGAATGGAGCTATATAGGCTGTATAGCTCCATCTCTTTTTCTCACTCGCACGCTTGACTTTTTAACACACCATGGTAAGGGGTTTTTTTTTTTGGTGGTGGATAAACTCACCCTATGACATCTCCCGCCCTTGGGCAAAGCGGGAGATAGTGTCAGACTCTTACTGACTAAAACCCCACCTCGTTCCTTCGTTGCCTTTGATCCGAGCCTTCTTTCAAAAGCAGACCCTTGGCCCCAGTAGGCTTCGACCCTGCCTGCCTACAGCAAGCAAACTGGGTCTCTAGGGTTTGCTGACAAATCCTTGAGGCGCGCGGAAATAGTGCGCGGCGTCGACAACCTGGGCTTGGTCCGGATGATTACCGGATTGTCGGACAGCGAGCTACCCATAGCTCGCTGCGTTACGCTATGGTAAGGCCTCAGATCCGCTATTACAAAAAATCTCTAACATTGGTATCACGGTTCTGTGTCTGGGCGTAATTTATTTATAACTAGCTTTTGCCCGCGGTTGCGCTCCCGCTCCACCCTACTCTACGCTACACTACCCTACTCTACCCTATACCAATAAATGAGTAGGTTTTTGTTTTTTTTTATTTAAAGGGATAAAAATTATCCTATGTCCTTCTCCTAATCCGATAAAATCGGTTCAGCCGTTCTTGAGTTATAAATAGTGTAACTAACACGACTTTCTTTTATATATATAGATATATATATATGTATTTAGAAATATATAAGTATGTTTATCAGTTGTCTAGTACTCATAACACAAGCTCTGCTTGGTTTGGGGCTAGACGGCGTTGTGTGAAAATTGTGATAAAAAAATATATAGGGTGAGTGGTAATTAGTGACCGATACTTGAACACGTGATTGTAGTCATGATAATAAATAACTTTTACTTAGGGACCAAACCTGAAATCGCGAAAAATATCTATGCCAATCAGTCTATATGCCAATCAGTCTATATAATGTACACCGTTAAATTTTGGTCGTTTTAATCCCGCGGAGGGTCGATTCGGTACATGAAACCTCTATGGGATTAAAACGACCAAAATTTAACGGTGTACGAGTATATAAATACTCTTCAAAATCGTGAGGTTTGTTGCAATTATTTTATTTTAGTCACGAGTTTCTTTTCCCAAGCTTCTACAATATCTAAACCAGTGGCGTAACTATATCATGTGAGGCCCGTGGCAAATTCATTGCACAGAGCCCCAGAAAAATCGTCACGTTGTGATTTAATTTTAATATATATATTTTTTAAATAGGTTACTTCTTCTGAGCTCGCGGCCTCTCGGACCAGGGGGGCCCTGTTTGCCACCCTATAGTACCGCCACTGATCTAAACCTTACTAAAAGTCATCCTGTGTACATGAGTTAGTTACAGGTATTATATAACAACCTCGCTCCAAATACTATTTACCCAACACTCGTCTATTAAAAATAATTAACACAAATGAGACGACCTTAACCGCCATAATTAGTACATCCGACTAATTAATTATATTAAATGTCGGATCTAATTCATGAAACTATTCGCTTGTTTCCTGAAACGCTGCGTTTTTGGCGACTATTCATTAACGACAATTTTTTTTTTTTTTTAGAGGCTTATTCTCGCACTTTGTAGAGGAGCTAAAAGGCGAGTCAACCTTTAACTGGCTAAGGGCCAAATTCACCAATAAACTAATCGCGATTATATAAAACAAAACGCAGTTTGAGCGCCTAATCGAGATTATAGCTTCATTTTTCATTTCACCGATATGAATCTAGTTTAGGCTAACTCAGTTTCAATTCTTTTGTTGTCGCCCATGTTTTCGACACGTGTCTTTAAACTAGATTACGCTGAGCTCAGTTTAGTCGAACTAAGTTTTATAGTGAATGATGAAATCAGCCCTAAGAGTGCGGATTTCATCACGTGCAGAAAATTTCAAAGGGCAAAAAAAAGCATATTGCATGCATTACAATAAATCGCATCAGCTTGCTGGGACACAGGCCTCTCTAGGAGAGAGAATGGGCCTTAATCCACCTAGCGGGCTAGTGCGGGTTGGTGGATGTCACATGTCTTCAAATTTTTGGTTCTCGGGCATGCCGGTTTCCTCACGATGTTTTCCTTCACCATTTTGAGAGCAGTGGTGATGACTAAATTACACAAAGTAATGCACCTGGCTGGGTTTGAACCCGCGAACTACAACTCGTAAGTCGGGATTGTTACCACTCGGCCACCACTGCTTTCTTTCACTAGATACTCACTCTCATTACAGTAAATATTTGTATGAAAAGGACAGTTGTGGAGGTTACGCATGCGGAGCAAATCCACACGCAAGATGATATCCGCACGATATTAAAAACACCTTTAAACCCAGATGTGTTCCTTCAGTTGCCGTTTGCGTTCCAGGGCCACGATAACTTCTGCGAAGCAGTAATGCGATCAAAAGAGATGGCTGGATGGAACCGTGAAATAAGCTTCACCCCCGCTGGAGACACCCCGGGCATCGGGAGTCGACAAGCAATGGGAAGCTCGCCGTCTGGCTAGGGTAATACGGGGGTCGACGGTGCGTTTTATTTAACGCGCTCCTCAAAGAGAATATATCAGCAAAATTGACATGGCCAGTTAGAGCCGAAATATGTCAGAGCTGCCGCGGATTTTTAGAAAGAGGTAAGATGGCGGTCATTTCTGGCTAATCAATTAAAAAAAAATCACTTAAATTCTACGGCACCCGAAAGGAATGCCCGGCCCCGGCACGATAGGCTACGAAGGAACGGGGTAGGTTTTTAGTCAGTAAGAGTCTGACACTACTTCACGCTCCGCCCAAGGGCGGGATTTGTCATTGGATGATTTTACCTACCATAAAAAAAAAAAAAACCAAACCCAAAAAAAACTCTTTAAAGTTTTCGTTTCGAGTGCAAGCAAAAATGAACTTAGAGGTGGTCAGGCGGAAGTATCTATCATGGTCCACGCAAAAAGGGAAACTAAAGCAACTCTGTGAGCGTTTTGTATAAAAATCTGACACTCTCGGCGTCTTTATGTCGACACTGCCACCGGCCCTCGCTGAAAATCAGCGCTCTGTGGTGCTATTCTCTCTAAGAAAACGCAGCGCTGCCGCAACGACGAACATCCAAATAGGATACATTGAATTTACAATCCAATGTATAGGTCCATTAGGTTGATAATCCAATGCATCCTATTTGGATGTTCGTCATTAAGGTAGCGCTGCTTTTTCTTAGAGAATAGCACCACTGAGCTTATCGCTTTATGCGTGAGGCTACAGCTTTATGCTGACCGTTTCGGCCGTTTTGCGCGGATGTGACGCATATCTTCCTTATACAATGATTATATTTGTTAGTTAGTTTTAAGTTTTGCGTCATTTCGGGTAAATAAAATGTTTTTCTTTCTTCTTTCCTCCCGCTCCACCCAAAACGGGAGTAGTTATTTGATTATTTAATCCTAAGTAAAAAAAAATTGGGCCATGGTAAGTATGGAAACTCTTTTGAACCATTCCGCAGCCTGCTATCAGTCTACCTTTGCTTGATCACATCTATTCCACCCTAAACGCCTTCCAATCTAACCGGACACTGCGGAGGATCAGTGATTCATTCAAGGAGTGCCGACTCCCAAACAAATTCAAATGTACTAAATTAATGCTGGCCAGTATATATATACATACTACTCGACGTGATAGCATGACGGGTGCCAGGGCAAAATGGAAGAAGAAAACTTTTTGCGCCGACCCCAAATAACATGGGAAAAAGATTCTAGAAAAAGATTCAGGCAGGAAGAGATGATCAAAGAGTAAATAAGATGATGAGTATACATACTACACGGCGGTGATTAACTGTCGTTTCAATTTTTTTAGAAAGTACCGGTACCGACCTTCGGTATAATGCTAGAACAACACTGCGCACACGTATGCCACACACGCCGATCTGGGCGCGTCGGTCTCCATGCATTTTATATGGAAACTAGACTTGTAGAGTTATACGTACAAATCAGGCGTGTTACACGTGTGCGTCGGTCTAATGTAGTTCTAGCTTTACTCCTGTATCATGGGAGTGTTCACAAACATGTAAGCTCACAAACAAACGAAAGACTTTATTCTGTGCGGGAATCGAACCCGCAACACGTAGCGCATCAGCCAATCGCTCAACTACTGCGCCAACCGTGCTGTCTGTGGCATTTTAACAACACGTAGCTAATCGCGACGCCCCCGCAAGGAGGCGTCGCGAGCGGTTTCGGGGCTTCGCCCCCTGTCCGCGGAGTCCTGCCGGGGCCCGTTACAACGGACCCGTCATTGGGTGGCCTAGGTTAGGCCTAACCATGTAGAGCGACAGGGCTCTATGTGTTACTGTATGTGTGTGTACTGTAGGTGCGTTACGGCGCTACGTTAATATAGCGCCGACTCTTCACGACACACCGGCGGTCAGTCGCCGCCAGGTGGAACCTCTAGTTACCTAGAGGAAGCCCGGCAGGGGACGACCTACGACAGGTGTGTCGGCTTGGTACCTACCTACAGTAGGCAGTGAAAACACTCGTCTAACCCGCTTCCAGATTTTTGAGTGTGAGCAACATTGTATGTGTGACATTACTCAGTGCACGTGCACCGAATAGTAAGCTTGCGCTATCTACTCGGTGCGTGAGTTTGGCGAGTGAGTAGTGGCGAATGTATGGTCGATTTGTACCGTGCCTATATTAACTTAGAACACGGTACTTGTCGGGGTGAGTGTAGTATGTAGAGTCTTATTGTTTGAGTGGGCCGCGTGTAGACTGGTACGACCTACTCAGGCGTCAATCCGGGGTATTTGGGGACTCGCTGTCCGCAATCAAGTCGCGGGGGAGTCGGCTCGCGTCAGGTGGGCGCGCGTGCCAGGGTGCCAGGTGCTTGATGTGTGGCCAAGCTGAGGCATCGGCACGCGCGAACATTACCTTCGCGAGGCGCCGCACAAACTCATCCAGGCTCTCAATCCCGAGGTCTCGATGAACGACGTCGTTCCTCACGTAGCGAGGGGCGTTGACGACTCTACGCAAGGCAAGGTTTTGTTGCCTGCGGAGTTCATCTCGGCTCGACTCACTAGTGAGGGCGAACCAAGCTGGGGCGGCGTACGTTAACACTGGGCGAATGTACGTTTTGTAAATGCCCAGTTTGACGCGCGCCGGGAGTCAGGATGGCATTTTAAGAAAGAGGGGGGCTAAAATATACTCAACAGCTACTTGAATAAACTATGTCTTCGGTTGTCCACAAAGCCTGATTATTCCTAGTCGTTGAAAAATAACCCTGTCTAAGACTGTCGCATTTTCGTATTTCTAATTCCTGAAAGGACTGTAAACCTTTCACAGTTATTTTATCTCTGACAGCAATCAAATAGCAACTTAACCTTTTTTTGATAGGTTGGTATTTCGCACTGGTGCTTGGTATTCATTATTATTTATTTGAATTTAAAATAGACTAATTTTAGGTAACTAATTTAATAACATCAATAACATAAACATCACCAATAAGATTATGTGACTAGGGCATAAACCAGTGTCTTTAAATCGAGAGTGCCATGTTGAATTTCGAACGAAACGAAGGTTGCGAAGTTTTAATCCCGAACGTTAGTGAGGGATTTATATAATTAACTTCCGAGCAACGCAAAGCAGTTAATTTAGAAACCTGAGTGAAGTGAGGAGTTCAAGCCGCCCAAGACAAAGATAGTTTTATCCTCCGTATACTCTAATTTATACGCCATCTGTGAGATCATTAAAAGAAAATTTACGAAAAAAAAAATATATTTTAGAGAAATATAAGTAATATTTACAAGCTAATCATAGAAAACTCTAGATTCAATTTTAGTTCTTTAGTTTTAATATATTACAATACTCCCCCGACTCTACTTTTTGTAGAGACTAGTCAGTAAAATTCTATTCCTTTTTTCGTTAATAAACTTATTTGATGCACGTACATTTTAATTAAATGTCTTTGGTTTTTGACGTTCTAAAAAATATCACTATTCCCTAGGGAGATAATGTGCTAGGACTGGCAGCATTGCCACGTTGAATGGCAATGCTAATTCTTTGGGCGAAGCCCTATGGTCGCACGCAAAGTGTCGATCAGTTGGTATAACATTTCATTAAAAAGGAGACGCGCACCTTTACCAACGCTTGCGGTTCGACCCCAAACGGCTCAAAATTGTAATTACCATTATGGTTACCTACAGTATTTGCTCCGTTTAAGGGCCTTAACACCAGCACAGCCCGCCGTGCTTGGAACATGTGAAGGCACAAGGGTTTTTTTTTTTTGGTGTCGCTACATAATCAAATAATAGATGGGGGAAGGTACATCTTCTACCAGATTTTAGATCACTTGGTTTATCCTATGGACTAGCACCTAATACAGAGTAAAAAAAGAGAAAAACTAACTAACTTGTGTTAAAAGTAAAACTAGTACCATTTACAGTGAACGGAACATTTCGAAACTGACAGATGTTTATGTAATGACATTGACAATGACAAAGACAGTTCTATCTATTTATTGTTGTTGAAATCGCAATAATCGCATCGCGAGCGGTGTAGTGTTGTTATTTATTGTGTTTTATTGTAAATCCAGTTATAATGAACACAAGGAAACTGTGGGGTGAAATGGAAGACGAAAGAACGGACGAGACGTTACTGCAAAATGTAAACTTCAACCCTATCATAGAGTTGGGAATGCAAAACATTCCCGAAATATCTATCACAGTGAAATCTTCGCCTATCGAACTTCCGAAGCCGAATTTGATAACTCACACGATACAGCTTCACGCGCATGCGAGACAACTATCCGGGATACTGGAGCAAGCTGAAGCTGCAGTTTATGAAGGTGCAAGACTCGGACCCGTGAGTTTACCAATCGAGCCGCCAGAACCAGTTTTAAAAATAGAACACAAAACAGTACCCCCAATAAACTTCCTCGAAAAAGAGTATTGTGACTTTTCACTAGGCAAAGGTCCCACAATTCTACCTTTTACACCTGAAAGCCACAAAAGAGCATTGCGCCAATGTGCGGCGATAGCTCTTGGCCATGTTGGTGTTGCAACAACAACAAACGTTGTTTTAACTGCCCTAGCTGATACTTTAGACCTGCACTTGACTAATATGTGCAAACTACTCAGGACAGTGGTTGATAAGGAAGCAAGCGGCTTAAAATCAGGATATCCAGATGCAGTTACCAAAGTATTTTCAGAACTCAATGTTGGGAATCTCCATGAATTTTATAATGACAGAGTTGTAAGATATCATGCAAAGACTAAAAAGAGATGTGAGGAATTGAGAGCTCAGGTGGAAGCACTAGCTATAAGAGAAATAGCGCCACAGTTGAAATTAGAAGAAGTTCCAGAATTGCACTTTCCTGCCGCCCTGGATGGTGCATTCACTCCATCTTTGGAACCTGGCTTCCAAATGCTACACAGTTTAGAACAGGAACAGCTTCAGGGACTGGAACTTCTGGATGCTGTGTCAACAGAAGATATAAAAATAGAACCTATGGAGTTCTCCCAGCCAGAGACAACTGCAAAACTCCCAACATTATCACCCAGTGCTAAGAAGAAAAGAAAATAAATATTTTTTTGTATTAAATCTTATACCTTTTAGCATTATTTTAAGTACTAAAATGAAATATACTCAATCAAATAAAAATCACTGTATTTTTTTGTGAATCCCTGTTTCCAATAATGATTTTGTTTGGGTGGCCATGGTTACACAATATCGCACCAGCATTTCAAAAAGGATATAGACAGGCAAAAATGTATTTTACTCATGATAAAGTAGGAATAATTAGTTCTTGCAGAGAAGCCTATTGCAACAATACAGTACAGCCAATGACTACAGTCAAATAACACTTCAGGGTTTGATTAGTAAGGAATATTTATTAACAAAATCATAGAGTCAAAAAAGTTTTTATGATTATGAAGCTGGGATATGGTAATAAATAAGCACCAGGTATATTTATTCTACTTTTAAATAATGTGTTTATCACTGGCAGAGTTGCATGTATCCAGTGGTCTGAACCGAAAAATAATTTCAATAGCGCCACGTGGATCACTGTCGGACACTCGTGTTATTGACCCCCATTTTAATGAATAATTATTCATTATAATGATTACACCTGCTACCACCGACTACGTCCGCGTAATAACAGAAAATGTATGCAAGAGAACATCTTCGTACACGTACGACAATTCCAGGACATCTATTCGTGTACCAAGTTTCATCAAAATCTGTTCAGCTGTTCGAGCTCGAAAAAGTAACAAACACATACAAACTCGCCTGCATATTATTAGGTAGTATGCCTGCATCATTAGGTAGCCAGAAAGGGTGTATCCCACTATTTCCATGGAAATACAAAATAGAAAAAGTGGGACCAGCGTTTTTACAAATTATATCCCATTATTTCAATTGCGACAAAAAAAAAACGCAGTTATGTTATTTGAATAGTTTACCAATTTTATTGAATAGATTAAAATTAAAACACGACTTCTCGGTATTCAAAAAGAATAAATGGAGAACAAATTAATAATCTGCCATTTTTTTAAATAATTCTCCACCAGATACTCTATATTACAAATCACCAAAAGCCACCTCGGCACTACGCAGATGTTTCCATTTCCATGTTTCCATTGCATTGGCATCATTCCTTCATCGCTTAACGATATTATTCCGTCTGGTATTACTTTAAAAAATAAATCAACCCTTATCGTTTTCGGTAGTTTAGGATTATAAAACAATAATCTAAAGAGGAAATAAGTAAATAGTTTATATGTGCACGCCGTCTTAAAAGGTGGTGCAGAGTTTTTTTGTCGCAGCCGACAGCAATAGAAATAGTGGGAATCAAGTCATCAGTCTGAATCAAGCCCAGTATTTCTATCAATTGAAATTTGCCTCAAGATGATAGTTGTGCTCTACCCAAGCGGGCAATCCTCCGGCCGATTACCAAAATGATGAAGGCCAACGCTGCAACGCGCGGTCTCATAAAAGTGCAACGTCGCGGCTCGCCGCGCGGTTACTCGTCGAGGCAACCCCATCCCGCAAGTTACTCGTCGAGGCAACCCCATCCCGCAACCAGCCACACTGCACAGGTTCCGCAACTAAAAGCTCAAAGTTGAATCTATGATGTTACATTACACACGAATGCTCGTCAGTCAGGGAGGTTGTATTGTAACGTAATGCAAGTCGAATCTAGGTATACTGTTACGGACGGAGCGTGACGGAGCAGAAAATAAAACATCAGTTTAACATAGCACCAAATAATTTATTCCAATTACTGTGTTAGATAACAATAAGTGCTGCCAAAACGCCGACAATTACATCACTGTATTTACAACATGCTATCATTACGATGGTGTCGGATTATACACCGTTACTTGGGAGTCAAACATCAGAGGTCTTCCTACAGACCCCATTTCATCGACATATTTTACATTCTCAAGTCAATACATTTATCACAATATTTCCATAAATTCTACACTAAGGCACTATGTGAAAATCCCTAAAAATATATTACTTATGAAATCAAAAAATATTATTAAATGATTTTACTGAATTGTATGTTTTATTGCTAGGACACAAACCTTTTGTTATTTACACCCTAAAAATAATACATTTCGCTGAAAAAACAAAAGATAATTACTAAAACAAAAAAAGGATGAATGCCTGGTAGCACATTCTTAATCAAAATTGGTGCAGCACATAACTAGTTAATACAATTAAAGTCATGGTG
This sequence comes from Leucania comma, assembly GCA_958295575.1. Classification (NCBI taxonomy): domain Eukaryota; kingdom Metazoa; phylum Arthropoda; class Insecta; order Lepidoptera; family Noctuidae; genus Leucania; species Leucania comma. Next base: position 17,578,830 of record OY282480.1, read on the forward strand.
AGTTCAGTTATGATTTTCTTAACATTTAATGACTAATTAAAGAAATAAAAGTAAGCATTGATCTAAGACATGTTAAACAAAATGTAGGGACATCTTTATAAAGGTAGATTCAACCCTAATAGTGACTATGAAGTGAGCTTCTCATTGCGCAATATGCCACTCCTCTACTCCGCTTCATGAGAAGGGATTACTGCACAGCGTCTCAACTTGGGTCCTCAGCAACGATCAAGCTTGAATCTACCTTTTCCATTTTCAAAATTGAAGTTCTAATAAAACCGCTTACGATCCATGCTTCTTTTAAAAAAAACCTTAATATTTATGGAATGAAGATCAGTAAAGCCCATAAAATAATATAGTAGATATACTATACTGTTAGTTGCTAGTGCCATACAACAAGTAAAAATTTATTTGAATTAAATATGAACCTGATGTTATTATTCACAAAAAAATGTTATATGAAATAATATGTTTGAATACATAATTGGAACATTCAAGCCTTTTATATACAGAATAATTCCTATATTGATTTATGATAGGAGGATCTTTTGATTTTTGCCAGGTGTTACTTCAAAGAATGTAATTATTCTTAACAGTCATGTGTTATCATACACACCACCTTATAAAGAAACAGTTTCAAAATTAAGGATTCAAATATACAAAAACTTCTAAAGGTTCACATTTTTCTTTTGAATATTTAATTAAATTGTTATGGAAGCAAGAGATTCATCATTGATTGAGATGGGCAACATTAATTAAAGCTAGCATTAATCCTAATATCAGTTAAGAACTATACATTTACATCTTGCGCCACTCACATTGATTGTTCTCATTTCTTTTCTTTTTTTCGCCTAAATAGCAGGATGTGAGGCTCTGAAAGAAAAAAAACTATTTAAACAAAGAGTTACAACATTTTGTTACAGAATAAAACCACTTGGCTGTAATAACCAGTTTGACTAACTTGCTACACCTCAATGAATACCTGCACTTAACCCACTCATACACAACTAGTCCAGCGTCTTCACCCATGTGTTAGTCACTTCCTCCACACACATTTTGGACCCCTGTTTGATCCCCTTCATAGATCTTAGTCCCAGCAGTTTTAGCTATGCTATTGATATTTCAGTCTGTCACTTCCTCAATTATTTTCCTAAGATGTAGGCTATATTAACCAGTCGTACGAAATCAGTAACCATTGCTAAAAGTTTCAGAATGGATGAAATGACATTCTTTAATAATTTCATTACCATCTCAAACTAAAAGTCGATTGTGTGCTGCAAACCACCCTCCCAAGTCATTGTTATAGATGTGTGTTGTTCACTTGTGTTCATACCCAGCACTTGACTATGGAGTCTAAATATGCTTTGTTTGGCTCTCATTGGTCCATGGTGTTAATTGTAGTGTGGTTGCTACTCACCAGGTTGATGCGTCATGTAGTGCACCCATCCCTGGCTCTGCTGCACACCGATACCACGCCACTCCTGCTCTGTCATCAAGTGGTTCTTCGGAACCAGCTTCACCATCTCTTTGGGTAGAACTACATGCCTAAAAACAATATTTTTATAAGAAAATAAATTAAAGAGGATTCTTAGTAGTTTTATTATGCAGTTAAAATGAATTTCTGTGTGGAGTAAATTATAGAACCAAACTAACTGATGATTCCAGTCAAAGACGACCTAATGACTCACTATATAACTAAATTGGTTTGCAAGGATCATGAAAATAAGAATTGGACGTATAATTTTAAGGGTTCCAAATATTTATGTAAACAAAAAGTTCATCATACTGAAGAACTGTCTGATTGTTCGCATAAAAGCTTTATTAAAAAATCGATAAGACGATCATATCGATTTATAAAGAATACTCTAGAAACATAACCAGCCCCATAATATTGCCCATGATGAGCATTTCGATTTTAGAAGTTGCGTAGGTTTCCTTGAACTTTTAATTAGTTATACTTTCAATTTATGATTAAAAGCAAAAAATTCAAAACTTTTATACCAGTATCATTATAAACGTAGAACGACATAGAACAAAAAGTAACCCCAATGAACTTATAATTTTAGGGTTATAACATTACTATTGTATACAAAATTACTTTAAATAGTGTTAGTTAATAAATTAATTACCTGTATTCGTGTTCTTCATCGTAATATTTCTCAGAGTAATAAATTTCTCTCGCCGACATGGTGATGACAGTCAAAATATTTTAAATTGCCGAAACAGAAGCAATTCGCTTTTTTGATAGACGGACAATACTTCTGGGAAACGCCTTGTCGATAGGGATCTAAAAGCGATGTTTACAAAACAATTACTTTTCCTAGTTTTCTAGAAAATCACAAAGAAAACTTGCGCTCGTAGCAAACACGGCAGGGAAGCGTTAACGATTTCAAAATTCGAAATTGTGAATGTTGCCAGAACCAAAAAAAAAACTTAAATACCGAATATTTCCGCAATTTTAGCGATGATATTCTCAGTGTACTAAAGTATTACTAATTCGTTTTAAAAATTACTAAAGAAGTCATTAAACTGTCATAAAGAGTCAATTTGCTATTTAAAAATAAATAAAATGAAAATATTAAGGCGAAGTAGGAATAATACACGGAATAGATAAAACCCGTGTACTGTGCCCGTGTATCGATTGCTCAGATCCCCGTTGTGGAAACCGGATTATTTACCTGGGCAGTCCAGTCATGTCGCTAGTTCAATTTTAAGTGTACATGTATGTTGATGGAGAACTTATGCAGTTTCAGCCTTTAAGGCCAACCAGGCCAACGCTGCGTTAAGCGGGCGCAAGTGCGGGCTCCCGTCGCGTATCGTGTGCTCGGGTCCCCGTAGCCGTAGTGTCGCTAGTTCAACTTTAGAATAACAATGTAGTCATGTCAATGGATCATGAAGTAAAACGGGCGCGAGGCGCGGCTCCCCGCGCCATGCTCTGTGGCCCGCGCGGCGAGTATATAGTAGGTATATGGTATTGGGTCAGTGTGTTGATTACTTACTTTGAATAAAATTCCCAAGTTTTTTTCAAGACACATTTATTATTTGTTAGTTGCCGATTTGTATCACAAGTAAAAAAGGAATGAAATAAGTAGCCGTTATAATATTATATGGAAGAGTATATAGACACTGAACAATTGTATTTATTTCCTGTATTTCCTCACAGGTACTTTTCTCATGTTTTAGCATGAATTTTAGAATTAATAATTTTGTCTTTACATACAGTTACGTAGGTATATCAGAGGCCAACTTCCCATTTACTTTGCACAAACTTAGCAACAGCTAGCAAGCATGTAATGTAACCTAGAGACGACAAAACGATATAACACACGGTATCGTGTGCAAATGGTTTGAAATGGTTTGGAAGCTTGACTTGGCTTGGTTTGGTTTGTATACTCAAATTACATGCACATGCTTGTCACTGCGTATAGCCGAGCATTAACATACATGTCGGGAATACATTAAAACTATTTAAAATTCTTACACTATTCCTTCAATTATTGTGTACGCTTTACATTGTAAATAGCTTACTTACAGACATACAAATGTTCCTACACTTATAAATATACAAAGTTTAAAAAATTCTTATTTTCTAATCATCATGAGTTTTAATATGCTTTTCCAACTCAGTTTTTTTAACAAACTCTGCTGGACAATGGTCACACGAATATACGGTTTTTTCGTGAGTGAGGAGCATGTGTCTTTTAAGATGCGAAGCGCGGGTGAGGCGTAGGCCGCAAATGCAGCAAACATGCGGTCGGACCCCGGTGTGAGTGAGTAAATGCTGTTTCAAATCGCTGCGAGTGATAAAGGCTCGGCCGCATGTGTCACATTCAAAGTTCTTTTCACCAGTATGTCTCCTGTAATAAAAAAAAAGGTATTGAATAGGCTGCCTTAGAGATTTATATGGTGTTGCAACACAATAAATATTTATATTTTTGCCGATAAAATAAAGGAACGACACTACCTACTAGGGATGTCACGGAATCGGTTTTATCAGAACCGGACTACTCCTACTAGTTGGAAACAGAAGCTTAAAATTAATCACTACTAAAAACTAGAGAAACACGAAAAAAAAAAAAATTCAAGTCGTGGGCACCACCTGGCACCTAGTGTAAAATAAAATGAATGCCTACCGTGTATGATACTGTAAGTGTCCAATAGTTCGAAAAGAGCGCGGACACAGCTTGCAGTCATACGGCAATACGCCGGAGTGCTTGCGTTTGTGTGCTGCCAACCCTGCCGACTGAGCAAATGCATCGCCGCATATTGGACACTGCAGCGGCTTCTCTCCCTGGAAATTAAAAATTGCAGTAAAAAGTGTATTATATGTAATAAATAATAATAAATACATTAGGATTCCGTACTCAAACAGTAAAAACTAGATGCTATTCTAACTTCGCTGTCAGTCTGTCTGTCACCAGCCTGTTTCCCATAAACCATAACAACATACAATACAGTTGAAAATTTTCACAGATGATGTATTTCTGTTGCCCTTTTAATAACAAATACTAAAAACAGAATGAAGTTAAATATTTAAGTAGGGCTCCCAAACAACAAAAGTGATTTGTATGCCATTTTTATGGAATGTGAGTCCGGTTTCCCATACTACCATTATCAGTCATCGATCCACCTTGTAGGAGGGAAGGCCTCCTACAAGGTGGACCGATGACCGACACTGCGTCTTCCGGTAGCATTCCATAACTGAAAATAAAATATGTAAAATGATCCAGTATTTTTTGAGTACATTCTACTCACCGTATGTATTCTCAAATGTACTTTCAGGTTTTGTGCCAGTGAGAAATTCTTATTACAATGTGGACAAGAAAATGGCCGCTCGCCTGTGTGTGTCCGCATGTGCGTCTTGAGGCGAAATCTGCAAAATGCCACAGGAAAAGTTAAATTTTAACCAAATAACCATTAGAATTAGTTATCGCTACAGTTGCAACCTGTAATAAATTAACTGGATGGCTTTTTTTTAGTGGCAAGTAATTGAATGACTTCTCCCGCTCAGGCAAAAATGGCCCCTAGACTTCGACCCTTCTGGGCTCCTACGATTTGCCGACATATCCTAGCGCCACTCAAGATTGTCAGCCTTTTAAGAGCTGCTTTTGGAAGGTTTTTGTAAAATGCAAGTTTAAGTTATAAATTAAAATTGTTGTAGATAATTAAAACAGATTTATTTCAAACTATCTGCTGCCAGCAGCTTCACTAGGTACAAATGAAAAATTATCCCAAGGGAACATACTCCTGGGATAAAAAATTTCCTATGAGCTATTCCAGGACATAGTCCACCAATATGCCAAATTTCATCCAAATCCATCTGAATGCTTGAACATGAAGATGTAACAAACCTACACATGCACAAACTTTCAACAGTTATAGTTTTAGAGTGATTACTAGGCTGCGGGAATCCGATGGATGCAAGACACACAGGAACGTTCATTGTAGCAACATTTTGGGGAGAGGCCTATGTCCAACAGTGGACGTCTTTGGGCTGAAAGGATGATGGCGATTACAATTAAATAAATTAGATTCCGATTCTACTTACCTTGATGACATAACTTTCCCACAAGTAAAGCATTGCTGTTTCTGAGTTTTCTTATTTATACTTTTCAAATTGATTTCTTTTTTTGTTTCCACCATTGTTTCATTTTCCATAAGTTCATTGGTAAATGCTGTATGTTCCATAATACTATGATCTATGCTTTCATCAATGAATAAGACTTTATCGGCTTCACTTTTAGGTGATAATGAAGGATCATTGTCTGATAAGAAGTGCTCATTTTCTATGCGTGTGTTGACCATCATTAATTTGTCTTCCATACAGGTATTATCTAATAGGGCCCTCAATTTTCCTTCCGATGATTCACATAGCTCAATAAATTCTATACAATCATCTAGTTTTTGAACACATTTTGAACATATTGAATCTGGAAGGCCATCTTCTGGTGCTATCTAAAATATATTATTGCAATAAGACAATTGTTAGTTTAAGTCACAAAAAATAGAGCGCGAAAAACGTTCGATCAATTAGTTGCCACTACTCCTTAGTTACCAGTCATGGAGCCTCTTGAATAGCCATTATAAAGATATTTGACGCAATTTTACTGGGTATTTTTATGAATAAGATCATTCAGAATATTAAGATAAACAAACAATAATACCATACTCACGTGTACTTTAGCAATAGCCATTAATTTTGTAGATATCATAAGAAATCCTGTCTTTTTAAATATATCTACTAAAAAATCTTGACTTAAACAGATTCTGCAAATGTTCGCCGTCATTTTTAAACAGTAAAATCTAAAATATTATTATAAAAATATCACTAATCAAATGTTTTAGCAAATAATAAACATTGGCAATTTGACGTCAGCTCAGTATTGCCAACTTCTAAAGTCCTAAAAGGCTTATTAATACGCTAAGGGCCTGTCCGCACAGTGGTATTTCACCGCGGGGTTTTTATTCTCGCGGATTATATTACGCGTTCGGAATTACTTATAGTACGCACTGCGAATAAAAATTCGTACGATTTTTGACAGTTCAATGCTGTTCCCGGCTGAGACGCACGACTAGAATGGACAATTGAACAAAAAAAATAATTTATTTTGTGGTGGCGTAACAGACGTATTAAAAGATGTCATGAACATTGGATTCACCCATTTACGGCCTGTGATTGACCATGAATGGTTTTGTAAGGTTCCGTACCTCCAAAATAAAAATAAAGCCATTATAGGATCAGTTTGTTGTCCGTCTGTCTGTCTTTTATACCGGGAACTCGTGGAGGTATCGAGTTGAAATTAGAACTATATACTCATGTCTGCAATCCCTTGAAGCTGAGGAAAAACTAAAACTTCTAAGTTAACGAAAAAAAGAAGATACGACCATTTTTGGCGTAAAAAGCTATATTTCGACACTCTCAAGGAAACCAAAATTCATAGGGTACCTCCCATCGACCTAAAAGCCTGAAATTTGACACGAAGCAAGGTCTTATAGAACAAGTATTGGGATAAATCTGAATCAAAACTGTAAATTTTTAGTTACGTCCTAAAAAAAAATTGGATTCGTTTCGGTAATTGAACTTCTTACATAAATTTGTTTGTACGGAACCCTCTGTGTCCGAGTGCGACTCGCACTTGCCCAGTTTTTTTTTTTTACACAAAATATCAAGAACTGAGTAAATCGCGCGAATTTTATTTCGCAGTGCGAACATAACTATAACAACTATATACTGCACAAAACATTCGCGCGGATTTAGTTTCACACCGCATCGCGACAAATCTGCATGAAATCACAGGTTTTTTTTTATCGTCTGTGCGGATACTTCCATAAGATTAAATGTGTTACAAAATGACGGAAAAAAACCTCGCAGTGAAATATTGCTGTGTGGACAGTGCCTTAGGTATTTGGGCAACCGACAGCTTCGTATCAGAGCCCGCGCATACTTTAATGCCTTGCACTCTCAGGTTCCCAGCCCTCCAAATGCGACTTTGACCACTTAATGCCATAATACGTGACGTCACGGCGTCACCCGACTCACTTACTACTTAGTAATACAGTAAAAACAACATAAAGACTTAGTAACTAGAGTTCGTTTTCCACGATATATATTTATATATTATTTATATATAGCTCTATTATTATAGCTGAGTTTATCAGTTCCAGATCAAGTATTTCGTTCTGAGAAACGCACAAAAGTCATGAAAAGGAGATGGCACGAGCAAGGGTTGATAAAAATGGTAAAAAAAAAACTTTGTAAGAAATAAAATTATAATTGAAAATTACAACGTCTGTGTGTATGTCCTCTTGTATGTCCTCTCACTGGCTTGCTAAAAAAAATATCTTTTATTTCAGACAAAACAGTCCATAAAAGTTGTTAGTAACAAGAATTTAACTTATAACTAATGTTAGTAATATTCCAGCAATAATAAGTCTAGCCACACCATCTACCCCTGCACAGTAGGCTCAACAGTCTGGCAACACATGGAGTTCAGTGAACCTACTGAGTAGAACCAGTATCAGTTCTCTCGCTAAACATCCTCAAGACTGGCCGGATGCACTGCAATATCGAGGGAGCCTAAACAGAGCCTTGAACACATTATTATATAGAAAGAAAGAAAGAAAACACGTTTATTTGGCTTGCAATGAAGCACAATACAAGTTTTAAAACTTAAACATAAATAAAATGAAGTTTGACCACAGGCCGCTCGTATAGCATGTCTGGCAGAATGCCTTAAACATTGTTATTTTAACAGGAGCCGTACATCGAGCAAACCTGTGTGCCAAGTGCCAACATATTGCCACGAACCGACAATGCCCTGCGGTCCCTGTCAATGTCTGTAGCAAGTTTTTACCGTAACTCATGGTGAGAGTATGGCCTGCTAAAAAGTAGTGTTATCTTATCTTTGTACCTTGGTAGTTAAGGTTAATGAAAGTACTAAAAAAAGTATGAAACTTGAGACGACACCAGTGAAGATACTAATACAGTAATGAAACCTATTCCTGAAATAGTATAAAATTGCTATTTTTTCATTAATAAATCCTATTTTGCAATTTGTGACGGATTGTTTTTTCAAAACTTAAATTTGGGGAGAACTCGAGATGGTCGTCTGGCAACAGTGGTCCTTCTGTCACTTAACGTCGGGCACAAAGACCACATAAAATGCCAAAAAAAAAAAAAAAAACACTTAACGTCAACAAGCAAGTGTCATAACTTTGCATAAACGTAGTGCTTATATTCTCTTTGACTTTGCACTTGATTTGTGCTTATATTCTGTTTGTTGATTTTCATCTATATAATAGTACTCTAGGCACTTGATCTGTATTTATATATTGAAAATTCTTTAATATAATTTGTTTATAAAAATGTCTGTAAAACTTTACCATTTTCCCATCAGCGGCCCTTCGCGCGGTGCTTTACTTGCAGCCAGAGCAATTGAAGTACCCATAGAAGTTGAAATTGTGGATTTATTCAAAAAAGAACAGATGAAAGAAAGCTTTTTGAAAATAAATCCTCAGCACTGCGTACCGACATTGGACGATGATAATTTCATACTATGGGAAAGCCGAGCTATAGCGTGTTACTTGGCCGATAAGTATGGAAAGGATGACCAGTACTATCCTAAAGATTTGAAAAAGCGCGCATTAGTCAACCAGAGATTGCATTTCGATGGATCCTCTTTGTATGTGAAGATTAGGGCTATATGTGTAAGTCAATAGTTGCATTGCTTTCTTTTTCTAGAAGTATCACTATGCTTCTGGCTTACCTTTATCATAATTTTCCCTTAAGATGTCTCTCTGAGCCTAAGTTGGGTATAAATGACAGAGAATGTTTCATAAAAAAACGGTTATTGACTAACTTACTTTTCAGTTCCCAATATTGTTCCTTGGAGAAAAGGAAATAAAAAAGCCCCTGAAAGATGACTTGAACACCACTCTTGGCTTCCTGAACCAGTTCCTCAATGACAGCAAATGGGTTGCCGGTGATCATCCCACTATTGCAGATACTTCTATCTACGCATCAGTTAGCAGCATTCTGGTAAGAACAAGTTTTTGTATTTTTTTTTAAGTTTGAAACCAAAAATTTGCAAAAAAAAAATTATCTTTTGAGTCAAAAAAAGAACACACTAAACAAAATTAACTAGTTAAAATCTATTTAATGAAAATTATTTTTTTTGCTAACATACAAACAAATTACTTCTACCATAGGAGTAAACTATGCACAATTGTTTACTTTCTATTGTACTTTTGTTTGATCACACTGAAACCAACATTTTATGTAAATGCATAAAAAGTAATTTTTTTTTTAGGCTGTTGGATGGGATATCTCAGCTTTCCCAAACATTGAACGATGGGTTAACAATTGCTCTGCCCTGCCAGGAGCTGCAGAAAACGATATAGGAGCTAAAGCTTTTGGAGAAGCTGTCAAAAAGAATCTTGCTTAAAAAAAAAAAAAGATATTTGTTATTATATACAAAATATATTTTTGTTACATATATTTTTAACTTATTCTTAAACAACAAATTGATTGCAATATATTAAAAGACTTGTTTGATTTGACCTCTAGCTATAAACTATAACACTGAAGCAAAAATAATATTTATCTGTCTTATCAATATTGCAAATTAGGAATATCCATTTTACTTAAAAATCTTTAACACTAATTGGTGTTCATTTCGTACTTTCCTCGTTATAACTGTTTCAGATTGGTATCCATAATTGGACATGATTTGAACAACTTCATCAGGAATGTTTTCTTCAATAAGCAGCAGATAGAAGACTCCATTATTGGCTAGCTTCTTTGGTATCATAGTGAGTAGTCTGTCCGTAATCTCTCGGCCTTTAACCCCACCAGCCCAACTAGCCGTAATGTCACTTCCTCCGCACTCCTCACTGTCAGTCACCACATATGGTGGATTGAAGATGATAACATCAAAAACATTATCAGTAAAGGAACCAGCCAAGTCCATATTGCATGTGTCTAAATTAACTTTGTTATGAGCAGCAGTTTGCTTTGACATAACACAAGCTTTAAAATTAACATCTGTGCTCATACAAAATGTTTGTGGGAATGCCATACCAAAAGCTGTAATGACAACTCCACTGCCAGAACCAACTTCTAAACAAAATGTGGGGTTTTTGTTCTTTAGATATTCTAGGTCTTTTTCTAAGGCATCTATGATTAGGAAGCTGTCCTCAGCAGGCTCGTACACATGGTCGAAGTCAGCCTTGTCAATATGGTTCTGATACGGGGTCTCCATGCTATCAGTTGATGCTTCCCCTGTCTGTAACCACTCCACTAGTGCTCTGTTCAGGCTCTTGGGGTGCTGGTTCAGGCAGTACAGCTGTGCGCACAGTTTTCTCTTTGCTTACCATTCGTCTTATTTCATTGAGTCTGTCCTAAAATGGTATTAAGGTTTTTATTAGAAATTAAAATGATTTTTTTGAAAATAATTATTTTCATGTGATGAATGTTAAGTGTTGCCATTTTAATGTATTTAATTCCATTGTAGGATAAAATTAAGTCTCTATCAAGAGGAGGGAAGAGTTTGTACTTTTGTTTGTAATTAATAAACTCAAAAACTACTGGACGGATTTTGAAAATTCTTTCACCAGTAGAATGCTACTTTATCACTGAGTGACATAGACAACATCACATAGGCAAAGCGGCTGGCAGCAGCTAGTAGTTAATAATAGCTAGTCTAGCAATTATACAATTTTTACCAACCTGTGAAGCTTGTAACACATTCAGTACCACAGTGACCTTATGTTTGCAAGATATCAGCTTCTTCACATACAGGTCCAAGTCAGGGTGATTGTTCAGAGCTTCTCGGACATTCTGCAGCTCTTCATTCAATGATTCTATCTGCTGTTTCAATTCTAACTGGGATATTCTGGAAATTGTAATTCAAAAGTTATAATGATTGCGTGTTCATGTGTTGATGGATTTTAGAAATGATGAGGTTATGAAAGTGACAGTCCACAGACAACCGTCTGTGGTGCTTTTGTAGACATGGTCCTAAAATCTTCGAGGCATTTCTCTAGTTTTTAATTCTAAGATTGGATGGAGTACTTAAAGAGGCTATATTTATGCTGAGATATAATATATATATATATATATATGTAGTAAACAAGCTGCTACCAGTGGATTCGCCCGCGTGAGTGTCAGTTATTGCGGCCGCGAATTCCAATTCGAAACCAATAAAAACCCTACGTCCTTCCTTGGAGTTACCAAATTTCAACAAAGTTCAGTAGTTTATCTATATGCGTAACCGACGGACAGTTTTCATGGGAAAGTATACTATTTGTATGGATTGAGAGGTTATAATGCTATGTTGTCATGATTTATCGATAATTATTACGAGTTACGAAAATCTGATCTCGGAGTTTATTTATCAACACAAAGATGCACACGAAAATCCGCCCACAAAATTTTGGAATTTAATATTATTTACCTTGTAGCTCTGACCCTGTCGTCTAACTGGTCCACAGTGGGTTTTAGAAGCCCGAGCAAACCCTCCGCTAGGGTATCCCTTGTAGGGTTATCGCACAAGTTACCCGTGTTCTCATCAGCCGAAGTTGTAGTGCTCTCAGTGTCGTCCATTTCGTATTTGCTTACAATAACTGCTCCATTTTACAATGAAATTTATAATTACAAGTATTTCGTTATAGTGGCTTTATTTTTTATAATTTGACACATTAATGACAGTTCCTTAGCTTTTCATGTCATACATGTGTCAACGTCATGCAGCTGTTTTCGTTCGATTGATTGGTAGCATTGTTATTTAACTGCGTTCAATACTCAATACTCAATATTTTATTGCAATCCATAAGTATACATAGAAGGTATTAAAAAAAAAAAAATGTCATAGACCATTATGGACCCTGTCGGGCACAGCAAAAATTAGGAGAGAGGAAGAGGGTTAAGTAGCAATTCATGAAATTCACTAGTACTATAGATCTAATGGGACACGTTCAAAATAAAAAAGCGCCTAATTCAAGAGGGGAAAATATGTATAATAATATAAGCCACATATATTATTTTTATTATATTCTTAAATGTTCTATGATGTAACGTAACATATAACTATATCACAGACCTCTATATTTATTTTGAACTATATGTCCACATAAACTAATAATAGGTCAGACATGTTTTAAAAATATGTGTGTGTAGTACACACACACGTACATACAGTGTACGTACGTACAGTGGAATTTAATTTATTAGGTGAGCACATCGACTTACATTCTAAGTGATAGACAAGCTCGTTCATAGAAACTATTTGTCACAATACCGAAACGTTAAAACAAAAGTTCGCTGCAGCGCTAAATTGTCATTATGACGTCTAACAAAACTTTTAGGGTTACAGCGCTTAAATACTGCAAAACTGCACTAATGCCATCAAGTCAAGATGTTCGGCATACAGTACACGTAAGTCAAGGAAAGTTATTGTACGGCATGCCTAATCTAGTGCGTAGTACATATATATCGATGGGTGAGCAGCATACTGTACTGCCGTGCACTATTCACGATATAACATTATAATACCAATGAATACGCTTGACGCACGTCAATCATTGTGATTTGCATAAAAACTGCTTTGTCGCTTATTGTTGACAACCTTCGTTAAAAAAGTATTGCCTAGCAACTATCGCAATCATAGACAGGTCCCACTATTGTCTGACAAAATGCGATTAACCTTCATGGATAACAGTTTTACGTGTTATTGGCAAAATTGTGGTGACTCTTCCACAAAGGCCATTAATCAAAAGTTTACGTTTCCAAGGACAACAAATGTTCAACTTCACATTTGTTGTCCTTGGAAACGTTCATCATCAAAGACTTCCTTTTTCGTTTTCTATATATAATGGTAATAATCAAAGACATTAAATATAGACTACCAATAGATAGGACATAGCTAACAAAATCGTGATCCGATAGTTGTTACCTAGGAGTGATGATGATGATGATGCCATCTAGCCGATTTCGGCCACAGCGACCGCAATCTTTTTCTTTTTACCTAGGATTAGTAAGTCGCTCAGTCTAGTGTGGGCGATTGGACCTAACTTCAGCTTATTTTCGTAAATATTTTTCATATTTACTCTCAATTAGAATTCAATAATTTTCAAAAATAGTTCTAGAAAATAGCGGAAATTATATAAATAATTACAAATTTAATTTGCCTGTTTACTATTGAAAGCTAGCTGACATAGGATGACAGTTTTTCTAAGACATCTTCTTTTGATGTCCGCTCGATTGTTTCTCTTCAATTTCATTGGTATTAATAGACTAAAACATATTAACTATTATAAAGTATGGAAGGAAGGACTATCTGTAGAACTAAAGGGTCTTTCAACAAGGTCGGGTCGATGTTGAAATTAAATAAAACAAGCTGCATGTGAGGTCGATGTTGAAATTAAATAAAACAAGCTGCATGTGAGATACTATTAAAGAAATTATTTTTTTTATTTGAAAGGCCCATAAGCCATTATTTATGAAATATGACATCGTTTAAATGTCCACCGCGGCTTCGAACGGTGGCACGGAGCCGAGAGGTTCACTTTTCAATTACTCTACTGCATAGATCCGGCTGAATCTGAGCGATGGCCTGCGTTATGTTGACTTTTAGGGCATCGGTTGATTGCGGATTATTGGCATAGACCTGCGACTTGAGAAAACCCCACAAGAAAAAGTCTAGCGGGGTCAAATCGCACGATCTTGGTGGCCAATTCACGTCACCTCTGCGAGAGATAACCCTACCCTCGAACCGTTCATGCAGAATGTCCATTGTGCCGCTTGCTGTGTGGCACGTAGCGCCATCTTGTTGGAACCACATGTTGTCCACGTCCATATCGTTCAATTCAGACCAATGACATATTTCATAAATAATAGCATAAATGGGCCTTTCAAATAAAAAACTAATTTCTTTAATATCTCACATACAGCTTGTTTTATTTAAATTCAACATCGACCCGTCTTTGTTGAAAGACCCTTTACTTTGATCTGATTTGGAAAATGATTTAATTGATTTATCTTTTCTTTATACATCACTTGCTTCTCCAATTTACTTCCGACATTGGCAGAATAGTCGACATCGGCTCATTTGCCATTAACAAAAATAGAATAGAATAGATTTAATTGATGGAAAGCTATAATAGGTATAGGTATATAATATCCATCGGAGCGAAGTAACGCGAAAAACCAGTTTATTTATGTTTTTTGATAGAAGGGCGTTAAACTTTGATCAACAATTGAAGGCGTTAGAGCCAGACGAAGAAAAATAATGAATTTATGATATTTCATTATCATCGACCACTTCAGCAGTAGTAGTAGATGACCAGTCTTAACTGCGGTTTAGAAGTTAACCCAATACAAAAATATTTATCAATATGGGTTCATAAACAAAAAAACGTATCCACGAACCTTTTATGTGTTTGATTGAAACTGATATTGTAGGTAGAATTTGACAATATTTATGAACAGTTGATCGAAGGTAATCAGCCAAACATTTTGCAAGGTGGTGTCGCATTATAGATTTTTTTCGGATTATGGAGTACTGGCACCGACTCCTTGCAGGCCGGAACTTTTTTGAAAAGGAGTACCTTGTAATCCGTAAAATTACATACATACAAAAATAATATCAAATCTATATATTAGTTAGGTAGTAGAATATATTAATTAGAGTAGCTGTTGCCCTACGCCTTGGCGCTCCTTGCTGTTCTGCTCATCGCTGCCACTGTGGTGAAGTTGTCAACAGCCTCGGTCACCACGGTCTGTCATGCTGTCGAAGCGCGGGACGCATAGCACGGCACGCGAATATTAACGACATTATCCGACGAGCCCTTGTCACCGTCGGCGTCCCGACTGTTTTGGAACCGCATGCGTACGCGACGATGGTAAGAGACCGGACGGTATGTCACTATTTCCGTGGAAGATCGGTAGACCTTTAGTGTGGGACGCTACCTGTGCCGACACTCTTGCGCCATCCCATCTTCCTAGCTCATCGTGCTGTGCTGGTGCTGCCGCTGCGGCTGCGGAGAACCTCAAGCGGCGGAAATATAACAACCTCGTCGGCAGTTATAATTTTGAGTCGTTTGGGGTTGAAACTCTTGGGCCGTGGGGACCGAGTGCTCATGCGCTTTTTAAAGATCTCCAAACGCTTAGTTGACACTTCGCGTGACCCAAGGGCTGGCTTTTACCTCGGTGAGAGATTAAGCATTGCCATTCAACGTGGCAATGCTGCCAGCCTTTTGGGCACACTTCCAGTCGACAGCGATGCGGACGAGTTTTATGACGCCATTTTTTAGTTAGGAGTAGGTTTAAGTGTATGTATAGTTTTAATTAGTGTTTTATATAATGTATATAATTATGTATTTATGAAATAAATGTTATTATGTAAGTAAATTGGATGTAATTGCCTTATTAAAAAGTCGTGGTAAGTAGAAATACGAGTAGTATAACTACAATCTCTAATCTAACTAATCAATCACTGTGTCATTATGAGGGGTGCCATAATCAAAGGGTGCGGGATTACCGAGGGTCAATCAATTATTATAGAAATTTCTAACAAATTTTGTAGCCTTAATGACGTTTTGCGCTTTGGCCATTTGGACATTATGCAACTAAACGCTTTTAGCCGTAGGCGCGTACAATGAAAGTATTCCTAAACATGCTTCAGTAATACAAATTAAAAGAACACAATTAATGACTAAATTATTTATTGTTAAAATTAACGAGGCACATACAGGGCAGTTCATTATCTAGTACTATTGTTATTCTATGACTAAGTACATAATGAATAAAATACGACTAAACTAGTCCACTACAAATGGTTGTAACATCTGAGGTAAGTACTACAAAACATTAATAATACTTTTAATTGATCAGTTTCCCTACCTAGATTGAGCAAATTACAATCCTGTTCAGTCGACAAAGTTACGGGTTGTGATTGTTTTCTAGACTATATAATCTATTGGTAAAGAAAGCCTATAAAAATAAAATTTGGGTAGGTATTTTGTCATGTTATTCGTGTTTGTTATTTTTGTGTATTACAATAAGTTAAACGAATTGACTAAATAGCCGGTGAAAATTTGACTAAATGTGAAAAATTGTTGTTGATGCTATTCATAGTTAAGTATAATAATCTAGATTTTGGCGGCACGACATTTGACACTAATTCTATTCTAAGTAAAGCTATTTTTCTATTCTATTCAGTATTTCACATTGTGTCCATAAGCATCTTCATTTGTTCCTTCACATGTGTTTCCATGTCTGCAAAATCCCTGAGAATGTCTTCAATCATTTCGACTAATATTGTCGGCCATTGTACTTCGAGGGCTCTAAGTCGTTGCGCAGCCCCACAAGCTAAGTCGATTGCGTGTGATAGTTGACCACGGCCACGAACACGCCAGCTCATGTCCTCCTGAGGAATAAATTCCGTTGAAATATTTTCACTCATAATATATCGACATAGCATGAAGATATTCAACCCATACCGTGCCATTTTTGAACCACATACACTCACAGTCACTATTGAAAATTTTAAATTGTAATAGGTACTGTTTTGTTTATTTTACCTGCGACACATTTCCTTTCTTATATTGTAATGCTTCTTTTGCAATGACATCCCTTAAAGCTGGATCAGCAGCTCTTAACCAAGCTTTAGCACTAACAGCACTATTACCACTTCTTCCTAGTCTCGATAAAAGTGGTTGTAATGGAGCGTCTGGTATAGCTCGAAGTACAATATCAGTAAGTCCTGCATAAGTTCTATTTGCCATCTTTATTTCTTCATCCGTCACCTGTTGAATTCCAAATTCAATTCCTTAATTGCACAATGTTTCACCATTTACTTTGCATTTTAAATTACGTACCGGCTCATCATTGATCTCTTTTAAACCCCAATGAGCAAGCCTGTAGATAGCATACTCTCTCCAAATTTTCCCATAAATGGGGTTACCTTCCGGTAGTACAGTTAAGCCAGTGACGCCTCGTAATTCAGCTAAAGCATGCAATTGCCCAAGCCATTGTAGACCCGTGGCACGAACGGATATGTGGCTGACATTTGGAAACCTGATAAAACAAATTAATTATTTAAATTTTACTCAAAATCAATAAAAAAAATGTTTTCCTACATACTTAGATTTCAGCTCGGGTAGTGACTGTGCGACAGCATTATAATGTATGTAATGGTAGGCAGCACGGGTGACGGTGCGCGCACGCTCCCAGTCCCAATCACGTGCGAGACGTCTGACAGCACCGGCTCCCCATGCACTCACCACTCCGTCACAGACTTCCACTAGATAATCGACGCCTGTACGAAAATAGGTACAGTTAATGTGAAGGAAGATATTTGATTGTATTAAAAGAACTAGCTTCTGCAAGCGGCTCCATCCGCGTGAAAATATATAGCCTAAATATCACTCAGTGATAAAGAACCAGTGAAAGAATTTTTAAAATTGGCCCGGCAGTTTTTGAGTTTATTCAAGATAAGGTGTACAATAAAGAAATAAATAAATAATAATAATAAAAATCGAAATCTCTTTATCATATTAGTATAGAAGTGAATTAAAAACTACCTTGTTCTCTGTCCTTAGACGCAGGCATTGACTTTGGTACAGGTTCTGAAGATTTGAAGTTAGCTAAATTCAAATTTTTTACAGATTTTGCTCTCGCCGTAGATGCTCTATTAGCTGAAGATGCCCTTTCATTTCTCCGAGTTATTGTTGCACTCCTAATGTTTCTACTTGTTCTGCTATTTAGAGAACCTTCACGACGCAAAATCTTGCTGTTATGATCACTTCCTGATGTCGAGGAATTGGCGACAGAACCAACATTTGTACTACTTGATATATTACTAGCATTTTCACTTATATCTGAATTCTTGGATTTAGACCTACGACTTTCTGGATCACAAACAGATTTTGATCTCATTGTACTAAAGTTTTCTCGCCGTCTCAAAGCTGTCGGCATGCGACGAACAGGTCTTTTCTTAGTTTCCTCTTCACTGTCACTACTGGAAGATGGCAGTGAGCTGAAAGAAGAATCGACTACTGGCTCTACACTGGAAATACTTTCCCAGCGTTTTAGTATCGGTTCTGAGCTATCTGCAAGTTTAACATTTTCTAAAGATGAAATTATTGGTAATAATATAGGTGGGAGTCTCAAATCGCTACTAGTAGATGTGGAATGAGACGCGTCCGTATCTTGGGAGGCACTTCGGTCAGAAAAGTTGACCCTTCTTTCAGATGGTTTACGGGCTGTTGAACTTCTTTGCAACTTTTTCATTGGCGATGCTTTTGGCACATGTTCTGTGCTTGTTTTCGCATTTGCATCACTGTTGATTTTACAATCAGAGTCTTCAGTTTCAGCTTGCTGTAAAGACATAACGACATCTGGAAGTGCTGCTGCTTCCAATGTTTGAGTTCCACCACTTTGTGTAATCACTGTTGTCGCTTCTATGGAGAATTCTTTTTCTGCGTCTACATTTTTGGCTTGAGTAGTTGCAGGAATGAAACATTTATTTTCTGATCTAAAAACAAAGTATAAATTAAGCCAGTACCTATTTTATTTTTTATTTTAAAAATTTTGTAAATTCAATGGTAAAAACCTAAGTAATTCCCAGTTGGTTCGAGCATTGTTGATGATTTGATCTCGCCTAGCTTCTTGCTGCGCGGCTCCGCCTAGTGCACAATAAGCTGCGTGTGCTGCTTCTTTATTATTTCGCCAAGCCATTGCAGCCTTGCGCACCTGTAGCAATAGTATTATCGAAACTACATACTGTTTTAAAATACCACTGATTTTAAAACACATCATCAAATTCAGATGGTATTTTTTTACCATAAGGGTGGCCCGTTTTCCCTTATTGTTTAGTAATATTTACGTACCTGTTCAGTAACATGCATGTTGCTTAAGGTGAGTAAATTAGGCAGGTATGATACAAGAAACGGTACGCAATCTCCACCCAAAGCCACAGGATTTCCATCTAGAGACACATCAACCAGAGATTCCGCTTCAGCTAGAGACGACATATCCTCAACACTGGAAATTAGCAATAGTTTACAAAATGCCTACGATATTAAGTGAACAAAAAATGTACAATCTTGGATACAATACCTTTGTAAATCGTTATTACCAAGATATAGTTTTTGTAATTTCGGCGTGTTTTGAAATCCAAGCAGTTTTCTCAAACGGTTCCGTTTCAAATTTAGTTCTCTGAGAGATACAAGACCCTGAAGATCTGTTTGTCCGACACATTTGATCTGATTACCAGCTAAGTTGAGCACTTTCAGTTCACTTAAGTTAGATAAACCGCAAACTTTTCCTATCCTATTTCCATGTAAATCTAGAACTTCTAACTTTAATAAGTTTGTGAGGCCTTCGATCCTTTTTATCCTGCAAAATAATAATGTTCCTACTAAAAAGGATCGTCTTTATTTACTAACAAAACGCAATTTCTTTCATCATTTTAATTGTTCCTTACCTGTTTTTTCCCATTAAAAGCACTCGCAAGCCGAACAGTCTTTCCAATGAAGTAATTTTGTCAATTTGGTTATCATAGACATCCAGAAACACAAGTTTACCTAAGTCTAAAGGTGATAATCCTGACAAGCTGTTAATTAAATTGTGCTGTAACGAGAGGAGCCGTAGGCAGGGCTCTCCAACTATATGAGGTATAGACGAAAGGCCTCTTCTGAAATAAATTGTATTAAAATGATAAAAAATATGTAATATATCAGAGGGTCCTAATGATATTATAAAGGCTTAATTGTTCTGGAATGAAATAGAGATGGAGGAAATAATTACATTACCACTTTCCTTGTCTCACAACAGAACAGTGTTTGCATCGACACGTCAAGGGCTTTTGTATGGTATAGAAGCAAAGTTAAACATATAAAAGTACGTGTTTACGACAAGATATGTTACAAAAGCGGACAAAGATGATTGATGAAGGACATAAGGAGTGGAAAGCAATAGCAACTCGTCACAACTCAAAAGTGCTGGTAAGTTTAACGAACAGTATGTAAATGTAAAGGTACCTATCAAGGCTGATCCTATCGGGCAGTCGGTCTTTTTCTTGTGGTGTTCTAGAAAGTTGAACTTTTCCTTCACCGACAGCTTGCAAATTGATTGATTCATCTTTGCTATCTTCTTTAAGGACGAAATCATTACTGTAAATTGATATCACTGTTAGTACTTCGGTTTGAAAGAAAGAATTTATAAAAACAAACATTTAAACTTTTTAGTTTGAGAAGTGAGTATAATCCTCGGCACACAAGTTGAACTATCATGCGGTTGACCTTGAATGCACAGTAACAGCTTTTCGGGTCTTAATCGAGGTGGGGGCTGCGCATAAGGATAGCAACGGTTTCAACTTATTTACCACTTACCCTGATAGCGTTGTGTGAGATCGTTGAGCAAGTGCAGCTCTCGGATCCGGTAGCGCTGGTCTTATTTGCAAAAATAAGCGTCCGTCACCACCAGCACCAGAGTCCACCCTAGGGCCACCTGCATCTAGAGACTGAGCTGACCTGCCTCTTGTGCGGAAAGCTATCTTCCTGACCTAAATTAAACAATAAAAATAGAATAGCTACAATCAATAGATGAAAAATAATTAATTAACATATTTATGTAATTTAAACTCGTCCAAGTTACTTACGTTTCCACGGTTATACGTGATAGGCATTATTCTAAGATATATTAACAACAACGATACAAAAAAACTTAAGAAACAATTGGTCCCATTTGATACAATTTTATTTTAATAAATTCGTACAAAAGACAGTTTTGGTCCATTTTAATTTATCGCTCGGAAAAACAGGTTGCTTGGTAACGCTTATATCGTCCTTGGACATTGGACTATTTCGTAAATGTAGAATAAACTTATCGATGGTTATTATTTAGACTCTTCTATAAACAGTTCACTGTAGCATAATATATTATATCCACCAACCCGCACTGGGCCCGCGTGGTGGATTACGGCCCATTCCCTCTCCTAGAGAGGAGGCCTGTGTCCCAGCAGTGGGAAAATTAAAAAAGGCTGATGATGATGATGAATATATTATGTTGTTACATTTATTCTTGCCCATAATACGCTATTATTTTGATTCCTGCATATGTAGTAGTGGTACTACCGTACTAGAATGACACGGCGCCACAGAGTACTTTGTAACACGGCGCTCATTAATTGAGAACGCAACTGAATTGAATTGTTTCTTTTTCTGCTGGCTGCTCCAGTTTGTTCGGTTGGCAATATTATCATAATGTCACTGACTGAATGCTGAATTGTCAAGTTTACAAAAACAAAACATAATCGCGTCTTGATAACGTAAGAAAGGTTTGCTAGAGAAAATATTTTACCCTATTTTATTTTCGTACATAGGTATATGAATAAAAGTTGCATTGATGCGTAGAAGTTTCGAAAAGATTTCTACAACAGTACTTGGTACTCTTAAAAGTTTGCTGACAGTAGATTGGCTGTCCACCGTAACAGTTCAAGAGAAAATGGTACGATTCTTTCTTAACGCTTACGACGATCACAAGCCAGGAGAACCTTTTGCGATTGACAAAGAAGAGGTGACTGCTCAAATATATGATCACCTCAACAGTATTACTAAACGCCTGCATCCTTCAAGGAAGAATGTCGACGGAGGTCTGTATGTCGGCGTCACCGGCATTTCTTACATGTTCTATTATCTGTCTAAAAACCCATTACTGTCGGAAAATAAATCTGTGTACTTAAAAAAAGCACTTGAATACTTAAAGCCAGCCTTGGAAGTGTCTGCTGGAGACAAGACTTCGTTCCTGTTGGGTGACGCCGGTACTTACTCTTTAGCCACTGTTCTATATAAAGAAGCAGGCGATGAAAATTCTGCCGAAATGCTGAAAACTTACAAGGCTCTGTACACCCAATATCTTAACCCTAAGTTCCTCAAATGTGGGGGAGATGAGTTTTTTGTTGGGCGTGCTGGCTATCTAGCTGGGGCGTTGTGGATGAGTCGGGAGCTTAAAACACCAGTATTTACGAATGAAGAGTTGTACAAGATCTGTGATGTAATAGTCGCCTCAGGAAATGAGTACTCTACGAAACACCAAAGTCCTTGCCCCTTGATGTATCATTATTATAACACAGAGTACCTTGGAGCTGCACATGGGATGAGCTTCATTTTACAGATTCTACTGTCTGTACCTGGATATTTAACTTTTAATAAGGCTGCTGCTAAGGATATTAAGGAAACAATAGAATACCTAGCTTCATTGCAAACTGAGGAAGGAAATTGGCCTTGTTGCATGGAGGAAGTGGGGCTGACTGACCATAAACTGGTCCATTGGTGTCATGGTGCTCCTGGGACCATCTATGTGATGGCCAAAGCATTCCTAGTTTACAGAGATCAGAGATACTATCAAGCCATGATCAAAGCTGGTGACCTGGTGTGGGAGAAGGGGTTGTTACGCAAGGGCCCTGGCATTTGCCATGGTGTAGCTGGCAATGGATATGTATTCTTACTTCTGCATAGAATAACTGGTGATGACAAATACCTGCATAGAGCCAAAATGTTTGCAGATTTCATGGTCTCTGATGAGTTCATTAGAGATGCAAGGCTACCAGACAACCCGGAGAGCCTATACGAAGGCACTGCTGGTACTGTCTGTTACCTGGCCGACCTCCTTGTTCCTGATAAGGCAGAGTTTCCGTTCCAAGATGTTTTCTCTACTTACAGTTTCTAAATATGTCTGACTGTTGAATTTGCTTGTCTTGTTTAGGATACTTATTTAATATTTATTAAAATATTTCTGGCAAAAACTATTGTTTTTGAAGCACGACTGTAAATGACAATTCTACCACATGAAAGTCTTCCTTATATAAGCACAAAAATGTAGGTACTATTGCATGGTCTGCTATAATTTTTCATAAATAAATGCTAAATATATTCCTTATTCTTTCCAATAACAATCATGATAGTTATTCCCATCAAAGTCGACATGATGTTGACGTTAATAGGGGTTTGATTAAAGTCAACAGAAGCTTTACTCATTTTTTATTCATGTCTGTTGACTTGCTGACAGTAAAGGCGCGGTCTCATTGCGATGCATCGCATAACGTTTTATCGTTATCACAAAAGTTCTTCAGCAAATATTGTTTCCGACATTGCAACACTCCCTATGGCGTGCGTCGTGTTTCGAACAACACAAAAATACGTTACGTTGAGACATTTTTATACCTACCGTATCGTCTTGTGTCTAAAAGGTACGTACCTACATTAAATCCTACCTGTAAGAACGACCGCATCTTATGCGAATATAATACAACTTGGCAGGGGCACCGTCTTTTAGAAAACCCATGGGTGCTCATTTGATGACTCGAAAAAGTGGCGAAGTGTGAGAAGAAAAAGGCACACTGATCGACCGAAAAATTAATAAATATCCTACATACATACTGCGTACTTAATAACTAATTATGTTTGATTAAAAAATTAGATTAGATTTGTGCTGGTGTGGTGCAGGAATTGAATCTGCAACCCTTGCGTCTCAACTGGCGTTCTAAACCACTGCGCTAAACGGGTCGTCGGGTAATGAAAAAACAAAGACGATTACAGACTGATCTGTTGCTTGATGTCTATTCTCAGGGGTGTTCGACATCCACTGTTCATTTTTCATGGGTGCTCGAGCTCCCTAGCCTAGCACCCACGGAGTCGGCGCTCCTGCAACTTGGGCATGGGCTAGGGCCATGGAGCACATCAAGTGCTCCATGGTATGTTCACTGTGCAGCTTATAATGAATATTATGCATAAAAACATCGTGTTTGAACTAAGCTGCCACCACGAACTGGTAAATGGTAGCTAGATTGTCCGTGCGCCGCAGTGGTAGAGTGGCCTAATTCGAGGTTTTTCATAATCGCCCCCATTTTCTTGTCAGTCGCGTCTGTTAAAGAATCGAATGTGATCACCACATGATTGAAGCATAAGTGCGTTTACGAAAAGTCCTCGTTATTTCGAATTGTTTCAGCCGAGTTCATTACAATCAATAAAACAGTAACCACGTTTCTATAAACCGTCTTTACTTCAACATGAATTTATTCTGCAACTTATTACTAACTCTTTCGGTTACAGATATTCCTTTCATATTAGATATATTTAAACATAAAAGTATAAAAAATGGTGTAATATTTCATTGTTATGATAACTACTTCGTCAATATTATGCATAAAATATTCAATGATCACGATATCCTGATCGCGAGTACCAGAATTGATTATAATGTTACGTATAATGTCCTGAAATCTTATTCTAGAGTTGGATTGGTGATAGACAGTGCCTGTGATGGTTGGACAACAGTATTGGATTCTAGCACGGCAACCTTCCAAGGGTATTCCTATATAATAATAACAGAACATCTGTCGATAACTGCAGATATTTTATCACAGTACTCAGTAGAAGTAGACTCAGATGTTATCCTCGCACATAAGACGAATGAAACATTTAGTCTGTATGAAGTCTACAATACTGGATCAACTTTTAAAGGCAAATACAATGTTAGAATGATAGGCCGTTGGGATTCTTCGTTATTTATAAAAGAACGAAAGCGCTGGAATTTACAAGGTGCGTTCGTCAAGACAGCCGTAGTTATACTCCCGACGCCCAAGTTGGCCAACCAGACACTAGAGCAGTACATGGAGAAGCCTATTAAATCGCAGATTGATGTAGACACGGTGCATCGAATGAAATTTTTCACAATGCTAAAGTTTATGCGAGATATGTATAACATCAGGTAAGTTTTAAACACTGAATCACTTTTGGAAAATGGTCGCATATAATGGCTGACAAATTCGGTGACCGATGGAAGGTTTATCCATCGAGCAGTACCTACCTATGTCATATCTGACAATTCTATAAACGTACTATTACCTACAAACAATTATGCTCTTCTAAAATCTGCCGTTTGCTCTCTTTTTTGAACCTGACATATTAATTAGCTTACTGCTACGATTTATTTACGAAGAAACTTGCGCACTGCCAACCGTCTTGCTTATCGACGAGAGCCTAGAAAGTCACTTAGCGAGTAGCAAAGTTAGAACCACATAACCTTCCTAACCGACCGCACAGCACGCTTGGAGTCCTGTTACTTTCCTAATATATATCCTGCCTCCTGCTGCCTTATTGTTTATAGCTACGACTTGCGTCGGGTCAGTACATGGGGGTACTATCGCAACGGCAGCTTCGATGGGATGGTAAATGCTCTGTACACTGGCCTGGCTGAGATAGGCGGAGCCCCCGTCTTCTACCGCATCGATAGAGGACAGCACGTGCAGTACATCTCGGAAGTCTGGATGTCTAGGTAAAACTTACAGCAACAATATTCACTTTTGATAAGGCAGAAGTAGGGACATATCAGAATAAGGATGCTTTTCCACCAGAGATATGTGTTCTGCGTTGTTGCTATGGATGCGTTTAATATTCACCAATAATATTCATTGGTCTAGCTTAGCACTGGTGGAAATGGGTTTAAACTAAGCTGTTTTTTTAATACGAGTATGAATGGATGCTTGCTCTGGATGCGTAATATGGATGGTCGATTGGTGTAGCCGTGTAGTATATATGCAGAACGAAGGCACTCGATCCCTAGTGTCGATACATTGCAGCTCGAGATCACAAAACACTAATACTCAAGTTGCACAGATATAGCACATCTTACTCGCCCCCACTACATAGCTTAGCATCGCACTTCTTTGGTTGAAAAGCTCCCATAAGTACTCTAGAGGAAGATGCGCTATAACTCTGTGACAGAGTGACGATTCGAATAACTTAATTCTTCATTACAGTAGGGATGCCTATGATTTTAGATTTTTTTTATCTCCTTCATGCATAATTTACTATTTCTCTCCGTAACACAGGCATAGTTTCATCTTCCGCCATCCGAAGTACCCAGGTGGATTTTACACGATCTACACACGGCCTCTGAGTGACGTCGTGTGGTACTGCGTCATCACTATGCTGGTGGTGACGGCCGTCACACTGTGGGTTATGCTGGTGGTGCAGACCAATAGGAGCGATAATGAAGAGTCCACGTTGAGTTTGGCTGGGCTGGTTATTTGGGGAGCCATGTGTCAACAAGGTACCTAAGACTAAAGCTAGAACTACATTAGACCGACGCACATGTGGATCACGTTGTCGCGTGGTGACGGTGGATCTAATGTAGCTCTACAAGGCTATAGTTGCCGTATAAAATGTATGGAGACCGTGTGCGCTATGTAGTTCTACGTTTTACTTTTAATGCTATCATCTTAATTAATGTATTACTCCATCATAATCATTTGCCTACCTTGTTCTCAAGTATGTTAGGGTCGGCCTACGTCCAACCAGCTGCAAGTGAATAGGTAAAATACGCTGCATATAAATTAGACCAAAATGGCGAGCGACATTCAATGCGCAGCAACAGATTTTCGAGTCTCAATAGAAGCGTGGGACTGCGCGTAACCATAGCAACGACGGCCATTTTTTTTCAACTTATTTGCAGCGTATTATACCAGTATTTTACTGATCTCCATCAGCCAGTTGGGTTGTGTAGGTAGTAATTAAGTGTAATGTTGAAGGTATCAACTATACGCATTACGATACATTTTTATCAACCGCTATGAGCTATTCTATCTACATTATGTCCATTTTCTCTTTAGCTATTCATCTTTCGCACGATCCATCTTTACAATGATCTGCTTCTTCAGCTTTCTCCTTATTGCTGCGCAGTTCATCAGTATCTAAAGCCTGCTTAATTTTTAGGCATCTCAATAAACCGCGAGTCCACTTCAACAAAATTAGTGGTTTTTACCACATTCGTGTACGCTGTGACTCTGTACCAATATTACAACGCGACTATAGTGTCCTCATTGCTGTTAGAACCGCCCAGGAATATCAGAACACTGAAGGATTTATTAGACAGCGATTTGAAGGCCGGTTCTCATGATATTGTATATGATATGGATTACTTTAAGGTATGTGAAAATGACTATTATAGATATTCAAAATGTTGATAATGCCAATTACCTTTTCAATACGGTTACTTGAAAACCCGCTCTTATCCATGTTTTTCGCACTAGTGCGGGTAAGTGTGCAAGCTCATCCCCGCCACAATTTATTACATTTATCGTATCAGGCTGGGCGCTAAGCGACCCTTTTACAAGTCGCGCGTCCACCCCCCCCTATTTATATTTTCGTAAGTGTATTGTAAAATGTCGTTTGATACATGTGGATATTTGTCACTGCAGCACTCGGCTCCATAACGACCCAAAGACCCGAAAATCGGTTACTGCGCATTCAAGGTCCACAGTCATGATAGTTCAACTTGAGTGACGAGGATTATAACATTTTATAACCGATTGTCGGGTCTTAATCGGAGTGGAAGGCTGCGCGTAACCATAGAGGCATGATGATGTTGAATTTTTAATCTATACGAGATCAATTTTCCAGCGCACAACAGATCCGGTAGCTATAGAACTGTACCACAAAAAGGTGGCTACTTCAACCCATTACAACTTTTTTACTCCCGAAGAAGGCATAGCTCTGGTGAAGAAGGGAGGCTTTGCTTTCCACGTGGAGACCACATTCGCCTTTCCTTTAATTAAGGCGACATTCACTGAGAGACAGATCTGTGAGACGAATTTGGTGCAAATGTATCCGCTGCAGAGGATGGGCGTCGTTGTTAGGAAGAACTCGCCGTATAAGGAACATATTGCTTATGCGTAAGTATTCAATGTTAACGTCAATAGACGTCGCATAGACAACCTTTTCCTCCTTTAAAATCGGTTTGCTTTCTAGAAGTAGGTATACATAGAGATAAAAATAAACCAAGAAATTTCAACGAGGTACTACTGGTTGTGCCACATTGCAAAAATCCTGATACGTTTCGCATTATAGGTGGGCTACACTTGCAAAATGAACGTAACTCGATGTCGGCCAGAGCTGGGTGGGGGTGTACACTCAGTGTAAAGTATCGAATTTATGTAACTGCCGTTTGTGTCCGTATTGAAGTAACTACAGCCTTACTCTGTGTAGAGGCTTAGCACATCAGCGAGGCCTTTTTCTTTCATAAATTCGAAAACGAGACAGCCATTGTCGCAACCCAGCGTTCGGCCACATCGTCGCTTACCATCAGGTGAAAAACTTGTCAAAAGAGAACCTATCTGTATAGAGAAAACCCTCGTTCTTGAAATCGAGGGCCTTTAGGTGCGAGACTCCACATCGCTCACGGCTAGTTACGCTACTGACTCGGCGTGACGGAGCGGATGTCCTAGCTAACGATCGTCTGTTTTACTCTCAAGATTATCTGTAGCCTTTCCTGCTCGCTGTACTGTGGCTTTGTTAACGATGGACATTAGGCACAATTTATTTCGCCGCAGAATGGAATGGAAGCGTCAATTTCGCCACACGATGCGTGAATTCGCTGGAATTTCGCGCATTCCAACGTAAACGCTTGGCACCGCACTACTGTTTCCTGCGCCATATCCCACGGATTCCACAGACGGCGTCGACAGTAGCTAGGGGAATTCTCGAGAATGCGTGAGGATTCCCTGGAAGACGCGCGACCTTATTTTTGCCCCTATTTAGTTTGTATAATATACAATGACATGAAGTTCATTATGCTATGTACAATTTCGTTGCAAAAAGTCGCTTCCATTCTATTCCTCCGCGGCTAAATTTACGAGTCTATAATCTACTTACCGTTTTCCAGCATCCGCAAGATGTACGAAGTAGGTCTTCCTCCCCGTATTCAGTCAGAGATCGACGAGCCGATGCCTGAGTGTGCTCACACGCCCGACTCCAGCGTGTTCTGCGTGGGCATCAGGGAGTTCTCCACGCCGCTGCTAGCGCTGGCGCTTGGCATGATCACGTCGGTCGTGGTGCTGATGTGTGAGGTCGTGGTCGATAGGTTGGTCAAGAGCAGTGTCAAAGATTTTAAAAATTGATATAGGTAGTAGTGTTTTGTCTAGCATGCTTTATAAAGAAACACTAGTGCCCAGAACTTCGTCCAGTACAGATGAATTCGTTCGTGTTTTCAGAACTCGCTTCAACAAGCGAGTCAAAAGTCAACACTTGTGTAAGACCCGACAAGCGAGTCCATGTCTAAATTTGCTTAGCATATAATTTCAATTATCAATTATTATTGTATGATCCATATGCTGTCATTGGCACCGAAAGTGTTACCATGTGGAATAATATTTTGATACACTAGTGATATATACGGTACAGCCCCCCTAGCCAAGTTACAATTGTTTCGTTTTGCGTTAACGCTTGTAGTTGGCCATGCCCCCAACTTCTTTGTTCGAACAAACGAATTGGGGGCGTGGCCAAATCCAAGCGTTAACGCAAAACGAAACGATTGTAACTTGGCTAGGGGGGCAGTACGCTCAAAATATGTTGGTCATTTGTAAGTTGGCATTCCGCACTATTAGGGCACCTTAAATAAAAAATAAATTAGCCGTAAAGTGCCGCGCGACGACAGCGCTGCCACCACGCTACTTTGTTTTTTCGTTCATTCGAAATTCGAAACGGACGAAATATCTCGGCTCTACTTTTAGTTAGTTTGATGGTGAGTAGATTCAGGTTAGAGACTGAGGGTGGATTTCTGAATTGAGTATTTTGAGTTAAGAATGTCTCAAACCATACTTAAATGCCAAATTTTGACAGGTTTTCAGGGTAAAGTAGAGTTTGAGTAATACTCAACTTCAAATGCTTAAATCAGAAATCGGGGGTAAGTAGTTAGAACCGTTAAAAACATGTCAACTGTAGCACTATATTTATTGTGTACGCAATAATAAGTAAAGGCTTTCGTAATTCACTGACGTATGGCGGTTGTAGGTTTTAGAAAGTTGGCTTCTAAATTAGAAGAATATATTTGTAATGTAATTGCTAAATATATTGTGCTGTTATAGTAATAAATCTCAAGATTCTTAAGTGTTATATTTACTTTGTAATTTGTGATGGTGTTAAAAATAGCAATAAAATCAGCGAATAATCTTCCATCTGTTTATTATTTTGGGTACATAACTTCCTCGCGTTACACAGTTACACTCCAGAGTGGATTCGTGAAAAAATTACAAACATCGTCCAAAACTGTACGGTTATCCACGTTCTTAATAATTTATACTATTATCAAGTATGTATATAATACACGGCACTGTGGCTGGCTGAAATGGGGAGCTTTCAGTCGGCCACATTGCTCGAATGAAGTTTATATTAAGATCAGTACATGGCTGACTATGAAACGGGAATTTAAACACAGCAGATATACGTCGCAAAACATTTTAAACGCAGCTCTTTGGCTATATTGTGATGTTTTCGAATCATTTTTAGTTTAATAATAAAATGACGTCACTACACTATATTTAAAACCCCGCCCATTGCACCCAGTTCAACAATCAATATACAATATTAAGCTAACAATCATTTATTGGTATAAATGAAGATTTAAACGCTGCACAGAATACAAACAAGTGTCCGTTCATAGTACAGTATTGTACGCTAGAAAGCTCTCAATTGCAGGAGCTCCGTGATCCGCGGTAGGTGCGCAACGCAATATAAACACTATTAATGTACAATAAGATTCGAATTCCAATGATAGAATAACAATCAGTGTTAAAACTCTCAATCTCAACTAAATAATTTGTTTAAAGTTACAACATGCATTATAATACTATTAGTTTGGGTATCAGACCGAAGTTAACAAGAATTTGTGTTTTTCTCGTAATTTTTCACTACGAATTTTAGTTTTCGGTGTTTGTAGATACCATGTTTTTTAATAGCGTTATATTTCTTCTAAGGCATAAAGAATTACCGTGATTCGCGTAAAGACTTTTTCAAGGCTGCCTCGTTTACGCATAGTTTATAGTAATTTGCTTCACTTCGCACTCTACACCCTTATTTATAAACCAGTAAAACTAATTCTTAGCAGCAAGTAATTACTTCTTTATAAATATGGATGTTAGAGAATTGGTACCTTTCTTTTAATCTTTTGACCGCCAGTCAAGTGTATATGACTAAGCAAAATGTGTCCAACGCGCCACGGTCATGAGTACATGACAGATCAAAGAATATAATCGTAGCTTTGCACCGAGGGCACGCTTTCGATTTTTTGACGTACAGTTAAAAGGTAGGTCTAAAGACAGCCTTGGAGAAGTTATAATGATTAAGTCGCCCTAAATGGCGTTTTGTATTGAAGCTAATGGTTTAGGAAACTGCAATCCTAATACATATTATTATACTGTTAAATGAACATAGTGTTTGAAATGTGGGACTAACGTATGTCGTCTGTTGATTAATCAGAAACCAAGAGTCTAAACATAACATTGAGTGATGGCAAAATTAAATAACGTTTGAAGTTTGGACGATTTATAAACTGACTAGTCATTATTGTTAATTATAAAAAAAAAACAATGGCTGGAGAAAGCCACTATTAATTACGTGAGGCGCTTAGGGGGAGGGAGGGGTTCGATTCGAATCTCGTCCAATCTCATGTGGTTAAGAGAGGGGTCTCAGCAAGTATTCGTAAAAAACAGTTTATGGGCCAACCAACGCTGCGTTAAACAACTACCCAACGTACTGGCGGTCCCACACTAAAGTGCTCTGTCCGGACTCACCGCGCCCCGCGCCCGTGTCGCTCGTAATAATATATTAAAGACCATTGACACGACTACATGCACACCTTAAAGTTAAACTATCGACACTGCGCAGGTAATAATTCGGTTTCCGCGACAGAGACCGCAGCATAAGACACGCGCGACGTCACGCGACGGTTGCCCGCTTAATGCAGCGTTGGCCCTTAAATCTTAGGCCTACTTCCACGTACGCATAGCTTCATAGACGCGTATTCGTCATCATACGCTTAGCGTACGCCTGCGTGAAGCTTACATACAAAACAATGGCTTACTGTTCATAGACGCGTAGCTTCATAGACGAGACATGACGGCATGACAGAGTTTCAAAACTGACAAATACGCGTATATGAAGCTACGTGTTAGTGGACAATAGGCTTTACCAGTCTAAATCTAATCATAAAATAAAACAAACAAAAATCGCCGAAACCAAGTCACGTTTCACGTAATTAATGAATTCCCCTACAGTTGTCTCTATATACCAAATCAGTGCGTTATATTAATCTCAACCGTGCGTTTACATTTAAGACTCTCACCTATACCACAAAAAGATAGGCACAGAAGTCAAACTCACGTATGTACTTCACTTTTTGTACCTACGCTCGGCGGTCGCTAGAAAAAGTACTCTGTGATCTAGCACGGTTTAGTCACGTACAAGATATCGTGTCCGTGAGCGCTGTCTATGTGTGCGTTGCTCGAGCGCGACACGTACGTAGATTTTCTTCTGTACTACTTCTCTTTTGTGCCTATACTGATTCAGAACCGATTTCAAGTCGCAATCATAGTCATAGCAAAATATAGACTTCTGTATATTTTGAAAGGTCTATGGCCAAGTTAGTTACATTACGCGTAAAAAAAAAATACAATAATTTCTTTGTAAATTGACGATACAAAATATGAGCAACGTAAGAAAAACAAAGTAACGCCTGGTACTTTGTTTGAGTTGGACAAAGATTTCGAATCAGGTATAGTAAGATTCAACTAGGGGGGGGGGGGGGGGGATGCTCCATGCCCGCGAAATTCAAAATTTCTATAGTTATTTGTCATTTACACCTAATATTTAGGTTGATTGTCATTAAAAGAGTTATTCAGAACAAAAGTATTGCCCGTAAGTGCAAATTATCAGATGTTATTTGATGCCAATTCTAACTAGAGTAGTTGAAGTTTCAAATTAATATACTTCGATAAATACATATTTATATCGCAAATAATTTTTAAAATACCATACAACATATATAACCTGCAAGCGATATATGGGATTGACAATCATCAATGCCGTGGATGTAGTAAAGTACCATCAAAATTTTCTGCAGGTTTATTAATGTACGGACAGCGTTATCAACCCCCCATTTTAACAAAACCCCTAGTCCTTAGTTTTTTTTTTGGCTTGGATACTAAGTCTTTAAAGCCATTTCTCCGTACGAATCCATTGAACAGTCCTTGGACACTAAAGGGACCAAGAAAACTCTTATCTTAACGGTCCTTGGGTACTACAGTGTCCCACGGAAATCAGTGGATATCTTTCTGTTTAAACGTATATTACTTTTAATCTATTTGTTAGTAGTTAAAAAAAGGTTTACTAGATGAGACTATATTAAATTTGTTATCGAGTTAAACGTGTATTTTATTTTTGAACGCAACCAAAACATTCAGAAAATATAAACTAAATGACAGTTCACGAACGCGTTGACGGATGGCGGACGGTTGACGCTATGATGCAAATGACACAATAAATAATAAAATTGAAATTTCGAGAGCTATCTGGAGGCTTTTACCACAAAGTTAGAATCTACGTACGGCTTCTGCTTTCAAACGACATACATATATGATCTGTAAAACAATACTGGAATGCGGCTGGTTGGTAGTGTTGCGCGGGAGAGTATTGCGTGCGGCGGATAGAGCTCGGCTCACCGCTCCTCCAGCATCACGGTTTCTTGCGGGTACAGCTTCAGAGCCTTCAGTGTGCTGCTTGGAGATTCCAGTGTGAGCTGTAAAGGTTGGTATTGACATGATTCATGATTATATTAACGTAAAAGACGTTCACTTTGTTAGACTTAGCAGTGATTTTCTCAAGCATTGTTACTACAACCGGTTCAGGTCGTTATATAGTATACTGCAGTTGCGAATTTCATCAGGTCGTCAGTTAGTCGACATTTTGGAACGTTGCACATTTCAGCAGTTAAAAAAAAAGAATTTCTGGCCCAGTGAGCAGTAGTAACGGCCCCGACTTGGGAGTAGTAGTGGTTCAAACCCAGCCTGGCGCATTACTTTGTGTAATTTATTTTATCACCACTGCTCTCAAAACAGTGAAGGAAAACATCGTGAGTAAATCGATATGTTCTAGAACTAAAAAGCGAAAACATATGACATCCAAAAACCCGCACTGGGCCCGCGTGGTGGATTATAGCCCTCTGCGCCATTCCTTCTCTAAGAGAGGAGGGTTTAGTCCCAGCAGTGGCAACAATATAAGGTTGATTATGTTAAAATGCATTGACAATCACTCTCTATTTCGCAGTTGTAATCTAAGAATTATTTGCACGTGTGTAATGGATTTATATACACAGAAACATGTTATAATGCATAATTTAAAATCGTATTATTTAAATATATTATTGGTTTAGTACTTACGTCTCTCCTAGGCCAGCTAGAGATGACCTTAAAATGTTCTTGTGGATAACCTTTAGACGCGAGGAAGTCTAATAATGCCTGAAATTAAACACAATGATAAATTAAGAAAAAGATAATATTGATCGATTATAAAGGATGCGGATTAATAAGAGCGTTTAGACAGCGGTTGTTAATGAAAATTTATCGGTGCGTTGGTGGTTCAACGAGAATGCGATTGCTAAGCGATCCGACGCGATTTCAAAGCGACGTGGTGGCTTTGATTTACTTGCGTGTGCTGCAATTTATTTAAAATAAGTTATTGTACCGCAAGATTTCGCGTCAAAATATCAAACCAATTGATTGCATTTGTTTCGATTCGCATCCACGTGCGGTTGGTCATGTAGTCTATTATAATAGAGTATTAATATTGTTTGTCCTATTTGCACTGCAACGCTTTAAGATCGCGTTCTCGTTGACTCAAAGTAGGGCTGCGTTAGTAAGAGACTTTTAGTAACAGAGTTGATGTTTTAGAGCGTCAAACAGAGAAGATTTTCGTGAAAGACTCCATTTTAGCGAAGTCGAGGTTAGTCTGGAGAGAGATTGTTAGGCAACCTGGACGCGATATATTTGGGGGAATTTGGGTAAAATGCTTAGCCTAAATGGCACAGTATCTAAAACTAGACAAATAGTGCGAAGTACTGACCGCGAGCGTGTCGTGCGCGTTGAAGCGGCGCTCGAGCGGCGCGTCGTGCGGCGGCGGCAGGCGCACGCGGATGCGCGCCACGTCGCCCGCCGCCGCCAGCGGCTCCGGCGGCACGCGCCGCGCCGCCGTCAGCCGCGACGCCTGCAGGACCACACAACATTTTATTATAAAAATATACCACACTACACACTAATCTTTTTCTTCTTCTTTGCGTATAGATGAATTCAAACTAAATTTTATCCGACCAGTATTTGGCAACCTGTACAGCCACGGAAAACAGAAAGAACCTGGAAATAGTAAGTAGGCGTGGCACTGTCGCCGCTAGTGAGTACTGCAATACGCACAAGTTGCTGTTCAAGCGCTCTCATTCGCAAACTAGACTACGTCAATATACAATTGACATAAAATAATATTAAAATGCCTTATTGTGCCATTCTGGACTGTAAAAACCATAGTCGGACTAAAAATCTAACTCATGGAGGTGTATCATACCACCGGTAAATATTATTTTCGAATTTATTTTAATAAAATGAAAAAATAAAATTTCGTCAAACATTGCACAAGACATACAAACAAAAATTGTCCTTAACTTCATGCAAACAAAGTTGATTTTCTTTTCCCGGTTATTAGCCTTTCTGGAATATTCGCATCTCTACCTATACTTTTGACGCTATCCAAATAGTGCGTGACTTTATCGATAAAATCAATCGACATGTATTGTATTGCCTTTTTAAAATAAAAGTACCTCTTTATACTTGAGAGTATGAGTATTAAAATACAGATAATTATTAAATTAATAAAGTTAATAAAATAAATATTGTAGGATGATATTCGTGATGCAATTTTAAATAAATCTAGCTAAAGAGCTTGGAACAACATAGGGCGTTTGAATTATACCTTATGTTTAGTCGTCGCCGGCTTCGTCCGATCACACTTTTCTTAACGAATGCATAATAACTTTTAATTTCGGAAGTCAATGTCAAAAAATGAAGAAACCAAACCGTAAACACAGACTTCCGTAATCAAAGTTATTTTACATTCTTTAGTTTTTTTGAAGTCAGTTGTATTTTTTTGTAAAAGAGTTTTTTTTTTGTTTTTTCAATATTAAACACACAATGAAAATAAATTACCTTTTTCACTACGTATTTATACTAAGTTCTTATTTGTGAAATTGCAATACTTGTTACATTGTTACACCTATATGTCCGTATTATTCATCGACCTATATTCTTGCGATAGACAAGCATGTTCATATAAACTATTTGTCAAAATACTGAAAAGTTCAAACAAAAAATCGCTGCAGCGCTAGATTGCCATTATGTCGTCTAACAAAACTTTAAAACTTACAGCGCTAAGACAGCTTATAGAGGATATTTATTCACGACCAAAAGGTCTAAAGCGCCATGAATTTCCTAGTACTTACGCGTTTCGTTCAACTTAGTGTGATGACATGTCATCTATATAGATTTTTATACCGCAGAAGTGACACAGTTTCTTGCCTACAATACTTCATTACAATAATACTCTATTTCAAAATGTAATTATAGTGTATGTAAAAACGAGATCTAAATAACAGTAAAATAAATAAATAAATCAGTAATCACTGATAAGACTACAAGTTCAACTGAACCTAATTCAAATTTTAATATTAACCTGCACGTAATATGGTACGTAAATTACCTAAGTGCTAACGAATGACAGCATGGTTAACAACAAAACTTACCGATGAAAACTGATACATCATGATTTGCTGACATTTCGTCGTAATTTATTAAAAAAAAAAAACATTGTTATTAATTATACAAAAAAAGAAAGAGCATTAAATAAAATATTTAAAAATTTCAAACAGTATAAGAGACCGTGCGAAGTCTGTATTTGGTAAACTAGCTATAGGTAAAAACCTAATTCTGCTTTTTGTGGGAGTCCCACATCTGCATGTTTTAGTAGTAGTCTATGATTGTAAAATGGGGAAGAGTTTAAATAAAATAATATCTTCTCTAACGTACTATTACGATAGTAGAAGCTATTACATTGCTTGAACAACCAATAGTTTTACTTACTTGACTACAAAATTATTATATATGTCCAAGTTCACTTAAATTTGTATTTATAAGCGTCGCTCTGACACTGCATGAACGTCAAAACTGCACTAATGCCATCAATGTAAAAGTGTTCGGCCTGCAGGTCACTTGAGTGAAGTAAAGTGACTGTACGGCACGCCTCATCTAGTGCGTAGTACATATATATCAATGGTAGTATTCAACATAAATAACATAACCTAAATTTTAAAACGGGCAACTAACTTGATTATTTAAAAGTTCCCGTTAATATTTTAATTAAATTCTTTGATCAAAATCAAACAATATAATACAGTGAAAAGACTATTATACAAATATAATAATCTTTTCACTGTTTTATATTGTCTTAAACTCAAATAGCAATGTAATAATAAAACATTGCGAGGTTTTCAGCATTTTTTTTCATTTACCCAGTATAAAATGAACAAATACAAACAAATAGGTATTTGATTTACATGCAAATAAATACCCATTTTACTACGTTTAGAAATTATCCTACTACATATTAATTTCATTATTTTAATACTATCGCATACGATATTTTTTCGCATTATATTTTATGTTTGTTTTCATACTATCGATATTATTACGATCGAATTAGGGTACGTCACTATTTGAGTAGCGAGCTGCATTTGTGTCAGTGATACGCCATTCAAATACCACCCTTATTTTTATAACGTTACAGTTCATACTGAACAACGCCATCTAGCGACGAGTGGCGGTACTTGGTAGTCCAAGATGTATTTTTTTCTTGTTTTTGTCAATTTGATTTATAGACCGTTGACTTTAAAGTTGCATTTCGTATAACATTTTTTTTTTTTTAATTTGTTTACGCTCAATTTTTGTTTTAGCCAATGGTATCTTCCGGTTTGCAGTAAGAGTAAATCGTAAATGTGTGAGGTTGGCGACACCGGTTCTGGTACAAACATTTTCTCAAGCTACTTCTAGTGTCTTTCTGTGTTCTGTGTGTACAGCTGTCATTGGCCTCGTTCAAATCCTGCAAAGTGCAGGTTGTTGTGCACGATGGGCAGCGTAGCAGGTGACGCATGTCTTGTGTAGCGACTCCACACTGGCAACGTGTCAGTGGTGGGTCGAAGAAGCCCCATGTGGCCAGAATGTTTTTGAAGCGGCCAACCTGGGTCCGCAGTCGGTTTAGATTTCTAGATTGACCATTACAGTTCGTGTCCAGGAGGAGAAGTTCTGATGGGATGATAAAGTGTGAAAGAATTGGGTGTTTCTGCTTCCACAATGCATATCTCTCATCCTCTGCACTGTCTTTTGAACAGGTCGTAAATCGCATAATAAAACTTAAAAAAATATAAACCTTCTTATAATTTAAATAACTTAAGTACAAAATGAAACAACAATCAGCATTTCAGTGGTCAGAACATTTCACTACCTTTTTTTCTGGACGCGTGAACTAATGGCGATGACGTCACACTGTTGTTTAGGCATCCTTTTTCTGTTACTTGGCAGTTTCCCTTTCAACAGATTTGAAAGGGTTCTAACTGAATTTTGAAAAGGGTTCTAACACTAGATAACTAGCATTTCCCTATAAAACGACTTATTACCATAACAAAACAAATCAATTTACCTCTTTTTTAGCTTCCTCCATTTGTCTTTCTGATTCCGCTCGTTCCAATTCTTGATTTCTTTCTAGTTCTATCTTTTTCTTTACTTCTTCCTTAGCCCTAAAAATTAAAACGACAACAACTCTAAACAACTAAATTCATAGAAAACTATAAAAAAATCAATTACAAACCAGAATTACATTTTATTCTTTTTTATTACTGAAACAATCAGTCCTCAGGATAAAGTGATCCTTTCAGCAAGTTTCAGAATCTGATTCCAAGGAAAAAAACTCTGTTTTCTATCCAATCAACTATAAAATTATAACGACATCCTACCTGTCAACTTCTAAACTGCGCTGGTACGCCTCGTCCTGCTCCCTCTTGACACGTTGTCGCGCGTCTCGCTCCCTCTCCATCTTGGCCTCGTCCTCTCGCGCCGAACTGAACCGCTCTAGCGCTTCTACTAAACCACCTAGTAACTCTGATACGCCTACGTTACCTGTGTACATGTGCAAACGTGTATTAACTTGGAGCCAAAGCATTAGTAAACCGTAGCGGTCAGCTACAGTTATGTCTACATGATAAAGTAAAATGGGTCCAGTACGCCACAGTCACGACTACATGACAGAATAAAGGATGAAATCGTAGCTTGGTGTCGAGGACACGCTTTTCCTTTTTTTTTTGTCGTGGCAGCTAAGGTTAATCACAGAATATATAATAGTACCTTACCGGTACAGAAGTTTCACTCCCGAGTTTAGGTATGATAAACGCAAGCGTCCGGTCACCGGACTAGTCTCAATAGGCTGGCACTCGCTCGACTTGTCGCACACGCAGCGCACGCATCCGCGAAACAAATTTTAAAGTAAACTGTTAATACCGTAAGGTACTAGGTATTGTATATTCTGTTGGAAATCTAATCAGTTCTGTGTCGTGAGTGATGGAGGCACATAAAACAAAAAAGACAAAAAGATATTGTATTGCAAATGGATGTTTGAACTCCACAATTAAAATACCCAGTTTGTCACTGTTTGCTCTTCCCAAGGACCCTGAAAGGTACTTCATTTATATAACAGGTCATATACTTACTTAAATAAACGCTATGATATAAACAAAATTATCGTGAATGAAAAAATAAACAATCCATCATAAATTGGTCTCTAACTGCATTGGTTGTAATATGGCGGTGAGTGTCTGTTTATACTGAACGAACCTATCATATGTCAATGGCTAAGCGACTCGCGCGCTCGCCGGCGCCGCTCGGCCCGCGCCGCCGCTCGCTTGAATAAGACAGAGGAGATAGTCGAGGAGCCAGAACAACAGATTACTTCTTGAAGCTTTTTGTAAGATTACGCATTTATGCTACATTAAAATTTAACAATCGTTGCTTTAAATCAGGAAGAAAATCAATAAAACAGTATTTAAAAGTAAAACAACTATAAAATTGAAAAAATAAGAAAACGTATTGTCTGTTGTTATATATTTTAGTACCTACCTACTTAATTAAACATAATTACTGCATAATTTGGTCTTTGTTTATCATTATATCCCTATTTTTATTATTATTTTACAGGTAGGCATTTTATATTATTTAAGTACCAATCTCGGTTGTCTAGGTCCTAGACTATTGCCCGTTTGGAAATCGTATCAACATTACCTCTGACAGCCCTGGCAGATTGAAGCGAGACGGCACACAGTTATTGTACTATGAACGCTATATGCAATGCAAAAGGTTGAAATTAGGTTGTTTTCCAGAACAGTAGGTAAATATCTCGACGATTTTGCGCCGCTTGTATGGAAGTGAGACAGGCCTGGGTTAATAACCCAAGTAACAAAAGGTTCTATAACCCAGGCGTTTTATCACCAGACAGTGATACAGTAGGCCTATAATGGTAACCATTGTGACTGCTTGTACTATAAAGGTTTTCAAGAGAGT
Source organism: Leucania comma (assembly GCA_958295575.1). Classification (NCBI taxonomy): domain Eukaryota; kingdom Metazoa; phylum Arthropoda; class Insecta; order Lepidoptera; family Noctuidae; genus Leucania; species Leucania comma. The sequence continues at coordinate 17,619,863 of OY282480.1, forward strand.
GTTTTGGTTCTTTAAGATTAAAGAGCATTTAAGTTCTAAAATGTAGCTCTTAAAATGTTTATAGGACCATACAAAAGAATCTTTAAAGTATTGCACTGTAACAGATATGAAAAAAGCGATTATGGTACTATTTAGTACTATAGACGACCTTACTGACACTTTTGTGTATTTATTTTGCACTAATAATGTGTCAAAATAACTTTTACAGTACTAGTATGGTAGAAGTATCGTAAACACTATTACAGCATCAATTTGTGCTATAAAACTACCTTGCACCACCATTACGTAACCTTTTAGCTTCTTATACGCTCCCTCAATATCGCTATGGGGCTAGTTCTGTAAAAGTCATGAAAACTCTTCTATAGTACTAAATAGTACCATAGCGATACCTAGCGCAGTTTTTAAGTAACTTAAATTTTAAATAGCTCTATAAATGAGTTTGTGCTTCTGCTACGAGACTTAAAGTGTGACATATTCGTTTTTTATGCAAATATGGCTGCTGTTTTCTGCCATGATAGCACGTTAGCAGCACGGCTGGAATCAATGTGTACTATAGCAGCTATTTTCGGAACGAGACCTTATTTTATTAATTAAAATTTAATTAAAACACGAAAATTATGAGGGCGCATTGTCAAATTTGAAATCAGCATAATGATTTTATCGATAAAATTATTTTCGCAAGTGCAAGCTATGATAAAGTTACGATTTATGAATGTTTTTTAGTATGTCCTTTTGCAACAATGGCAAATGACATAAAGCATAACTTCCAATCAATATATTTTGTATTCTTGAGAAACACTCAAGATGATACGATTACAACACGAACAAGTGTGATATGAAAGATCACTGGAATCGTTTATGGTGCAAAATAACACTATAAACAGGTTTTGGTTACTTTTATAGTGCAAATTTGTAACATAAATGTTGCAGACAGCAGTATTTTAGTACTAAAAAGCGGTTCTCGACACTTTTACATTTCAACTACAGAGCTGATGAATCACCGTGAGAGCTTTTATATAAAGTTTATAGAATAAATCAGTGATAAAACTAGGGCCTTTTTGGGGTTTTGTAAAAGTTTACAACATCGTTATAGCACTAATCATGAATACTAATTAGCACGTCCTAAATCGTTCTCTGAGCTTTTATAGTACCAAATTTTGCTACTTGGGAAGGATACTGCCGATTAGCACTACGCCTGTCGAAACCGTGTGTTTTTAAACATACTAGAGAATCTTTAAGTCCGAGTGAAAAGATTCCTATTAGGCCCACTTGCCCCATCGTCGACTATATTGCTGGACGTTAGACTACTAGGTACACGCTGTTACCTAGTCTCCCTACGAAGATCGTCGTTCAACATTGCCTGATAGTTATTATAGGTTATTTAGAGGTCTTACATTGCTTATAATGACTGGCCGATGTGGCCTGCGGGATTAATCGAACTGAAGACACATAGGTAAGTTTTAGTAAGTAAAAGTCTGACATTCGCCCTTGCTCTATACAGAGTGGGATAAGTTATTTGATGATTTCCCACAGGTCTGGCCAACGAGACAAAGCTAGGGGAGACCTATGTTCAGCCGTCGTTCAGTTCAAATGATGATGATTTAGTGTTAAACAGTAGTTACCATTGATGACGGAGTAGATCTCGGTGTTGGAGCGCACTCGCATGATGATGACAAGCGCGGGCATGCGGTCCACCGGTATGTTGCGTATCGTCATGCTCGCTACTGGTCCTAATGCGTTGGCTACTGATGATAATAACCTGGAATCATTATCGGCGAATTTTACTTTAGCAGTTTTATTTCAAAAATAATCCCATATGACAAAGGAATGAGCCGCTAGAGAAAACTCTCGATACTCAAGAATTACGAAAAAAAAAAAACAAAAAAAAAAACAAAAAAAAAAGTTAATAAAAAAAAAAAATGGCAAAAGTAAGGGCAATTGCCCTTACTTTTGCCATTTGGTAAGAAAAATCTTATGCATTTAGCTTTTCCCCCCATTTAGAACTAGATTTTTAGCAGTAAACTAGTTTAGGACCTGCAGCAGGGTGTTATTTTCGTCGTCAAGTGATAAATGATAATGATAAATGATATGATAAATGATATATGATATTTTATTTTTGCAAATAGGTTCTCAAAAACACTTTTACACGTCAATTTTTTTTTTCGTCAATTTTAACTAGATGAGGCCGGTGTTTCCTAGCTGACTACCCTGAGAAGAAACACCGAAACAAACTCAGGGGTCAAAGTCTCTTTTAAAGTCCATACAGCAAACAAGTAATGGTCAAAAACATATGAGAACCATGCAGATTAGTGTCTGGGATGGTCTTTTGAAGAAAGAACCACACAGTTCTGAGTGGACCTGTCCAGTCAGTGCAAGCATTTGTCAGTATTCGTAAAGCTCAACTCAGGACTACTAAGGAGCTCAACGACTTGACGAACAATACCAAAGAAAGGACATTTGGGTAGGCCGCAAAAAGTACTCATAACTGTCAGACATTAATTAAAATTAGAGAAAAACGAGAAAAAAAAATCCACATAGTCCCCAAATTCACAATAATAAAAATATACAAAAATGTAATTTTACAGCGTTAATATTGCTAAAATAAAAAAAATAAAAATTATAAAAGTAATTGTTAATGTCAAATTGTAAAAATAAACAATGTCATAATTGTATAAATAAGAATTTAAAAAAAAAAAAAAAATTAAATTAAAAAAGTTAACAATGTCATAATTGTAAAATAACAATAATCGTCAAATTAAATAAACAAATAATAAAGAAGGGCAATTAAAAAAAAAAAAAAAAGTAAATGAAATAACAACAAATATAGTGAGTACTGGAGCAGGTCAATCCCAAGCCGTTTTGTCCTCGAGATACTCTTTTACAGTATAAAAAGCCTTCTGGCAAAGTTTCCGTTTTACAAGCTTTTTGAATTTATTAAGGCTAAGTTCCTGAATAGGACTGGGAATCTTATTATAAAAGTGTATACATTGGCATCTAAATGAGCCTCCTATTTTTCTGAGTCTAGTCGCAGGAACCACTAATTTGTGTTTGTTCCTAGTATTCACGTTGTGAATATCACTGTACTTTTTAAACAAATTTCTATTTTTGTGAACATACAAAATATTTTCATAGATATACTGAGATGGCACAGTCAAAATATTAATAGTTTTAAATTTATCTCTAAGGGAGCATCTGGGACTTAATTTATAAATTGAACGAATAGCCCTTTTCTGTAAAACAAAAATCGTCTGAATATCAGCGGCATTTCCCCACAATAAAATACCGTACGACATTACGCTGTGGAAATAACTGAAATAAACTAAGCGGGCTGTCTCTAAATCAGTTAGATTTCGGATTTGTCTAACAGCATATGCTGCAGAACCAAGTTTTTTTGACAACTTATCAATGTGTGGGCCCCACTGAAGCTTAGCATCAAGAGTTAAGCCCAAGAACACTGTAGTACCTTCAGGACTCAATTCTTTACCTTTTATTAGCACACTAGTTTCCACTTGCCTAACATTAGGCATCGTAAACTTTACAAATTTAGTTTTTTTTTCATTAAGAAGTAAGTTATTAACATTAAACCAGTGTACTATTTTTGAAAGGGCAATATTTATATCGTCAGTAACCGGCTGCTGACGTTTAAGTTTAAACAAAAGCGAAGTGTCGTCTGCAAACAACACTATATCATGGTTATCCTTTATAAGGTAAGGCAAATCATTTATATAAATAAGAAATAAAAATGGGCCAAGAATTGAACCTTGGGGTACACCCATTGACACTACAGACCCGGGTGATCTTATTCCGTTTACGTCAACTCTCTGAATCCTATCACTCAAATATGAAGTAAGAAGATCCAGGGAGGAGTTCCGGATTCCGTAATGGTGAAGTTTCCTGATTAATGTTTCATGGAGAACACAATCAAAGGCCCTGGACAAATCACAAAAAATGCCCAGGACATCGCATTTGTCTTCCCATGCATTATAAATATGTCCTAAAAGTTCAACACCGGCATCGGTTGTTGAACGACCCCTTGTAAAACCAAACTGTTTAGTGTGTATTAAAAAATCTTTGTAACTGTTGTAAAATTAGTTTTTCAAATATTTTACTCAAACTCAAAACTCAAAAGCATTTATTTCAAATAAACCATTTACAGGCACTTTTGAAAGGTCAAGGTGTCAGTCTGTCAGAAAAAAAAATGATGCTAATTGCACATTCCAAAGCGTAGATCTCTATGGAGAAGAATGTGCAAGAAACTCCATGGACACTCTTTTCAATCATTTTATGTATAACAAATATCTCTGTTACATGTTTCTTGTCGCTGCTATTATGTGAGAACAATGTCAATAAAATAAAGTAAAGACAAAAAAAAAGGCATTCTAAATAAAGATATTAAAATAAACCACTGGCAGCTAAGAGATGACCAGTCTCAACTGACAGCGCCCGTTCACGGACATGACGCGCATATCAGCACCACTCAGCTCAACCATTTTGAAGGGAACCGAATGATCCAACACACGCGCCACCATCAGTGAGACATTTGAGTGAGCATGACAAACTCTCAACCACCATGCTCATTTATGTCAAACAAGTCCAATATCCAAAAACCGTAAATTGCTCCATGGTACTCACATTTACAAACTTTGAAAATAAATGCTTCTACATTATACAATAATAATTTAATATTAAATAAAAAGATAAAAAAGTATTTTCCAATCAATTTGTACGCCCTGCTGGTAGTGGAGCTGGACCAGCATTAACCCAAGCATTTTTATCTTGAATATAATCATCCAAGCTATAATATGCCCGTGTACATAGTGTGCGTTTAATACAAGATTTAAATTTTGTTTCATTGAGTTCTAATATGTGAGGAGGTATTTTATTGTAACATTCTAAACAGTACCCCATGAAAGAAGACGCTACTTTAGCCAGTCTGAAACCTGGTTGAACTAAAAGGTCCCTATTCCTTGTAACATAATTATGCCTATCGCCTCTTTTACTAAAAAGGTGAAGATTCTTTCTAACGTACATGATGTTTTCATAGATATATTGACAAGGTACCGTCATGATGTTAATATCTTTAAACAGTTCCCTTAGAGAATCGCACCGGCGGAGATTGTATATGGCTCTGATGGCTCTTTTCTGTAATATAAAAATAGAGTGGATGTCTGCAGCCCGTCCCCATAGTAAGATACCGTATGACATGATACTATGAAAATAACTAAAATAGACTAGTCTAGCGGTATCAACATCCGTAAATTGGCGGATTTTTCTAACAGCATATGCAGCTGAGCTAAGCCGTCCTGCAAGAGATGTTAAATGAGGACCCCACTGTAGCCTTGAGTCAAGCGTTATCCCCAGGAAAACCGTTTTATCGACGAATTCTAGTTTTTCGTTGTTCAATACTATGTCACATTCACTACTTTTGACATTCGGTAAGGAAAATCTTATGCATTTAGTTTTCTTCCCATTTAAAACTAGATTATCAGCAGTGAACCAGTTTTGGACCTGCAGTAGGGCGTTATTTTCGTCGTCAAGATTATTAGTCCTTCTATTTACCTTAAAAATCAAAGAAGTGTCGTCGGCAAACAACACCATATTAAGTTTATTTTGCAACAAATGGGGTAAATCATTAATGTAAACTAAAAATAAAAAAGGACCTAAAATCGAACCTTTACTAAAGGTGGGTAGCACTGAGATGGGTCTATAATTCGTGGGGATTGCAAGATTATAAGTCTTTCTATTTATCTTAAAAATCAAAGGTGTCGTCGGCAAACAACACCATCTTAAGTTTGTTTTCCAATAAATGAGGTAAATCATTAATATAAATTAAAAATAAAAATGGACCTAAAATTGAACCTTGGGGTACCCCAAATTTAACATTTAGTCCCAATAAACTGACAACGTTTATCTGAACTAATTGCTTGTCAACTAATTGTTTGTCATTCAAATAAGATTTTAATAAGCTTAACGCTGTTTTACCTAGTTCGTAATGGTGAAGATTCGAGAGTAATGTTTCATGAACTACATAATCAATTGCCTTAGACAGGTCGCAGAAGACGCCTATATTAGACGACAGTAGGTTTCTGATTTAATTCCAATCCAAAGGAGGTATTTGTTGGTGTTTATTATGGCCTATAGACACTGTTAGTGAAAGCAGTGTTTAAAAACTGATGCCATATGAGAACGAGACTGATATACTATACTAGCCTACAAGGTCGATTTTTGCTCGTTTTAATGCTTTTTACTTACATATTATTGTTGTCGGGGTGTGTAAGGTCCCAGCCATATACTATGAAGTTGGCGGAAAGGGTTTGCAGTACTGCTTCACAACCAAGAAGTTGTGCGCAGAACACGTTGGATAGTACAGACTGTTCGTGGTGCAAGTATACGCCTAGGAGTTTCCGCTGCAAAAACAAATAGTACATACTAGTAAATTTTTCGATTTGAACACAGTTCGTGACAATACACTTGCCGCTTATTTGTTTGTAGAAGGTATTTGAACCAAAAGCCAATTTTGTATTAAATTCGATTTTTGCATACAAGTAAGAAATGGTTAGTTTTATGGGCGAGTTTAAAAGATAGTAGAGAAAGGTGAGGGCTTTAATTAGACAAATCGTATAGATATAAAACTAACCTCTTTGGCAGGTTTGAGACAGGACTCCTTGATAGCGTCCTGCAGTGTGCCCTCGAAGAAATGCGGCGTGTTGGGTCCGTACCGCGTACGGAAGCGCTGCGAGAATTCGATGCAGCCTAACGCTTCGTCTTCTACACTATCTGACACTGGAACATATACAAATGGTCAGTGAAACTGTGGTTTTTTGCGCCATACACAGTTCTCAGGAGGTTACTTAAAGATAGAATAGAAATACTTTTATTCGGGACAAACACATCACAATGGTTACAAACACAAAGTAAAAAAAGAACAAAAGTACAGACTGAGCCGAGCGTGCCCCCGCACCAAAAGGGTGACCATCTCAGTATTTTTAGGGCATCAGATACCAAGATAAGAATAGCACGGCTGACGGATCTTGGCGCGCCCGAACTTTGCTCAGAAGGCTGCGGGAACAAAATGGTGGCACGAGGCGACGTGCGCGGGGTGGAGATGTTGGCTAGAGATTGACACTTTGAAAACACAATTAACCGTTTATCAAACCAAATATCGTAATCGATTTTATCGATTTAGAATTTATTGATTTTTGTTTTTAGGAGATATTGAACGAAATAGATATACAAACATAGTGAATTCTCTTGTTAGTAAACGAAATTGTAACATTAATAATAAAAAAAAACGAATAAAAAATTATTTTCTTAGTTAAAATGCATGATTTAGTTAAATATCAGTTACCTATAGGCAACTACTAGAATAACGACTGATTGGGAATATTTTAAACCTCCTTATAAATTTTCAGATTTCCGGCCACCGTAGGCGCGGGTTTGAGGACGGCGTACAATGGGTAGCACGCTGTCCGATTGTCTGGTAACCGACCGGACCGAGCCCAAGTCGTCGACGGCGCGTTCTGTTCCCGCGCGCCTCAAGGAGCTGTCAGCACATCGAAGAGGCCCAGCCTGCTAACTGCAGGCAGGCAGGGTCGAAGCCAGTTGGGGTCAAGGGCCGTTTTCTGAGAGGAAGGCTCAGCCCCGGCACTATAGGCAATGAAGGAACGGGGTAGGTTTTTAGTCAGTAAGAGTCTGACACTACTTCCCGCTCCACCCAAGGGCGGGATTTGTCATTGGATGATTTTACCTACCATAAAAAAACCTCCTTATAAAATTGAATATAAATATATTTTTATAACTTAATTTCAATCGATTTGGACAGAAATCGATTAAACAACACGCGTATTGGACCTCCCTTTTTGGTTATTAAAAATGCTCGGTAAAATTTTGTGTTTTCTGTCACACTTCAGCATTCCTGTCTGCTATTTCTGTCTTGAGTACACGCGGTTAAAAAAGTTTTATTTGATTTTTCATGTTGATAATTGTTTGGTTGATTGTTGTTTTTATTATTAAGATGCTTCTATTGCCTTATTATTAAGATAGTTAGTTAGAGTTAAGGGTTAAATAAGAGGAGTAAACATGTACAAGTATATAAAAAGATACTAAAAGTATTAGAAAACCTATTCGTATCGCGGAAAAAAAAATATGCCACTAACAATTCTTTTTACGAGTGTACATGCGCAAAAGTTAGCAGAGCCTAACTTCAGGCGCGCCAAGATCCGTTGATCGTACTGTATTTAAGTAATTTAACTATGGAGTAAGCCGTAAATAATCAGCCTTTAAAGGAAGAGCATCGTAATTTACGTTCCTGTTTAGAAACTATTTATGATAATATGTTAATAGAAACAATTTTAACAGATCAGCAGCTGTATAAATAAAAACACATATTTCTTTTGTAGAAAAATATTATTCGCGGGACTTAAGTTGAACTATGACCTTCAATGCGCAGTAACAGATTTTCGTGTCTCAATCGAAGCCCGGCAAGGCGGGGATCTACACATACCATAGCAACGATCGCCATTTTATATCAATTGATATGCCGCGAAAGGAAAAAGCCCCCTCTTGCAAAACATGCAAACTGCCACTAAAAACGTTTTTACTAAAAAAGGGTCGATATGTAAGTAATGTAAAACAGTTATAACAGCTCTGCTAATAATGGTAATATGCCATTATGTATAACAGCAGTTATTTTTAGAAAATTTACATATTACAGCAAACAGTTTGCAATGGTCAAGTAGTAAGTGTATACTCACTGAGTGGCTGCAACCTCTCGGACTGCACGAGGTCCACGAACATGTCGTCCTCGCCGGTGTACCCTTCAGCTGTGTCCTCTACCTCCTCGACTGAACTGTTTTCACTGTCCGAGCTCTCCACTATTATCTAAATTGATTACATTCTTTGTTATTTAGTTTTAGACTAAAGGGTCGTGAAATGTGGAGAGTTGTTCCTGATTTTAATATTAAAGAATTACAACTATACAATATGTATACAATTTTACTAACAGAAACTAGAATTATGTGCAAAAAGAGACAGGGAAAGCTTTGCACTACACTGGGTAGTTAAATTGGACAAATAATTTAGACAAGTGACACTAAAGTTGTCAAAAAATAAAAGGCCCGTTCTGACATTTGTCATCACGACGAGACTATTAGATAAATAATAATAAAGAATACTCGCAATATATTCTATCATATTAGATAACATACCAAAAAATTTTTTGTATTTTTTAAAAATACTTTATGTTATTAATTATTTTATTGTTTCTTTCAGTTTCGTTTCAAATTGCATTTTAGACTCTCTCAAATGTCAAAACAGGCCTAATTCAAAATTGTTCGGGTAAGATCGGCTCGAGTTAACCAACGTTACCTGAATGATCATTAGCAGTGTGATGGCTGAAATACACAATACCACTCACACTACCCACAAAATACAGTGTGCTCAGCTTGCCTAAAGAAATATTCACTTTAAAATATAGTGTAGAACACGTAAGTATTGTGTTAGTTAAAATATAAGCTCACGGAATGAAAAGATTTACTAATATTCAAATATATTCGCTGTAACCCATTTTTCAAGTGGGTAAGTTTTTCTTTTATTACAGAGGCTCGTGAATCGAATTCCTCCGAAACGGTTTGACTAATTTCGATTTGTTTTTGTTGAAGTGAATAAAAGAAATCTGAGAATAGGTCATAGGATATTTTTTATCTCCCAACCTCGCTTTTTTTTTAACAATTCATAATGCAGAACTATGTTTGCAGGTCAGTTGGTATATTTTTTTTAAAATTTTAGCTAAGTTAGTGAACCTTTCCCTCCCGTGACTGCACAAAGCCGATAGGTTAGTAAAGGGTCCAGTACCGTACTATTTACCCTCTTATACTCCTTCTGCTTCGGGGCGCGTCGCACTGTTAGCTCATGTTGAGGGAGGTCAAGCCCGGCCATCGCTAGCACTGTCTCGTCCAGTCCTGTTACCGAGGGCCAGCCTGTCCATTGCTGGGGAAAGTAAAACTTAAATTTAGTAAAAAAAGATAAAACCCACCGAATGATAGCCGCCATGGTCAATGGTCCATTAAGGACTGAGTGCGGAAACAAACTCCAAAATATTTTAACTTCGTCTAAGGAAGTTACTTAGGCTGTTGTGCATAATCAAGGTTGGAAAACAGCGCCAAATGAACATAGCACGGTATTAAACAGCTAAACTTGCTTTAAACCCCAATATATCATATCCAGCTAAGTACGTCTAGTAACACTTACCTGATGTCTGACGGGTATGTCTGTGAGCGAGTATATGTCGTTCTTCACCTCCTGCACAGTTTTGGTGCCAGGGTACTTGAGCGTGTACTCCTTGTCGTCCAGTTTCACGTGCAGAACGTATGTAGTTGTCAGCCTTTCTGCGACCCTGGTAGAGGCGATAAGATACATTAGTTATAGTAGTAAATGAATAGATTATTGAGTACAGGACCGCCATACTCTATTCGCAATAAGATTAGACATTAAAACAAACTTTATTTACGGTCCGTTCAACCGATTTTGACTTTTATTGCATTGGTGGAATGATAAACGGTGGCCGCAGTAAATAGTTTGTATTGTAACCATTTTTTTTTGCTTTTAATGCCATCCTTATACTCACTCATCATCCGCCATAAGAGCTTCAGCAGCTTTGAGCCGCAGCACGGCATTCTGCGGCAGGTTGAGCGTCTGTAGCGTAGCGTTGTTGGTGGCGCGCGAGCCGCCCAGCCCCGACAGCTGCTGCCGACATACAGGTACGCCGCATTTGCTCTCCAATTCCTTTTTTAAATCACCTGATAACAGAAAGGTAGTTTAGAAGAAGGCTGTACATGGTCCTCCGACCGGACAGTTGTTGTGTCTGGTACGAGCAACTGATTTCGAAATGTTGTATGTATATGTTCCAATTGCGCTGAGAACTCCGATTTCGCAATGCAGGATAGTCCCTAGTGGCGATATAATTACAGTTGAATGTAATGTTGCCAGTTGAAATGTTTTAATTTAAAAATCAACTATATTACGAACTCACGTACACTGCACATACTAAAGAATGTGAGATTTTTTATTGTAAAAACCTACAAACTTTAATGTAAAATAAAATGAATGCATACGTTTTTTTTTTCTTTATTAATTTTGGGGTTTTTATCTGACCAGAATGCATACGTGTATGAAACTGTATGTGCCTAATAATCGGGTCATTAGTTTTTTTTTTTTTTTTTTTTTTGTGGTAGGTAAAAATCATCCAATGACGAATCCCGCCCTTGGGCGGGGCGGGAAACAGTGTCAGACTTTTACTGACTAAAAACCTACCTTTCCATTCCTTGCCTTTATCCTGGGGCCTTTGGTGACAGTCTCACATAACCTTTGGCCCCAGTAGGCTTCGGCCCTGCTGGACCCCTACAGTATGCTGACAACTCCTTGAGGCGCGCGGGAACGGTGCGCGCCGTAGACGACCTGAGCTCGGACCGGTCTGTTACCGGACGGACGGACAGCGAGCTACCCATTGCCCACCGTCCGCGAGCCCGCGCCTACGGTGGCCGGAAATTGGGATCGGAAACCCGGCGGCGGCGGCGGCGTGTCCGCCTTTGCCTAAGGCGGTCGGCCTCCTCCTTTACTAGCATTACTGCTTCGCAGAAGGAGGCGACCGCCTGCCACTCCTCCTCGCTCCGGAGCATGGCTTGAACCAAGCCCCGGCGCGAGAGATCGCCGCCGATCGCCCCCACGAGGACACGGCGCTGCTCTTCCCAAGCGGGGCACACCTCGACTGTGTGCTCCACCGTGTCCACCGGGCGGTCCGCACAGTGGCGACACCCGGGCGTCGTCTCCGCACGAAATCGGGTCATTAGTACTGATCTAATTTTATTAGGGTGACTTGGTTAACATTTATTATTATTTAATCATAATGTTGATTACATATTTACAGTTATAATTACTATGCAAACAAGGTGGATATTGTGATGTATCGAATGTATGTATATAGATAGTATATGTACTTACCGACTGTTGCATTCGCAGATATTTTAACTTCATGTATCTTATTATTACAATGAACTTGTAGTTCTACAATAGGAATGGGGGTATAATTTAAAAGCGTCGAGGTTGATGCTTGATTACGGTCTTCCCGGTCTGTGGACAAAAAGTCAGTTGTTAAGTATTTCAAATTAAATATCTTTATTTGGTTTTGAATCCGACTCGGCTGGGCGGCGTTCGGGAAGCTGCGTACCGGAAGACGCAGTGTTGGAAGGCCTCCTACAAGGCGGACCTGGCAAGAGTTGCGGGAATCCGATGGATGCGAGATGCACAGGACCGGTCATTGTGGTGACACTTGGGGGAGGCCTATGTCCAACAGTGGACGTCTTTCGGCTGATATGATGATCTTTATTTGTAAAGGTTTTAAAATTATATACAAATAAAAATCTCAGACAAACGCTAGTTAAGAATTCCATTTATTGTACGACTTCTATTTTGGGGTGGAAAATCGTCAAATAACTTCAGGTCGTGTCAGACTTTACGGACTAAAACCCAACTGTGTTCAGTGCCGGATCAAGCACGTAGCAAGAGTAGCAAATGCTACGGGCCCCGCATGGATATACAAGTCAAGATACCTTTACCATATGAATTCTAATCTTTTCAGTATTTTTCATAAAGACAACATGAACCTTTGAACGTATCGGTAGCTTAATCACGTTGAAAAATAAATTAAAGAAGTTTTAATTCGATATCATAAACTTATTATAGACTTTGCTATAGCTTCCGTGCTAGCTTGATCCGGCACTGACCGTGTCCCTTTAGTCGGCGTTTCAGGGTGACACTTTCGAAATATCCCGGAGTCCTAAGGCATGGAGTGACAGACAAAGAGATCTTGTAACCAATGCATGCCTCAAGGTTCAATCAGAATTCTTGAAAAAAGACTACTGGTTGGTGATCGCTTTGTCTGTCTACCAAATTGGTTGCGTTGCATGATACGCAACAACTTGGTTCGAACGTGCGTACCACTAACGAAAATCGAACACTTTGTTCGTCAAACATGTTTGCGGCGATCCCATTAGTATGTTCTGTATGGACGACTACTTCACAATGAAACATGTCTATTGAGATGGTTTTCACGACTGTTGTACGCGAATTGGTTCGAACTATGTTCGCGTACGTTTTCGAATATCCATACGAACGAACCAAATGTTCATGTTTGTGTTCACTATGTTCGTGTTCGTAACGGCTTCATACTTTACCCATATTTACTTCATAGGTACCTGAATAGGAAGGTTGCGGGTACTGTTGGAAAGAATGATTGCGGTCTTTGAACGGACGGAGGGCAACTAAAGGACACAGCTGTATTTAGATCAATAAAAGTCTAACACGTCCTTTTGTCCTTGAAGCGGTAGAAGTCATTTGATGATTAAATACTTCCAAAAAAAAAGAATAGGGTAGGTACATGCATAGAAAAAGTTTAGTCCATTCTTTGTGCCTATGGTACCACAATACACAAAAAAAAAAAACAAAAGGCCAAAAGTATTTGGATAAAAAAAGAATTAAAAATATTTTTTTTTCAATTTCGTTTGATTGCAAAAACAGCGTCGGAAAGTAAGGGAAGACTTTCTACTGCTTTTCTTCGACCTATGGATCATTTATTTTTCAACTAAACACTATTACAATAAAATTTCATACCTGGTGGGTGAGTTTTTGGAGTTATCACAGATATATCATCGTCTATCATCTCAACGTCATGAGTGTCGTTATCATGATCATGTGCTGCTGACGAGCTGGTCCCATCCTGTGGCATCACTCGGTTGATGGCTGCCTGTAAGAGAGAAGAGAGAGTGAGTGAGATGGTGTTATATTCGGAAACGTGTAAACCGTATTATGTGTAAAATCTGCAGAATGTGTGCTGAAATAAGGCTAAGGCTGATGAATAAAAAAAAACCGGTCAAGTGCGAGTCGGATTCGCGTACGAAGGGTTCGGTACCATTATCTATACAACTTTTTTTATGCGATTTATTTTATTCTCTTTATAGTATTTGTTGTTATATAATAACGGCAACAAAAACACATCATCTGTGTACGTTTAGTCCTTGCACACATGCACGACAAGCGCATGGAGATGCAACGCCGGGGCGAAATTCCGCTGCCACGACAAGTCGAGGCATGGCGGACAGAGCTCCGGCCCGATCTCATGGCGAAATGGCGTCAGCGACTATCGCAACCTCGTTCGGGGCGCGCCACAATTGGGGCGTTAAGGCCCATCCTTGAGGCGTGGTTGGAAAGACCTCACGGCATTCTCACGGCGACCAACTTCCGCACGACGAAGGTGCTTACCGAACACGGAAAGTTCGCTAAGTACCTGTTCCGGATTCGTGCGGAGGATTCGCCCGGGTGTCGCCACTGTGTAATTAAAATCATCCGATGACAATTCCCGCCCTTGGGCGGAACGGAAAACAGTGTCAGACTCTTACTGACAAAACCTACCCCGTTCCTTCGTTGCCTATCGTGCCGGGGCCGGGCCTTCCTTTCGGAAACTGACCCATGACCCAAGCAGGCTTCGACCCTGCCTGCAGCTAGCAGGCTGGGCCTCTACGGTTTGCTGACAGCTTCTTGAGGCGCGCGGGAACAGTACGCGCCGTCGACGACTTGGGCTCGGTCCGGTCGGTTACCGGACGATCAGACAGCGTGCTACCCATTGCACGCCGTCCGCAAGCCCGCGCCTACGGTGACTGGAAATCGGGATCGGAATCCCGGGGGCGGCTGGGGCGAGTGCCCCGTTGTCTTTACCTGATGCGGTCGGCCTCCTTCTTTGGTAGCATTACTGCTTCGCAAAAGGAGGCGACCACCTGCCATCCCTCCTCACTCCAGACCATGGCCTGAACCAAGGCCCGGCGAGAGAGATTGCTGCCGCCGATCGCCGGGCCCATGAGGACACGGCGATGCTCTGCCCAGGCGGGGCATATCTCTACAGAGTGCTCCATCGTGTCCTCCGGATGTTCCGCACAGTGGCGACACCCGGGCGACTCCTCCTCAGGAATCCGGAACAGAAACTTACCGAACTTGCCGTGTTCGGTAAGGACCTGCGTCGTGCTGTAGTTGAGAACGCCGTGAGGTCTTTCCAGCGCCCTTTTCGAGGGTCACGGTAATTCTTTCGAACATTAAGAACCCCTGTCCAACAATTAGCAGGCCTGGCGCCTTAACATCACGTGTTAAAAAGTCAAGCGTGCGAGCGAGAAAGAAAGATGGAGCTGTACGCCCTATATAGCTCCATCCTTATAACAGTGGTGCTATTCCCTAAGAAAACGCAGCGCTGCCGCAACGACGAACATCCAAATAGGATACATTGAATAAACAATCCAATGTATAGGCACATTAGGTTCACAATCTAATGTATCCTATTTGGGTGTTCGTCGTGGTGCTACCACAGGTCGTCAAATGGATCGTGTTAAGAGCTCGTGGTAGGGCCTCTGATTCCAGTAGAACTGGATCGAATTTAGCGGCTGCTTTTTATGAATCCAGTGCTCGAAGATATTGAAAAGCAGTCTACACCGGTTCTAATGTCACTGTGTTCTAACTCTCGATTCAAATAATCGAAAATCAGTCTTAAGGAACTTCTTCTTCTTCGTTCGTCTTCTGCTTTGGATGTCGTTATTGTAGTAAAAAGATTTTTGTTTCGCTCAAAGGATAATTAAGTACTAAGACTGCATAGAAAAGAAAGAAAATGCTTACATTTTATCGATTTATTATAAAAAATTGTCGAGTGATTACGATGAATTGTTCCCTGAACGTCGCTTCTCATAATGTCGCTCCTCAAAAGACGTCTTGCTTGCATTCCCATTACATCGCTCTTCACCTTACTGTAAGTCCCACAACGTCGCGCCTACTTATGGTACAGAATACTCGTATTTTTTATAAATAGAATGAGCATTTTTATTTTAACAATCCCTGACTTTTTGAGTTTTTGCAGAATGACCTTGAGGAGCTTAGCATTTCGACCGTGCAATATAAACCGGAACTTTTGAAATCGAATCTCCGTAACACCTCCGTTACAGAGCTATAGAATGTAAAAAAATATCTGTTTATTTAATAAACTAAAATGTTAATTAGTAAATTAAGTATTAGAATTAATTCTTATATAAATAAATAAGGATTTATTCGATACCATTATTTTCAACCTGCTGAGCTTTTAATATACTTAATATAATATACTTATATTCCTCAACTATCACACAACGTAAACTTTTGCCTCAACGTAGGAGCCAGAAGCTCAAGTTGGTCAGTTATCGGCACAGTCACGCCTCACCAAGATGGAGCCGGGTGGAATTGGCTCCGTTAGCAACAGTGCTGTTGGTTGTCTGCATACCCAAAGGTATAAGTAGATCATTTATGTGCAGCAAGAACAAAGTTGCCGCAAGAATGGACCTCAGGCATCGATTCCCCTTGAGAACACCGGCTCCAGGGCCGGGCCTCCAGGCTATATCTGATAGACCGAGCAGCCATCAATTATTACGTGGGTGGACCGATCTTACAGGAAGTCTGCAGTTCAATCACACAGACCAAAGAAATTTATCAATAAAGCTATCGTGCCAGTCCATGTCGAAAGCCTTCGAAATATCAAGTGAGATGGCAAACGTTTCTCTGTGACAGGTCTCAATTCAGATGTGAATGGCATATGCTAGAAGATCCCCAGTAGACCGATTTTGACGGTGACAAATGGCCGATCACTGAAGATGTCGTTAGCGTCTAGGTAAACTAGAAGCTTTCTATTTAGCACCCGTTACGTATCTACTCTTACACAGGATGGACGTTACACAGATATAATATTAGCTTTAAAACAAAGTAATAATTATATTTACATGAATTTGTAATGGGCTGTTGAAGATATTATTATTTGAAAGTAAATGATGCACATAACTAATAGCTACTGAGATTCTTGTGAACCATTAAACTGTGGTTTCTATATTAAGGGTGCTCTAATCGGCGGCTCGAATTGTTGATGGGCGAAGTTAAAATGCATGCTATCTTATCTAACATCATTTGTGTAAGTAGCAAACGCTGTGATAAGCAATAAAAAACGAATTAGGAATACACTATCAAAACATAAACAATGATCTATAATGAAAAACGCTCGTAGAATTTAAGAAAATTGTGCTGTAAATAACTGTTTAAAATAAAACGAATCGGAATTTCCACGAGTTATTAATGACGTTAAAGATGCATAAATTACAGTCGAAATATGAAAGTTTTGAAGCTCACAGCTTCCAAATCTATTTTATTTTATTTACTTCTTTAAAGGGCTAATGATAAAACTAATCGTTATCACTTTTTTGGTTTGATATTGCACTACTAAATAGTGAAGTAACCACTATACTATGTTTGCATTTTTTTTTTCATGAAATAACCAACTAGAGCACCCTTAATAAAAAAAAGTTAGCAGATGAAGGAACCAAAGGACTGTTTTATTTATAGCTGAGAGTTGAATTCCCCTAGCTGTTTGCTGTGGCTGATGTGGCTATTGTAAATAGGTCAACTTCATATAATGACTCAAACAGCCAGCAATAGTAATGGAGGCAAACATACTGAGGAATTTTAAAAAACCCTTTGAATACCGTAATTAGAGACACAATAGAAAGACTATAGGTTTGCGGACACCGGTGTCCGCTTGATGTTTTATATGTTACAATATTGTAAGTGTCACTAAAAACTGATACTTAAATTGGCTTGACTCATTTATATCTTGAGTTCAGCATAAAAGTATGTACAGTTTTAGCCACAAAAGTTCGTGATTGAGGCAAAAGCTTAACTGCCAAAACATTGGGGATCTTAACAAAGGTGAGACTGTATTTCACGCCGGAACAGCTGCTCACCTTCTGTTAAGCGCAAGTTCAATTGTGTATGCAGTACTGCTCTCATCTTTGGGATGGGTCAGCCAAATACCAGCTTGATGCACTTGTCAAGTCAAAACTTTAAAGTCTTGAGCATCAATACCGAATTGCTAGCCTGTTGGTTTTCTATCGTTTACATTTCGGGGAGTGTGCATTGGATTGCTCAAAATTCCGCCAAGTCCGTTCTTGCCGTTCATCAGACCACAAGATGTATGGCTTTGCGCACTGGTACATGGTGGAGATCCCACCCATACATACAAAGCATTTTGGGAACACATTCATTATGCATACAGGTAACCTAGGGGTCTTTAAGTAAAGAGTGAATAGGTTATTTTTGGTATTAGAATTTATTTTAGGCAAGCATGCTCCATCGTCGGCCACATAATCACTTACCATCAGGTGAGATATTGGCCAAACGCCAGCCTATCCATAATTAAAAATGTACTATAGAACCATTTTCAATATCATAATCTTAGATGGCAGGCATCACAGATGATGAAGAAAAAATCATCAACCTGCTGATGACACTACTCATATGGAAATGGTTGCATTCCTTGACCAAATAGCACAAATTAGTGAGGAGATGGGGCTTTCCATAAACACTTGAAATGGCATGAATAACTGTAATGAGTTGAGTAATTTTGAGTCTTGACAGAGACGTCCTGTGTCTAAGACGTTAAATTCTTGTCTATTCTTTTGTGTATATCAAGTATTTGAATAATGTTTAACACCCAGTGCCTTATGATAAATGGTAGAATCTGTTTTCATCAGATCCTTTAGTGTGAAAATATATTGCTATACATGCAATTCAATGTTGTTTACAGCAGTAAAATAAAACAAGATGTAATGGAATTATCAACATAGAACAGAAATATGTCTCTGTAACAACTTTGGTTTAACTATAAAGCTACTTAAATAATTACAATCGGAATCAGACTATTCAGAATTATGAATAATAATAAGTATGATTATTGTTCATAATTGTAACTTGTTCATAGAGATATGTTGTGATGACATGCAGATTTTGAGAAGTTCCATTTAACCATATTTAAATCAATAAATCCTTAAATTCAAATTAGAACTATTTATAAAAGATTAGACTGATAAATGACTAGCAAAATATTGTGATCAATGACACTAGTGACATCTGCAACAATTAAAAATATAAACAAACCTTGTTATGCATATGACAGAATGTAAGGTACAAATTCTTGGTGAACTAATGTTTTGCAGTGTGATGAATTGCATAAAAACTGACATTAGTTTTGAATGTAATATAGTTTCTACCATTGAAAAAAAAACAATAATAGAGTAATGCACTTACAAGTAAGTCCCAATTTGCTTCTTCTAGGTGGTATATAGCTTCTGCAACATCTTCTATGGCTGTTATACCCTAGAATTATTTGTTTTAATTAATATAAACGATGTATACAATTCCCTTAATTGCATATACTACGCAATTGAAGAACGTAGTAAACACCAACCACAACCTTGTAACTTAGTAGCTTCAAGGAAGTGGACATCAACTATGCACAAAGAAACAATGAAGGCATAATTTGTAACATATAACACGTGTCCAAAGTATGATTCACAATCGCAAAACCTATACAGTTATATAAAAAGGACAAAGAAATTTTAAAAGAATCTATTAAATTCACGATAGGACCACAGCACAAAGAGATAAACGAGAATTAAGAGTCACTGTTGTTATACACTACATAACCTTTTTGAATCACTTAAGGGTGGTGATAGGAAAAGTAGGATTATGCTAACACAGGAAGGCACTCTTACCTGAAAATTTGCTAGAATTTCCTCTCTGTTTTCTGCCATCCTGTTAATATTGAGCTCAAAAAATACTATGACATTTGCAATTGCGACAAATCACTCAAACATTGACCATCGACAAACGGCAGAACGCATTTGTTGCCACCTTAAAAAAAGAAAATTGAATGTGACCACAGATTAAAAATAGCGTGAATCTAAGACAAGTCTACGATCGCAAATAAAATCCCCATAGAGTTAGTGACGAATAATGGATGACGTTTTATTTTGGCGGGCCATTCAAAAAAGTTGTGATAAATTCATTATCAAAGAGTAAAGTAATATGTTCATTAAATTGAAAACTGTTCAGCAATAGTTCATTACAAAAATCGACTTATAACTTAATTATATTACTATCTGACCTTTTCTGTTTATGTTTTAACAAGTAATTATAGAAAGTACCCAGGCTTTATTATTTTTATGAGTAGACGAGGTATGTAGGTATTTTTACGAATTGTTGTTGCCTTGTCAATCATTTATTTATCATATCCATATTTTTTTACTTTTCAAATAAGTATTCATTATAAGCCTGTTAGGTACTTGCCTCAGTGAATGAAGTAATATGAATATGGACAGCTGTAAAAAGCATGATAACTCATTCAACATAAAACTGTAATACGGGCGTATGACCCAAGATCGCGGCAGTTGAAAAGCGCGTAAGCGGCTCGCGCACGCGCACTGATCCATCCGAGCTTGCGCACAATCAAAACTTTACGCGGGAAAACAGTGTTCCTTTATAACTTCTAAAATCGCGGTAAATAAAAATTTCGAAATTTTATTTTAAAATTATTTAATGATTAGTAGAGTATCGAACTACCTTTATAGTTTACTGGCTATCAAATAATTTATTTACTAAAAAGTAAATAAATAAAAAACAAAAAAGAAATAACCGATTCTCTTTTCAAATAAAAAAAAAAAATTGTTGTGCATTCAGCAGATAAATTATCACATTTTTTCATTGTGGTGGTTATTTTTTTTTTAATGATTTTTATAAAAGTATGGTGTTTCAGCAGACATGGCTACTTCAGCCATGTGCGCGCGAGCCTTGGCGCTGCTTGCTATGGTGGTGGTCACACAGTCACTCACCATGGATGAAGGTAAGTCTATAATACTGACAAAATAAAAATAATACTAACTGAAGTAGTCACAAACTCTTGATCGATTCAGCATAATGTTATCACTAGCGATGTCATAGGGCAGCAATTATTTTTATTTATCTCTATTGTCCCAAATACCTACCTACGGGTCTATAAACAAAATATTGACCAATAAATATTGTGCCAGCCAGTGCAAGTACATACATACTCGTACCTATTACCAAGGGCGTCGCCAAGGGGAGGTAGGGGGGGGGTTCGCTACCCCCCCCTAGTTGCTTTACAGCTTCAGAGCCTACTTTAGGCACCAGTCTCCCACAATATAATGCCTATCCTATATGTTACTGTAGATATAAGGCTAGCAATTACGAGTTATACTGTGGAAAATTATTTTTAATAATATTTAAAAAAATACTTTTTTATTATACTCTTTACTTCCAATCCTCCTTGATCATTGGCTGGCGACACCCTTGCCTATTACCTTTTTTTTTGGGTGGGAAATTACCAAGTACATAGTCTTTCTTGCTCTGGATGGGGCGTGAGGGTGTGCCAGACTTTTACTGAATAAAACGCACCCGAGTTCCTTCAGTTGCCCTTTCAGTTCCTGGGCCGCCGAGACTCTTTAGATTCTAAAGAGTAGAACAATCCCGCAGACATTCAATTCCAAAAGCTTTGAGTGTCATGCACTTTTTAAGTCAAGAGTGAATAGGTTTCTTCTAGGTAAGCGCGATCTATCGTCGACCGTATCGTCGCTTTCCGTCAGGTGAGATAGCGGTCAAGCGCGAACCTATAACTAATAAAACAAAAAAAAAATACAATCAAAGCTCTTATGAACACACATAATATGTTTACCTAACTTTTGAAGTTTGAATATTATTCAAACTTCAAAAGTTAGGTAAACAAAAACAATTGAGCATAGTTGCTTTAATTTTCAGTTGTTATGACGACCTAAAGTTGCAAATATCTTGTTGCGATAATGAGTTCATTCAAGTCGTTTTTGTTGGAATTTTGCTCAATCTGAAAGGGTAGAGAGGTCAATAAGATAGAAAACAGACTAAAAATAGACAGTGCGAGTCTGTATTAAGGATGTATGCATATTATTCGGATCTGGGCACGGATATCGGATAAATATTATACCGGTTTCGGATACAGTTATGGATATTAAATTATTTCGGATTATCCGCTAGTTTCGGATAGTTCGGTTACTGATAATAGAATTTTAAAATTATAAGAGTAAAATTCAAATAGCAAGTTTTTTTTTTTTAAGTCTAGTCTAGATTATCATTTGTTTACCCGAAAAAATCAAGAACCTGTCATTAGACTCCGCTTAAATCTGAAACTATCCGAAAATTTTATGTCGGTTTCGGATATTTTTTTATTTCGAATATCCGATTTTTCGGTTACAATTACGGAGCAACATCCCTGGTCTGCATGTTATCTCTATGCGTAGGACTTAGTTTATGGAATCTAACTGCAAATGAAAGGTACCTGCCTAGTGGTAGCTATTGTTATTATACTATACCACGGTAATATTATCTATAATATTACCGTGACTATACTAGGAGAGAGTAGGTGTTGGCCAAGCTCATTTTTTATTAGTTTGCATGCAATAAAATTATCTTCTTATGTGCCTCGTTAACGATGACCTCTGAGTAGGTAACTTTAACAAAACATCATTGATATTTTAGGTATATCAATCAATGCATAATATACATATTTTTAATTAATATACATTTAGTGCTTTACTGCGATCCCACCTGATGATAAGCAGTGAGGCAGACCTTCTCCTCCTTCGATGTACGTGGTAAACGACGAGGCGAAACGCTTAATCCTGACCGTAGAAGTTTCAACAACGTAAGGGTGGATATTCGCAATACGTCGGGTTATCCGGTGGTAGTAAGGGGATCGCGGAATCAAGGCATGCAATTCGTGCGCACACTCCAAAATGCAACCTGTAAAATCTGAGCCTGTAAACCGAAAGGCTGGCTACTCTACGCCTGTGCTCAAGGCTTTTGAGAATCATTGTTTTATACTAACAAGGTATGTTAGTTAGCCCATTATGTCCCACTGCTGGGCGAATTCCTTCCTCTCCCTTTTTCACACACGTCTGTCCTCGGCCATCGCATGCCAGTCCCTCCAATATTATCCAGCTCATCTTTCTACCTTCGCCTAGGTCTGCCGCGATGTCGCTAACTAACAGGTATAAAAAAAACCGTAACCTTTAGTTGTACCTACATAATAGTGCAGTAAGCAGCAGATTTATCAAGCTGGACGACTCTTTGATTGTAGATTGAATTCGGTAAAACAAGAATGAAAAATAATGATATATTTCCTCAATTTTATTCACGCGAATCTCATTTTCGTCTGAGACCAGAATCCTACTTAACTTTCCTCTTTTGTCGTCGCAGCTACAAAATTAAAATACACACCCTCAAACACAGAAATACATCAGTCAAAATAAACATCTTAGGTAAATTCCCATTAGGCCAGCCGTGATACTATTTTCGGGGTCATTAAGCGCTGAAGAGAAATTAGAATGCACACTGCATGGCATTTGATGAAGCGGAAGTCCAGGAATTTCTTAGCATGGAAGTTCAGCGACTGGATCACAGGACTTAGTAATAACTTTAGTTTTTCTGTCGAACTTGCTACTTTAGGTACGCATAGATATTACTAAGCTGTGCCTACATTATTGCGCGAATATTCTCGTTGCATTGTGTCGATAAAAACATCGTTGCGGGTATACGCGATGTTGTTGTCTACATTAGTGGTCAGTGGTATTTCTATGCTGCTGTGTATGGGCCGAAACCGCAACACATAAGCGTCACGGCGCCGCACCGCCAAAATCAGCAGTGCCGCCCGCCGGCGCCGCAACGCAGAATTACGTTTATTTAAAATAGAGTAATGTCTTCTTAATAACTATAAATAAGCATAAGTTTATTACGATCAGTGACAGAGAAACGTCTATCCACACTCAAAAATCTCAAAAAACTGGTTATCCCTGTAGGATACGACAATAAACGCTGAAAGTTGCGTTGTGGCGACGCGAAAAAGAGCGGCGGCCGGCACTGCCGATTTTAGCAGCGTGGCGCCGCAATGCGGTTATGTATTTCGGCTCTAAGTGTCGACAAGCATTGGTGTTTGCCCGAATACTTCACGATTATGTCAAACCCGTATCTAGCTCGCTTCCGATATTAGTGACTCGCCCCAACTTCTAAAGAGTGTTACAAATAATTTCAAACATTCATGAAATGTTTGACAGACACACTTTGTTGCATTTTCGGCATTTCTCTACTATGTGTAACAACATTATACACGTAACCCTTACTCCTAAATAACTTTATAAAAATCCGTTTAGAGTAAATCGCAAACAAAACGAGATACGGTAGACAGTTTTTTTTAGGGACTTTTTTTCAATATATCATGTGTATTATTACTAGCTGAATCGGCAAACGTTCTTCTACCATTATATTTTATCAAAAACAAAAATAAGGGTGGGGTAGGAGGGTAAAAATACCGGTCAAGCAAAAGATTTATGTACCTACTACTTTTCGCTATACAAACATTGGACTCTTTGGGTTCCACTTTAGGTAAGGATCTCTTATTCTTTTTAAAACATAATGTAGCTTATGTTACTACTGAAAATGTAGTTTTTTCATTTCAACAGATTTTTTAAAACCGGTCCAGTAATTTTTGAGTTAAATCGTAACATACAAAGAAACAAACAAAAAAATAAAATCCTCTATGTATTTATTATTAGTTTAGATGACAATTAGATTTTTATGAATTTTGAAGGAGTTCGAACAAACACTGTGACACAAATTTTTTATTTATTAAATATAAAATATATTATGTGTAAGAAATACGGACAAACCTTATTAGCCCACGTAGTAACAAACCTTCCTCTAGGTATATTATGATATGATTAGGTGATAAAAGGACCCCTAGCCACCAAAGCTCTAGCGACACGTCATAATGATAGACAAAGCCACCGAATTTGCTCGCCGAGGTAAACAGAGCGTCTCGTAATCTATTTGTCACGCTTAGTCGGGGCTGCGTCGAGTGACCTCAGGATTAAATGATATTAACATGGACGAATATTAGTCTGTTGTACGAGAACTATACATGTAGGTACAGTCAACAAAGGAGATAAGTAACTAGGGACCTTACCATGACGTGTTAAAATATCAAGCGTGTTTGCAAGTAAGGCCGTGTTTACGGAGACGCGGCGCGTTGGGCGTTTCGTCGTACATTGCAGCAGCGGGCCGCGTCATCGCTCGCGCAAACACAAACATATGGCAATGTACGTCGGACCGCCCGACGCGCCGCGCAACGCACCGCGTCTCCGTAATCGAAAACTAAGAGGGATCGAGCTATACACCCTACTATAGTTCTTTCCTTTGGACAGTTTAGTATACGTCGTCAAATGGATTACGTTAAGAGCTCAGACCTCTGGGTCGTCAAATATAGTAAGTTTTCATAAAAAAACTGATGGATGAATATGAATGAAACATAATTAAATTAATAGTAAATAAACAAATCATTAATAAAATTAAAATTTATTATAATAAAATCCACTATATCTGGCGGTTCTGCTTACTTATCTACTTTATTGACTGTACTTAAATAGAAATTACAAAATGCAGATATGGAAGGTAGTTTTACACTGTGCAGCTAAATTTAAGCTTGTATGTAAGTCGAAACTATATAACATTTACGTATAGCCAGCATTATAATTAAAATATGGTGGGAAAGTACTCGGTACAGGTATATATACATCTTATTTTTTTGGGGATGACGGAGTACTTACCTTTTTTTATACACTGTTAAATTTTGGTCATTTTAATCCCGCGGAAGGTCGATTCGGTACATGAAACAGTATCGATTTGTATAGATAAAATTAAAAAATAAAATACTTTTTTTCTAAATCCCCAATTAATATACGCATGTACGAAATTAATTTCTTTAAGTGAACGAGTCAATGACCTTGTAGGTAGTGGTGGGTCGTTGCGTACTAACTACCTACAGTTCTTTTGCCTCGCTCAGCTGACGTTTACTTGAAGAAATTAATTTCGTACATGCGTAAACTAAATCAAGTTTAAAAAAAAGTACTTTATTTTTTAATTTTCTCTTTTCAAATCGATAGTGTTTCATGTACCGAATCGACCCTCCGCGGGATTAAAACGACTAAAATTTAACGGTGTATTAATGATGTCTGACGGCCCAGCTTTTCCCGTCCGCTTCTCTTCATATTCATAACATAAAACTTTTTTTTAATAACATAGGTCCCTTACTAAGAATAACTCCTGTATCATGGCGGTGATAAATACGTAAACTAACATACCCAAGACATGCAGATCCGGAACACCTATCTGTAAGTCATACAATATTTGTTCCGTGTAGGCGCGGTCTTGCGGATGGCGAGCAAAAGGTAGCTCGCTGTCCTACCGTCCGGTAACCGACCGGACCGAGCCCAAGTAGTCCACGGCGCGTACTGTTTCCGCGCGCCTCAAGGAGCTGTCAGCAAACCGTAGAGGCCCAGCCTGCTAGCTGTAGGCAGGCAGGGTCGAAGCCAACTAGAGCCAAGGGTCGGCTTCTGAAAGGAAGGCTCGGCCCTGGTATGATAGGCAAAGAAGGAACGGGGTAGGTTTTTAGTCAGTAAGAGTCTGACACTATTTCCTGCTCCACCCAAGGGTGGGATTTGTTATTGGATGATTTAACCTACAATAAAAAAACCTGCGAAATGCAGTGCGGTCCCATTACGCCAACCATGCCGTTAAAACAAAAATTATACAGTTGACTGTCAGTAATATGTGTATTGATAGATATCATCATCACATGTCCCAAGAGCCAACAACTACCAACATCAATCCATATGCAAAGTATAAAAAAATACATTAAAAGTCCGAATATAGTAGAAGCATCACAATAATCAGGCCAAGGGACAGATGGTAGCCCATACAAGGAGCATAATACAGGTTCCACACAATGCTCAAGCGCATCACAATGTTTACCAATACTTGTAAGATTTAAATATAGCTGTCGTAATCCACTTGTGAGTCAAAATTACTGGAATTTGTTTACTGTAAGGAAAACAATTTGTGAAGGACATTTATTTGCCTTGACTTAACCTACTTGGATGTTATGTCATAGATTATAGCTCATATACCTAGGTATTATACCTCATCCATTCGTCATGTTTTGAAGAGGAATTTCCTTTCCTAGGTTTTTTTTTATGGTAGGTAAAATCATCCAATGACAAGTCCCGCCCTTGGGTGGAGCGGGAAGTAGTGTCAGATTCTTACTGACTAAAAACCTACCCCGTTCCTTCGTTGCCTATAGTGCCGCTGTTGTGATGATTTTTCCAAAAATAAAGAAATTACCTACAAATGTTTTCCTCAAAACTTTACCTAGTTCTCAAATAATTTGAGGTTAATAATGTATACTGGTTCTTTAATTGTTATACAAAATATATGTACATAAATGACTGAAATAGTATCTAACTGCAAATATTTACAACTTAACTGTACAATATACATAAGTAAAAATCTGGACATAATGGAAAAGTTACTACGTTGATAATGCTAATTTTTTCGGCAAAGAATGAGCCGGCCCTCTCAAAGTATCTATTAGTCGATATATAGTCGGTGAGAAATATCTTTGAAAACTGGATTTTAAAAAAATAGGACTAATTTGGAAGCATATCTTTTAAGGGGATTGTTTTTTTTTGCAAATTGGTCAATAACCGAGGGAGTTCTGAGGTAACAAATATAAAAAAAAATACAACCACAAAAGCTGACGTGAACTTGGACTCCATAATCCAAGCGTTTCATGCATATCGTAATAGGTATACATAGATTAACTGTTATTCATAAAGAACTGCCGATGGAGTAAAAGTCCCTTCATGTGCGTCACGGATCCTCCCTTTCCAATGTGGGACTTTATTCCCTGCTCTCTATTCCTCTAAACTGGTGACCCTCGATAATGAACATCAGCGCAGCCTTCGTGCAGCTACTACATCGTGACGTAACAATCGCTTCCTCAAGCTTTCCAGTAGCGAGTCATACAGGCAACACTTTCGGCTATAAAGGGTATCTTGACCACCAGCATACCTTTCCGAAAGGAATAGCCGGCCCCGGCACGATAGGCAACGAAGGAACAGGGTAGGTTTATAGTCAGTAAGAGTCTGACACTACTTCCCGCTCCGCCCAAGGGCGGGATTTGTCATTGGATGATTTTACCTACCATAAAAAAAAAACCACCAGCATAACTGGTCATACCTGGTCACAGTCATACAGCTATATGGTCGTTGCCTGGTCTGGTCATCACCTTGTTACAAATGGGCCTCTTGAATTTGTATCTAACCTTATATCTTCATGTACATAGTAGTATATACATATACTAAGTTTAAAATGTACCTGGAAGTATTCATGCAATCATCAACTTGCATTTTGTGAGGCACCTGATAGAGAATGATTATCCTACTCCAGTGGAAATAGCTCGTTACCATTTGAACACGGCTATTTTTGAACTGAGTGTTGCTGAGTGTGTCTTTGACTTGTTTCAATGAATTGAGTCATCAATACAGTATTTAGGAAATAGATATTTTATGTCCAAAATCGTAGTACCTACTTTGCTTATTTAAAAACTGTAAGAATATAAAGTATTTTTTACGTGGGAAATCTTCAAATAACTCTCCCGAGCTGGGTGGAGCGGGAGGGAGTATCAGACTTTTACTGACTGAAACTCCCAATTTTCCTTCAGTTGCCCGTTTTTGCGAGGATTACGGTAACTACTTCGAATAATACGCAATTCTAGCAGCCAAAGAATGTAGTGCTGGGTCAGACTACACTTGGTGTCGTCATCAATATTTCATCATCATCATTTCAGCCGAAAGACATCCATTGTTGGAGATAGGCCTCCTCCAAGTGTCGCCACAATGAACGGTCCTTCATCAATATTTGCGATGTTTCACTTATCGGTTGCTACTATTGATATATTATAAAAAAACTTTTTACAAAAAAAATAACCGATATCATTAAAAAAAAACACTAAAAGGATTAAAATAACTTTAATTTCGGAAGTCGGTGTTTAATAAGAAACAAACAATACCGAGAAACACCGACTTCCGAAATTAAAGTTATTTTAATCCTTTTACTGTTTTTTTTAATGAAGTCGGTTATTTTTTTTGTAAAAAGTTTTTTCACACTTTTTAGTTGCGATGCACTTAACCAGAGTGTCTATTTCTCATGATAATTCCAATAAACCCAAACACTGCTAAGATACATTGTTTTATTATGAAGTTCTGGTGTCTACCTTCCACCTTCCGGCTCAATCATCAGATCATTTTGATAGTACCTTATAGCCAAAGTGCATCCCATAACAATTCCAACAAACCCAAACACGGCTAAGATACATTGGTTCATTACGGAGTTCCGGTGTCTATCTTCCGGCTCCATCATCATCTTCAGGTCACTTTGATGATACCATTTTCAACATAACTATTCAGAACTATTTATTTATTTGTATTGTCATAGTCACTTAACTATCTTCATTGTGATATCTATGCAAGTATGAAGTTCCGTTGGCCATTTCTGGTCTTCTTCATCAGTTCCACTCCATCAAATGTTACTTTTTGACTGCAAATGTTTAAGTACTCGATAAAAATACCAAAATCACTATATGGTCTATGGCCTATAATATTTGAGGAGTTCTCTCGATACCTCATGGACTCCATCAC
Organism: Leucania comma; assembly: GCA_958295575.1. Lineage (NCBI taxonomy): Eukaryota > Metazoa > Arthropoda > Insecta > Lepidoptera > Noctuidae > Leucania > Leucania comma. The sequence goes on from OY282480.1 coordinate 17,649,382, forward strand.
CAGAATTGGATTTTGAAAAAAATGGGACCAATCTGGAAGCATACCCTTTAAGGGGATTTTTTTTTTGCAAATCGGTCCATAAACTATGGAGTTGTCCGCGAACAAACATAAAAAAAGCATATATACGGTCGAATTGAGAACTCTAAACTCGCACATCTACTAGACACTACCTATAGCCACTGATAGGCAAGGACAGAGATAAGAGCCAGCACTGTAGTGCGAGCGAAATAGCGTTAGCCGCCGAATGTGTGTGATCGCGATTGATGTGAAAAGGTGCCATATACCTATATCTATCTATATCCACTCGCTAGAGACGAGTCACCTATCTTCCGCTGTTTTGATTTAATCTAAGATGGCTACTGTTTTTATTAGCCGTACGGACACTTAAATTAGTCATCATCTCCCTAACCTTGTCTAATGTTAATTAAGGTTGGTGCATCACTTTTTAGTTTTCCATTCTATCCGGTCAACTCTTTTATTTACTCTATTTTCTTTCGTTGTCTTTCTCATTCAATCCATAAATGGTAGTCAAACCAACAATATCTACATAATAGGCTCTACCGTCACCCAACATAGGTACCATGCTGAGTGACACCACCTTCCGGATCGCTACATGCTTGCGTTTGGGTGCTCCTAGTGGAGCTCCACATCGATGTCAATGCGGTGAAGCAGTCGACCGCCTCGGACACCATGGCCTGTCCTGCAGTAGAAGCGCTGGTCGGATAGCACGGCATGCCAGCATTAATGACATCATCCGCCGAGCTCTCGTCATCGCCGGGGTGCCAGCTGTTTTAGAACCTATCGGCTTGGCACGTGACGATGGAAAGAGGCCAGACGGGATGACCATAATGCCCTGGAAGTTAGGTAGGCCTTTGGTGTGGGATGCAACTTGTGTCGACACCCTTGCGCCATCCCATCTTCTGAGTACGGCAGGCTGTGCTGGGGCGGCTGCTGCAGGTGCAGAAAATCTCAAACGGCGTAAATCGGCTTATCGGCTTATCGGTAGTTACATGTTTGAGCCGTTTGGGGTTGAAACACTAGGGCCATGGGGTCCGAGCGCTCATCGAGTTGTTCGTGACATCAGCAAACAGCTAGTCGACTCTTCGCGTGACCAGAGGGCTGGGCTTTTCTTCGGTCAACGAATCAGCATTGCCATCCAACGTGGCAATGCTGCCAGCGTTCTGGGCACTTTTCCCATTGATATCGATGTGGATGAATTTTTTGATGCCCAATAAGTTCTTTTTCTACCCGTTTGTACATAATATTAATTTTCAATTTGTATATATATCTATTAAGTTTTATATCGAACTAGAAATCCATGTATGAAATATTGAAATAAATTCTTACATAAATAGTGGGTGCCGTGGTAGACCTCATAATCTCTCATAATATAATTAAATTACAACTTACGAAACGAGGCCGGTTAGAGTAGCCGTCTGGCCAATCAATCATAATCAAAACTTATTTGAAGGCTTATTAAAAGTGCTGTAATGTCTTGTTAAATGGAGAGTTAAGGCTAGAAAATGTACAAAGTTGCAAAGTCTAAAGAGGTAAGTTACTTGTGAATAGATGGACTTGCGGATATTATGATGAATTTGCAAGGATACTTATTGATAACGGCTACTTATAAAGCTTCTAACTTGGAAGGGAAATTACAAACTTGAGAATGCTATCAATTTTATTAGACTAAGATCCTAGAGCTGTCTGACAGCTCATCTGTCAGTTCCCTTTATCACCTGGTACCTGCTCCAAGGGGGAGCTCTACAGTACCTGTGTACTTGTGGGGCTCCCCCTTGGGGGCCCTGGGCACATTCAAAGCACATGAGACGCTACTGAGAATTTAAGGTTTCATCCATGTGAAAATAAGTTATCAGACAGCTCAGGGATCTTAGTCTACAATTAATTATGGGTAGATGCATTGCAAGTCTTGTACATTATGTTAACGTTTTTACTTTTTTTTAAATAAACAATAGATCGTATCGTTTAGTAAGTATTATATCTAAGAATCATAGTATATTAAAAATCCCTAATTTAGCATGTTCTCATGAAACATTTTGATCTACGAAGCCTATTTATTTTCACAAAATACCCCACTTGATGCTCGTTTACTTCCTAAATTAATATTAATAAGCTCGGTATGGCGGGTGAAAAAGGAATTTTCCAAGGCGTTCACGACAAATAACGTAATATTCTGTGACGCTGTGGCTGGTAATATCTATGTCAAATATCAAACCTTCCTTCCTTTATGCCGGGAATATATCAAGTTTAGTTTTGTTTGTAAATTATTTTATTTAATAACTACGTTACGAAGAAATACTTCTGCGAGTAAGCAAGTATTTCTATTAATATATTCAACCAAAATAAACATATCTACATATCATTCATATCTAATAATAGTACCCAGTTTCTAAGATTTCTCTGGGTTGAAACTGGAAAGTCAACAAAGGTAACATCGATACCTAAACCCAAGAGAAATACTGTTAGGCCTGGGGTCTTTTCTGAGAATTCGATTACGGAATTAAGTACCTAATTACGAAATTAAGAACTTGGATTAGGTACTTAATGTTAATAACAGTTTCAGCTCATCCAAATTCAAACACAAAGCGCTTCAGATGGCTAGCAACACATCTGGTGGGTACATTACACGTGTACATAATTTATTAAGCTCCATATTTGTTTACCACATGAATTAGACTTTACGAAATGTTCACCAAATGACGTACTATGTGAACTACAATTTGATTAGGTTCACAGATGTATTAATGTTTGTAGTAGTAATTAAGCAAAGTTTGTAGACTCAATTAATATAAAATTTGTTGCTGTGGGTCGTGCCCAGAAAAATTAAGTGTGGACAAATTGATCAAACATTCAAATTGTTTTAAACTTATGCAGTCAATGCAAATAGTCCATATAAATTCCTTAGTTCTATATATTCAAAAGATTTAAGTAAGATTCTAGTTTTATTGTAAAGTTAGAAAAAAGGGGAGGTGTAAATGTCCATCCACAACTCTAAGAGAAATATGTGAAATGAACTCTAAACTTTCTTGAATAGTTTTATAAAACTGTTACGAAAAGACTTGGCTACAATTTTATTCTTCTGTGAATATTTGAGATATACGACAGACGACTGCTTCTAAAAGTGTAATATCTGTGAATATTATTTATTTCTAAAATAATAGTGGTGATAAAAGGGAATTTATAAGCATCATGCTGCATATTTTGGTGCTTATTACATGAAAAAATATTTGTCTACTGGTCTTGGGTCGTACATAAACATAAACCGAGACTTATTTGAGTTTATATCATCACTTCACAAAACTATTTTTAATTTAAATTTTGGCATCAGACTTTAATAATAAGCTTGGCTATGTTTTTTGTTTAATAAGTAACTTTCCCATCTAAGTTACGGATTTTCTTTATACCAATGTACTAAGGTACAGTAAACCCATAAACCATAATAATTGTATATAAAAAAATAATATAATATATGATATTATTTGCCTTCAGAAAAAGAAGAGAAAATTGATTATCAGAAAATGAGCAACTTGGCATATCAATGAAGTTTTATTAATATGTACCCGTATATATCATGGTTGAGATAATTGCCGACTTTATAAATCTCTTGTGCAATATTTTATTGGTTCTGAACTTTTCTATTAATTGTGATTATTTGGGGTTCCGTGACTCGAGAAAATCTTACAGCGGGTTTCTAGAAGTGTTATGATGTTATCTAAAGTCAATGAAGCAGAATGGTGACTGGCCTTTCAGAAACAGGGTGTTAGCCTATACATCTAGGAAACTTGAGTCAACACGGGGAAATGACCTAATACATATTATTGGTGATTAATTATGTGATGATCTAATGAATCCGTCATTTGTCAACCCGTACTTGTTAAAAGTACCTTCTAATAGTCACCAACTTCTAGAGAAATCTCATTTTCTTAAGGTGAGAAAAGCAAGGTACTCTCGAAGGCTCTTCAAAATCTTAATTTGCTCGTGAAAAAACTGAAGAAAATTTTAATTTTTCATTTCTCTGGAGTTTAAATGACAAAATACGCTTGCACACTATTAAGTATAGGTATTTATGACGGTTAAATGTAATGTCTTTTAACCAAATACGAATTTAGGTTTGCTAATAAAATGCAGCAGTGAGCAGGTTGCAACAATGACCTCATCGGCGCGGTTAGTTACGACTTACGAGCCTGCGCCTACGCATCTTGTCGGGAATTGGGTCTTACAAGTGTAATTATGTAGCCTAAGATTTATTGTTCCTTGAATTATTGATAAGGTGTCCAATTTGTTTCTATAAATACTTTGTGTTATAAATTTTCTTTGTAATGTGTGGGTTGTGTAACGTTAATTTAAAGCCTTTAGTGGCATCTGCTAGATACGCCCGATGGTGTCACCTTTGTCACAGTTACAAGTATAAATTATTATTACATAGGAGGTTACTACCGGTATAAAAATAAAGACTTCCAATATAAAGTTTGTTGTATATTTGAATGAGAGGCTTTCTATCAGATGTAAAGTTTTCAAAGAATCAATGATGTGTATTGGTTTATCCTTGCGCCGAAAGTAAAAACGATTCACCGTCACTCGGTAGGAAGTCGTGCAGACTTTTATTGCACATCGTTTCCAAGTGGCGTAGCCATTTCCTCAGTTAACTTCGCAATGTCAATGTGACAGTAATCAGCTGATCCCCCTCGTATACTTACATCAGAACTTTATGAGGGTTAAGGTTTGTGAGCCTAAAGGTTTTTTCTTCTGTTGCACCAATATTTGTAGACTTCTGTACCTATCTATTCGTTTTTGTTTTGTACTGGTAAACATCATATTTTTTTCAGAAGTGAAAAAGAGAAGTTAGGCCCGTAGTGATTAATACATATACTTCCGACTATTTTTCGTCATGGGCCTAAATAGAGTTGTAATAAATATACTTTTTAAGAATGAGATCATAATTGAATTAGCTACTTTAGCAGTTAATTAATGTATCATGCATACAATGAACTGTTATGAAATCTGAATATGAAATCATCTATGTAGGTAGCGAATTATGATCGGTATGTTGTTAATGTTTGGAGATTAAAAAAAACGATCGGGTAATCTTATTATATAGATGCAGTTGTATAATGACAGAATCCGGCTCGAAGGATCTGATTATAAACAATTTAAAGAGTTTAGGAATAAAAAGATATTTGATAGGCAATTTTAGAAATCAAATAAAACTGGAGCTCTTAGAATAATCTTTAAGGAGAATTTATTTGTGAAAAGTCAATTTTGTGAGACTCAAATTGTTTTGTAATAGATTTTCATGTAAATAAAATAATACGATGTGTCTAAAATCTTCCCGTATTAAAAAACAAGCAAAGATGATCTTTATTAAAAGTAACTTTGACGTAATAACTTACGCATTCTTTTCGTTTTTATACTCTCTGATAATTTCCATAATCTTTGTATTAAAAATACATTTTTATTTCGGAACAGCCGATACAATCTGTTATTATAATTTCTTCCGAACTTCAAAATGCCGTGGAAAGCCTCCGAAGATATTAAAGAATATAATGTTATTAAGAAATTTTAATCTTGGAGATCGTTTGACGCACAATCTTCGTTTCCTGACTTTAATTCTGTTTGTTAAAGAACATTCTTATCTGTTTCATTAAACAACTAATTTGAATTCCATTGTATCATGATTTTCCTACTGACCTTTTGAATCTTGTATTTTGGCATGGCGTGTACAATTCGCTTAAATGCATAATTAGCCTTTTGATATTCCCACTGTTGGGACTCACACCTCCTCTTTGGGAGAGGGAATGTGCCGTAGATCACCATGCGGGCCCAATGCGGGTTGGTGGATAACACCTATCGTCAAATTTTTGGTTCTAGGAGATGTCGTTTTCTTCACGATATTTTCCTTCACCGTTTTGAAAGCAGTGGTGGTGAAATAAATTACACAAAGTAATGCGCCTGGCTGGGTTTGACCCTAAGATCTACAATTCTTAAGTCGAGAGTTGTTACCACTGGTCACCACTGTTCACAAATTAGGAATACTACCCAATTATTAAATTAACGATCATCAGATGGTTAGCGAAAGATTCTTCTCACTTAGGTTTTTTAACTAGTGGAAAAAGGACTAACTGCTAAAAGAGTTCATTTTAAGGAGTCAGATTTATCTCATAACAATCTGCCCAAATTCCTCGTTGATTCGTAACGAGAGAACCGGTATGATCAGCTGATTATGCATCCGCCAAGCTTCGTTACTGTATTAGGCAAGCAAGGCGGACCCTAACACTGCCCACGCTTAGTTTGATAGCCTAATTTGTGCCGCCTTCACTACCCATAAGCCTTGTGACAAATATACCAGTAATACCTTTGTATATTAAACATGGAGGTATGTATACAGATTTCCTGTTACAAAAAACAAATGCTTATGGCTATGATATCATTAATTTAATGCAGTCGGACTGGCAATTAACTATGACAGAGATAGAAATTGGTCAGCACCTGATGAAATTAATAGAATATTGTAGAATGTAGGTCAGCTTTTTGGGTGTCATGGAGTCATGAAATTGGTTTACCTCATTCTCACACAAATTATCAAATTAGTTTCACCTCATCCACAGTCGCTGATTACCATAGTCACCTGAGTATTCATAAGGATAGTCTATACTCTTCCTCTTCTATTTCAAATCATTATGGGACTTGTATGAATGCTGCAGCAATGGGTGCTCGCTATAAGGATAGGTCAGGGTCAACGGTGCGTTGTGTCCCAAACACGTAACAAGGTGCTGTGAGTATAATTGATGCAAGGTGCTAAGGCTTTGGGATCATTTAAAAGAATCACTAAGGTCTTGGATCCCAAAAGGTAATTGGGAAGGAATATAGGTGGGTTTTAGTCAGTATATGTCTAGCTCTGCCTCTCGCTTCCAGAACGGGAGAAGTTATTAAAACTGGACTTGTATATAAACATAATACCATCTTACACACCAGAGTGCCTAGTGTGAGTTTGTTTTACGCTAACGCGATCGACACGTTTATGACGTTCGAGCCTCCGATTGGCCCGCTCCAAGCTTAACCAATCAGAGAGCCAAACGCGGCGAACTTTTCGATCGCGTTAACGTAAAAACAACTCACACTCAACGCACAGGATACATATTACTGTAGCTTGGCTAGTAAGGAAGTCGGAATAGCTCACAAAATTATAGTAACAACCTGTCGGTAAACTTAGTCGGTATCGGAAGGACTGATAAACACTACTGACGTTGATTGACGACACTTGAAGATCAATTAGATATATATCAGTCTGTTAACTGTTTATAGCTCGTGTGGCTGGTCCTTTGTTGGAATGGACAAGACTATAAAAGTTAGGGAGCTAGGAAGATTTTGGACAGATTTTTAAATTATTATAATATCAAATTTTCTTATATAGGTTGTCATTTTGTCCACTTATATTAGATATAGACTAGAGAGTACTATGTTATTATGAAGTCGGAGAAACAACAAAAGGGTTCTGTGTATTTAAATTATTAGTTTGTATTAATAGAAGCACATTATGTTATAATTATAATATTATTTAATTCGTCTAGCGGCTTGACAACCCAAAACAATCACTTTTACTTTATAAAATTCGAACAGTTATTCTATATACAGCATAAACCTGACAAAAGTATCATTATCATGCCAGTTTGCAAGCTAATCACCATTCTACGTTTGACTACAATGAAATTCGTTCGTTGACGAAATTCTTTCAGGCGAATAATTACTATTTTAATGCTAAATAGCAAATCGCTGACTTCGAGCTACAACTTTGTAAAACAACTGTCAATGGACATACTCTAGATAAAAAATCAACGTAGCTGTCCACAATAAAATGTTAGACATAACATAAGTCTTCAAAGAAAAAGCATAACGCTATAGAATCGCAACGGGGTCAGGATCGCGCGGCGCGCTCAGCAGGAAGGCCCTACAAGGCGATACGAGTTAACTTTTTATCTCGTACCGTTACGCCATCGGCTCCTCTGTGACATCACTATGTCGCTACAATTACTAACTGTTAGAGGCTTTGAGAGAAGCGGACAAGCTGGTTAACGGAAACTTCTACGATCCATGGAGGGTTTTTTTATTTGATAATAACTGCTGCTTGACTGCGATCCCACCTGATGGTAAGCAGTGATGCAATCGTTGTTGGTGAGGCGCCCAAGTTTCTTAAGAGCCTATTCAATTATAATCGGATAGGAAGACCGCAGCAGGCAAATTGTTGCAGTCCTTCAATGACAGAATTGTAAGGGTTTAAATTGCGTCTCATTCTTGTTTACTAAGTTTGATGGTTTTGTTTTCTTTTTTTTTTTTAATGAACATTGAACAAATATGAAAGAATTTTTAAAATATCCTCATCAATCACGAAGTTATAAAGGTTCAAAGCTACTAACAAAAAAGAAAAGTCCGATGTGGCCTTTGACGTCAGTTTATCACGCCCATAAGGCCGCCATAGAAAAGAACGTTTTGACGAAGATGAATAAATATTGAAAACTAGCTGACAACTTCGTACCGCCTAATAGTAGGACGATATTTTATTTTGTGAATTTTTCTATATTTTCTCATCGTTTAAACCTTTCCTGGAGTATTACGAATATTTCGAGACCAATATTTGCCAAATCGATCCAGCCGTTCTCGAGTTTTAGCGAGACTAACGAATAGCTACTCCTTTTTATATATAAGAAAATTGTTATATCTTGTTTCCTTTTTATATTCTTTCACATTAATTGGTTAGATAAGAAATGTGTTTTTCATGCACATTTCCTAATTATTGTAACGTGATTTTTGAACTTTATTTTAGACGCATATGTCATGTTCACTTTTTAGTGGTTCCGAAAGATATGTGATCAGGCCCGACAATAATTACACGTCGTTTTATTGTTTCTGTTTGATGCTCTACTTTGTGTTGTTGAATGCCTAGTTGTGATGTAATACATACTTGCAATTTAATGTTTTTTTCTCTGCCTGTTCCTACATCTACATATGGGGATTTTATAGCCACATAATCTGTGGTATTACTACTACTACTACTATTTCGGGATCTAGCCAATTCATCCATAACGATTACCAAAACTCAACTTGTAACCTAAGTGCCCGTTTACAGACACGCGTCGCGTTGTGCGGCGCTTCGGGCGGTCCGTCGTACATTGAAATAGGTGTTTGTTTGCGCGAGCGATGTCGCGGCCCGCTGCTGCAATGTACGACGAAACGCCCAACGCGCCGCGCGACGCGACGCGCCGCGTCTGCGTAAACACGGCCTAAGGGAGTTTTTATTAACATGCGGATTTCATCACGCATGCGAAATTGCCCCGCTCCTCACGCGTCCCGCGAGCTTATTCCCCGCATTACAATAAATACTTGTATGAAAAGGACATCATGAGTCAAGTCATGCGGAGCAAATCCGAATGCGTTTTTTTTTTTTTGGTGGTTTGTAAAATCATCTAATGACATCTCCCGCCCTTGGGCGGAGCGGGAGATAGTGTCAGACTCTTACTGACTAAAAACCCACCCCGTTCCTTCGTTGCCTTAGATACCAGGGCCGAGCTTTCCTTTCAGAAGCAAACCCTTGGCCCCAGTAGGCTTCGACCTTGCCTGCTTGCAGCTAGCAGGCTGGGTCTCTACGGTTTGCTGACAACTCCTTGAGGCGCGCGAGAATAGTGTGCGCCGTTGACGAAAATCCGCATGCGTTGAAAACCAAAAGTTTATGTCTCAAACAATGAAATGATTACCTTGTTCAAACGTTTATAATTGCATATTTTTAGTTTTATAACCGACTACTAAACATAAAAACGTAAATAAACTTTGTGTTTCTTGCTCTAGTGTTTAAGCAATACTGTGAACAGTTCTTTTTTTAAAATATCCATCAAGATGCCCAAATGTGTATATATAGACTTTGATGGAACGTTGTTATATTAAAATGTTGCCTTACCTCACTAATAGTCTGTGTTGTTTCTAGGATGTGAGTCATTATTATGATGATGATATTTTCTTTATAGGTAACCAAATTGAAAGCGGTGTTTTATTTTGGTTCCCTAACGAGGTGCGATGAGAATTTATTATTCATACTTTTAATATACCTAACTATCTATTACTAGTCTTGCCAACTATAATATAGTAAGTAGCCTTGCTTAAGCATCGCAATGACTTGCAAGTGACTGGAGAACACGATAGTTAAGTAAACATGTACTAACAGTGATTCGTCTCGTGTGAGTCAACAGTTGTGTCATACGGTCCAGAATAACTTTCCTGGGAGCGAACGACAAGCGTTTTATTGAGACTGCCCATAGACCGACGAGACGCCTTGACTGGCAATGTTGGATAGCATTGTCAAAACTTTTCTTACAGACCAGTGAGCTGAGTGTGTGTTGATTTTACGCTAACGCGGTGGACACATTTGCCGCGTTTGGTTTTCTGATTGGTTAAGAGTTTGGGGCGGGCCAATGAGAGCGCCGAATGTCATAAACGTGTCGCGTTAATGTAAAACAAACTCGCACTAGGCACTCAGAGTGTCAATGAGTGTCATCGTTTACTCATTAAATTATTGACGGTAATTTCAGGCTTTGGTTATGACACCCGAAACTTACCCGCTCATATAGCCTGTGCAGGAATATCGGAGCGATTCTATGCTCTGTTAATCTGCCTATTTTGCTCTTTTGCTTTCAAAATAACACGTGTTTAATGTTTTGAAGATCCTGCCACTGACGGGGGAATGGCTAACTTACTTCGAGTTACAATGCCAAGGTTTTTTATGCCCTCAAGGCTATGTCTTTCAAATATTTAACGGTTTAGGCTACCGAATCTGTTACTGAGTAAATCCCACTTTATATTTATAAGTAGGCAATTGGGCACCTCAAGGGTCTTGAATTACGAGGTAGTTCGAAACCAGATTCTGTAAAAGAAATAGCTTTAATTTAGGATGATTCAACACAGAATTACTACAGCAAAATTTAACCAAAAGTAAAATAATTTATGGACTGAATTTCGTCACTGTAAATGCCTAGAACCAGGTGTTTGTATTAATTTCTCAACGTTAATTCAGGCTTAGGTGACAGGTGAGACTGATTTCCGTTTTCAGTGCTTGGAATTTAGTACAATACTACTGTACACGGAATATAAATTAGAATACTTCAGTACATCTTTAGGTAGATATTATATACGGCAAATATAGTATTAGTAATTTGTAAAAAATAGTTATACTTGTTTTTTACTTGCTTCTTTTTTACGTATGTAACAATATTATGTAGCTACATAATAAACTTTAATATTAATTAACCATACACTCTGAACTATATACATATATCACCTTATATATAAAAATATATAGCTTTTCGTTAGTCTCGCTAAAACTCGAGAACGGCTGAACCGATTTGGCCAATTCAAATTTTTAAATATTTGTGATACCTATTCCAGGGAATGTTTAAACGGTGACAAAATATGGAAAAAAAATTATATATATTACTATTAGGCGGTACGAAGTTGACCGAGTCAGTTAGTACAAAAATAAAATACAGTTCTAAATAAATTACAGCGGTTTTTATACACGGAAAGTGACAAGCATTAAATTAACAACGGAACTTAAAAGTTCTAGATTATATTTTAGTGCCTTAGATGTAGAGCTTTGTACGAGTATGCCTTTTGATGTATGGTAAATGATATTTATTTTCCAAATAGGCTTTTAAAAACTTAAGTAAACTAATATTTTTTTCCGACAATTTTAATTAGATGAGGCAGGTGTTTCCTAGCTGACTACCCTAAGAAGAAACACCGAAACAAACTCAGGAGTTGAGGTTTATATTACTTCTAAGTTCAGTGATATCGAGCTCACATAATATGCTATATTAAGAAGCATACACACAGTTTGATTTAGCAACAATATCCGCCTATCTCCAGGTTCAATGGGTTGACAAGCTCTTATCGTACACAACCACGAATCCAATACAATTTATATACAATAGGTAGGTACGTTGCTTACTCTTATCTCTTGAACTTGTGATCTTTGTAACAATTTCAACGAATTTCTACTCAGATCACTTCGTGGGCTTCTTTTGTAGAAAAAGACTTATTCTACAAATCTTGCTCGCCCGGTTTATGTAAGATTTCAGATTTGTTATCTTGCTTTTACAACTTTGCTCTCTTTTAAGAATTATTTTATCTGAGACTTTTTTATTTCGAATAAAATTTTACGAATTTATGTAAATCACTAAGATTTTGTTGAATACTTTGAAGGGAGGGATCATTTCAGAAGTTATCACAAAACTGAAAGTTTTTTAATAGTATTTTACATTATTAAAGTCAAATGTAGCACAGGAAGGGACAACGGTTCTTTGTTAGAACCTAAAGAAAAGAGGGATTGTATTTTTTTTTACCGTTTCGCTTATTATGCTCGCTTACTAAGCTTTTTAGATGTGAAAAAGGTTTTTGCATTTTAAATTAGTCGTTAAACTACCGCATAAACGTGATAAACTCTGTGCGCTGAATGCGAGTTGTTTTTACGTTAAAACGGTCGAAATACTTGTCACCTTTGGCTCTCTGATTGGTCAAGAACGTGGAGTGGGCCAATCGTAGCGCCGAACGTCATTAGCGGTTCAAACGAGTTAGTGTAAAACAAACTCACACTGAGCACTCCGTTGAGAAAAGGTCGCTACTAAAACTGTTCCAAATTAATATGTTCAGAAACAATACTAAAATATAAGATGAAAAAGAAACAACAACAGAAATCATTAATTAAGTATCGAATAAGGTCAATTAATCCTCCAATAATAATCCAATTACGCGCAGTCAGTGATTCGCGGCACGAAAGCCCATTAGGAGCCAAATCTGCTGACATAAGTAAACGCTTCAAGCGTTTTCTCGAGAGGTTTCAATAAGAACAATATAAACGGGAACCATTATTTAAAAAAAAAGGAGAAGTACAAATTACTTTCGTGTCATGTTCGATTATCCAACTTTTCAGTACAATTTTAAATAATGTTATGATTCTCATTCAAATTCAATAGCTACTATACTAGATAGTCGAGTAAAATATTTTTAGAATATATTCTGGAAGTTAGTTGGAAGAAGTTTTATATATCTATGTACCTGTGTTTATATATTTATGGTAGGTATATTAAAGAAATTATTTTTAAGAAATCATGCAGCAAAGAAAATATATTTTACACAGCTATCACAGGAGATTTGAACTACTAGACACAATGAGGAGTCATGATTGAGCTTTCGATGTTTCGAAATAGTGGGTTTTGAGGAAGAAGTTTTGATAATTTAATTTTCACCATTGTCGTTTGTTGTCATTTGTGATAGGTTAGTTAATATGGACGATTAATTATGCCTTGGTTACAATAGCAACCTCGACAATATTATGTAGATGTATTTATTTTGGTTCTTAAGCTGCTCAAAGGAACAGTACATAATGTTCATTTGAAATACATACACAGTAAATGAATTATTCCAATATTTTTTCCAGATGCAACAAGCAGCGTAATAGCAGCAGCTGGAAACGTTCGCGACGGTGGAGAGCTGGCCATCCTAGTACGAGGTCTTCACAGCAGCAGTACCAGGCGAGCAGAGCTTCTTCACGCGAAGGGAGCTGAGGATGTTGCCATCTCACTCTACTATAATGGGAAGAGTAATAAGGGTAAGTAGGACAGAGTGATATTTATAGCTTTTAATTAATAGACACGGTTTCCCGCTTTATCACTTCTTGGTCTAGATTAATGAAAAAGATCAATTCGTGACAAATGACGTGGCGCATAAAATTATAATGAACTCTTAATGAAGTACGAACTTACGTTAAATTGAGAGAAAGCGACAGTAATATCTACAATGTTAATAAATGCAGAGGAAATGATAACATAACCACTTCCTCCAAATGGGAAGTCTTGTATTTCCATTTACGCAAGGGAAACAGGATACGTTTTACCTCTGAATGAACCCGTAAGCCATTTCCAATTTATGTTACAATGGATTCATCGCTCTACTGTAAACGGCTCCCTATGTACGCACATGTTTACTATTTACTGTTAAGCTTCCTTGTTGGCTGGTAACTAAGATAGAGACACAAGAAAAATAAAGTCAATTTCAGGCAAAAATATATCGAGGGTGAGAAAGAAAAAGTATACAATTTATGTAGTAGTAACGCCTAAAGGCATTAATGTTAGAGCAGCCACATAATGTGCTAAACGGCCACATTTTGTGCTAAAACTTCCACAACATATGTGCCGTAACGAATAAAAGCACTCAGTCGTATTACCTACCGCTACTTTTATACTTGCTCATCGGTTAAACGGCGAAGCTAAAAAGGGAATATAAATATTCAGATAGAAATAAGATCCAACGCTTTTTATTGTCTCGAAAAATGTCATTTGATATCTTTAATTTTTTTATGGTCTGAAAAGTGAAATGCATTGCTCATCGCTATAAGCAAAAAGTTTCCGTAATCTGATATGATTCAAAATTAATAAATAATATGTCGGTTGATGGTTGATGTCGTAAACCTAGGGAGGATAATTATTTATTTTCAATTATTTACTTTAATTCTAAGTGTAAAAATTTTATTAAAAAAGACCCAAGGGCTGGCTTTTACCTCGCTCAGAGATTGGCATACAACTTGGCAATGCCGCCAGCCTTTTGGGCACACTTCCAGTCCACAGCGATGCGGAGGAGTTTTTTGACGCCATATTTTAGTTAGGAGTAGCCTTTAGTGTATATATTAATGTTTTTGTGTAATGTATATTACGTAAACCTTAGTCAAACAATTATTGACATGAATAAAATAAAATCAGTGATGAAGTATAATGGTTTGAAATTATGCGAAATACTCTCTTACTTAGTATGATATCCTGTTTTACCATAGTTCAATTAATTTACCTGCCGTTTATGGCATAGTTTATGTAGCTACAGGTAGGTAGGTAGACACTTGGTAAACATCCACACAGGGTGAACTAGGATCTTCCCGTGAGCGAAAATTATTTATTTATACAACAAGGCATTCTTTACCAGTTTAGGTTAAAAAAGACTAAACTGTGGTATATAATAAATAAATAAACAATAGATATTTCACATAGGATGAAGTAGCATTAAAGTTGCTTGTAATAATAAAATGCATAAATAAGCTATAATGATAAAAATAAAAATATATTTTTTGTGAAAATTTTAATCTAATAAATACTAAATATTAATAGATACACATCAATCCTCATAATTAAAATAATTCCGACTACGGTAGTAGTTCCGTATTTAACGCTTGAAGAAAATTATACTTTCAGATTCAATAAAAGAAAAAAAATCGTAATGATTTCAATAAATTTTGTCTTCTTAGTATCCTTGGAGAGCCTTCATGGCGGTCACCTGAAGTCTGTATCCTGGGGCCTGGGCGATCAGCCCCGGGGCACCCTGGCTCTGATCATCACTCCCAGTAGAGTGAAGCTGGTGGTGGGGTGCAAAGCTCTGCACTGGCATAGTATGTCTGGCAGACACAACATGCTGGCTATGCTGTCTAGTCTGAAGATGAAACTGGTAAGTACTTACAGTAATTTCTTGTTACATCAGGTACCGGTCACTATGTTCAAATAGTCTAAATAATTTAGGAAACTGTTAAAAAAAGCTCATCATTCTCATCATTTGAAGCAAGCGACGCTTAGTTTGAAATACGCCTCCCTCTCGTTAGATATGATATTTAATTTTCTTTTCAAAGAATTCTAATCTTCATTATTCTAAAAATATAGGTTATATATTTCTTAGAATATTTTATTACACAATGAGAGGCTCGAGCAAATAAACGCGGTTTAAATACTCGAGTGGTTAGCGTTTTAGTTTTAAGCCCTCTTCAGCAAGGCCCAATCTTACGATACTGCGAAGGGTGCTTGAAATTTCTAGGATTTCATTAAAAAACTTAAATGTCTATGTATAAAATGGAAAATCTATTTTAGTATAGTTTAATCGAATAAAATGATCATGTCATAGTTTGTTTGGAATCTACCAATAGTTTTTTCCAAGTAGTACTCTGTCTTCTTACAGTATCATGAAGAAAATGCACCAGTTGAAGTATACAACAGTGAAAAGGCAATTCTAGACTCTCTTAATTGCAACCACCATGAAGATACCATCAGGCCTCCAGCACTCACAACAGTTGCAGAAACTGACTTTGAAGAAGTGAGAGACTTTATTGCTAAAGACGCGAGGAGGAAGCGAGAGGAACAAATGCAAGGAGATGACTATAGAGGAAACTATATTGATCCTAATATTAATCAGCCGTCACCGACTCCGAATAGAGGAGATATTCCTTCGAACGCTATTGAATCTTGTGATGGTAAGGATATTTTAAAAGTTATGCTGGGTTACTTATAAACTTAAAGCTTTTTATTCCAGGTACGTTTGACGGAGAGCGATAGCGCATCATTTCTATCACGTACACGTCCATTCATATAACAGGTTACCTAAAAAAGAAAATAAAATTACCTGTTGTGTCAGTAGTTATCTATTATTTACAACATTTGGATCGCTTTTTTGTACACTTCTAGTTCAAAATCATTGGATTCATCATTATCATCACTTTCATGAATTACCCCATCATTTATTGGCATCTCAAACACTTTAAATTTTCTTACTTCTTAAATCACTAATCGTTCTCTTTCAGACGAGGTTATCCGTCAGTTGACTCTTCTTCGGCAAACAATCGAGCACCTTCGTCGTGAGGTCGGCGAACAGAAGGGTACCATCGACAGCCTGCGCGCACAACTGCGGCAGTGCTGCAACCGCGTGCCTTCTCCGCCTCCTTTGGAAAGATGCACTGGGTCTTCGTGCTATTCTGGTTACTAAATATTTAAATGATAAACCATAATTATATTCAGATATAATCAGTCTTATCAGTTTTAGTTCTAACTACTAATGATTGTAACAGTTACAACAATTTAATTGAAAATGTTTCAGAAGATTCAAAATATTTATTAATATAGAAAACAGTATAATATGTTCAGTTTAGAAATAATCTTTCATGCCAGTTTCAGCTCTTATTTATTACGACTAATGATTTTAGCTGTTACTAGGTACTTCATAATACTTCAGGAGATTCCAATTTGCGTTTATTAAATTGTAGGATTTGACTTGTTTTGAAGAAAGTATTGAAAAAAATTGTCTAGTTTTGACTATTGTGTTAGTGTAAAGTTGGTTTTATTATCTGCAGTAAAGATAGAGTAAAAAGGTAATCAATAAATAAGTACTTTAGAATCTGTCGTAATATTATCTTGGATATGATCTTCAATCTAGCACTAATTTTTGTGAATTTTGATAAGTAGTACTTTTTAACATTACTATTTTGTATTTTATCATTAATTTACTAACACATACTACATCTATACTCACTTTATAATCACTTACAATGTTAGCTTACATTAACTTTAGTATCTTTATCTAGTTCTTGCCATATCATATCATCATCTAACTTAAGGTGTATCAAGCAACTTTTATATTCAAAGTGTGGGTTTTATTAAAAGTGTTTCTTTAAAATCGCGTTTTATTTCATATAGTTCGCACAAGGATATATCAAACCATATCGTTCCAATATAAACTGACCTCGTATTGTAAGAACTTCTGTGCAATGATGGGCCTGCTTATATTGGGAATATATATACTGTTGTGTCAGTTCGTTCATCTAATATGTCAGAACATCTATATATATTGCCTACAGAGTCGCGAATGTCGCCCACCTAATATCAAGTTGCTTGATTAACCTTATTCATATATGTGAATGAATAACTAGATTTGTCGATTATAATGATGTCGGGATGATTGGTGGCTCTGTAGGCGCAAGTAACGATGTTCTTTGTTGATAGATTTAGGTAAATGGAGACAATTAACGTTGTTGTCGTTCGAGATATTTATATCTTTTTGGGTTGAAACTAGAAACTAATCGAAGAACTTAATACGAGTTGCGTGGGTTGAGTTTTAAAACAGTTAAGTACGATCGCCTGTAATTGAAGTTAGGATATAGTAAAAATGTGAGTAACTTGATATAGCAAATCAAAAAGTCTTTCTCGTTAAATTTATTTTTTTTAAGCTTTAAATCTTGTTTAAAGATGCACAAGATAAGTTTAATCGATAGTAATCAAAATATGAAGAAATAAATAGTAAAGACAATACTACCGTTTTACAAGACGTTTGACAGGACGTCGACAATCTTAATGAATACAAAATAATTCACAGTTCTATTTATATATCTTCAATTATTCCATAATAATACACTTTACCAAAAATGTTACACTTATATCCCGTGATACAGGCGTCGAATGCCGAAACACGGCTACTGGATACGAGTGCGGGCCTTGTCCGCAAGGCATGGAGGGCGATGGCAGGAGATGTAGACCCATCAGCTGTAACAGGCGACCTTGCTCACAAGGTAAGTGGTGAAGAAGATTATTTATTAATGCCTTCAGTAGTTTCTAATCAAGATATTTGTAGACGATTATGCGTTAAAAAAATTGTAGAACAATATACACTTTGTTATTATTAATAGTCTAGAGTTTGACTTCTATTTCAGAAGTATGATAATGTAGTTTTTTACGTAGCACGCTTGCTTAGAAGGGAAATTTACTCTTAACATAACTTGCAGGTGTAGCCTATCGGGAAATACAAACTCTGGATGTTGAATATAGGAAATATTAAAAGTTTGTTTGAGAAGTGAAATTATTTGATTCTTTTAAAATATTTGACAGAATATAGTCCTGTCCTTTAGTCTATCGAATATAAAAAAAGCGATTTCTAATAAGTACTAGGTAATAATGCCATCGATATATAGGGATAAGCATCATGGTACTCTCCAATGAGTCTAAATTCGTAATTAATCAAAAACGATAAACCGATGCCAAGATTTGGCTTGACTCCAAGTCCAGATGCTAACTGCCTGTTGGCGTAGTGACTAGCAGTTGTCACATTAGGTTCAAAGAACTATTAAATGTTATTGTTACATGTTACCCGGTGACGTTTAATGGGTCATGTGTTCGTATCTACACGTTGTTTTGTTAGTAAAACGGCACCGTGCGTACTGAGTGAAGGCTCATCATTCGCTCTTCTAAGGTAGATTGTGACTATCAATTAGGTATGGTCTTTCAGTAAAAGTTTTTGATTAAGTAAATCCTCACGATCCAAAAAATATGAACATTGTAGAACGTACGATTTTTTTATTATTTTTGTTTTTATTTTGCAAATAATAATAGGTTTATACTTATACATTTCTAAACTAATATTATAGCTTAAAAGGTATATATACAAAATAAAAATATTAATATTTATGAATGGACAAAAAAAGGAACTTATTGGGCATCAAAAAATTCATCCACATCGATATCAAAGGGAAACGTGCCGAGAACGCTGGCAGCATTGTCACGTTGTATAGCAATGCTGATTCGTTAAAGCCCTCTGGTCACTGGATTCTTAAAAAAAACAAAATCTTTTTTATTTAGAAGATGTTAATTTCGGACATAGATTCCAAACTCACGAAAAATCCATTCACACCTTTTGTCCGACTTGGGAATTGCAATCGGGTCTCCACGAGACAAACGAGGCCGCTAAATCTAAAATTAATATCTACATAAAGGCTTATGAATTTAACTTAATCTCCAGTGGAAAGATGCGTGGACACAGACCAAGGATACCGCTGTGAGAGATGCCCGGGACGACAGACTAGCGATGGCCAGACCTGTCACACCGCCTGCAGTGCCAACCCCTGCTTCGGTGGACGTGAGTACTTTGAGTTCTACTGGTCCACTACTTTACTTTACTCTACTTTAGTTATAGTTTAGATGGTTGTTTTTAGAGTCTTTATTTATTTCTACAAATATTAGCGACTCATCAGGACTCTCAATTTTATCGCCAGGGTTTTCCAATTTTTATATAAATCTTTTACTGATAATCATGAATTTAAATCTTTTACTGATAAATTTTTTTTCAGTTATCCGACTGCAGGTAAAAAGTAAAAAAATCCAAAGATGTCACTTTTCTAGCCGTCGGATGCAGTTAGTGGCACTTATTTTAGTATAGTCACAGATTTGATGCTCCAATTTTTGTGATTTATATTTCACAAGACAAGGCACTCGCAATAGTAAGATAAATTGACTGACGCAGGAATAGTCAAAATCGGCCAATGCTTTCGGTCTTTAGGCAGCTCCAAAAAAGATAACAAAATAATACATACAAGTTTAAACTGTTAAATTTGAATTGTTTTAATCCCGTGGAGGGTCGATCCGGTACATGAAACACTATCGATTTGTAAAGATAAAATTAAAAAATGAAGTTTTTTTTCCCTAAAACTTGAATTAATATACGCATGTACGAAATTAATTTCTTTAAGTAAACGAGTCAATGACCTGGTCCCAGAACTCACTTGTTTGTTTGCAGTCGGTAATAAAAAACAGTCAAATCGGTCGACATAGGAGCAAGCAATGTTTTCTATAGAAGCTGTTAAATATAGATTAATCTATAATAAAAGAGAAAATAAGAAAATTTTTTTTTGCTAGGTGTCCAGTGTACTGACTTACCAGATGGTACCTACCGGTGTGCGGCATGTCCAGAGGGTTACCATGGAAACGGAGAGAAGTGCTACAGAATAACTTGTCGACAGAGTTCTTGTTATCAAGGTAAATAGTTAATTACTAAAAGCTTCTACAGTAAAAAAAAAACGTGTAAACCTTTGAGTGACTTATCACAGTCATTTTCTTTTTTGTATTTTGCCTTCCCAATATTGGACAGCTGTATATAACTGGCCTTCTCGATATCTGAAATCATATAGCAAACAATTTCACATATCAAATTTTCAGGAGTGGAATGCACGGAAACAGCATCAGGACCCCACTGTGGGCCGTGTCCTTCTGGTTACAGCGGCAATGGACAACAATGCCAGCATGTATGTGACAGTCACAGACCTTGTGGAAGTAGACAGTGTAGACCTAAGTCTAGTAGTCCATACTATGATTGTGAAGGATGTCCTCAAGGGTATGACTGGAATGGCGAATTACAGCAGTGTCAACAAATTTGCGAAACGCGAAGACCTTGTGGGTCAAGGCGGTGCAGTCCCAAGTCTACCAGCCCATACTATGAGTGTGAAGGATGTCCTCAAGGGTATGACTGGAATGGCGAGTTACAAAAGTGCCAGCAAATTTGCGAAACGCGAAGACCTTGTGGATCAAGACGGTGCAGTCCCAAGTCTACCAGCCCTTATTATGAGTGTGAAGGATGTCCTCAAGGGTATGACTGGAATGGCGAGCTACAGCAGTGCCAGCAAATTTGTGATACGCGTAGACCTTGTGGATCTACTCGATGCAGTCCTAAGTCTACCAGTCCTTATTATGAGTGTGAAGGATGCCCTCAAGGATTTGAATTTAATGGCGAATTACAGCAGTGTCAGCAAATTTGCGACACTCGCGGACTTTGTGGAACGAGGCGGTGCATTCCCAAGTCCACCAGCCCGTACTATGAATGTGAAGGATGTCCTAAAGGATTTGAATGGAATGGTAAGTGTCAATTCTAATAACTTTAAGACTCATGTGGTTTTCTAGGTAGACCGAAACTGAAAAAAAAAATGAAAACTACAATGTTATAAGCATTGATATATATGTACTACGCACTAGATGAGGCATGCCGTACAGTCGCTTTACTTCACTTAATTGACCTGCAGGCCGAACACTTTTACATTGATGGCATTAGTGCAGTTTTGACGTCCATGCAGTGTCAGAGCGACGCTTATAAATACAAATTTAAGTGAACTTGGACACATATAATAATTTTGTAGTCAAGTAAGTAAAACCATTGGTTGTTCAAGCAATGTAATAGCTTCTACTATCGTAATAGTACGTTAGAGAAGATATTATTTTATTTAAACTCTTCCCCATTTTACAATCATAGACTAAAACATGCAGATGTTCCCTCCCACAAAAGCTGAATTAGGTTTTTACCTACAGCTAGTTTACCAAATACAGACTTCGCACGGTCTTTTATACTGTTTGAAATATTTTATTTAACGCTCTTTCTTTTTTTGTATAATTAATAACAATGTTTTTTTTTTTTTTAAATAAATTACGACGAAATGTCAGCAAATCATGAGGTATCAGTTTTCATCGGTAAGTTTTGTTGTTAAGCATACTGTCATTCGTTAGCACTTAGGTAATTTACGTACCATATTACGTGCAGGTTAATATTAAATTTGAATTAGGTTCAGTTGAATTTGTAGTCTTATTAGTGATTACTGATTTATTTATTTGTTTTACTGTTATTGAGATCTCGTTTTTACATACACTATAATTATATTTTGAAATAGAATATTATTTTAATGAAGTATTGTAGGCAAGAAACTGTGTCACTTCTGCGGTATAAAAATCTATATAGATGACATGTCATCACACTAAGTTGAACGAAACGCGTAAGTACTAGGAAATGCATGGCGCTTTAGACCTTTTGGTCGCGAAAAAGTATCCTCTATAAGCTGTCTTAGCGCTGTAAGTTTTAAAAGTTTTGTTAGACGACATAATGGCAATCTAGCGCTGCAGCGATTTATTGTTTGAAATTTTCAGTATTTTGACAAATAGTTTATATGAACGTGCTTGTCTATCGCAAGAATATAGGTCGATGGTTATAAGAGATAATGCTAAATGCAATGAGAGTCTTGGAAACGTTTTTGGTGTTTTCTTTACGATTAATACTCCTAAGAGCTACTAACTGTAAAAAACATCAATTTGATCACTTGGTATGAAAACTAGTTGATATTTAATTGGCGTGTATGCGACGAATCACACTTAATCCACCTGTTCACTTCCAGGATTTGCTTGCGTCGATATAGATGAATGCGACCTCATCCGTCCTTGTGACGAGTTGGTTTCCTGCCGCAACGAAGAAGGCGGATTCACTTGCGGACCCTGCCCTGCAGGATACGAGGGTAGTTCCGGATGGAGAGGAGCCGGCAGCGAGAGGCGAAGAGAACAATGTGTCGACGTGGACGAGTGTGCTGACGGACGAGCCAACTGCCCTAGAGGCAGGCTGTGTGTAAACACTCCGGTAAGATTCTTTAAGAGCGTTCAACCCGGGACACTTCGCATACAACCGATCTTATGTGATTACGATATTATTACATATCTTTTTCTAGATATTTTGGAAACAAAGATATCTTGTGTTTTTTACTTAGATTTCTACTGAAAACGAAACATTTTGTATATAACTAAATAAGTAAAAATCTCTGAAAATCGGCTAATTGTCCTTCCTACTGTACAAATAAAAAAGTAATTTATGTAAACTTTGCCCATTAAATCGAGATTCCGATTGATGAATGATTAATTTTTTCCAAAATCATTAAGAATTTTTAAAAACTCTTATTTTTTAGATCAGAGTGAGCGACAAAAGTTATTCGGTAACCGAACATTTAGGCGCTATCTCTTTTTACGCGTTGTTTTTCCGGCAAGTCAGGTTCCAGCCAAGTCCTTGGTTTAACCCAAAATATAGAGGATGGGTACGAGGGTAACAGAGTCACAGGTGTGGTATTTGTGGATCTATCTGCGGTATACGACACTATAAATATTACAATGCTGCTGGCTGAAACCGGTACCTTTACAAGTGATCGGGAGTTTGTCAATTTTTTTACCAAATTATTGCACAATTGTCGCTGGGGGTGCGCTTCCAATCTAATAAGACCAGATGGCGTAGGCAAAACAAAGGGTTCCCTCAAGGCAGTGTGCTAGTACCCACGCTTTTCAACATCTACACAAACGAACTGCCTGTTACGGAGTACTCTAAATGCTTCTTATTGAATTAATTTATTTTTTCGTTCATTTGCGAAAAGATGACTTAACTCAAAAAGAAATTAATGACATCAAATATAATGATAAAATATAATAGTATAATTTTACGGTATCGAAGTAATTTTGTTTCGTTAAGTTACAAATTGCGTCATATTGTTTGTATAGAAACCTTCACTTGAAAGACTATGAGATGACTATGATTATAAGGACAATATTAATTATTCAAATATTCTTGTGTTGTGTTATGTTATTCTTGTTGCAAATGTCGCTCATTTGCAACAAGAATAACATTTAGTGGTTTGTGGTAGATTAATTTTTATTTTCTTCAATCTTTTTTAAACTCTTATAATATTATGTCCTATGTTCATTTCCTAGGGTTCGTTCACGTGCGTCCCATGCGGAGGTAACTACTACGTGAACACTACGCGGCCGTGCTTCGCTCCGGGCGAGCTGATCCAGTACGAGCAGAGCGGGACACGGCCGCGCTGCGACCCCGCGCGCTGTCGCCGCTACAACGCCGTGTGCGGCTACGGGTACAAGTGTGTTTGCGCGGTACGTACGACACTTGTGCTATTACTTATTCTGTGGTATGATTGGCGAAAATTCACTAACCATGACACACTAATATTATGTGTGAGTAAATTTGGCTGTCTTCCCGTCTACTACATTTTTATGCCTTGACGACTGAACGGATATTTGAAATTTAAGACATGAATTATTTATAAAAATATTTAGTAAAATATATTATAGAATCATATAAGTAATCTCAACAAATCAAAAAGTTATGGAATGTTAAAAGTTGGGCTTGCAACAGTAATTTCATTTCACAAGATGACAACTTGTGTGACGGGGATTATAACCGATTTTCGAGTCACAATCGACGCAGCAAATAAGTTGAACCATTTAGTAAGGTTATGCGCAGCCCCCCACAGCTGCGCGTAAATATAGCAAATGGTTCAACTTATTTGCCGCGTGCCATACTCACTAAAAAAAAGTGTTGAGAACTGATTGAAATAAAATTCTACCAACTACATCGCACTGCTTAAAATGACTTCTTCGGGTTTTTTTTCTATTACGTATCCAACTTCAAGTATTGCCGACAATATAGACGGAAAATAAAAGCGAAAAATCTTCATTTTCTTGTCATCTTTACCATCACGATACCTCTTACAGACTGGCTGGGCAGGCAACGGTACAGTCTGTGGTTCAGACAAGGACCTGGACGGTTATCCCGACCATCAACTAGCCTGTTCTGAACCTAGCTGCAAGGCTGACAACTGTCCCGAAGTCTCCAACTCGGGACAAGAAGACGCTGACGGCGATGGTATTGGAGACTCGTGTGACCCTGACGCTGATGGTGATGGCATTATTAATGTTCCGGTGAGTGCCTTTGATGAAGTAGATGACTTGATAAATAGTATACTGAAGCTAATAGTGGTGCTGTTGCATTTTCTTTGAAGAATTTCACACGGTGACGTGTCTATATATTTTTTTCCATCTCTCCTTTTGCAGGTATGCTGTAAGAGATTTCTGTTGAAATAACCACCACCTTTGTAGCTATTGTTCAGTTTCTGACTTCTTTTCTTTTATTCTATAAGTGTATATATAAATAGTTCAATAAATAAATGAATTATTCTCAAGCAGCTCGGAGTTCCCCGTGCCAAGCCCGTGCCTCGAAAAGTCCTGTCCTGATCTCTCAAAGGTCGTGTCGGATTGCCACACTTGTTCCCATAATTATGTTCTGCGTACTTCGAAATTCGTTTATCCAGTTTAAAAAGATTTCAGAGAACTGTGCTAAGATTACAAGATAAGGCTGTCTTAGCATTTTTGACTGTGGATAATCCTTGAAGAGGATTCTTTTTCTAATGCCTCTTTATTTTTATAACTTTTTATCATACTCCAAAAAATGTTTGTAAGAATTTAGTCTTTTATTTATTTGTCAGTTACAGATGTCTAGACGACTCGACGCCTTTGCTCTTATTTGTTTTACAAAGTTCTCATTTTAATAAATACTGTTCACTACACATTAACAATAAATTGACTCCATTGTCTCAAAGCCTTACTTAAATCCCTGGCTCACAATGTTCTGGAATATTAAAGTACTAAATTATTCTCATTTTCACGAAGCTCGGAGATAAAAGAATTCTAGAAGTCAATAGCTGTAATTACTGAGAGACAATTGCTGCGGTCTTATTCATAACGAGAATATTTAATGAATACTTTTTGTTTGTAACGGTCACGTAGGACGATTCTGTCGAGTTGAAAGAATAATTCAAATGAGGTCGTTTGATAATGTTAACAGCTTTTAAAGTACTTTGTTAGTAGCGCTAGAAACAAGTTGAAACACTGCTTTTTCCTAGTTGCAATAATTGCCACAGTTCAGCTCAGAATGCTTCTTTAACTGAATTAAACACAGTTTTACATGCCTAAATTGGTAGAACACAATGAACTGCGCATTCACATGACATCCAGAAGTGTATTAATTTTTTGTATTGTGTTCAGCAATAAAGATTTGACTTGACATGACTTGACAATGATATATTTGCAGTTTTCAAAATACGAAATTTTAAGGTCAGTTTTATTACAAGATTTAGAAAATCAGGAAAAAATTACGAAGAAAATATTTCTCAGGACAACTGTCCGCTGACTCCCAACCCTGACCAACTGGACCGTGATGAAGACCGCAGTGACAAACGAGGAGACGCCTGCGACAACTGTCCTCGGAGATACAACCCTGGACAAGAGGACACCGATGGCGATGGACTCGGAGACGTCTGCGATCCTGACATGGATAACGATGGTAAGGGAGTAGGGAGTGTTAGAGAATGTGCTGATTTAGGATATGTGTGTGACACTTGAGGCAATATACATACAACAGGTAACTGGAATAATGCACACCCTTATATACCACAATTAGGAACTTAAGTAACAATCATAATTAAAGCACTAAAATTTTACTTAAAAGAATTCAGGTATTGATTTTTTAAGAAATCGGTTATACGAGTACTAGTTGTAGGCAAATAATATAGGCATTGACGCATTATACTGACAGCCCATCGGCATTGGTAAACACGCTAGTGACGCAATCAAGTTTCATCAAAAATGTATCAAAATAAGTAACTTTTTTATTCTAAAATATTTAGATATTTTTTTCCCATTCTTTTTAAAAAACAGCTGAAATCATTTCAATTCTGAACATACTGCTTTTAGGATGTGCGTTTATTATATTACAGTATAGAACTGAACTATATAGTTTATTTAATACATTATTAATATATTTATAATACTAGCTTTTGCCAGCGGCTTCGCCTGCGTGAAATAAAGTTTTTTCATACAAACTTTGGAACCCCGTTTCATCCCCTTATAGGGTGAATTTTGGAAAATCCTCACTTATTGCTCGCCTAAAATCCCATTCTAAAAGGAAACATTGTGTAAAATTTTACGCTCCTAGTCCCAGGAGTTTTGGCTGCACGTTTATTCAGTCAGTCAGTTTCTCCTTTATATATTGATTAATTTATTTCCACTGTTGAAGAAAAGCTTCATTTTCCCTTTGTCAGACCTTTCTATTGTGCTATAGGTGGCCCTGCTAATATCAAATTGATATTATCATAATGATTATTTAGCTTTTACAAAATTGTAATTTTGGTGACATTAAAACCACATTATCGTATCGTTTTGCTTATAAATTGGTTTTCAAGCTGTAAAGCTCGTAAGCGAATTTCTTTCTGTCTGTTAACGCTATACCTTTAAACTAATTGGATCGGTGAATATGTGAAGTTATGGAGATTTTGATAGATATATCTGCTTTTGTATTTTACTGGTAGTTTTTGTTGTTGCTTTTTATACATGTGTGACCATTTACTTTACATAATTAATTTTTTTATAATTTGTTATAAACTATTGCTTGACTGCAATCCCACCTCATGGTAAGCAGTGATACAATCATTGAAGGTGAGGCGCACTAGTTTATTAAGAGCCACTCTAGCCTTGTAAATACCCAAATTATAGTCGGATGGGAAGACCGCAACAGGCAAATTGTTCCAGTCCTTCGATATACGCGGTATATACGACCGAAGCGAAACGCCTAGTCCAGAGTGCCTAGTGTGAGTTTGTTTTAAGTAAACGCGATCGACACGTTTATGACGTTCGTCGCACTGATTGGCCTACTCGAAGCTCTTAGCCAATCAGAGAGCCAAACGCGGTAAACGTTTCGATCGCGTTAACGTAAAAACATCTCGCACTCAGCACACAGGCCGTAGATATTTCATCAACGTAACGGTTGATACTACTGGGACATAGTTTTCAGGGTGAAACATAGTTTTTATTTTAATGTTTATTATTATTAAATACAAGATTACAGATTGATTAGTATAGTCTTAAATATCTGGCTCTGTATCATTCATTAGTGTTATAAATCTTTAATCATATTATTTGTTAATAGATTTATTATACTCAACCTGCATTTACGTCAATAATTTAAATTAAGTCCCATCCCTTGTCCAGGTATACCAAACGAGATGGACAACTGTCCACGCCGCTACAACCCGGCTCAAGAAGACATGGACAACGACGGCGTGGGCGACGTGTGTGACAACTGTCCACGGATACGTAACCCTGCGCAGGAAGATGCTGATAGAGACGGCGTGGGCGACGCCTGTGATAGCGATGTTGATAGAGATCAGTGAGTATCCAACTAAAACTGTAAAGCCAAAAGTAGGTAGATATACAGCGTGTGTTCGACATCGAGGCACAAACGAATGCCATGGATCTGGTACAATGTGATTATGGACTCCCCAGTGATGGAATTTTTTGTCGGTTTTTTCCTTTTTATTTTAAATCGGTACTTTTTTTTATGTAAACTGTATAAAATCGTTATTATAACTTTTTTATTGAAACAAATGAATTAATTACTTTTTAAATCAAAAATGTCATCAGGGTTGATTAGAATGACGATTTTATAGTTTAAATTTTTAAAAGTACACATTGTTTTTTATCAAGAAAGAGCCGACAAAAAACTCCACCACTGGCGTCCAGAATCATGTACTGGATCCATGGTATTCGTTTGTGCGTCGATGTTGTATATTGTAAACCATAAATAAAACTTACAGTAGGAGCTTAAAATTAATAGGATATTACATACTAAGTTTACACAAGTAACCAAACTTGTTATGTTCTCAGGGACGGAATCCAAGACAGCATCGACAACTGCCTGACAGTGCCCAACAGTGACCAACTGGACGTGGACGAGGACGGTATAGGAGATGCTTGTGACGATGACGACGATGGTGACGGTGTACCTGACATAGATGACAACTGTCCTTATATCAAGAATAAGAATCAGTTGGATTCTAACAGTAAGTGCTATTAACCTATTCGATAAGTTGATGTCTATTTAGGACCAGTCTTATGAGTAGTGGCGTAACTATATCAGATTGGAAGGAGCCCCAGAAGAATCGCTACGTTGTGATTTAACTTTAATAATTTTTTAACTGAGCTCATGGTACTTTGCCAGCCTTGCCTTAAATCTGCTGACTTGTAAAAATTACTCAAATAATAATCAATTGTATTTATTAAGATGACGGCGTTGGTGACGTATGTGACAATGACTACGACGGGGACAAAGTGATCAACGAGCTCGACAACTGTCCCAACAACTCTAAGATATACCGTACTGACTTCAGGTAAGATTTTAATACATGAACTTTATTTTAAAAGTGGAAATATATGGGAAAATCTATAGAGTGGTGGTGGCCCTGTGGTAACGGTCCCGACTTACGAATTGTAGGTCGCGGGTTCGAGCCTAGCCAGGTGTATTACTTTGTGTAATTTAATTCATTACCACTGCTCTCAAAATAGTGAAGGAAGAGGAGTGATGAAATGAAAACGGTATGTCCTAGAACCAAAAGTTCGAAGATATGTGACATCCGCCAACCCGTGCTAGGCCTGATTAGTGAATTATGGCCTATTCCTTCTCCTAGAGAGGACCCAGCTGTGGGAACATCTAAAGCATAGACAACAAGCGCTTTCAAAGAAGTCTGAAAGGCAGTCGCTTCATTGAAAATATTCATACACAAACTCAAAATAATTTTATTTTACATAGGCTTACATGGGTACTTAAAAAACATCCAATTGGTCGTTTTCTGTGGAGAAGAAACGGCAACAGACTAACTTCATGACTACTCTTAAAAAATTATTGATGATTACACTGGAAGCCAACCCCAAACTAGTTGGGAAAGGGCTAGGAAGATGTGCAGGTGGATAAGCTTAAAAAAATTTAAACATGTGTAACCTTTTTCAATTCCTTTTGTAGAAACTATATGACGGTTCGTCTCGACCCTGAAGGCGAATCTCAACAGGACCCTAACTGGGAGATAGCTAACCAAGGCGCAGAAATCCTTCAAACGCTGAACTCCGACCCAGGGCTAGCTGTGGGCTTTGAAAGTTTTAGCGGAGTCGACTTCGAAGGGACGCTGTTTGTAGACACCTTGATCGATGATGATTACGTTGGATTTATATTTGGGTAAGGTTTTTTATTATTATTTTTGATAGGCTTGTGCTTGACCACTATCTCACCTGATGGTAAGCGATGATGTGGTCGATGCGTTAGTCATTAAGTATACATAACTTAATGACTAAGCTAAGTCAAATTTAAAAAGAAAATACGTCTATTTTCAATTCGATGCCCCATCATTTTCTTTGATATGTATTTCATATACTATATATATGCCTAGTATTTACCTAACTACGATTTTCATTATCTATAAAATAAAAGTATCGTATAAAACAAAAACTATGAATATAAAATTAAAATGTAATAGAATTTAATCAGCTTGACATGGTAAAAGTTTTTTATCAAATTAAACTTGATGAGGGTCTGAGCTTAAACTGCATTAACAGTAAAACTCAAAAAGTTAAGTCGTTTCAATGAAAATGGATAATACCATACGTGATGCGCAAAGTTCTTTTAATCGCATTTGGGTTTAAATATAGTGAATTTGGCTTAGGGCTTTTTTAAATTAAGTATTTATATTTAGACGATGTTGTTGTTTCATCATCTCATAAAATGTAAAATAGCCTCAAAAGCACTATATCTTTATATGCCGTCTGAATTTATATTAGTTGATTAAAATAAAGTACTATATCAGAAAACGGGCTTATTTATTTAAGCTCTACAAATATTCATCTACATATTGTAATGCCAGGCTTACCAATTTCACTAGTCCTATCAGACAGACCGCAAATTAACTTTGTTATCTATGGACGTATAGGCTCGTCAATCAAAATTAAATTGAAGTGCAGTAACTCGGGCTCCTAAAAGCCTAATTAAGTATCCAATTAGCTGGGAATCCTCATAAAAACCAAATGAATGTACACTGTATGAACCTTGTGACTTTGACCTTATTGGCGGCCGTCCAGAAAGTTATTATGAGTATAAAGAAATTTTATTTAGGAGCCAAAATTCTACCTTTTTTTACAAATGTTGTGACGATTTTATGGCCACTGTTCTTTATTTTAAGGTGAAAAAAAAAGAATGTAGCTTTCGTGTCACAGTAGTTTGTTATCGAACTCCTCCGAAACGGCTTCACAGATTTTTATATTTTTTTTTTTTGTGTATTTTTGGTAGGTTTGAGAATAGGTCGTAGGCTATTTTTTACCCTCTTACCTTCACCCCTATTTTTTCTTTGATAATTTATATTGCAGAAAAACGTTTTCCAGGTTATCTTTTTTAATAGTGTAGTTTTTTTTTTAAATTTTGTGACCGAGATGATCGAGGCCACAGTTTTTTTTATTTCAGGGTGAAAATTACAAGATTATAGGTTTCAAGTTAGTTTTTTTTTTACTTTTCCAAGATATAAAAACGAAAATATTCTGATTCCCAGTTACCAAAACAACAAGCGTTTCTATGTGGTGATGTGGAAGAAGAACACACAGACTTACTGGCAGACCACTCCGTTCAGAGCGGTCGCCGAACCAGGCATTCAACTCAAACTGGTCAACTCCAAGACTGGGCCCGGCAAGACACTGAGAAATGCACTGTGGAATACTGACACTACTCCTGATCAAGTAAGTGATAATAAGTTTATGCATAAGCTTAACACTACTACGCGCACTATTCACGCGCGTCTCAAGGAGTTGTCAGCAAACAGTAAAAGCCCAGCAGGGCAGAAGCCTACTGGGGCCATTGACTGATTTCTGAAAGAAAAGTCCAGCCCCGGTGTAAAGGGCTAAGAAAGAACGGGGTGGGTTTTCACGGGGTGAGTTTTCGGGGTGGGGTGGTTTGGGGTGGGTAGTCAGCAAAAGCTTCACACTATTTCCTGCTCCGCCCAAGTGCGGGGGATGTCATTGGATGATTTTTTCCCATCGACAAAAAAAGAAATACAAAAGCATAAGCCTTATAATATTCTCATTTCTAGGACTAAAGCTTCCTTTTTAGGAGAAATAATGGACCGTAATCCACCTTATGGGTCCAGTGCGGTTGGTGAATGTCATTGTTTTTTATTATGGATAATTTCACGTTTGACCACTATATAATCTGATACTTTTTTTTTCGGTGGGAAAGACATCCATAGACATCTCCGGGCCCAAGGGCGGGAGATAGTGTCAGACTATTACTGACTAAAAAGCCACTCCTGTTCCATCTTTGTCTTTCACTTTAGGGCCGAACCTTCCTTTCAGAAAAGGATCCTTGGCCCCAGTAGTCTTCGACCCTGTTGGGCCCCTACAGGTCGCACTACGAGCCGTCGGCGACTTGGGCTCGGTTCGGATGGCGAACGATGACGTATCTGACGGTTAATCACGGTTATTGTTGTTGTTGTTGTGTTGGAAATCGCATTTAGCGATAAGACTGCCCATTGTGACACCCTATTAATTTTAAGTTCCTATTGTAATTTTATGTTTGGTGTACAATAAAGAATATATCTATCTATCTATCTTGTCTAGAAGTAACCTATTCATTCATTCTTGACTTAAAGGCTTGCCATAAGTCTTCGATCAAGGTTATATAGGATTTAGGTAATAACAACAAGCGTTTCTATGTTTTCATTAAGAGATCGAGAACTCGTATGTAATTGTATAGTCTCAACCAAGTCTCCTATTAGGTTGGAAAACTATTGCAATGATGTCGCCCCTCTCACCGCCGAACGAGCAATGACGAATACTTAAATAAGATTAAAGATTTTTTTAAGATGACTTTAAGTTCCTTATTGAAGTTAATTTTTCTTGGTTTATATATAATACTAGCTTCTGCCAGCGGCTTCGCCCGCGTAAAAGTCGGTTTTCCATACAAACTTCTATACATCCGTATTACCCCCCTTAGGGCTGGAGTTTCGTAAAATACATTCTTAGCGGATGTCTACACCCTATAAGGAACCTAGTTACCTAGTTACTTAGTTTATAGTTTCTGAGATTTCGTGATTAATCAGTGAGGTAGTTAGACCGACAACTACCTACAGGTCATTGGACTCGATCAGCTTTTGTTTACTTAAAGAAATTAATTTCGTACATGCGTATTTATTATTCGGGTTTTAGAAAAAAGTACTTTATCTTTAAATTTTATCTTTACAAATAGATAGTGTTTCATGTACCGGATCGACCCACCACGGGATAAAACGATAAATATTTAGCCGTGTATATAGACGGAACGTTTGAAAAAATACCAGATTAAAAAATAACCCAGCCTTTCTATAGCGAATATCTATAAAATTATAATACATTACAGAAAAGCAAAATAAAACTTTGAGAAAAAAATAATTGACATCATTTAGCTAGTTATTAAAAAGTTAAGATTAAGATTAAGTTTACCCTAGACTTGATTAAGTTTACCCTAGAACTAATTTTCTTGGATTTTTCCACGTTTACAAAGGACCTGAGAAGTTAATTTCATAAATAAACTTTGTACGTGGTTCTTGTAAAGAAATTCCCAAGATTTTTATATTATTAAAAACGAAACTCATTTTGGATTTTCATCTCTACTGTAATCTTCTGCTAATAAGTAATATCAAGATTTTCTAGTATCTGCTTGCTGACTGAGCAAGTGTGAGTCGGACTCGCGTACTGATGATTCCGTGCTAACTTACCTATGTAAATAGTAGGGCCGAAGCCTACTGGGGCCAAGGGTTAGGTGAAAATGAACCCCAGGGCCCTGGATCGATGGCAATGCATGAAAGAGGGTAGGTTTTTAGTTAGTAAGAGTTTTACACTATCTCCCGCCCCAACCAACGGCGGGATTTGTCATTTGATGATTTTACCTACCATAAAAAAAACCTATGTAAATAGTACAATTTCCAAAAGATTTTAGAAAAGGATTTTGGTTAAACGGGACGTACCCTACAAATTTTGATTTTTTGCAAGGAGTCAAAATATTTATACACCATGTTGTATTTTTCTCAAAAATATTTAAAGATGGTCACAAGTTGGAAATCACCGACACTAAGTACAACACAGGTCACTGTAGGTCATTGCGGGCATTAGGAGCCAGCGCACAGCTGGGTGCGGGAGCAAAACCACTCCTCAGTGGCCCGGATGGCCCGATAACCATGCGTTTGTGTGAACAACCAGGTAACATAACAAGCTTAGCAACTTTGTGATTTTTCATGATACAGTTGTGATATTTTTTACATACGAGTAGATTCTTTGCTTATGAATTAGACACCATCACGTTTCGGGTTTCGCATATGCTGAAAAATAAGGTTGTATAATATGTTAGTTGTTGATAATCCACTCCCTTAGCTAGATATCCTGTACGCATCACGAATAGCAAGCAATCAAACATCACGAGTCGACTCACGGGCTCTCGGCAGCAGACAATGCAATTTGCCCAGTATTCAATTAGAAGGCTCCTTCCTCGCGACACGTATTTGTCGTGTGTATACTGTTAGTAATTTAGTTTAATGAGTGCATAGGAATAGATGGCAGATGTGTAGCAGGGACGTTACAGTGGCTCGGTTCCGATTCCGACTTACGATTGGTTCCGATAAATTTTGGTCTGAACTATATCGGAGGTACGGCCACAGGTTTACTTCCCAAAGGGAAACCCGGGCTCCTGAAACGCAAAAGCAAAGAAGAAATATAGGTGTGGTTTTAGTTAGTAAAATTCTGCCACGCCTTTCCACTCTCTAGAGCGAGAGCAGTCATTGGATGATTTCCCACCTTAAAAAAAATAACTGACGTTCAAATTATACTTGTTTCTCGAGGAACATCCCCCTTGTGCCTTCTATCGATTACTGTTTCGCTTGTTGTTTTTTATGTTATAAATCCACTCTTCGTTTCTAAATAATCGAGTGTTTGATTAATTTTAATAGTGTTTCATTTGACACTTCTACCACTTCCTCATCGGCTTCTGATTTCGGTTCCGGTTCCGGTAAACCAAATATAAAAACTCCGGTTCCAAATTCGGTTCCGATATAGTCACTTACATACATCGTTACATCCCTAGTATATAGGCGAATAGATTTATATCAAGTTTAACATACACGTCCAAGCTGAATAAATGTATGCAATTAGTTTAGGAATACATATGAGTGGTAAACGCAAAGTTATGGATCCAATTTTGGAATACGTGGATAAGTCCAAGTAGATACTTAGCAATAAAAACTGACACGTTTTTTTTTTTTTTTTTTTGGGTTTTTTATTGTGATTTTGACCGTAACCATCAATTTATTTCCAAAGGAGCGGTCTTCTACATCTTCCGGCTTTATAGATTGTTACAAGTCATATATTATTTATTAATTTGTGTTAAAATTATTCCTGTCCACTGTTTATTGTTCGGCTGACTTTTAGTATCGTATTTATTGTAGCGGACAGTTATTTTCACAATCATTTATTCCCAGGTAACACTCCTCTGGAAAGATCCTCGTAATGTGGGCTGGCGTGAGAAGACAGCCTACCGCTGGCGTTTGCTGCATCGACCCAAACTCGGCCTCATTAGACTGAAGGTAAGTAATAATCATTAGAATTTGACTTTTATTTGAAACGATACGATGTGGCTTTTTAGATCTTGCGATTGTGGGAGTACAGTGAACCTGTCTCTCTAAATGAAGTTCCCTTGTGGGCAATTTATTGAAGCGCTGTTCTGACCAATTTGTCAATATATTTTAATATTTTAATGAGTTTGATTTGACTGCCACTGAGAAGAAACACCACTTATATTTTTTTCTTACTATTTTTTGGAGTGTTTTTATAAAGGATCATTCGGCTCCCTACAAAATGGTTGAGCTGAGTGGCACTGATATATGCGTCATGTCCATGAACGGTCGCTGTCTGTTGATACTGAACTGCTGGTGGTTTAATTTACTTAACTTTTATATTCTGAATGACTATTTTTTTTTTTTACATTGTTTATACATAACAGAAGCGACAAGAAAGGTGTAGCTACTTTTAATATAATTATATCATTTAAAAGAGTGTCCATGGAGTTTCTTACTCATTCTTCTCTATAGAGATCTAGGCTTTGGAATATACAATTACCATCATTTTTTGACTGACTGTCTCTTGACAATTCAAAAGTGGTTTATTTATGGTTTATTTGGAATAAACATTTTTATTCACGCTTTCTTGAAAAAACCAACCGGTGTATTGACCACACTGTTCTTGACTACAGCCCACACAGTACTCACACTTGGTATTATGAATATCTGTAGATATACGAGAACAACCGGCTGGTGGCGGACTCGGGCAACGTGTACGACTTCACGCTGAAGGGAGGCCGCCTCGGCGTGTTCTGCTTCTCACAGGAGACGATCATCTGGTCCAACCTCGTGTACCGGTGTAACGGTGAGCAGAGTGACTAATATCACTAATATTTTTAGTTGAGGTTCTACCACGAGCTCTTAACGATCCATCTGACGACCTAAACTGAACAGCCTAGCCTACGATCGTTTAGTTAAGCGTGAACGTTTGGAATTGGCCACGCCCCCAATTCTTATGTTCTGACCACGTGACAGAGCATTGAGATGACGTCAGAACAAAGGAATTGGGGACGTGGTCGCTTAACGAAACGATCGTAACTTGGCTAGGGGGGCTGTCGATGTCTATGTTGCGTCGGTCTCCATACATTTTATGTGGCAACTAGACTTGTAGATCTACATTAGATCCACGCCACGCGACTCGACTTTACGTACAAATTAGAGTCTTTAGTACGAGTTTGTTTTACGTTAAAGCGACACGTTTACGACATTCGCTGCTCCGATAGGCCCGCTCTAAACTCTTAACCAATCAGAGAGCGAAACGTGGTAAACAACTCGAACTCAGCG
This sequence comes from Leucania comma, assembly GCA_958295575.1. Lineage (NCBI taxonomy): Eukaryota > Metazoa > Arthropoda > Insecta > Lepidoptera > Noctuidae > Leucania > Leucania comma. The sequence continues at coordinate 17,686,439 of OY282480.1, forward strand.
TACAGGCGTAGCCCACATGTGTCTCGGTCTAATGTAGTTTCCGCGTTAGTGTGCTTCATACATTTATATAAATCTACTTCTGTTCACAGATAAAATCCCTACAAACATAGCATCGGAATTATCAACGAGGAACAACTTCGAAATAGACCACGATTTCGTTTACGTTTAGTAAATAAAGCTACAAAATAATCCTGTAACATTTCTAGTAAATCTAAATAAAAAAATACATTTCCATTTAAATAAATAGTCGAATGATGTACTCGTGTGTTTCATCAAAAGCTTTGATGCTGCAAATCTGTTTTTTGTTCAAATAAATGTTTTTTTTTATACTGTAAACAATGTGAGCTTTATTCCAGTGTGAATTGTTAATATATATTGTATTAATATTGTCATTTTAGATTTAAGATCTAACATTAATGCAATAAATTTGATACTTATTAAATTAAATTAAATTAAATTAAAATTTCTTTATTTCAGACCCAATATAGTCCATAGATACATTGTTAGTGTGTATTTGTTATAAGTTGTTATAAGTTTTGTATTTGTTTTGCTTCTCCCTGTACTATTGTGCATGTTTAATGAGGTTTTCAGGAAAATTCACACCACCAGTTGGCGCCACTAGTGCGCGGCAAATAAGTTGAACCTGTTGCTAAAGTTACGCGCAGCTTCCCCCGTTTGAGACTCGAAAATCTGTTATTGCTAATTCAAGGTCGATTGCCTTTTTGTTTTTTTTTGTTATATTTCGCGTATATACATGACATTGACGTCAATGTCATTAGCATAGCGTTTTGAGTGGAGCTTGGATCTGAAAATTTAATGCTGCCACCTAGTAAACGTCTTTTACAAAACTTCGTTATATTTTTATTGTTTTGTTTTTTTCAGTCCAATATTAACCCATCAAGTTCAATAGTATTAATCAAGTTCAATAGTTTGACTGGCCTGTTGGTCTAGTGGTTAGTGGCCCTGACTGTTATGCCGGAGGTACCAGGACAAATGTTTGTGTGACGAGCACAATCATTTGTTCTGTGTCTGGGTGTAATTTATCTATAATATGTATGTATTTAGAAATATATACAGTTGTCTAGTACTCATAACACAAGCTCTGCTTAGCTTGGGACTAGACGGCGTTGTGTTCTAGTTGTGGAATAAAAAATATATATTTATTTATATTAATTGAAGAATTTTTGGTCTACAGTTACAGTCCCTTTCCATTTTGTGAAATTATAATATAAACACTTGCTTTTCTAATTTACTTTAGGCATTGGCAGAATAGTCGACATCGGCTCTACTTGCATCATTAATAAAGAATAGAATAGAATAACATACTTCGTTGTTATAGGCTGCGTGCTCGATAAGTTGTTGGTGAATATGTCAAAGAATTTGTTGAATGGTAAGTGATGATGTGGTTGAAGGTGAAGCACACTTGCCTAGAAGTAACCTATTCACTACTGACTTAAAGACCCCTTGGTTGTAGCCATCAGGAACTATAGACTGCGTCAGGGAATTCTACTCCTTAGCCGTACACACAGTGAAAGTGCCCAACAATATTTGATGAAACGCTGATAGATCAAGTTATAAATTATGTGGACATTGTACTGTATTGTGGAATAGTCCCATTTTGGAAATAAAATAGCAAGTATGTTTGTAATAAGGTTTGTAATTTCTGCGAACTGGCTTTGTATTTGATTGTCATTAAATTAGAAAAAAGAAACTACTCTGAAAGAAAAGCCATATTTTTCATCAACAAAAACCTTTTTGGTCTCCCAAATTGTCATGTTGAAACAACAAAATTTTTTTGTTCATTCGATTTTTCGATATTTTGACAGATTATTATTTGCAAACTGTATTAATACTTTTACTGATTTTTATAAGTTTTATATATTGATTAACGAATTCCTAGAAATGGAAGTTGAGGAACTACCGAACATGAATGTAGACGAACTAAAACATGAAATATCTTCTGAAAAAACTCAATCTAGACTGACTCCTACAGGACGAATGGCCACAGATATGGCTACAGAACAGACGGCACATGAAGGAGACGTTATGACAGTTGTAACACTGGAGTACCCACCCGCAACCTCAAGCAAGACGAAATATAACAGCGGAAGCACGGACAAGGAGAAGAAGGAGATACAAGAGTTCTTCAGGGTACTCCGTCCACATCTGCCGAGAAAATCAAAAAGCAAGGCCTACAAAATGCTGCAGAACATAGCAAAGGGTATCGTAGTCCAGAGTTCATTTCAGAGTAGAATCAAGAAAACGAAACCGAAAAAGCGGCCAGTACGAAAGGAGAAAACTCGACGGCTGAAGACAAAATCTCTAAGTGCTGTGCGAAGGAATAACCGTAGTCTGTACAGCTCGTCGGATTCCTGTCGGTCAAATATGTCATGTCCTCACTGCGGTCACTCTTGCTGTAGACTTAACAGATATTGATTTTTGAAATATTGTTATATTGGCACAGTTAAATATGCAATTGCAAATCTTACAATATTTTATTGATTTAATTTCGAATACAAATATCATGTGTTATCACGATTGTTGTTTAGTAATGTAATTATTTATAATAAATGGTTATATTATTTAAATCTGTGAAATTTTCTTTGAAAATCCTAAATTGTTTTATCATTACTATCTTATGGTGTACACTAATGGAACTATCTTCTACAATATCTAAGTGATTTATTCTTATACTAGCAACCGAGGTGGGTAGCTTAGCCGGGTGCTTTCTCTTAATTCTTAGCGTTTCTCTACTATATTAAACACCTAAACTTTCCCATGAATCACTAATGTTTATAGGTGAAAACTGCATGAAAATCCTTTCAGCAGTTTAGTTTTTCGCGTTCATACTAGATAGACTAACGCGTTGGGGGACTTGGTCTTACAGTCTCAATTCGGTTGTATTAGTAGCACTTAAAAACTATGTTAGTAACTTTTATAATAATTGTAAGTTTTATACTACTTTCTTTTTCAATTTCAGTTTTGAATTCTATTCGCCACTATCAGACAAAAAATAAAGGTATCCATAGCTACATACAAAGGTCAACTGAAACGGGAATGAAATAATTCGCTTAATTAATGATTATAATTATTTATTGGCGTTCTCGTTTTATGTTTTTTCAGCGTTTTTTATCTGTCAAGTATATGTCACAGCAAAGTGAGAGAACAAAACTGTGCGATCCAGGTACCTATATACTTGGTCCTATACCTTGGTCGTTGGATGTGGCTTGTCCAACAGGCACTGGCTGGCAGGCACTGGCTGGCTGGCTTGGCTGACAATTTGGTTATGGCTTTGGCTCCAAATTAATTATCGTAAGAAAGAAGAAGAAAGAAAGAAAGAAAAAGAGTTTATTTGCCACAAACATGGCGCATATCTTAAAATAACAGCTACACACACTGACTCTATATAAAAAAGTACATAATAAGATATGCGTCACATCCGCGCAAAACGGCCAGCGCTCAGCAAAATGCTGGAGCTCGTGTGCAGGACAGAGCCACAGCGCTGATTTTCAGCGCCAGCGTTATTTATAAAGTTACTAAAATATACGTAAATGGTACAACACCAATATAAAATAAAAATATAAAAAAAGAAAAGAAAAACAACGCAGTAATCAAATAATCTTTGGGCCAACCTAACACTAATAACTTTATCAGTTCAATAGACACACTGCTCTCAAAACTAGGAAGGTATAAAAACATAGTTTTATGCGGCGATATAAACATCGACATAGCCCCTAACAGTAACGATAAACGTTCAAATGAATACCTAAACATGCTAGCAAGTCACGGTTTACTCTCAAGCCATAATACACTAACGCATGGGCGCACATGCCTAGACCACATGATGCTCAAAACAAAGTTAGATGCTAAATGCTTTATCTTTGAATCTTCATTAACAGACCACGAAACCGTTGCCCTCAGTTTAAACGTTTGCTCTCGCTCAGATTACCGTAACACAACGGCTTCTAAAATTGATTTTGAACTGCTTGATAAAGTAATACAAAATACTAATTTTCAGCCAATCATTGAGAGTAGTGACGCCAATCTTGCAGCTGACATGCTTGTCTGTAACCTATCATCGGCGATAGCTAGTAGTTCATGCTTAATAAACATTCCCAAAAGACAGCGGGTTAGTAAGCCATGGATCACTCAAGGATTGCTTCGCTGTATGAGGAACAGGGATAACTTACATAAAAAACATAAACGATACCCTGAGAATGAAATTATCAGTAAAACTTACAGACGATATCGAAATTTTTGCAACCACATTTTAAAAAAAACTAAGCGTAGTTATGAAAAAAACGAGATTGAGAATGCAAAGGGTAATAAACGGCAGTTATGGGATGCAATTAAAAGGATAAGTTCTTCTGGGAAACCACCGGACGTTTCCTCTCATCTCATTACATCTCAAAACAAGGACCAGGACATAAATAAAGTAAATAATTTCTTTGCGGATGTGGCTCGCCGAACAAGTGACCAATTCATCGCAGGATATAACACCTCAAATTGATATTCCAACTAGTACTCCCATCAATTCATTTGTTCTGCTACCCCCTGCCTGATGAGGAAGAAGTCTTTTATCTCATCCAAGGCCTAAAAGAAAAGTGTGCCGTGGGAATTGACCTGATTTCTAGCAAACTCTTGAAGAGATATGTACATATTCTAACCAGTCCTATTACACACATTTGCAAACCGGCTATGGCGTCTGGTATATTTCCTAAAGCTTTTAAATTGGCACTTATCAAACCAATACATAAAGGTGGCGGGAGAGACTGTGTTGATAATTTTCGACCGATTTCTATCTTACCTACATTGTCTAAGATCTTGGAACGTCTTATAAATCGACGACTAAGTAATTATCTAGAAGCTAACAAACTACTTTCACCAACTCAATTCGGCTTTCGACGTAATAAGTCAACCTCTGACGCAGTTCACGAGCTATTACATTCCATCATTTCCAATCTGGACCAAAAGAACAAATGTGTTACTGTCTTCCTGGATCTGGCGAAAGCCTTTGACACGGTCTCAATCCCCCACCTGCTCAAAAAATTAGAACACATTGGTGTTAGAGGGATTCCTTTAAAATTATTGCACGACTATCTTACGGAAAGAAAGCAAAGAGTTCGGATAGATGATGCACTGAGTGATGAGGTTGGTGTCGATTTTGGTGTGCCACAGGGCAGTATAATTGGCCCGACTTTGTTCCTGGTGTATATTAATGACCTCTGCCAGCTACAGCTTCACAGTGGTCAGATTATTACTTTTGCAGACGACACTGCGATTTTTTTCAGTGGACAGAGCTGGGAGGAGGCGTTTGATGCTGCCCAGAAAGGTTTTAGCAGAGTCTGCAGATGGTTACGATCTAATATTCTGACATTGAATGTTAATAAAACCAAATACGTTACTTTTGCGCTTAGAGCAAATCTTTTGCCTTCATCCCATTTTAACATTTCCTGCCATACTTGTGTACCGGAGGTTTTGTCATGCTCTTGTCCTATTCTTGAGAGGGTCGATAATGTTAAGTACCTTGGTCTAGTCATAGATCAATGCTTGACATTCAAACCACATATTAAAGTTCTTGTGACCCGTTTGCGTAAGTTAATTTATATATTTAAAACCCTAAGACAAGCAGCAAACCATCGAGTTATCAAAACGGTTTATGATGCCTTGTGCCACTCTCTTATAGGTTATTGCATTACAGCCTGGGGAGGCGCCGCCAAATCTCATCTAATTGAGGTTGAGAGAGCACAGCGTGCCATTCTCAAGGTTGGTGCCGGTCTTCCCTTTTTATATCCTACTGTCGACCTATTTAAGTATTGGGATGTTCTTACTGTTAGGCAGACATTCATATTGCGTACTGTGCTAAAAGAACATTCCTTGTTACAATTCGACCCAAAACTCCTTGTGGATAAGCGCCGTAAAGGTAGGGTATGCCAAACTCAAACTGTTAGAACAGCACACTCGCATTGTTTCTTCCTCTTTCTTGGACCTTACTTATATAATAAGCTGAATCAAACCCTCAGTATCTACCCAATGACATATTACAAATGTAAAACCACAGTAACCAAATATCTAAAAAGTCTGGACTATAGGGGTACCGAGGACTTGTTAACACCGTTAAGTTGACTGGCAAATCACATTCAATAAAGCACTGTTCCTCTCAGCCATCCTACTCTTTTATCATTGCTCATTATGCCCGCTAATATATTCGCTCCACAAGCACTCAGTCACAATCTTATTCCCTTCTACACCTACTCCACTTCACAAGCTCAACACACCAGCACTATAATAAATCATTTCTCCTCGCACTCCCTGGTTGCTTACGCAATCTTTCTATTCCTAATTTATTTTAACATTTTTATTTTTTCTTTCTTCTATTACTAAATTGAAACATTTCTCCAAATTGTGAAACAATATTTTAGATTAATTATCTGGTTTTATAGCTGCGGGAGGGACCTGGTGACCTGTAATACAGGTTCTCATGGAAACCTAATTCAGGCACCAGTCTCTCACTTAGTTAACTCCGATGTCTATATTGTAAAGTTTTAGCATTATGTAACTTTGTGATGAGAAAATAAATGTTTTATATTATTATTATTAATCTATGAACTAATCGATTGTTTTAGTCGATGCCGTTGCCGTTGCTGTTTTTGGTGTTGTCGTAAGACGCCTTGGCATGGCATGGCTTTGGCTTTGGCTTGGCTTGGCTTGGACGGGGCTGGTCTCATGACGTGGTGTTAAAATATCTTGTAACTGTTAGGTATACTTCCAGAGCAATGTACCTCTACACATATTGCACTATGAGTACAGCAGTTTCAGAGTCTAATTAAAATTCCCTGTCAGAACTAGTGCATAGTAATGTGCATTAACAAAACCTTTTGTGCAACAAGTCAAGTTAATGTGCTGAAATTCTAGCTGAAATCTACGTGGTGAGGTAGCAGCGCTCAAACATAATTTAGTTTTATATAAAGTGTTTGAGGAAAATTTATATTGTGCATCATAATGTCATTTATGAAAAGAACTGTGTTGGGTTTCGTAACTTTTACAATTCCAAATGGAGGGTAGAAATACGTGCTTGCAAATGAGAACGCATTCCCTACGTATGCTCCATCCTACTCTCACGCGCGCTGACTGATGCTTTTGCTCTGTCACCATCGGTCGCGAAAATTCTTTAAAGACAACCCTCGCTCTTGAAAGAAATCTCCACGCGATGTGTCGCTCCATGAACTAATGCATAATTTTTTCTTATTGTTTTCGATTTGCGAACTGTTACAAGTGTTGTAGCCTGGCTGGTGTTAAAGAACATTGAAAAGGAGTGCGTGTCGTATACGTGCAGTGGTTCCAGACTGACCGAGGCTCATTTCGACGGACAAAGTCAAGGTGAGTGCGCATTCCTAGTACCAATTTTCCTGCAAAAACCCACTTTCGTCGTCCAAGAGCTGCGTTCGCCCTTGCGAGCTTGAACTTGGTGACCTTTCACGTATAGCTAGGTACGCATTCTCACGCCGCTTCAAGATACAGTCTACATCAATCCAATTTTTATTCAAACCAGCCTACCGAGCGCCAGGGTATCCGCATTTAATATATATATATATTCCCGCCTAAGTACAATACGTTCGTCGGTTCTTGGCGCGCCTAAAGTTAGGCTCTGCGAACTTTTGCGCATATACATTCGTAAAAAGAATTGTTAGTCGCATATTTTTTTTTACCGTGATACCAATAAGTTTTCTAATACTTTTAGTAACTTTTTATATACTTGTACATGTTTACTCCTCTTATTTAACCCTTTAACTCTAACTAACAATCTTAATAATAAGGCAATAGAAGCATCTTAATAATAAAAACAACAATCAACTAAACAATTATCAACATGAACAATCAAATAAAACTTTTTTAACCGCGTGTACTCAAGATAGAGATAGCCTGAATGCTGAAGTGTGACAGAGAACACATTATCGTACCGAGCATTTCCGAATATTCACGAATCTTTATGAAATAACCAAAAAGGGATGTCCAATATGCGTTTCTGAGGGTGTTGTTTAATCGATTTTTGTCCAAATCGATTAAAATTAAGTTATAAAAATATATTTATATTCAATATTATAAGGAGGTTTAAAATATTCCCAATCAGTCGTTATTCTAGTAGTTGCCTATAGGTAACTGATATTTAACTAAATCATGTATTTTAACTAAGAAAATAAAATTGCATTAGTTTTTTTTATTAATAAAGTTACAATTTTGTTTACTAACAAGATAATTCACCATGTTTGCATATCTATTTCGGTCAATATCTCCTAAAAATAAAAATCAATAAATTCCATATCGATTAAATCGATTACGATATTTAATTCGATAAACGGTCGATTGTGTTTTCATAGTGTCAATCTCTATCCAACATCTCCGCCCCGCGCACGTCGCCTCATGCCACCATTTTGTTCCTAAAAAACGTTTGTGCGCAGCCTTCTGCGCAAAGTTCGGGGGTGCCAAGAACCGTCGAACGAACTGTAACTGGTGTAAGGGGGCAACCAAACTGCGTCATTTTGGAAAACCTATCTCCATTTTATAAGTGGTCTCTTGTATTTGTGCTTACATAACCTTTAACTCGGGAACGCGTGGAGGTATTAAGTTTAAATTAAAACCATATACTCAAGTCTGCGGTCCCTTGAAGCTATGTTAAGTTTACGAAAAAAAATATACAGCCGATAATTTCGCAAAAAAAACTTACGCTTCGACACTCGAAAGGGAATCAAAATTCATAGGGTACTTTCCGATGACCTAGAACCCTGATATTTGGCATATAGCAAGGTCCTACAGCACAAATATAGGAATAAATCTCAAAACTGAAAATTTATAGTTCTTCTTCTTCTTCCTGCCCTTATCCCATATTACTTGGGGTCGGCGCGACACGTTTTTTTCTTGCATTCTGTCTTGTCACCCGTCACACTACCACTAACTCCCTTTTCTTTCATATCACTCCTCACACAATCCATCCATCTCTTCTTCAGCCTCCCTCTTCCTCTCCTTTCATCTACGTGTAAACTCAGAACTCTTTTAGAAATAAGCGTTTCATCCCTCCTCTTCACATGACCATACCAAGACAAACGATTTCCTTTTAACTTTTCAGTCACTGGCGCCACTTTCAAACTTCCTATAATATAATCATTTGTCACTTTATCCATTCTCGTCACACCACACATCCAACTCAATATTCTCATCTCCGCTACATGCAGTTTTTTTTCATTCATCTTTTTTACAGCCCAACATTCTGATCCATACAGTATGACAGGTCTTATCACGGACTTGAAAATTTATAGTTACATCACAAAAAAACTTTTTCAACACGAAAACTGCTTCTTATCGCACTGCGATTAGGTTCGATATGGCATGTTTATCAACCGCGTACTTTTTTTGAATTTATCAAAACAGGGCTTTTTTCATTCCTATTTCACGGTCAAGGGTAATTATTATTTTTTTTTAAAGCAAAGAGGCGGATATTTTTAAGGTTTTAAAATTTAATGAAAATTACAAAAATAATATTATATAGACATGATCACGTAAGCAATAATTTGTTAATACCACCAAATGAACAATTATCTGTGTTCTAAATTCAAAAATATTTGAATTTTTAAATTTTTAATATTAAGATGCACAATGCGGTCCAAATGAGAATAGGATCGATTGCCATGTTTTGACGTCACGTCGAACTGTCAAATTCAAGAAATTGGGTACGGCGAGCAAAAAAAGAAATTTTTAAAATTTAATTTATTTACGAATCGTGAACAAAAAAAGTTTTATCAGAATTTAATTCTTCAATTTTACTCATCTCTGCGTCACTATGTGAAGTGTCTGATTAGTGGCAAATGGAAGAAGAAGGGGAATTGTTCCTTACAATGAAAATAAGAAAGAAAATAGTTTTTATTTTTAAGTAATTATGACTTAAAACAATATATTTACCTAATTTATCATAAACAATAATGTTTTTACTTCACCTAGACCTAACTAAGACTATGTAATACAAAGCAAAAAAAAAGCCTTTATGCTTCTCCTTCAGCCTGCAAAGGTTATGCGCGGGAAATAAGTATACCTAATAATAACTAAGTAACTTATTTATTTGTGATAGTTGTGAAAAAGATGATTTGAAGAGAATCCTTTAGATGCTATTCCGCCAGATTATGTGATTGAGGTAAAAAATACTTGCGATAGTCTGCTGCCATCAAATCAAAACTAAATTGTGAGGTAACTTTGGAAAATTTTCTTCAGTACAAAATGAACAAAAAGCGTCGTAATTTTCCTATAGAAGATAAATTATTGGTGGATTTTTCATCGTTTTCTTCAAAGTGTATTGAAAAACGTCGTTTGATACACGTGGCGATTTGTCACTGCAGCACTCGACTTTATAACACCCTCGCCTGTACGGGTCGGGTGAATTTCGCCTCGGCTGCAACGACAAACTTTCCCCACTTGTATCAAAATGTACTGTTTTCGATTCGGAAAAATCTTTGACACTCGATTCGGGAATTGAACTATTTACCTACTATAATAATATAAATAAAATATAAATATAAGTTTGTTTGTACGGAACCTTCAGTGTGAGTCGGACTCGCACTTGCCCAGTTTGTTTTAGTAGAATTACGAAACTTGGATTTGCGCCTGTGACAATAACTTTAACACAAGTGGTAGGATGTTGATACTATTTTTTTGAGTTGGGAAATTATCAAATGACTTCTCTTGTACTACGGTGGGGTGAGAGGGCGTGTCAGACTTTTACTGACTAAAACCCACCTGTGTTCTTCACTTGCCTTTTGCCTTCTAGGGGCACGGTCACTCTTTGAAACATTCCCGCAGATGTTAACACGTCATTATCGCCCCAGAAGGCTTCGACCCTAATGTTTCCCTACGATTTTCTGACATCTCCTTGAAGAGCGCGTGGAACACTATCCGTTGTCGATGACTTGGGACTCGGTCCAGATGGTTACCGGACGGCCGGACGGCGAGCTGTGAACCCCGGGGCCCTGGAAAGAAGGCAAAGAAGGAACTGGAGTGGGGTTTCAGACAGTAAAAGTCATTGGATGATATTCCACCAAAAAAAATAAATGTTAATACGTCTTACACTTTTATCAAATATATTGTTTTATGTAGGTACCTACGTGTTTACACGTCGCAATACGCTTGAAACGAATTTGCTCAGCATAAAGCTACAGTGTAGGTAATTAATATTGTAACAGCGTCAGGTAGCCAACAGGCCCGACGTTATACTTAGCTGTATTCGTACAGTTTGCTAAAATACCATCACTAATGTAAATAGGATTACATTTCCATTTCACTGACGCGATGCGTTGCGAGCTTCTTGTAGCCACCGCAATCTCTCGCAGCTTTCTCAGACTTGGCTTTGACCTAGTTGGGTAACGTTGTTTGCATGCCTGCCATTTTCAACTGAACAATTTCAGTAAAGTAAGTTAAGATTAAGATGAGACATTTTGTCCAAAACGCACTGTAGCGCAGAAAGTACTTACTTTGGTTGGTATTACTATTCTGTTTACTCTTTGTTAATGTTTTTGGCTTGGATACCAAGTTCTTTAAGCCATGTTGTCATCATCATCATCATCATATCAGCCGAAAGATGTCCACTGTTGGACATAGGCCTGCCCATGTGTCGCCAAAATGAATGGTCCTGTCCTCCCATCCTTCGCGGTCCACCTTGTTGGCTTTCCAACACTGCGTCTTCCGGTACGCGGTCTCACTCCAGGACCTTTCGACCCCAACAGCCATCTGTTCTGCGAGCAATGTGCCCTGCCCATTGCCACTTAAGTTTGGCGATTCTTCGTGCTATGTCGGCAGCCATGTTTATGAACATGCTATGTCGTTTTTTTTTTTTTATGGTAGGTAAAATCATGATAAGTTATATTTATGTTGTATGGATAGTTAGTTTACCATTAGAATATGGATGTACGTAAACATTCTAGTGTTTTTTGTAGTATTTGGCAGCAAATGTATAAAGTCAACCTTCTCGGCAAACTTCGCTGAGGTAAGCAACACTACAATAAAATTTTCAGCTCCATTTTATCGAGATGGCGCCTGTTTTTAATGATTCCACATATTGGCCAGTACCATCTGCCCCACGGACTTTAGATCCCAAACTACACCAATTTTGTAACACAAGAATTTTTATTATTTAATCGAACCGACAGATGTCGCTCTGTTAACTCTTGCGGTGATGCCGAAAAATTATGCAAAAATTAATGGACAAATTAAAGTATTTTTTTTACTGTTGTCCGTGCAATTAATCCAGTTGTCTTTTCATGAGAACTTTCATGAAGCTTCAATTAGTAGTTTAAAAAAAAGTTCATTCAAATCGATCTAAACATTCTCGAGTTAGGCTTTTAGCAACATCACCCCAATAGAACATCCCCCCCCCCTGAATGCGAACTGCAGTGGCCAATCTGGAAATCTCTTAACCAACTGCGGACTCAGGTTGGTCGCTGTAAAAATAATCTGGCCAAATGGGGCTCGCTCGACCCATCTCTGACATGGTGACAGTGTGGAGCCGCTACACAAGACATGCGTCACCTACTGTATTGTCCATCCTGAACAACAGCCTGCAGTTTTACGAGTACGAGGCCAATGACGCAGCAGTACAGGTTGCGAAATATTGGCCAGAAAAAAAAAATGAGTTCATCGACAGGCAAAGAAAAAGAAGAAGCAACACATTCAGCTATTTATTTGAAATTTACAAAAGAATATAAATATACAATAAAATTGGTATATCTTCTATATATATAAAAGCAGAAACTGACTGACTGACATATCAACGCACAGTCGAAATTTCTGGGCCTAGGAGCGTGAAGGTTTCCTTTTATAACGAAGGCGAGCACTAAGAGAGTATATTCCAAAATTACGATGAAACAGGGGTCCACAGTTTGTGTGGAGAAACCTTACACGTGGGCGAAGTCATTGGTAAAGCTAGTAATAAAACTACTACTGTTACTTTTTTATTATATTAGATATCTTTTTTATACAGTGGTACCGGCCAGGGAAGCGAATCATTTGAAAAAGTGAGTCTATTATAGAGAAGTGTGTTTGTCGACTCTCCGAAGTTCGATTACGTAACCTGATTAAAACGCCATCTTGTCAACATCAATAAACTAATTTATTTGCCCCTGGGTAACAAAAGATATTAATTCATTTATTCTATTAATTCTATATTGTTTGAGCTTTCTATACCAACATTAGAATAAATCAAATTCCATAAATAGCTCAATTGACTTTTGTTCAAAGTTTCAATGTAAAGAATAGAATTTGTACTAACATTTTGTAAGATTGAATAGAAGCGTTAGTCTGCTTGCAAATTCTTTGTAATTCGTGACTAATATTTTCGTTCATGACTTGGACTCATTTATTTTGCTTCCTATAAAATTTATTGGAAACAGTATTTAGGTAATTTATCCTGTATTTATGTAGTATTTGCAGTGTTTGCACGATCAACTAGGGACGGTGAAGGTTACCTATATTGAATCTTGAAATAGATTTCAGTGCAGTGTAGCCAGGGTGGATAAATCTGGTGGATTTATTGCTTAAAGATTTATGAGGAGAATAATGAACCTACTAGGCAGATTGTCTAATGTCAGCATTTATAAGCTGGAGCAAGTTAGCTATTTATTCATAAGGTATGAATAAACAACTAAGCTATTATATAAGTAGATATATTCGTAGTCAGGAATCGAACCGAAGAATCGAACTTAACTCAAAAAAATAACTATATTATTGCATCTTTTATTAATGTCGCTAACATGGATTTCGTTCTGAGAACGTGGTTTAACTATATTATTAATTTTTCACAAAACTCCTAAAAACTAAGATTGCAGCAACATGCATTTTCAGTTTTCATGAAAATGAAGCCTGACACAAAACTAGTAAAATTTTAAATGACTTTCTTTAAAATTTGTCACACGTTTTTTGGCGTGTGTGTGTGGTTCAGTGTACCTTTTTTAAAAAATGCACTCCTTGCGGTGAAGTCACCTTATCAAAATTTGTGTGAATTATGTTGATTTTTACGGCGTACCTACAATAAAAATATGGAATTTGAAGTTGAGAGTGTAAACGGCCTTTATCTTTTCGATTTCAATATGTACTTTTTTTTCTTTTTTTAGGTGGGAAATCATCCAATGACTTTTCCCACTCTAAGGTGGAGCGTGAGAGCATACAGTCAGGTTTTTACTTAACTAAAACTCACTCCTGTATTCCTGTTTTGCTTTGCGTTTCATGGCCCGGGTTTTCCATTTGAAAGCGAACCCATGGCCCAAAAATTCAACATGTGTTAATTTTGTACAGTACATCGACCTATATTCTTGCGATAGACAAGCAAGTTCATATAAAATATTTGTCAAAATACTGAAAAGTTCAAACAAAAAATCGCTGCAGCGCTAGATTGACATTATGTCGTCTAACAAAACTTTTAAAACTTACAGCGCTAAGACAGCTTATAGAGGATATTTTTTCGCGACCAAAAGGTCTAAAGCGCCATGAATTTCCTAGTACTTACGCGTTTCGTTCAGCTTAGTGTAATGACATGTCATCCATACAGATTTTTATACCGCAGAAGTGACATAGTTTCTTGCCTACAGTACTTCATTACAATAATACTCTATTTCAAAATGTAATTATAGTGTATGTATAAACGAGATCTCAATAACAGTAAAACAAATAAATAAATCAGTAATCACTCATAAGACTACAAGTTCAACTGAACCTAATTCAAATTTTAATATTAACCTGCACGTAATATGGTACGTAAATTACCTAAGTGCTAACGAATGACAGCATGCTTGACAACAAAACTTACCGATGAAAACTGATACCTCATGATTTGCTGACATTTTGTCAAAGAGCATTAAATAAAATATTTAAAAATATCAAACAGTATAAAAAACCGTGCGAAGCCTGTATTTGGTAAACTAGCTGTAGGTAGAAACCTAAATCTGCTTTTTGTGGGAGGAAACATCTGCATGTTTTAGTCTATGATTGTAAAATGGGGAAGTGTTTAAATAAAATAATATCTTCTCTAACGTACTAAGTATTAGGATAGTAGAAGCTATTACATTGCTTGAACAACCAGTGGTTTTACTTACTTGACTACAAAATTATTATATATGTCCAAGTTCACTTAAATTTGTATTTATAAGCGTCGCTTTGACACTGCATGAATGTCAAAATTGCACTAATGCCATCAATGTAAAAGTGTTCGGCCTGCAGGTCACTTATATATGTGAAGTAAAGTGACTGTACGGCATGCCAAATCTAGTGCGTAGTACATATATATCGATGGTACAGTATTAATCACGAAAGCTCTGTAGCCTGTGACACAATTATTTTCAGTAAATACAGGTAATTTTCATTCATCTGATAGTTAACAAATAATTAACGTATCGACAGTGACGCAGATGTTGACCTGAATCACCCAATAAATAATTACTGATGCCTACGTAATTAAGCAGTGAAATCGAGCGGCTATTACGAGAAGTAATAAACCGGATATAATAAATAACCACCGATACAATAGTAATGGCGATCAGCAAATGTCACGTTATTTTTTTACCGGTTTGTCGTATTATTTATTGGATCGCAAAAATTAAGGTTATGTACTGAAAGACAGTAAGGCCATGAACTCACGAAGCGGTTTTATTGATTTATTTATTTAAAACTTTATGCACATAACACTGTACAGAGGCGGACTTAATGCCTTAGGCATTTTTAGCTGGTCTCGCCGCGGTTTCATTTCTAAACTCATGAGACCGGTATTTTATGTTTACGATTATCGCCAGCAAATTTGGCGCGCGATTATCACAAGATGGGCTGTTAATTTATCAGTTGAGTTGAGCTCCAGGCCGACATGACACATACCAGCAACGTGCTGTTGCGATATACTTATTTCAGACGAATTTAAAAAAAATCCTAAAAAGTTCTGGGTGCATCCACTGATTGAGGATAGAGATCGGTATCGGGCGGGGCCCGCCATTGCGGCCGCAAACCAATCGCAGTGTGTGGGCGCAACCCGCCGAGGCTGCGGGTGACCACGGCCCACGCGATACTTTCTACTAGTTGCCACCCGCGAACAACTGCGCACACTACGGGCGAAAACCGCGTCGTGAAATGTACTTTCAATTTTTACTTATACGGACTTTTTTTTTGTTGGTGGGAAAGAATTCAACGACTTCTCCCGCACTTGGGCGGAACGGTAGGCATGTCCGGCTTTTACTGACTAAAACCCACTCCTGTTCCTTCTTTGCCTTCATTCCAGGGCCCAGGTTTCCTTTTCGCACAACCCACGGCCCCAGTAGGCTTCGACCCTGGGGCCCTTACGTTTTAATGACATCTCTTTGAGGCGCGTGTGGATCACTATGTGCTGTCGACTACTCTAGCTCGGTCCGGACAGTTACCAGACAATTGGACAGCGAGCTTTTCAAACACCAGTGAAAGCAGCTTCTTGAGTTCTTAGCCTAAAGAAATTAGATTAGTTACTAGTGGAAAACAATAAAACAAACAAGCTGTAATATCACAAATATAATATTTATTTTACCATTGTACATACTTTATATAACTCAGATGAAGTAGTTATCAATTTATAACTCTGAAAAATATTGAATGAATCGAGTCTAGAATAAAATATCCCAATAAGGACAAGTCGTTTCTCTTGAATAATCAAAACGTTGTGCTAAAGATAAAGATGATTCAAAGATTTAAAAATTATGATTCAAAGATTGTGCTCATGATGCATCGGGATGTTGAAAGCGCTCGGTTCGCTCTTTCACAACATTTCATTTTGGTAAAAAATAACAACTTTAACATTTACACATTATGTACAATTACATTATTCGCTATTCTCCGTAAAATGTTTCTTACTAATAAACTATATGGAATATAATTGGACTATTCGGAACATATAACTTGACGTCTCAATTCCTCGGTTGTATGATTGACAATATATGATTGGTGACATTTATTTCTATTTTGTGGTATAATGCCATGGAATCTGTACAAATGCAATGGAAATACGTAAATAGCTTTAATCCGCTTTTATCCCTACCGCATTTAGGCACGCAATTTACAGTTTTTCGCACTAATGCGGTAAAAAAGTGCGCGAGCTCGCTCCGGCCACAATTGATTGTATATTTATCGTACCCACATGAGGCGTGCGTCAAACAAACCCCGTTTATTTTATTTTCGTAAGTGTATTGAAAAACGTCGTTTGATATACGTGGAGGTTTGTCACTGCAGCACTCGGCTCCATAACTCCCTCGTTTAGGGCTCGAGGAAATTCCGCCTTGGTCGCGATGACAAACTTCCTTTTTGATAGAAAGTTTTTGATGTATACCTACTTTGATATTTTCTTTGTCTGAAGTAATTGAAAAACACTATCAGGTTCATACATTGGACTTATAATTTTTGACATTAGTCCATGACTATTTATTTCATACGCACATTTTATTTCCATCGCATTTGTAGGTGACCCAGCAAACATTAACAGACAACTGGAAATGTGAAGAGTCCGCAGATATATCGGTGACATAATCTAGTGTGGGCATCGGACCGTTTACTGTTCTTTTATTGCCCGAACTACGGATTATGTCTCCCACAAGGTTTCTCTTACTCACTGACCGGAAAATATATCGGATCGGTATTGTGAGCTTACGTACAGTCACGAGCAATAAATACATTAGATAGATATATTGTCACATTTTCTCTCTGTCTTCTGCCATTCAAGAAATTTGTTACAACAATTTGTTCTTAACCTTTTAACTGCTTACGTCGCGATCTATCTGACAAACATTCTTGCGTTTATTCCACCAGGGTCGCACATCTACGACTAAATACTCCATATCGTCAGTTCTTCTGTCACCTGCGGGGATTGAAGAGTAAAATGAAATGGAGTACCCAGTCACAAATATACGACCCTGGCGAATAGGTCATGAAAACACTCGTCTTGTCTATCTGACACATGCTGTTGAAGGGTAAAATCAAAGTGGTAATTTAGAACCAATTTTCGTAATCTTATTGCTCGTGACGAGACATCCAAAGGGTCGTCTAAGTAAATGACAATATAAATTCATACTTCACTTGATAGAATATCTATAATTAATAAGTTATTGTAACCTTTTCTTCGTTTACAAATCCGAAGGAATACAGAAATAAATGTTGTACGTACAAAAATTATTGCTTCATTAATATCGGCTACGAAGCACGACTTTGAGATATGATAAAATCCCTATTCAATGTCTACTAAAAAGTAAAATAATTTATTGCATCTGTTCACCTTAACAATACATCGATGCTTAATTATTATTATTAACTTCCTATTAAATATACAATAATCACCTTCATATTATTTCATGTTTCTACAATTATATACAAAGATGTGTTTCATTTCATTGTACTGCAAATATAATAAAAATGGTAAAATTTGCACAAAATATTTGGTATAATGAACACATTGTGATGACCGTTATTTATTGAGGGATACGAAATTATTAAAATACGAACTATTGATACCTTTATTATTACTTGTTCGTCAAAGACGCCATCTCACTGTTGGAGTGATTCAAATTATATTTTATGACTTATTTGATTGTAACAGTATTTCAAGTGTAAAATTAATAAAATTCATTGTACATTCATATAAATTGATTAACGATAGTCAAATAAAATGAAGGTATTCAATATATAATACGCAAATAAAAAATTATATCAAACTACGTATTGTTACGTTTCAGAAAATGAAATACTTATTTTAGTAATTGTGTCTGATATGTTTAAAATGGTAGAAAGTGGTACTTAAAACGTTTAGGATGCGCTTGTTAGTGCTCACTGACTCGTTAAGCTTTGAAGAAGCGTAAACTCTTAAGTTTCAACATGTTCTTACTATATGGTTCCGAATTGTTACAACTACTATGTCCTAATTTATAAACCTCAGTACCTTTTTTATTAAATCCTTTAACTCTGACAACAGTATTTACAACGTGAGCACTAGTATTGTCGTTTGTCTTCCCCTTAGTTCTTATTTCTGAACCTTTTATATTCTGTACAATATTTTAATAAATCTATGTACAAATCTTGAGAGTAGGACAACTTGTATTGAAGTACTTTGTCCCCTCGGCACTTTAACATTATGCTAAATATTCAAAACGTTCTTTATTACCTCATTAAGAAAGTGGTTAAGTATAAAATGATCCTACTCCTTAGATTCTATCTAAGTGAAACAAGTACGAAATGACATGCATTGGACCATGTATCTACAGACGATATATTATTAAATAGCGACACTTGGCATATTTACGGCTAAATATAAATTCCCTCCAACGAAGAAGAAAGATAGAAAGCTTGAAGAGATTTTGATCCTTATATATTAAACACAAGGCGCATGTATATTTAAAATAAATAGATGTAATTCACAGTCTTCGTTACTGAAGCGTCGTGATGAATGCGTTTAACAAAGATTTTACTGACGGTATTTTGAATAAGATCTGTAATATTTTGTGACCAAAATTCATTTTTAAGTATTTGGGAGCACAACAATAAATATTGCTCATGGTTAAAAAAAATAAGTATCATGGTGACTGAGGTGATTTTCTTAGTTTAAATTATTATGAACGGATACGTACATATTTACTTTACAAAACCAAACCGAACTAAAATCTAACTTTACAAAACGTGTAGTAATTGAAAAGGTCCGATATGATTATTTTTAGAATTGTGTTCAATTCAGTCTGATAGCATCACGCTGAAGACGAGAGTATTAACTAGGCAACATTGAAAAGGGTCCCAAAAGGCCTACAAAGGGCTCTAGAAGTCGTCGAAACTATAACGTTATATTTGGTGTTAACAATTATTATGGCTAATACTTCACTATGTCAGTCCTTCACTGCTGTTCTGTAATTTACTAATTTATTTGGTTGTCACCTTGAAGAGCTGGATTTCTTTGGTGGTGTGTGACCTTGATGTTGTTCCCTGCAAAACGAATTATTTATAAGAACTTGCTTTGTGGAAGTCAGGAACGCATGGAATTGCAGTCTCACAAAGGGATATATTAAGCGGCAAATAAGTTAACCCATTTGCTATGGTTATAATATGCACAGCCCCCCACTTCGATTAAGACCCGAAAATCGGTTAAAATTGGTCGGCGCATTCAATGTCGACCGCCATGATGGTTCAACTTGTATAATTACGATTATAACCAATTTTCTAGTCTCAATCTAAGTGGGGGCTGCGCGTAAACATAGCAAATGGTTCAACTTAGTTGCCGCGTACTATATCGCATCGTCACGCGATTCAGCTTCATATCGATCTGAATACCAGTGAACGTTTCTACAAGATAATTAAGCCCTGCGCGCACCGGTCACTTTTGTCACCGTGACTTTAATGTGCTTGTCACTGTCACGTCACGAATTCAAAGTGGAGTGCGCGCACGACGAGTGACAGTGACAAAACTTTTTTGAAATCGAAGCCCGACGACGAGAGTAACAATTTTGTCACCAGTGCGCACACCGCTATGAAAACATAGCGGTGCGGTAACAGTTTGGTCACGGACTTGTCCATTGCCATGGTCGGCGTACAAAAATGTCACCCAGTTGTGCACCTCCATAGATATCCATGGAATTGATAAGCGCGTATTGCTTTAGTAGCCAACTTCAACATAGTAGGGAAAGATTAAGTAGATAATTTGTAGATAGGTCGGTTTGTTTAGAAGAAAAACCGAGATTAGACCTGAGTTTTAGCAGTATGATGTTTTTTTTAGTATTAGGTTCGCGTTTGACCACTATCTCATCTGATCACAATCCTGCTTACCGCAGAATTGTGATCGAGGTCGAGTCGAGTTGTTGAGATGTTATAATTACCAAGTCCTAGCACATAGTCTCAGGTCTAGCTGGTCCTGGTGGCTGTGTAGGAGGCTGGTCAGCAGAGCGCTGGCGTGGCAGCTGCGACGAGTCCAGCACGATGGACGGCCGCGGAGGCAGGTTCTCGCTCACCATGTGCGAAAGAGACAGTTCGCTTGACGCGTTGGTATCACCTAAGGAAGGAAAGTTTTTAAGGTGAGGAAGAACTACATCTAAATTTATCATCAAATTTATGAAAATGCCAACGATCTTAAAGGTTTATTTTACATTCTGAATGACAAATATAATGAAAAGACAAATGTAATGAAATTTGTATTTGTAATTATGAACAACGCAGATATAACTACTGTTTACAAGATAAAAAGCTTATGGTAAAACATGTGAGAAACAATGATTTTCTTTCGGCAAAAAATACTGATGGATTTCCTTCTACAGTAGACAAAGATATATTAAATATTAGACTAATAAGGGCTACAAATTCTAATAATTATTACAATTGTTGAGGATTAGACTGACTTACCAGAAGGTTGTCTCGGTACAGGTAACAGCACTTCCCCGCACACATCGTCGTCTAACAACGGCTGCAGCGGAGACGGCAGCTCACGGCTGTCGATAGCTGATGACCTTCTAAGCGAGTGCCTATGATAACCGGGGAAATCGATATTAAAGTAGAGGAAAAAAATGGCAGGGGAAGTGACTACAAAAAAGAAGAATAGAATGAAAGAATTCAGCTTTAGAGAGAAAGAAAAGTATAAAGAATTGAAAACGAATATCAAAATTGCTTTGATGGATTCACATAAAACATATTAATCTATAAATACTTTTGCACAATAATCACAGAAGAATTACCAGTAACATGAATTTAAAGAAAGAAGATAGTTAAAATTAAAATGAAGACTGGAAAAGTAGTATCGAATTTGCATCAGAGTATTGAAAGAAAGTCGAATCGTGTGCAAAGAAAATTTAATCAATCAGTAAAACCCTGAAATTTTAAGTTAAATCACCAAAATTAGACACAAAAACACACATCCCATACCTCTGGTGCGACAGCCGACGATCGCCTACTGTTAGATGCGAGGATGTCTGAGGCGGTACAGTATGGTCGTCAGCCCCACTAGTGTTGACGCAGACACTGATGCTGATGCCGCTGACCCCGCCCCCGTCAGCCCCTTCAGCCCCTTCGCCTTCCTCCTCCTCGTATCTGCCAAGCCCACCCATTTCTAGGCTACAGTACAAACGACTGGTGAGTAAGAATCGAGTTCAGGACGCTCACAAAAGCTATAAGCACAGGCCGAAGCAAGCTCAGCTTTCCTTGCCACTTGCTGGTGCGCTGCGTTTGGTTGTTTCGATACCGCAGAACGAGTCCTGTTGTTGGTTAAGTCATGTTTGTCCGCATCGTATACCAATTAATATTATAATTTATGTAATTTATGGAAATATACTGTGAAATAGTATTGGAAGATGTACAGACACGGAGCCGTTCCTTTGATTAGTTTTAAGCCCCTACCTACTGGTTTCTGCGAGCAGCTTTACCCGTGAAAAAGTAGAAAATATACGTAAATCAGTGAAAAAGTAGTATTTTACTGGTGAAAAATCGGTCTAGTTGTTTTTGAGCTTATTCATTACAAACAAAAATACAACTCTTTCCTCTATGTAATAACTATTAGTATACTGTATTAATGTTAATTTTCTTTCCTCTATATATATAATAACTATAAAAAAGTTAAATGAGTGATATATTATTTACTTTCTATTAAAATTTCGCATTAAATTTTTATTAATTTCTATTACGGAGTAAGTATAAACAAAAAAAAAACAAAATTATCGAAGCTAACAAAAACGATTTCCTGTATGATGGCTAAAGCCATAATCTCTGTCTATAATGTTACAAATAGTTTTCCACTTGAGCAACCTAAGGTATGATTGAACATTTAATATCACCGCTCGGGCCTACAATTTGGAAATTGTGAGGCCGTAATCATTGAGGCCAATATGTCGTGTAACATTTGAAGTTTAGGGGCTATGAGAGGAAATCTACTTAATAATATTTGAGTCCTGAACTCGAGACATCTCACTAAATGTATAGACTTATTGAGGAACGTTAGTTTGTTTGGCAAGATTGGGAAACAAAAGATATAATGGATAATTCAGGTTTAGAAGTTTCTGCGTCACTAATTTCTTCAAGTTTAGTTCTTCAAGTTCAGGAAATTTAACTAATTTTGCCATCGACACGCTAAGAAGAATATTTCTTCAAAATCGTCTTCCACGTTGGCGTTGGCGCTTGAAGGAATTTTAGTTAGCTTTATTTTGTACAATAGAATCATTGCAATACAAGACCTTTGTTCTAGTTGAGCAGTACCAATGTTGGGGTCAATCAAATATTTTTTTCAATCAATTGATTAATCATGACTAATTTAATCATGATTGATTTAGTTATGATTGATTTAATCATAATCATGACTAAATCAATTTTTGTTAAAATCATCATTTATGATTGAATGTCTAATGCAATCACGGCTATCAAAAGAAATTTTTAACATCAAAAATATCTTCTTGTTTCATACATTTCAGATCGCGATTTTTTCTTATTTGGGTTTTAGATTTTAAACATGTGTTTTTTTTTTGTATTATTTTGGGTATTTTGTAATGGTAAGCAAACATAAAATTAGTCATGAGAAATTTAGTCATGGTTAAATGTTTTAGTTGTTAGTCATGATTGAATATTTTAATCATTATTCATCAATTATTAATCAAACTAAATTTTGCCTAACACTGAGCAGTACGAGCCCCATACTTTGCGAGAATAAAATTATAAGAACAACTATAACCTATTTGTTTCGTTCCATGTTATGATTGCCACAACGCACTGCTTAGCTAGCACAGATTATGATACTTTTTTTACATTTACAGCAATAGGTACAAGTATGTGCAAAAAATGCTCCACCATTACCCATGATTTATGTAACCTTTTCGAAAGCAACGCACAATTCTGCTCCGTTTCCTAAAGGGTCACTTACCGCCTTTGGATAAGGTTCTCCATGATGATATAATCATCTTCTTCGGCCCCTCGAAGGTGCTCCTTCTCCATATACAGTGCGAACTCAGGGTTGGACATCTCACTGGCGTGACGACGACGGACAGAAGGAGAGGCAGCTCGGGCCGGAGACAGGAGGCGAGAGGTTATTGGTGTTCTGAGGAAAAAAGTATGAATTAAGTATTTTTTTCTTCGTAAACGTGCTCGAATTAGGCTGTATTTCAATTTCATACACACCTCGGTGTATGCGGCGGTGAGAAGAGTCCATACACGGTCTCCAGTTCATCAGTGATGCTGGTATATTCGTGCATAGCCAGCAAAAGAGACCGCGGTGCTCCACCTACTCGCCTCTGGCCTGAAGGAATACCGGTAGCACCACCCGTTGCTTCCCAACCGGACTGACGACCTGGTACAAGGTGATAGTGAAAGGTTATGCTTCTGGAAATTTTCTACCCCAAAAAAAAAGCTACGGTAAGATGCTCTAAAATACTGAATCATGCAGCTGTTTCGTTATTTAGCCATCTATGATCATTTTAAGAATACGTACTTGTCCCAGTGACGGAGTTGTGCACGGAACCAGCGTCGACGGCAGAGTTGTCAGGCTCGGAGTGCGTCTGACTGTGCTGGCGGCGCGGCGCCAGATGCTGGGCCGAGTAGTGGCCACCCATGCCGCAGTCGTTGCCGCCCTCCGAGCGCCTGGTAATACCACTTCTATTTAAACACCTTCGACTATTTGATACGGAGTGTCTGACGCAGGAAGATGAGCTAACTTTGACGAGCCTTTATATTTAAAACCATATCTGTTGGATTTTGTCCTGTCTGCAATCTTTTGGCTCAATTACAGTTTGCTGTTTTCAGGTTGTGTTTTATAACTGATTAAGTTAAATCATCAAAAACGGTGAAGTTAGCTCATCTCCATACAAAAATATAATAATGTTTCCACAAGAAAGTGGTAGAAGTATGTGGTGCAGTGGTAAAGTTTGGTAGAAGTATGTAGACAGAACTCTTTGTTAGAAAATGAGTAAAACTGGTTATTTTTACTGAAATTAGTAAGTAATGTGAAGACAGGACAGTCAAAAATACAACAGAGAACAACAGTGACGTTAGAAGATTAAATAATTGTAGTAGTAAATATTGTGATGTTTGTAAATTAAGAAATTTAGAATTCAGACGAAGCTTACCTTATAGCAATCATTGTAATTACATCAGAAAATAAAAATTTGATGATAATGGTAGCCATAATAATGCAATACATATTTCCAAGTTGGCATAATATGGCATTTTATGGAAACAATAGCAGATCATTATAAATTAATAGATAGCCAAATAGATAGATTAAATGTTGATATGGCTGAAGTAATACTTGATTTGTGTAGAGATGTACAGAAAATCCACAGACAGAATGCTCAAACAAAATTGCGTCACATTAAAACCGTGTTGTGTGACTGTTGAAAGTAGTGCTTGTTAATGCTAAACATAATTATTGATATCGAGCGTGTACACAAGCTGTAGATATGTGAATGTTTATACAGTAAGGCAACTACGTCTAACTACATTCGCTAAAAAGCTAAGCCAATCGCCAATGACACTATTTGACTTACTGTTTCCACAACCGTCTCCTAACAGATGCAAGAAGGTAACAAAAAATAAAATTAAAACAATTATGGTGATGATAATTTTGGTTTTTATACAAATAAACACTGTATTTGCCGATTTTGTGAATGAAGTGAAGTGAGGTTTGGTGGCTGTGGAAAATGTAGTTGATAATTTCATTGCATTCACGAAAATCGACAACATTTTAAGGTTTTTTAGCAGAAGAGAAGAGAATTTTGTAGAAAACCAGTATTTCTATTTTACATTATTCAAACAATTTTATTATCTTATATGGAACAATTCACTCAAAATTGTGTTATATTTTTTTTTATATCCAAAGCGGCCAAAACTCTATCGAATATAGTTCTTCTTAGGCCCCTCACCCACGGTGTTGCGCGATTAATAAGAGCGCGACAGCATCGCTATTAACGCGCGTTAGTACCTTTTCTTTTTATTTGATATAACCTAGGGCTTGACTGCGATCCCACCTGATGTTAAGCAGTGATACAATCGCTGATAATGAGGCGCACTAGTTTATTAAGAGCCTATTCACTTTAGCTTTGCAACGCGCTATATCGTAACTGTATCGATGCGAACACGCTACAGCATCGTTACAAAAAGTCGCCGTGGGCGAGGGGCCTCAAAGAAATGAAGTAATGGTTAATGAGAATGGCAATCAAGAACAAAAGGTAACGCGGTCATGCTTGACGGTACGACTTCAGACCATCTTAGATGGCACTTCAATTGAAGCTATACCTATGTATTGGGAAACTCATAATATATGTAGGTAATGTCTTGGTCGTAATTTGGTTTTTCCGTGAAAATGAATGCACATGCTCCTTTGAATTCTTTGCGTGAATTTGATGATTCTATCGTTTTTATGCTTACCTTTAGTGACATGGGATTGGTGCCCAGACTATACTGAGTAAACATGTTTAGTGAAATTTAGTTAATGTTATTCTTTGGAATGGGCTTATTTACATATTATTATAGAGACTTATTTGATAATCTAAGTTATAAATTAATCCAAAGTACGGCCGAACATTACTGAAATTGTTATTAAACTTAAATCAGTTTCAGAAGGTTATATATCATTGGCTTCTGCAAACTATAATGAACCCTTTGAAATGACGTGTAATTCAGTACATTGCTTTACCGAAACCTTCAAATTACGAATTAAATGGTAATTCAAATTTGTATGTTTTCTTAACTTACCGTCTTGTGTTGGCAGTACGTCTAGTCCCAGCAGATGTGGTGCGCGGGCGCAGGCTTTGAAGATCAGTTGGTACCTCACGCACTTCCGGTAAGAAAGCATCATCGTTCGACGATGCTATTAGACGAGGATGCGGATAGATATCTAAAATTTATTAGACTATGAGTTTGTAGAACAAGACGACAAAAGTAACGATTTCAAAGAATTACATATGCTTATTTTGTGAATTAATTCAAGTTTTTTTAGTATCTTACCTTTCTTTTCGTCACTAGGCTCCGTTCGGTTGCTATCTGAGGACCTCTGCCGGGCTGGCGTGATGGGTGGCTGTGCTTTTATCACCGTTAAGTTAGGTCCCGCATGTCCTTCCCCAGATGACGTTGATATCGAGTCCGCTTCTGGTTCTTTCTCTGCTGCCTCAGGGCCAGATTGAGGCATTTCATCCTGGTAATGAGCATTGAAGATGTAGGAGAAAGCATAATGATAGTTTGTTAAGCGCACTAAAAAAATGAAAAAAAATGGAGTGAATAATATTTCAAATTTCAAAAAGCTAGTAAGTACATAATTTACATTTGAAGGCTTGTAAAATATCTTTCAAGAAAATTACAAAGAATGATATAAAGTGTAATTTCGAGGTTGTATTACTAATCGAAGTTAGAATTAAATTCAAAGTTGAAATGAGGAAGCCAAGTGAGACTGCGCCGATAGGACAAATTAGAAAGCCATAAGTGCGTACATTGTTAACGCGTGAATCAAAAATTTTGAAAAGCTTAGTGCTATACAGTAATCAAAACTAATTTGCATAATATGCATACAACGATAGTGAGTAATAAGCATAATTTACTTAAAAACTCACGTCAAAAGGAAATAGAATAACTACAAGATTATGAAACTGCTGAGCTGAATAAGAAATTATAAAATCTGCATATAAACCAAAAATATAACAAAAACGGTTCACGGTGCTGTCCCACACGACACAAAAGCATATTCTTCTGTACATACTCGAATAACTTTCAATTTCTGAATACTAATTTTCATAGCCAATTAAAATACCTACAGCTAGTATGCTCGTTGCCCAAACAAACGAGCGACACACAGTGCCGAGAAAGTTTGTTCCAACAAGTTATAGGAAAGTTGGACAGCAAAATATAAATTGTAGCAAATGCTAAGTAAACAGACGAAGGCTATTCTAGTTCTGTTAATTAAAAAGCTTTCATAGTTGCATTTGTGCACGCAGGAGATAATCCTGTTTAAGTTTAAGGTGGAATTCTAGAAGGTAGAAACTCCACCTTTGTGCTCTAAAATGTGTCAACCGAATAGTTTGAACTTGCCTGATGTACAACCGATATTTCGCCGTCGTCCTATGGTCGAAACAAATAATATGCATCAACATAATTTATAGTAGGAAGAAAATTTTTGAAATCAGACAGCCCATGTTTTATGGGTACATAAATATAAATTTTGAATGTTTTCTGATCTAAAATTTTTTGTTATTTTTAGAAATCTGTTGGGTTTCTAAAAAAAAATCTGCTTGGAAACGGTTTCTCCAAACAGTCCTTCAGACGCGGATGTTATGACAGGTTAATATTTATAGCTTACACTTTCGTCTACAGTAATCATTGGTTCTTTGTCATGGCCTATGAAACCCGTGCAGCTTGTCCGGGGCCGAGGCCCGAAAGGGGTGCTTACATCGGAGGGTCGGGAGCGCTCGTCCTCCTCCTGAACCGGACGCACAGCAAACCGCGCCACGCCCGTGTCGCTGTCCGACAGCACCTGTCGTGACGTCACACATAGCTACCTAACTAGCATTTGGTTCAATATCACACGGAGATTTTGCAAGACCACAAATAAGGCAAACTTTTATGGACCAGTGGCTGTGATTGGAACTGACGAAATCAGTAATATTTTTAAAATTTTTGGTCAGTAAATATTTTTCAGCGACAGTGCCTTCGTTCAGACAGTTTTAGTTCAGTTATTCATCCGTTATTTTTCAATAGCTACTTCTTTTTTAAACGGCTTCGGTAATCTAGCAAAAAATTCGTTATAAATATTCATTATGTTTTTATTCATAAGTTATATATATAGTGCATATTTGAACATTATGAAACAGGCTATGAATATGTTAATCAATCTTGCGCTAATGCAAGCAATGTTATTTATAAATGATATTTATTTTGCAAGTAGGTTTTTAAAAATACTTTTACACGTCAATTTTAACTAGATGAGGCCGGAATTATTGATTCTTATCTCATTTATAAACCTTTAACAATCTCAGGATTCCCAGTTTTAAAATCTGTCGACTAGAATTCTCTGATTATTATTTGACTAGACCAATTCGAGCATTGTAACTAAACGAAAATTTGATTTGAATACTAATTGTGCCCCCAGGGTTTAGTTGTGAAACCGTCGTTTCAACATGTGTATAAATGTATTTGTAGGGACTAGTCTGTTTTAGTTTTGGAGGCGTAGTCAGATGTGTTGAATAGAGACACCCATCGGATATGAAAAATCTATTGTATATTCAAATAATACGTTACGATCAGAAAAAATAATAATGTCGCAGTTTCCTAAATATACATACATTCAACAAAAACCTTTGGTAAACCAAACTTTAAAATTACAGAAACTAATTTCAAATTCCATTTCAAAATTACAATCACAATTTTCAAGGTATACTAACAAGAAGTTATAAAGGAACACCGGTAATTCGTAGAAGTAAGACACAGTTTTGTTAAACTTAATGTTGTTAGTGCAAGAAGGAGTTGAGAGAGTTCTATTGGTCCAAGTTGGGCTGTATAGCGTAACTTTACGATGCATATTGCATATTAATGTTAAACATTGCATATTGATGGGTTTAAATCTCCGAATGACGTTGAACCAAATACACTAAAGCGAATGCAGATTGAC
Source organism: Leucania comma (assembly GCA_958295575.1). Taxonomy (NCBI): domain Eukaryota; kingdom Metazoa; phylum Arthropoda; class Insecta; order Lepidoptera; family Noctuidae; genus Leucania; species Leucania comma. The sequence continues at coordinate 17,716,068 of OY282480.1, forward strand.
AGATTTTATAGCCCATAAAATAAAAATTATGAAAATAATGACCACGTATTTTTTTTTAATGAGTCCTGTTTAATAAAACACGAAACATTAAATTTGGACTCTAAGAACTTTAGAACAAGTCTGACAATCTGCTGTTAGGTGGGGGTCACAAACATTGAATGAAAGGCAAAATTTAAAGTTAGCATTAACGCAAACATCGACATAATTCTCATGCTAATGATTAACAAAAATGTTGCAATTAGTGTTCTCAAGCATTCTAGTTGAGATCGATATCAAACACAATGAAATTAATAGAACATCAAAAACAAAGGTTGATTAAGCTATTATTGATATGGATTTGAGCATTTCATCAGATGTCACTATGATAATCTTGATTTATTTGACTTAGACGATGTTTTTTTTTTTTGCCTAAACATTAAAAAAAATGTTGGGTTCGAATTCGAACCAACGTAATAAGTTCACAAATAAAGGAAAGTAAATATCAAATATTTTTTGTTATTCTAACCTTCCACCAAGTAATTCTAACACAAAAATTAATGATATTACTTATATAAATCTCGACACTGCTTACCTCGGAGCGATCACTAGCAGTTCTTAGCCTGGCGGCTCCAGCCTGAAAGGTAGGTGGCGGAGGTCCTAGGGTGTCGGTGGATCCTCGGTTTACCAGCGACGGATGCGTCGCCATGAACCGGTGGATCACCGCTAAGTGGTTCATCGTCTGTTCCGCCACGTCTTCTAACTTTCTTAACCTAAATTCTACACTCTGGAAGGAATATTTTTTTTTTAAATATTGTTTTGTATTATTTTTATTAACTTAATATTTGTATTGTTATAAATATCTTCTGTCAACCTGACACATAAATAAGTATACAGATTTTTATTTATTATAACACATTACGTTTATGTATTGTAAATTGTATACAGATATGTTTAGTTAACTTTTATTTTGAAAGATAATTGAAAGAACATGATGAAAATTAATTCATTTATTTAATTAAACTAGCCTGTGTCAGCTGTCCTGATTAAAATTGTTTTTACGCAATCACATCTATAAAGAAAATTATCAAACATTCAATATAAAACATTTACCTGAACCGATTGTATTTGGCAATTAGCTTTTTGATTCAAGTCTTCCATTTTGGTCGTGATATGTTCTACCCTATCAGTTGTATTTCTCACTCTCTCTTCTATAGAATTTGACAATTTAACTTCCTGAAAGTATTATTCACATTAATTTCTGGTACCATTTTTCGTACCATCTTATTTGATGATATTTGTCTAATCGATTCATAACTTACTTGTTCCCTAAAATATCCTTCAACACATTCTTCCTCAAAATCATAAAGTCTTTCCATATCCTCCTTCTCTAAAAATAATTTGAGCCCATTGTCGTACTGGAACCGTTGGTGCGACACATTTCTTGTTACCCACTTGCCTATTGCGTATATGTGACATAATGTTATCAACGGAGGTGGTAACACCGGCTTTTGCTCATATTCCATTACAACTGTGAATCTTTGGAACATCCATACCTAAAAGATGGGTTGGCTGATTTAGGGTAAGGAAATTCAATAAACGGTATATTTAAAAATTCCATAATTATTTAAATAATATTCAAGAGGTAATTCGATGGAACGTTTTAAAATTTTAATAAAATATGCTATTTTCAAAAAACAGTGTTGCATAAAATAATGTAACAACATCAAATAAAACGAATGCAGACGTTTTTGATTACGATATAGTTGATCCACTAAAAAATAATCCTGAAATATAATAAAATCTTTACGTAATCACACACGTCTATCATGCGATTTTGTTAAAATCACTAGTAACGACCAGACAGGGCTGTGATTCTAACAAAATACAAAAAAAGCAAAAAAACAAACAAACCATTCTTGCAACGTTAGTTTTCCGCACCAGCGGTCTACTATAATATCTACTAAGTATATTTCGTGCTAATTTCTTTTAATTATAAATTAAAATTAGCTTGAAGCAAGTTTACGGTATCGTACATTTTCATATCGTCAGTGAAACTGGATTTTGTTTGTTTCTCGTGGTGATCTTTTGTAATTTATTGTGTTTCTATTCAAGCAGAATAAACATTTTTTTCTTACAACGCAACAATGGTGATGTTGTACGTAGGTACAGTAATGATTCTAATATTCTGGGTTTCATCTATTAGATTCTTAACAATTTTCTAACTCTGGTGCGGACAACTAAAAAAAGCAAATAATAAAAAATAAAATAAAAAACCTGATGCGAGACTTCATTGACTTCATTAAATATATTGTTGAATACGGCAATAAGTAGGTTTATGAGTAAAATGTTTGCGACGAGCAAGTATATGGTCATGACGACGGGCGTGATCCACCTGCCGGTCACACACTTGGGCTCTCCGGGGTTCTTCCCGCACTTGGGGTCGATCTCAGGCGCGAACACCTCGCCATACAACATGAAGTACGGTTGGAAGAATATCTACGGTACGGTAAAAATAAAATGGGTAAAAAATAATAATAAAAAATGAAAATTTAAAATATAAATTTAAAGTAAAATAATATTTAATCCAACTCAATATCCCGGGAATCTAAATACTGATCAACTTAATAAACTAAAACTACTCAGGGTCTAATCTACTTAAGAGGATAAACGGATTACAACTACAATCGACCATTTCATTTTGTACTACAGAAGCATTTCTTTTACATTTACTGGACTTCGTTTCCATGAACCCAACTATAATGAATGCCAAATATAAAATACCTATTAATACTGTGTAACGTTTTTTTAAATCACAAAATATAAAAGCAACCTTGCTAAACTGAGAGTGAAAATCTACAGTCTACACAATAAATCTTCGAACTCCAACCGTAACGTAATCAAATCTCGCAACAGGTACTAGAACAACATCGAAGCTACGACAGTTAACGAGTTTGCCGCAAACCTGATGCGACACACCGTTGACTTCTATGAAGATGTTATTGAAGACGGCTATGAGAAGGTTGACTAGTAAAATGTTGGCGATGAGTAAGTACACGCTCATGACCACGGGGGGGACCCAGTGGCCGACGCGGCAGTCCTCAAGGCCGGGCAGACCGCAAGGGGGTGCCATTTGCTCAGCAAACACTTCTCCGTATAACATGAAGTATGGTTGGAAGAATACCTGCAAATGTTAGTAGATTTGGATGGTATATTTGGTTATGGTTCGTGGATGTGTTAGTTTTCTGTTTAAGTGATAGCGAAATATCTAGAAAATAGTGAAGAATCAAATTTCTTTGAACATTATTTGATGACGTGAAGAAAAAAGGTGTGATATGGTTTAACAATTCTAGATTCACAATTGTTTTTTAGAATAACAAGTTACTGCCATCACTAACGCGTCAGACTTGTTTACATTACTACTATGGTCTGTATATTTTAAATTTATTTTGACATCGTAAACTTTAGTATCATCTTTGGGATTATCAATTTTACCAAACATATCAATTAGAAAAGCAAAAGTATCGTAAAGAATAGTTTAGACTTACTTCTCTGATAAGATGCCAGCTCGCTTCCTCATCTGGATACAATATAGCTTGTCGCGCAACGCCAAAAGACATTAGCACCACCAGTAATAGCACCACGAAGTATATCATATTTTTTACCATCTTACCCATCATTGTGACTAGAGGACCTGTTGAGAAATACGAATGATTGGAAAATGTCCGAATCTAAAAGAAGTGTCGATGTTTCTGGGCTGTCATGATACCAACCAATGGTTTAGGAATAATAGTATTCTATGCATATTAAAAACAAAAGGATGAGGAAACACTAGAAGATAAATTAGCTACTATTTGAAAGAAAGAAAGAGATAGTGCTGGAGATGGACAAATTGACTACACTAGGTTCAGCCATTCAATAGTTCTTACCTAAGTACTTATTAACACCCAATATATTCAATATCCTTAAGTACCAATAAATAATATCGACGCAGTAGATGACCCGGCCCACATCCATGGACACGGATCGCAGCCTCAGGGTCAGGCCCACCAGAAAGAATATGATGAAACCCGCGTCGTACGTGTTCCATAGATTCCATGCCCATACGCTGAACTTATGTCTGTAAAAATAACAAGACACTCAGTTCCAAATTGTTTCTATTTTCTATATTTCAGTTAGATAATGTGTATTAGTTTTGGTATAGAAGTCTTTGAATGATATATTTGCAAATAGTGGTTTCTTCTTCTATTTTTCAACTAAAAGCAGAAGGATAAGGATTTTCAGTTAGTACTATCCCCGAGAGGTATTGCAAATATTATAAAAAAGTAATAATTTAAATTACAGTTTTACATCAAAGCATCTTTTCATATCATATCTTATTTTGGTTCTTTTTCAGTAATAACTGCAAAAGTAAAAATACATAAAATTTTCATTTAATTTATTCATAATTTCAGTCTTGCATTTCACTGAACGCAAATATTATTCCAGTCAGCTATAATGACTGAAACTTAATTAATATGTAGATTAATTACCGGAATGAGTCCCAAATACCGCAGATTATCGACAACCACTAATTTGTAAATAGAATACTAATTTGCTATTGCAAGGCCCAATGATTGGTTACACTGTAGCATAAACAGTTGCCGAATTTTAGTGTTGTCATCATTTTTGTTGCATTTATTAAGGTATAGTATCCTATAACGACCTACTTATTGTATGTATGATAGATGTTGTTATTAATATTAGATTGTCTAATAATAACAACAACATCCGTATAGGCCAAACTTCGTGGTTAAGCAAAGCTCAGCTGAGGTCAAACCGTGGATGGATGAAAATGTGCATCTAGTTAGAATGGAAGTCGACCCAAAAAGGTTAGTTTACATTGATGGGAACTCTTCTGGGAACATTTTTTTTTAAATATCTGTTCTATTTAACTCGACTTTAAAAGAGTGATTGTTCAAGCGACATCGTCTCCAAAACACATCGAAGTTCATATTATTATTGATAGTCTCGCCAACGATCCACAATTTAATAGAATGATTAATGAACCTATCATCTTAATTGAGAAGAGGGAAACTTCAATATAAACTAAGGAAGGGGATCGAAGCTATGAGATGGGGGATCAAGGAACTTTTTGATTTGATTCTCATTTTACAGTTAAACTTTGTATTTTGAGCTATTATTTATTAATAGAATCACAGAGCCCGCGTAGCTTCATAGTCGCGTAGTCATCATTATACGCTTGGTGTACGCTTGCTCACAGCTTACATACAAAACTAATAATAATAATATAAAAATATTCCACAACTATCACACAACACCGTCTAGTCCCAAGCTAAGCAGAGCTTGTATTATGGGTACCAGACAGCTGATAAACATACTTATATATTTCTAAATACATACACATTATAGATAAATAATACCCAGACACAGAACAAATGATCGTGCTCATCACACAAAAAAAATTCTGGGTGGGAATCGAACCCACGACCCCCGGCATAGCAGTCAGGGCCACTAACCACTAGACCAACAGGCCAGTCAAACTATGAAATTCTGTCAACGAAGCGGCGTCATACCGTCATGTCGTATGACAAATACGCGTCTATGAAGCTATGCGTCCGTGGAGAGTAGGCCTAAATGATATGCTATAAAGAACATACATTTTGAATTGATGAATGGATGCTTGTACGAGGGCAGTTAGTAAAGTTCGTGACTTTTGAATATCTGACACTATCACTGCTCCCGTCAGCTGTCATTTATTAATTCTACTGAATAAATTTGAGCAAGCTACTGTGGCATTGGGTTAATATGTTTGACATATCAATCGAAGATTTATACACCTATAGTTACTAAGTTTCTAGCATACTAATTCCTGGTATTAATGATATACATACTCGCTTATCAAATTTACTTTCGACATTGGCAGAATAGTCGACATCGGCTCTATTTGCCATCAATAAAAAATAGAATAGAATATGTTTGACACTCATTGGAAGCACACAACCGCATAAATATAAACTAAAATGGGTAAAGGTAAATGTCGAATAATAGTGTGCCGATTTAGCATTATCTTTTGCGCGAAAAAGAAAAACAAAAACAAAAAGAGTCGAAATTTCAGTTTGCACCAAAGATGTAGCTGCGCCTCAAATCAACGATAAAATCTATTAAAATCCATGGAATGATATTGAACAATAGGAGAATGAAAGTGTGTAAGGTGGCTGAAGTTACACTGTCGGATATTTAACATGAATGTTCAAAAATGAATATACTATCCGCGAATGCTCACAATCTATCACAAACGTTAAAAAATAATAATTGCAAAACGCTACGTTGAGAAATAAAACGCTCTTTTAACGATTTACTGTTTGGTGTAAACCCACTGACGTATCAATCTGTGTTCATAATAAGTATATCTATTAATACCAGTACAAACAAAACATCAACAACCGAAACAAAGAACCGATAACTTACCTAATAGCAACAGGTTCGGACGTAATGATTTCCCTTATCTTCTCACATAAGAACGTTAATATATAACATATAGAATATATCTCGGGCCAAGAAGGCGTTGGATCCATCTTGACTAATACTGTATATGTAAACATCAATAGGAACAATATGTAGGCTATCTGGAAACAAGAATATATGAATCAGTTAACACTAAAAAAAAAAGAAAAAAACGAGTAAAAAAAAAGAACGAGGAAAATGAAAAGGAAAACGAAAAGATAAAAAAGAAAATGGAAGATTTGGTGCTTTAAAACATCATCAGGTATTCACACAAATATGCATTGAATTAAAAATTTTAACGTCGAAAATACTTCGTAACATAACAGCGTTAATTTTTAATAAAGCGACTAAATGGGATATTTCCAATAATTTCATTAAAAGTGACACTGAAGGTAATTGTAATACGATTGTGTATTGATTTGTCATTTATCGTGCACTGCGCTAAAATATCCATGTTCTGTTCATGTATGTATATTGTATTGAGGGCATGTGGAATTTCAAATTTGTCACTAAAACTAAAGTTTGGTTATAATTTTTTTAAAGTTAAAAAAGTTAAAGTTTGATTATAAAATTATACTGAATGTGCATAAAAATAAATATTTGACAAATAAGAAATTATTCGCAGGAGATGAAAGCGTTCAAAAAACCCATATATGTACTTACATTGTACAAACAGTTATAGCATCGTTAAAAGAAAATATACCGCGTTGTGAAATGTAATTAGCGTACCTTTTGAATTTACTGCAATTGCTAAGTTAAAACGATGGTTAAAACTGTATCGCAATTACGAATTCTCTTCATGTACGCAAAGAAGTCTTTAAACTGAATTCAAGTTGTTCACGAACTAAATTACGGAATTCAGTAGCATTTGGATAAATTGAAATGTTAGTCAAATCATGTGATTTAAAAATTAACGTTCATTCTGAATTATAAAAAAAAATGGGCAAGTGTGAGTCGGAGTCGCGCACAGAGGGTTCCGTATAAAAACCCAACTTACCTATAAAATAAAAACATTTCAATTCCCGAATTGAGTTACGAAAAATTTTCCGAATCGCAATTTTTTTTTGTGACGTAACTACAAATTTACGGTTTTCAGATATTTTCCTATATTTGTGCTATAAGATCTTGCTTCATGCCAAATTTCAGGTTTCTAGGTCAACTGGAAGTACCCTATGAACCCAGACCTTAAGTATATGATTTTAATTTCAACCCCATACCTTCAAGCGTTTCTGAGATTAAGGGTCTTGACAGACAGACAGATAGACGGACAACAAAGTGATCCTATACGGGTTCCGTTTTTTCCTTTTGAGGCACAGAACCCTAAAAATATGATAAAACCACAAATCAAGAATTAAAAGGAAGCAAGGAAGTGTTTCCGCAAGCAATGGTGAAATGCCGTAACAAAAGTGGAATTAGAGGAAAGGGAAAAAATTAAAATAATGAAGACAAAATTATGCTAATCCTATGAAATTATAAGGTAGCGGTCGGCAATTTCTGACTTTAATTGCTGTCGGGTATGAAGTAATATGAGGTTCTTTTATTATTTCTGCATTATAATAGAATGCACGTACATTATGAGTTTGTACGTAATACCAAGGAAATGTTCTGACTCTGCTTAAATGGAGCTGTATTTTTCCTAATAATTATTGATTTGGACCATTAAAATTGATGTACATTTGTGCTTGGTAACAGATAGTGAAAGCGTTTCAAATATTTTCCACCTACAGTACAATTAATGTTAACTTAGTACCCAAAGGTATTCATTAAATATAACTTATTCGTACGAAAAATGATTAATGTAAGTTAAAGTTAGTAACGTGTACTCACCGAATCGGCCCAGAACTTGGTGATAGGCGCTGTAAAGAACTCGTAAATCTTCTTCTTGAGCCTCAGCGGCCTCATCATTTTATCTTCAGGAGAGTGGGGCTCTGGCAGTTCTCTGTACGAGGGTTCCCACCCTATTTTACCAACTTTCCCGTTCTGATCGACACGAGTTTCGCATTCGGCCCCTGAGCCAATCAACGCCTGCTTGAGTCCAGACAAAATCGTATTTAAACGTTACAACAATATGTTCACATCGTAATAAAATAGAACAAGACTTGGTAATAGAAAACATTCATAGGAAGCTTGAATTTAACAGTAAACAGTGACTAGATTTGAACAGCTGCGGCATCATTCTCCAAAGATCAGGCCGAGATGATAACGAGTATGATGACGGTACGTTAGTTCAAGATTCAAGACGCAAGCATGATAATAAGCAGAATATTGATATTAACAACGCATACAATTTCCAAATATAAGCTCACGACACCACATCTAGTGTAAGAGTCGACGTTTACAAGCTGAATCTTAATAAAATCATCCATATTTTGAGAATAAAGACAGTCATAAAATAATTGTAAACGTAAAAGCCTCGACGATACGTTAGCATATATAGAAAATATATTTGAAATATTGAGACGACAGCTTGAGATAAGGATTGAAATAATAACAAAATCTAACTACGGTCGACATCGACATAGATGAAAATTGTGTATAAGAACAGAGAATTTTATTGTCACCGTTTAAGCTTCACCTCGGATTTGTTTTAATTAAAAATAATTTTAATTAATGTCGTCATTATATTTTATGAAGGCAGTAAACCACTGTGAATGTTTAGAATTTACAAAAGCAACGTTTTTCTCTAGAAAAATGTCTCCTTACAATTTTAATATCGATGTCTGAGTAAATTAGAAAGACGTCGTAAATTTAGCTTCTTTAGAGGGTCGTCTCGTACGAAAATGTCCTTGGAGTGCTAAAATTCAAGGTGAGCTATAAACGAATGACGTGGCCCATAAAGACGAGCATAAAGACAGAAAGGGGGTGAACTGAGAGGCTGGAATGGAAAGTATACGGAGCGCCACGGAAGCCTACTATCACGCAAAGCCATCGACGTACCGCGCGACAAAGATTATTGCTTTGTGTGTGCACTTTGATGTAATACGAACACAAGAAGGTATATCGTGTGAATTGTACAGAGCTCATAAAGAAGAGACGTTCAATTTGGATGTACCAGTGCCAGTAAGACTGATATCGTACTTAAATCTGGGTATTTTTATCTAAACATGTATAGAATTGGGCAATCTGGAAAAAAATTGTGTCCAGTGAAATTTTAAACGGTTAAATTTTTAGTGTCTGTGTTCCTACAAATGTGTAATACTTTGGTGCGATTTGTGTTCGTATCACAGTGTACCACTCAGGACTCAAAGACGCGTCTACCTTCGTTACTTTACTCGGCTGTCCAGGCGGAATTATCTTCTTGATAGATAGGGTACGCCTTTTCGCAACTCCAACCTACATACGCAACAATCACATAGTTTATTCTAATACTATATCTAAGCTCTGAAATTATAAAATATTACATACACATAATATTATCTTCTTCTATATGAGTGATCATGGAATATGTGTGAACACAAATATTTCCATCACCGTTAAAATTACTCGTATATGGATTAGTCTCTTTACTCAAAGTTAGCAAAGTTGTAAGATATAAATTTCTTTAAGTTATTACAGTATGATTTTAATAAGCTTTCCGCTACAGAAAGTTTCTTAATGAGATTTCAAATAAAGGTCACTCTCCGGAGAGATGCAATTAAGTTAAAACACAGCAAAGAGACTATTAGATCGCTGCTGAGAAATGTGTATTATGTTTGCTATAAAGATGACTAAATAAATAAAATATGGCCTACGTGACGTCATACTTCCCAAGTGAATGTAAAACTAAGATGGTGAGCAACAGAACACGAACTCTTACCTCGGCGTCGTTGGGGTCCTTGGTACTCTTGTCATCCTCGATGCTCTCGTTCTCGAGGTGTTCCTCCTCCGTCTGCGGCATCAGCTGCAGTTCTTCCTTCGACTTGAACTCCAGTTGGAGAATGTACAGCGGACACAGCAGGCTCAGAATTACCTTCACACATCACGACAAAGCCGATGTGGCAAAGGAAACGCTCGTCGATGCTAACTCACTTTGACTTAAGCGGTACATGCTATGTTTCTAATTGAAACGGGGTTTCGACGCCGATTATGTGCAAGTGAGATAGCAATAATTTTTATATTAAAATCTTGTGTGCATGTCTATGAGTCGAATTAAAGATTTTAATTTGCCATTAATTTGACACACATTCTTCGAAAACAAAATACGAATTTCTGAAAAATCAAATTGGACTTGCATAAATCGGCGTCTTAAACAAAGTGCATGCGAATTTCCAAATGATTATAATATATAAAGCGACTCATTGACACACAGACATCAAATTATATATTTATACAATCGAGTTCCTCTGTTATGGTCTAAATCATAGTCTAACATCGAAATCTACTGATCGTGCCCTTTACTACTAACAAGGGAGACTTGTGTGGAGTGCTGTGTTTCTATTGTGTTTCTATCGTAACAAAGAGTGAAGCTCTCGAATAGGTCGTAATCATGAATACATGGAAAATAATTTCTGAATATGTATCTACCACTAATTCCCAAAGTTATCAAAACAAGTCTCCTTTATTTTCGCATTCTGAAATGTGCGAATGACAAGTCTGTGCGTTAATAAGATGAATGACTAAAAGAAAAAGAGGTAAAAAACATATGAAATTGCAATTACCTTTAAATTTGTGTTTTTCCTTGTTCTGAGACCTCCCATCCATAGATCGGCTAGTATGATTTGTGAGCAAGGGTGAGCGAGCAACGCGCGGTGATTGGCGGCGACGGCTAAGCTAAGACAGGTTTGACCAGACCAGTTCTGAAGTTCGCAAGTCAGCAGTTGTTGGGCTTGATCATCGTCCTGGCGATAGCAGTAGTCTAGAAGCTCCAAGGCTAGGTAAAGACGATGAAATTTAAAATGAGTCTTGTGCTATAGTCGTTAATTAAGGTTTATGGTCTAATATATAAGGTGTCTAGCCCTCACGTCTCTAGTTTTATGACGCTGTTAACTTTATAATAGCTCGCAGTATGAACGGGTAAACGTTTGTCTCTTAGCGTTAAAGACAACTTTTAACAAGTCGTTTATTATATAAAATAACTAAAGAGAAAAATCTTTTTACAAAATAGTCGGTGTTAAATACCGAAGGAAAAAGGCAAATAGAGTAACACTGACTTTTGCACTTTTTAGTGGTTTTTGTGTTTTGTAAAAAGTATTTTTGGTTTTTAGTTTTGGTACCCCTTAGAATTAGATAAACCTAAATAATGTGCAAGTTCTTTAATGAGATAATGTATACCTATGTATGTATAAAATAAAAAATATTTGAAAAGTTCTCTTGATTTCTCCACTTGGGACCACAAAAAAGAATCTTCTAAATCAGCCAAGGCGTCTTTGAGTAATCTAGGAATATACATAAAAATAGAGATCCTAACGAATTGAGAACCTTCTCCTTTTTTGAAGTCGGTAAAAAAGAAGTTACACTCCTAATAAAATTTTATTTTATACGAATCTTTTTGAACACTTGAAATTGCGACATCACAATCACAAATATTTCTTTAGCAAATTTTGTGATTGTTTAAATGAGTAAACTTTTACTTTTGAACTCAGTTAAATGAGTAGCGAATCTACGGTTCTCAAAGTTTTAATACAAATTGGTCATAAAATAAAACGTGATAAAAACTTTGGTGATAACGGCAACTTTATCGATTATTTTATGCTGCGTACTTATAATTTTGACAAAATGTACTTAATTCGGTTTTCCAAGGCGACAATGCTTTGATTTATTGGACGTTGTAAACTTTGCGATATTCAATGTTCACACCCTAATATAATAGACAATACTAAAATAGAGTAATTAGCGATGTTTGGTTCAACAATTATATACATACGTACTCCATTCGCAATAAGATTAGCTATTTAAACAAACCATTTTTACTGTCCTTTCAACCGATTTTGACTTCTATTCCGTAAGCATAAGGATGTCATTAACAGCAAAGAAGTGGTTACAATACCAATTATTTACTGCAGCCGTCATTTACCATACCAACCAACGCAATAAAAGTCAAAATCGGTTGAACGGACAGTTTTCTTTTTCGGTGGGAAAATCATCCAATGACTACTCCGCGCCTTTGGGCGGGGCGGGGGATAGTGTCAGACTTTTACTGAATAAAAACCCATTCTTGGTCTTTCGTTGCCTTTCATGTCGGGGCAGAGTCATCGACGACTTGGGCTCGTTACGGCCGATTACTGGCCGATCGGACGGCGAGCAACGAGTAGCTCGCCTAAGGTGGCCGGAAATCGGGATCGTTTTGTTTAAATGTTTAATCTTACTGCGAACGGAGTATACAATATGATTTAAGAGTAGTTCATATTCAAACACATGAAAATTCTTACCTTTATTTTCGAACTCTTTCCCATAGTGCCTCAGTTCCTCATAGACTTCAGTCTCCATGTCATCTTCAGCAGCTTCGTGCGCCATCGCCTTGTACAGCTTGCAGGCCACCAATGACTTAGCCAACGCCTCCTCGCCGTGCGTCCACATCAGTAAGGCCATCTGATGCCGTTTCGTTAATACAGCCCACATCTGTTGGGATAGTGTGATCGTTTAGAAAGTTTAGCTGTATCTCATCATCCAGTTTTGTTCCACTGATCGGAGAGCAGTATAGCATTTCATTTCTTTTTTAAATATACTTTTTTAATGTTGATACTTCATTGAATTCAAAAGACTTGCTGGCTCGGCACAAGATTAAACAAAAATGTACCTTAAAATATACCAAATATACCAAATATTACTAAAATCAATTTAAAGTGAGGTGCATTTTGTGGACATGAAAGTTTTTATTAGATATAGTTGTCCAAAACGCTCGCACGTCACCATTCTTAGCGTTTTGCTGCAAATAAGAAGTAAGCTGTGTTTTAAGGGCGTTATCATACTAGCGTCCTTAGGGCGGAGCGGGTGCGCAACGAATACGTTACCAGCGCGCAACGAATACGTCGCGTATGGGCAGCGAATTTGTTGCGGACATTCAAATGCGTCGAATCTTTTGTTTTCGTCTCCGGCGTCTTCGAAATAACAAAGCCAACAGTGTGTCTTCTCATCAGAATCCATTTCGTTACTGAATTTATTGTACGTCGTTAACTTGATACAAACACGCAACGAAAACGTTACGGATTTGCCACGCGTCCGCGACGTCTTTGTTTTGCAGCCGCGGTGTGTTCGCGACGCGTCCGCCCTACCTCGCAACCGCTAGTGTGATAAAGCCCTAAGTTAAAAGAACTTCAATCTATATGCATTTGGCAGCTAACCAATTCAAGAGCATATAGGCCAATTAGGTTTTTAACCACTGAGGGATCAACCGGGAGACTATCGTCAAGTTAGAATAGAATTAAAAAATGAGTGGAAAGTAATGGTTTCCTTACAAGAAGCTCATTAAAAGGATAGTCGAACAACGCCATCTCGGTGGTGACTGGCATGAAGCCAGTGATGAGAGACAAGCCCCCAGCCTGGTGTCTGGTGAAGGAGGCACTGTTTCGATGGACATTCACGCTCTTGTTCATCACCTTCGCGTAGATCGGACGGAACTTGCGTCTTGTGTAGTAGCACCTGGCGACAGAGAGCATAGTATAAGCTCAAAATGCAATGGTTTGTTGTTGAGTTAAAGTACTTGAAAATAACAAATTTAGCAATTGTAATAAATTAATGACACAATAAATATTCTACCTTTGAAATGCAAATATTAAATTTACATTTACTAAAATTTTACTAACAATAATAGCTTGAAAATTTGCATGTTTTGTGAGAATTTACATCGCCACTGTCAAAGGATTTTACCAAATCATTGTAGCAACGGTTGAGACTATTAATACACTTTAAGTTTAAAAGCTCAAAGCGCACGAGTGTAATAAAGTGTAGACACTTTATTGCACTCGAAGACATGCTAGAATTGGCTAAATATAAAATTTTAAATAGAGTGGATTTTTCAGATGTGGGAGCAAGGCAAGGCCAACAACTTAACCAATGCCGCTATAAGAAGACGTTATTATGAGATTGTCCATAAGACCTTCATTTTTTTATTTTCAGATTTTAATAAAAATTGCAATCAGAAGAAAATTAGTCGATTTTCACAACACTTTTTTTAGATTCCAATCAAATCTGTTTCTACGCAGGACTAAAGTCTTTTGAGCCTACTAAGGTTTGAGCGTTTAAAAAGCCACATTTCTGTTAACTATCTCAAAAATCCAGTCTGTATTAAAAATAAAAAAATAAAAGCTGAATATTTATTAATGATTTCCTACGTAAACTTGTTTCCTTTTTTTTATTAAGGTGTACTATGTTGGTTACTTACCTATATGCTCCACCCATCAACTTGTTGATAACCAGCCCAATATCGTGTAGGGTATACACATATCCCCTCGGCAAGTGCGGCCTGACGTCTCTCAGGATGTACCTCAAGGTGTTGCTGGGCCCACTCTTGGTGTTGTAAAGCTCCTCTAGCCTAGGTATTGTTAAGAACTTGCGCATGGAAACACCATTTTCTAGAAGAAGTTTGACGAAGTCTATGCGGTCGTGTTCTAAAGCCTGCATCATGGCCTCGTCGAGAGCACCTGCAACAAAAATGTTTAACATATTAATTGCATTTTTAATAAACAAGAAGGATTGATTTTTTTATTCATATACACCGTGTCACAGATACCGACGCATAAAACTGAGTTAATTACTTCTTAATTAAAAAAGTCATTGAGGTTGGTTGGGATACCATTTTTATACAGTTTAAAATAGTAAAGTATTTTTTTGTTTGTTAAAAAACCCGTCGAAATATTTCAACAGGTCCAGAATTATGTAGTTATTGAATCCATTTGGACAGTTTTGTATTGAAGTAACACGGTGTATTTTTTTACTAGAAAGAAAATAACAATAATACGAGTACATTTATTTAAGATGACTAGGATCCAATTTTTTAGTAGTATAAAAACTTATAACTAGTGTTAGTAATACAACCTTAATCTACTCGCCCCTTGCCCGACCCATTAATTGAGGTAGGTATCAATATTCATGTGATAATTAATACAACGATTCATGTACAGGCAGTCCACTCTACTAGCTATCATACAAACGATGTTGCGACTAGACCGCACTCTGCTCAGCATCGACGCGCATCACGTAATTTTTACCTCATCTAGCAAACCTGCCAGCAATCACGTTCGCTCTAACGGACAGTGCCCTTTACGTTCAATAGCCATGTCGTCTTTAAGGTCCTCGGTAATCAGATGAACCAGGTACCTGAACTGAAGTACCCTAGCTAACTCCTAATATACTTATAATGACACGCAGATCTTTTGATATGTATTTAATTCATACTTGGAAAGACATACCTACTTGCTATTTCACTTTTTTATGTTTATTTCTATATCATTGGGCACTTTGTAGAATTCTCTTTTTAAACGAAAAAAAAAGAAGGACATTCTCATGTCCATGTATAAATATATTTTACGTACGGTAATTGACCTAGCAACAGGCAGCCAATTACGGTAAAATACTCCAATGGTTATACACAGGAATTTTACTTTAGTTGGAATTAAATTGTCCCTATTAAACCTTACATTCCTGAGTATACAGAGGAATAAATCGACGATTAAATCGTTGCCTTATTATTATAGATAAACTGGTTGTAATGCACCTGGTAAGCTGGGATAAGGCAAATTGCTCTCGTAATAACATATTTTATTCTGATATATTGTGAGAACAAAAATATCTACCTACTTTATTTTATATATCTTTGCAAAAATGTTGATTTAAAGTAATTTACTTATTGTCCAAATATTATAAATATTTTTTACAAGAGGAAACATTATTTCTATTCAATACAGTAATAATAAACAAAACAGATTTACTATCGACCTCTGGCACCCAAGCATAGATTAAACTTGTGTTATGGGTGCCACGGCTCACTTCATTAATAATAAACTTTCAATTTACGCAAACAGGTTCAATTATACAATTTAATTTAATTATAAATTAAGACTGTTAAATCCGATTTAATGAATACAACAATTTAATAAATTATGCAATCAATACATTAAATTCAATGCAATTCGTCAATTCAATTTAATCAATTAATGCAATTATTTAATTCAACAACATTTGTATTTTTGGGTTAATAGCATAAAACCAAGATGGAAATGTTAGGCAGATGAAACCATTTAATTCAATTATTGTTATCTTCTTCTTACATATAAAAATGAATAGCTGTTCGTTAGTCTCGCTCTCGAGAACGGCTAGACCGATTTGGCTAATGTTGGTCTTGAAATATTCGTGATACTTTAGGGAAGGTTTAAACGGTGAGAAAATGTAGAAAAAAACCGAAGTTTGCCGAGTCAGCTAGTTATAGATAAATAAATGTGTTTTGTACACAATACAGCGGACCTAAAAACGTCACATGAGCAATTCATCTAGAGCAAATCATATTCCGAATTCCTAGCAGATCTTATGCAATTCTTCTAATGTCCGAAAAATGGTTGCACAAATTAGTCGAATCATACTCAATTCACTGCATATCAGAATCATATTCCTTGTAAATATTGCCGTATAAAAAAAATATGATTCATATTATGATTCTATAAAAGTGGCCGTTTTAGACTTGCAGTTGTTTAATTACTCGGATAGAATAATTTTATTTCTTCAACTTTGCACAGCAATAAATTGTGGCAGAACGTAAATAGCGATGGTCAAGAAATACATAGTTGGGAGTCCCGCAATTAATCGTGGCTCTCACAACTTCTCAGGACGATTGCCGTTATAATTATTTATGAACGTTGATATAATTATAAAGTCAAGTTATTTTTTACGATTCTTCTTCAGTTAGGTTTATATGTATTACCATAGCTGTATAATAATGGTAAACATTTTTTTAAACAATTTTATTACTTAAATAGTGATATTTGACTGGCCTGTTGGTCTAGCAATGCCGGAGGTCGTGGGTTCGATTCCCACCCAGGACAAATGTTTGTGTGATGAGCACGATCATTTATTCTGTGTCTGGGTGTAATTTATCTATATTAAGTATGTATTTAGAAATATATAAGTATGTTTATCAGTTGTCTAGTACCCATAACACAAGCTCTGCTTAGCTTGGGACTAGACGACGTTGTGTGATAGTTGTGGAATATTATTATTATTTTTTATTAAAAAAAAAATGATCTGGTATCAAAACTGACTACAGTTAGTAGTCAATTTTGGTTTCCTCAGGGGCTTTTCTTTTATTTATTTATTTATTAAAACTTCAGCCTAGGCATTCTCTACCGGTCAACCAAGGGTGGTGAAGAGAAATCATGGCAGGTGCATAAAAAGACGTCATCTCAACGCTCAGTCACGTGGTCAGAATAAAGGAATTTATTTATTTATTATTTATTTATTAATCCTTTATGCACACAAAGAGTACAGAGGCGGACTTAATGCCTTAAGGCATTTTCTACCAGTCAACCTTTGGGTGAATCGGAGGCGTGGCCTTTGACGCGAGAGAATCGAAACGAAACGATCGTAACTTGGCTAGAGGGGCAGATGTCTGTTATCTGTGTCAGATAAAATCCAAGTGTCTGTTTTTAATATCAAAATAGTATGTTTTTAGGATAACGTACCCAAAGGGTAAAACGGGATCCTCTGTCCATTTGTCACCAGACTGTATCTCATGAGCCGTGATAGCTAGACAATTCAAATTTTCACAGACGATGTATTTCTGTTAGCGCTATAACAACAAATACTAAAAACAGAATGAAATAAATATTTAAATGGGGTTCCCATATAACGGATACGGACTACGGACGGTACGAAACCCTTCGTGCGAGAGTCCGACTCACATTTGGGCGGTTTTTTACACGAACACATCATCAATTAATATCAGAGTGCCTAATGTGAGTTTGTTTTACGTAAACGCGAACGACACGTTTATGACGTTCGGCGCACCGATTGGCCTACTCGAAGCTCTTAGCCAATCAGAGAGCCAAACGCGGTAAACGTTTCGATCGCGTTAACGTAAAAACAACTCGCACTCGGCGGTGACACAGGTGACGTAGTGGTAAAAAAAGAAGACAGGAAGGGCATCAGTTAGTCAAAAATAAAATCGATAATACCTAAAATTTTAGGTATTACGGGCTGGCGAAAATCAGACAATTTAAAACGGCTTTAGTAGCTGATGCCGTACAATAAATCGTCAAAGCAAGAATGCCCTGCAACGCAGTTCAACGTAATCCTTAAGTTGCAGACAATCTCATCAATCGTAGCCACTGCAACTTTGCAATCGCGAATTGGATCCATTTATCTATGAGTGCTGCGAGTCTACGGAGATTCTGTTTTGAATTGATTTAGAAGCAATTTGCGAGATTTCAAGAGTCATAGCGTTATCTCAATTTATTTGCTTTATGTGTGTTTTCGAGAGTTTGCGAATGCGGAAGTTTTGGTAAAATATGTGTAGATGTTATTTATAAAACGTGTCCTATTTTGTAGACGTAACATAGTATAATCAGCTTTATAATATTCCTGAGATTCAGGCCTCCTCTTAAGAGAGGGAATGAGCCATAATCTACCACGCGGGTATTGTTGGTTGTCAGTCATCTTAGAGTTGATCGTTCACACGTTAACATTTGATGATATGTCAATCGTCATTTGGCCATAATATCATTAATTTCAATGATACTAAAAAGTCTAACGAAAGTAGGCCAATCGAAGATTGAAATCTTCAAACTTTAACGTTTAAAACGATCTGGCCCCTAGCCAAGTTACAATCGTTTCGTTTTGCGTTAACGCTTGGAGTTGGCCACGCCCCCAATTCCTATGTTCGAATAAACGAATTGGGGGCGTGGCTAACTCCAAGCGTTAACGCAAAACGAAACGTTGGTAACATGGCTAGGGGGGCAGGACGGTTTTACTTGGCCATTTCATGATGTGATCAATTTCTCAAATCTGGACACGACATAGACATAGTATAGCATATTCAGCTTTATGAAGTTTTCACACTGCTGGGACTAATCTCACTCAATCACTCAGGCCCAGTGCGGATTGCTGGATGTCACATGTCTTCGAATTTTTGGTTGTAGGACATGCCGGTTACCTCACGATGTTTTCCTTCACCGTTTTGAGAGCAGTGGTGATGAAGTAAATTACACAAAGTAATGTGCCTGGCTAGGTTTAAATTCGTGACCTAAGTCGGGGCATTTACCACTGGGCCACCACTACTCTCAGTCACAACTTTGTATACTTACAAGTTGGTATATATTATCTATATTTGTTCTATAAAAAGTGACAGACTTTTGCTGACTGACCGCGGTAAAACTATTAAATTCCCTCCTATGATAATTGGTATCAAAGTAAAGTAGGTACAAATGTGATCGCCTGTTCGAGGACGCTGAATATTTTATTAGCATCGATCCGGTGAGCTACAATAATAATGAAAGCTGCAATTGGAACTTAGTGCTGCGCCGTACAACAGGTGCTTTGTAATGTTATGCGACAATCGGTTTTTGTTGATTTAGTAGCCTTTGTGCAGAAAAGCGGTGTTGTTTTTAAACTAGTCTAGTTAAAAAAAAGGTTAAACATACTTATACATCGTTCTGATCGTATTAATTCCGTGGCGGGTCGATCTGGTACATGAAACACTTACAATTTGTAAAGATAAAATAAAACAATAAAGTACTTTTTTAACTCGAATTAATATACGTATGTACGAAATCAATTTCTTTAAGTAAACGTCAGCTGGGCGAGTTCAATGACCTGTAGGTAGTTACGCAACGACCGACAACTACCTTCAAGGTCTTTGACTCGTTTACTTAAAGAAATTAATTTCGTACATGAGTATATTAATTCGAGTTTTATAAAAAAAAAGTTCTTTATTTTTTTTATTTTATCAGTCCAAATCGATAGTGTTTTATGTACCGGATCAACCCTTCACGGGATTAAAACGATCAAAATTTAACAGTGTATATTTCTAAATACACAAATATTATAAATAAATTACACCCAGACACAAAACAAATGATTGTGCTCATCACACAAACATTTGTCTTGGGTGGAAATCGAAACTATGACCTCCGGCATAGCAATCAGGATCACTGACCACTAGACCAATAGGCCAACATAATTTAAAAAAAAAATATCATTCTTTTCCCCACTAGAACTCGGTTGAACCCTTAATCCATTTCTCGGGTAAAATACACGCTATTTTACAAAAAGGGTCCATCCTCCAAAGAGTTTCAACAGCGTTGAATACATCGCTGGTTTACTCACAGTACAGCGCAGTAGCGAAACCAACTGCTTTCAAAGCATTAAGAGCAAAACAAGCACATCAGTTACTTTACAGAGAAAAACATTGCCTTTATCTACGTTGGATTTGTTCCGCAAAATATACTGGGGTTCTCGACAGTAATGGCGGTACTATATAGTACTTATTACTCTACATTTCTTTTACAGAACTGGTATATTTCTTTTAATCGTATTACAGTTTTTAATGTTTCGTACTCATAAGGTAAAGACGGAACCCTAACACCCGTATTGACCCGTTATTTAAACAACTAAAACTAATTATAATTGAGTAAAAGTAATTACTTAAGTAACACTTCGTATTCTATAGTGAAGAAAAATTTAAATTTTAATGAAGAGATCTAACCTCAAGTAATGTCTTAGTAAGAAATTACTTAGCAACAAGTAATTACTTCTTTATAAATTCGTGTGTTCTAGGATCACTAGTATAATTTTATTACCGTAGTGGTAAAAAACAAAGGTTCATTTGGATGTACGTTCTAAGCCGGTACCCACGTCAATTTCTGTAAAATTCGGAATTACGTCTCATAAATTATGACAGGACCCTTGTATCATGTTTGTTGCCTTATTAAATAATATAATTTATGAGATAGCTTTTTATTTAAAAGACAACACATCCACCCTTTTTAGGAAAAACGTCGTAAGCGACAGTTTCCGTCTTTGTTCTTGCACAATTAAAAAAATATCCATGAAAATACTGCTTCTATTTCTAACTTTTTTCTAATTTTCATGGGCATGAGTCACGTGGCTAATCTCAATGGAAATTAGCCGTAAGTACGCAGGAGATATTACAATGTACAAGCACTCGTATGTGCGCAAACACAACCGCTCCGTTCCTTTACTCTCATAGTGCGTTGGGCGCTCGTCGTAAATTGCAGCAGCGGGCCGCGTCATCGCACGCGCAAACACAAACATGTCAATGTATGATGACCGCCCAATGCGCCGCGCAGCATGCCGTGTCTCTGTAAACAGGCCCATAGTCCGATGGGACGGCAATCCGACACGACCGGGGAGAGATCCAGCGCAGGACTAACGGCTTTTCGTACTTTATGAAGCACGGGTGTGTAATAAATAGTACCTACTTTATCTCAGAGCTGCTATAGCTATAGAGTATATATGTTATAGAGTAATTATTAATTGAAAAACTCTATAGCATTTTTCGCCTGACCTAGGAATCAAACATGATCAAAGCCAGAACCCCAGACTACGTGACTGTGTCACGGTTTTCGCGGTATTCCGGGATGGGTGTTCTGTGTATGTGAATACATGTTTGTGAACGTACTCATGGTACAGGACTAGCAAAGGAGGAGACCGACCGCATCAGGTAACGGCGCACACACCGCCGCCGCTGCCGGGACTCCGATCCCGATTTCCGGCCACCGTAGGCGCGGGCTTGCAGACAGCGGCCAATGGGTAGCTCGCTGTCCGTCCGTCCGGTAACAGACCGGTCCGAGCCCAAGTTGTCTACGGCGCGCACTGTTCCCGCTCGCCTCAAGGAGTTATCAGCAAACTATAGGGGCCCAGTAGGGCCGAAGCCTACTGGGGCCGAGGGTTAGGTGAAAATGAACCCCGGGGTCCTGGATCGAAGGCAATGAATGGTACAGGGTAGGTTTTTAGTCAGTAAGAGTCTGACACTATCTCCCGCCCCACCCAAGGGCGGGATGATTTTACGTACTTAACATAAAAAAACAACCCATGGTACAGGAGTTAGTCCTAGTCTAGAGCAGTGTAAAATCGATCAGACGGGTTCTTGTATCTGACCCTATAGTTGATTTCAGACTGTTATAAATGTTCTAATTGGCCGGAAAATTTTGATACCGCGATGCGGGATTTTGAATTGTTAGTTTTTATGTGGCGACAGTGCGACATAGATGTAGCTACAAAATGATTCACGGTAAAGTTTTTGCCGAGAAAATAAGTGAATATTTCGGGCAATTCAAAAGTTCCTGTCACTATCTGTTGCTATCATTACTTCGTAGCCTGTTTGTAGACCAAAGTATTATCGTAAAGCTAGACTTAAGATGAAAAATTAATTCAGTGTTGCCAACATGACACTACATTTTAATAAACATTGTCTTACCGACCAAGTTTCGCGGCAACATTATTATTCTAGACAGGGTTGTTTTATTTTAGTCAAGAAAATTCGGCGTACAAAATTTTGATGAAACTTTTTTTTCTAAATCTCAATTTTTGACGATGAACATCTACTTCGCGTTAACATCTTCGCTTGAGATGTCTACGAGTATGTATGTCGGGTATTTGTATATACATGTGGATTGGCTCCGTATGTAGAAAATTTCAAAAGGCAAAAAAAAAAACGCGTCCCGCGTGCGTATTGTACGCATTACAAAAGCCGTGTATGAATCGTGCGTGATGAAATCCGCACGATATTAGAAACACCCAAGTGCGGGTTCGCAGACGGCAAGCCATGGATAGCTCTCCGTCTGGTAATAACCAAGCCTGGTCAACGATGACGTGTTGTGTTCCACGCATACCTTAAAGAGATATCAGCAAAATTGACGGGGCCGGTTAGGGCCGACACCGTCCTGGACTGTGGATTGCTTGAAGGAGTAATCGTACCAACTGAAGGAACACTGTTTACTTGAGTCGGTAAAGGTCTGACACTCCCAATCTACCTACGTAACAAAAACTTATCGTAGGTAATCTCCAAGAATCTAATTTTCCATTTCCCTTTCAAACTATTGGATATACAGAGAAATTCCAAATCTTTCCATCATAATTTTCCAACAATGGATTCCACTGAGAGCTTCAATCCATTGTGCGCAAGAGACAACCCTAGTTTCTAGTTTGAGGTTTGAAGCAACATCCTTATTCCCCAGACGTAACCTGTATCTGGGTCACTGTATAAGAAAATACAGAAAGTTCAGCCATACAAATTGTTATCCTCGATGCCTGCTGGGGCCATGGGTTTACTTCCGAAAAGGAAACCCGTGTTCTTCGAGCGTAAAAGGCTAAGAAGAATCATAGGTGTGGTTTCAGTCAATAAAAGTCTGACATGCACACCATGTGGGGGAAGTCATTGGATGATTTGCCAACTTAAAAAAAAAGTTATCCGCGGAGACTCCAATCAATTTCTATGCGATAGTAAATGGAGTCGAAGACTTTAAATATCTTCATCATCACCATTATCATCAGCCTATTAATGTTCCCACTGCTGGGACACAGGCCTCCTCTCTAAGAGAGGGAATGGGCCGTAATCCACCACGCGGAAATAAATATCTTAGTTGCTGAAATATGTATTTATTATCACTGAACAGTAACTGTGTAACTCAAAACGTAGATAAAAAAGTCAGCTGACAATAACTTAATTTTTTGCCATTTCAAATAATTAAAAACAATTTATTTAGGCAACAAATTAAGCTGTTAATAGTGACCATGAATTATTCCGTAGCTAAAATAAATTATTCCGTGACATGACGAGGCGAGAAAATGTCAGCAAAACCATAAGATGCCTGCTAGGGTTATGGGAACTTTTGAAAGAGGTACCGTGATCCTGGAACGTGAAGAGCAACTAAAAGACACAGTCAGTAAAAGTCTGGCACGCCTTTTAATTTCACTCTAGGGCGCAAAAAGTTACTGAAAAAATAAAAGCCACCACGAAAATGTCTGTCCTCAGACTTCGACAAAGAAAGTGCAAATACAATGCTTAGTACGGCAAATTCTGTGCCAGCCTAATTGGATCCAACAGGCGATGGCACTGCTGAGTTTTCACTCAGGTTTAGAAATAGCTTCATAAGTACGGCAAATTTGAACACAAAGTCAAATTGGATGTGAGAGTCGAAGCTGAAAACGATGTGTGTGTGTACGGCTAGAATCTGCGGCATTTAGATTTCATTCGTAAAACCATTTTTTGGAAAGGTGAACCCGATTAAAGTCTTTTATTTAAGTCATGGGCAATAAAATTAGACTATTTTTATATTTAACTTATGGGATAATATTAGGTCTTCTTTCTGAGAGGGAGACCAGGTTAACTTTATATATATGTATATGGTATTGTCCTATGCCCTCAAATTTATGATTTTAATGTACAATGCCGATGTAATGAGTTCCTAAGCTTAACATAGCTTTTCGAGAACAGCGATGATGAAATTATTTGTATCAGTAAAGAACTTGTTTGGGTCATCGATCACTATAAAGGTTTGGGTTGAAACATACTAACTAGGGGGACACCACTATTCTACATTATGCACACTTTATTTTTCTTTTTTTTTAAAACATTGATCCACACTATAGGAATTACTCCTGTATCGTGAATACGTTCACAAACATGTAAAGAACTCACATACACAAGAAACCTTTCTGTAGACCATACAAATATTTGTAACGCGCCGGAGTCGAACCCGCAAACCGCAATGCAGCAGCTAACTCAACCGACTGAATAAATAAAGTATTTTTTTCACCGGACACTCTAAATAAGGTTCAGTTGAAAACCAGCGTCAGGCAACTACCACGTAGCTGTCTGGCATTTTTGCTGAACTGGACCAATTTGGCGCAACCGTGAGACACACAATGTTAGTTTTATACTTTTTTACAAGCTTTCTATTAGCTTGCACTGTATGTAACTATGTATGTTCGGCTCAAATCTTGCAACTCAATTTTGAAGCAGATATCTTCAACCGATTGAGCTGAAATTTTACATGCATGTGTAAATCGGGTGACAATGCAACATTATGATGACATAGAGCTGATCTGATGATGGAGCTGGAAGGTAGCCATAGGAACTCAGCAATAAAACAATACAACCCCATCGAGTTTGGGTTCGCTTGATTAGTACTGACGAGTACTTTAATCCTGTATGATAGCCAGGGTCTGATGATGGAGCCGGAAGGTGATCATAGGAACTCCACCAGTTAAACGATACAACCTCATCGAATTTGGGCTCGTTTGATTCGTATTGACGAGTACTTTCATCTTATATGATAACCAAGGTCTGATGATGGAACTGGAAGGTGCTAACAGGAACTTCGCACTTAAACGACACAACCCCATCGAATTTGGGCTCGTTTAGTTTGTATTGACGAGTACTTTCATCTTATATGGTAGCCGGGGTCTGATGATGGAGCCGGAAGGTGGTCATAGGAACTCCACAGTTAAACGATACGACCCCATCGAGTTTGAGCTCGTTTGATTAGTATTGACGAGTACTTTGATCATGTATGGTAGCCAGAGTCTGATGATGGAGTCGGAAGGTGATCATAGGAACTCCGCAGGTAAACGATACAATCCCATCGAATTTGGGCTCGTTTGATTCGTATTGACAAGTACTTTGATTCTGTACGATAGCCAGGGTCTGATGATGGAGCCGGAAGTTGATCATAGGAACTCGGCAGTTAAACGATACAACCCATCGAATTTGGCCTCGTTTGATTCGTATTGACGAGTACTTTCATCCTATATGGTAACCAAGGTCTGAAGATGGAGCTGGAAGGTGGTCACAGGAACTCCGCACTTAAACGACACAACCCCATCAAATTTGGGCTCGTTTAGTTTGTATTGACGAGTACTTTCATCCAATATGGTAGCCGGGGTCTGATGATGGAGCCGGAAGGTGGTCATAGGAATTCCGCAGTTAAATGATACGACCCCATCGAGTTTGACCTCGTTTGATTAGTATTGACGAGTATTTTGACCATGTATGGTAGCCAGGGTCTGATGATGGAGTCGAAAGGTGGTCATAGGAACTCCGCAGTTAAACGATACAACCCCATCGTATTTGGGCTCGTTTAGTTTGTATTGACGAGTACTTTGATCATGTATGGTAGCCAGGGTCTGATGATGGGGTCGGAAGGTGGTCATAGGAACTCCGCAGTTAAACGATACAACCCTATCGAATTTGGGCTCGTTTGATTAGTATTGACGAGTACTTTGATCCTGTATGATAGCCAGGGTCTAATGATGGAGCCGGAAGGTGATCATAGGAACTCCGCAGTTAAACGACACAAACCCATCGATCGTACTAGTTAGTTTTAATATACTCCTACAAAATAGGTACCAATTGAAAGGGCTTGCAGAGAGTAACTTGAAAAATAAAGTGACATTACTCTAAATCCAATATTTTCCTTTTTCTCAGTCATACTCTTGGTGGAGTGGTAGTGGTCATGGATCGTCTGGTAGGTTGGTTGCGGCTTTTGCGAGACTTCTCCGTCTCTCTCTATTCATGGAACTTCGTGTACATTCAATGAGGGAACACTTCAAATATGATTTAGTGAGGTCTGTCCATCTGGTAGGCGATTGGCCGCGAGAACGTAGGCCCTCTACTCTTCCCTGTACCACTAAACGTACTTAAGAGCTTTTATTGCCTATGATATATCCACACATTACAAAAATTCGCTGTTGCACAATCGACGAAAGTTTTTGTTTTAATGCAAAGCTCTTTAAGAATGGAAACGTTAGTACGGTGAGCAGTCTGTTTTATCCTCAGTAGACGCCGCCAGCGTCACATTTCAAGAGCATCAATTTTTTTACGGTGCTTGAATCTTCTCCGCATTTCCCAGTATTTGTGATTGTGGATCCCAGGTAGATAAACTCTGTACAACTTCGCAATTGGCTATTTCATGTAAGTTAGGTTGATTGTTAGTCTTACGATCCACCACCATCATTTTTGTTTCATAAATCCAATCTGGTAGATTTCTCAGGTGGACGCCTCCTTCTGCGAAGCAGTAATGCTAGCAAAGGAGGAGACCGACCGCATCAGGCAACGGCGCTCACGCCGCAGCCGCCGCCGTAATTCCGATCCCGATTTCCTGCCACCGTAGGCGCGGACTTGCGGACGGCGGGCAATGGGTAGCTCGCTGTCCGTCCG
Source organism: Leucania comma (assembly GCA_958295575.1). Classification (NCBI taxonomy): domain Eukaryota; kingdom Metazoa; phylum Arthropoda; class Insecta; order Lepidoptera; family Noctuidae; genus Leucania; species Leucania comma. The sequence continues at coordinate 17,743,636 of OY282480.1, forward strand.
TCCGGTAACAGACCGAACCAAGCTTAAGGGCCGGGGATGTCATTAGATGATTTTACCTACCATAAAAAAAATCCTGGCAGTCTTCAGAAGATAGCAGACTAAGTTTCTTATGCTTTCCTATAATATGGGTAACAAATGAAAGGACTTGCTGAGAATACAAATGTGATTTAAATAAGGCATAACTAAAAAGTAAAAAATAAATTACAAGTAAAAAAAACTTTTTAAAAACAAGCTTTCAATTAAATGGCCTAAAAAGAAGAAAATAAGCTTTTCCTTTATAACTTTTACTATCAATTTATAACGGCATTACACAATTTATATGATATAAAAGCTTGTCGCGAGATTAAACTGTGTAAATACACAGCTAAATAACTTTATAAATTAAATAAGTTAAAAAACTTCATCTATTGATTTTAATATTTTCAAAATCTCGCGACAAGCTATTGTATCATATAAATTGTGTAATGCCGTTATAAATTGATAGTAAAAGTTATAAAGGAAAAGCTTATTTTCTTCTTTTTAGGCCATTTAATTGAAAGCTTGTTTTTAAAAAGTTTTTTTTACTTGTAATTTATTTTATCTTAAGTGTCTACAAGTTGTTTCTGCATTGTGTGTGTCTATATCAAATAAAATATTTTTCTTTCTTTTCTTTTTTTCTTTCAACCGAGAAGTCATTTTTCTAGCTCACCGTCCGACCATCCGGTAACCGACCGGATCGAGCCCAAGACGTCAACGGCGCGTATCGTTTCACGCGCGCCTCAAGGAGTTGTCAGCCCAAGGGCGCGGAGATGTCATCGGATGATTGCCCCACCGAAAAAAAAAAGCCGTAATTGTTCTTCTTGTTTAAACTGAGTCTTTTGCACTATTGACTACATCCTCCTCAGCGCGCAGGGCAGGCTTTGAAGCCATTTAAAGTACACCTGATGCCTATCTACACATCTCGCATCACATACGATCCTATATTGTGTTTATGGACGTCATAAAGTATAGGCGTAATAAAATGGAATAGAATCGTGCCGAAAATGGAGTCGTTTCAGCGTATCTCTGGCACTTTTGGTGAAAGTACCAACGTAGATATGAATTTAGTGGTTGAATAGTAAAATGAGACATTTGGTATTCATATCTTCAACAAGTTATATGTTTTAGATAGTGTTGATGTAGTAAAAAGGGGTTTCCTTAGGAGCTCGGGATACTGCCGTAAGTGAATTGGTTTTTGAACTTTGCATCTTGGTGGGTAGGTTTTTTTTTCGGGTACTCTTTTTTTGCTGGCCTGTTCTGTCCAACTTGTGGGCAAAGGCACAAAATAGATAGGTTCAGAAGTCAATCTCATGTATGTCGGCGGTCGCTTGAAAAAGTACTGTGATCTAGCTCTGGTTTAGCACGGTTTAGTCACGTCCAAGATATCGTGTCCGTGAGCGGTGTCTATGTGTGCGTGGCCCGAGCGCGAGACTATGTAGATTGTCTTCGGTACTATCTCTCTTTTGTGGCAAAGGCCTCTTTATTGATATAAGGATGGTTCAATTTATACAGCTTCTGACTCCCAAACTAGACGGGCCTATAAGTCAGGAGTCAGCGCCTTCCCAATTTCAATTTCACGATTTCTATCAAATTCGATTATATTTTATCATTATTATTTATTTATATATTCTTTATTGTACACCGCATAAACAACAAATATAGGAGTTTATTATTTCTTGATCTAATTGATCTAATTCACAAAATGTGTATTTCTGTTGCTGCTACAAGATAGATAGATAGATAGATGTATTCTTTATTGTACCAACAGAAATACACATTATGTGAATTTTTAAGTTCACTACCTCATACCGTTTATGAGAAACAGCCTGCTGACAGACGGACAGACAGAAACCCTAAAGAAACCGGCTAAACTAACTGCCTTACTCAGAACTATAACTCAACACAAACGCAAAGAAAATGTCCGAAAAGCGGATCCATATGTTCCTTAATGACAAGGCAATCATGCCGCGTTCGGCACTTAACCTAGAAGTTAACGAGCAGTAACCAAAGTTTGGAAGTAAAAAGTTATACCAACACTTGGTTTTTGTAACCAATTTTGTGTACCAGTTACTGCGGCAGTACACAAAGACACTTATCATTTTGTATCACCTAAATTGCACCTGTGTGCACAAACAAAGTGATTTGTTGAAGTTTGCACGTATTTTATTTCTTTCAGCTAATTGTGCTATTTTTTTTTTCAAAGTCAGTTTCATTTTGTGCGATCTCTTTCCATTCCAGGTTACATAAAAGTTATCGCAGAATGCGACAAGGCCGTCAATAGTATATTTTTAGGGTTGCGTATCTAAGTCGATAATAAATTACAAGTAAAAAAAAACTTTAAAAAAAAAAGCTTTCAATTAAATGGCCTAAAAAGAAGAAAATAAGCTTTTCCTTTATAACTTTTACTATCAATTTATAACGGCATTACACAATTTATATGATACAATAGCTTGTCGCGAGATTTTGAAAATATTAAAATCAATAGATGAAGTTTTTTAACTTATTTAATTTATAAAGTTATTTAGCTGTGTATTTACACAGTTTAATCTCGCGACAAGCTTTTATATCATATAAATTGTGTAATGCCGTTATAAATTGATAGTAAAAGTTATAAAGGAAAAGCTTATTTTCTTCTTTTTAGGCCATTTAATTGAAAGCTTGTTTTTAAAAAGTTTTTTTTACTTGTAATTTATTTTTTACTTTTTAGTTATGCCTTATTTAAATCACATTTGTATTCTCAGCAAGTCCTTTCATTTGTTACCCATATTATAGGAAAGCATAAGAAACTTAGTCTGCTATCTTCTGAAGACTGCCAGGATTTTTTTTATGGTAGGTAAAATCATCTAATGACATCCCCGGCCCTTAAGCTTGGTTCGGTCTGTTACCGGACGGACGGACAGCGAGCTACCCATTGCCCGCCGTCCGCAAGTCCGCGCCTACGGTGGCAGGAAATCGGGATCGGAATTACGGCGGCGGCTGCGGCGTGAGCGCCGTTGCCTGATGCGGTCGGTCTCCTCCTTTGCTAGCATTACTGCTTCGCAGAAGGAGGCGTCCACCTGAGAAATCTACCAGATTGGATTTATGAAACAAAAATGATGGTGGTGGATCGTAAGACTAACAATCAACCTAACTTACATGAAATAGCCAATTGCGAAGTTGTACAGAGTTTATCTACCTGGGATCCACAATCACAAATACTGGGAAATGCGGAGAAGATTCAAGCACCGTAAAAAAATTGATGCTCTTGAAATGTGACGCTGGCGGCGTCTACTGAGGATAAAACAGACTGCTCACCGTACTAACGTTTCCATTCTTAAAGAGCTTTGCATTAAAACAAAAACTTTCGTCGATTGTGCAACAGCGAATTTTTGTAATGTGTGGATATATCATAGGCAATAAAAGCTCTTAAGTACGTTTAGTGGTACAGGGAAGAGTAGAGGGCCTACGTTCTCGCGGCCAATCGCCTACCAGATGGACAGACCTCACTAAATCATATTTGAAGTGTTCCCTCATTGAATGTACACGAAGTTCCATGAATAGAGAGAGACGGAGAAGTCTCGCAAAAGCCGCAACCAACCTACCAGACGATCCATGACCACTACCACTCCACCAAGAGTATGACTGAGAAAAAGGAAAATATTGGATTTAGAGTAATGTCACTTTATTTTTCAAGTTACTCTCTGCAAGCCCTTTCAATTGGTACCTATTTTGTAGGAGTATATTAAAACTAACTAGTACGATCGATGGGTTTGTGTCGTTTAACTGCGGAGTTCCTATGATCACCTTCCGGCTCCATCATTAGACCCTGGCTATCATACAGGATCAAAGTACTCGTCAATACTAATCAAACGAGCCCAAATTCGATAGGGTTGTATCGTTTAACTGCGGAGTTCCTATGACCACCTTCCGACCCCATCATCAGACCCTGGCTACCATACATGATCAAAGTACTCGTCAATACAAACTAAACGAGCCCAAATACGATGGGGTTGTATCGTTTAACTGCGGAGTTCCTATGACCACCTTTCGACTCCATCATCAGACCCTGGCTACCATACATGGTCAAAATACTCGTCAATACTAATCAAACGAGGTCAAACTCGATGGGGTCGTATCATTTAACTGCGGAATTCCTATGACCACCTTCCGGCTCCATCATCAGACCCCGGCTACCATATTGGATGAAAGTACTCGTCAATACAAACTAAACGAGCCCAAATTTGATGGGGTTGTGTCGTTTAAGTGCGGAGTTCCTGTGACCACCTTCCAGCTCCATCTTCAGACCTTGGTTACCATATAGGATGAAAGTACTCGTCAATACGAATCAAACGAGGCCAAATTCGATGGGTTGTATCGTTTAACTGCCGAGTTCCTATGATCAACTTCCGGCTCCATCATCAGACCCTGGCTATCGTACAGAATCAAAGTACTTGTCAATACGAATCAAACGAGCCCAAATTCGATGGGATTGTATCGTTTACCTGCGGAGTTCCTATGATCACCTTCCGACTCCATCATCAGACTCTGGCTACCATACATGATCAAAGTACTCGTCAATACTAATCAAACGAGCTCAAACTCGATGGGGTCGTATCGTTTAACTGTGGAGTTCCTATGACCACCTTCCGGCTCCATCATCAGACCCCGGCTACCATATAAGATGAAAGTACTCGTCAATACAAACTAAACGAGCCCAAATTCGATGGGGTTGTGTCGTTTAAGTGCGAAGTTCCTGTTAGCACCTTCCAGTTCCATCATCAGACCTTGGTTATCATATAAGATGAAAGTACTCGTCAATACGAATCAAACGAGCCCAAATTCGATGAGGTTGTATCGTTTAACTGGTGGAGTTCCTATGATCACCTTCCGGCTCCATCATCAGACCCTGGCTATCATACAGGATTAAAGTACTCGTCAGTACTAATCAAGCGAACCCAAACTCGATGGGGTTGTATTGTTTTATTGCTGAGTTCCTATGGCTACCTTCCAGCTCCATCATCAGATCAGCTCTATGTCATCATAATGTTGCATTGTCACCCGATTTACACATGCATGTAAAATTTCAGCTCAATCGGTTGAAGATATCTGCTTCAAAATTGAGTTGCAAGATTTGAGCCGAACATACATAGTTACATACAGTGCAAGCTAATAGAAAGCTTGTAAAAATGGAACCCTTACAGGATCACTTGGTTGTCCATCGGTCCGTCTGTCTGTCTCTCAAGACACTTTTTCTCAAGAATAGTGAAAGCATCAAGCAGAAATTATAATCAGATTTTCAGGTCTGCTAGAGCAGTGAAAAAATCAATCTACTGAGTTAACGCAATCTGAAGATATGGCGGTTTATCCTCCGTTCAAGCGCATATTTTGAGTCTCGCAAGAAAATCAAAATCTGGTTCCTGTCTACCTCAAAATACTTCCCGTTGACCTAGAATCCTGAAATTTGGCACTAAGCAAGGTCTCATAGCACAAGTACAGGAAAAAAAGTCTGAAAATTGTGAATTTGTTGTTCCGTCACAAAACAGTTACTTTTTTGCGATTGAGAAAAATTTTCGAGACTTGATTCAAGAAGCGAACTATTTACAATAGTCAATCTTGGTGTACTTTATATATAAATAAAAGTAAGTTTTATACTTGTTTTACAAGATTTAGTTAAGTTGTGGCGTCCAGAAGATAAAGGAAAAGTGTGATGCAAGTTGTGAGAGATCGTGCTGCTTGAATGGAGCGAAACTTTAGAGAAAATAAACAAGTTTATAAGATGTCATCTTGCTGCAGTTTACCTATTTATTTCCGTAACCTCACTTATAATATAAAGTCGTTAGTTTGTATGTGTGTACGAGTATATACATAAAGCCGGAAGACGCAGCGTTGGTAGGCCAACAAGGTGGACCGATGACTTGGTGAGGCTCGCGGGAATCCGATGATCTCAGACGCACAGGACCGGCCATTATAGCGACACTTGGGGGAGGCCTATGTCCATCAGTGGACGTCTTTCGGCTGAAATGATGATGTGACGATGATGATGACTATGTGTATGTGTGTGTTACTATTTTATATTAAAACGGCGGGACAATTTAGATGTTAGTATGCGGATAGTCAGTGTCCTGAAATAGCACAAATGATATTTTTTATTCTGGTGGTGTTTACCCTTGGAATAATTCACTACTTTCACGCAAGCGAAGCCGCTGGCAGAGGCTATACAAAAGGTGCAAAAAAAGGGCAACGAATTATCTGATAACATTGATTCAATCACGAACATTTGTTGAATACAAAGTCACTATAGGTACAGTTGTATGCCATCGAATGCTTTTTATAAGTACTGGAAACCATCACGATTGCTGAAATCCAGTGGAATAGGCCACGGCAGCAAAACTGCGGTAAGGTAGTACGAAATAAATCACATTTTGAAGTTTACTACCAGAATTTGTAGAATTTTACCAATAACTCCTTCTAAAAATTGAGTTATGAAACTACGTGTTACATAAATACATATTTTCAACAAACTTTGAACACAGAACACTGTCTTGTACTATTACTTTTTCTCTGCCTGATTTTTTTAAATCGAATCCATTCACATCAAACGTGTGGTGAGCATTTAGCATCATTTTTCCATAAATAAGTAGTGTTAATGCACTCCCGAACTTGGTATGATTGATTTGGTCCGTTCGTACCATGGTCGAGCGTAAATCAGTGTAATTAGTATTTTGACACTAGAAGTGCGAGCGTCCCAAATTTGACTCATTTCGATGTTCTTGTTGCTTTATTTAATGTTTTATTATACGTAAAATCGCATTTTTATTAATTTTATGAAATCTTGTTTATACAATACTCATCTAGGTTCATAAAAAATTGCGATTTATTATATTTGTAGAACATTGAAATGGGTCAAATTTGGGACACCCACGCTTCTAGTGTTAACACACGCTCGAACATGGAATAACTGAACAAATTCTCGCTGAATCACGCTCAACCTTGTTACGGACGGACCAAATCCATCGTACCAAATTCGAGTGTGGGTTAACACTATATCGCACTAATTGCTACCATAAACGTAAAATTGCAAAAACATCTACATGAAAATAGTATTCTCCCGTTGATCGAACAGGGTAATCTAAAGCATGTTATCGGCAATAGGAGAAGGATAATTCCAGTTTGTCGATTGCAGTAGAATTCTAAGATTTAACGCCTCTCATGATGTCTTAGTCGCCTTTTACATCAGTAATTTTATTTCAAAGCAAATTACGTTCACTTTAGTACGTTTACTGTAGAGGAAGGGTTACCCTGTTTTTCTCCAAAAACAAGGGCTTTTACATAAATCGAGGGCTAACAAAAACAAAAGCTACAGAATTTTCTACGACCTTTTGTAAGAAAAAACAATTGAATCCTTAATTTTTACAGTCCGATTGTGCGTAGTCGAATATTTGGGCTGCTTTCCATTTTCGACTCTTCAACATGTAAGATTTCTTAAAACAATTGTGAAAAGTGGCCTTCGTCATTACTTTGATCTTCTTACGTTCTTTTCCGTAGGCTTAAACAAATGATTTTTCTGTCATCGTTCCCGCCAAACGCTAGTTTGTACAAAATGTATGGCAATAACATTACCTGCAGAGAAGCCACGTGACATGAAAAGTGTCGAGATCGGTTCTCTGAGCTAATCATGGAACGTGTATTTTCCGTAGGTAGGACGACGAGCAAAGGTTTGCTCGCCATCCAGTCCGGTAATCGTCCGGACCGAGTTCAGTCAGGACAAAAAACCGTAGGGGCCCAGCGGGACTAAATCTTACAGGTGTCATAGGTTTTCTTCCGAAAGGAAACCCGAGGTCCTGGAACGTAAGGCTGAGAAGGAACATAGGAGTGGGTTTTAGTCAGTAAAAGTCTGACACGCCTTCCCGCTTCGCCCTAAAGCGAGAGAAGTCATTGGATGATTTTTCACCTTAAAAATTGGACATTTATTTTAATAACCTTCCTACTTTCAACGCATAATTAAGTTTTCAACTCGTTATTTTAGTTTCTATACAGCATTATATAAAAATAACAAAAACTTTCCATTGCGGAAAATAGAAGATGTATCTCTAGAGATTCCACAACAAAAGCTATTTCGCTTCCCGATAAGCGCGCCTCCACGTGTCTAATATTTAATATCTATCTTATACCACAAGGGTAATATGACCACAGTCGGCGTAAATGGAAATATTGTTGTAATATTGAGAGCTATATGAATATCTAGCAACACTTGTACAACATTATTTTAGTATGCGAAACCCGAAACATGTATCTAGTATTTTTATGTAAAGAATCTATGTGCAAAATTTTTTGACTGTATCATAATATATCACAAAGTTAAAACTTCGTTATGTTACCTGGTTGTCTGCACAAATACATGGTCACCGGGTCATCCGGGCGACTGAGGGGTTGTTTTGCTCCCGCATCCAGCTGTGCGCTGGCGTCGACCTGCCGTGACTTGTATTGTACTTAATGTCAGTGTTATCCTATTTGTGACATTTTTTAAATATTGGAACAAATCTAACACGACGTAAAAATGATTGGAATCGATTCAGGTACTGATTCTAAACAAACTATATTCAGGTTTCGCATATACTACAAATAATGTATACAACGTTAAATTTTGGTCGTTTTAATCCCGAGGAGGGTCGATTAGGTACATGAGATACTATAGATTTGTAAAAATAAAATTAAAAAATAAAGTACTTTTTTTTAAACTCGAATTATTTTAAGCATGTACGAAATTTATTTTCTTTAAGTAAATGTGAGCTGATCGAGGCCAATTAACTGTAGACAGTTAGTACGCAACGACCGACAACTCCCTACAAGGTCATTGACTCGTTTACTTAAAGAAATTGATTTCGTATATGCGTATATTAATTAGAGTTTTAAAAAAAAGTACTTATTTTTTTAATTTTATCTTCATAAATCGATAGTGTTTCATGTACCTAATCGATCCTCCACGGGATAAAACGACCAAAACTTAATGGTGTATATATTTATTTTTCTACTAAGCTCTACCGGTGGCTTGGTCCGAATAAATGTGGAAAATTATTTAGGGTAGCCGACTCCCGGCATAAAAAGTTTCCTATTTGCTATTGGATTCAAAAATACAATATTCTAAGCATTTTATTTCAATTAAACCATTTACAGGCACTTTTGAAATGTCAGAAAAGTGATGCTAATTGCACATCCCAAACTGAATAAAAAAAGATCTCTATGGAGAAGAATGTGAAGAAGAAAGAAACTCCATGGACACTCTTTTTAGGATACAGGATATGGGTTACCCGTGTTCAGTACATTTTGATCAATTAAGCGAATATAAATAATAATAATATAATTATTTATTCAGAGTTCAAAACCTTCCCTGGAGTATCATAATACAATGTCCGGTATATGACAACACTATCGATTTGTAGAAGTAAAATAAAAAAATAAAGTACTTTTTTTTCTAAAACTCGAATTAATATACGCATATACGAAATAAACTTCTTTAACTAAACGAGTCAATGACCTGTATGTAGTAAGTACGTAACAACCGACAACTACGTACAAGGTCATTGACTCATTTACTGTGCTGTCTATTCTGCGGGTTGGTAGATGTCACATGTCTTCGAATTATTGGTTCTAGGACATGCCGGTTTCCACGACGTTTTCCTTCACCGTTTTGAGAGTAATGGTGATTAAATAAATTACACAAAGTAATGCAACTGGCTGGGTTTGAACCCGCGGCCATAACCCGCAACTCATAAGTCGGGGCCGATACCACTCGGCCACCACTGCTCTCTAACTACTTATGTAGAAACCTAAATAAAAAAAAAGCATATTAATCAATCTAACTCTAAACTCAGCATAAAAAAAAAAACACGGAACAGAAAATCAATTACATCAAAAACGTTGACGGATTATTTAAACCAAATAAGCCCGCATTTATATTAGATATCTCCAAATAAAACATTTGTGCGAATCTGCCTACGTCCAATTCAAATGGCAATATGACAGTAAATCATATTCCACGGCCAAAACCCAATAAGGGTCCAGAATCCATGAATTTATTCCGTACGGTACGAATGTAATTTATTTGTGAACGCTGCGAGTAGGGTTGCCAACATTTCTTCGACGAAATATAGTATTTTTCAAACTAAGCTATAAAAAATATAGTACACTTCGAAAAAAATATAGTATTTTATGGAAAAAGCAAAAAATAAACAAATATATATTTGTTATTTAGATTTTTTTTAACTTTATTTGTTTGCACTTCTTGAACTATTTAAATTTTAAAATAAAAGTTTCATACTTTATCAAAAACAATTTTTTAAATTAATATAAATCAAAAAATCTATATTTTTGTTAGTTTTATATTTTTAAGTTTTTTTTTTTTTTTTTGGTTTTTCCTTTTTGCGACACAATTTCGTTGTAGCTATTATTTTCTATAACTAATTTACTTAGAACATTTTTTTTAATAATAATCACCGAAATCAAAGAACTTAAACATGGCAGACCAATGACCAATAATTCGTTTGACATAGACAAAGTTCAAAACGCAGTAAGATAGATAAGTTAGGTTACACGCTACCACATTGGTCAAATGTTGAAAATATATTATTTTTACGTACTGTATATTTTTCCAACAGTATATAGAACACAGACCCAAAATATAGTACAATACCTACTATATATTATAGTACGGTTGGCAACCCTAGCTGCTAGTCGAGGTTCTGTTAATGAATATACCCTTTAAAGTTTGATTCCACTGTTCAAACTATGGACCAATTTAAGTTTATTAGTTTGCCATGTTGTATTAATTTTCTAAGGGTCTCTATTTACAGTATTTAGGCTGTAAACTTTAGTGAATGTGTTCATTTGTTAGATTTACAAATTAAAATTGTATAGTTAATTGCGTGGGTGATTAGAATGTAAATACATTTCAATCACCCACGCAATAAACGCGTCTATGTTCAACTTTAACTAAACGAGTCAATGACTTTGTAGGTATTTGTCGGTCGTTGCGTACTAACTACCTACAGGTCATTGGACTCGCTCAGCTGACGTTTACTTAAAGAAATCAATATCAGTTGCCACAATTCCGCAACGAAAAGTATGTAATTACCTACCCTTATCTCTAAAGATTATCACTCACCCGTACTTAGATCGAAATATGTTAAATACCTCGTCAAGTTCTGGTTATGACGATGTAACTAATTTGTTACATAAATGGGTTTGGAGTGAGTACTTAGCAAGTATACTGAGGACACCGCTAAACGATTTCGGTAACTCTCTAGTTAAGACATTATTACGAAATTAATTATGAAACTCATTAAACAGACATCGTTGTTTAAGTTTGTGTTATGTTGTTTTATGATAAGCAGTTAAAGGAACTAAATCATTAAAATACAATTCTCAAAATATATTTTTTGGGTTTTTTTCTTTCTAGTACTTGACTGCGATCCCACCATCATAAGCATTGATACAGTCGATGGTGAGGCGCACTAGTTTATTAAGAGCCTATTCACTCTAGCCTTGAAGACACCTTAATTATAATCTGACGAGAAGAACGCAGCAGGCGATCCCGTTCCTCTGTCAGCAGACTCTATCTCATAAACCGTAAAAAGTAGAGAGTTGAAAGTCCGCAGTAGCAGATTTTTATTTAAAAAAGCTATTATTTCCACATACCTGGTGGCCATTCCTGCCCATAAACGAAGATCTCGGACCTGGCGATATCCACTCGGTTCCATGTGAGGGCCAGAGAAAGCTGTTCGCTTGGAGACAGGTGCTGTGCTCTGAACAATGCTGTAAGGATGACCTGGTCCAACTCTTGGACCTCGCCACCTTCTGCGCGCTCTTGGATTCGGAACACCGTGATCTGAGAAAGAAGGAAAGAGGCTTTAGAAACAGCTTTCTTTTGTTTTGTCTTTACACGTTTTGAGCATTTAGCCAGTATCAAGTTTAGAAAATATTTAACCGACTTCCAAAAAAGAGAAGAGGTTCCGAAGTCACCTAACTTTTTTATTTTTAAGGTTCAGTACCTCAAAACGAAAAAACGTAACCCTTATAGGATTACTACTTTATTGTCCGTCTATCTGTCTGTCAAGACCCTTTTTCTCGAGAAGGCGTGGAGGTATCGAGTTGAAATTTAAACCATCTACTTAAGTCTGCGGTCCCATAAAGCTGTGAACTATTCGAAATTCTAACGAAAAAAAAAACGATACGGCCATTTATGTCGCAAAAAATGTTTATTTCGACGTATCAAACGAATAAAAATTTACTCACTCACTCATGGTTCGGAAATATCTTTTTTTACAACTTTCAACAACGCCATCCAGTCTCAACATCTGATAAACATACTTATAATATTTCTAAATACATATCTACATAAATTATAGGTAAATTACACCCAGACACAGAACAAATGATCGTGCTCATCACACAAACATTTGTCCTGAGCGGGAATCGGAGCCACGACCATAGCAGTCAGGGACCAACCCAACAAGTGAGTCAAAATCTATTAATTAACTGCAAACATTTACTCTAAAAATTAAAATTTTCCATTTGCCCGAATTTTATCTTTCGTTGATCAGCTTATCTTATTTCCACCACCTTTCATTAAATCGGTGCTTACCTACAAAAGGCTTTTAAATAAATTTGGCTTTTTACGCTTCAAATTATTCAGTTTGATTGAAAAATGCTTTTCATTTCATTTAAAGTTTGAAAGGAATCAAGGTTGCAAAGATATTTGAAAAGGTACCATTTTTATTGGAGTTTTAGTAGCTGTAGGTACAAATAAAAACGAAAGGGTCAACAAGTTCTTCAGCCTTAATTTTAACAGCTTAATCACCTCAGAATTTTAATGGTTTATTTTAATGGATTCGTGGAACTCAAAGAATTTGACACGGACTCCCTTTAATTACTGACAAAGGGCTTTCTTAGTTCGGCTATTGACCTTAAGAGGGCCCTTTCCAAACCGTCTATCGTTAACGTGAACATGGCTTAAGAGCGACTAACCTGAGGTACATTTTCATATAACCGCTCTTACGTGATTGTTACACATCTTTCTCCAGATATTTTGGATACACAGTTATCTTGTAGATATTATCGAGGCTTCTATAAGTATAAAAATATAAACTTGTGTGAAAGTAATCCAGGAAAGAAAGACCTTTGAAAATCTGCTATTTTGCATAAATTTTGGCCCTCCATAATGTACTCGTATATTAAAATATTGAGATTCTAAATGGCGACAACTTTTCTCAAAAACTTTGAAGGGTTTTAAAAAGACACATATTTCCTGGAACATGTTTTATCAAATATTGGAGTAAATCATGCTCGACGTTGACGAAAGGCGAGTGGGGAAAGCCCCTCATAAAAGCTAATTGTTTCATGTAATGCGACCAAAGCAACGCTTTAAAAACAGACAACACGAAAAAAAAGAGATAATGCTTGAATGCTTTGTTGGCATCCAGTAATTTCATCATTAACTTGAATATTTAAAAGCCATCTGGCAGTTTTGGACTCAGTGGAAAAGCGTGCGAAGAGGCTAATTGGTGACTCAGATTTGGTTAACACTAAACTACAAAGTCTGGAACACAAACGTAGGGTAGCCAGCGTTTCGGTATTTTATGGGATACATTTTGGAGAGTGTGCACAAGAATTACAAGACTACAGCACTAGTTTAAATTATTAGAAAGAAAAAAATTGTTCAAAAAAAAAAAAAAGTGTTTATTTAAAGACCTCGCTACAAGTGCAAAGTTTCTTTTATAGATATATTTTTTAAATATTTTAAATTTATGAGTATTTTTCAACAGTTATGCAAAATAGCAGATTTTTAATGGTTTTCAGGATTATTTTTACAGTTTATGTTTTTATTTCAACAGTAATCCGGATATTATCCACAAATGCCGCAATCCGGAATACATACATACATAAAAGTGTTTTTGAGAACCTATTTGCTAAATAAAATATCATTTATCATTTATCAATGTATATAAAAAGATTTTTTTAAATATTTATAGAAAGACGTGTAATAACGTCATAATCACGTAAGAGCAGTTGTACGGAAACGTACCTTGGGTTGGCCGCTCTTAACAACCTACCTACTTGCAAGTCGGACGATGTCTTAAAGAAATTGATACAAATTGGGCTGTCCCTCAGACTTATATTAGTCTAATAGATTTTTATTGATGGGATCCAATGGTGGAATTGGCTCGCTAAACAAAAGGCCGAAGGTCAATTGAATACGAAGATAGTAAGGACACGCAAGGTGACTTGACACATGTATGTGTGCGTCTACTATATATTTAATTTGTTAAAAATTCTTTACTGCTGACGAAGGCTGCTTCAGGCAGGTAAGACGCGACTATATTGACATTGTTCCACTGATATAATACAGTTTGATACAAGTGGTGAAAGTTTAAATGTCGTTGTGATCGAGGCGAAATTCATCCGAGCCCTTGGCGAGGGTGTTATGGAGCCGAGGGCTACAGTGACAAATTTCCACATTTAACGATTTAACATAAAAACTACATCTTCACCGAGTACATAGGCTTGTGCTATTTGGTGAAGCTATTTTCTAATGATTAAAGATTTTTTTTAAGTCGGTCGAGTAGTTTTTCAGTTAAATTTCTTCATAGTTGATATAGGTAACCCAAATTTAGTATTGCTTAAGGTTTCCCTTCCCCACGGTTGCAGATTTTAAAGCTTTTTGCTTCATCTAATTAAAGTAATCCAACGCAATGTTTGATGAAGAGGCAACACGAAAAAAGAGAGCATTGGCATTTGGTAATTCCGTGCTTTACTCGAATATCTCACAAAAGTTGCTCCGGGAAATAAACGAAATAAAATTAAACAGTGAAATAACTTCATTCATGCAACATAGCGACGACCACAGCATTTGAACAGCTGTATAAAACGAAACAATACAAAATAGTAGTTGTAGAAACAAAATGTCACGCGAACCAATTATGCCGTCCGCCATATCGAACAACCACAAATTATCACGGCTCATAGACCTAACAAACAGTTGTTTTGTTTACGAATACTGACACGGAACACTAATTACGTAGCTGAAACAGAAAGAAAAGTTACAACAAAATGTATTTTTAAAAGCAGGTCGAACAACAAACAGAACAATCGAACAGAAATGAAATGGAATAGTCGATTTTTTTTTTTGTATAAAATAATATGTTTATTACTCAAGAAACTTCATGGACACTCTTTTTAAATTATATTGTTACATTATTTTCTTAACGTTACAATAATGCAAGACATTGTGCGTCCTCCCTCTACGGCTGCCCAACCAAGACTGTCACCACCGTTGCGCTACATCCCCCACTTTTTCACAGATAATCACAATGACGTTTCGGTGTCGCCAGCCAAATTAGTCGATTGCAATGAATAACCGAGTACAAAATAAATCAATCAATATCTTTAATTTTTTTTACTATGTTAATTGAATTGGCATTTTAGCAAAATTAATTTCTACCTCAACATAATAATAATTTAAGGCCAAAATAGAATATCCATTAGGTATTGAATACACTGTACTGATTGGCTCTAAACTATACTCGATAGAAAATTGAAATTGAAAACTTTGAATGAAAGCCATCACTAAATGGTTCCGAGCAACAAACCTATTTAGCGAAAAACGATAATATGATTGTAGAAAATTGGCGCGCGAATTGGAAAATTAGTTTTTAACGAATTTCTGTGGTAAGGGGAAATGTTTGAGGCAGCCACAACTGCCACGAAGTTACGGAGTCAATATTAGAATACTAAAAAAGGATGATTTCCATTTTGTTACAATCAATTTTTATGTTATTAGGTTTGAAAGAGTCTTCCTTTAGATACTTAAGTAGATTTTGTTCTGAAGTGGGTAATAATCTAATGCCTTTTTCGCTTAATGTTGGAGCGGGAAGACGTGTCAGACTTTTACTGAGTAAAAAGAAACTTACGTTCAGTTGCTCTTTGCGTTCATAGTCCTAATGAGTAGATGGCCCTAGCAGTCATCGGCCCTGTTGGTCCCCTACGGTTTTGCTGACATCTCTTTGAGACACGTGTCGAACACTACACGCCATCGATGCTTCGAGATCGGTCCTTATAGGACGAGCGGACGGCAAACTACCTACTATATTGCTTGTCGTACGGTGGCAGGAGATCGCACTATGATTCCCGACTCCCGGAGCGTCTCCTGTCACAGCGGCTGGGGGTGAGGATATACGTTCCTTCTCTCTTGTGGCAGCCTGCTTCGCTAGCATTACTACTTCGCAGAAGGATGTGACTGCGTCCCCGTCATGGCCTGAACCAGTGCGCGGCGCCAGAAGTAACCGTCTCCAATCGCCTCCACGAGGACACGGCAGTGAAGTAGGTATAGTATGGCCAATGAGGCCGATAGACTTCTCAATCAATTGTATTTTTTGGCATGCAAAATTGTAGACTGAAATGTAAAGCAGTGCTACAAAAAGTAAACGACTAAATTAAAATATTTCAATGAAGAATTTCTTTAATAATGCTGCTGTAATTAAGTTAGCGGAGCTTCCGTATAACTTTTTCGAGAAAATTACTTTATCTACTTTATGAAATTTAGAGTTCGCTTAAGTTATTTTTATCTAGTATTTTTCCTCTTAATAACTACCCTTAACTTCTTTCTTTCAATATACAACATGTAATATACAAATGCATATTCAGAATGTAGTTACGTGCAAAATCGGCTACCGAATCAATTTCGGATAGTTAATTATATTTAAAGTAGGTATTTTTTTTATTCTATAATAATTTTTAATTGTATATTCTTTAAAGTAGGTAATTTTTTTATTCTATTATAATTTTTAATTATATATTCTTTAAAGTAGGCATTTTTTTATTCTATAAGAATTAAATTATATATTCTACTTATAAATAAAAATGAACAGCTTTTCGTTAGTCTCGCTAAAACTCGACAATGGCTGTACCAATTTAGCTAATTTTGGTCTTAAAGTATTCGTGATAGTCCAGGGAAGGTTCAAACGGTGAAAAAATATGGAACATAACGAAACTTAAAGAAATTAATTTCGTACATACATATATTAATTCGTTTTAGAAAAAAAGTACTTTATTTTTTTATTTTATCTTTACTAATCGACTGTGTTTCGATCGATTCGATCGAACCACAACGGGATTATAACAATCAAAAACTGTGCATATTAAATGTTTTTCAGTCATATAATTTATTAAAGAAAAAATGGCGGGTAGGGGTAGGAGGGTAAAAAATAACAAATATTCACAAAAAAATCATAAAAACCGGTAAATCTTTTTCGAAGAGATCGGTACACACAAGAGATTTTTATATATTAGATTAGTTAGGCATGAAAAAAGGTTGTACCAGTAGAATTAAGAATTGTCAGCATACTTTCTTTTGCACACATTCTTATACTAAATCCTTTTCTCCAAAGACTTAATACGCAAAGTTTGATCCAACGATGCTTGTTATTTAATAGTGTGGATACTACTGCCATCGTCGGCGTCTAGACATAATTTTATTTCGCAAACAGTTTTTGTTCACATTCAATTGTTCTTTTGATGTCACCCTGAAAAGGTTTTAGTTTGAAGGGTATTCACTTTTCTCAGTAACGCCTGTAAGTATTTGAGGGTGGGTAAGAATGCTTGTTGTTGTAATGTACGAGTAACAGGAGAAAAACTCTTGTTTAGCTCGTTACAAATTATTCTTTACAGGCAAAATACACATACAAATTCCTGGGATAAACATATGGTGTATTCCAGGACATCTTGGATTAGGATTTTTTTTTCCGGTGGGATTATCATCCAATGATATCTCCCGTCCTTGGACGGAGCGGGAGATAGTATCAGACTTTTACTGACTAAAAACCCACCTTTTCTCCTGTCCTGTTCCGTCTTTGCCTTCTTTCCAGAGCCCCGGGGTTCACTTTGACATTACCCATGGCCCCTGTAGGCGTCGACCCTGCAGCTGGGTTTGTTGACATCTCCTTGAGGCGTGCGTAGAACAATAGGCGTTAACGACGACTTGGGCCCGGTCCGGACGGATACCGGACGGTCGGACGGTCGGACGGCGAGCTACCCATTGCTCGCCGTCCGACATAGTTTTTCTTTTATTTATTTTATAATTCATGTACAAAGGTAACAGAAAACAGATCATTACAACTATTTCAAAAGAAATTTCTTCCAGCAAATAAGAGATTTTGTTTTAACTTATTTATCTTTTTCATAAAACCGTTGCTCACGCTAGGAATTAGTCCTATATCGCGGGTGGGTTCACAAACATGTAAACTTACTTACACAAGATCCCCAGACATGAAACAATTATTTGTAGGCTATACAAATATTTGTTCCAAGCAGGAATTGAAATCGCGTCACGCAGTGCAGTCAATTGCTCAACCACTGCTTCAAGCGTGATATCAAGTGATGAGAAAACCTTACTATGTTTGTATAACTAATGTAGCATAACATAGCATCAGCCTTATAGTGTTACCACTGCTGGGACTCAGGCCTCCTCTATAAGAGAGGTAATGGGCCTTTATCCATCACGCAGGCCCGGTGCGGGTTGGTGGATGTCACATGTCTTCTAATTTCTGGTTCTAGGACATGCCGGTTCCTCGCGATGTTTTCCTTCACCTTTTTGAGAGCAGTGGTGATAAAATAAATTACACAAAGTAATGCGCCTGGATGGGTTTGAATCCGCGACCTACAACACGTAAGTCGGGGCCGTTACCACTCGGGCACCACTGCTCTTCACTCTAATGAACTAATGTAACACAGAAAAATTAAAACTAACTAGAACAAAGAAATTCTAAAGCGAGAAAAGATTTATATATCGTACAGGCACAGTCGCACGAATAAGCTAGCTTAACTATAAACAGGTAGGAGCCGAGTATTTATTGCGCGAACGTGTCCAGAGCGTAGTTAAAACTTTGTTTTACTTAAACCTACAGATTTCCTGGGTTATTTAACTTGGTTTACGAGCAATAACCTCAGTAAGCAGTTTACTTATTTATCTAAGGGCTGATTTCATCATTCAATATAAACTTAGTTCAACTAAACTGAGCTCAGCGTAATCTAGTTTAAAGACCCGTGTCGCGTGTGCGTGTGTCGCGGTGAAACGCAAAATGAAGCTATAATCTTGATTAGGTGCTCAAACTGCGTTTTGTTTTATATAATCGCGATTAGTTTATTGGTGGATTTGGCCCTTAGACGTGTGAAACTTAAAACGCAATTGTAATTAATGGTCTATTTACTACCAGGTTAGTTACAATTGACTAGATTGTAATTATTATGTTACTAGCGACCCGCCCCAGCTCCGCACGGGTGCAATGGTGATATTAAATATATTGTGCATGTATTATACATATAAACCTTCCTCTTGAATCACTCTATCTATTAAAAACCGCATCAAAATCCGTAGCGTAGTTTTAATGATCTAAGCATACGTAGGGACAGACAGCGGGAAGCGACTTTGTTTTATACTATTATGATGCTGGTGATAATACCTCTAACTACACATTATTTTTTAATGTAGTCTCGTTGATCTCATGGTCGCTTGCTTTTACAGGTTCGATGTGTGAATCGGCCAAAAAGTGATATTGGGTTTTTCCATTAGGAACTGCTCTGTAGCTGTTCGAAGTTTGGAAGTTGGAGTATCAGCCCATGCTTAGGGAAGCACGTAAAGCCGTTGGTCCTGTGCCTGAACTATCTCAGGTCGTGTTAGATTGCCGTTCAATCGGACTTGGAGAATGAAGGAACAGATAATGCACCTGTGTTTGCGCACATACTTATTGT
Source organism: Leucania comma (assembly GCA_958295575.1). NCBI lineage: Eukaryota > Metazoa > Arthropoda > Insecta > Lepidoptera > Noctuidae > Leucania > Leucania comma. The sequence continues at coordinate 17,763,433 of OY282480.1, forward strand.
TATATATTTTTAAATCAGACATCTCATAGGTCCATTAATTATAAGAAATTTGTTAGTATGATTTTAAAATACTATATTAGTAATTAATAACTAAAAGCGACTTAGTCCTCCGGGTAAGGGTCCACACCAGGGACACATCTTACAGGCTATCATATTAAGGATGCTGTTGCTGCTGCCACGCAGTCTACTTAATAATGATGCTGTCTTCTTGCGCCACGTGGCATCAAAGCCATCTGTGCGCGATGCAGCAAACATACTCTATAATATCTTCTACGTACTTGGCTAATCTCTGTCGAGGTTTTCGAAATTCGTTCGCAATTATTATTTGAGTGTACACCCTTATTTTGAGGTAGGAAACATCAAATAACTACTCTCACTCATAGTGGAGCGAGACGTAGTTATAAGCTTTTACTAACAAAAGCCCTGCTTGGGTTTTAGTCCGTAAAAGTCTAACATATAGCTCATGCAATGCACAATGAGGTTATTTTGATTGTTCGAGTCGCCGCGATCCTAGAACGCAAAAAGCAACTGAAAGAACACATGTGGTTTTTAGTCAGAAAAAGACTGACATTCCCTGTCTGTGTGGAGACGCAGAGGGGGCGAGTTATTTGAATGACTTTTTATCTCAAAGAAAAGTACGTTCCAGTGGGATATCCTTCGAATTTTACGCGGGCAGAGCCGCGACCTTGAGTTTGTGGAAGGCTACAATTCCCCCAATCATAATTTATGTTTTGCAGTACATAATTGTCTAGATAAATAAAGCCTATTCGATTTCATAGTTCAGTACCTCTACCATGAGTTTTAAGCAATAGTATTCGTCGCTACTCGATATCGACGCCGTAAATATTTTGTATGGCAAATTTTTAAAATAAGTATTTATGGCGTCGATATCGAGTAGCGACGAATACTATTGCTTAAAACTCATGGTAGAGGTACTGGTAATAGTCAATAAAATACAATAGTATATGTGTCCATAAACCCTGTCTATGGTCAGTAATTGCAAAATTATTTGGCAGTAAAATGAAACTGTAAAACTCGACATTCGTTTAAATTGCTTTTAATTCGTGTAAAACATTGAAAGCGTAATATAAAGTTATATTTAATTTCACTGAGTACATATTCCTTGAGGTTTACTTTCATTTTATCTGGTCTCTAAACCACAAAGGTGTTAATTTGATACGGGTGTCCGTATACCCTTATAATTCGGGCACAGTTCCAATTTCAGACTGTAATTGGGAAAATAATAGAAAACCACTACTATTGTTGGGTAACAAGCCGGGTGGCTTAGTAATCAAATCAAAGTATAAAAGGTTAAGCAAACGATATTGACTTTTAGCCGTAGGTAATATTACCTACGGCTAAAAGTATACATATCGTACATATGTATATAAGATAATGTTTATCTACCCCCACGTCTCTAGCGATCGGCGGCAGCGATCTCTCTCGCCGGGCCTTGGTTCAGGCCATGGTCCGGAGTGAGGAGGGATGGTAGGCGGTCACCTCCTTCTGCGAAGCAGTAATGCTAGCAAAGGAGGAGGCCGACCGCACCCGGCCCCGGCACGAAGGAACGGGGTAGGTTTTTAGTCAGTAAGAGTCTGACACTACTTCCCGGTCCGCCCAAGGGCGGGATTTGTCATTGGATGATTTTACCTACCATAAAAAAACCCCCCACGTCTCTTCTAAAACTACTTCGCGACTTCTACTACTTTCTAAAACTCGATCGTTGCGTACTAACTATCTACAGTTCATTGGCCTCACTCAGCTGACGTTTACTTAAAGAAACTAATTTTGTACAAACATATATTAATTCGAGTTTTAGAAAAAAAGTACTTATTTTTTTTATTTTATGTTTACAAATCGATAGTGTTTCATATACCGGATCGACCCTCAACGAGATTAAAACAATCTAAATTTAACGGTCTATAAGCGGGAAGTTATATAATACAGATGTGTATATTTAATCGAAAACAGAACTTGCGATTTCTGTACCTTTTACCAACAGTAAGATAACTACTGTACTAGATAACGTGTTGTATGAAATTAAACGCTAAAAAAAAAACGCTAAAGTCAAAGCGTTAATTAAAAGGTCGTGCTTAAACGTTTTAACATTGAAGCGAAATTTAATAAGAGTAGCAATAAAAAGTACAGGACCAAGGATGTCTCCCTGTGAAACGCCTCCGTTTGCCACCGTCGCAGCGTCGCCGGGCTGCCACGGGTCGTCCATTAAACGAGCTAACGAGACACGCCCATCTATTCGACCTTTTCATTACACAGCAAACTATCTCCGAAGAATAAAATGATATTTTTAAACAGAATTCTTCATCGCTGCAGTTGTTAACATTCTCGAACGTTGTTGAAAGAACTAAAAATTTAAATTCTGGTTGCATGTTCCGTTCATTTTAGAAGGATACTGCACTCTTGGTTTAATAATATTGTAATGGTCTATCCGTTGTTTGTTTTTGCTTCGCTCTCGAGAGTGTAATTACTTTTGGGGAAGGTTTCTTAATTTCGAAGGAATGCTTGATTAAAATCACTTTGACGTAGATCTACTAAAAGTATTTTTATGAATATACTCGTTAGTAAATATTATGAATAGCTACTATACTTCTAAAAATATAATTATGTTCTTTTACAATACTTCGTATATTTTTCATTTTATTTTACGGGAATTAAAATGAAGCATCAAAATTTTTAATAATTATAAATTAATTAATTGGTGACGACTACGAGTATATTTCTCATGAAGGCAGTATAATATTTTTGATTTTAATTAATAACGAATTGAAGTCTATAAAAAACTTCTGAATCGCAATTACGTATAACTAAAGCAATTTTTTTGTGCATTTAAATGTGAAAAATTTTTGATTAAAAATTATACCAACGTACTGCAGCAGCAGAGAGTAGTGGTGGCCGAGTGGTAACGGCACTGACTTGCGAGTTGTAGGTCGCGAGTTCAAAGCCAGCCAGGCGAATTACTAAGTAACTTATTTTGTCACCACTGCTCTCAAATCGGTGAAGGAAAACATCGTGATGAAACCGATCTATAAAATGTCATAAAACACAAAAAACGAAGACATGTGACATGTGACACCCGCACTAGGCCCGCGTGATAGATTACTGCCCATAGAGGAGTCCTGAATCCCAGCAGTGGGACGATTATAAAGGCTGATTATGCTTTATGCAACGTACTGCAAGAAACATTTTATTTTAAATATTTCTAATAAAAATCGTCTCAAAAATTACATTCTAAAGATTAGATTTTGAAACAAGAAATTTTACTTTTAGTGAAACAAAACGAAATCTGTTCAGAATAGGATATGGGTCAAAAGAAATTGAAACGTCGCCTTGAAAAAGGTTAACGTTAAGAAGCACGGCGGCAATCTTCCGTTATTTATTACGCCCAGATGCATTTGATTTTCATATTGCGGTAGTTTTTCTCGGCATTTTTCTTGCAATTTTACCTTTTCTAGCATAAAATTATAAGGAAATCATAATTGTTTCTTTTATGTATTAACAACTTGTTTTTCCCGAGACTCCGTTGCCGTAGCCTATCTTATAGAAACTGCAATTCAGAATCAAAATTAGCCATCAGTGACTGTTATAAAGGTTTTTGTGAATGTAATTTGAACGGTAATCGTATTCGTACTTTTAGATTTTATCTTTTTCAAATAAATAAACAGATATATTATTTAACTTGTATAAAATATTAAAAAGAAAACATATTGAATATTTACAACATTCGCCCCTTTTTATAGGCTTTGAAATTGTCAAATAAATTCACTTACTCAAGTTGAAGGGGCAGAGGCGTAAAGTGAACAAATTTAGACGATGGTGCAGCATCCGCGAGGCCTTTTTCTTTCATAAATTTGAAAACGAGACAACTGCTGTCGCCACCCAGTGTTCGATCGAAAAATAGTCAAAAGAGAGTATTTTATTGCAAAAAACTTTCGTTCTTAAAGAAGCGAGGGCTTGCGCGAGGCCCCTTAGGGTGCAAGGCCCCTTCGCGTGCGAGGCCGTAGGCGAGAGCCCACATCACCCACGCCTAGCTACTCCACTGTGGAGGGGGAAATAGATAGATAGATACCTATATTCCTTATTGTAGACCAAAAATAATATTACAATAGGAACTCAAAATTTATAAGATGTCACAATGGGCAGTCTTATCGCTAATAGCGATTTTTTACAGACAATCATATGGTGAATTTGACAGAGAAGGAGAAAAAGATACGCAGATAGTTCAGACTATGACTGGGGACTGAGTGTCAGACTGTTAACCAGCCTATGATCTTTCAGTAGCTCTTTGCGCTTCAGAGTCGCGGTGACTCTTCCAAAGAATACAACAACTTTTATCCTAAATGGTAAACTTTGGTATCTACTGATTACGATAAAAACGTCTATATACTTGTCGCTTTCATCGATTCATCTCTAGCGTCCAGCTTACAGTTAGGTATTTCCATGTATCGATGTCTAGCCGAATAATTTCAACGCGGATGCTATCATGATACAAATACTGTGAATGGACCGAGGCTGTATTCAACGTGGGCAATTGTGTAGGCGCTGTTTCATCGTCAGCGCCTAATTACTTGTTGCGCATGAATCTGATAGATTAAATGAAATAGAATCTGATAGATTAAATCATTTCGATATGAAATGGACGTTATTATTTATGTCCACTTTTTTATGGTGTGTAAAAGTCATCGAATGACAACTCCCACACTTGGGTGGAGCAGGAGATAGTGTCAGCCTCTTACGGGCTAAAAAACCCAACCCGTTCCTACGTGTGCAGTGGGTAGCACGCTGTCCAATCGTCCGGTAACCGACCGGACCGAGCCAAAGTCTTCGACGGCGCGTTCTGTTACCGCGCGCCGCAAGGAGCTGTCAGCAAACCGTAGTGGCCCAGCCTGCTAGCTGCAGGCAGGCAGGGTCGAAGCCTGCTGGGGTCAAGGGCCGTTTTCTGAGAAGAAGGCTCAGCCCCGGCTTATGATAGGCAATGAAGGAACGGGGTAGGTTTTTAGTCAGTAAGAGTCTGACACTACTTCCCGCTCTGCCCAAGGGCAGGATTTGTCATTGGATGATTTTACCTACCATAAAAAAAACCCGTTCCTACGTTTCCTTTCATACCAGGGCCGAGCCTTCCTTTCAGAGGCAAACCCTTGGCCACAATAGGCTTCGACCCTTCTGTAGGGTCCCACAAATTATGATTTCATTTAGAGTGCATCAAGCTGGTATTTAGCAGACCCATCCCAAAGATGAGAGCATTACTCCATCGTTATTAATCAAGTTAGAAACCTTTTGAATCTGGTAGAAGGGGAAACTCTCAAATAACAGTGTAAGAATGCTACTGAAATGTGCCGTCCCCGCCATTTATGATTTCCATAGAAATATAAAATGATTTCACTGTAATAGATAATACTGGTGATGTTTAAAGTGGTTCTGAGTCAGAAATAAAAGGTGCTATTCATACACTACGAAACAAAGTTCCAATCAAAAAGCTAACAATGATGAATATAGGTAAGTGTTGACAATTCTACGTATGAATGGAATATAAAGGGTGCATGAAAATACCGTTGATTGATGAATCTCAAGCAAAAAGTAGCAAATAATGATGGCATATGAATAATGTTGTTTTTATTGTATTTTTATTTCAGTTAGTGTATGATCAGCTTGTCATTCAGTCCATTTTGTTCAATACAAACTGGGGCCTTGTAAAGACGTGTTAAAATATCAGTCAGGCGAGCACGAAAGAGCACGAAAGGAGCCACAGAATACAGCTATACACCCTATAAAGCTCCATCAGCAGTTTAGTTTAGGTCGTGAAATGGATCGCATTTTGAGCTCGTAAGGCCTCTGTGTAAGTTACGAATTAACCAGGTTCTTGGTTATAGCAGACCTGCCTAAACTTTTCCCAAATATACTCATAGTTGGGTAGACTTCTGCTACCCCGTGCCTCGGAAAGCACGTAAAGCTATTGGTCCAGGAACTACGAGTACAAATGACGATTTGACTCAAGGGTCAGGTTCCTTGGGTCAGGTTCCACTCTGGTTGGATGCTGCTGGATATAGTTGTTCTATCCATCGACCGTCGATCCATTTGACGACCTGTATGGTGTGTAGCACCACCTCTCATTCTCGCTCGCACCACAGATTTTTTTTTTTCCTACAACTATCACACAACACCGTCTAGCCCCAAGATAAGCAGAGCTTGTATTATGGGTACCAGACAGCTGATAAACATGCTTATATATTTCTAAATACATACATATTATAGATAAATAACACCCAGATACAGAACAAATGATCGTGCTTATCACACAAACATTTTTTCTGGGTGGGAATCGAACCCACGACCTCCGGCATAGCAGTCAGGGCCACTAACCACTAGAACAACAGGCCAGTTGAATTATATTTGAACACGTCATGGTAAGTCCCAAGGACCGATTTTTTAAATTCTTTCACCAGTAAAATGCTATATTGTCACTGAGTGACATAGGCTATATATTATCTACTTTCACGCGGGAAGCTACTGGTTAAAGATTGTATTGTATAAGGTAATAAAATACACCAAAGTATTCTAATTTTCAACAGGATCCTTGAATAAAATCCTCAATAATGTTTATTCTGGGTGACTCAGAACGATTCCCGCAATTGCGAAAGTAAATCACTCGAGCACTTACCTGTACACGTTAACTAATAGGTAGGTACTTCGAAGTATTCCTGTTTCGGCACCGATTTTTTCGGCATCCAAGCTATTAGATATTTTTGGTATGATGTTTCCAGAATCGGCACCAAGCTAACATACCTATTGGTGCTGAAACTTTTGATGCGGAAAAAATCGGTGCTAAAACAGGAATAAATCGGTATTTCAAGTTATGAAGAGCCCTATTTGTTATATACGGCACCACATGAGACCGCTCCTAAATTATCCTAGGCTGACAAAATGTTTGTTTTCTCCAAAAATTATCCTTCCTTCACATAAGTTTTTGAGTCGATTTCCTCATGACTTGTGTCGGTTCGTTCAGAAAATAATACGAGAATGCGCTTTAGTAGAATTATTTTATGTACTTATTTAAAAAATTTTAACTGTAGCGGTACATTGGCGGACTAAATGCAATAAGGCATTCTCTACCAGTCAACCAAAAGTAAAGTAGTAGTAGTCGTTTTCAAAATAGGAGTAATATATTCATACTTTACGTGCGATGGTTTGAAGCCAAACATACCTACACTATGGTTTTAAAAAACCTAACAATTCCTAGTTCTTTATTTGTGTTTTCTCATAGTTACAACCAGGCTCTAGAGCGGAAGACCTCATTGGATTTCTCACTTTAAAAAAGGCTGTTCCATCATCGGACCACCAGATGGCGGCACAGTACGGCGATGCGCCACCAGTAAATGATTTTGGAAACACATTCACTGTGCACACTGCTAAGTGCTAAGGAGTGGAATTCCCAGTCGAAGTCTATGTTTCCCGATAGCTACAACCTGGGGGTCTTTAAGTCAAGAGTTAATAGGTTACTTCTAGGCAAGTATGCTGCATCACTTACCATCAGGTACGTGAGTGGTCAAGCGTGAGCCAAATAATCTTCTTCTTATATATAAAAATGGTTCTGAATGAATAAACTAAAAATGTTAAAACTTGAGAACGGCTGGACAGATTGGCCATTTTGATCAGGGAAGGTCTAAACGATGAGAAAATATGAAAAAAAAAAACACAAAAAAAAACCGTTATCACAATATTCATAGAGCAGGAAAATGAAAATGAAAATGAAAATGAAAATGAAAATGATAAGCGATACGAAGTTTGCCGGGTCAGTTAGTAATAAACAGTTATTTGAATTCTGAAATACAGTTCTCTGAAAGTCCCATACAGTTAATTCTTTTTATTTCATCCTGCTTTTTGATACCGAAAATGAAACGAAACCATCTCAGCTTTTACGAGAATAGACCCATAAACTCATAATATTCATACATGATACAGCGAGGAAAAAACGTAATCATATTACACGTACAATCTCCTTTTTTATTATGAGTTCTCTCCATGTTAAAAGGTAGACCGTAATATAGGAAGATTTGTTTGTAATAAGTATATAAATGTTGAGAAAAGTATTTGGGGGCATTGTTTGTTTTTGGGGTTCCATGCGCAGAGGGTAAAACGCGATCCTATTACTAAGACTTTGGTGTCCGTCCGTCCATCTGCCTGTTTGTCTGTCCGTCTATCACCAGGCTGTGTCTCATGAACCGTGATAGACAGTTGAAATTTTCACAGATGATAAAAAAATTGATATTTGTTGCATAAGTTTGAACCAACCTATTTACAACTATGATTTATGACAAAAGATATGTTTTCGATGAACTCTGGCACCTATTGTAAGATTTAACTTGTGTTTAGGGGTGCTAGCGTCCTCGCCCATTATTTGAAAATTACTTAAAATTTAATGTTAAGTTGTTACTTATAATATTAATAACAGATTTATTTAATTATTCTATTTTTGTGTTTTGGGAACTTTAAAATGTATTTGTGAATATTCATGTGACTGTGTATATATGTGTTTATGTGTGTGTATGTGAGACAGTGAGTCAAACTACAATAAATTATGAATTTCTGTTGACTTTATAAAAACAAATACTAAAAACCAGAAAGAAATAAATATTTAAGGGAGCTCCCATACAACAAACATGATTTTTTTGCCGTTTTTTGCTACGGACGGTACGGAATCCTTCGTGCGCGAGTCCGACTCGCGCTTGACTGTTTTTTTTATTATGAGTTCTCTCCAAGTTAAAAGGTAAACCGTAATATAGGAAGATTTGTTTGTAATAAGTATATAAATGTTGCGAAAATAATTTGGCACATTGCTCGTTTTTCATATTCACTCAGTTATGTTTGTGAGCGGAGTTTAAGAACATGAAAGGGTTTTACAATTAGAAACTTATGTTATTAACTTTTTATTTTATTCTATTTGTTTGAACCGTATTTGTGTTGTCGTCAAATAAATGATATTTATGATAATTTAAAGTTTGACTGATAGAGAATGCCTTGTTGCATTAAGTCCGCCTATGTACCACTACTGTACATGAAGTTTAAATAAATAAATATTTTCTATCTTTCTTTTAAATCATGAGCTCGAAAGATTCATCACACAAATATTAAAAGGCGAAATTTTGTATGTGTCACCGTAAAAAAGATTGTGGACCATAATACGGTACGGGCTTACAATATAACGCATTATTTTTCGGTAGATTACAATCTATCGAAGTGAAACTGCTTAATTACAATCTGTCCGTGAGTTACCGTGGCCTCGCACACTGTGAGTTTTATTCAGTAAAAGCCTGACAATTCCTCTCACTCCACCCCGAGTGGGAGAAGGTATTTGATGATTACTCACGAAAAAAAAACGCGCATAATAAATGTGGAGCAATACAACACAGCATAAGAAAATCATCAGGAACTCACCAAGTTCTTCTTCCTGGTGCACTGCAGCAGTTCCCCGTACAACAGCTCCGCCTGCTGCAGGCCAACCTCGAAGGTCTTCTGGATGGTGCTGATGAGGTAGTCCCGCATGGATTCCAGGACCGTCTGCTCGCCTGTCTCTGATGCATACCTGTGGTGATGGAAGATATTTGGTCAACTATTGGTATTTACCCCCGTATTTCTAAAACAAGAATTTAAACTAGGGTAGCTCGCTGTCCGACCGTCCGGTAACCGTCCGGACCAAGCCCAAGTCGTCGACGGCGCGTAATGTTCCACGCGCGCTTCAAGGAGATGTCAGCAAACCGTAGGGGCCTAGCAGGATCGAGGCTTACTGTGGCCACAGGTTCTGCGAAAGTGAACCCCGGGTCCTTGAAACGAAGGCAAAGAAGGAACAGGAGTGGGTTTCGGGAGATGTCATTGGATGATTTTCCTAACTAAAGAAAAAGTAGGTATAATCCGCATCATTACCCTATTTGTTTTGGCCCCGGGACAAAGGCAATGAACCGCAGGGTAGGTTTTTAGTCAGTAAGAGTCTGACACTATTTCCCGCCTCACCCAAGGGCGGGATTTGTCATTGGATGATTTTACCTACCATAAAAAAAAATCCCATTTGTTTTAAGGGACTCGTATAAAAGTGTATATCATCTACCTGTCTATCTTTATGTAACTTACCTACTTAATTATTAGCTGAAAATATTTATATTAAGACACGAACGTATACCTAAGCAAATATATATGGGTACTTAACTTCAAGGCCTATGTATTTACTCTCAAAGTTAAGCACAACTTGACATTTTCTTTGAGAACATCTCAGGGTAGTCCCTGTACCTACTTAGGACACGAAAAAACCTACACACGGCAAAGCGAAATAATCATAATAAATTAGACGGAAAATGACAGGTAAGCCTGTATACAGAGTGACTGGTAATTAGTGAACGATACTTAAACACGTGATTGCAGCCATGATTACAAACAACTTTTACTATGGGATCAAACTTGAAATCGCGAAAAAAATCAGCCACTTTCAGTACATTTTGACCAGTTAGGCGAATACAAATGTACTGACCAGCAGATTTTTTTTCGCTATTTCAGTTTGGTCCCATAGTAAATTTTGTTTGTTATCATGACTACAATCACGTGTTTAAGTATCGTTCACTAATTACCAGTCACCCTTTATATAAAAGCGAAATCAAAGCCACTCACTGATTAATCACGAAATCTCAGAAACTATAACACTTACAAACTTAAATTTGGCAGGTAGGTTTGTCTTAGACGTCCGCTAAGAACGGATTTTACGAAACTCCACCCCTAAGGGGGTGACTGTAGGGGCCTAACAGAGTCGAAGCCTACTCTGGGGTTCTGTGGAGGTATGAAAATGCATACCAGGGCGTGGAACCAAGGCAAAGAAGGAACGGGGTAGGTTTTTAGTCAGTAAGAGTCTGACACTCCGCCCAAGCGCGGGGCATGTCGTTGGATGATTTTACCTATCATAAAAATTTGTGCATATATTTGTATAAATGTATTATATTTATGGTTTATTAGTATATCTATTCTTGTATTCACCTTTTCTCTCTCTTTATTGCACCTACCAATATTTTTCTCTCCATCAACCTAAGTGCTCGAATACGGAGACGCGGCGCGTTGCGCGGCGCGTCGGGCAGTCCGTCGTACATTGCCCTATGTTTGTGTTTGCGCGAGCGATGACGCGACCCGCTACTGAAATGTACGACGAAACACACAACGGGCCGCGCAACGCGCCGTGTCTCCGTAAACACGGCCTTAGTTTGACTGGTAGAAAATGCCTAAGGCATTAAGTCCGCCTCTGTACTTTTGTGCATAAAGTGTTAATAAATAAATAAATAAAAACCCCTAAGGGGGTAAACTGACTTTCATACGGATAAAGCTGCTGCAGTTACCGAAACCGGGTTACATGTTTTTGTCTATATTATTATTTCTATATTCGTATTATAATCCAAAATTTAATATCCGTTAAAACCCTGCTACCTTCTTTTTTAACACTATTTGACAAACAAAAATACCTGCTATATGTTTAAGTTTTGAAACTAAATTACTTAGTTACGGCAGGGGACCGTGCAAGGACTTACAATTTTGCTACTACAGTTTTTACAATGCATACGCTCTATGCATAGAATGATTGACATGCAACCAACTTCTCGATACGATCCGAATTCAATTTCTGAAAACCAGATTTCAATCTTTCCGAATCGCTAGTCTCGCAACAAACCGAAACTTTGTACACTGAATTAAATTGTAAGTCCCAACGTCTGCTTCTAAAATTCACAGACCATTTTGTTATTTGTTTTTCACTCGACAAGCAAATAACTGTGTGTTTCTCTTTCATTAGGGACGACTGAAAATCTCGAGATGTTTACATGTTACATTTATCTTTCTGCTTTTAATTAAGGTGCTGTGTCATAGCTACTAAGTCTGAGCTTGCATGTACTAGTATTTATTTTGTTTTATACGAAAACTAGCGACCTGCCCCAGATTGGCACGGGTGCTATGGTAATATTAAATATATTATGCATGTATTATACACATTTATATAAAGAAAAAACCCTATGTCAATGATTATACATATAAACCTTCCTCTTGAATCACTCTATCTATTAAAAAACCGCATCAAAATCCGTTGCGTAGTTTTAAAGATCTAAGCATACATAAGGACAGACAGCGGGAAGCGACCCGCCATAGCTTCGCACGGGTGCAATGGTGATATTAAATATATTTTGCCTGTATTATACATATAAACCTTCCTCTTGAATCACGCTATCCATTAAAAAAAACGGCATCAAAATCCGTTGCTTAGTTTAAAAGATCTAAGCATACATAGGGACACACAGCGGGAAGCGACCCGCCATAGCTTCGCACGGGTGCAATGGTGATATTAAATATATTATGCCTGCATTATACATATAAAACTTCCTCTTGAATCATTCTATCCAATAAAAAAACTGCATCAAAATCCGTTGCATAGTTTTAAAGATCTAAGCATACATAAGGACAGACAGCGGGAAGCGACCCGCCATAGCTTCGCACGGGTGCAATGGTGATATTAAATATATTATGCCTGTATTATACATATAAACCTTCCTCTTGAATCACGCTATCCATTAAAAAAACGGCATCAAAATCCGTTGCTTAGTTTTAAAGATCTAAGCATACATAGGGACACACAGCGGAAAGCGTTTTTGTTTTAGGTATAAGTACTATGTAGAGATTACATACTGCGTTTCAAAACGGGAATATAATGTCAATAATGTCACAACAGACGTGGGCAAAAAGGCTGCCAAGTTCGCATGGGATTGAGTTCGTCACGTCAGCTGCATGCACAGAAACCGCTGGGCAAGCGTCGCCACATAGTGTGTTCCTGCAGAGAGCAACCGCCATCGAAGCCGGCCTAGAAAAAGATGGCTAGACGATCTAAATGTATACCATACCATAAAGACTGGCTTGAAAGTGCGGAAGAAGAATGTCAAGAGAGAACTTGGGGAGGCTTTTGCCCAGCAGTGAGAACTGTCCCTACGAACGGCTAGGGGAAAAAATGAAAATACTAGAAAACCATATAAAGGAAACAACAATTTCATCCAAATCAATGCGATCTTTTGAGTGTGAAGGCGTATCAAATATACACCATATCTTGCAGAAGTGAAACACTGCCTTTAAACATAAAATACGAGTACGCCCACAAACACATTTTCAGCACTAAAAAACTACTTATTCCACTCAAAGTTATTCGGTCGTAACTTGTTGACTAAATCTAGGTACTTATCACATACTTCTACCAAGCCAACATCAAAGAATACCGAGGTCTCTTCGACAAATAACTTGGTAGGTACCTAGTCCTCGTACTGGTTCTATTTTTTATGCAAGGTGAGCTCGTGTTGAACTTTTCCGCACTAGGATGAAAAACAGTAAATTGTGCGCTTTTATGCGGCAGGGATAAGAGCGGATTTTCGAGAATGGCGTATTGAAATAAAAAACACAACGTCTGAACTTTCGCATAGGTGAAAGTTAAATGATTAAAATTATGTGTTGAGGAATTTCAACAAAATTGTTTTGAATTGTTCGAAATGAACTCATACAATATATGTCACCCCTAGATGAATGCGGTTTAATTTAGTCGTATTAGGAGATATTACGGCGATCCCAAAATTCTCGTTCAGTCAGTTTGAGAGTGTTTACATTGTTATGAGGAATTATAAAACCAATATTGACCTTTATATTTCTAAAAAGGTCATCAATATAACGGAAGATATTGAAAAAAAGAGGAAATAATAGATAGTTATAATCCGGCCAAACTGTATTCCATAATGGGTTATACTTTTTCAAGTTTGGGGTTACTTTATTGAGCCTTTCTCCATTTCCATTACTTATGTAAACAGACTCTTAAAGAACACATTTTTTACCATCACTATCATTGGGCACGCCACGATCGAGGCGGTAAGGCCCCTCTTTGAGGCGTGGCTGGAAAGGCCCCACGGCGTCGTCACCTTCCGTTTGGCGCAGGTGCTGACCGAACACGGCAAGTTCGGTCCGTACCTGTACAAGATTCGTGCGGAGACGACGCCCGGGTGTCGCCACTGTGCGGACCGCCCGGTGGACACGGTGGAGCACACAGTCGAGGTGTGCCCCGCTTGGGAAGAGCAGCGCCGTGTCCTCGTGGGGGCGATCGGCGGCGATCTCTCGCGCCGGGGCTTGGTTCAAGCCATGCTCCGGAGCGAGGAGGAGTGGCAGGCGGTCGCCTCCTTCTGCGAAGCAGTAATGCTAGTAAAGGAGGAGGCCGACCGCCTTAGGCAAAGGCGGACACGCCGCCGCCGCCGCCGGGTTTCCGATCCCAATTTCCGGCCACCGTAGGCGCGGGCTCGCGGACGGTGGGCAATGGGTAGCTCGCTGTCCGTCCGTCCGGTAACAGACCGGTCCGAGCTCAGGTCGTCTACGGCGCGCACCGTTCCCGCGCGCCTCAAGGAGTTGTCAGCAAACTGTAGGGGTCCAGCAGGGCCGAAGCCTACTGGGGCCAAAGGTTATGTGAGACTGTCACCAAAGGCCCCAGGATAAAGGCAAGGAATGGAAAGGTAGGTTTTTAGTCAGTAAAAGTCTGACACTGTTTCCCGCCCCACCCAAGGGCGGGATTCGTCATTGGATGATTTTACCTACCCAAAAAAAAAAAAAAAAAAACCATCACTATCATCATCTTCAATCTGATTTAGCTTTGCTTGTGTCAATCCATATGCCATGTATCAGTTTCATCCAAGTTCTGTCCGATGCACCAAGGCCCTTTGACCACAATATCGACTACCAAGTACTTATTTTTCGTTACGGGATCGTTAGTTAAGGCCAGGTTCTACTCAATTTGAACTGTTTTTAAACCATTGGAAATCCACAAATAAAGAAGAGAACACAATGAAAAATTATTTTATTAAAATTGACTATTAATCTTTTGAATACCGTAATTAGAGACACAATAGAAAGACAATAGGTGGCGGACACCGGTGTCCTCTTGGTGCTTCACAGTTTAACCAAGCGTTTGGCAAAAATGAAAACTTGAATAGTTAATAATGATTAAGTAATATCTAATAATGTTTATTGCATGTTAATTAGGATGAAAATTGCAATGCTTGTAAAAAGCTGCTAAGTCAAAAGTACTGACATAATATATAACACCAACATTGTACACTTAGTTCGCAATAAACGTTTTTGACTTTTGACTTTTTTTGGCTTTTGTTATTGTTTTTTATTAGATAAAAATAAAACCGCTGTTTTGGGACCGCGAAGTCGACATAGTCCCGAGCGAAGTTCATACAAAAAAACAGTAACTAGAACCGGCCCTTAAACTGTTTTTTCCTAGGGCGGAAGAAGTTATTGGATGATTTCCTACCAAAAAAAGAGGACTCGGAAAGCTTATACATATAAAAGGAAAAGAAAGCCTATATAGGTTCGGTGCTTTTCTAGAGTTACAGTCATTGGAAATATGCGACTGGTTTGCCACATATGTACTTCAGATGAGATCCACGGACGACAGTCGGAGGAAACCAGGAAAAGTCGGTGCGCCGAGGACGTACTGCAGCGCGTTGGTAAAACACTTACTTGTGAACAAAAGCGATGAGATCCGCCGCTCGGCCGCTGCCGTCGCACACGACGACAGGCACTGGCGGAGTGTCCGTGACGTATTCCAGCACAGCGCGCACGGTGTTGGTGCCGCCTTCTATGACCAGGCAGACCACGGGGGTGGAGGAGTGGGTGTCTGAAACAATGACACAGTGCTTTATATTATGAATTTATTACGGTAGTGGGAAGGCTATCTTACTAATATTTTATAGGTACACTCGAACAAAAGTGTATGGAAGAAAAAATATGGTTTGATAACCCTAACTAGATAGGTTTTTTAATGGGCTCGCGTTCGGCCACTACTGACTTACCTACATGATCGTAAATACCTAAGTTATAACGTAGCCAAGTCTTTGAAAGTTTAGCTTATTATTTCTTATTTCAAGATTTATATCTTTCGAATAGTCGTGTTTAGAAAAATTGTTTGGTTAAAAAAGGTTTGCATAAAAATATCAACATTTCTTTCATTTAAAATAAAATATATAAATTATGAACATAACCAAATTGTTAAGGTTTTCATCTCGTTTATTTGTTATAATTTTAATTAAGATTTCAATTAATGATAACGAGATATACCTGCAAGGTTAATTAGCTGGTTTGCCAAGTTTCTTGAATGTGATTGCTGTTTTCCAACTTTTGGTAGATTTACTTTTCAGAATTTGCAATCTCTGGTTTGTGACAACTTGTTAATTATTATTTGAACAGATAAAAGTATTTGAACAGTTAAAAGATCTATAGTGATATGTATCTTGATAATTTTAAGCTGCAATTAAACTTTTTGAAGTATGAATTTGTAATGATTTAAGGCTTAAAAGATTTTCTTAATCAAAAAGTTTTTGATAAAGAGTTACAAAGTCATCTTACCTATTAATGAGAATTTGAATTTGATCGATATGATCATTTATCCTGTGCCTGGGTGTGATATATCTATAATATGTATACACCCCTATTTTTTAATTAGTGCACAAAAATATGGGGCTCAATCAGTACCCGTTACTGATCATATTTGTGTAGTCAAAAGTGCAAAAAACGAAATCCCAAAATTGTCCACGAAAAGGACAATGGGCTAATTGGTACACCCCTCCAATAGCAATGAGATATATATCGTTAGATAGGTCTTTTTAACTGGAACAACATTTACTATGACAGCTTTGTTGAAATGTTTGTCCGTTCTAGGTTAAAAACAAAAGTTATGTTAGGTTAGGTACTAATTGGTACACCCCACCAATAGCAAAGACATATATGTCGTTGGATAGGTCTTTTTAACTAGAACAACATTTACTATGACAACTTTGTTGAAATGTTTGTCCGTTCTGAGTTTTAGGCTAAAAACAGAAGTTAGGTTAGGTGTAAAAAACAAGATAATTGGTACATGCCACCAATAGCTAAGACATATATGTCGATGGATAGGTCTTTATAACAGGAACAACATTTACTATGACAGCTTTGTTGAAATGTTTGTCCGTTCTGAGTTTTAGGTTAAAAATAAGTTAGGTTAGGTTAGGTGCTAATTGGTACACCCCACCAATAGCAAAGACATATATGTCGTTGGATAGGTCTTTTTAACAGGAACAACATTTACTATGACAGCTTTGTTGAAATGTTTGTCCGTTCTGAGTTTTAGGTTAAAAATAAGTTAGGTTAGGTTAGGTGCTAATTGGTACACCCCACCAATAGCAAAGACATATATGTCGTTGGATAGGTCTTTTTAACAGAAACAACATTTACTATGACAGCTTTGTTGAAATGTTTGTCCGTTCTGAGTTTTAGGTTAAAAACAAAGGTTAGGTTAGGTTAGGTGCTAATTGGTACACTCCACTAATAGCAAAGACATATATGTCGTTGGATAGATCCCTATAACAAGAACAACATTTACTATTACAGCTTTGTTGAAATGTTTGTCCGTTCTGAGTTTTAGGTTAAAAACAAAGGTTAGGTTAGGTGTTAAAAACAAGGTAGTTGGTACACCCCACCAACAGCAAAGACATAATATGTCGTTGGATAGGTCTTTTTAACTGGAACAACATTTACTATGACAATGGTGGGGTGTACCAATTAGCACCTAACCTAACCTAACTTTTATTTTTAACCTGAAACTCAGAACGGACAAACCTTTCAACAAACCTGTCATATTAAATGTTGTTCCAGTTAAAAAGACCTATCCTACGACATATATGTCTTTGCTATTGGTGGGGTGTACCAATTAGTACCTAACCTAACCTAACTTTTTTTTAACCTAAAACTCAGAACGGACAAACCTTTCAACAAAGCTGTTTTAGTAAATGTTGTTCCAGTTAAAAAGACCTATCCATCGACATATATGTCTTAGCTATTGGTGGGGTGTACCAATTACCTTGTTTTTAACACCTAACCTAACCTAACCTTTGTTTTTAACCTAAAACTCAGTTCGGACAAACATTTTAACAAAGCTGTCATAGTAAAAGTTGTTCCAGTTAAAAAGACCTATCCATCGACACATATCTCATTGCTATTGGTTGGGTGTACCAGCTTCCATACATTTTTGCCCATTGTCCTTTGTCATTATTAGTAAATTCATAATTGAATCATCATTCATAACAACTGCTACTAGAAAATACTAAGAGCGGTGTTTTTCCATTTTTATTGACATTTTTTCATTCATAAATACAATGTTTCCATAAATTGAGTGAGATTTTGGGATATAAACAAACGCTCATAACTTTGCTGTTTATGATAATATACAATGAGACTAAACTCAATGACCTTTGAATGATTATGCAATGACCTTTTCTAATAAGCCCTTTAAGTATTTGCCATATTTAAAAAATAGTGGTGTATATTTAAAATATATAAGTATGTTCATCAGTTGTCTAGTACTCATACCACAAGCTCTGCTTAGTTTAGGATTAGACGGCGTTGCGTGAAGGTCTAAAAGTACCCACTTACCTATTAATGAGTTTTTTTAACTAACCAGATTATAACAATCTTTTATTGGAAGGGAAACACATTGAGGAATTGTATGAAAATAGTTACTTTAGATGGCAATTTTGTTGACACACACTTCCAGAACGAAAACGACAGTGTTCCATTTTGAGAAGAAAAAGTTATAGTAAACAATGTGGAAAAATAATAGAATTACGTTATGAAAAATTACAGGTTATGAAATAAACTTAATTTTTAATTAAGTTATATGTAAATGTTTTGTGTGTATAATGTTGTGCTTATGCAGTTTTATTTATTATACGCCTAGAAGCACATAATTATGATAATTATACAATAATTATGATAAAATAATTATATTGATAATTATATAATTATTGATTAAATAATTATAATTATGATATAATAAGGGAAGACGTTACAATCAAAGAAAAGCCGATGAGCCACAAAATAAGGAGCACAGTAACTCTTGACTGATGGTGGCGCATGTTTGCGCTGGATCATTCGGTTTCCTTCAAAATGGTTGAGCCAAATGATGCTGGCCTATGAGTCATGCACGTGAACGGCGTAATCAGTTGGGACTAGAATCAACTGCCACGGTTTATTTTATTTATTCTTTTAAATGTTTTTTTGCTCCAGACGCGACTTTTAACTTCTGTTTACTTCGTTCTTACATGAGAACGACGTAGCGGAGGCAAGCATGTTTGTGACGAAGATATTTGCTAAAACGTAAACACAACAACAACAACCGGTTTTGTGAAATATTCCGGTATTTTACAAAACTTGTCAAAACCGAGCGTTCAGGTATAATCTCTTTCATCGCGTTGCCTCTTCATCAAACATAGGGTGGGACTGCCTTGTATGAAACCACAAGCTTTTAAATCATGCTCACGTTGACGATAGACAGATCGAGAAGGGCCCTTTTAAAATCTAATTGTTAAAATTTATGTGCGATATACTGTACCTACCAGTGGCGTAGCTAGTCCCACAGGGGCCCCGTATATAAAAAATATGCTTTTTTACAAATGCTTGGTTTATCTTACGAGACGGTTGTAGATATTTTTTGCCTACGTCGGGGCCCTTGTAGGGTGGGGGCCCCGTATAATTGATACGGCAGATGTCAATGACAATATAGCAGTATATCCTAGAGATAAACTGCTTACAGTGCGTAATCCAATAAAAGTGTCAGCGACAAGACACCTGCACTAGGGTTTATGTCAAAAAGAAGCTTTATTTGAAGCTATAAAGCCGTCTTTATGTTATTTTTACGACTTTCGGATCAATAAGAGTTTTCTTAAAGTGTTTTTCTAAGATATCTCGGGACATGTTTATTTATTTATTTAAAATTTTCGTACACTGTCGTACATAAAAAGACTTAATGGTACAAGAAACCCGACCTTGCTTTGGGTTAATAAAAATACCAGACTGTGGTAAGTCTGCAACGATAAATAAATTAAATTAAATATCTTTGAGATAAGGTACCGACATATAATAATGAAATATATATTATATTTATACTTATAAAATGCTTCGTTCTGAATGACCGACTGACGGATCAATGATCAGCCGCTGATCGTGAAGACCTGAAACTTTGAGGGTATTTTTTTTTTATGGTAGATAAAATCATCCAATGACAAATCCCGCCTTTGGGTGGGGCGGGAGATAATATAATATAATATATTCCACAACTATCACACAACGCCGCCTAGTCCCAAGCTAAGCAGAGCTTGTGTTATGGGTACTAGACAACTGATAAACATACTTATATATTTCTAAATACATACATATTGTAGATAAATTACACCCAGACACAGAACAAATGATCGTGCTCATCACACAAACATTTGTCCTGGGTGGGAATCGAACCCACGACCACCGGCATAGCAGTCAGGGTCTCTAACTACTAGACCAACAGGCCAGTCCAGATAGTGTCACACTCTTACTGACTAAAAACCTACCCTGCTCCATTCCTTGCCTTTGTCCCAGGGCCCTTGGTAACATTTTCACATAACCTTTGGCCCCAGTAGGCTTCGGCCCTGCTGGGCCCCTACAGTTTGAGGAAACTTTGAGGGTATGTTCTGTGTATGACGTAGGCATCCGATAAGAAAAGAGTTTTTCAAAATTCTATCCCGAAGGCGGTGAAAAAGGGGGGCAAAGTTTGTATAGAGAAACTTACTTTTACGCGGGCGAAACCGCAGGAAAAAACTAGTCTCCATTTATAAAAGGCAAAGCCCTGACTTACTCATTGACTCATCAATGCTGAGCCCAAATCCTTGGACCTAGACCACCGAAATTTTGCACAGATGATCCTTTTATAATGTTTATGTAACCGCAAAATTGTAAAAACCGTTAGATTGCAATCTACCTCGCGAGATTGTAAACTGTCAAAAGATTGTGAACCTTAACAAGCAGCTCACGATTTAACGTATTATTTTTCGGTAGATTGTAATATATCCAATTAAAACAATTTCGATTTTGATACAAAGAGTAAGAATTTCCAAATGTTCACTCCCTATGGGGATGAAACAGTACAGCATCAACACACTACACTGGTAGCGTATTTGAGTACCACTACTACCAAACTTGTTCATACAAAAGTAGACTCTAAACATCAGAATTATGGCCTATAGTAGAGTGGATGTGAGAGGATACCGGTGTCCTCTCGAGCTAGGACAGGTTAATCTAGGCACGCTTATATAAACAAGCTAGGGTCATAATCAAGATCGATTAAGAATTTATTAAAATAGGTAAGTTATTATTTTATGATAAAAAGAATCTATTTAAAAAATAGTTGAAATCAATTCAGTCCCTAACCGATGCAACTTCTAGGCAAGCGTGCTACATCGCCGGCCACATCATCGCTTACCATCAGGTGAGATAGTGGACAAACGCGAGCCAAACGATATTAAAAAAAAACATACTATTTTCAGGATAGGCGTTTAATAAGTTACATGTTGTATAATAGTCCGAATAAAGTACTTGAGTAATTTCTAGAGTATGTACAGTACGTTCGACGGTTCTTGGCGCGCCTGAAGTTAGGCTCTGCGAACTGTAGCGCTCAAAATAAGCGCGTTCAATAAATGATTTATAAAAATAAATGCCAATAACAGTTGATAACAGCAATAACAACTGCTATTGGCATTTATTTTTTTAAACCACTTATTTTTTTACGAGTGCAGAAGCGCTAAAGTTCGCAGAGCCTAACTTCAGGCGCGCCAAGAACCGTCGAACGTACTGTACTTATGTGTGTACATATTATATAATTTTATTGTATCTACGATTCATTTGTATATCTTTTTAAAATCATTTTTTTTTCTTTTTTTCCTTTTTTATTGAACCTGCCACTTTTTTTCTTAAATAAAGGTTCATGTAGTAGAAAATGCGTAGGGTATTAGGTCCGCCTTTGTACCTTATATGCATGAAGTGTAAATAAAGAAATAAAGTTCGCAGGATCAAAATCAAAATCTAAAAAAACTGACCGAAAATCTTCGAAAAACCTGGCAGGGGTTTTTCAACAAGATTTTTATACAAGTATGATCTATTTGAACAGGACAGTTACGCCGAGTTAGCTTGTTTTTGAATAAAAGTGTAGAGGTTGAACATAAATTGGTCCAGGCACAGTAATTAAATAATCCGTCCCTAGCTTTACAAGGAGTTAATAAATCTTCGGCGACAAAAAACTGTGACAAGATTTATGTACTTCATTTAGTAAGGCTTACAAACTAGGACACATGACTTGTCCCAAAAGTGCTTGCGAGGGAATGAATATTAGACATCCCTTCAACTAGAGGGTTGAATGCTCCAGGGAAGCCCGAGATATTCAAATTTTTAAATTGTTTGACATTTGAAGTTCAGTATCGATAAGTAAGGTAAAAATTAAAGTACATTTTGATGGGATCTGGAGGCAACAGTCCTTGCACACATGCACGACAAGCGCATGGAGATGCAACGCCGGGGCGAAATTCCGCTGCCACGACAAGTCGAGGCATGGCGGACAGAGCTCCGGCGGGATCTCATGGCGAAATGGCGTCAACGACTATCGCAACCTCGTTCGGGGCGCGCCACAATTGGGGCGATAAGGCCCATCCTTGGGGCGTGGCTGGAAAGACCTCACGGCGTTCTCAACTTCCGCACGACGCAGGTGCTTACCGAACACGGAAAGTTCGCTAAGTACCTGTTCCGGATTCGTGCGGAGGATTCGCCCGGGTGTCGCCACTGTGCGGAACATCCGGAGGACACGGTGGAGCACACTGTAGAGGTGTGCCCCGCCTGGGCGGAGCATCGCCGTATCCTCGTGGGGGCGATCGGCGGCAGCGATCTCTCTCGCCGGGCCTTGGTTCAGGCCATGGTCCGTAGTGAGGAGGGATGGCAGGCGGTCGCCTCCTTCTGCGAAGCAGTAATGCTAGCAAAGGAGGAGGCCGACCGCATCAGGCAGAGGCAACGGGGCGCTCGCCCCAGCCGCCGCCGGGATTCTGATCCCGATTTCCGGCCACCGTAGGCGCGGGCTTGCGGACGGCGTGCAATGGGTAGCACGCTGTCCGATCGTCCGGTAACCGACCGGACCGAGCCCAAGTCGTCGACGGCGCGTTCTGTTCCCGCGCGCCTCAAGGAGCTGTCAGCACACCGAAGAGGCCCAGCCTGCTAACTGCAGGCAGGCAGGGTCGAAGCCTACTGGGGTCATGGGTTAGTTCCGAAAGGAATGCTCGACCCCGGCACGATAGGCTACGAAGGAACGGGGTAGGTTTTTAGTCAGTAAGAGTCTGACACTACTTCCCGCTCCGCCCAAGGGCGGGATTTGTCATTGGATGATTTTACCTACCATAAAAAAAAAAGTACATTTTGATACAAGTGCAAAAAGTTTGTCATTGTGACCGAGGTGGAATTCGCACGAGCCTGATAGACGAGTGTGTTATGGAGCCAAGAGCTGCAATGACAAATTTGCACACGTTTTTCAATAACTTATGACTCATGGGGGTCGACGCGCACCCAGCATGTTACGATAAGCAATTTTAATACAATAAAAATTAATTGTGGTGGGGGCGAACACGCCCATTTTTCTGCATTAGTGCGGTAACAGTCTATTGCGTGCCTAAAAGCGGTGAGGATAAGAGCGAGTTTTTGAGTAAGTGTATTGAAGAATAATATACGTATTTGCGGTAGTGACATTTTTGTGAATTTTACTAATTAAATACATTAACATAACTCTCTAACTTATAGAAGAGATAAAATGTGCCATTTTAATAAAAAGAACATATGATTAATCTTAATCCAAGTTTAGTTCAAAATCAAGCTACAATATTATTAATCCACCAATCACAATCAGTGATTTAGGTTCAAATGCAAATGGGGTTTCTGGGGACGACGCAATTAGTGCCAACGCGTCGCGGTCGACCGCAGGCGTCCGGTGTCACGATGTGGAAACCTGTAGTGTTCGGCCAGAGGCTCACTGCGGACGCAGAGCGGGCGCGGCATAAAACTCAAACATATGAATTTCTTTGGAGTGTCCATAGTCGAGTGAACGCGGAAAGCGGCGCGGGCTACATGACGCGGGACGCGCGCGGGCTACTCATGCCATTGAGCTTGTTTACGGAGATGCGGAGCGTTGCGCGGCGCGTTGGGCGTTCGTCGTACATACTACATTGCAGCAGCGGGCCGCGTCATCGCTCGCACAAACACAAACATATGGCAATGTACGACGACCGCCAAACGTGCGGCGCAACGCGCCGCGTCTCCGTAAAAACAACTCGGCAACTCGCGCGGGAACGGGGATTTTGAACTAGTTCGAGCCATGCTATGGCAACCGCCGCTCCCCGCACCCCGATGCCGGTCTGGCCAAGCATGTAGCCATAGCTGTTACTGTGCTTTGTATTAAATAAGCATCATCTACCATTTTTTTTAATAGCCTAATTTGTGTCCCACTGCTGGGCAAAGACCTCCCTTTTCTCCTTCCAAACCTCTTTGTTTAGGGCGATATCTGGCCGAGTTTCTCCCAAGGACACGATCAGCTATTTC
Organism: Leucania comma; assembly: GCA_958295575.1. Lineage (NCBI taxonomy): Eukaryota > Metazoa > Arthropoda > Insecta > Lepidoptera > Noctuidae > Leucania > Leucania comma. The sequence goes on from OY282480.1 coordinate 17,787,958, forward strand.
TGTGCATTCACAAATTAAACTCACATACATAAGACCCGCAGACCCGAAACACTTATCTATTGGCTATACAAATATTTGATCAGTGCTGGAATTGAACTCACGACACGCAACACAGCAGTCTATCAATCAACCACTGCACCCAAAGAGTCGGCAAAAAAGATAAAGGTCTGTAATCTATAGTGAGACACATATGTGCATTCGTGTCGGTGGACAGCCGTCCGGTGACACATTGCGGGGCGCCTAGATATAAGGCTGAGAGGAAACCCGGATTAACACGGTGTATTTGGTAGCCTGAAATCGGTGTGCCATGTGGTTTAGCCCACTCTTGGCTCCTCGACCCTTAAGTTACCATGTATAATAGCATTTTGCAAATATTACCATGGTTTTTAGCAGCATTAACAGTCATATTTCACTAAGTTATATTTAACTATGTGTATATTGATTGGGCTAAATGCTTTATGTTGATTCGAGGGTGTGGTATACCGAGATACAGGACTCGTCCTAGTTCGGTTACAGATGTTCCTATGTTAAATTTTGTCTAAGTATTAGCCTATAAGTTGATGTCAATTGTAGTTATATTTTTGGTGAAATAAATATAAAAAAAACTGATTAGTATTTATGAAAATGTTATAAGGAAGACCAACAAACAAATAAAAACAGTTTGTGTGGGAGAGAAGGGAGGGAGCTTCATATCTGTAGGTATTTTTTTTATTTCAATAGTCAAGAATACTACAAATAAGATCGTAGCACTCGTAGCACACGTGTAAGCTACGTCGCGCCGTAGTCGTAGCATGGTGTGTAGCGAGATATATTTCGTAGCAAGATTTATATTATTTCGTAGTGAAACAATAGTGCTGTACTATGAAATCGCTTTTTTTGGACTTTGAAAGAAGCTTTTTAACATTTGTAGTTTGTAGGGTTTCAAAAATTTCCTTCCACTCTCAAAGGAATCAAAATTCATGGTACTTTCCGTTAACTTAGAATCCTGGATTTGGCATGGACCAAGGTCTCATAACACAAATATAGGGAAAATTCTAATAAATTTGATTTGGGAATTGAACTGTTTTCATAGGTAAGTTTCTACGGAACCTTTTTTTAAATTTCCTCTAATATACTTATCCATTTTCGTCCCTTCACTTATTTTTTTCGATAATATTATTGTGATTATAACTTTTTTTTTAAATATGCAAATACTATAATTTATCAGATATACCTGATATTTTCCATACTAAACCAACTTCTTTAAATCCTAATAAACAGCGGTGCCCACTACATTTTGACATCAAAGAAAGTTTTATCAAAGCCGACCACACTTTCACTCCTGATCGGTATTTTATCAATTTCGCCACACAAAGGAATTCACCTTAAATCTTTCTTTATGGCCGTTATGCCGGATTTGGGGAGCGCCTTAGGGCCTGCGGAATATGGGGGGTTATTTGCTGGCACGTGACATTCGCACTTTAAGGCTTATGGTTTTAACCGAATACTAAGTTATTTATTGCTGATTTTTGAATTTTTATGTATTGTAGGGTAACCGAAAAGTCGAAAATAGTGTTAATTTTTATTAAAAAATACAAAAAAAAAAATAGTTTCCTCTCACCAGGAATTAGTCCTGTATCGAGGATATGTTCACAAACATGTAAACACACATACAGACACCTATACCCGGAACAATAGTATAATCTGTGGTTTAGTCCACTGTCGGCCCCTCGACCTTAAAAAAAGATTTAAGCTAGAACTACATTAGACCGACGCACAGGTGTAACACGCCTGATTTGTACGTAGACGACGTCGCGGGGCGTGGATCAAGTGTAGCTCTACAAGTCTAGTTGCCTTATAAAATGTATGGAGACCGACGCGCCCAGATAGGCGTACGTGGCCCACGTGCGCGCAATGTAGTTCAACCTTAATTGATGTCACCGCGGCTCTAGAACGCTAAGAGCAACTGAAGGTACATGGGTGGGTCAGTAAAACTCTGTCATTCCACCCAGAGCGAAAGTTGTTTGATAATATCTCACCAAAAAAGGGGGTAGGGATGAAAGCTGTGAATCCTCAAAAAGTTATCTGTATATTATTTTAAAAAGGTAAAGTTATATGTTAGCTTGTAAATTAATAAAACACATCTTATTTAGTGGTAAAATATCTCCCAAAAAAAAAAATTAACTATAAAAACGAAGACGGCAATTTACGGTGATAAAAAATCTTAGTAAAAAAGTAATAAAGAAGAGCTTATAACTACTTTTTCTTAGCTTAGTCATAAGCCTCTACTGTGAGATAATCTCAAGGGTTTTTAGAAAAACTTGTCTCTAGGGATTTCTTAACATTTTACTAAGTTTTACGTACAGATTATATCTTCTTGAGACAATCTTCTTGATTCTTATAATATTCATATATCTTTCTACGTTAGGGTTTCACTCTCGACATCCCGCGTGCGTATTCCTTGTATGAAAAAAAAAAATTGCGGCGGCTACGCATGCGGAGCAATCCCGCATGCGTAATGAAATCCGCACGACATTAAAAACACCCCTATACAGCTGAACAGACACTTTACATTAATCTGTACGATATACCGTACCGTATCATTATCAAACAATGCTAGGAACGTCATCATCATCATTTCAGCCAAAATACGTCCACTGTTGGACATAGGCCTCCCCAAAGTGTCGCCACAACGAACGGTCCTTTACGTCTCGCATCCACCGCTTTCCTGCGTCTCTCACCAGGTCATCAGTCCGCCTTGTGGGAGGCCTTCCAATGCTGCGTCTTCCGGTGCGCGTTCGCCACTCTAGAACCTTTCGGTCCTATCGACTATCTGTTCTACGAGAAATGTGCCCTGTCCACTGCCACTTAGCTGGGAATGTTTGAGACAAATAAAATAATACTCTTTGTATTGAAATTTATGAAACTAGGTCCACGACACCGTTCAATTTATTGACCAAGCGTGCCATGCGCTGCATAGCATCAGCTTTATAATGTTCCCGCTGCTGGTATTCAGGCCTTCTCTCTAGGAGAGGGAATGGGCCGTAATCAACCACGCAGGCCCAGTGCGGGTTGGTGGATGTCACATGTCTTCGAATTTTTGGTTCTAGGACATGCCGGTTTCCTCACAATATTTTCATTAACCGTTTTGAAAGCAGTGGTGATGAAATAAAATACACAAAGTAATGCGCCTGGCTGGGATTGAACCGACCTACAACTCGTAATCCGGGGCCGTTGCCACTCGGCCACCACACTCCATGCGCTGAGCGCACGTATACGGTGAGCACGCGTTACAAAGATGTATCAAGACCATTATGCACCGGCGTGATACGCTTTTGATACGTTTAAGTGTGTGTCTGTGGCTTCATTCTTTTTGTGCTTGATACGGTCATGGTATGATACGTTATAGTGGGCAGACTCATTCATAGTTTATTTGAAAGATAAAGAACAATTTGTTATGAGTTTTCGTATTATCTGAAATTGAATCT